>JAXCHO010000027.1:10896250-13300000 GCA_036630365.1 Acanthiza pusilla
AACACAAATCTTCCTTCAGCTTGATAAAATGTCTGCCTGTCATGTACTAGCAGTTAGATGCCACAGTGGATCCACTGATGTTTTGAGGAGCATACTAGGGGAATGAAATAAGTAGAATCTCCCTGATTTGAGTGGAAACTGAAGGGGTAAAACTTGGGAAAAAATGGAGAAAATGTCATCTTGTCACTGTGTGTGTTGGCTTCATGTAGAACTTTAATGCAGTTGCTGAATTGTTTGTGTGGGATGTGACCACAGTCACGTCCAACCTTTTGCTCCAAACAGCATCAACACTGAGTACTTTGGTCTTCTCTGTATCAGCTATCACCTGTCCTATTTTTCTTTCTGAGTCTTTACTGCTCATGTAATAGCAGAAGATTTTCATGTGGCACTGAAGTCCCATGCTGTTTTCAGCTTTGGTTGTGTTTTGACTTCCCTGGCAGGGGTGCTGCATGCCTGGGCAATATTTGTGTATTCTTCCCTTGGTAAGCTGCTCTTGCTTCTTCCTCCTTAGGCCAAGCCGCTGATTGATCTGTTTATTTTGCTGGGTGTTGGGATGTACTCCTTGTGTGGTTAGCATTTGTCCTTAAATACCCCCCAGTTTTCTTGAGCTCTCTTGCCCTTCAGAACTGGGTCCCACAGAATTCCAGCCACTGGGTAAGTCAGTCTGCCTGTATGAAGTGCAGGTTCTGTGCTGGATTTGCCTTCCTCCTCTCAGGATTTTAAACTCCACTATTTCATGGTCGCTGCTGTCAAAGCTGCTGTTGATCCCATCCCCAGCAAGTTCTTAGGTTTTTTTTCTTTTTCTTGAGAGCAATTTCAAGAAAGTATGAAATGGGAATTGACTCATTTAGTGCTGTTTTCCCCTGAAATCTTTCAGAAACCTCTTTTATTTTGTGTCTTGCTGTGTTGCCCTTCTAGTAAATGTCACAGATGTGAAAATGTCCCACAGTAACCAGTCTCTGTCACTTTTAAAGACTTTCTGGAACGGATGAAATAGTCTTCATCATCTTTCTTACCCCAATCAGGTGATTTGAAACAAACTTTGTGACTTTGCCCATACAGTCCTTTCCTTTAATCCTGACCCACAACTCTTAGCCAGCCTGTTGTCTGTCCTGTAGAACAGCTTTTTGTGTTCCAGCTGCTCCTTCAGGTAGAGGGCAGGTCACCTGCTGTTCTTCCCTTCCTGGCTTCCTTTAGTGTGCACCCATGACAAAGTGCCAGTCGTGCAGGCTATCCCACACATCTCGCTCTGCTGGCAGTTCTGCTGTGGGTGATCTCCCTTTTAATGTGCTTTAACTTCACCAGGGTCTCTCTTCCTCCCACCAGCCTGGCCCAGGTACTTCCTGTGGCTCGATCTCTATTCCCTTCCCTGGCTATGAAGTTCAGTTGCCATTCCCTGGTAGATCTCTCGTTTACAGTGCTTGTCACCAGCTCATAACCCACTTCCTGGAGTGGATCCCATCTCTAACTTGGCAGCCCTCGTTTCTCAGGGGTACTTGTGGCCATAAAAATTAAACTGCTCCTTTCAGTGCCAATCCTGTAGTGAGTTCTTAACCTGACGGATATGTTTCTACAAGCCTTTTCCTTGTCACAGGGAAAGAGCAAGGAGAGCAAATGTCACCCGGGGTCCCATGTCCTCCTTTGCCCCTGGAGTTTTCTAGTCACGCTAGATTTGCTCCAGGTCTCCTTTGTTAATAGCGGGTAATAATTAAGTGAGGGGGAAAAAAAAAAAAGAAAAAGAAAAGGCAATATTGGTGATGATAATAAGGGTCGGAGGACCCTTGATAATTTCTGACAAGTTGAATCTGGCCAAGCCTACTTCACCCACATGTCTGGCAGGAGATGTGTGTGTCTTCTCTGCAGAGGGGAATCTCCAGCTAGTATTACCTGCCCCTCCCTTGTGTTGCTAATGCTCAGTCCAAGCCCAGCTAGCTCTGACATGTACCTTAATTGAAGTGCTTGCTGCTTCTGCATGCTAGTGTTGACCTAAAAAAAAAAGAGAAAGTGGAAAGAAAAGCTTTGTGTTTGCAGCCTTAGTGTAAGAAAAAGGCTGTGGAACATTGGTATAATAAAAAGAGGTGTTGGGAGATGTGCAATAAGAAAGAAATTGGGATTTATGGAAAAGCTCTGATAATTAGAAGGCTCAGACTAATCTTTGAGTACCTCTCTTAGCAGCTAGTGTGTTCTGGAAGCTTTACGTGCAGGATTGTTGAGTGTTACCCTGAGGATTGTGTGCTTTAGCTTTCATTGACATGTTTGCATGCAGTCAATGTGCATGAAAATACTACTTGGACTTCAAAGGTATCAAAAACTGAAAGTTTAAAAAGATTTTTGTGACAATCTTCTATTTTGGGCAAGGCACTTTATGCTGTTGGATTCTGCTTTTATTTGGCACATGGTTACTATGGTGATTTGTATGTTTTGGATCAAAGAAATGAGTGCTGTAGTAGAAACTAATATTTGCTGTTTCTGGCTTTTAAAGCACTTTGACCAAGCTGCCAGGCAGTGATAGGCAGGACTACTGGAGTCTAGTTTCCTAGGAGTGTGTCTCTGAAATGTAGTACTTCCAGCTTTTAACATAATTTCTTCCTGTTGCCAGTGTCCCCTTCTCAGTGTTCTGCCATGAAATAGTTTGTGTAATGTACACTTTGAAGTTTTACTCACATGGAGTTGTCTGGTAATGAAAAGGCAAGAGATGGTTGAAGAATCTAATGCTTCTTAGCTATGTCACTACAAATGACTACTTCAGGGACTTCTGGTAGTACTGGACTGCTAGTTCTGCTTTTGTATTTGTTTGAAATTGTCAAAGAGATGAACAAGTAACAGCTGAAGAGGGAGAGAAATAAAACATTGATCGTACAAGTCCCATTTGTTATGAAAAGTAGTCAAAAAAATCAGCATATGAATATTCATCTGTCCAGTTTGTTTTGCCCATGTTGTGTTTCTGCAGATCTCAACTAAGAGTCAGAGGTTTTATACGTTTTAGTTGTAGGGATGTGTCACAGTGTTCCCAGAGTATCAATTCTACTACCCACTATCTGCTGTGAAAAGGCAGAGTGTTGCTCTTACCTGAATTATTGTCCCCTTTGTGAAATTCTCAGCAGGTTTTCTCGTGGGGAGGGGGAAGCAAATGTGTGTACTGTGGTCCTTTGTTGTGGAACTTCAGATGGCAAAGAAACTGTGACTGTGACTGAAGATGCTATCACAGAGCAGAAGCTCTGCTTCAGTGATTTACTTGAGAATGAAAGCTTTTAATTTCCCAGGTTACAGATTTGAGACTTTTAAGGAAGTAAGTAATATCATAATGTACTTCATTATGAGTCACTTAAACTGTACCTGAGCTCGCATCCCTTTTCTTTAATATAGTAACATTAAAGAGGCAGAAATGCTATTTGGAGATTAATTCGAGAATATTGGATTACAGTTCCCTAATGAGGCTGCGGGGGAAACAGAAGAGTATGGAAGTCACTGAAAAAATAGTTCAGGAATTTACATTAATAATGCAAATTCTGCTGTGTGTTATGGAAACGTGAATATACTCTAAATCTACCCATAAATAGGGGTGATGTGTAGTAGTAGTGTTGTCTTCGTTTATGCAGAGGTTTAGAATGGCTAGTTTTACCCTTGGAAATCTGAAAAGATCCTTTAGGAGGGGATAGGATTTGTGACAAGTCAATGGTATTCATGCAGATCAGTATTATTTAGGAAACAGTACTAATTCAACCTAGTAACAGAGAATTAATTGTTCAGTTCTGTTTACTGTCGTCAAAAAAGTGTGGTACAATCCTATTAGAATTGTCTTTGAAAAGGTGCCTATTGTTGGTAAGAGACATTGCATGTAAATATCTTTCCTACCTCAAGTCGATCTAGGTTTTTTTGGTTGGTATTTCTTTCTTCCTTTTTTTTCCCCTCCCCACAGACTGAAGGTAGTGTTGTGAAAAGTAATGCCATGAATGGTAGGAAACAAAATAATCCTACCAACTTTGTTAGTAAACAAAGTAGTTTAACATAGTAGTTTAACAAAACAAAGTAGTTTAACAATTGTAAAGGCCTTTTCTTGCAGGCTGTTGTCTGGAATTTAATATGTCAAGTGATTTCTCTTTCTAAAGGATTTTTTAAAAATAGCTGTTAAAGATCTCATTATTTTGGCATCAGGAAGAGAATGCAAAGACTTGCTAGAGAGCAAAATTTTAGTAAAGCAGAAGGATTTCTGTTGGGCCCCTTCCAACTCACCATATTCTATGAGGATTCTACTGCAAAAATGCACTGGAGCTTCTCTACTATGTGGAGAAGTGCAAGTCAGAGCATAAATGTGCTGTGTATAATGATTTTAAACTTCATTTCATCTGAGGCTGTTACTTTACAGATGCACCAGAGTCGTCTCTCTTCCTCACACTGTCCACTCTCCTTGTGGCTGTGGTCACATCTGTGTGTCTGTCTAGCAGCCTGCACACATAAAATGACTGAAAATCTGAGCCTGCTGTCCAGCAAGGTGGACAAAGCAGTGGATGTATCAGTGCCAAACCTGTTTCCATCGTGATCAAAGGGTGTGCTTTCCATATCCTGGCTGTGATGTGCAAGCCTGTACACTTGATATAAGGGAAGCCTGTGTTTGTTGTGAAATAGGGGGAATCTTGCTCCAGGCCATTTGAGTAGCTCTTTTTGTGTCACTATATGGATTCCTTTTCAGGGCTGAATTGAGGAAAATTGTTGTTTGGAAGCATGTTTGCCTAGAGGCATGCAGATAAAGATTGCACAGCCTTTTTAGAGGAGTAAGACAAGCAGAAAAGACAAACAAATGCAAAAAACTCATTGAGATTTTTGGAAAATAGTCATTTGTCCTCTATCTCCCTGTGGATAGAGGAGCCCTTATAACTCAAGGCAGAGTAACTTATATCCACCCAGGACTTCTCAAGAATTCTGTCTATCATGGGAGACTTTGTTGCTGTTTCATACTTTCATTTAACAGTGAGGGAATAATGGTAAGGTGATTATCTAGTGAATTGAAAACCTGCTGCTGAAAAAGTTTGGTTTAGATTTGTGTGGGACTTGAATTGTGCAAAAACCAAAATACTATGATGTGAAAGATGCAGCTGCCTGTTGGATGTAATTCCAAATGAGCAGCACATGACTTTGCACTGTGTTGGGTAACAGGATCTGCATAGGCTCTCTTCAGCGGTGACAAGTCTGACTAATGGCATGATTTCTGTACAGGAAGAGTATGTTATAGGACATTTACAATGAAAAACTGCATGTGACTTGTTTTTAAAACATAAAAATATATTTTTTTAGGTCTAACAAGAAGCCTAACTATAACTTCAGGGGACCAGTCAATGTTTGAAAAAGCACAAGGAGAGAAAGTTACATTGCCATGTACTTTTGAACTCTCTGAAGAAGATGAAGGCCCGCTAGATATTGAATGGGTATTGATACCAGCAGATAATCAAAAGAGGGAACAAATAGTAAGTAGAGACTTCTTTTTGGACAGTGTTAATTGAGTTGTTTGAGTAGGTCAGTATATGAGTTTAACTGACTTTTTAAACTTCCCCCTTTTCAGGCTGGGATGCTTGTGATCTTAAATTGCTTTGAAGCACCAGTCATATGAAATCTAGTGGAAGTTTTGAAATAGCAGATTAAGGTTGAAATGTCAAGACATTTTTCACTATAAACTTGTCTTCTAATGAAGAACTCCCAAATTAAATACACTTCAGTTCCAAAAAGCAAACTTTGCTTTTGTACCTGCATTATCTTCCTTATTGAAAAGAGATTTATGAGGATTTAATTTTAAATATATTAACTATTTTAGTTATTAGTGCTTTCCTGTCTTTGGAAGCCTTGTCAGTAAAATGATTCATACTAGTAGGCAGGTTTTGCAGAATTAAATTAGAGCAATTCTAAACAGTTCGCTTTCAGTAAGAAGTCAATAGTGGTATTGGTCAGGTGTTTGGTTGGAGCATTCACTGTAATGCTGCATGTGGTGATATTTTGAAGATGGAGACTATGTCATATTTCTGGAATTAAAACTACAGAAAGCAATTTGAGAATCCAAAGAGATCAAATTATTTTAAATGTTTGCATGCTAAGTGGATTTCTGAATCATATTTCTTTTCTTTTATAGATAATCATGTATGCTGTAGACAGGGTTTACAATCATTATTATGCTGCTATGAATGGGCGAATGCAGTTTACTAATCTTGATCCGAGATCTGGTGATGGTTCGTTGGATATCCTGAATTTAAAGGCAGCAGACACTGGCACGTACCAGTGCAAAGTGAAGAAGGCTCCTGGAGTTCAAAGCAAAAAAATACAGTTGACTGTACTTGGTAAGATAATTTCTTTTCTTAAATTTTCAGTGATTTTCTTTTATGTGCTTATTCTTTCCAGTTTTCAATATCTGAAATGAAAACTTCAGTTGGGCAGTGTTGTGCTGGATCTGTGGTGATTATGGTCGTTATCGAGGCCTTAGGAGGAATGGGCATAATTCTGTTCTGGGAAATGAAGGGAATAATATTTAGAATAATGAGCATTTTTAGAAGTTCTGTGCCTGGCTTGTATTTCATAAAAAATCTTTCCATGCATAGAAATGGTTTGAGGCACAAACTATCTTTCACAAAATGCACTGACTACTAGAACACAACACATTTGATTGTGAATGTTACTAATTTAGTGATGTTTTGTTTATTAGTAAAGCCAGCAAGGACTAAATGTTCCATTGAAGGATCACAGGAGATTGGAAAAGATGTTACCTTGAAATGTGTATCACAAGAAGGATCCCCACTTTTGTCTTACGACTGGAGGAGAGTATCTGGCACACATGAACTTCCTGCCACTTCCATGCTGAGTACTGTCAAACTTCATTTATTACTCTGAAATACTTAAAAACATTGCAATAGTATTTTTGGCTTGTCTAGACTTGTGGATATCTCAGGGTTAGTATTACTATAGAGTAGTCAAGATTAATTGTGACTTCCACCCTCTAAAAAAAGTAACTTTGAAACAAGCTGGAGTTGATTTTGCATTTTAATTCATGCTGGAAAGTGTTTCAAGCTTCAGGTTGAGATTGTTACCATTAGGCTGCAGTATCATGCTCACTTGTGTCCAAGTGTTGTGAATTCTTCTGCTTGCTGATGTTTTTGCTTTTGTGCTCAAGTGGATAGCAGGGAATTTATTGTGGCTTCAGTCTGATTTAAAACAGGCAAAAAATCTCCAGTTTTTTGTATACTTTTGCATATACATATTAGAGTATGTAATATCTTAAAACACAGATCCCTGAAAATCAGCCACAAAGGAGGAACCTAATACTATTCTTCATTTTGAACTTGACTCCTGGTAGTGCTATTTGATGTCTCTTATTCCTTGTTTTGACAGGGAATGGTTGATCATTAATGTCCTAAAGCTCAAGACTTTAGGCTGCTGTGATTGTTGTTATGCCCCTTCTTTCTCCACATCCCGAATTTGGCTCATGGTAACCAAAAGATCAATTGACAATATCAGTGCTGGACAATAATGAGTGGGAAATAGTGCAAGAGTGACTTGAAACTCACTAAAACAATATTAGTTTCGGGCTTATGAATGGAGGTTTGGGAACACTGAGAATGTTCTCAAGAATCAAGACAGTACCTAACTTGTTCAGCAGGTAGAGCAAATCCAATTCTGTGGAGTACATTTCTAACAGGGTAAGACTTTTACAAACAATAGTATTTTACAGCGTGATAGAACTTTGTTTAAGTCTGGATGTTTTTAATATAGCGTTAGTAAGTTAAGATTTTATGTATGTACTGGATTAATAATTCTGTTATGTTGCTGGAATTATACTTAAGAAAATGGTAAACCTCTACCTTCTGTTGTTTGTAGATAAAAATACAGGGGAACTTCTTCTGAAAAATGCCTCTCGAGAGTATTCTGGTACATACAACTGTGTGGCCTCGAACAGAGTTGGCATGGATGAATGTTCTGTTGAGCTGAATGTCACCCCTCGTAAGTGTTTGCTGTATATTAGTCACATAATGTTCTGTGTATTAAAAGTGAGCAGTCTTTTTCTCTAAACTTCTAAAAGGTTAAAAACTCCAACGCTGTTATGTAACTTGTGGGTGCCACTTCAAGTCTTACTGTTTTAAATGCATGTGATTGAGCACTCCCCCTCTGATTCAGTGATGTATTATTGACCTGCATCATGTGAAACATACTGTGCTTAATGTTAATAGAAAGTTGGTCTTATAACTTTGACATTTAACAAACAGTATTGTTGTTTGTCTATTCTAGCCGTAAATACAGCTGGTATAATTGCTGGAGCTATTATAGGAACACTGCTGGGTCTTTCTGTACTGTGTTTTCTCATCTTCTGTTGCTGTAAAAAGCACAGAGAGAAGAAATACGAGAAAGAAGTTCATCATGATATCAGGTAACAACATGTCTCTAGTTTCTCAGCAGTATTATTGGAAGATTAACTTTTAAATGTGTTTCTGCAAATAAGTTACTTAACAGTTGAGATTTCTGTCTTAATCTGGAAAGCTTATTATAACATACTAATGGCTTGTCAGAGAACTTTTTGTGGTTTGTCTAATTTCAGTAAATGTTTTAAAGACAAGGAATATTGAGTGTTTGGGAGTTTGTTGTTACTTTAAAGGAAGATGTAAGGTTTTTTTTGGCTACAGCATCAGAATAGAAAGAAGCAAACTGAATATTTGCTTTATAGTAATGGTGACTGAACTCTTGCTCTGCAACTGTTTTTTTTTCCTATTTCAGAGAAGATGTTCCACCTCCAAAAAGTCGCAGTTCGACGGCTCGCAGCTACATCGGCAGCAATCGTTCTTCCCTGGGCTCAATGTCTCCCTCCAACATGGAAGGATATACCAAAACTCCATATAGCCAAGTCCCAAGTGAAGACTTTGAACGTGCTCCTCCTCAAAACCCAACCTTTGCACCTTCAAAGGTAGCTGCACCTAATTTAAGTAGAATGGGAGCTGTTCCTGTGATGATTCCAGCACAAAGCAAAGATGGGTCAATAGTATAAAATATTATTAATTTAAAAGCTGTTTTTTAAAGTGTTCATTGTAAGTATTAGAGAAAACTACTGTGTTCCATCCCTCATTTTAAACACTGGCATGAAATTTTCCTTGAAGAAAACGAACAAGTTAGTTTGCAAAGCCACCAATTCTCATATTTAATTTTAAACTTATTAGTATATGACAGTTGAACTATTTGCTAAAAGCGTTGAAGTTCCTAAATAAATATCGGACACTGAAGGTATTTGGACCTCTGGTAGGTTGCTGAGGAGGCACTGACACTGTCAGCTGATGTGCAGTTCTGAATGTGTAACAGTGAGGCGCAAGTGAGAAGTAACAAAAGCATTTCATGTGTAGACCATGAAGTTTCTCAGCGTTCCTGAAACTTTATTCTCAGTTATGGAATAACAGAAATATTTTAACTTGGCCACTGTCTGGGATAGTTGCAGGGGGCTAAAATACCAAGGATGACTTTGAATTCTGTTCAAATTGAGTATTTATGTCGTTCTTTAATCTGGTAATATTTGTTTGGAGTACTTGAGCTCTTACTTCAGGGGCAGCCAGTTATTTGATTGGTTCAATTAATTTAATTAATCTGTTCTGAATTTAAAATGGCAGTGAGTGGAAGTGTGACAGGAGACCTTGCAAGCTCTTTGAAACACAAATTTTTCTACAATAACTAGTTCTGGTCATGTCAGATAACTTAATACTTACGTTATCTGATGCAAGAGGTCCTATCAGGTTGTTGGTAGTGCTATCTAAGCTCTAAAATCTACAGATCGACTGTTACTGTCACAGTAAGAATGAATTAATGTATCTTTATACAGGTCTTTAAGTTAATTGTACCTTGCATTTTCCAATGCCTGTTTAGATACTAAGGCAGTGCTCTTAGGTTTTTTTCCAAAGCAATTTCCTAGAAGCTCCATGGGGATTTAATGGAAGCTGTTAAGTAACTGGTATTTGATGTCTGTCCTCTTGCTCTAACCACTATGGAAACAACTTTTCTCATATGCAACTAAGCAATAGTCAGCCCTTGTTCAAGATGCTAATGTCTGGCTGTATGAATTTGCAAGGAGTTCAAAGCTCATTTCACCTTGCCTCTTCAACAGCCCTAAATATTCTGAACAGAGGTTCAGATTGTGGAGAGCAAGAGCTTCATGTAGCTGAGAGGAAATAGTTATCCAGAATTGTTGATACAAATCTTGTGTTGCAAAATTTAAAATGCTTCTTCCCAATTTTGCAAACTTAAAGCAATACAGGAGAAACACAACAATTCCTTGTGTTACTTTCACATGTATTTAAGGACTTCTGGTAGCTTCTGGTGACTGATGTTACATACCTGCAAAAGCTCCATTTAAAACTCAGTGCAGTTTGAATCTGTGATTTTTTTTCTTCCTTCCTGTTTTCTACCTTCTTTGTCCTGTGCTGGGGAGCAGGTGGGGGAAGAGTTCCTTCAGCTTATTCTAGCTAGAGATGTTGAAACGCAAGGTGTTTTGGAAAATTATAAAAGCATTATAGTATGTGCACTGATGTTGATGAAGGAAATATCTGAATAGCCTGTTGCAATATGTTAGGATTATTTGTGCATAGCAACAGTGAGAGAAAACAACATTCCCCCAAACTTCTAGGTTTAGTATCTGCTTTTTTGTGGCTGCTTATAGATCTGTGATGAATTCTTTGGCTTACTACTAAGTGTTTGTCCTATCTGTAAATAGGTGCACAATATTTGGCTGGCACTATTAATGTAAAGAAATTCCCCTGCCCGTGGCAGTGGTTGGTACAAGGTCATCTTTAAGCTCCTTACAACCCAAACAATTTCATAATTCTAACATACCCTTCATACTGAATTTAGAAACTTGAATGGCTATTAAGTAATACAGAGTTAGTTTTACACATTTGGGACTTTTTTAGATTGTAAACTGATACTATTAGAGATCAGATTTTTTATCTTTCATGTGTGCCTTGTCAATAAACTTTGCCTGATTGTAACTTCAGTTTTTATGAAATTTCTGGTGCCTAAACATACTGTATGAACAGGTGCTTAGATGATGGTACAGTTCTTAAAACATTACACTGTGATCTGATTTCTTGATTCTTATGTACTATTTATACCTCTTCATGCCTATTTTTGGATGTGAACTTCAGCGTCTCTCTCTGTATTGTTCTGTATTTCAAAATGTTACTTACTCCTTCAATTGCTAATTATGATTTGAGTGTTTGTGTTCCTGAAAACTCTTCAGTTGTTGTACCAATGAGAGGGATGATTGACTTTTATTTATGTGGTAAATGATAGGTTTAGGAAATGTGCCAAACATAGCTTCTGAAGAACAATAGATGAGGAGACATCTTTTTGCATCCAATTATTGTGATAGAAGAGACTTCCAAGATATTAATCATACACTGATTGTTTACCTTGAAACTAAGGCCTTCCTTAATGAAAAGGGTATAGCTACTATAGATACAAGTTGAGTGCAAGACTAAACTGAATCACAGACTGAGAGAGAGAGAGCTATAAACCTAAGGAACCAGGCAGCAAACCTACTAAATTTGGTTCTAAGCCATCTGTGGACCTATGTGTTTTTTGGTGGTTTGGGGTTTTTTTAAATTAATTTTTTGTTTTTTAGTTTTGGTTTGTTTTTGGTTTGGCCTGAGACCCTGTAACTTACAGTCAGATAAGCCCTAGAACACTCAAACCCAGAAACCTGTCTCAGTAAAGCACACACATGCTTGATGCTCTGTCAGCTTGTGCAAAATAATAAATGGACAGAAGGACAGCCTGATGTGCCCTCAGAGCCTGGCTGTTAGACTTAGCAGCCTTGACAGTGTCTGTCTATTTATGTAATTGCATGGAAAAATGAAAGAAATGGAATCTGACACAGTCCTTATCTGAAATATAGAACCTCTGACTTGGGGTAAACTCTGCCTCAAGTTGCTATCATCATGCCTTTTTGGGTGGATGCAGCACTAATATGAAAACACAATACTGCTATTATAAATTATAACTTATTTCTTTTGTCACTAGATTGTTCGCTTACACTGGATTATGATTCTCAAAAGCAGCTACTGTATTTTAACAATAATTTCTAGCTGTGTGGGAGATGAACTGGTTAAACATGTGAGGTGTCCGATGTGACAGAGAGCTCTGCTGACAGAACACTTTTAGGAAGTAATGGCAGCTGATATACCAGTTAGGAGGTGGCGTTTTTAATGTCTCATTTTATTAAAAAAAAAAAGGGGGGGGAATGGGAGGGAGGGTGGTACTATTGTGTAAATACTCTAAGTGAGCTCAAGAAACCTCTAGTTAATGTCATGACTGTAAACTTGCCTGTTGAGGACTACTATATATAGAAAGAAACCCCTCAATTTTAGCATGGTGTGAATAAAGTGTTAGACTTGTAATACGTAGAGGTTACATAACACTTGTCCATACATTACAAGAGTTTTCATCAACTTTCTGCAGTGGATATTTAAAGATACTTGTGTGAAACTTCCTTCCCTAAAAACAAATACTTCTTCCAAAACTGTGTGGTGCACAGAAATGCCTTGTTGGAGGGGTAAAACATGAATTTTGAAAGAAATGTACAACGCATACGTCTTTCTCAGCTCTTGATAGTCTCATTCGTATTAGATGTATGCTTCCTGTTTAATAGTGCAAGTAAGACTTCTGAATTGCAAGTTTTTCTGTAATGCTGAATATTGTATATTACTGATTTTCATGACAAGCTTTTAGTTTTGTTCTGAGCAGTGTATATATTCTGGATCACTCTAGGTCTTTGTTCCAGTCTAAAGATACTATGCTATTTGTGTCACTTAAACCTTGTTTTATACACTTGATAGGTGCTTTATGGGGCCCTTTGTTTAATAGTCCCCTAGCATTGAGGCATAGCTCAGCTAAAATTGGAGCAATAACAACTTCCTGGGATCCAAAATGTTACAATGTTACATTACACTTCTCATGCACAAAGCATGGACTTTGAATATTAATATGAATTTCAGTATGAGGTTTTATATTCACACTTTTGGGGGAATGGTATTTTAAAATACAGGTATTGTGAGTGAATTTGTAAAAAAAACAAAATCCAAAATTTTAAAATGCTGTAGTTCCATGACAGACTTGTGTACTTTTTGAAATAAAACTGTTGGAGAAAACAGTAGTCTGTCTTTATTTTAAAGCAGCACTTGTGTATGGCTTCAGCTTTCTCTTTATGTAATTGGAAGTGAACTAATAAATATGGCTGTGTATACCACGCTGGCATGAATAATTTTATTTATTGCTTCCCCCCCCACCTTGATTTCCAAGGCAAGTAAAACCATAGATATTTTAAAATATGCACTTTTATGTGGGGTTTTTCATTGTGGATATCAATAGTTATTCTGAAACATAAGGCTGGAAAGGAACTTTAGATTAAATTTCATCCCTCTTTATTTTAGGTAGAACCAGAGATTCCTGAAACTGAATAATCTTTTGTCTTTTGAAATTCAAAAAAGCAGGTTGATAGCGCTCAAAGTACATTGATAAAATGCTCAGGTTTTATATTGTTAGTGTGTTAATGTGCATCTTTTTCAATTTCAATGAAGTTGACTCAATACTTTGCACCCCTTGGCCTTGCAAACCAACTGATTATTGTCCTTGTAATTTTACCTGAGATTAAAGTGATTTCTCCAGTGTCATCTCAGGTATGTATTCAAAGTCTGGCATGAGCTCTATTTGCATTAATGGCATGTATTAAGTTTGTATCATTGGAGGCATAATTAGCTTGCATTTGCTTATAATGTATGCATGTTCATATGTTGTAGTGCATGCCTATCTCTGGGCCAGGCCAGATGTTCCAATCACTTCTTTGTATGTATAAAAAACCCAATAGGTATGTGCACAAGCATGTGAAGTTAAATGGAGTCGTGGTGGATAAACCTCTAGGAATTTTTTCTATTTCAAATTAAAACTCATGCTTAAATACAAAGGAAATCTAATAAAAATGGAAGTTCAGATTTGTCTATTTTTATAGAGTTCTAAGAAACCTTTCTTACACTCTTTTTAACATTGATATGAAGACTTGGGAAAGGATGGAAGTGTTGAACTTAGGGTGGCAATTTTCTCACAGATGGCTCTTGCATGCCTCAGCTGCTCCTCAGGTCTTTTATTTGGAGGGTAGGTGACCGTGAACCAGAAACTGAGTACTTCCAGCTTGTCTGTGGAATTCCAGCAAAGCAGCTAGAACTTTCCTGAGTGTCCTGACAGAACAGAGGGCACTCAGCACCTGGTAGTTCTGCAGAACCCCTGTAGTCCTTTATATGTGTATTAGACAATGCCTTGGATAAACTTTCATGAAAGGTCTATCTTGCGGTTTGTTTCTCTGAACGTCTTGGCTGGGTCCTTCGAGCTTACTATTTCAAATTTGTTTCCCTGATGGAGCAGCCTGAGTTCTTTCAGAGCTCTGTGTAAATACTGATAGGCAATTAATTGCTGGGCTGTTTTAAAAAGCAGATAATGACAGCAACTTAGCCTTGCTTCCTATCTTTTAAATTCGTAAAGCAGAATAGTTTGTAAAGAAAATAGTTGATTAAGGAGCATAAACAAGAGTAGGATGAAACAAAGCTATGAATGTTGTCTACTTTTCCAAATCTCAGCTTATTCTAAAACTACTTTTCACTTGTGTATGACTGTAGGTGATTGCTCAAAATGGGAAGACTTGCCTCTTAATGTAAAAATAATGTGTGTATTTGAGTTATGATGATTCTGTTGCTTTTCTTAATTTGCTTTGGGCTTTTTACAGAATGGCGCAGGCACGGCTATCAGGAGAAGAGTATGAACCTTTAATTTTATAAAATAACCACTCTGGCAGAAAACTGGCCCGGAGGATTGTGTTGTCCCTGCTTCTGACTTCCATTCAAAGTCAAGTTTCTGGAAATAGGGTGCTTTTAAAGAACTTTTAATTTTCATATGATTGAAAATCAAAGTTAGTGTCACCCTTGTAAGTTGGCATTTTGAAGACTTCAGCTTTCAGCTGTTGAAGCACTGGTCAGTTTGCCTTGGATGTGCAAAGTCAGTAGCATTTAGCAGTAGCAGCTGCTATTTGGGTCCTCATTTTTAATGAAGTTTCTTTTGGTCAATGCTCTCTAGGGAAGTAGATGAAGGGCAATTGTACCATATTATTTGGGAAACAAAGCAGTGCAATTCATACAGGATGATGCCAGGGTTGATTGATGGATGGAGGGAGGGGAGCAGCTTTGTAAGGGAGTTGAGTGTGTTGGTTACACAACTTGATTATGTAACAGTTTTAAAAAGTGGCAATATTAGAAGAGACATTAGCATCTGAAAGCACATCATTTTATCTTTGGTAATCTAATTTTTTCTTAGGGGAAAAACCTCTGGAGGCAGTGTGTCCGCTGGGAAGCGCAGGGAGCTGTGTGATGCCTTGACAGTTGTCCCACTTCCAGGGCTGGATGCTGTGGCTCTGGGAGCTGCAGGCAGGGCAGAAGCCAAGTACTGTACCTGAAGGGTATTGTACTCTCTTTCCCGGTGTATTTTTCCTAATTGCAAAATGGGGAGAGGAAAGCGAGTCTGATCAGTTCCTGGGGAGTTTTGTACCAGGGATGTGGATTCTGGAAGCATGCATGAACTTTCCAATTTCTTTAAGCCTTTCCCTACTCTGATTTCCAGCAACATCTGGCTTAGGGGTTTTCAGAGTCTGCAAAACCTTTTCGTATTTAGAGTTGCTTATATAGCCAGCATACGTTCACTTCTTAAATTTCAGAGCCTTGTACTGTTCCTATGGTCCATAATTACTGCACGTGATGGCTTTGGTTATATTATTGCTAATAGTACTGTATAAAGCAACTGAAGAAAGTGTAGACTCTCCTGAACACCCCAGACAGGGCAAAACCTATCAGCTTTTTGGTGCTCTGGACACAAACATCTCCAGGGGTACACTGGTCTCTTGGGTTACAATTTGCTATCAAGGAGTATTAAATCAGATGGTAAAGAGCTATAAAAGTAATTTGGTGCCATTAGTTAATAGCTTCCAATTATGCCAAGATCTGTGTAAGAAAGAAACTTGAGCATTTGTTTCTTGTGGCCAGTTACTGCTGTGCAAGTGAACACCTCTTTATGGTTTGTGACTTGTCCTGCTCAGCAATTTGTAATTGAAACTATTATTCCATACAGGCATCTGAATCTCCCTGTTCGTGTCACTTGGTAATATTTTACCCGTGAAACAGCAGTGGGGATTAGTCAGATTTCAAGGAAGTTTTAAGTGTGCAGCAGAGCGTTTGTTCCCGATGTTTAAGGGCTCTGATTGCAGCCCCAGCCACTCATAGATGACTCCTCAGGCAGCTGAGTGGGTGGTGTTTCGAAGAAACTATTTGCTGAAGTCAAAACACTTGTGCTATGCCTTACTTAGCTGTAGGAGATCAACATAAAATTAATTTAAGATTTCTATTTCCCGGTACAATAGCTCAGGTGGGAGGGAAGCCAATACCTTAGATCAGGAACAAAGGCAACTGGTGAGAATACATAAAACTACTGAATTGTTTTGACTGCTAAAGAGGATGCCAAATCTGGGGCACAGCTGGTGGTTTGTGGAACCTGTCAAAAAGCTTATGTTGTGGCTGCTAGCGCTGCACTTCTTCTCCAGATAAATAAAATGCCCTTCCGTGTCACTTCCAATCCTGTAACTGTCAAGACCCGAAACAGTTCATCTCAGCTGTAAAATACAAAATAAAGCTTGCAATTAGTTTATTTTCACGTTTTCTTCCCTCTTTCTTTTTGGTACATTAGGAAAATTCAGACTTGCTAAAAGGATGCAGCTTGAAATGAACTGTTTGGTCTTGCCCTGGTTTCATCCTTGTACTCTGTAATTCAAGATGAAATTGCTTAGGCATTGCAATATCTTTTGCTTCAGACTTGGCTTGTGGTTTGGGTGACCTCTTTAGGTCATCTATTTAATTTAATGACCTTGCATCCCTATTTAAGATGGGAAAACTCATTGTGTTTAAAACACAGAACTTCAAAAAAATGCTGTGGATTCCCATACTGTCTCCAGCCCACTTGAAAAAAAAAAATTGGCTAAATATGAGTGCTTTGTATGGAATCCAAGTAATAAACGTTGTGTTTTGGGAATTGTGAGTGTCCCCCACGGCTGATGCTTTGGCAGCCTCTGTCCACATCTCTCTGTGCCTAAATGTGACCAACCACACAGTGCTCTGCAGTGACTTGCTAAGAATGTTTTCCAGCAGAAAGCTGAGGAACCTTCTAAGGTGCCAGATGGTTATTTTCTTATTGTTTACTCAGGAAGATAATTTAGGTGAGAAATCTGCATCAGTTAAACTTATTAAAACAAAAAATTCTAATAAAAAGCTCTAGAAATGCGCAGCTGGGGTACTAATATAGTTTTTGATAGGTTTTAACAGTTGTGATTAGATACACTGTATTTATAGCATCTGTACACACACTGTTGGCTAGGATCGAATTACATACTTCTACATCTCTTTTATTTACCAAAAGAAATAGATGTAACTATTGCCCAATTGACTAATATGGACCAGACCTGAGAGCTATGCATTAAAATATCCATATTCTTCAGACTGAAGTTAAGGTCACCAATGATGTTTCTTCATTTGCAGCTCATTTAGGGAAAAGAATCCTCAGCCTGATCATAAATGTGTCTGTTGGTTTTCGTTTAGTAGCAAGACCATGAAAAATGTGATTCTTGTGCAGATAACCTACAGCTCTGATCTTGCTAGACTTGCATGCTTGAAAGGCATCGAAGTTCTAAACATCCAATTATATGTTTTTAAAATTCAGGTTATGTTGCTACTTGAAGTATTTTAGGTGTGTTATTTTAAGTGTGCTCTATGCACATCTGAACTGGGTGGGCAGGCAGGAATCTCAACCAACCCACTAAAATCCTTTATTCCTAGATGAAAGGGCTGGAAGGAGGGTTAGAGCCTTTATGCTCAACAGTCCCTTTTGTTGCCTATTAGAAATTAGCATAATTTCCCTGCCCCTGGTGTTACCTGAGCAAGCTGGGATTTCAACTGACAGTGAAAATTGGGTCGTTATGTTATACATGTGAATTTAATTCTGACAACATCTCATGTCTGCACCAACCATATGAGCTGGTTAATTTGCTGCTGGCTTTATGGTCTGTATATGGGGGGAAAATGCTGAATGTACAAAGAGGCTGAGGACATCCTTAGTGCCTGACATGGCTAACAGGAGCTCAGTCACCAGCAATAAAAACAACAAAAGAATCCCAAGGCAGAGGACTCGGATTAACAAGGTGGAAGATTAGGGTTGATGTCCTGTCATGACTTAGCTGTGTGGTGGGGTTTTTAAAATTTTTTATTTTCTATTGATATTTACATTTCCTCTTCATTCATCATCTCTCAGCGCTGTTAAATGGACTGTTCTGTTGACTCTGTGACTTTTGGAACCAGAGTTTCCCATTGCACTGCCATTTGTTTTTAAAGCTATCCTTGGTGAATCTTTTCAGTCTTCACCAGATGCCCATGTAATACTTTCTCCCATTCCTTCATAATCTTAGGAAATTTTTGAATAGATGTATTTAAAGATAGTTATCTCGATGAGACTGTCTGTGGTTGTCTCTGTCCCCTGCTGCTTTCTGTTTTTTAATTCTGTCCTGAGAGCAGTCACTCTTCCAGTACTTATGGTGCTCCTTGAGTATTTCAGGTTTTAGGAAAAATAATAGTAGAGCAGATCCCATTAGGGAGTTTCTTGAGGGGGAAAGATCCCCAAAGCCCATTGCCAATGCAAGGGGAAGTGTCCTCATCACTCCACTGGGTCACTTCACTGCTGCTCACTGCAGGTGTCTGGGAAGGCATTCCTAGGGTAAGATAATGGAAATACAGAATCCAGATGTGCTGGGCATTTTCCTTCACCATTACTGACATTGGAGGGTCTAACCCTCTGAGACTGAAAGCTCCTTCTTGGCGTCATTGGTCCTTTCAGTAACAAATTATCTGTGTTTGGTGTTTTATACACTTTCCCTCTGCTTACAGCTTCCCACTTACATTGGTGCCTGCCCTTCCTTGTTCTAACAGGTGCTGTCTTTTTATTCTTGTCTGGGGTACGGATTTCACTACTGGAGCAGGACAGAGTTTTAGGCAGGTTTTTCCTTCTTTCTGAGTGTGCTATGTTGCTTTTGATCACGCTTTTGTACAGGGTCCTTCTTTTTACTGTCGCTGTCATGTTTTTTGTTCCTAACCAGTTTCATTTGCTTGCCTCTGCTTTAGGCATTAGGCACTTTAAACTACATTTTATACAGTGTATTTCAGACTGGCCCCTGGTTTTTCAGCTTAAACTTAATGGGGTTATGATTGCAAGTAGCTGGGCAGACAGTAGTTTCTTATTAACTGATAGTTTTCTTTGCACGATCCAAAGGACTTACCACATCTTGTTTATAAGTTACAACACTGGGGGGTGGATGTTTTAATTTTTTTTTATTATTATTATTTATTCATTCATTCTTTATCACAGCTGCATGAACAGCCTCTAGCTGCATGTTAAGGTTCACTTGCCAGACCGCATTTTTCTTTATTTTAATAATTTTTTTCAATTGCTAGATATTTGCTTGGATGAGAAGGAAAGGAAAAGAAAATCAAGACTGAAAGTATCAGGGCAGTGCAGGCAAGGGAGAACAGATTATGTTGTATTTGTTCTGTTTTGCCTTTCTAGCTCATTTAAGCATCAGATTTAAAAAAAATGTTTGCTTTTCCAAACAACTGGGGTATCAAGAACTCTCTCCTCGTCCCAGCTTATCTCTGGGTGCCACATAGCAGAATTTTCTCCATAAACAGGGTATGTTAATTGTCTCTTGACTCATTCATGGAATGGAACAGAGGATGTGCTGGATGGAGAGATGTTATTACATGAACCCCTGCTTGCACACCTGCCCTACCCCTGAGAAAAGCTGGATTTATAAATGTTTTAGAGTGTAAGAACACTATTTCTTCAGGCCCTTCCAGCAGAATGGGCTAGGATGAATTGCATGGGGAGCAGCCTAAACTTTAGAAGGCCTATGCTTGCTAATTATTAACTTGAGAACAATTAATGCAAGAGGTGGTGACTAAGGAGCATTGTTCAATCCGTGGTGCAAAGACAGGAATACAGACAGAAAGGACACTTCTGGCCTCAGTGTTCAGTCCCATTAATGTGCTTCTTAATATTCTCTAAAACAATAATTATGTGAACAATAACCAGAATGAAGTTGTACAGCAGGTTCTCACGCCAGGTAATAGCTTGAAATAGAAAGAAGCCAAAGGTCGTGATTTCATGCCAAGCAGAACTTGGTGCTGATTGAGTTAACGCTTCCAAGAAAAGTTTTGGGAAGGCACTCAGTTAATTTTACTGTCACGTGCAACTGGAAGACTCCATTTGATGTGTAATTCTAATTGCAGTGTGACAGTGTGCAAGGAAGAAAGTGAGATGGTGCAGGAAAGGCCTGAGTCAGTTGTTTTAATTACTGGTCTTACAGAGAAACTATTGTGGCATTGAGGCACGTCTTAAAAATCTGTGAGGATGGGTGTAATTATACAAAGGCCTGTAATAAGCTGAAATTAGGCAGGAAAATAAGATGTTTCCAGTAAACACAATACATCCATGTACATTTGTGGATTATTAGTTAGGAAGAGTTGTTTTCTGGTGTATTGTCATGTTTGCAGAATTAATATTGGTGACTGTCAGCAGCATTTAGGTACAGGCAGCATGTAGAAAATGCATTTTGTAGCATGGACTTGTGGCCAAAATGCTGTTATCATTTTTCTTACAATACCAGTCTTAGAATATGAAGTCAAAGAATACAGAGCTGATGGAGAACTGTAACTGGAACAAAGAATTATTTTTTATTATCTTTTTATGAAACATTATCCCCAGAAAAGTCAATAACAATAGCCAAAGAACTAGAGCTGACTTCTAAGGAAATGGTGAAATGAGCAAGTGTGAAGGTTGGGATGAGGCACTTTGAGAAAACTGAGTGTTCATAGCAGTAAGCAACAAAACTGTTTGGTTCTTTGACAATTCAAGTTACTGGTATGAAATTTAGGAAAGAGACATTTAGTGGATTTTAACAAGTACTTTAAAAGTAAAATGCAGTAGGTATGCACTGGGAAATCCATGAGATGCTGAAAATTTCCTGTCAAGTTAGACTTACAGTTACTTATAGTCCACTGATAAATGAAGTTTCAATTTGTGGCACCACTGCATCTTTTTACCATCAGACACTGGTATAAACCCTAATCTGAATGATCACGAGTTGGGTGATGGTCTGAATAGTGCATTTAATTGCTGTATATTACAGTATCTAGTCTCTTGTTGACGTAGATTAATGATATTCTTTCTTTTTGTAGTATGACATCGCACACAAGACTGGTGACATAACAGTGGTATAAACATGAAGAAACAGGCATCAGTTTTTGCATGACTTTCCACTATGGTGAAACTGAAGTACATTATGAAATGAAGTGCTGGGTTTTTTTTACTTGATCTCACTTTAGATTCAAGATTTTTAAGTAGGCTGTATTCAGTTTTGTAAGTACCAAATTTTTTCTTTTTCATATTTTTAATGCAAAGTTTACAAAGACACTTCCGACATTTTTCTTACTACTTTTGTGTTTTGAAAACTGTGCACCATTACTCCTCTCTGCTTCCCCCACCCCTTTTCCTAGAGATGCAGAAAATTGTGAACTTAACAAAATCAACTCAGGTAGCAGAAATATAGCCTTAAGCAATGGCATGTTAAAGAGATTGTAATCTGAAATAGAGTAGTTTTGGGTTTTCCTAGCTTTCTGCTCTGCTGATTTCATGGGGAGAGTGTCATCTATTGAATGCTGTAGTGATACCCATGGGGTCTTACAAACTGTGTGCGGAATGCGCTGTGTTTTGAGATTGTATATATTTTATAACACTTAATAAAATATGCTTGAATGTTACAGTTAACACGTGCTTCAGCATAATCTGTTAATGCAGGTGGTGTGGTAATCCATGTCTGTGCACTTCCTTGTTCCTCCTGCTCCCCAGCTTATCAGGCAGGAGTCCAGAGGGAAGAAGAGTGTGCTCTGTGCTCTTTAAACCCGGCTGATTGGGGGGGCCCATTGCCTCCTGCAGTCTCCTGGAAATTTTGGATATTGATTTCATAATGAAAATATTAATTTACTTAACCATATAAGGATGAGACCACTGTAATCTGATCTAATGGACAGGAATTTACTAAATTAATTTTTGGAACCTGGTACCCTGCTGGTGCTTGGGGGCATTTTTGGTAACTATTACATGCCACAGTCCACATAAATCAGAGCACACTGAAGGACACCCGGAATTTAGGCAGCAGCAGTGAGCATATGCAGACTCAAACCTGTCTTTGACTACATCTGTCTGTGCTCTTGAGAAATACTGGTGCCGGTTTCTAACTATTGTGAATACTCAGGTATTAATTTGAACCCTAATCTAGGGGCATGTGTTACGCTGCGGTCGGAAGGCGATCACATACTCCGTTGTGAAACTGGTGGTTATAATGCTGAAAAGTGTGTTACTTATTAAATTATTTTTGCTTCTGTTTTTGAGAGGAGCACATTCTAGAATAAACTCAGATGCTGTCAAGCAAAAGTTCGATAGAAGTAGTTTTGTCATGGTGCATGAATAGTCAAGTAAAACCATCAAAGGAAATAGGAATAACTTCCTGAGAAAAATGGAAGCATGGAGGATTTCTAAATATCACAGGTTCAAGTAGAGAAATAAGAAAAAAATAATTGCTCCAAATCTAAGTTCAATGTTATAATTACAGGAAAGATACTTTGTCTTTAAGAAGCACTTGTTTTTATGCCAAAATATTTAATTCCTCATTCTCTCCTTTGACTTCATGCTGCCTAAACTTGTCTCTGAGTGAATCTGGCAAGTAATTAATCAGGGTAAAATTCCATTGGGATCAGTATGAAAGTTGCCTTGTGAAGAAGCAGCAACTTCCTGTACTGTTTAATATATGTTCTGTAATGATTTGTAGACAGAATTTATGTTTTTTGCTGCGGTATGCTCCTTATGAGTAAGGGTCTTTTCCTGCCCTGAGTGATCACCATCATCTAAGTGCTTAATTGCTGGTGTTTAAGAAGGAAGAAGAAAGGTAGGAGTAACTGTGCAAGTTTAACCCTAAACTGTGTTTAGTTTTGTTTAAAAAGTGAATCTCATGGAACTCTTTTTTCTTCAGAAAAATTTGCAAAGCTTGCTGCACCAAAGTATGTTCTTAAAGAAATAAGTGAAATAAACTTTTTTGTACTTAAATTCCTATCTAAATTAATAGGTATATATTGTAAGTAAAACAAAACATACAGCTACTGTCATTGAAGATAAATGTGTGTGAATTTTGCAAAGAAATTTGCATTATTTTTTCCCCAAGACATTCGTAACTGTAAAACTCCCTTGTCATCTCTCTAAGGAGTTGCGTGGCTAATCCCCACATTTTTTCCTGATGTCAAGATACTGAGTTTTTTTGAAAGTACTGTGTGTTGTGTAGTTAGTCCAGAAGTCAACCCTGCATGAGGTCACCGAGTAAGTGCTGTTAACTTTATGTTGCTGTGGTGTAAGCAGGACACAGATTTGAAAGCTTGTCTAATGCTACACAGAAATGTGAAGATTTATTCTCCTGCTCACTCTGTTCTCTGCTACCCCCCTCAGGCTTGGAAGATACAATGATGAAGCCTGGGGGTTGTGCCTTTGTAGATTATTGTGACCAGGTGGCTGTTAAGGACTGGTTGGAGATGTCAGGGGGAATTTTTACTTAGTATAGATTATTTTTTCAACCATTTATCCTTTGTAATGCACAGAACAGCTTGGTCACGCATGGTCAGCGGGTGGAAAACTCCCTGACTCTTGTGCCAACACTATTAAATGAGGAAAAGTAGTGCATTTCACATACTTTACTTCTTGCCAGGGCTTGCTGGTTACAGGAGAGTTTAAGCATGTGTTTGTTTGGTAGCTGTGCTCCTGTCCACACCCAAAAGAATCTTGTCTGATGTTTTGCATCCAAGTCAGCTGGCCTGGGCCTGCAGAGTCACAAAGCCTGAATGTCACCTATGGCAGCTGCATCTTTGCTGCAAAGAAGATTAACTTGCAGTGCTTCCCCTCCATCCCTGCACATGACATTGTTCTATCAGATGGGAGTTGTGAGATTGAGCTGATCCTTCACTCTGTTTAGTTCTGACTGCCTCAGTTCTGTTTCTCCAAAAGCCATTATAATTACAGGTGTCTGAGGAGCTGCGCCGTGCTCAGCCAGTCTCACACTTCCCAGGGTCTTATCCATGGTGGCCAAGCTTTGCAGTCACGTGGAACTTTGGAAAAAATGTGATGTTGGTTGGTTCTGCGGGCTCAGACTGGCTTGGTGTCATCTCGCCTGCTCCGTAAGGTGTAGGGCGAGCCAGGCAGTTCGCCAGGTGAACTGTCCCATGGTCGAGGGGGGATTTGGATTCACGCAGTGCCCTGCAGCCTGTATGGCTGCAACACGCTCGGAAGCTGTGCCAGTGCAAGGCAGTTTCACATTGCTACAGCTTTATCCATGTCTGAAGTGGTATTGCTGTGAGTATTTGAATAAAATTAAGAAACCTCAAACCGTGACTCTGGCGTGTGCATTTTGAACGGCAGCGTTCAGCACGCTGCAGAAACATTTGGCCCAGCCTGTCTCGACTCTTCTTTCCTGGCCTTGGGCTGCCTCCTATCTTGTCAGCATGGGCTCTGGTGCAGCTGCCGTGAGCCACATCAGAGACATGATATGGTTTAAAACTGCTTACATATGGTGAAGTGTAGTTTGAACTCGGGTGCATTCATCACTCAGTTCAGCAGGCAGCTGCACTGCTATTTGTGCTGACAACAGGGGAAGGAGGCAGCGTGAAAGTGGAAAGAAGGATCAAAGTGCAAGAAAAAGGCAGACAACAAATGACTTTTATCAGCGTGGCTAAAAGGGCCCAAGGCACTCATCTGCCCTGCTCTGCACAGGGACTTGGCCCAGGCAAACTCCAGAGGAGCTTTCCAGCTTCAGTGCTCTGTGATCCTGTAAAAAAGGACACATGTAGCCAAATTCTTTCTGCATTCAAAAAATAGTGATCCTCAGCTGCGGTGCTCAAAGGCTACAGACTCCTCAGCTTTGGGCACCAGTGTTTTCAGGCACCTCTATCCTCCTACCATGTGCAGAAACCCTTTATTCTGAGTAGGATGCACTGCTTGCATTGTCTTGCATGTGCATGCCGTTGCCTGCCACATGTTTGAACCTTCCTGAGTGTTCCTAGGTATCCACAGTGTGTTCCCAGGGCACCCTGCTCCAGTCAGTGCTGGGACAAAGCACTCTGGCAGCAGCTGCCACTTTCCTTTTAAGACTTAAAGGAGATGGTAGTTGATAATGCTGATGTTGTCATCAGCTATGAGCTTGCAAAAAATGTATGCAGTTATTTTATGTGACTCTGAAGTAATTCCTGGTTTCTCCCTAAAGCATCTTGTGGAATATTCACGTGGGCAAAGCACCTTTGGCTTCGGCAGCTGTGCAGGTGGGAGAGTGGCACTGCAGTTCCCTCTGCAGGCTCCAGGCCTCTTGTGTCACTGGCAAAATATAGGCCAGTCAAATACAAACAAAGGGGAATAATTTACTTCAGGCTCAACTCCAGTAGAAGGTAAAGAGGGAAATCATTACTTAAAAGGAAGCCGCAGCAGCTTTCACTATAATTCAATGCCACATTCAAGATTGCTTGCTGAAATCTGCACACCAGAGACCCGGCTCACTGGATTTGAACAACACTGTTAACATAACACAGCCACAACTTTAGTGTCATTCATTCCAATTCATTTCTGTTCCGCACATGACATTCATTGTTTACAGGAAAATGGGAGACATTAATAATCTCAAGTAATTTATTTTGAGTGGCTTGCTTGTGCAATATAATGCAGGCTGCATTAATGTTCAGGAGGCAGCTAGACAGGAACTGACACTGAATATACAAAAATATTTACAATGTGCTGTGTGTATCATGTTCTTCATAAATAATTTGCTTGTTACAAAGTAAATGACATTAATTACAATTATCACAACATAAGCCATGAAAGTTTGGGCTGGCAAAAATATACTAATGGGATTACTGCCTTTTTCATTAACACTGGGTCACTTATGCATTTTTCCATCTCTGAGCATCTAACTTGACAACATTTTCTCTCTGTCCTCATGACTTAGTCATTATTAATGCAATAAAAATTTGCTGTCCTTACAGAAAAATTGTGTTCCCTTCACATATGTTTTTCTGACCTTTTTGCTCTTATCAGAAATCAAACTTTTCCAAAAGCTCCAATAGTCCTACTTCTGTGGTTAATAGAAAAGAAGGTGGTAATTCTAATAAATTTCACATCATGCACTAACATGGAGATGAGAGGAAGCGTTGCAGGACTCCCCAAAACAGTGAGGTGCTGAAACTGGGAAATGGAGCACTAACACACTAAATCCTGTCCTATGACAGATGAAAAAGTTTCATACTTTGAAATCCAAATTTTTATACATGTTTTTATAATTTAAATTGGGAAATAAGCATTTCTGTGATGGGTGTACTTAGAAGTAGCTAGACTAGTTTCAAACCTTAGAGCAAAATTTTAGATTAACTGTCTTTAACAGTGAACATTGCCTGTCATAGTCCCTCCACATGCAAAATGTTGGTCTGTAGCAGTTGTACCCTGGATTAGCTTCGAGCACACAGTCCCAAACCATGGACACCATGCCCTGTAGTGCTGCCTGCCATCCCGGCTGGTTTTAGTCCCAGAGGTGAAGGTGCAGTGGCTTGAAAGCTCTTGGGCAGGGAAACCAGAGCTGAGGGGGGACTTTTGTTCCCTGCCTCTCCCCCGAATCAAAATCTTGGCCTTTTGTAAGAATTTGGAGCTGGCACACAGTTCTGAGCCCTTGGTCTCTTGGCCTGGACTGTGTGCTGCAGGAGGCTGGGGAGGTGGGGTGGTTACTTTCCTAGGACATTGCAGATGTCCTACGTTTTTCTCAGTTTTTTGTGTGGTTGCATTTTGATTTTTTTCTCAAAGAAAGAGGAATCCTTTGTCATCTCTCAGTGCCATATTTCAGTGTCCAGTGTTAGAGTGTCTGATGGCTGTTTATCATTCTAGGGCCTCTGCTTTGGCTTCAGCGCAAAAAGTTAATGGTGATGGATTAAATGGGCTTGGGTAGGCTTTTGCTGGGTTTAATTTGATGTGTGTGTGTGTGTGTAGAGTTTCTACCATGCCAGCAGAACAGTCTGTCAGCAGAAAGGTGGGTAGCTAATACCTTTAGCTGCTCCATCTGGATACAGAAGAGGAGGAGATGCTGTTGGGAAGCACTTGAGTAGAACAAAAGTGTGGTAAGCAACGGGTCTGTCTTGATGTCACAAAACACATTCTAGCGACTGCTGTGCAGATCTCTGCAGAGCTGCTCTTGGCTTAGTTTGTATGGTGGTAAGAAATGGAAATGCTAACATAAAAAAAAATTTTTAAAAATCTGTGTTTGTAGTATGGAGAGTTACACATACTTTTCTACATTGCTGGTAAGAAAATGGTAATAGTTCAGTCTTTCTTTAAAAAATATTGAATCATGTAAGAAAGAAACTATCTTGAGTCCTGTGTGCAGTTTTGGGCACCACAATATAAAAAAAGACCTTAAATTATAGAAGAGTGTCCAAAGGAGGGACACAAAGGTGGTGAAGGGCCTTGAGGGAAAGCCATTGAGGAGTGGCTGAGGGCGCTTGGTCTGTTCAGTCTGGAGAAGAAACTGAGGGGAGACCTCACTGCAGTCACAGCTTCCTCATGAGGGGAAGAGGAGGGACAGGCGCTGATCTCTGCTCTGTGGTGACAGTGACAGAAACAAAGGGAACTGCTGAAGCTGTATCAGGGGAGGTTTAGGTTGGATATCAGGAAAAGATTCTTCACCCAGAGGGTGGCTGGGCACTGAACAGGCTCCCCAGGGAAGTGGTTACAGCACAAAACCTGACAACTCTGCCCTAAAAAGGAACCAAGGTGCACAAGCTGCAATCCAGGGATTGGATCTTCGCCCTCTCAGCAGTTTGTGTATAACCTTGGGATCTGGCAATCTCATTTTCCTTCTGGTTAGTTGATCATGAGCTTTTTGAGAGTGCCAGAAGTGGCAGGAAGACATCAGGTGGGTGCACTGGGCTCCTCTGCCACCCACAGCCAGGGGACAGTGGTGGTATGGGCCAGGGAGGGATCCTAGAGGGTTTTGAGTGTGCTGTGGTGTCAGAGTTGCCTGCAGAAGTGAGGTTTTTCACCCTTCTCAGACTCCCTCACTGTTGCTGTGCTGGATGGAGAACTCGTGTTTTGCTTTTTTAACATTTAGTATCAGGATAATGGCTGACACAGCATGGAGCTCCAGGGACCAAGGGGAAAATGGGATTCAGAACCACTTTCCCTGACTCCTAGGGATCAGGATCCACTCAGGATCAACTCCACTGATCCTTTTAGTTGGAGAGTAAGCCTGACTGTTACTTGACCTAAAACAATGCTATTGCTATTCATAAAATGCATTGTAGGCGAGTAAATTGTTGTCCTATTGCATTACACTAAAAAGCCATATTTTGGCACATCAGTGAGTTGCCTGAAGCAAGAAAATGTATGGAAGAAGACAGAGGATGTATCATACACTGAGAGTGGTGTCGGGTTCTCTTCCGTTTCATCCCCCGAATGTTCTGGCTCGGCACTGCGCTTCCATGCGGAAGAATGAGGATTAGGTTTGTCCTGCTGTGAGATGATTCATGTATGGGGAATGTGCGTGCTCAGAAAAAGTGAGGTTTCAAGAGTGCATCACTGAAGAGAGGCTTGTAATAAGAATCAGCAATAAAACAGTAGCTGACCAGGGAAAAATGTATTTAATAAAAGGAATTTGATGTTGAAATCTTAAGCAGTTAGGATTGCTTGTCTCACCATTTCTGCTTAAGTTGCTGTTCTTCATTCTATTTTTAAAATGTCTTTAGATATACCATTTATTCTTTGTTTTTAGATGTTATATGCATATTTATATTACATATTTTATGTGTATTTTTATAATATGCACTCTCTGAGGTGTTTTTCCAATTTTACTACATGATTTTGCTTTAATACCATGTTAACACTTACATAATACTAGAATAGGGCTGATATTTAAGGTTAATGTAACAGCAACTAGATGTCAAACTGTTATTTCCTTAATCTAAACTGTGAAGGATGTGGAGCAATATTTAGCAAAATAAAAGTGTTTCCCAACTTTGATATTATTCATGCTTTCCCAGAGATGTTAACATAACCTTGTAATTGGCAATTGGCATGAATTCTATCCAGCAATGAGCACTGTAGGAAATGCACTTTATGTTTGTTGCTTGTTTTTAAGGCACAGTGGAAATTCATAGGATATAACAAGCCGTGCATTTGAGTGTGGCTGATTTTCTCCGTACAATTAATTTATTCTGATGGGAAAGGTAACATCAAGCTTAACATAGTTCTCAGTAGAGAGCTTTCTCTGAAAGTCTTTCATTGGGGTGTAAGTGCCTAATTTCCAAACAGCATGTTATGTTATGCAGACACTTTCAGATAATCTGCATTTGAACTCTCCCCTCCAGAAAAAGAAAAAAAAATAGAAAAAAGAAACAGTTCTTTTGCTCAGATTACGGTTCTTGTCTTCATTGTGAGCAACCGAGGCATGACAACGTGGTTCTGGTATACAAGCCCTGAAAAATAAGATTTATAAAGCAAAGCCACAGCTCAGACTGGGGTTGTCTTTAGCTTGTCAGTTTGACTCCTGTCTGAGCAGAGGGAAGGCTCCTGCCACTGGAGAGCTGCTTGGAAACCCTGTGTGGAGCTTGTTGGTGCTGCTCATTTCAGCTCCCTGGCCAGGTACCCTCACCAGAGAGCTCTTCCCACCGCACCCTGCAGAGCCAGGCGTGGCTGCCGAGAGCTGCTGTGTTGTGCTGATGGAAGAGTGAGGCAAAAAGGCCTCATCGTCCTCATCACAGCCAACTGTTGCATCAGAGGGAGCCTCCCAAGCCTCCTGGACCCTGGTGCTGCTTTCCTGCTGGACACTTGCTTCTCTTTACCTTCTTTCTTTTTTTTTTTTTTTTTTTTTTTTTTTTCCCCCCAATTTTCCCTGTCAAGCAACTTCATTGTTAGAGCCAACATAATGCCATAACTTATGGATGCTGCTGCCAAAGCTCCGTGCCTTTAAACTTGTGCAGCAAGAACCCTTTTGTTTCTTTTTTTGTTTCTCTTGGGGCACAATTTAGATTGGGAGCGAATCTATGGGAGATGAGGCTAGAAAAGCACAGCACTTTTTGCTGAGTTCCATGCTGCTGGTTTGTTTTTTTTTTTTCTTCTTCTTTCCCCATTTTATTTGACTAGAATTGAGAAACAAAGAAAGCCAAACCCAAACCATTGTTGCTCAGGCAACAAGATGTAGCTGAGAATGAAAGCTGCAGCTTCATTAAAAGCGATGCAAAGGATGTGATGTGGTGGCCTGTGGAAATTTCTGTCAGTCAAACCTGGGTGCATTGTGAAAACATCAATTTCAGTCAGATTCACTGCTTATGCAGCTCAACCTGCCATGAGAAGTTTGCATTTGTTTATGTTCATTGGAACTGTTGCTGTTTGGAAGTTACAATGTTTTTGGCAGGCACCAAAGAGAGAAATGTGGTTAATAGCCTCTTGCCAATTATCAGTTCCGCTGGATATATCATACAGCTACCTAAGAAATCTGACAGGCTTCATAAAATCAGCCTCAAGCTAATTAGTAATGCCAATGTTTTTCAAATGACTGTTGATATTATTGCTGTACCTCATCCAGGGGCCATCACCCTGTGTATTCACAAGATATGGCAAAATGTCATAGCCGTGAATGCAAAACTTTCTGAAATCTGAATGTATTTCTGTCCTTTTATCTCCTCTGTACTCCTCTATTCCCAGTTTGTAATCCTGAGTTATCTTACGGATTTAGTTAATGTTAACATAATCTATGTGACTGAAGAGAAAAAAAAAAGTTGCAAAACTTCCTTCCTTAATGACTTGATATTATGCATTCATAATAATGAAGTGGCACATAAAACTATGAAGAAAGTGCTAGATTCTGCAGTCTTACTGTATCTCATGACACTTGATTTTGTTTCACTTTAGTCCTGAACTGCTGGAATTATTTAATGAAAGGCCAATTTTTTGGGGGAAACATTTGATTAAGAATATGGAACAATCATACAAAAGTTAAAAAAACCTCAATAAAACCCCCCCAAAACCCACACCATTTTCTATACAAAGCCCTATCACACACATGTATTAACATGTGAATTGTTGTTAACATTTATGGTGCAGATAGGAAATAGGAATATAGTAGGGAAGGAATCCAATAATGTCCTTCTTTCAGGTGTCAGTTTGGTTAAAATATTAAACACACTTATCACTAGCAAATAATGTCATATTGCTATTTTTGTGGTAGGCTTGAGTCAAATGTTCTGACCCAGACTGACTTTGCTGTGTTAGACACTACAGGCAAACAGCAAGAAACTTGTCCTACCACATCGATCTTGTAATCTAAATAATAAATACAACCAAGTGCTGAGAGATGAAGGAATGGGCAGATGGTTGTCTTTATTTTACAGAGGGGGAACCAAATCAGCAATTAGTTCAGTGAGATATCACAGATCAAAGAGGGGCCCTGCAACAGAAAAAAAGCCACCCAAACCAAGTTTCCTCTATCGAAGTCCAGAGCATTCTCCAGGTCAGAATACTTCCAGCAATGAGAGCTGTAGGAGCAAAAGAAGAGAAAGTTTACCTAGGCATTAGTGGGAAAGGTTGACAGAATCGTGAGTCATTAGGTAAAAAGAAGAAATGGGAAGCTGGAGGATAGGATTATGGAAAAGCTAAAAGCAAAGCTTTTAATCTATGAACTTTCCCTTCACAGACAGCTGAGGTATGACTGCCAAAATAAGATGTTTATTTTAGGTTTATTCCCTGTAGGGGACTTTGTAAAAATGTGTGGATCATATTTTTTTCAGTTTAATTTCATCAGCTGTTGGAAAGACTGTGCTGTCTCTTAGTTTCTGGAGATCAAAGCGTAGGCAGTGAAAAATAATCTAATCTGCCACTTTGGAATAATTTGCCGCAGCAGGCATTCCCAGCGCAAATCAGTGTACAAATCAGATGGTGAATCGGTGATCTCAAAAGAGGATTACTTTGGATTAGTTGTCCAGTGAAGCAGGCACTTTGTACAATGTGGCAGACAGCTCCAACATGAGCCAATTCATGGCTTGTTTTGTCTTTCCTTTTTTTTTTTTAAAGGAACATTAGTTTACCAAATGGATTCTCATACATTAATTAACAGTATTTTGACAGCATTTGTGTTTAGAAGACAGATTCTGTGACATATTACTAAGCAACTAAAACTTAATGGCCAGACTTTCAGGAGAGGGAGGAGATGGGGTAGGAAGCAGCCCAAGCTGCATTTTGGTTGACAGCAGGTGCAGGTTTGAACACTGCTTTGAAGGTTCTGTCCTGAATGTCCATTTCAGCTTAGAGCTTGATTTGTGAGACAGTGAGGAGACAATTCCATCTGGCCATGGTTCAGTCCTACAGCTTCTCTGGTTTAAGGCTGTCATGTTTTAGTGATGCTTGAGTTATAGAATCATAAAATGGTTTGGGTTGGAAGGCACTTTAAACATCATCTCGTTCCCACCCTGCTGCCAGGGACAGGGACAGCTTCCACTATCCCAGGTTGCTCAGAGCCCCATCCAACCTGGCCTTGAACACTTCCAGGGATGGGGCAGCCACAGCTGCTCTGGACAACCTGTGTCAGTGTCTCAACCCCCTCACAGGTAAGAATTTCTTCCTAATATCTAATCTAAACCTATTCTCTGCCAGTTTGAAGCCATTCCCCCTTGTCCTGTCACTCCAGGCCCTTGGAAATAGGCTCTCTCCATCTTTCCTGTGGGCTCCCTTCAGGCACTGAAAGGCCACAATTAGGTCACCCCAAAGCCTTCTCTTCTCCAGGCTGAACAATCCCAATTCCCTCAGCCTTTCCTCCCAGCAGAGCTGCTCCATCCCTCTGATGCCCTCGGTGCCTCCTCTGGCCTGGCTCCAGCAGGTCCCTGTCCTTGCTGTGCTGGGAGCCCAGAGCTGCTGCAGCACTGCAGGTGGGGTCTCAGCAGAGCGGGGCAGAGGGGCAGAATCCCCTCCCTGCCCTGCTGCCCACGGGGCTTTGGCTGCAGCCCAGCACACGGGGGGCTCTGGGCTCCCAGCACACACGGCCGGGCCATGTCCAGCCTCTCCCCCACAGCACCCCCAAGTCCTTCTCCCAGGGCTGCTCTTGAAGAAAAGCTTTCATATCATTCATTGTATACATTGCTAAATTAATCTACTTCACAGTTTTGTGGGACTGGTTAGGTTAATGGGACTTTAGGTTAATGTTTTACTCCATCGTGCTGTAGCTGTGAGGTCATAATTGTACACAACCGTTTTGCTGCCTCCCTGGTCATTTATTAATAGAGATAAAACCATTCTTGGCCACATTTCCCACCTCACAAAGTTTGCTTGTTGGTTTAAGAAGCACTGTCTATCCAGAACCAGTCTCTGGGGTGGCTGTAAAGAGGTTGGAAGAGAAGTGAAGGATAAGAACTCACTTGGACATCATGCACCAAAAAGAGGGAAATTGTGCATATTCTGTGTGTGAAATGGTATCTGTTTCAGCATGCATGCAAAGCAGCCTTTGAAGGAAAGCTCAGATTTCCTGGGCAATGAAAAATCCCTATGGAAGAAGGGAAGAAGTAGCCAACTGTCACTGTGAGGGAGGAAATAAACACGTGCTAGAGCTCGAGATCCAGGCAGCTCTACATTTAGGCAAGCCCAGATCCAGCAGCACTATTGTCTCCTCTATTTAGACAGTAACAGCTCCAGACCACAATTCTGGTTCTGCCCCCACTGCCTGACAGATGGGGAGAGGTGTAAACAGCTAAAATTTCGGGAGTCACTGGTGAAGAGTGACTTTGCACCATTATTTCTGTGTTCAGAACAAGCCTGAAAAAGCACTGGGAAGCTTGATCCCTGCTCCAGACAAAGGTCAGCCCAGTGCTTCTGATTCAGTCCCAAATTGGTTCCGTCACAGGTTTCCTCGCCCATATCCTCAGCTCACCCTCTCCTCTGGACTCTCCAGCAGGCTAGAAGTAAGCCAGAAGAAGAAAACACTGGATTTGCTCTTGAATCTTTTTTTGAAATGGGTAAAAATGTTGTTTCCCTGGTGCCCACTTTCCTAGGTGAGACACCAGTTTCAGCAATGAACAAAGTACTATGAAAAGTGACAGGGAGACTTGAACCTCTAAACTGCTGGGATGGAATGAGGTCAAGTTTGGCACAGTGCATTACATCAGCTGGAGGAATCCTCCTCTCAAAGACAGCCCTCGCTGGCCACACCAGATACGTGTTCTCCCCTGCCTGTGCAAAACCACCACTGAAAGCCTCTTTGTCCACCGGGGCTGTGACAAGGACATTCAGGAATGTTTCTGCAAGAAGCAGTATAAATACATCCTGTCTTTTATGAGTATTTGTAACACACCTCTGTGTGCTCTCAGCCATCCACAGCATGGAGCACACCAATGATCCTCTGCCATAGAGCAAACAGCAGAATGTCTCTTTTTAATAAAGAAATACTTCTTCAAACACATGGAAATCCAGGCTCGCAAGAATTGTTAGGACTATGATACAGGATAAATTTCTTGGTTGCTTTAGGAGTGTTTTATGTCCACCTGTACTTAGAATGCATTGTTACTTAACAGGAATGGCAAACTTTAGAAGGATAACAAATAATTCTTAATGAGTTTTCCTCATGTGGCAGACTGGAAACCTGTCTATGTGTCCATGACAGAGACAGAATCAACACCAGATTCTTATCAAATATATTTGTCTTAAAATTCTTCCAAAACATGACAAAGTGCTAAAGACACTTTAATCTTGGCATGTGCAATTATTTCTTAGGAAATAAAAAATTTGCTTATGAAATCCTCCTGTCCCTGCACATCATTCCAATATGCTTAGGTAGCAGCGCAAACCTAACCCTGACTTTAACCTTAACCAAGAACCTGAGCAAAAGTTTCATTTGTACTTCTGAACAGTTCTACTGAAGTCACAGGTCTGAAATTCTGCATGTGATTTTCCTAGTCGTGCGTTAGTTCATTTTACAGAAAGCAAAAATACATACCTATGTATCTATCTGTACAAAAGACGATGTATATAACAGCCTACTAATAATCAGATGGATTTCTGAGCATTACCCAGAGGTTTTTGACTCCAGGCTCTCCTGACTTCCTTAGATGTGTGTCCCAAAAGGTACAAATAGGTCATTGGAATGAGAAGGCAGTTCACTGAAATCTGTCATTCACGGCAAACCTGTGCTGAATACACATAAATGCTTAATAAGAAGAGAGCCGTAATATGACTGTCTGTGTGACATCTGATTTTTTCCAGTGTTCAAATGTAAGTGGGCTGTAGTTGACAGGCGAGTGAATATTATATGCATGTAAAGAAATAACACAGTCTGCACCTTAGCTTTTGACCTGGAGACAGAAGGAGTCCTTGGTATCATGTATTTTTGATCTAGAAGTTTTTGATTTAGAAGGGTTTTTTTTTCAATTTGGAACATATTCCCCAAAAGAAGGTGCATAATGACATTATGGGAAAAGATGGGAAGACATATTGCCATATAATTTATTGCTAGCTGCACCAACGCTATGCTTATTAAACATAAATCTTCTACTGATGTGAGCTGCACTCAGAGAAATCACCAGCAAATTCTACAAGCTATGGCTATTCTGCCTCCTTTCATTCCCAGAGCATTAACTTACTTGTTACGTTTCCACCTTGGAAGTGGCAAGTGAATTTAGAGTGATAGCTGCTCAGCACTCAGCGCTACTCACAGAAATTGGATTTGAATGTAAGCATGTCTGCTGCTCCAAGCTCTCTTCTGGGGCTGAAAAGGCAGACAGATTATATTTTGCTGCGGTAAGAAATTGTACCTGTAAGAATAAGTAAATCATTAAAACCTGAGGCAGATTCTGTTTCCTGAGCTCCTGGATGTGTTTGGGGTCAATGATATGTATGAAGCACTCATGAATGCCAATACATGGGAATTTTCTGACCTCACAGCTTTAGATATAGTTTCCAGCGCAGCATATATACTTTCTTGTCTTACCCCAAATGTGTTCAGCTCTGCTCAAACAGGATGATGTCCCACTCCCCTTCTGCTCCAGCGCTGTCACTAGTCCTGGTCCATCAGGGAAGCGTTCATCAGGTAAGGGAGGGTCAGCCCCAGGCTGCTCAGCGCGCTTGGAATGGCAAGGAAAGGAAAATGCAATGGCTGAAATGCACCACCAGAGAGAGCTTTTGTCTTTCTGACGTTATTAGGGACACTCCACATATCTGTACTGCAGCTTGCGGCTCGCAATGAACGTTTTTGTAAGTGTTGAATTATCAGGAGGAGAGCAAGAACCGAAATTCACAGCACTGATAGGAGATACAAATGCTTTGTGTGCACGAGCACAAGTCATTTTAACTGCACACTCGGCCCTTTGAGGCAATCAGGACAAGAGTAGGACTGGTGCCAGCCAGGGGAAAGCTGCTCCAAACTGAATGTCTCCTGTCTACAAAAGCCCTGGTCTGATGCTGGTTCCTCTGATTTTGGCTGGTGTGATCTAGACAGCGTGGAGCACTCTGGGAGTGATGGGACTGCCCTTGGAGCTGAGTGGGGACCTGTGCTGCACATCTCTCCTTTGCCATGAAATCATAGATTCATAGCACCATAGAATCACACAGGTGGGAAAAGACCTCCAAGATCATCAAGTCCAACATTTGATCAATCAAGTTCAGGCATTATCTTGCTCTGGGAGTATCCCTTTTGGTTTCTACAACTGACATGTTACACAATTGCAAAATATTTGTCAAATGTATGTGATTACACGTTCACTGAGATTTTAAATACTCTTTTTGATCACACTGGATTTCTTAAGTAGACAAAACCAGCTTCCATGAAATGGATACAACTTCACAGAAAACTTTTGATTTGTTCTTCATTTGTCTGTGTGGTAGAGCTTGGAATGTATTTTATCTGGCGTTGTTTGTGGCAAAATACCAGTGTTGGCTCAGGAACAGCACTGGGTAGGTCAAAGCACTGAAGATGTTTCTGGGAAGTGTCAGGACATGTTTGCAGCTTCCTGGCTTGTTTCCTGGGCATTCAGTGTTGCAAAGAGGCAAAAGGCAAAATGGATGATAACTGTGATCCAGCATCTCCACCATCATCTTGTGGTTCGAGAGGAATCTTATCCCTTTCTGCCCTCCTCCACTTCCAGTATCCCTTCTCCACTTTGATTGCAGATGTGTATTTGCAGCTTTGAAGGTGGACAATACCATCATCATCACCTAAGGCTCCTGAGACCTGTGTGAAAATGGATGGAAACCTTCACTGAGGCAACAATGTCCTTCGTTCTCACAGGAAGACGATTGTTATCGTTCGGTTCTCTCACTTAACTGGGCCATACTGGTCCGTCCCACACTAAAACCTCAGAGACTGCTGGGGAATTGGCTTGTTCAGGCCTGTAAAGAAGCAGTTCTCACTGCAGGTAGAATAATTGCAACTGGCTCTGCTCTCTTCCAGAAACCTAGTCCTAGGAATGCCTGACCTAGGAATTGCTTAGTGTCTTTTAAATATTCCTCATTGCAATATCCCAGTGCACTCAATTTTCCTCTTTTTTCCCCCTTTTCTTCTTTTTTTAATTTTTTTTTTTTTTTTTTTTTTTTGGGAAAAAGATCAAAGAGTATATTAAATAGCTACCAAAGCAACATATCCTAGAAGTGAGCCAGACACACAACCATACTCCACACCATCAAACTGCTTGTAGACATGAACCTCAAGAAGCCCTGGAGAAAAAGACCATACCACAGGTCACGTGGATTATTCTGGCATGTTATGTCAAGCCAACTTAATTATAGGTTGTCTTTAATGCCATGATCCAGGCTTTTATTTTCCACGTGTGTGTCACTAAATAAATAGCAACATTAACAGCCTAAAACTTCTGTGAAGTCCTAAAAAATGTAAGCTATTTAATTGGTTTGGGATTCATATACACAAAGCTTCAAACTTCAGGGGTTCCTCCTGGGAATGGGTGACTATGCTCAAGTATCCCAGTACAGAAGCAGGCTCTAGTTTATTTGTGAGGTCAAAAAAAAAACATTCTGGCAGTAGATGAGTTCCAATGTAGTTTACAAAAATTTATTTTAACAAAAATGGACCTCTTAAATTTATTCCACCCTTATTTTCATCCTGCACTGAGGTCTTTATTTGTGATCATTGCACTAGCTGCTTGCTGAGAATCCTGTGGTATTTCAGGCCTTGACATCAATGAGGACAGGCACATTGCTGCACTACTTGATTGACCAGGTATGCAATCAGGGCTGATCATATGAAAAATTCATGAGCTGTAAGTGAGGTTTTGGAGTTGCTACAGTTTGAGATTGTGTTTTAGAGAAAAGGCAAAAAGTTGTCATAAATAATGCAAGGTTTGACCCCGCAAGACATTGTGCACCTTTGGTAATATGTGAAACTCTCCTCCCAGCCACCTTCATCCCTCAGAGTGAATGATAATAAAATAAATCTTTGGACAGGCTGGACTGATGGGCTGAGGTCAATGGTCTGAGGTTCAACAAGTCCAAGTGCTGGGTTCTGCCTTGGGTCAGAACAATCCCAGGCAGTGCTACAGGCTCAGGCAGAGTGTCTGGAATGCTGCGCTGGGGAAAAGCACCTGGCGGTGCTGGTCAGCAGTGGCTGAGCATGAAACAGCTGAGCTCAGGTGGGCAAGAAGGCCAATGGCTCCTGGCCTGTGTCTGCAGTAGTGTGGCAGCAGGACCAGGGCAGTGATTGTCCCCCTGTGCTGGGCACTGGTGAGGTCACAGCTCAGATCCTGTGTCCAGTTTTGGGCCCCTCACTGCAAGAAGAGCATTGAAGGGCTGGAGTGTGTCCAGAGAAGGGAACAGAGCTGGGGAAGGCTCTGGAGCACAAGTCTGGTGAGGAGCAGCTGAGGGAGCTGGGGGTGTTTAGCCTGGAGAAAAGGAGGCTCAGGGGAGACCTTCTCTCTCTCTACAGCTCCCAGACAGGAGGGTGTAGCCAGGGGTCAGGATCTTCTCTCAGGTAACAAGTGACAGGATGAGAGCAAACAGCCTTTGGCTGCACCAGGGGAAGCCTAGATTGGATATTAGGGAAAATTTCTTCCCTTTTTGATGCCCTTAAAGGCATCAGAGTAGACTGCCCAGGGAATTGGCGAAGTCACCATTTCTGAAGGTATTTAAAAGATGTGTAGATGTGGCACTGAGGGTCATGGTTCAGTGGTAGACTTGGCAGTGCTGGGCTAATGGCTGTACTCGATGATCTCAAAGGTCTTTTCCAACCTAAATGATTCTACGATAGTGATTTTAAAACTTTACACTGCATGCCTGGCTGTGTCTGTGGAGCAGTCTGGCTCTTCCGCAGTCGCTCCACAACCCATTCCCGTACTGAAGGGTAAGGTGTGACACTGGAGCAGGGCATTGTCCAGAGCAGGGCCCTCCCTCTGCCCAGCAGTGCCCGTTCCCAGGAGCAGCCCTGAGAAGCAGCATCAACTCAGCCATTTCTCAGACCATGCTGTGAGTCAGCTCGGGGAGCTGCTTTGGGGGGAAACAAGCCAGCAAAACACAATGCCAGGGACTGTGCCTGCACACCTGCAAGAGCAGGGGAGGCTGCACAAAGAACGGGAGAAACTCGGGAAGGCACAAAGCCAGCGAGGGCACTCTGACCCTCTGGCTGTGTCTCGGTAAGAACGAGGTTATGGCTATTTCTCTTCTCCACGTGGGGAGGGCAGGCTGTGAGCTGGCAGCACACCCCTCCCAGCCCACCTCACACCCACACCACACAGCTGCACCAACACACCAACTCATCTCTGTCCTGTCCGTCTGTCCTCCACCCTGCCCAGCCATGGGTGCTCCTCGTGAGCCAGGGGGACTCGGCAAAGGCTGCAGCTGGTGTTGTGCCTGGCCTGGAACACTTCCAGGGATGGACCAACCCCAGCTTCTCTGGGCAGCCTGTGCCAGTGCCTCACCACTCTCACAGCAAAGAATTTTTCCTGAATATCTAATCCAAACCTATTCTCTGTCAGTTTGAATCCATCCCACTTGTCCTGTCATTCCAGGCCCTTGTAAAAAGTCCCTCTTTGACTTTCCTGTGGGCTCTCTTCAGGTACAAAATCAAGTCACCCCAAAACCTTCTCTTTTCCCAGGCTGATCAATCCTAATTCTCTCAGCCTTTCCTCTCAGAAGAGGTGTTCCATGCCCCTTGGACCCACTCCAATAGGTCCATGTTTTTTGAGGACCCCAGAGCCGGATGCAGTACTCCAGGTGGGGTCAAGCACCCTCCATTTGATAGTGGGGAAGAAAAGCCCTGCAAACGACAGGGACTCCAGCGTTCAGGACGTCTGTTCAATTGCACTGTCATCCCCCAGTGCGCCTGATCTGTCTTGATAGATCTCAACACTTCTTTTCCCTGCAAATGACTCTTCGTCCTTTCCGAGTGTACCTTTGCAAAGTTTATAAAGGGAAAGTGGCACAACAGATGAGTTGCTCTGCACTGCTTTCATAAACGCCGATGCTAGGCTGAGAGTTTATGCTGGAATTTTGAAGCAGGGGACTCCAAATATTACCCTTCTTCCTGTTCTATCAGTGTTCTAGCCCAAGGCTTCCAGTTTCAGTGTATTTCTTAGCACAGGACATACCACGAGGTAAAATCTGGCTCCAAAGCTCAGCAGTTCCAAAAGGAAGTGGCATACAGCCTTGTGATATAAAACAGCTGACTCATATCAAAGGGAAAATAAAGGAATAAGGAATATTTACAACTAATTTCATGCAGCAGTTGCGGAGGGAGAGGGTGGTTTTCATTGTCTGCAGGGCAACACAAGCAGAAATCCCTCTGCAAGGCAGTGAAAAAGCCACTCTCTTACAGGTGACCTGGCACCACATGTGCTTACCAATGACTTGTCCAGCAAGGCTGCTTTAAACCATGGGCAATGAAAGTAGTCCCCAGTGGATCTCAGGCGATTTTGAATTTACCAGAGCAAAGACTGTTCTGCACAGAACACTGTTTGTATTTTGGGCTCTACATTTTTAAAATAAGTCTGAAATACCCTACAGTCCATTTCAGAGAAGTTTTGGAAGGGTTAATCCTCCCAAAAAGCAGAGAAGCAGTGACTAGTGGCACTAGTGCATTGCATGCAGCTGTATATTTTTCTGTAATTTTCTCCTGTAATGGTGTTTATCTTCTGGAAGAGGACGCTCAGAGAAGGTGTGGAGTATCCAACCTTTGAGATATGAAAAACCCATCTGGACATAGTCCTGAGCAACCTGCTTTATGCAGGGTTTGGGGCAGGTGATGTCCCACGGTGCATTCCTGCCTCAGCCGATCCCTGATGGTGACTCTGTGTGTGTTCTGTGAGAGAACAACAGCGAGTGCAAGAGCTGCTCAGTGGCCTGCAGTCAGTGCATGCTACTCATTTCCAGATTATCATTTAGTCCCTCTTTGCTGGGCAAACCTCAAGCCTGGCTTGGGAATGAGAGCTCAAATGTAAGCAAAGGTATTAACATGACAGGTGTTTCTGGACAGATCCGATCTTGCGTCTGAATATGACTCAGGAAGGGAATATCTTTAGTTTTTCCTGTTTTAGTTGGAAATTTTGAAAGGTGTCTTAAAAGCAGCAATAAGACACTGTAGAAAATGCAGCCTGTGGAGCTAAGCTTGCAAAATGAAGCGTTCTGGTTTGCCACGCTGCAGTTAAAGTTAGCAGCGCAGTGTGGTTTGTCCCTTTGTGGTTAGTCATGATGAGACAGTCTTTGCTCAGACCATCACATATGGTTTTTCTCTGTGCTTTCCTCCTCCTCCCCCTCATTCCCACAATAGATGGAGCTCACTGAACGAGCAACCAGAGACACTGTCTTTTAACCTCGCTCGGTGTTTGACCAGTCTGTCTGCTCTGCACTGACAAACAACACAGACATGCAGGGCCCAACGAGCTCTGTTCATCCTGATGAGCTTCCAGCCTCATTTTGGGCTAATTCCCATCTGTGCTTCTCCCTCAGCCTGACTGCAGTGCTCACCATGCTTGGCCGCTCAGGGGAAGGGTTTTGCCAGGATGAGCCTCCCGGGGAAGCAGGATCCATTGGCGCCTAGGGCTCCCACTCGCGCCGAGCGGGGTCAGCTGGTGGCCTGAAGTGCTTCAGGGTGGAAGCACAGTGACCTGACAGCAGGGCTGGGGGCTCTTCCAGAGCAGCAAGAAGCAGCTGTAGATCCCACCCATCTCCAGCACCATCAGGCCCTTGCAGCCTCCTCAGCTTTGTGGGGCAGCAGCTGCTCTCTGACTCACTTTCTTTCAACATGAGCCAGGTTTGTTTTGGCTTTATTTAATACCATCTTTTAGGGTGGTGGTTGTTTCTGTAGTGGGACAGCTACGAAAGGGATGGGAACAGATGTCCCTCACCTGACCCCTTGGTGGCCAAAAGGTGTTTTTGCCTCGCTTGAGCCAGCACTGAGCTGGCAGCAGGTGGAGTTCATGGCCATTTAAACGCCACAGCACAGCTGGCTTGGGCTGGGGATTCAGCCCGGCATGGACAGCCCTGCCAGCCACACTTGGAGGAACAAGCTCTTGAGTGACCATCACAGCTCAAGGGACATCTCAGGGGTGTGCAGGTTGGTCAGCTTTGGACACAGACGCACAGGGGCAGGAGAACGCATCCTTCCAGGGATGGCTCCATGACCTTGTGCCAATGTGCATGTGCACAGGAGCTCATCAGAGCTGCCAGCAGTGAGAAAGGAAGCAGACACCTCATCCTGAGGAGTGTACACCAGCAGTGCCAAACACTGTGATCAGAGGAGTCTGAAATCTGCATTGCTGGGCAATGCTATTTTCCCTGCTTATATCAGCTGTTTAAAATGTTGTAATTTTTTCTCGAGAGATAACATGCAGCTACAAACAACTTTTCAGAAAAGATTAGTCTTGCCTCAATCACACCTTTAAAAAGGCCTATGATCAGCGAATGAAACTGAAATGTTCACAAAGCCCTATAGAAAATGGCACTGTGCTGAAGAATTGATGCATTGGAGTAGAAGGTTAATATAAATAATATAAATGATGACTAAGCCATGTGCTTTCAGCAGGGTGAAAAGCTGCATTTCACAGTGAGCTATGCAGTGTCTAGGATCTGCCTCTCTGATAACAACACGAAGAATATCAAAGCCAAATTGGTAAAGCCTTGAGCTGACTTTCGCCATGAAGTAATATCCCTGTGGTGACTTCCTTTGGAAGCGCCTGCTCAGGTCTTGTTGAAGATGACAAACAATGGGGAAAAGCTTTTTAGCTGTGATTGTGATTGGACAAGGAGTTTGAAAGTAAACCAGGCTCTAGTTAGATTAGGTATCAAGAAGAAATCATTCACAATGAGGGTGATGAGGCACTGGCACAGGTTGCCCAAAGAGAGAGTGGCTGCCCCATCCCTGGAAACATTCAAGGTCAGCTTGGGTGGGACTTGGAGCAACCTGGTCTTGTGGAAGGTGTCCCTGCTGATGGCAGAGGGGTTGGAATGAGATGAGCTTTGAGGTCCCTTCCAACCCAAACCAATCTGTGATTCCATGATACCAAACCAAGAGTCTGTCACTGCTGGATCTGCTTTAAAGCTCTTTGGCCAGTGAGAATAATGAATATACTTGTGATTGAGGTTCACAGGCACACAGGTGTTGTATTTACAAATAAATGCTAACTATTACCGTGTGTAAATTATCTGCTTTTAGAATAATATTTTTGTCATCTGACTTTTCTTCTGTGGAAAACCTCAGCTGCAAAACAACATGCAGTATGAAACCAGAGGTAGAAAAGAGATTACACTGACCATGATGCAGTACCAAATGCTAAAATGTTAAATTTAAACATTAGGCACTTGATTTTGATCAATGCAGTTAATTAACAGATTTGTTGTGGTTGTTGAATAGGGTGGCACAGAAATAAGGGAATGGATGGAAGCAGCTGGCCACTAGTTTTATTTTTCTGGCACTGAAAGACACCATCGCATTACTGGGAGCAATAACTGATCTGCTTTTCCTGTTGGATCAGTGCCTTTCTTTGACCCACACACCGAAACTCAAAGGCTTCTCTGAGCGCTGTGTTATTTTAACATGCACAAAAACAAGCGCGAGCACACGACCTTGGCCATTTGTCCCACTGAAAAGAAACAATGGCAATTGTTCACGAGCAACAGGCCAGGCTTGTCTCTGGCCGAGCCCAAGGCCTTCTGGCAGCTCTGCTGTGGGTCGCTGTCACCCAGCAGAAAAACACACCCTCGGGACAAGCTGTTCTTCACCCCCTCCCTGCCAGCACAAGGACGGGTGGTGGGCGACAGCACAAGGACAAGGCCAGCTCAGCCTTGCTCCTCTGGGAGCAGAGGCTGGGGGCAAACAGAGCCATGCCTGCTGGCAGGAACCCAGCTCTTGGGGTCTGCACAGGGCTGTCTCAAACCACAGAATTACAGCTTAATTTGGGGAGGGCTGGAAAAGATGCAGTTTGCTCCCACTTGTCCTTGTGCTCCCCATGTCGGGGTGAAGTCTCAGTGGAGTCAGCTGCTCACAGAGACTCACTGAAAGCCTTGTGTGGATGCTGACTGCCTCCTCCGAGGGCAGGATCCTGTTAGTTACTGCTGTGAGAAATCTCATTATCTTTCTTTAAAAAGCCAAAAGAAAAAGAAAAGGCCGTGGCTTTTCCTTCCTGTTCCTTTGTCTCTCAAGTATAAAGCACCAGCACCTTGCCTTCAAAAATTAACCTCCTTCCCTTCTCAAGAGTTGATTATGAAGAGAAAATACAATTTTTGAGAACTGGCCAGTTTGGATAAAACTGATGTAAGGGAAACCTTCATAAGTACATACAGTAACTGAAAAAAAAAAAAAAAAGTGCTCATTTGCTGTTGGGAAAAACATTTACAAGAGGATTTCAAACTAATGAGGACGGGTTTGACCTGCCTACTGGTTAGTGGTGTAGGTGAGTGCCTCTTTCCCATGACTGTATAAGCACATTTTAAAGGCCTTGCCTTGCCATCCTTTCCTGACCCTTCAGGCATTGCAAGGCCACAATTAGGTCACCCCAAAGCCTTCTCTTTTCCAGGCTGAACAATCCCAACTCTCTCAGCCTTTCCTCACAGCAGAGCTGCTCCATCCCTCTGATCCCCTCAGTGCCTCCTCTGCACTGGCTCCCTTCACCTATCTGCACACTGAAGGACCAATTATCCTTAAATACAGTCACCTGTACAAAGGCCTGGCTCAAGATTAACTACACAAAGAACTTAAAGTGATGGCACTTCAAACAGAGCTCTAGGCAGAAAGGAGCACAACTGACTTTCAAAAGTGCACCCTACATAAACATCTATTCGGGATCTCCTTTTAAAGCCATCTGGGGAGAGAAGTCCGTAATTGTTTATTTCAACTCACAGCTCTAAACAGAAGAAATTGCAGTCTATGATCTTCTCACTTTGAAGGCTGGCTGCCATGGATTTTGAATTCTAATTACTTTACCTACTGGAAGCCACAAAATCACTATTTCTCCAGCCCCAATCCTCTTAAACTGACTCCCCACAGTATTTTTTTTTAGCAGATTAGCAAAAAACATCGAAAAGGTGAAAACCCTGAAACTATTTTTTGATAACTTCATCTTGCTTTAGGTGGATTAAAGAAGTCCTATCATGTAAAGCTGGTCTTTGGCTTCAGAGAGTATTTATTTTTTCTGCTTTATCAGGAAGAAAAAATATTTGAAACAGGAATTGCTGGAAATGTTCTGCTCAGGACCTTGGACCAAACTGGTGTTATTCAATAAGACAAGAAGTTAGGCTACCCTTGGCTAATAAACTCGGGTCTTTAGCCATGTTTCTTCACTTATGTGATACAGTAATCCATGCTTTTTAAGGTACACTCTTATATATATGTATATGTTATACACAGAGATATTTTTTAATATAACAGAAGTCAGTGAAAGAAGGATGCTATGTGCTTGAGTGACCACAGAACCAACACACCGGCTTGAAAGTATTCAGAATACACAGAAATGCGCAATAAAATTTCAAATAAGAGACAGGAAAAATTCTTACCCAAGTTCTCATTGTGTATAGATGTGAATGTACCTCATCAATTTTGTAAGTGTGGCCACACAGGTGCCCCACATGATTTAGACTGCAAAGGCCACCTCCATCCCATAACCTATTTCTCCTTTGTCTCAGCATTGCACTCTGCTTGTGAAATAAGGATGATGATGGTGAAGAGCCTAAAGTTATTGCCACAGAGGTTCACATATGAGTTGTTCCAGGACCAGTCTAGGCCTCTTGTTACTGCAGAGGGTTTTGCTCAGAGGCATCTTGATGCAGAGTCAATACAGCACCTCAGGAAACAAGGCCCTTGCATTCATTTCTTTGTTGTTGTGAGTAAAACTAAGCATTACCATGAGGTTTTCTTAATGCTATCCTAATGCCAGGACTACACCTTAAAGAATTGCAAAAGGCACTGTTTGATTCCTGAGTTACTGAGGTATATGGAGAGAACAGGACAGAACAGCATAAGCCTTCCCTTGTTAGCCATTAGGTGATTATTAATAGCCATGCACATTTTTCATCAGTTCTATCTTCCTCAAAACAGGGTATTTTAAACATTTCCTTAGTATGGAGGTAGGCACTTTTTCTGCCACCTCTGGCCCTGACACCCAATTTCATCCTGATTTTCCATCTTTTCATGTCCATGCTCTACTCTTGACTCCTTGAGCTACCAATAAATTGCTCCGCCAGCAATCCTACTCCAGCCTGCAATTTTGCCTCTCTCTGTCACGGCTCTGTCTCACGTGGCAGCACCTTTTCTGACACCTGAGCTGGGGTTAAGCATCTGAAGTGAGTGAGGAAGGAGCTGGGGGGTTACCAAGGGTGTTGGAGGGGAAGAGAGTAAATGTTCAGGTGTTTCCAGTACTGAGACAGCAAACAGAGAAAGATGCTCCTGCAGGCAAGGACTGGGAGGTGTCTGATGTGGCTTCCTTAGGAAAGGCCTATGGAAAAGAATTAACGACATAACAACAACCAGCAAATTAATTTGTTCTCAGTAACTGAGGAAAAGCAGTCCTTTAAATAAACATTCAAGCAGATGGTAGATAAACAAGTGATTGCAAGACATTCCTGCAGGTTTAAGGACTTTATGGCAATGGGAACCGTATGGGACACAAATTAAATGGAGGTGAAAAAGCCAATAAAGTTCTGTCTTTCATTTCACCACAGGATCCGCCATTGACTTGTGATATTATTACACTACCAAACAATACTAATCCAGTAGCATCTTTGTTTTTTCCACTGTACTGCAGAATTTAATCTACTTTGAGAGCTATGGCCACTGGCATTCCTACTTCCCTTTATTCCAACACACTGTCTTAACATACCATCCTTATGAAATCATTTTTCTAGAATTTGAATCCAAGCGATGCTAACACATTTAATATTGCAAAACAAAAGTGAACAGAGAGCTGTTTCACACAATACAATAAAAAGCACTTTTTAAAAAACAGACTTCCTTGCGGACTTTATGAATTTAAACCCTGACTTTCTTTAGCCAGAAGCATTGTGATTTTGAGATGCTTTAGAGCCACAGCTATTGTGTGGAAGTTTCCTTAACATAAAATCTGACCAACTTTAATAGCCTCAATGCTATTTCTACAGACACAGCTTCCTTAGTGTAGTTGCAGTTACACATCATCAATTTTATATCCAGTAAAAACCAGAAACAACATTTTATATTCTTGCTTATAACCAAAAATCTGGGGGGGGCAAAAAAAAAAAGCAATCTGCTAATCTGAAAAAAAGAAAGTAGCAGATTGCTTTATTACTTTCCCCTCAAAATTAACTCTAGTATTTAAATATGTATATCTAGATCTCATAGCTGCAAAAGGAATTTAAATGTCCCTGCAATCCATTACATCTGCCACATGTAATTAGCATTTCCCATTTTGACAGAAACAGTTGCATTACCTAGACAGTGTTATCATAGGATCACGGAAAGCTTTGGGGTGGAAGGGACCTTAAAGATCATCGCATTCCAACACCTCTGCCATGGCCAGGGACACCTTCCACTATCCCAGGCTGCTCAGAGCTCCATCCAAACTGGCCTTGAACATTTCCAGGGATGAGGCATCCACAGCTTCTCTGGGCAACCTGTGCCAGAGCCTCACCACCCTCACAGAAAAGAATTTCTTCCTACTAACATAAACATACTCTCTGTCAGCTTGAAGCCATTCCCCTTGTCCTGTCACTCCAGGCCCTTGGAAATAGCCTCTCTCCACCTTTCCTGTGGGCTCCCTTCAGGCACTGTAAGGCCACAATTAGTTCACCCCAAAGCCTTCTCTTCTCCAGACTGAACAATCCCAATTCTCCCAGCCTTTCCTCAGAGGAGAGCTGCTCCATCCCTCTGACAATCTTCTTGTCCTCCCTCCAACAGGTCCATTTGATAGGTGCTCATAGTCTAAAACACCACTTTTGCAAATCCAAGCCTTCTCCCCTTAGCCTCATTAAAGCCTGGGCAGTACTTACTCCCAAAATACATCGACCTCTGGCCTCAATACCCTAAGATTCAATGTTTCATACACAGAAGCAACTCTAATGCAAGATCTAGAAAAACAGCTCACATTTAACTCGGTATTTACACAACACAGATTTCCCAGTGAAAGTCAGGAAAGCAATGAGGAAAGAAATCCTCCATGAATGTGATGGTTTGCACATTTTCCTATAGCTATGTCTGTCCTCTTAAACTCCTCTGGACTACAGATATGAGCTGCAGCAAATGCAGTTCAGAGCTGACAGACATTGGGGTACATGTTGACCCCTCTGGAACTTGAGCTTGATAAAAAAATGCTATATAGTTAATTTTTCAGCATGTGTGCCAGGTGTACGCTTTCCATTCTCCTAGGTCAGAACTGTATTGAGGCAAAGCACAAAAAAAATTGCTTCTCCATGGCTTACATGTCCCCAAAGTCAGCATTCCTAATTATAACTCCTCTTAAAAACAAAAGAATCCCCCTCAACTGTACCTGAATCAATAACCTATCTAATAAAACAAAAATAAAATGCTTCAAATCATAGTAAGGACTTCAAAGTGTAGATGTTCTGCATTTAATTCCCACAATGGCAAACAGTAGAACTGTTAAGTATAACTTAATTCTCCTCACTATCCAGCTGAACTGAAAGTGACCCTCATCAGTCTGACCAGGGATAGTCAGGTCCTTCTCAGTGATACTTCTCTCACCTGACCCTTACCTTGGTACTGAATCAGTAAGGTTTGCAGACAGACTTGCACATGGAAATTAATCCACCTTCTCACAACCAGAATTAGGGATTTTTTAGTGCCCACTTACTCATAGGCCCACTTGCATATGCAAGCAATGCTTTTTCCCCCTCCTGAACCACAAAATACTCAGACAAACTCAAGTCCCTACTCATGCTTTGGAACAGCTGGAGGATATGGAAAGAAAACAATAATAAAGACACAAATATAACCAACCTGTCCTATGTCACCCAATTATCACTACACAGAGGCCAATCAATAAACCTACTCTGAACTTTGGCTTGCTTCTCAGCTTGAGTTTAAAACCAAACCTAAACCTTTCTTCATGCTAGTCATGCCTTCAGCTCAGTTATATACTCCATCAGTTACTCCATTTTCACTTAAAGACCAAACAGCACAAAGACTTAACTTTTCTTTTTTTGTGTGTGTGTGTGTGTCTGTATTTTCCACTCATCCCATCCTCCCACTGATTTTCTTCAGTTCAGCTCAGCAACTTTCAGCTACTCAAATGCAGCCCTGCAGTATTTTTGGCAAAGACTAAGATTTCCTGTCATGGTAGACTGATACAAGTTTAAAAAGTGCAAAGGCTGTTCTAATTTATAATGAATTATTACTACTTGTATTTCAGAATTAAAACACTTTATCAGTCTGATCCAACTTTATAAAGAAATCATAACAAGGCAGTGTAGTATTACAAATTTATTGAGTTTCGTCAAAGTAATTTTTCAGCATTGAAAATTTCACACATATAAAACAACTTCAACTTCTATGCATTAAAACCAAAGTATGGATTCCTTTTTAAAGCAAGTGCTGTGCTTTTTTTAAACATCTCATGAACCAAATTCTTTAGTTATAAAGCTGATAAAAATAAGTGATACACTACTAGAGTTTTTTCTTCAACATGTGAAATTCATCTCTTTGGGAAACAATACTTTTTAAAATTGTATCATGAAAGATACAGACCTGAAAAAGGATAAACAATCATACACAAGGCATAAACATTACACAGAGTAATTCAGACATTTTATAAAGAGATCTGGAAAAGTACCTAAAATAGTGATATTTATTTAGTATAAAATTTCAATAATAAAATATTGCTCATAATAAATAAGAAAACATGAGTTTCATTAATACTGTTCTTCCCTTAAAGCTCTCTTGGATGTAACAGGATCAGACCTGAGCAAAACTCAAATTTTTACTTGTCCTCTGTACGAAGGAGGCAGGTTTACAGGCTTCAGGTCATTCTTTACTAGAAACAATTTTATTATAAACAAAACACAGAATTCAGTTCAAGGCTCATGCGTAGTTATGGGAAAAAAAAATCCCCAAATGTCAATAAACCTTATTACAGTAGATTTTAATACCCAAAATATTTGCCCTTTTTGTTAAACCCAAAGTGGAATAAGACTTCCCATGGATTATGAATACAAAGAGAAAGCTACCCAAGTTTTCTCAAAAGCTTCTAAATATGGGTGCAGCTGCACTTAATGGTTATCAACACTGTTAGGGACAGTTTGCTCTAGGGGGGATGGAAGCTGTCTCCCTTCATATGGGGACGTTGGATCTCATCCCCGCTCTTCCCATCTGCAGACAGGGCAGTTTGGAGCAGTTCTTCAGCAGCTGCTCGATGGCGATGTGGCGGACATTGAGCTCGGAGGCCAAGGAGTCCTTCTCCTGGACTTGCTGCGTCAGCTCCTCAAACACATCTGCAACAAGAGCACTGGGTCAATGCACTTGGTCCCTGCAGTGACACGGGCTTGGGAAGCAGTGACAAACAGCATTAGGGAAGAGGCACGGACATTTAAGTGGGATCATGCACAGGAACTCTGCTTTTCCTGGTTCCAGCACAGCTTTGTGTGCTTTGCAAACTGAACAGGATCCCTTAGCTTCTAGTTATAGGTGACCTGAGCCAAGGTGGAGCAGTTTAGAACTCAAAACAAAGCTGACTCTGGCCTGGATCAGCAATAGTGTGGCAGCAGGACCAGGGCAGGGATTGTCCCCCTGTGCTGGGCACTGGTGAGGCCACAGCTCAGATCCTGTGTCCAGTTTTGGGCTCCTCACTGCAAGAAGAGCATAGAAGGGCTGGAGTGAGACCAGAGAAGGGAACAGAACTGGGGAAGGCTCTGGAGCACAAGTCTGGTGAGGAGCAGCTGAGGGAGCCGGGGGTGTTTTGTCTGGAGAAAAGGAGGCTCAGGGGAGACCTTCTCTCTCTCTACAACTCCCTGACAGGAGGGTGTAGCCAGGTGGGAGTCAGCCTCTTCTCCCAGCTAACAAGGGACAGGACAGGAGGAAATGGCCTTAGGTTGCACAAGGGCAAGGTAGATTGGGTGTTAGGAAACCTTTTTTCATGCAAAGGGCTGTCATGCACTGAAACATGCTGCCCAGGGGAGCAGTGGAGTCAGCATGCCTGGAGGGATTTAACAGACATAGAGATGTGGCATTTAGGAACCACTTGGTTTTGTGGGGGACTTAGCAGTGCTGGGTTAATGGTTGGACTTGCTGATCTTAAGGGTCATTTTCAACCTTCACAATTCTATGGTTCTAGTCAAATTTTTAAAGAAAATACTGTGCCAGTTTGCAGCACCAAAGCAGATTACACCTCGAAATGTCTCTCTTTTAAACGAGAGACTTCCGTTCAAAACTTAACTGACAGAAAGGCAATCAAAATTTCTTTTGTTAGAAAAGACCATTTTTTTAAACTACAAAGCACCAGAAATCCAAAACAAAGAATATTGAAAAATTCTCACCCTGGATTTGCTTGAGCAGTTTTTCATTAAGTTGCTTTAACTCTCCTAGAGTCATTGTAGTCACTGCAACAACAAAATCTGTTATTACTACTACCAAAGTCACACAAACATCCCTAAGCAAACTCGTGTTTTCTCAAGATATCTCCCATTTGCATCCTAATAATCAACAAATGCGAGGCAGTAAGCCAGAGACAACATTATTTCTCAGTCATTTGAGCAAAGTTTGAAAATTCTCTTTTAAATGTTGGCATAGACAAAGATTTACTCCATTGGAAAGCCCTCTCTTCAATGCCAAAAAGGTGGAAAATCAAGCCCTGAAAACAGCAGCATCCAGAATCAGAACCACTTGGCACATTTAAATACTTCACCCTCCTCTGCCTGCAAAACATGATTTCCCCAGTGTAACCCCTGCAAGCACATCTTTTAACTGTGGGCAAGTGGACAATTCTGAGGTGAGTCCTGCTACGTTTCCCAGCCTGCAGGAAGCAGCTTCCTGGCAGAATTTTCAGCATGTTTGTGCCTTATGCATGGAGGAATAACATACAGAGTTTGCACTGAGTACCTCAGTGACAAATGAAGAAGGACAACCTTGGCTGGATATGAAGACTACCACATAAAAACAGGTTTCCTTCTGTGCCCCTGGTGAGAACTAAAAGATCCTCTGTTTCATTCGAAAGCCTTTCTGTATCTCAGGTTGTGTGCACTGATGATCCTCACAGAAAATACATACTAAGCCTCAAAGGAGGGACATGTGGAAGCATTCTTTGCTGCCCTTGATCGACAGCAGGGAAGCACAGGCCTGCTTCCTAGGATTCCCTCAACCCTGCAGTGGTGGACACATGTGGTGCCATGCCTGCTGCTGAGATGCCCTTGTCACCGTGGTAAAAAGTGACAATCTGAACACCACAGGGGGTACAGGGCACTGCCACAAGCTTTAAGACCTTGCAATTTTAAAATACTGTTTTTAAACTCCAGCTAAGCTGTTTCTGCTGCAGCTTAGCAAAGCTCTCACTGCGTACGTGAGAAAAAATGATGCTGCAGCTTTTTTCCAGAGATTTCTCTGTGCAAAAGGTTTCTACATGGCAAATTTTAAGTCTAAAGTTCTGAAAAAGATGGGTTTTACCTACCCACAGGATTATTTGATTATCCTAAGCCTTTCCTTTCAAACTTTCTCACAGCTGGCAGTTGTGGGATGTTAAATTGCTGACAGTACTGCCAAACCAAAGGAGCTGGCAATAGCTAAGCCTTGGTACTTGAGAGATTATCCCAGTTAAGAGTGAAATATATTCACCTTTCTCCTCCATCAGCCAGCTAAAATGGTGCTCCTTCCATCCTTCAGCTATCAATACACCTGAAAAGTCCCTTCTCACATCTTACTCTTTAAGCACCATGAAAACCCTGACCAAATCTACTACAGTAATTGACAGCTAAAAAATTCAAGATTTTTCCCTCCTTTTATACCCAGTGGTAGGATGTTACTTCTTTCTTCAGTTTTCAATAACATTCTGTCATCTGGAAGACAAGCTGGTTCACACATTTCATGTGTGTTTTGGGACAGGACTGTTTCATGTCACATTATTCTGATACAGAAGGGAAAGGGAGAAGGAACAAAACACTGCATTTAAATGGTAAAATATTATTCTATCCTCAGCTGATGTAAATTATAAAGACATTGGCCAAGCTATTTACAGTTCCATTGATACTCTTTTCTCAATAGGCAGCTATGTTGCTGGAGCGAAAGTATTGCAGTAGGAAGGTACCTAATTCTGGCAGTCTAAATTTTCATCTAACATACAAACTTTATATAATCACAGATTCTCCAAATGAATGTCTTTTAAAGGTAAATACTGCAAAATACAAGCAAAAATGCCTCAAAGCTGAATTATGTAGACATAACAAAAGATAAAACCTGTTATTGTGCTCAGTGCAGCTTTATGCTTCCCTGTCCCAAAATCAAAGACTGAAGATAAATTCCAAGTCACTAACTTCAGTTAGACAACCCCATAAACCAGGTCAAGCTTTCATAATTCCTCTGTTAACTGATGTCCTGATTTACGTAATCCCAATTTATGACTCCAGCAGACAGGTGGTCAAACAGCCCAGTGTATCTGTTTTGATTTATGGCTTTAAGGCTACTAATTTACCACAAATGCAACATGACACATCATGCAGCAGCTAAGTAAAATCCTTTGACAAAGAATGAGAAATGACTCAGCGTCGCAAGGACAGATTTGTCAGTTTGTTAAAAAAACATGGGAGCCTAAAGAAGCCAATTCCAACTTTTTACAGTACCTCTTTCTCTGACTCTTCTGACATTCTCTATTCCATTATTACCTTGTTTTTCATCACCTGGTTTTCCACAGAGTATTTTATCAGAGTTTTTGTTTTCTTTCTTGGGTTTTCTGAAATTCAGAAACCCTCTCCAATTACGTTCCTCACCCACAAAAGTAAGAGTGGATGAACACGAGGTCAGGACCAAGTACTGCCTGAAAGCAGGATGGTAACAGCACGTACCTCCAGGAACTTATTCCTAACACATTTCATGCAGCCTGATTTCAGAGAGACTAAAATATCCCAGATTTTTCTAAAGATTTCTTCTAGTGATCTTCTTAAACAACAGGAAAACTAATTTTCTGTTATTTTCATTATCATCACAGTTATTAAAAGATGGCTCAGGTCTTCTGCTACAGCCTTTAAGAGGACAGGGTAGCATAAGGGCCTTCCCATTTTCTTATGCTCAATAAACACAAGGAAAAAACAAATCCAGTAAAATGCACAAGGAAAGTCTGCTACTATTAAGATTGTTTCATAAGTTTGCTTTGCTACCTGACCTCTAATTTTCCCTGTTGCTTAGAGCAGCTCTCTGTAAAATGTAACTTAGGGCATTGTACAAGTTCAATAAGAGAGAGATTTGCAGGAGCTGAATAACCTCGACCTCCACAGGCAGGGCTGTGCAACTCCCCGGAATGACATACTGAAATTACTTTTTTTGGGGCATAAATTATGCATGTCCTGTATCACATTGGGCTGTAGCTAAAAGTAAAATTAAAAAAAAAAAAGTAACCACCAGCCAAACCATCCTATTTACTTAGCCATTTTTTCCTCACAGATTTTACAAGCTGTAAAATTTTACAAAAATTTTAAAAAATCCTTTACTTCAGGATATGCCCTGTAGGGACATGAAGTGGTCAAGAGGTATTTGAAAGAATGCCGTTGCTTGCTAGGCTGTGTGTAAATAGATGTATACTCACGTTCCTCCCTGCTGTGTTGAGGATGTCTCCTATGAACACTGGCAAGTGAACCACCTTCAGCTTTTTCAGCTTTCTGGGCTTGGCTGCGGTTGGACCACAAAACGCTGCTGCAGCAGAAAGTAGCACCAAGTCTGAAATCTGTGGATTCTCTTGGTTCCAGAAGAGTCTGTGAGCAGCTTGAGATGCCTCCAGATTTCCCATCTATCCATTTTGCAGAGTATCTAGGTACTGGGGAGTCAAACTGTGGGAGTAATTTTCTATCAGTCTGATGTCTGAAGCTAAAAAGCTGGTGTTGGGATGGTTTTGAGCTTTCAGAATCAGAGTCTAAATCCTTGTTTTGTGCGTACTGTATGATCCAGTTAATTTTTTTGCTCAAGAGATTTTTTACTTCTGCATATGGACTTTTAGAGAGCTTTGATCGTGGACAGTCCTGATTTGCTATTAAGTGGAATTTTTCAAAGCAGTCTCTGTGCCCCCTTAAAGATCTCGTATGTAGAAGATCCGACTTTGGTACTCCTGTAAAGACACAACAGAAAGAAGTTCACTTACTGTATAATCTGCTAATCTTTAAAAATCTTTACTCACAAGCAACCAGGAAAACAAAAACTGCAGTGATGCTTTCCTACTAACAGTCTTATCACTGAAGCAAACAAGGGTACCTCACAGTCCAAAATTTGTGAAGTTCCCCTCAGGCTCGAGTCCTTGGCATGCAGAATGTTTTGCACACCACAATCTCTAGTGCAGGGCTTAGGCGTGTGCCTCTTGGATGGTGACAGAGATGAAGCAAACTGACAACTCCACACACATCGCATCACCCCTACACACAAGTGTATAAGCTGCAGAAGTAAAATAAACCCAACTATGTATCAGCAAGTTCTATAGAATGATCCTGAAGAGCATTTTGACAGCACTCATACAAGCTCCCATCTTCTATGCATAATGTTATGAGCCATCTGCTCAAATACTGCAGGTTGCAGGCTTGTCTCATTCAAGTGGTCAAACGTAACTCAGATTTCAGTCGTAGTTTATTATTTTGCACTGCAGCCTAGCTAGGGACGCAAGCTCTAATACTGCTGACACTTGTCAACATTAAACTGTCCTGAAATCCATTTGAGGTGTGCTGGTTTTGGCTGGGATACTTAATTTTTATCATAGTCTAACGTGCGGCTGTGCTTTGCATTTATGCTGCAGGGATAGCAGGGCAATCACAGTCACTGAGCAGGGCTTACACAGCCAAGGCTCTTTCTGCCTCTCCCACCACCCTGACAGTGAGTGGGCTGGGAAGTGGGAAAGGAGTTCCCAAGGAGCTGGGAAAGGATACAGCTGGAGCAGCTGATCCCAGCTGACCCAAGGGATATTCCACACCGTATGGCATCATGCTCAGTGCATAAAGCCAGGGGAAGGAGGTGGAAGGGAGGTATGTTTGGAGTGATGGCGTTTGTCTTCCCAAGTCACCGTTACGCACAACAGAGCCGTGCCTCTCCTGGGGATGCTGAACACCTGCCCAACCATGGGAAGCAGTGAATGAATTCCTTATTTTCCTTTGCTTGTATGAGCAGCTTTTGCTATCCCTCTGAAACTCTCTTTGTCTAAATCCACGAGCTGAGATTCTCTCCCCATCCCACTGGGGTTAAACCATGACATCACACAAGATGGATGTTTATTCTCCTCTTTGCTCATCCTCCCTCAAAGACTATTCAAATAGCTGCAGCAGGTAACTTAAACCTCTAAGTAACTGCTAGTGATTGACAGGTTAAAAAGGAACACAATCTGTGAAGATCTGCAGTTGGTGAGTGAACACAGATGGTATGAGAAATGACTATTCCAGAAAGTTAATAGTGCCCCAGTACAAAATTACTTTCTGCAACTTCAGTGGATATTTATTTTTCTTCAGATTCACCTACACAGTAGATTCAGAAATGAAGCCAGAGTAATGAACAGTTTGTCATTCATCTCAACACCAAGTACACTACTTGGGAGGTTCTCAATGCAATGAAAAACAATTCTAACAGGTTTGTCACTGCAAATAACAATAATATACCTGTGAACCACTGATTGAAAGTGCTCAATGCCACAGTATTCAAACCAACAAACAACAAAACATAACTGGATCTTTGAATCTAGGCAACATGAACCAAGCTGCAGCCATCTCACCTTTGACCACATTAAAAGTGATTACAGTAAAAGAAAAAACATGAAATGCAACAGGTAACAAATACTGGTCATAGAGACATTACAAGGCAATTAGAAAAAGCTACATGTTACAACAATTCTCAGTTCCATCTGATTTACCTTAAATTCTTGTGGCAAACTTTAACCTCCCCATCCCAAACCATTAACAAATTATACAGTGGTTTTTTTTTTTTAGTTACTGAATGCCACAAAATCCAACACTACTCTCAAAACTACTCCAAAAAGGTAAAATTCTTAACATGAAACTGGAGAAAACAAACTCAAGCACTTCATTTTGATTATCTCACTTGCTGGTAACTGCTGTTTGAAGTTGGGGAGTTCAAACATTGAGAGTAGCCATTATAAATTGTTGATTTTCCACTCTTTGGGCAGCACTGAAACTTAAGTGCGTTATTTTCCAGTTGAGTTTCAGAGAGTGCACACAATTGATCGGGCAAAACGTCTAAAAAAGTGGAAAATGAAAGAACACAGAGGTGGAATTTATTTTGTTCTTAGCAGCAGGGGGAGAAAGGTAAAGTCATGAAAACAGATGTTCCTTCTGTTCAAGAGATAACTATTAGAAGAAAAAAAACTCACACACTAAGCAGAGGCACCTTTTAAGAAGGAAGGTCTCGAGTAAAGTACATGCTGTGACCCCTTCCAGTGGGCAGAGTCAAGATTCTCTACACCTCAAAATACTTTTCAACTTCTTTCAGCAAACAGATACTCACCAACTTTTCTTAAGCTCTGCATGATCTACTGCCTACTTGCAATGCTATTTCCCTATCTTTACAGAGACTTAAAAAACCCCAATAAACATTTCCAGCGAAAACAAGGAAAGACAAGGCATTTGTTTTCATGACTTACCAGTACTATTTAAATAGAGCAAGCCTGCTTAAGTCGAGTAGCATGATGGAAACCTTAAATCTTTAAGCCATCAAGGGAAAGCAAACACTGTCAATTGAAGTTGTAAGGCAAATGTATTCACAAAACGACAAACCCTACAAAACCACAGTGATTTGTTCAAAGTTATTTGCTTTACCCAAGTGATTCTTCAACATTCCACTCGCCTGCTGCTCATACTGCTTGTTTTTACTTACAGAAAACAATCAGATGGGCTGAAAAACACATTTTGCTCAGTTTTCCATACAACAGTGCTCAGGAACCCACCTAACAAAGAGACACCTGCACAACAAATGATGGACTATTGCAGTATCACTTAAAAAAGGAAAATCCTTTGAGGCTGCTTCATTATTTCAATAAGAATATATGTTACTTGTCCAGTAGGAGAAGAGTGTGAGACCACATAAAACAGCCAATATACAAATTGTTACACAGAAAAAGAACAAGTGCAGCATGACTTTATGAAGCCCCAACTGAATTATGCCCAAGTCTTAAGTTCAAGGTTATTCAAGTCTTTCCTTCTGATGAATTTATCTTTTAAGAGTTCTGAACATGGCTAACTTCCCCATCCTAGAGGCATGCTGCTCAAAGAAATGTGTTTTATCAGAACTCAGTAATAGAGTGCCTGAAATGAGCAATTATTACAGAAGAAAAAAACCACATTACTTCAAGAGTTTAAGCTTTGCTATTTATATGCCTCATATTGGCCACAATGCCCCTATTTCTGAGCATAGGGCAGTTACTGCGACACACTTCCAGTACACAAGATCAGAATTTACATCCTGCCCCTTCTCTTACTCCACTGAAAAAAACCGAAAAGGGTCTTATCTAAAGAAACTTGCATCAAGTAAGGAACTGAAAATGCGCAAAACCAAACCGCCTTTGTACAGAACTGCTAACAGACTGCCTTCAGCTTTCATGGAACTGGCTTGGGTTTTCACTGTAACAAACACACACAAAACCAAAACAACCATCAATCTCTCTTTTGTCCTAAGGTGACAATTAGTCCTTTCCTATGCAGAGAACATCAGCCATAACCTTCTGGAAGAGCTGAGCATGGACAGCTACTGCTGTGCCAGCACTAACTAGCAATCACGAATCAGAATTACAGCAAGTAAGGGTATGGTTCCTTGGAACAAATCCTTCTGTTGTGGGCAATACCATCAGCTTTATGAGGCAGAAAAGATGTCCATTTCTTTTCTGGAAAACTTCATACTCCACTCAGATTACTTCATATTTTTCCCTTCATCACAACTGCAGAAAAAGCTACAATCTGGTGAGCTGGCATGGACCAAGTGATATATAAAGATGATGCAGTTTTAGAACACACTTTACTTTATTCAACACTACACACGAAGAGATGAATAAAGCATGGTAAGGCTTCTGTACAAAATAAGAAACAATACTGTAATTTTGATAAACAGCTATTGTGAGTTTCGGGGACTTTCATAGTTTCAGTTCCATCTCCACATTTCTGTTTGCCAGTATCAGTCTCAATCTTTCTTTTTGTCTGGTTCTTCAAGTCTGCAAACAACTTTTGCCCCCCGACATTTGCAGATACGTGTATATTTGTCCCTTGTCTCACTTTCCAAGAACAGGATTGCAGACTATGTCCAAGTATGTCCTACATTTCGTATTTATTTTTTCAGGGACTGAATAAAACCCTCAAAAAGCAACAAAAAGCCCACAACCACCCTGAGTAGAAAAGTTTAATCTGCAGGAAAAAACAAAATCCCACAGAATTTACTAATATCTAGAAGACCATATCTAAAAAACTTAAAACAGCACAGATGCTATTAGGAAACAAGCTCATGCCAGAGATCATCCCTCAAGTGCACATGATTCACAGGCTGATGCCAAACCTCCAGACAAATCATAAAACAATGTAAATGCTTACAATCTGTTATTTGTTTCTGATTTCAGTAACTCATGTGTCCTGGATGAAATATGAATGTATCACTTCACTCAACAATACCTTTGTATATTGACTTGAAGAACAGGACTTCCTATTTAAGTGCCTAATGTTGAGGGGAAAAAACCTCAATCCAAAACCTGACTATTTCAATTTGTAAGGTATGCAAGGCAGGCAGTCAACACGGGTCGTAATCCACTCCTACAAAGTAATTTTGTAAATGCATGACTGGCAATCAGACAGTTTAATACATAGTTTTGTAACTTCTACTTATTCATAACGGTAAAGCAGCTGAGAGCAGGGAGAATATTTACCAGATAACCAGGTGTGCAATCACATCCCAAAAAATTCTACCCCATTTTAAGGCATTTGCACTTGAAAGTAAATGAGTTTCCATCGTATTAGTTTTTTGCTTTTTGGTTTCTTCAAGGGTAAGAAACCTACAAAGACTTTATTTCTGCCTTTGCAACTGATTCACTGAGAACTATGTGTAACTCTTCCTCATTATAAAGATACAGAACTAAATTGAAATGTTTGCTCATGTTTATATCAAGATGGCAAGAACAGTTCTCTTATTTGGAGATTATAATAGTAATCAACAAGTCCAATTCAAAAGGAATGTTCTTGAATACCAAAATTATTCCACGTCCCTACACAAATGTTTCCATAGAAAAAAAACAAATCAGTGATCATTAGCCTGCTTGTTTATCTACAACCGTGGAGTTTTTTCATTTGTTTGCTATTATCTTTAAAAAAACCCGACCCCAAAACTTCTTATTTGGTCTTTCAGCTCCACCAGTTGGAAATAACATTAAAGAAAGCCTGCACTCCCTTCTTAGCAATTTCTAACGCAATGCTGGAAACTAATTGTTTTTGCAATGGTGAAGAGCAGCTGAAGTAGAAAATTCCCCTGAATCTAAGATGAACTAAAAGTAACAAGAATACTTCTAGACACATGAATAGTCCATTATAAGTTTGTACTACATCATTAGTTAATTAAAGCTCCTTTAAAGAATTTACAAACACTTATGGGTAAGATTTATACCTGACCACATTTCCTGTCTCCAGTTTGAGTTAGTTGTGGAGACCTGCCTTCGCAGCCAGTGAAGAAATGCTTTTCAGGCACAATTTACCTCATCTGAAATAGTTAACTCCAGAGAGGTTTGTGACAGACACCTCTGCCCTTCTCCTTTAACCCCAGAGTAAGCAAGAACCCTTGTGTGTGGCTGCCCACTTGAGCAGCCCTGGCCTTCCCTGCGTGTTCTGAGATGTTCCAGCTGCTGCTCCCCTCAGCTGTCCAGCTCAGGAGCCCTCTAAAAACAGGGATGTTCAGCCAGCTCATGGAACAGCTCCCGGACATCTGTGAGTGTCCACACAACCATGGGATGAGCTCCAGTGTGGCTTACCTAGAGTGCAGGGCCAGGACCTGCAGCAGGCAGAGAGCTGCTTCACAAGACATTAAATGTTCATGCCTATCTATTTTAAGCCACTGCTGCATAGGCTGTTTACCAAGAGTGCTGAAAGAGAGGGGGGCCAAGAAAAGCAGATCCCAAGACCTGTTCAAAATACATTAAATGAAAGCAGCCCATGATAACCTAAGACAGTAAGTTATTATCCACATGTCTAAATGACAAGGGGTGGGGAAAACTGAGACTCTTCAGCTGTACAATTCTGCCAACACTGAAGAGCAGGATCATTAAGAGATGTGTATCTCCAGTACATCTGCCTGACAAGAAGTAAAGCCAACTGCTATTTTTAAGGGTATACATGCAATCTCATTTGAGAGTTAAATCTTATGATTTATTAGACTGGCTAGAAGGAAAATGCCAATGCCATTCATTAACTTCTAAAACCAGACACTTTGTAGACTTGATATTATCTTGCTCATGAATTAACGTTCTCTCCTTGCTTTCATATGATAATGCCAGTACATTCCATACATCAAGTGTGCACACAAATCACCTCCCACTTCATTTCTATCAGCTCATTTGTATTTTAGCACAGAGCAAAGACACTCTATCAGACAGAACAGAGTCAGTCCTTTGAAAGTATTTTCAAAATTCATGTTCCTTATAAACTACTAAGAAGAGTTTGCTATTGTGTTATACAAAGCAAAGCATTCAGATGAGAACTTTATTACAGAAAATATTATGTCACATACTTTGTAAGAAAAATCAGTTGAACAGACCTAGAAGAGAGTGGAAGTCATGAGCCGGTATTTCTGTAGCCTGGATGATGCCAGGTAACACAAATACTCAATTATCTTGTTTGCATGGACAAACCTTCTGAATTTACACATTAAGAATGCAAAAATGTACTTATAGAACCAGCCCCACAGCTTGACATTACTCAGTGGTACTCGCAAAGCATTTAGAGTAAGAATAACATCTCCAACCATGTTCAGACTTGAATTTGTAGTTAAGAGCTTTAGTGGAAACTGCAGCTAATTTCACATGTCCATTCAAGTTTGCAGAAATGAGTCATACCCCTGGCCTGTAAATGCTACCTTGAAACAAGTTCTCATCTGTCTGGTTTAAAGGGCAACAATGGAAATTTTTAGCTTTTGTTGCCAGAATAATCTGTTTTACTGTTTATCATTTCATCAACACTGAAAAAAATAAGGATGTGTAATATTCTGGAACAGAATTAAATCCAACAGCAGTTTCCAACTCTTTCAATTACACCTTACAAAACATTTTATTTCAGTGAGATATTCTTCTGTAGAGCGTAAGAAGAAAAAAGTGAAATTTGAGTGCTTACACTTTGCAACAACTAAACTCACCCCCTCCTTTTTTTTTCTTTTCTTTAAAATGAACACAGAATGAGGGTATTATACAAGATTTTATACACCTTAACAGGAAAAAAGCTATGTGGTAAGACAGACTTATTTATAACAACCTTGTCTCAGCCTGGAGACTGAGATGCACTAACCTGATGCTGAAATTTACTTAAATGCTGCGTCTATCAGCACTTTAAAGGGCCATGGAAAAGTAACTATCTCAACATAAATCAGGGGAATGGATGCCCAGTGCTTTCACGGTCTCTTATATTATGAGACCTGGGATGGAAACTGTCATTTGCTATTCAGCTGTTCAGCTCTAAACAGAAATGGAAGTGAGCCAGTTTGCCTGTCAGACAGCATTCTCCAAGATGTTATTGAAGTTAGCAGCGCTAGATAAGCAAAAGAGTAAAAAATCAGCTCAAACAATCAGATTTCCCACTTCTGTCACTGTTTGTCTCCATTACAATCCTTGAATGTGAGGAAACTCAGATTTTTAAAGACTTCTGCATTAAGAAATACCAGCATAAACCCAGTTAAAGACAGATACACTATGAAAAACAATGTAAAGGGAAGTCATAATTATTACAGACTTCCAAGTCTGACACCTTCAGAGACGAGTCTGATGTTCAAACAAAAATACATTTAAGTGTTCAGATCTTGAAGCTGGGATTTCCACAGGCGTCCAGAGGATTCCAGGACACAGCTGCTGTGTGCAATGCCGTCCCATGGGAAGAAACCTCAACACCTCTAATCAGCACTGCAGGCAGGACAACCACTCACCCCTCTGGCTGCAGCTGTGTGAGGGGAGAGACATGGGATGCATGGTCACACAGAGCCACAGACTGGTTTGTGTTGGAAGAGACCTTAAAGATCATCAAATTCCAACCTCCTGCCCTGGGCAGGGACACCTTCCACAGACCAGGCCGCTCAGAGCTCCATCTAACCTGTCCTTAAAACACTTCCAGGGATGGAGCATCCACAACTTGTAAACCCTACAACTGGAGTTTCAAAAGCCCATATTCAGGCAGTGAATTTTGTTTTGTTGATGTATACAATTTACAGACAGTTTTTATACACATACATGTGTGTATTTTTGAGTGTTCATGCATTTCTCCCCACCCTTGAGGTGTCACCACAGATCTGTTTTTAGTACTGTATCTCTGCTAGCAGAGTTCAGTTAATCATTTTCTCATATTCTAATGAAATTAAAAAGAACTTCTTCGCAGCTAATGCACAACACGTGATTTCCTGGCTTATGCAAACCAGTCACATATGAATTCAAAACGTTTCCTGTTTCAATCCACTGATTACTACTGCGACACCTACTCAGAAAAACAAACAACACACAGTCCCCGAGGTTCACTTCATCTGCACAGGCAAACAGAAGCAAACATCCATCTCCAGAAGGTGCACCCCACCAGCATATTCTAAACCCCATCTAAACCCCCAGAACTTTAAAAACATTGTCCAGAATCAGCTTAATTTCTCAAAATACTTAGTATTTCACATGTAAGTACTTTGCATATTTTAAACTTTAAGAAGCACAGGTATTTTAATATTCTGGTGTATTAAATGACCTGACAATGATCCTTCAAACACAAAAACTAGTTTGGCAACAGAAGTATTTATGTGTAGCTTAGTCCACTCAGCTTCCCTGAGCATGAATCCTCAAACTAAGTGAGCTGGATGAGCCAGTGCAACAGGAAAAAATAACACTGTCCTTTCCAGAGACAACACTGCTCCCACTCATTCTAGACTGAAGACCAGAACTACTAAACTCTCCTGAGTGTTGCTCTTTCCTCGTTCAAGGAAGGCTGATGACATTTAATAGGGTTAAGTTTGAACCTTCATATTGGCTTTAGTAATTCTAATGCCCACTTTCTCTTTTCTTCTCCCCTTGCTACCACTCTTTCAGCTGGCTTCTGAGAAATAGATACTATAACCCATATATATAATTACTGAATAAATTCTGGGACAGACACCACAGCTGATCTCCCAATTACACTCAAACCAGCAGTTTCTGTGAATTAACTGAACTTAGTAAGAAGCATAATCACAATTTAGGCTAAGCTATCATTTTATTTCCCAAAAAGACTATTTCCCAAAAATCCACTATTAAAAAAAACATGATGGAGACCTGATATCTCATTTAAAAAAAAAAAAAGGTTTTACCACACACTAACTGACTTCCTTATTCAGAAGTTCAATGGTTATTTAATCAACACAGACCATAGATTAGCTTTCTGTACAGCAGTATTCTCAATAAAGGACTACAAGAAAAACTCAGTTTTTCCCTCCCAATTATGTAATGTTACCAAGCTACCATCCAAACATAATACACACCCCAATGTCAGGAAAGTTAGGGCTGAGCCATGTCACAACACTAATCCAGAAAGAAGTCATTATTAGAGATGGGGTCTCCAAGGCACCCATTTCTAATTCCTCCTCTTACTGACCCAAGACAATCAATAACATCACCATCAAGATGAGACACAAGCAAACTCGTACAGCTGCTGAACTCAGAGATGCCGAGAAATGCAAAGATCCACCATCACTAAATTACACTGTAATTAAGTGCAGCTAAGTAAATTACATTTCTGTAGCATTTTGTTCATATACACTTGAGAAAGTTTGTTTCAGGGTGGGTTCAGCTGCATCAGTTTCCAGTGCATGGATTTGCCATGTCCAGCTTTAAGCAGTCAGATGCTGCTGGCATGGGGGGAAACGGAATTGTCCTGATCAGTTTTGTTAAAGCATTAGAATATGACATCCTCCTAAAAAAAGAAAATTGGGAAACCTACTTCCAGAATTTTATACCTAGACTCACAAATCAGAATTATTTAGGTTGGAAATGACCCTCAAGATCACTGAGTCCACCTGCAAACCTAAGATTGCCAAGGCCACTGCTGGCCCTTGCAAATCCATCTGTAATGCTCCTTTACCCTGACCCAGCTCCTGGTGCAGACTGCACGGTCAGGAAAGATGGAAGAGGTGCCATACATTCCAATTAAGTCAGACAGCACTTAACACATGGAAGTTAACAGGGTGCTGCAAACAGTGGGAGTACTCAAGCATCCTGCAAGATGCTGAGCTGTGACTAATAGCCTGCCTGCTCTCCAACAGCAGCTATTTCCTGCTTCTCTGAGAGAGCAGCTCCACATGCACATCAACACCAAAAATGAGCAAGCCTGTCCTAGCTGTTGCATGAATATCTTTTTAGAATAGCCTAGTTCACTTCCTGAAACACTTAATCTATGTACGGGTTTGAATTGTTGACAGTTTTAAATATGATGCTAAAGAAAAAGGCAAAATATCATCGAGATCGACACTTATTTGTAAGTGTGGAATAACGCATCTACAGGGTTGATGCAGCTTGCAGCTCATTCTGTTCAACAAGTTATGATGCATCTGAACTCCATTAGAACATAACCAGGAGGTCAGTACGAAAACATCCAATATAACACTGTGCTTTAGTGAATTATCCAATGCATGGTGTAGCCAGGGCTGCCAAAAGACTTATTTAAGACATATAAAAATCAGTCTTTCTCACAAAAAAAAAAAAATAGGAATGAAGAGACATGTCAAAAGTAGGAAAAGCGTGACCATAGGTATGGTAAAGAGCTGACTCATGCAGTAGTTAAAAAGTCTTACAATGACTCTTTATAAAAAGTCACTGGCACAGCCTCTGCCACCTTTAAGCCTCCCCTCCCCATGAGCAGTAACAGCACGTCTTTTTAAACTGGCACACAAAAGACAGACTATCAGAAGTTGAGGCATTTTGGTGTTACAATGATCAAAGACATGCATACTTTTATTATGTAAAATAAAAGAATTGCAACGGCCCATGTAACTTCAGGGGAGCTATCATCACTGTTCTATTCCAAGCAGCCTCCTTTTAAAATTAACTGAAAATTTAGAAGATTATGCAAAGCAGTCTGCTTTGCACAGATTAAGTCTTTCTTACTACCAAGGCTATTTAGAGCCAAAAAAAAAAAAGCTATTCCACTTAAAACACATGATCATTTTGTAAAGTCACAGCCGTAACAAGTAGCTTTGACAAATCCACAGCTTATCTCAAACAACAGAGCACAGGAACCATCCAGCGATTTTTTAATGTGTTCTATCACTTTCAACACTTTCAAAACAAAACTAGATTAGTAATGTAATGAAAGTGCTTAATTCTCATTGTGTTGGTATGTTTTTAAAGCCTAGAGAGAGAAACATCCTCTCTCCATATTGAGAAGTTTAAACCTAACATTCTAGAGCAATAAGAAAACTCAAACAGATTGACAGGTTGTCTTAGGTTAGACAGCTGCTCTCGAGTTGTAACAAAAAATCCAAGTACACAGGCATGTCTCTTCTAAACAAAAGCATAAAGCATGGCAATTACTACTGAAGTATCGAAGCATTGTTCAGATTAATATACACAGCCTCTACTAGCAACAAAACTCTACTATTTGTTATCAAGAAATGGGACTAATCACATAACGTTGTTGAGATCTTCATATTCAATTGCCTCATGGCAACATAAATTACTCTAGGTAGTCATCTCCACATAGAATTGACAAAGACCACTCTATGTAAGTGGAACAGATTACTTCGCTGCTCCAAAGACAAGCAATTTGACTTAAAAAGGGACAGAGATAATCTATTGCTCATTCATGCATGAAGAAAAGCAACAAAATGGGTAAATTCTTTACCAAAACAAGTTTTGAATTTTAGAAATACTATTTTGGAGGTTAAAAAGGTTTTACAATATTGGTCTTTTAAAAGATGGCCAAAATTCCTACTTTACAATTTGCAGACTTTGATAATGAACCCCCTTTTACCATTTTACACATATTAACATTTTATGAAAATAAAAAATAATCCCGAGTACTTTTAGTCAAAGCAAAGTGATCTGCTTCCAAAAACCCCAAGTATTATGCTTTAAAACTTGCAATTTAAGCTTGTTTTATACATAGACCCCCTCTAACTACTGTGCAAAGCCGCTGAATAAAAACAGAACACGATTCAGATCCCGAGCTCAACATCAGAGGTCTAATGCCAGAAGATGGAATAAACACCAGGGCGTTTCACAGGCTCCGGAACGGAGGGCTCACCTTCACATCTGGAGCAGCAGCACCCACCTTTACTGCAAGCGAGCTGGAAAGCAAACTGGTTTAAAACTTTCTACAGATACACGTATGGAAACCTATAATTCGATGGAAGTTTTCGGAGCCAGCTCTGCGTCCAGGACGGCTCCTGCTCGCACCTTACCTTCGATGTTGAGCTCGAAACAGACGTGGCAGAAGGAGAGCGTTTCCTTCTCGGTGCCCAGCTTGCAGACGCTGCAGATGTTGTCATCGTCCAAGTCGATGCTCACGAACTGCTCCTCGTTCATAGTGCCCTGGGGAGGGGGACGGCGGCGACAAGGGACGGCAGGGTTATTCCAGAGCCACCGGGGGAAGCTCCGCGCCCGCGGAGGGGGAGGGCGGGGGCGGAACGAGGGCGGGAGCGTCCCGGCAAAGTTTTCCCTTCAGAGAAACTGAGGCCAGGCCGCACAGCGGGGCCGGCACGGACAGAGACTCCCCCCGTCCCTCCCCTGGCGGCTGCCCCGTCCCATCCCGTGCTGCTCCCCTGCAACTCCATCACCTGCTCCATCATCGCTGCCCCTTCCATCCGTCCATCCCTCCCTCCCTCCGCGCCAGCGCCGCGCTCGCCCCGCCACCGCCCGTACCGCGATATCCCCGGCTCTGCCCCCTCCCCTACGCCTAATCCTACCCCGATCCCGAACCCCGGCCCGTCCCCGCTCACCGCCCGCCCCGGCCGCGCTCCGCTTTGTCCGCCCGCCCGCCCCGCCGCCGCCGGAGCTCTCGGCGCCGGGCACCGCCCGCCGCTTCCGGCCGCCACCACGGCCCGGCGGGACGGGGGGCACCGCGGGGCCCGAGCCGTGCCCCGCCGCACCGGAGCGGCTGGAGTCGGCTCGAAGCAGGCCGGCGAGGCGGGAGGAGCGGGGCGCTCCGGTTGTCCCGGCGCTCCGAGCGGTGCCGGCGGCGCTGAGGGCCGCGCTCCCCCCGCCGCAGTTGGTCTGTCCCGCGCGGGGCGGGGCGGGGTGCGCGGGCGGGCTGTGTCGCGGCGCTGCTCTGTCGCGACAGGGGCTCCTCTCGGTGACTCACCCGCAGCGCGGCTACACCGGGGGACAGCCGGGGTGCTGAACGCGGAGCTGCCTGGCACCGGGGCGGGCAGGTTTTGTTAGAGGTGGTGAGGGGCGGGGGGAAGTGTGCAGTGATGGAAGAGCGATTCCTGAGCCCCGAAGATGAACAGGTCACAGAATCACGGATTCTGGCTACGCTTGGAAGGGACCACAGAGGGTGATCTGGTCCTTCCTCCCTGCCCAGGCAGGGTCATCCCAGAGCACAGGGCACGGGATTGCGTCCCGACGGCTCTGGAATATCTCCAGTGAGGGAGACTCCCCGCCCTCTCTGTGCAATCTGTTCAGCTGCCCAGTAAAGTTGTTCCTCATGTTTAGATGGAACTTCCTGAGAAATCACTTTCTGCCCGTTGCCTCCTTTGCTGTTGGTTGGCACCACCGGGAAGAGGTCGATCATATCGTCTGGGGAATTTCCACAATTGACGGAAATTGCGTACAACACATTCCTACATGTCAAAGTGGGATTCGTTATGGGAGAGCTAAGTAATCTTCCAGAAGCTCCTGTGTCGAAACACATCTCTGCAGTTTTGATTGTTTCTTTCATTGTGTTGACTTGGGGTGTTTTCTTTGATTTTATCAAAAAGGACAAAAAGATGGGATGCCATCCAGAGGGATCTGGACAAGCTCAGGAAGTGGCCCATGGGAATCTCATGAGGTTTAAGAGACCAAGTCCAAGGTGCTGCATCTGGGTCAGGGCAATCCCTGGTACCAATCTAGGCTGGGGATGAACAGATGCAGAGCAGCCCTGGGAGAAGGACTTGGGGGTGCTGTGGGGGAGAGGCTGGACATGGCCCGGCCGTGTGCGCTGGGAGCCCAGAGCCCCCCGTGTGCTGGGCTGCAGCCAAAGCCCCGTGGGCAGCAGGGCAGGGAGGGGATTGTGCCCCTCTGCCCCGCTCTGCTGAGACCCCACCTGCAGTGCTGCAGCAGCTCTGGGCTCCCAGCACAGCAAGGACAGGGACCTGCTGGAGCCAGGCCAGAGGAGGCACCAAGGGGATCAGAGGGATGGAGCAGCTCTGCTGGGAGGAAAGGCTGAGGGAACTGGGATTGTTCAGCCTGGAAAAGAGAAGGCTTTGGGGTGACCTAATTGTGGCCTTTCAATACTTGAAGGGAGTCCAGGAAAGATGGAGAGAGACTATTTCCAAGGGCCTGGAGTGACAGGACAAAGGGGAATGGCTTCAAACTGACAGAGAATAGGTTTAGTTTAGAGATTAAGAAGAAATTCTTCCCTGTGAGGCTGGTGAGGCACTGGCACATGTTTCCCAGAGAAGCTGTGGCTGCCCCATCCCTGGAAGTGTTCAAGGCCACGTTGGATGGCGCTCTGAGCAGCCTGGTCTGGTGGAAGGTGTCCCTACCATGGTTGCACCTAGAATATCTTTCAGGTCCCTTCCAATCCAGGCCATTCGATGATTCTATGATTTTCTAAAAAAAAAAAAAGTACCATACTGTGCTGGAGTGTTGTCCTTTGCTGCTCTTAGGTAGCAAGTTGGCTTTAGAGTTGCGTCTATTGGGGGATAATGGAGTGTATTTCATCACAGAGCTCATTGGAATCTTCCTTGAATTGTTTCTGCGACAAGCTGAGAACTGGATCTGGGAGAGGGGCTGCATTTCCTTCTCCATCATCTGTTTTTTATGATACATATGAAGAGTAGCAAAGAAGCGGCACCTTGACTTCATTGCAGAAGAAATATTAAGGCAGAGAAAAAGACATCAGCCTGGGGTGGAAGATTTAGAAACAGAGAGACTGGACCAATGATGGTAGAGCTTTATAAAATCTATAATTATTGAAGCATTTTCCCCTCCAGAATCTGACGTCTATTGAGTCTCCACAGCCCACCGCCACAGTGCAGCAGCAGCTGCTGTGAAATCCAAGGGCAAAGAAGTCATGAATCTTGTTAATAAATGACATGTGGGAGACAGCATGGCTCTCAGTAACTGAGCTGCTTTTCTTGTCAAATATTGCTCTAAAATATAGAGGTCATTTCAGTAAAAATGGTGAAGGAGAACTAATGTTTCAGTCACAAATTTCTGAAATAAGCTAGCAAATACCAAGATGAAGATTGTGCAATGGTAACTGCTGCCCATGGTATGGTTTATATGTATTCATATGCATTTGTATTTCCTCCCTTGGTTATCAGTGCATGTAATTCTAGCTAACAGTTTACTTACATTGGAAAATTATTTTAGTAGGAAACAAATCTGTTCTGTCTTTCTATGTTTCTTTTTCCCTACTGAGTTTGCATTTTCTTTACAGGGAGGCTTTGGCAGTGATCATGTTTCAGTAATTCCCACTGCTGCACCTTCCCCCAGCTGCCTGGTCATGTTCCCACACTGTTTTCTCTCTGCGTTTCTGTGTTTTTGAGGTGACACAAGGGACTGGATCGCTGATTTAAAGGAAGAGAGTTAATTTTACCTCAGATTGATTCACTGTGGTTCACAGTGCAGCCTTATAAACACTGGGGGCAGGCAGCTGAAGGGGTAATGCATAGATGAAAATGAATACACTGGATCCTATATCATGAAATCATGGCTTGAGCTTCATCAGGATTCTCTCTCCAAATACTGAAATGGTGGAAATCAAAGCCTGTGTCAGTGTTTTATAGACATACTTAGTTCCAGTTTCCTGAATGAAGATTTAGGAATTCTGAAGCTAAAAGGCTTTTTTTTGCTGAAAAATACAGTGTTAAACAGGAGTCCAGGGGGTGGTGGGGTTTCTTGGGCATTATCAAAAATACTGCAGTGGAGATCCCCAGTGGAGATCATGAATAATATTGACACTGCCCAAATGAATGTATCTGTGTAAGTTTGTATATTAAAAGAGACTCAAGAAGTGAGAAAATTTTGTAAAACAATTGAATTTTAGACTAGGTGAAGTAGGTCTACTTCCCTGAAAATTAAAAAATAATATATTGAAATCAGCCTTACTTCTTTGTCTTCTCTCTGCTTTCTTCCTTCTGCTCTCCCCAGGGCTTGGGGATGTTTTTCCTATCGGTAGGTCAGGCAACTGTGGCTTTTCCAGGCACTCTGGCAGATCTTCATGTTCCTCAGGCAGTTCTCTGTCTGCAGTTAATAAACACATGCATTTTCTCCTGCCCTTTGGGTTTGGTTTTTTGTTTTTGTTTTTTTGGTTTTTTTTTTTTTTTTTTTGGGTTTGGTTTTTTTTTGGGGGGGGGGTTGTTTGGTTTGTTTTGTTTTTTGGTTTTTTTTGTAGTCTGGCGTTTTTTTTGTAGTTTCTTTTACTTGTTGCTGTCCATTTTTTTACAGATTTGTCGTTCTTGGGTTCTCTAACCTTTTCTAGTTTATTTTATCTTTCACCCCTGGAAGATGGGAATAATTTGCTGTACCCCCTATCTTGTACCCACTCCTCTATTTTGTGACCTGTTATCCCCTCTTATTCTCCCAGTCCTCTTTCAACTTCACTCAGTGTGCAACCTTTACTATAATGTCCTATTTAAAATATTTATTGACTGGTCTTTGCCCCTTTAGTGTGTGGCATAAAACCTAATTGAAAAGGGGGAGTTCCAGTTTCCCTCTCTCTGCCATTTCCTTTGTGGGATCTGGTGATCCCATGGCTGCTGCAAGGTGAAGTGAGTCACTGAGGTGATACAAAAGAGAAGAAAACAAAATTAAAAAGAAAAATCAAAGCCTTTCTTCATCAGCTCATTGAAATGTCTGTACATTTAGCTGTATCACTGCTAAATATAGGAGTGATGGCATAAGGGGTTTTGGGGTGGGAATGCAACTGACCTTTCAGCAGCCTGAAATTGCATCAAACTTGATGTAATCATTAGTTTTATCTCTTACTCCTAGTCGTTCTGTTCCTTTATCCAGTCCCTTTGCTTCATCTTCCCTCCAGGCTGTGATCCCATGATCCTCTTTTAGGCAGCAGTGCCAGCTGAGGAATTCCCTGCTTCTACCCATTCCTCACCCTGTTTTTCTAGGGTTTTTTTTGTAGGGATATGTGCTGAAAAGTAACCAGCATCAGTCAGATTCCTGTCTAGTTTTCTGCATGGTTGCCCAGACCCTCAAGAGAGTGGTAGAGTCAGTTTAAGCCAACTGCCTGAATACCTGGGTAAAGACAGCCCAAGTCTTCTCTTTCTGGTTTTCTCTTCTTCCCCTTGTGACTCTTTTTCTCCTGTCACTTTCATCCTTGTCCCTCCTGTTCTGCCATATGAAACCATGCAGTTTCTCCACTGCTTTTTCTGTAAAACATCACTGTCTCTGCTGTGGCACACCACCAGACTTTCATCTCTTCTTTTTCTTCTCAAGCTCACTGAATAGCACGGCTCCATTAAATGGACACCTCCTCCTGTGGAAGTTTAGTTTTGTTCATTAATCAGTGGCAGAAGATACAGGGCTGTTCAGAGCACAGAACATTTCAAAAGCTTACCCTAATACCACTGGTCTAATTCAGAGATGTCATCTCAGCAAAGCAGTGAGGAAAGGATGGGTTACTCATTGGTTTTTGGCTTCATGATTGGCCTTTGGAATGAAACACCAAGCTACTGTGAAAAAGGATTCCTTGGAAAGTCATGTCCGGTATTTTTGGGGGTTAGAGAAACAAATCTGCCACTCGTTTAATAGGCCACAAAGTGAAGGAAGTTGAGCCAACCTAAAATGACACCTGAGTCACACAGACAAGGGTGGGGCAACAATTTGTGTCTTAGGAACAAAGGCTTGTAGCAGGTTGCTACAGTGGATCAGAGACATGATGGATGAGTATGTGGGTATTCAAACAAGTCATAAATGAGAGACAGAGCAGGGGAGTGACTTCTATGCCTTCACACTCTGGTAAAAGACTTTCTAGTAACTAGTTTATCTGGATTTTCTATTCAGAAGAAGACACAAGATTTCCTAATCCAAACAAGATCTCATTGATTAATTGTAATGATGAAATAGCACTTAATTTCTAAGTGGTGTTTATGCATTCCTTTTACATCCGTAGATTTAAATATCCTTTACAGTGCCTCCTGCCCCTTTAATGATCCACAATTCTTCTTTAAAGTTCTTTACACTTCTTTTTCCGAGGTTAATGGAATGTGTTGTCCGCTGCCTCAGCCTTGTTTCTGGCACAGCCTCATTTTCCTTCTTGATCATCACAACAATCCATAAAGTTGTGGATGTCTGCAAGTCACAGAAAGGGCTGTCCCAAGCTGAGTGTGCCTTCCTCCTGCCCAAACCTCAGCCTCCAGTTTCACCTGAGTCTCGCTTGACCTCTCAGTATCATCTGATAATGCAAGTTATTCCATCATTTCCAAAATCAAGATTTTGTATTGGCTTTTGTATTTTATCCAGTGTGCCTTCTAATTCTTGGCTATTTCTCTTAAAGCAGCTGATTCTTGTTAATCAGCTTTTAATCAGGATCTGTAATACATCCCCCGAAGTCATCATGGCTGTGAGCCCTGTCTCTAGGTCTCTTATCCATGAATTTGGCGTTGACTCATATCTTATTGTGGTGATTCACACCTCTTCCCCTCTGTTGCTGGCCTGTCTTTTCACATCCAGTAAAAATCAGCACCTTTTTGCCACCTCCTTGAGGGCAGCTGCCACGGTTTATACTTGGCACAGTACATTCAGGTCCTGTTTTTTTTCTGCCACAAACCTCTCTTTCTCCCTCTGTGTACTGTAAATGCTTCACTGGCCTTCTGGCCATTTAGGCCTTTAAATGGAATACTGCTTGCACTCTCTGTGGAGCTATACATGAACAATGTGCCTATAGTATCTTGTTTCTTTCTACATGTCAATTAAGAGTTTCAGCCTTGTTGACTGTCCCAGTGCCCCTGTCACTTCACACCTCAGCTATTACCAACTTCTCTGTGTGTCTCCTGCGACTGCCACTGTGTTCTCCGAAAGCTCATTCAGAATTGCACTGTGAGGATTATCTTCCTTGCTGACATAATGTCTATGTCTCTCCTCTGGCTTTCTGGTTCATCAGCATGAAAGGCAAACTCATTGTCCTCTTCAAAGTTTCTGATCAATTGACTCTGCACTGACTCAGCATTATTGTTGCATTGAGCACAGCCCTCACTGCTCTCTGTCACTAACACTTGTCTTCACTGTCTCATTAGTTATTTCTCACACAGCCACCTTTGGCCTTTTTACAAAGTACCTCCTCCTTTGCTGGAAATTGCTTGCAAACTTTAAAGGAATTAGTTAATGCTATTATCTCACCCAAGACTTGTTTCTGCATTGTTGCCTGGCGCCGAACATGTAAAATGCAGTCATCGTGCTCTGCACCCTCCATTCTCTTCACCACTTCTACTCCTGTTTTTGCAACCTACAAATTCCAGTCTTCTTTTTCATGACAAGGACTAATGCAGTTGTTAACAAGCCTTACAGCTACCAAACTGTGGTCTTCTGAAAATCATCTATGTAGTCTGCCAGTCTCACATTGCTTGAGTTTAGTAGAAGTTTTGGCTAATTGGGAAGTAGTACTATGTGAGAAGTTTTGGGAAGTGCTGAAGTGCCACTGGCTCCTCAAATGTGAGGGCCACTGAGTAGCACAGAAAGCCCTGATTTTTGATAAGGAGAATCTTGGTAATAATATGTTGTAACAACATCAACACAGCGTTATGAAACCTCCATATACACTTACAGTAGTTATGAAAGTTCTGTGGTCTTTAATGGCTTTCCACATGTTGAAATATCACCTTGAAAACGACACAATAAGATAGTTACCTGTTGGAGAGAGCAGAGAGATGTGTATCACTATCTACTGTAGAGATTCAGGAGCAGCTTCTGAAGTGTGTTGGTGTTTCAGTATCTTGGCAAATGCTCTGTACTTTCCTAGAGAACCACCAGCATTAGTTGTGCTGTCAGAATACAGAGTGTGCTGTACTTCTACTACAGTCTTCTGTAGCAGCAAATGCAAGGAAAACAGCATCCTCATACTACTGTCCTCACAATTTCTTTTTAATCCTAAACTCTTCTTTAACAGGATATCAGAAGGGGCTGATCCATTAAGTGGTTCCCTCCCCCATTTATTTCTCACAGTAAAAATTCAATTGATTAAAAGAAAAAAGAAGAAAATCAGACGTCTGTGTAAAATTGTGCGACAAACTAAAAACCTTTAGTGAAGGTTGTCAAAAGTGAGTACCGCCTCCTCTTTTGAATGACACTGCTTGAATTGTTTCTTCTCTATCCTCTGTATTTTGATGATAATAATCCTCCAAGTGGTAGGATTCCTCTGTGATGGTAATGCTTGCCTCAAGAAACACATACCCGCTTGAAGTGCCTGAATTTTTCACTGCAACACTAACTCCAGTTACTGCTGCACCACAGTCATCCTCTTTGGAGACTCATTTAAGCAATGACCCTGCTGCTGCTTATGCCTCTTGTTGCTGTCACTGTTTATGTGTTTATATACATACACACGTTTAAAAGTTACTGCTTCAATGAATAGAATCCGTAGGGCATCAGAGGGGATGTACTTGCAGAAGCAAGCAGCACTTTGCAGCAATATGAATTTGCCCTTGTGGGGATGGGGAGCCACCAATAATACTCTGGCCACTGAGGTTCCCCATGGTGAAGGCTTTTCTTGTGTGTTTATATGGAGAGAGTTTCACAGTTAGCATTCCTGTGTCCAGGTTATTAGCTTAGCCCTGCCTTCCAGCTCTGGTGAGTGTATTTGGGTGTATTTGCACCAAAAGTACATCCAGAAACTGCCTACATCAGCAGGAGGAAGAGTTAGTGCCTCATCACAGTGTTAGAAGAGACCATTACTAATCCAGCCTAGATGCCTAAGCGTTAGAGAAAATGAAAAATATGGGCTGTCAATTTTAGAATCACCTGGGCATGACACTCTGCAATATTTCTAATCACACAGCTGGGGACTGGCTGAGGCAGTAAGGTGCCTCAGGAGACTGCCTGGTCCAACCCCTGCCCGGAGCAGGTCAGCCAGAGCAGGTTGCTCAGGGCTGTCTGCCTGGTTTTCAATACCTTCAAGGTTGCAGACTCCTTGGCCTCTCTGGACACCCTGTGCCAGTGTCTGACCACCCTCACAGTAAACAGGTTTTCCTTATATTTCAGTGAAATTTCCCATGTTTCACTTAGTACCTTTGCCTCTTGTCTTGTTGCTGGATACCACTGTGAATAGCTTGGCTGCCTCCTCTTTAGTCCCCTCATCAGCTCTTTTTACACACTGAGGAGATCCCTCTGAGCCTTCTCTGCTCCAGGCTGGACACTCAGCTCTCTTTGTCTCCCTGTAGGACAAATGCCTTCAATCATCGTGGCACTCCCTGGCTGTGTCCAGTGACACTGCATCTCCAGTGCTTGGCCCAGCCCTGCAGGGTGTTTATATTCCCACCAAGGCTGAGCAGAGGAGGAGGATTGCCTCCCTTGACCTGCTGCCAACACTCTGCTTAATCCAGCTCAGGAGGCTGCTGGCCTTCTGAACAGCAAGGGCACTTTGCTGGATTATGTCCCATGTCTTGCCCACCAGCAACCTCATCTCCTTTTCTACAAAGCTGCTTTCCAGCCAGCTGGTTCCAGCTGTACTGGTGCCTGGGGTTGTTCCTCCAGGGGTGCAGGACTTTGCACTTCTGTGTCGAACTTCATGAGGTTCCTACCAGCTCATTTCTCCAGCCTGTCGAGGACCATCTGAAGGGCAGCACACCTTTCCCAGTTTTGTGCCAGCAGCAGACTGGCTGAAGACACACTGTGCCATCATCCAGGTGGCTGTTGAAGGTGTTACACAGCCTTGGCTCAGCATCAGCCCCTGGACAGCCCCTTTAGGGATTGGTTTCCAGCTGAACTAACTGCTGCTGAGCACAGCCTTTTGAGCTCAGTTCCATCAGTTTTCAATCCACCTTGTGCTTTTATATAGTCTCTATGCCACCAGTTTCTCTATGAGGACGTTATCAGAGACAGTGTTGAGAGCCTTGTTAAAGTCAAGGTAAAGAACATCAGTTGTACCTCATCCTTTGAACTATGTATATTATGGAAGAAGGCTTTCAGGCCATGAGGCATGATTTTCCTTTCAGAAATCCTTGTCCTAGTCACCTTCTTGTCCTTCATGTGTTTGGAAATGGTTTCCAGGATTATATGTCCCATAGTCTTCCCAGGGATCAAGGGGAACCTAACCAGCCTCTAGTTCTGCTTCATGCACCTTATGGCCCTTCTTGAAGTCAGGGGTGGTGTTTGCTTTCTTCCAGTCCTCAGAAACTCCTCCTAGTTGCCACAGCCTTTCAAAGATGACAGAGTGGCCTCACGATGACATTGTCCAGCTCCCTCAGCAGTCGTGGGTGCATCCCATCCAGTGTCAGGGCTTTGGGTATGTCCAGGTTGTTTGTATGCTCCCTGACCGATTCTCCTTCAATGAGGGTTAAGCCCTCCTTGTTCCAGACTTTCTCACTGGTCTCATGGGCCTGGGATTTCTGCAGGCTGGGTTTTACTGGTAGTCAAAAGCGTTCCATACCACGGCCTTTTCCATGTCCTGTGTCGCCAGATCCCTTGCCCTGTTAGGTAATTGAGTCACATCTTTCCTGGTCTTCTTTTAGCTGCTGGTGTACCTGTAGGAGCTCTTCTTGCCGCCCTTCACATCCCAGAGTCAAAAACCTGTTGGTTGTTGGCTCTCCTGACCCCATCCCTGGACATACCAGATTCCTGGCTATCTTATTGATTCCATTTATCAGCCTCTGAAAAATGCAGGTGGTGCCCCATGCAGCTGCCCAACATACATGTTGTCTCTAATAAATTTAATGAGAAGCAAAGGCTGTGTTTAGTTGTGTCTTTTTACTTAATTAAAATTAAAATGACACATTACTGTATGTGCCGGCCGAGCCTTAATCTCCAAAGAGTGCCAGTTAGTGTTAGTCTCATTATTGACAGTGGCCTAGTTTCCATTGATGGAGTCATTAAAAGTTTTAGTCTGCAAAGTCAGGAAAAAGTAGTGGCTGATAGTCCTGGTCTGAAATAAGAGGGAAAAAAAAAGCTCAAACCCAACCTGTTTTGTTAATCCATCCATGTACATGAAAACAGCACAGCAGGATTGGGGAACTAATCCCATTTCAAATCAGATGCCTGCTGGTTCTATTTAATGAGCATTATGTCTGTTTCTTTTTTAACCCTGAAATATCTTGATTCATATAACAGCATTCTGCTTTTTAAAAATTATTATATTTTTAATCAATTCTGGTAAGGTATCTGCTTCTATAACTGGACCAAAGATGGATTGCTAACGACCATCTTTTCTGCCAAACCACATGCTGAACTTCATTCATATGGAAATACTCAGAAAATGGAATTAGCACAGAGTCCTGTGAGCACTGGTATTAATGAAATTTCCTACAGATTTGTACCTTGTGAGTAAACTCTGGTGTGTAGGAAGAAACAAAGTTATGGGAGATTGTCTTTGAGTTGAGACATTAAAAACATCTCTCTCTTCACACATTTTTAGTACTCAATAAATATTTTATACACTCACACTGCATTCTTTTCCTGTGTAGACGCTGTCAATATCTCTCCACCCTACGTGCCCACTTTCATTAAATTTGCAAAAAAACTATTGGGACGTCTCCCTGCCAAATAAGGGCTAAAATTGGAGAAAGATCTAAAAACTATTAACGGAGGTTAAGGAGGGGCGTTTTTCATTACCCTGTGCCAAAGGCCATGTCAGCAGATTGAGTGAGTGTGTCATGTACTATTGTAATTTAGCCATGTTTATATCCCTTGATAACAATGCTTTCACGGAGTCCAGGATAATGAAGAAATAGTGATCCAATTCTATTGATCATCAGTATTAGCTTGATGTTATTCTGATAGCTATATAATGATGTTAGGGGAAATAAAAATATATTTATGTAAATTTTATTATTCAACGTAGGCATAATCTATTATCCTAGTACTGTTTATTCTCTCAGTATCTACTATATTAATTTTCTGTCTGCCTCAGAATTCCTGGGGAAAAAAAATCCTAATTTCCCAAAATGTCTTTATCTTAGATGATGTCTAGGAATTTGTTAAAATAATACAGAACATGTTAAAATGAATAGAGACTTAATTAAAAAATATGTATCCATATACAGGTGTCTGTGTAAGGGAATGCCTGCAGTAATAATTTGTTCAACATCCTCTTCAGCCTAGACATCCTCATCATCCTCTGTTGGTTTATTTGTTTAGTTTTCAAGCCAGGCCAGCCTGTTCTTTTATACAAGCAGCCCAAAGAATTCCATCAATAGCAAAATATTTGCAGTAACATATTTGCAAAATACGTGATGTCCTAGTAAGACCTGATGTCATGAATAGGAAACTTGTGACATTAAGGATCAGGTAAATAAGGCCAATGTGTTCAGTCACTTCACCATATAGACCAATTTTTATATTTTTCATGGATTTCTGACTTTGCAACTGGGGATCAGTGACTAGCATAAAGGTATTTATCATCATCCGAAATCTTTGCTAATTTTCCATGTAGTTTGAATGATTCTTCCTTCTTCTGTGCAACAGCTTAAAAGGCAAAATAGTTTTTGGATGGATGCAACAGAAGCATAGCAATTCTCCATGTTACTATGATACATGTCATAACACTGAGAAAAGAATAAAAATTTGCAAATGATGGGTTGTCATGATTATCAGAAGACTTAAAAGTGGCTGGAACTACAGGACATTGCCACCTGTAAATATCTGCCAGGTATAAATTCCTGTTTCGTTAGACAAAAGCTGTACTCCGTGGAGCAGAGCAGAGAGAGGACAGACACGCCACAGTGGCAGCGCAGCAGTGCTGACCTACTTGAGCAAGCTGTGCAGGAACCAGCACGCAGCTCTGGCTCTATTTCAGCAAAACAGTGTGTGACCTCCCAAACTGGAATGCAATTTGAAACATTAAATGGCCAGACATATCTTTTGGCAATGCAGTTATTAACTTTTGGCTTTATCTCCAGCCCACAAGGCCACCTGTTACATCACAGTGATGCAATGCCTACTAATTGAAAGTCAATTTTCTGCCAGCCAAGGACATTGGCTGCAAAAAGTAGACACAAATGTGTGCAGAGGAGAGATATTTTCATTATTTCTTTCTCTGACTCCCTCACTCTACTTCTATCTCTCTTTGCTACTCTTTTTCTCTCTCCCATCTGCCCACACATCAAAAACCCTTAAAGCATAGCTTCATTGGGAAGGAAAAGAAAAAAGTGGAATGATATATTCTGGCCATAAGGAATGGTCTTACTATGAGATACTATTCAAAATGTATTCCTTAGGATGTTTCTTGGCAAAGTAAACTAGTGAACAGGTGTATCAAATAGCACAGCTGCTCTTTTTGGAGGGAAAGGTAACAACTGCCTTGATGAAATCTTGAACAAAGTCTGAATGAAACTTCTCTTGCTTTGCAGTGCAGGTTTGCTTAGAGGCTGTTTATATTCCCAAGATATCCAGGATTTAGAGCTAACATTTCACAAGTCTGCCAAATGCTCTGTCAGCTTTTAATATTTCTGGTTATTGCTTTTTAAAAAATCTGGTTCACTCATTCTCTATCCTTCCTGATATATTTATCTAAGGCACATTTTTGTACCAGCTATAAAAATCATAGCACGGAAAGATTGTTGACCTGGAGATTTTCTGGATCTTAAGCATTTAGAAATCTTTTTCATAAGTAGAATTAAATTATTGCTGAGTGTAGGGCAGGCCAAGGTAGCACGTTTCTCTTTTGAATTGCTTCAGGTTTTGCACATAGCAGGATCCCAAATGCAGCTGTTTCTGACTGCTCACATTGGGAAAAGCACCCAGTACCAAAATCTGGAGGGAACTGGCTGGCTAACTAGATGCAGGAGCAATCAAAACTATTAAAACATAGTTGGGAGGACTAGTAAGATATAGCTGGAAAAAAGTGAAAATCACAGTCTGCTGTTGGAAAATGACGTCTGTCATGAGTATCCCAAATTTCAATGATACCATATAGTTATACAGCTCACTCACATAAAACTTCATTAACTCAATGGGAGGATTCCTACTCATTCCAGTGGGTTTCAGCCCAAAGGGTAGTTGTCCATTCAGTAGTCGTCTTTCTCAGTTTTCTGTATGCTCTCTCACTTTGATGTATAGAAACTTCCTGTTTCTTGCTCAAATCAGTTGGCTACTCAACCATTGTGTTTATATAGAAAAATTGAGCAAATCCAGAAAATTGAAATGACTTATTGTAGAAAATGCAATGAATAATTATATCCAAAGCTGCTTTATAGCTTTAGCAGACACAGAACTGATTGATATGTTTTTTAAGTTATGGAGAGCTCCAGACCCTCTTCCACATCTCAGCGGTGTGATTTTGGCTTATCTTTACATTTAAGAACATGGCTTGAGAGTGTTTTATATTTCATCACTTTCTCATAACTGTGTTTTACCTCTTTACTTTCTTTAGGCTTGTCACAGAGCACCTGATGCTGAAGTTCAGCAAGCAAAGTGTTAATGTCCAAGGGAGCCTGCCTGACTTGCATGCTGATGTTAATGGAGCTGTGAATTGTGTCATATTAGCCTCATTTACTTCCCATACGCTTACTCTCATTTTCCCCTCAGAAGCTGCAACTCCACTTTTTGTCTTCATTTGTATGCCCAAAATGCAGCAGGCTTAATTACCAATTATAACCTTACTCATTTAAAGGCTAAATCAACTGGAAACAATGCTAAAAAGTGTCTCCCTTGAGGAGAACTGAAGACTTTGTGCTAATTTTCTTCACATATTTTGATTAGTATAAAGCACTTTGTAACTTACAAGTTAATCTCCCCAAATGATGTTAATTTTAAATCGAGATGACACATGCACACTCATGGGATGACAGCCTGAGAAACCTGCCTTGTCTTCCTCCTTCAACTCTGACCTGCCATGCTAAATTATCTCTCCCTGGGAAACGCTCAGTGAAGCTCTAGAGCACCCAGGTCTGCCAGCAGCTTTTTATTTATGGCCACCTTTTCCTGCTTTATTTCTTAACTGCCTGACTTGTGCTATTTCCTTGAGTTTGGAAATCCCTTGTGAGTTTCTTCTAAATGCAATTTCTTCCATCTTAGGAAATGAGAACTCCATAAACTTCCAGGTAGGTTTCATGGGAGCCATGGAAGGCATAATAGCTGTTTGGGTTGATATAGCAGTGATTGCCACATAACATCCCTCCAATCAATACTGTAAAACTCTCAGACACTCTTTAGCTCCTGACTGAATTTACAGTTCTTAGTGACAATCTCTATTACTGCAATAAAGACCAGAGGAACTAGAAGAAAAGAAAACTAGATTTGGAAAACTGCCATTTTTGTTTATGGAATATTTGCATGCTATAATTTATCAACTATTTGGAGTGTGCCACCCTCTTTTTATGGAAGATGTAAGATGTGTTTCAGCTGTTCTTTTTTTTTTTTAAAAACCACAAATGATAAGATATTGAAAATTCTGTGCTTTTTAAATAAAAATAACTGAAAATAAAACAAGTGTTTGGAACTGGTGATGCACTTGGTGCATTTACATTGTCTGTAGCTCAAGTCTGAGCAGAACCTCAGACTGCAGTGGCTGTTGTGTGCCCCACACATGTTGGCAACCCATGTTCTCCATAAAGAGCCACCTGTATTCATCCCTTATCTTCTTTAGAAAATGAAAGAACCCAACCCTTCTTCCACCCTGGGAAAAAACATTCACAGCCCCCTTGTCATGGATGGTTCATAAAGATTTTAGCCTGTGACTTAGCAGAAAAGTCCACTTTCATACACCTAGAAATGACTGAACAGAACCTCATAATAAGATTAAGATGTTACTCTGCATTTGACATTCACTCTGGTTTGCCCCTCTTTGATTATATGACCTTAGTGTTTTGTGGACCACATCTCTGGCTCTGATGGATAAATAAGCAACAGTTTGGACATTTTTCCAGGCAGGACTGGGATTTTTCTCTATGTGGCTCTTTTCCTGTTAATTATACCATCCTTCCTCTGAAAGTATGAAGGTAAGCTTTTGTTCTGTTCAGCTTGCAGCAGGAAGGCCTGAAGGGATATGATTGCCCTTTTGTAGTACACTGAGAACAGGATGGAAAAAGCTCAGACCCCAGGAATGCTGGGAATATAGAAACAAATGTATATAAGCTGGCACAGTTCATCTTGAAACCTGGCCTAATGTTCTAACAATCAGGAAAAATAAGAGTCTTGAAGCAGTGTGATGAGAAAACTAGACAGCTTTTAGATGGGTGATTCTAAAGCTTATGGAAGAAATAATATCTGTGAGAGCAGCATGTTGGCCTAAGTGACTGAATCTTTCCATTCTTGTCATATTTCTGAGGTCCTTTGTCCTTAATATTATCATGGAAGGACATGGGCCTGTTGGAGCCAGTCCAGAGGAGGCACCAAGATGATCAGAGGGGTGGAGCAGCTCTGCTGTGAGCAAAGGCTGAGAGAATTGGGTTTGTTCAACCTGGAAAAGAGAAGGATTTGGGGTGACCTAATTGTGGCCTTGCAGTACTTGAAGGGAGCCTACAGGAAAGATGGAGAGAGACTATTTCCAAGGGCCTGGAGTGACAGGACAAGGGGGAATGGCTTCAAACTGGCAGAGAATAGGTTTAGATTAGAGATTAAGATGAAATTCTTCCTTGTGAGAGTGGTGAGGCAGTGGCACAGGTTGCCCAGGGAAGCTGTGAATGCCTCATCCCTGGAAATGTCCAAGGCCAGGTTGGATGGGGCTCTGAGCAGCCTGGTCTGGTGGAAGGTGTCCCTGCCCATCGCAGGGGGGTTGGAGTGGGATGATCTTTGAGGTCCCTTCCAGCCCAGGCCATTCTATGATTCTATGATCATGTTGTATGCATATAAAACACACACGTGGAGATGAAGCTACGGTGCAGGCAATATGTTTCCCTTTCACCAGTTTTTCACATTTCAGCCTCCTTTTTTTCACATTCACACCACTTGACTTTTTTATTTAATTCCAAATTCCTGGGACGTATATGGCATTGTTTTCTCTTTTAGCTAAAGGGCAGTCTCACAAATAAATCTCTGTTAAGAACATGAATGCACTGCACTGGTTGGAAAACTGACAGACGAGGAAAAAAGATTTGTAACTTCTGAAGGTACCTAGATGGGGATTTTCCCCAGCAATCTACATAGTGGCTTTAAATATTGGTTTTGAGGGAATTTCCTCCCTGGCATTTACCAGGGGATCTTACTCTTGGGAAGAGCTGGTGCTTTTGGAAGCACTGTGGGAGAAATTACATTTACGCACCTCTTACATTTTACCGGAGATGAAGGTGTGGCTCATTAGTCATCTTCTGGTCTTTTATTTTTTTAGCATGTATTCATGCCATGACAGTTCTGCACACCACGTTTCAATATGCTTTGAAATAACACATTAAGGGGATTTTGCTGCAACAGTGGCATTACTGTCACCCATGCCCCACTCTGCAGTGGATGGATCATCTTAATGCCTAGTGATTTCTGTAAGCTTTCTGCTTCACGGTACTCAGCACCTTGTGCGAGGATTAAATTCTGAGAGCACAGCAGGTGTGTCCCTAAGTTTAGCTGCTCTATTTATAGTGTTTTCCTGTAAGCATAACACTGCAATTGTCACTCACACTGTCTTCCTCCAATTCTGCACGACACCGGGCTGGGGACGTAATAAACATCCTTTTATGAAGATGGCCTTCTTGCAGAAATGAAAAGTAATTGCCTAAACAGCATCACATGTAATTAAACAGAAAAAACTTATGATGAAGGGAATTTAAAGTAAATGGTCATCAGGAAATTCTGAGCTCAATTTTAATACAACAATACATTTTATTCATTAATTTCTACTTTACAGGGATAAATTTACATCAAATTGCCTGTGAAAATGATGTACAAATTCACATAGACATATTTTCTGCACAATATAGTGACTAAAAAGAAGAGCACGGGTGAAGTGATTATTGCATTTGAAAATCGGTCATTAACTTCCACTTAACTGCCCTGTTAATTGGTAGTGTAAGTTACAAGAGTAGACAGACCAATGCAATCATTTATTTTGTTCTGAAGCTGAAGTGCAGACAGTGATCAATAGTTTTGGGGCAAAGAACTGCAGCAAGAGACAAGAATGTCCAAACTTTTTTTCAATTAATGTTTTATGTACAGGAAATGTTAACAGTGGTGTGGTTGGTGATACCTATTTGCTAAAGAAATTCTTGTGGACCCCTGGAAGCAGCTTTGTTGTTGTGCACTGTGCTTTAGTTCTGCAGCAGACACAGGTGACAGAGGGAAAGTCAGCAGAAAACAGCAGAGGTCAAAACCAGAAATCATCTGTGCATAGGCCATGTCCTTGCCCTTTGAGGAACCTTTACAACACCTCAGCAGTGTGAAAAAACATCAGTAAAATTGGAAATAAGGTTTGTTTTTTCAAATCATTTGCTGCTAAAGGAGAATGATAGTCTATTGGTTTAGATAAGGTGACATTTTGAAACCTTTCTTCACAGCAGAGGTGCAGAAACATAATTTGCTGGTTTAGATAAAAGCTTAGATTTTGGAGCACCACTTTATAAGAAGGAATTAAGATTGCAACTAATTTTACTGCAGCTAAATTAAAGAAAATGTGAGGCTCTGTCTTTTAAAAAGAAGCTCATTCCATTTTTTCCCCTGTAGTGGTGGCATAACATTTACATTTCCACAGATAATGAACTAGATCTTTCAGCAGACCAGCCCCACAGGGGACTCATTCCCAAATCTAAAGTATTATTTTTCTTTCCATCTGCTCCACATGGAGCTTGAGGTAAGCTATTCTTAATGTCTTAGGAGGATCACCGTTTCTTGAAAGCAAATGCACTTTTCATTTTCTTCTTTAAACACAAAAGATCTTATTACTACCTGTCATGGCCTCTTTGCTGCAGTTGCCGTTACTGCTTTTAATTGGTAATTCACTAGTTTTGGAGATGAGGTTTTAGAGCCCATAAAACTGCAGGGAGCTCACTCTTAGTCTAAATGAATCTTCTGAGGATGTGGGAAGACTTGACAGTGTTACTCACATCTCATAAAAGGCCACAGAAAGCAGTGTCTATTACTTTTAAATAGTTTCACAGTCAACTGCTCCTTCCCATAACTATGTTTATTTCCTATTAGTCCTTAAATACATTCCAGGTAGGAAATTGAATAAATGCCAAGTGATTTTTTCTGCCAGAGATCTCTCCCAGAGCAGTTCCCTTGCCCTCATCTTCCTAAAGTGTTTGTGCAACTGCCTTAGTCTTTGTGAAGGATTAGCATAAAAATCTGTATTAAGGGCCAGCAGATCTGTCTTTCAGTTGTGGAAATGGGATCAGTAGGATGCAGTTGCAATGCCCTCCCAATTCATGGGTCTCTTCAGGGGCTGAGCCTCGGGGGAGCACCTTGCCCATGGCTTTTCCATGGTGGTGCCTCCCTTTGGAATACCCACCTGGCTGTTCCCGAGGTGCTGCCCCATGACACGGAGAGGGAAATTTTACAAGGACAGGATGGACAGGGCAGGGGGGAATGGCTTCAAGCTGACAGAAAGTAGGTTTAGATTAAATATGAAGAAGAAATTCTTTACTGTGAGGGTGGTGAGGCCCTGGCACGGGTCTTCCAGAGAAGCTGTGGCTGCCCTGTCCCTGGAAGTGTTCAAGGCCAGGTTGGATGCAGCTCTGAGCAACCCGGGGTAGTGGAAGGTGTCCCTTTACATGTCAGTGGGGTTGTAACTAGTTGAACTCTGAGGTGCCTTCCAACTCAGGCCATTCTAGGATTCTCTGTGTCAAAGGGAAGATCCCACTGCCCAATGTGGAGCAGAAAACAGCCAGTGAGTGCAGTGGGTCAGCCACAGGGTGACTAAACACAGCTCTGGCAGTGGTATCCCAAGCTGCGTGTCCAGGTGTAAAAAAAGCCAGGCTCACTGTCTGTGGAAGTTATGGGGAGTGGCACCCTGGGAGAGGAATGTCAGCTGCTGTTCCCACTGACTCCTTAGAGCATGATCGTGGGATACACATGCTCTTACTTGCTGGAGTATTTTTCAGTGTTTCAAAACACCTCTAGGCACACCTGAGCCCTCTTGGCCTTTTCTGGGCTACAGTACCCTGCCCACAGTCCTAAAGCAATTCAGGGACAGCTCATGGCTTTTCCTGCTGTCTTTTCCCTGGCACCCTGCATTCCTCTGGAATGTAGGCCATTTGTCAGGCTCAGACATGACCTGTGTGGTCTGGGTTATAAAGGAACACGTGAAAAAACGGGATCATAGAATAATAGAATATCCTGAGTTGGAAGGGACCCACAGCAATCACCAAAGTTCAACTCCTGGTCCTGCACAAGACAGCCTAAGAATCCCACCACATGCTGAGAGCATTGTCCAAAGGCTTCTTAGCTCTGTCAGATTAGGTGCTGTGACCATTCTCTGGGGAACCTGTTTAGTGCCCAGCCATCCTGTGGGTGAAGGACCTTTTCCTAATATCCAGCCTAAACCTCTGACACACCTTCAGGCCATTCCCTCAGGCCCTGTCACTGGTCACCACAGAGAAGGTATCACTGCCTGCCGCTCCTCTTGCCCTTGTGAGGAAGCTGCCGACTCCAATGAGGTCTCTCCTCAGTCTGCTCATCTCCAGGCCAAACAAACCAAGACACCTCAGCTGCTCCTCTAGATCGAGGAAGTTAGCCTGAGTGGGGGCCCCGTAAGTTCTGCAGTTCCCAGGGGAAGTCCCCAATGCTTTATGGCATCTCTGTAAAACCAGGAAGCAGCACCTGCAGGTGAAACAGAGGACAGTGGCTGACTGAACCTACAAACACTAAACATAAGGAAAAGTCAGAAGAAGGGCTGCAGTGACTTTTCTGGCTGTTCTACGCCTCATTTCCATGCCTGTCAGACTTCTGTTAGACATTGCTTTCTCTTTTGTACTCAGGGTGCCTTCCTACCTGTGCCAGCATTTTAAATGCTGGGGTTTTTTTCCATAGAAAGACACTTACAAATGAAAGATATACATAGAACTATGGCAAAGAAAACGGACAATTCACAAAGGAAGTTAACTACTTCCCTTTCTCCACCTTACCTTGTTTTCTAAAGACAAAGTGTTTCAGTGACTGTAACATAGCATAGTAGCTTGGTAAAAACTATTGCTAGCAACTGGCTACAGGATTTGTACTGATTTTGCAAGACCTCAGGATGAAGACTTTTCAGATTTGTTTTGTTTAAACTTGTCTTGGCCTGCCTGGAGCTTAGTCTACGTGTATTCTAAATGTAACAGCAACCTTTTTAATGACCAGGTGGCTATGCCTGTGCTTTGTGTCCTTGCTTCTCTTTGTATGGCATGACTGTAGTTTTACCTACGTAGCAGAATCACAGAATATCCTGAGTTGGAAGGGACCTGTCAGGATCATCGAGTCCAGCACTTGGCCCTGTGCAGGACAGCCTAAGAATCCCACCATGTGCCTGAGAGTGTTGTCCAAAGCTTAAACATACTTTCATTTACAACATCAACTATATGGATTTAATTTTATGTAATGCCTTGCTGTTTCTTTCCTTAAGATCAAGAATTTTCAATATAACAGAGTCATTGACTTGTATCCTTTGATTTCAGTGACTTCATACTCATGACATAATATTTGTTTAGGATTCATTTTTAAAGAAGTTTAATGATGGGGGGCAGACATTTCTTTAGGAAATCTGAAAGTACATTTCAGCTGAAGGATGCTGAAGAAAAGAATATGCTTTGAAGTGCAGCTGAATGCCCCAATTAGTGTAATTTTTGTAATTACTTTTTTTCTCTTTTGAAATTGAAGTATATTGATTGTGATTTCTCCTCACTGAAACAGTGGGAAGAGAAAGATTTCATACTGAGGATAAACCCTCTTCATAGAGCCTCAGCATGATCCTTTAGCCCAAATGTCTGAGGGCAGGATTTTCCTCTGGCATTGGAAATACCACTAGAAAAGGTTTGCAACATTATGCCTGTGCAGGAACGAAAGTCACTTATGAGGACATTTAGGTCTTAGTGCTGATGAGAAGCCTTCTGCAGGACTTCTGCAGAAGTGGTCCTTAATCTCCTGCAAGGATAATGAGCCCTATCTATCTGATGAGTTCAACAGCAGCAGGCTCGGGCCTAGAGTCCCTTGGCAGAGAGAGATACCAAATTGATTCCTGTACTTATGTCAAATAGCCTCGTTTGATTCCAGGGGGATAATTTTTCATTCAAGCAAAGATCTTGGCTCGAATGCAAATGTTCCTTCGCAGGCATTTGATGAATGAAAGCACAATGATCATACACGGGCTTAGTTTGTTTATTGCTAATCAGGTCATGGAAGATGCGTGAATCTGTTCTGACTTGTTCTCATGCCAGGATGTCACCATTGCAAAAATGATGCAAATGCAAGCAGAGCTTGATCCAAACTATCCCTAGAATTATTTTGTACCATGTAGTACATTTGGAGCATGCTGCTCTTGGGGCTGAACATTGCTCACTTGCTGTAGACATAACTAAATTACATCTCGGCCATTCAGGTATATTATTTCTGCACTGTGAGTTACCTTGCAGTATATTTCCGTTAATGGTAATTAGCCTGGGGAGAAACGCAAGAACTCTGTAGAAAGGATTAATTATTGTATACCTGACAGCAAAAGCAAAGTGCTTTTTCTCCAGTATTAGATCTCATAAGAGGGGATATGTTACAGCATCCAGGAATGTGATAAAGCTCCGTGCTAAGGGAGAACCCGTCTGTGCCCAGCTTGCTTAAAAAAGAATGATAAATGCCTTTTTCTAGTAACCATTCCAAATCTCCTGGTAAAAATATACTACTGCCAAGAATATATTTGTCAATATTTATAAAGAGCAGGAATATATTCGACTGAGATAGCATATGAATCTGGAATTTTGGCCTTTTTTTCCTAGCCATATAAGTTCATGTAATAAAACCTGGCTTCTTCTTTGTGACGTTATTATTATTAGTAGTAGTATTAATATTTTTATTACAGCTTCAAGCAAGTTAAAAGCTAGAAACAAAAAAGTGCATCTGATTGTACAGTCTGTAGTAGTATTACATTAACCTTGAGGGCTTAACCTGGTCTCTCACAGAAAAATCACAGTCCAGAGCTGGGATTTTAGGCTTCCTCTGTAATGCATGAGAAGAATTAGACACCCAAGGTGATACCAATGCATGCAGAACAGGAAACAGACTCAGAAAATACTGAAAAACAAGCAGGTCTGCTCTTATCTTGGCCTTAAACAATTTATTCTGTGTTTCATGAGTCTGATTCTTCCTGTTCAAGCTCTCTCCAAGGTCTCTACTTTATGAAGAACAGACTATTATATGAAGTGCATGTAAGGAGACAAACAAAGTTAAGTTTCCTTAGTCTAGTAGCCCAATATCACATCACTGGCTCACATTTAGTTTGGGACATTTATTTGCACAATACTGCCAAACCTTAGGCAGTTGCAGGCCCAGGTGTGGCTTAGGTGCCTTTGGAACTAGGTGCCTTGGTACTTCAAAAGGCTATTGACTAGAGAATGTAAATTTTATTTATATTTAATATTTCCCTTTGGTGTCAACACATCTACTTTTATCATCTCTTGAACCACAGTTGATGTTCCAGTTTCTTCAGCATCCTCATCCAAAGTGTCAGATTCTTACTCTGCTGATTTGCAAAATTCCCTTGGTTTTAATAGGGCTGAGAATTTATCTCTGAAGCAGAAAGAATGAGGACTAGAGAGTAAAAAAGTGGCCATCAATCTGAGGAACAAGAATAAGAGCAGCAGTGAAGACAGAGTAGGCCTTTTATTCTTTCAGAACAGCTAAATTATAAAATTTATCTCCATCTGTAAGTTAGCTCTATATATAGATCCATAGTCTTCATAATTTCTGCATAAGCCATCCCAAGTTTTCTTCTGACTTCTAGTTGCACTGTCAAAATCCAAACAGAAATAGCAAACGAAAGATTCAAAATAAAAATATGAAGAATTACAGCAAACTTGATCAAGGTGCTTAATTATTTAATGATAGTTTTTCAGGGAGGGAAAGAATAGGTCGGAGGTTTCACACTGCAGAGGAAATGTGAGAAGGTTGGACAAAGGCATAATGTAAAACAAAGAATGGCAGATACGATATACAAAGCACAGAGAAACTTCCCCTCCCCTAAAATAAAACATGATAGTTTAAAATTAGCAAGCCAATCACACACACACAAAGAGTGTTATATGGAACTCCTTGCCAAAAGATATAGCAGTGCGCAGACATTTACGCAACTTTTTAAAGAACAGGAGAACAAAATGAACCACAAGTTACATTAAAGGAGATTAAAAGAACCAGCAAACCTCAGACTCCTTCTGTGTCTGGGCCATACGGAATCATCCACAGTTAGTCCCTCATGCACAAGCAGTCACGGAATGCCTGGTGGTCAGGAGAAGCCCTTGCTTGAGAAGTTCCTGGTGATTCCTCTGAGGGCTCTGGTGCCAGGTGGTGCCAGGGACAGGCTGCTGGACCAGACAGCCCCGTGTTTGATGTGCTGTGGCAGCTCCTGCACACTTGGAGCCAAGCACTGACACTGTGACATGAAAGGCCTGTGGGGACTTGAGTTGGCTGTTTTGACAAAAGTACCAGCTTTTAGATATGTCAGAGCATGCGTTTGAGATCTGGACAAACAATGTTTGACATCCTTGAGGGCTCATTAAAAGGGCTCAGTGCTTTCTGAGTTAAGCTTTTTGTACTTCCCACTGACAATGCAGCCTCAAATGCTGCTGTCTAAACTAAGAAATATCAATCCAAGCACAGCAAATATGTGCTCTCTTGTTGTTTGGCAGTGATTCGGGGATCTGGGCTAAATCATTACCAACCAGAAAAAAACCCACATGTCCAGCTGCTTTTCTTCCAATGTAAAGACAAACTTGTTAAAAACCAGGTTATGTATTTGTTTGAGCACAGAATGACAGAAAAAAGAAGCCTAACACCACGGAGTGATGGAACCCAGAGGTGAATATGGTAAATGGTGAGATGTAAAATATTAAACCATGCTTGCGAGAGTGAAATTTCTGTGTCAACATTTGCAAAATTAATTATAAGCAATGTGATAGCAGAATCACAGAGATTGGAAAAGACATCTCAGATGGTTGAGTCCAACATTTGACTGGTCACCACCTTTGTGAACCAGACCATGGAACTGAGTGCCACATCCAGTTGTGTCTTGAAGACTTCCAGGGATGGTGACTCCACCACCTCCCAGGGCAGCCCATTCCGGTGCTTGACAGCCCTTTCAGTGAAGAAATTCTTCCTGATATCCTAAACCTGCCCTGGTGCAACTTTAGGCCATGTCCTCTTGTCCTGTCGCTGGTTGCCTGGGAGAAGAGGTTGACTCCCCCCTGGCTACACCCTCCTGTCAGGGAGTTGTAGAGAGAGAAGGTCTTCCCTGAGCCTCCTTTTCTCCAGGCTGAGCCCCTCCAGCTCCCTCAGCTGCTCTTCACAGGACTTGTGATCCAAACCCTTCCTGAGTTCTGTTGCCCTTCTCTGAACACACTCCCAGCCCCTCAGTGCCCTTCTTGTAGTCATGCTCTTTTTTTCTGATGGGTTCCCAAAGCCAAATCTTATCATTGGATTGTTTAACAAAATTGATCCCAAATGCTAGAAGGACAGGAAGATGTTTTGGCACCAAAAGGAGATGTGCAATGAGGCAGAGTGAGGAACCAGAATATTACTCCAATGAAAACAATGCACACAGCCACTGCATTGTCCTGTGGGATTGCTTCAGGAGCCACATTAAGCAATTCACAGTGAGAAACTAACTACTAAACAATGTCATTTTGTTTCAGAACCCTTCCACCAAGTCTGTGCTGTCAGCCTGAGCTGAAGGCAAAATCACAGCTTTCTACAGTGAACAGAGAAGCTCATGAATAGATGGAAATATTTTCCACATCTCTGAGTGCGGGTGATGAGGAGGCAGTTCAAAGTAGAGCTGAAATACTAAGGGGCTAAACTCATACGGACACACTCGGACACAACATTTTGGAATACATGGTGAGGTCTCTGCTGTGCTGACCACACTCCAGAATAGAACTGGTGAGGACTTTAAAACATGTTATATAAAAGAAAGACCTGTAAGATACAGAAAGAATCCCTCCTGCTCAAGCAGATGAATCAATATGGTTTGTGAATTTTCTAAAGCTCGGCAACCAAACAGAAAAACAGGTTTTTAAAGAGTTATAGGAATTGCACCTCAGTTCCTACCATCCTCATTTGAGGAGTGATCTCATTTCCATTGCAATTCACAGAATATTTGTTTGGATAATAGGGAAGTCTATATAAACTCTGGCCCTTTCTAACTTGTGTACTTATTGACTGTATAAGTGATTTGATAGCACTCTGAAATATTTATGATGTGGATTTCGATTCCAAAAAGCCACCAGTGTTTCTTAAAGTTTATCATAAATTACTTTACCTCAACTTACTGAAAAAAATAAGAGGCACCAATGGTAAGAAGCTGAGCTAGACTGAACTGTGCCTTGACTGAGCTATATCATGATCTATAATTTCTGATTTACCAGAAGCAGTAATGCAAATATTCTTTCATTAAAAATACCACATAAACCTGAAGTAATTAGATACAAATAAAAATTGTAGTCTAAGCCATTTGCACATTCCCCTGTCAGTATAATTTTCCTTAAAAATCATGTGTGTATATTTGTAATCCCGAGTGGATTAAATTTTTATCTCAGCATGCCATAATTTCTGAATTTCTTCCTTTACATTAGTATGACACTATGAATAGGAATTATTAATGTACATTTATTAAAATAAACCTGTACTTCAATGATCACAGCCTTTGCAAAGCACAGCTAGCTGAATATTGGTGAAAACCATCTTCTATAATGGACACCTTTAGCAATTTAATGTATTTGTGTTTTTCAATGGGCAGGACACTTTTCACTGATCGAAGCTTTCTTTAAGGAACACTTTAATTTTTCTTTCATTTTTAAATTGCTTCTCAAGGAAATAATAATACATTGGAACAGACAAAACTAAGATATTTTTGATTCTCAGATATTTTTTAATGAACCACTTTGTGCTACCTGATGAAATGCATTGCGAAAGGAAGGCCTGTGTTCCTGTGCTTCTGTTGGCCTTTATGGTCTAGCCCTGGGGTGGTCTTACCTGCGTTGGTTGCATCTCTTATTAAAACGCCTTGGAATTAAAACTCAGAATATCTATTCCAAATGGAAGACTGACTCCAAGCACTCAGACTATGATGTGCTCAGGGAGAAACTGTTGTGCCAAGACAGAATATAATGTTTCAACACTTTAAAACTCAGTTTGTCAAGGAAAAAAGTAATTCAGGAAGAATGATGCTTTGATTCCTCATGATGTTTCAGAATCAAAAGAAGGTTTTAGAATGGAATTTTCCTCGCAATGTAACTTGGAAATTTGACTTCCTCCTTGCAATAGCACAAGTACACAATATATGGGATTTTAAACTTCTTGCTGCCCTCCTGTGGGTGAAAGGAACAATTACTTCAGCAACATGCGGAAAAAATAAAACGGGGAATTAACTGATGTAGTAGAAAGTAAATTCCACATAAAGTAATGGGATTGTCTTTCTTGGGATACAAATGTGGATTCCACTCTTCAAAAAAAATTGTTGGAATCAGGCAGGTCAGATTTAATCTCTGTCACACTTTCCTGTTTAATGTCGGCAACTTCTCACTATGAAGATAAAAGTAATACTAAAATCCTTAGAATAGAGCCAGGCAGAAATATGAAACATTTTTATGGAGCACATTGGTGCCTGTGGTCAAGCAACAAGTTCTAGGATGACAGAAAACATGGGGCTTAAATGCAACAGTCCCTAAAACTGCTCCCATACAGAGTGGGGCCACCATCCAGGATGACAAATAATTTTCAGTCCTCCTTTTCTGTCACCATAGAGGAGGATGGATGGGTCGATTACAAAGCCATCATGAACCCTTTGATCCAGGGAATTCCTGGATTTAGAGCACCTGAAAAATTGCTTTGTCACAAAAAGATGGAAGAGAAATGTCAAAAGAAGTTATATGTGAAATTAACAACACAGAAAAGAAAAAGAGAGGAGCAAAAGCAAACCAAAAAGGTCTTTACCACAGGCAACTAAGCTGTTGTGAAAAACAGCATCTCCTTTCTCTCTTTATTTGTTAACAACCTAAGTCCCCTTTCCTCAGACAATTCAGTTCTATATTTATTTTTTCCAGAAAGGCCTCTTGAGAGGCAGCATCACTCATAATACCAGTGGGCAAAAGGACAGGACCTTTCCGCTATGGCACCCTCTGCCAGAGTATCTCACATCATAATTCAAAACAGCACCTATGAAACAGAGTAAAGGTCTTCATGCAACTTTTTGTCTGAAATGGTAATTATTTTTTAAGGCAGATTGTGGGATTTAGAACCCAAACCCTAGGTGCAAGCCTGTAGGTCGTGTGTTTCCAACCTCTCACCACATGAGCTGTGCCCTCTTTGATCTGCTCAAAGGCTTGGTTTTCCTCATTGCCCCACTCGAAATCTTTCTACTTTGAGATTACTTGACAGAAAGGGCTCACAAGGCTGCTGTAACCTGAAATACTCTTTTTCCAGAATCCCATAAGGCCTAGGAAAGCTTGTGTTTCTTCCTTGTTATCATGCAGAGACAGAGTTGATACTTTTTTGATCACATCCATGGGGAGATGGCAAAGTCCATCCTGCCAGTTTATTCCCAAGAACTGAATACGTTGTGTAGGTTCCTTGACCTTGCTTCTTTTTATGGTGCTGGGCGTTGAATCCACACAATCCAGTACACCCAGGCATCCCTTTCCTCCTCCTGGATGAATGCAGGGACTTTCAATTCCTGTTCCTGGCTGCAGTGTTCACTGTCTAAGCCTTTCAGTGCCAGACCAGATCCTCTCTGACACCCAAAGCAGGATACTGAGAACACTGACAAAAAAGATCTTAAAAACTCTTCCCCCCACCCCTCCCTTCTTCCCAGGCTTAACTGCACTCCAGATTTCCCCACCTCCTCTCCTGAGTGGTGCAGGGGGATGGGGAATGGGGGTTGTGGCCACTTCATCACATGTCTCTGCTCTCCTCACACTCTTCCCCTGGTCCAGTGTTGGAGACAGCCCTCCCCAAACTTCTCCAATGTGAGTTCTTCCCATGGGCTGTGCTTCCTCATGAACTGTTCCCGTGTGGTCCCTTCCATGGGGCGCATGTCCTTCAGGCACAGGCTGCTCCAGCATGGGTCCCCTGAGGGGTCACAAGTCCTACCAGGGAAACTTCTCCAGCGTGGGCTCCTCTCTCCAGGGGTCTGTCAGGAGCCTGATCCAGCATGGGTTTCCCATGGGGTCACAGCCTCCTTCAGGCATCCTCCTGCTCTTCCATGGGCTGCAGGGCACAGCTGCCTCTCCATGGGCTGCACCGTGGGCTGCAGGGGAATCTCAGCTCTGGCTCTTGGCCTCCTGCCCCTCCTCCACTGGCCTTGGGGTCTGCAGGGCTGTTCCCTTCACATATTCCCACTCCTCTCTCCAGCTGTTGGTGCCCGAGTCTTTCCCCCTTTTCTTAAATTCATTTTCCCAGATGTTTTACCACTGTCCCTCATGTTCTTGGCCTTGGCCAGGGTAGGTCCAACTTGGAGCCAGCTGGAGTTGGCTCTGTCGGACATGGGGGAAGCTTCTGGCAGCTTCTCACAGCAGCCACCCCTTCAGCCCCCCTGCTACCAGAATCTGGCCACACAAACCCCAAACAGGCACTCTGTTAGTCTGAAATAATTGTTTCAATTTTCCTATGCCTTTTGAGGAAGATAATTTTTTTTTCAGCTATATATTGATTTGGTTTTCTTTAAAACAATTTTAGTTGTATGGGTGTCTGTTTAAATTCTTCTGAATTTTAATACTGAATATTGTAATTCAACATAACCATAAATTAGTTACAGTTGATCAGGAAAAAACCTAATCAAAATTAACTCAGTAATTAAATAGTAACTTGAGCTTAATTAATGCATTGTTTAGCATATAATCAGATCGATACTACTTCAACTAAATCATTGGTACTATCAATGGCAAGTTTCCTCCTTCATTTAATGAATTTCAATCCTTTTAAACACATACAGTCTGTGTTCATTCAATATTGAATCATAATAAGATTGAGATTTTATTATTAAAAAACAATGTTGAAAGTCAAAAGAAAAAAATTTAGAATTTATAATTTGGAAATTTAGAATTTAAATCTGCAATAATAACAACTCCTGAATGCTGCAATATTCAAGAAATTTTGTTGAGTCTTAGCTCTCTTCTGTGCTTTGCAGGACATACTCTGCCCTCTGCTGATTAGAGGGATAAGAAGCACAGTTACTTATTTCATTCCAGTAAAAGAATAAATTGCATTTAGGTAGTTCATTGGCACTAGAGCAACCCACTCCTGCTATTTTAAGTTAAAGGATCCACTCAGTTTACTCAGTGAACGGAACCATCTGAGAAATACCTATCATTATATATTAATGACCAATGAAATGTAATACTACTCCTTATTTCATCCTCAGTAGCACCCCAGAGCATCATATGCCAAGCAGCACATATTCCTCCTCCCACATTTAGCAGGAATGCTTTTCCTGCAAATTCACATCATCAGTACCTATGTAAGTAACATTAATTATCTGATAATTTCATGCTCTCTAATATCCTATATATTGAAACATCCCTGTGAAGTAAGGAAACCCTGTTGTTTCACACCCAGAAACAGAGATGTGGAACAGATCAATTTAGTCAGATATGCACCCAATAAGAACAAGGCTAATCCTCTAACCACTGCACAGCTTTCCTCTTCATCCAGGATAGAGTGTTTAAATCTTCTCTGTTAGCAGTTTCTTTCCTCCTTCTGCTCTTATCAATTGGTTCACTTCCTCAAGGCATCCCAGCTGTAAAATGCCATGTGGGTGCTCAAATAGATGTGGAGCTCCTGGGTCTGGTTCATCAAGAGTATGACAGTGGTTTATTTAAATGAAGTTAAAAATCAAGGTGGGCTTGGAATAAACTGATTTCTTACCCAGACTTCTTTTGCCTGGAAACAGCTCAAACCCAAGGTTTTCTTAGTCTGTTTCAAGTCAAACTCTATGTCAGCCAGGCCAGGGAAAGCTTCCCATACTCTTTCAGATCTCTGTTTCTACAGAACAGGAAATGGAAGCATACAAGGAAATTGAAAGAAAACCAAAGTAAACATTTTTGAGTTTATGAGTAAACGTATGTTGTGATGTGATCCTTACCTCAGCTCAAGTAGTTCAAAGATTAGAGATATAAAGGTGCAGAAATTCCCAGAGTTAAAATCTGATTAAATATTTAGGGATGAGATGCCTGCACTACAACCTGTTTCTGGCATCTTTACAGGTCAGGTACCTACGGAAACCCTGGGCATTTTTACTCCTTTAAACAAAACTTACAGAAAGCTGCAGCACTGGGCTGGCTGCGTGGGCTGAGGCCAATGGTCTGAGGTTCACCAAGGTGAAGTGACAAGGTCTACACTTGGGTCAGAACAACCCCAGGCAGTGCTACGGCCTTGGGGAAGAGTGGCTGGAAAGCTGCTGGGCAGGAAAGGACCTGAGGGTGCTGATGACAGCTGAGCATGAGCCCAGCTGTGCCCAGGTGGGCAGGAAGGCCAGTGGAATTCTGGCTTGGATCAGCAATAGTGTGGCAGCACTGACGCCTGAAAGAGAGGCCAAAACAAATTAGGAGTATAAAATGCGAACAAATCTATTCGAGGCCTTCCAGGTACATTCGGGCAAGCGAAAGTCCCCCCCAGGTACTACACCCAAAATGGAGGACTGGTCACGAGCCCTTCACCTTTTACAAGTTCTGTCCCATTAGCATATTGGTCCCTAATTCTCCAGTCGCACCCTCCGGTGATGATGTTCACCACCCCACGCCTGCCCTCCCCCATCTTACAGTTGTTTACATATTTTCAGGCCCTAAAGCAATGAATATGTCCTTGAATCTGTATTCAGAGAGCCTTGTTTTGGCTAAAGGTGCTGGGAACAGAGCATTTTAGCACTTTGTAAGAAGCACTAAACTGCAGCAAGTTACAGATGCATGAAGAGCAAAAAAAACTAGAAATATTCAATGGCATCATCAGGACCAGGGCAGGGATTGTCCCCCTGTGCTGGACACCGATGAGGCCACGGCTCAAATCCTGTGTCCAGTTTTGGGTCCCTCACTGCAAGCAGGACATTGAGGGGCTGGAGTGTGTCCAGAGAAGGGCAATGGGGAAGGGTCTGGAGCACGGGTCTGGTGAGGAGAAGCTGAGGGAGCCGGGGGCCTCAGCCTGGAGCTGCGGCTGGAGCTGAGGCTCAGGCCCAACCTCCTCACTCCCCACAGCTCCCTGACGGGAGGCTGTAGCCAGCTGGGAATCGGGCTCTTCTCTCAGGGAACAAGTGATAGGGCAAGAAGAAATGGCCTCAGGTTGAACGTTTCCGAGATAGGAACACAGCTAAAACACATTGTTCGTTTGGTTGGGGTTTTGGGGTGTTGTTTTGTTTGTATTTGTTTGTTTCTCACAACAGACTCCCTTTTCGTATGCAGGTGATGTCATGTGAAGGAGAGCTGCAATAGAGCAGAGAGCACTTCCCAAGACTGGATATGTTCTGCGTGGAGGGATTCCCTATGAAAGCGTGCCTTGCCGGGTGTTTTTGCCGGGGGTTTATCCCGGTGGTGGCAGCGGGAGGGCAGCAGGACACCGCGCTCGGCAGCCGCTTCCCGGCAGGAACAGCCTCGCTGCTCCTGAGTATCTCGAAAATCTCGGGATTTTCCAGGCCCTTTTATAAATTCTGCTGGGTGCATATAGCTTCTGTGTCCGGGTCTTTCAGCACAGCATTGTGATAGTCCTGGTTAGTGATGGTCTTGGTGGATGTGGGTCGATTTAAGTCACTTTGGACATGGGTTTTCTTACACATAAAAGCCAACACATTTCTGCAAAATCTGCTGCTCAGGTGGCTTTAAAAGGACTTAGGGGGAAAACTCTCTCCTTGTGTCTCTAATATTGTTGCAATAAAAAAAAAAAAACAAATTAACAAATTAAACTAATATTGAATCAGCAGAAATTGTGATGATAGACCTAGGAGGCAATGATATTAGGTCATGAGAACTGATCTTTGCTCTTCTTTAAAATGCCCCATAGTGATGATGACTGTCAGATCAGATAGTCGTGTGATCTGACTAATTCAGCATTCCTGTTCCCAGGCCCATTTTATAATCTGATTTAAGGTGTTGCTGTAGTTCCCAGAAGTGAAACAGTCTATAGGAATCGGGCTGAGTCATCCTGAAGTTTCTAGACAGTGTTGTACCTGTGCCAGCTAAAGAAAGATATTCCCTAAGGGACATGTTCCAGCGTTCTGATGTTTCTGCCTGGACAGCAGTGACCATATCGAGGGTGGCTCTGGGGCTTTTCTTTCCTCTGTTCACATTCACTTCCTCCCTTTTGAACTACCAGGCCATCCTTGCTGGACCCGTGGTTTATTTTCCAGCATTAGAATGTTGTGCTTCGAGACAAAAATCATATTTGAAAAAAAGGACCCATAGTTCCTCCCTCCTCCTCCCTTTTTTTTATTTATGTGCACATACACCAGACAATATTTCATATTATTGCCACATTTAATATGTTTACCAGGAAAAAATCTGGAGCTTTTCCAGCAAGTACATTGAGCATAGAGTTCCTGGCTGCTCCCCCCACCTCAGTGTCTGGAAATCAGCTACAGACCCTGACTCCTAGCTCTTCAGGTGAACCTCGCAGTCGTATTAACAAATCTAATTAAAAAAAAAAAAAATAGATGTTTTACTCGCACAGTATTACCAAATAGGAATTAAGCACCTAAATTCCCTTCAGAATGTAGCTTTTAAGGTGTATCTGGGCAGAATTTAAGAGCTGTGCACAGATCATCAAACTGGTAATGATCAAGCTAATCTTGAAACGGGAAACAATCTGACTGAGTTCATTAGACTAAATACTTGCCCTAATGTAGTCAATTAAAGAGTTTACAAGCCAGGGTGATACATCTGCCTGGCGCTGTGTGGGGCACAGCCTGTGGAAGTGTCTTTGCAGGCAGAGGTCAGAGCTCTGAGAGACCTCGTGGCTGTGCCCCATTGCATCAAGTAGATGGATCCCTGATTCCCAGCTTGAGGATCCTGATTTTAACATTGTTGCTTTACAGTTCAGCTCCCACATGTGATTAAAAACTGCAGCCATTGCAGCACTGTTGTCTTTCTTTCGTTATAAAACAACACTTCTGGGTAGGTAATTGGAAATAACCTAAAACTGAACCTTTAAAATTTGTATTTTTTTGTGCTTTGGTGAGCAGACAACATGAGCAAGAATGAAAATGAGAGGAAACATATGTAAGGAAGGGACATTTCATAGATGGCACTGAGGCAAAGTTAGCATTACAATGAGTTGTGATTAGGAGTCTTGTTATGTGCAGTAGTATTTGAGAGACGGTGATGGAAAATAAGTGTTGCTGAGCTGCCATGTAGTCTTCTGGTTTTTCATCTTTTCTCTGCTTTCTTTTTAATACCAAAACTTAATTGATGCCAAATTTTTATTCCCTTATGATCGGAAAAGTAAGATCTTTAAAGTCAGTTCATGTCTGAGATAATGCAAGTTTAAGAAACTACGTTTAGAGCTATATAAACCTGTTTGTGCTTTTATACAAAAGAATAGCACTCCTAAAGTGAATAGGTGCTTGAAAGTCACAGGCTGTTGATTAGCAGTGTAAATGATTCTGGGGAAGGGAATGCAAAAAAAATATTCCAGAAAGCCCGTGCATGTCAGGTTCTGAAGGGTAACTCAGCAGCAAGACAAAAGGAACTGCAAATGAAGCCTGAAGCCCCTCCCTGCCCACCCATCCGCCGGGCTGGGACTGTGCTGAGGTGCTAATTGACTGTGAGCCTCCTGCATGACGTGCTGGCACCAGAAAGGGGGAGATGTACTACACAGATGTGTTTTGGGCTTCATTCAGCCATCCTATTATTTCATGAGTTATGAGGGAGCATCGTCATTTTTAATCTAAGGGAAAAATCCTCTCACATCTGCTAGGCATTTGTCATACGAATGAGAAAAGACAAATCTTTTCTTAGCAATAGCATGAAATCGCTTCCCCAGATTCCCTCTAGCTTTAAAAATAGCTTTGTGCTACAAACACCGTCACATCAGACTTGGTATCAGCAAAATTCTATAAGAAAGGAAGGAAGATTTGGTCAAAAAAGGGTCACTTTTACCCCAAAGCGCAGTTTTCTTCATATTCTTTCTACTTTTAGTTAGCAGAAAATAGGGAGAGGATAATCTTTTTCTATGAGATAAAGATAAATAAAGAGACTTCAGCCTACTGAGAACTGTAAAAAGAACAGCAGGATATTTAAAAAATTAAAATCCTTTTAATAATCAATATTCATCAAGTGAACACTATGTGATACCTTTAAATATGCTCATATTGCTCATGCGAGATTATAGAAACAGTTGTCCTTCAGAACCATGCACAGATATTCCAAAAGATTCAGTCGTTAGCTATTTAAATGATTCTCCAAAAACGTGTACCCCAGAAAAAAAGTGCCACTGTGAGACACAATGAATAACCTTCTACATGCTAGTTTTTGTTCAGGACCAGTGTACCTATAAACAATTCACATTTTCACCTCAAATTTAAGAAATATTTTTTGGCAAATATTGGTGAGTACTATGATCTTATTGCAGCAGGATTGTTTTTATCATTGTTTTGCAGCATGATTTTCACAGTGTAATTCAGATATGTGATTTATCAGATAACATTTTGGGATTTTGGGTTAGATTTCCGAATAACAGAATCATAGAATTACAGACTTACCAAGGCTGGAAGGGATTCTGAAATTCCTTCTGGTCCAAACTTTCAAGGGAAAGGGAGCTTCAATGAGAGTATCTAGCACCCTGTCCAGTCACATCTTGGAAACCTGCAGTAATGGGGACTCTACCATGTATTTGGGGAGGTTGTCCCAGTGACTGACTGTTCTCACTGCATAAAAAATTCTGATATCATCTTCCCTCCTTTGAACCCTCTCCAGTCTGTCCCTGTCTTTTTTAACTTGTGGGGACAGCAACTGGACACAGTGCTCCAGGTGTGCCCCAACAGGTGCCAAGTGGAGTGGGATGATCCCATCTCCATCTCTGCTGGCAGTGCCCCTGTGGATGAGCCCAGGACCCATTTCACCTTTGTTGCTGCGGTGCTGACTTAGCTGCAGCTTGTGTGCACCAGGACTCCAGGTCCCTTTCAGGGCTCCTCCCCAGCCACAGATCCTAAAGTGGAATCCATTCACACCACTGGGCTACACTCATTGCCCAAGACAGACCATTAGGCCCACAAAGACTCATTTTTCTGTCACTTCCAATTTTACAGTAGAGGCACATTGATAAACAGCAATCATTCAGCCAGGCCTTGCCAACTAATGTTAATTACATTTAAGATTAAGTATCATGAACCATTCTTTTATTTTAATTATAACTTTAATGGAAAAAATTGTGCTGGTGATTTTATTGCCTTTATTATTTACTTTAAGTCACTCACTTTGATATACATTGCAGCTGTCTGTTTCATTTATTAATTTCCCCATGCTCCTTCCTTTTATGTCTTTTTTGCAGTTTTGGTTATCAACTTCACTTACTGTTATAATCAAAAAGAGTATGTACCACAAAAAGATTGTGGGTACAACAATCTCACTGCTACAACATCTGACTGGTCTGATGTCCTAAAAAAAATTCATGGCTGTGAGACAAAATCTGACTTATCTTTAAAAGGCTCGTGAAGATTAACCTGCCCTGGATGGCGTTGCTCAGATGAGTGAGCCTTTCTCTTCTCCTCAGCCTGACTGTGGAACTCTGGATGAACAGACAGATATGCCTTCAGTTGCAATATTCTTCCTTTGGAACATACTCTTAAATTTTTAATCGTTTGATGTTGGCCTTCCTCTGGAAGGATCAAAATTTTAGATATGTATCATATTTACTTTAAAATTTTGACCCCTTCTTGACATCTGAGTTTCTTTTGTTTTGTTTTTTTTTCTTTAACTAAAGAGTAGAAAAGGCATAATAAAGATAATTAATCCAAATCTTGATCAATATATGCTATTAATTTTAAATTGCAAGGGAATTGACTGCAGCAGGCTTGCAAGTCATAAATTATCTGGCTCTCAAGAGTACAAAAGTGTAGCTATGGACTGTAGAGAAGTATGATCCATAATGTTCCAAATATTTTGCAAGACAAATGCTGATCTTTTATTTACAATTACAATATGAAAGGCAAGATTTTTATTTCTTATTTCAACAATGATATATTTATATACCTTAATCTAAAAATCTTCTGTTGAAGTGGATATCAGAAAAGGAGACAGTTTCTTGCTGAAAAGGAAGAATCGTCTAATAATTTCATTTCATCACTTGTGTCTGGAGATATACACATTATTTTCATACTTTTTTAATGATATTGAATAGATAACAATTATAACCAGGTGGGATTATTGTCCTGCTTCCATCTGGCAAGCATAAGATATGATTTAATTTAAGTAACTTACTGATATATACTTTTATTCTTTACTTCCTGCCACTCTGGATATACTCACTTTTACAATGCAACATTTTATTGAGCTTGGATTTGAATTTACAGTCATAGCTTACAAATTTCCTGCAATAAAAATGATGATCTGAGATAGCATTTAGGAATTTATATAAAGTGTGCATTTGTATGGCACAAAATGAGCAACAATGTTCTTGGTATCCAGGTTTTCCATTAATAGTTTCATGGAACATCAGTGACAGGTAACAAGATGTCTTCTGCTTTTCAGCTGAAACGTGTGCTGGATAAAGCCACTTACTTGCATTTACAGCTTTGCCTCACCCATGAAAGAAAGCAGTACTAAAACGATATTTCTATGTTGTACAAATAGCGCAGGGAGAACTTCGCTAAGACCCTATTCCAGAGGTGGCAGAGAGCCACAGTCTTCACTTGTGGACACATGACATTAAAAATCTTAGAGACCTCTGGATTCTTTTCTGTAAGAAGACTCTTTCATTGCCAGTGCAAATACTAAGTGAGCACTGCAATAATCTTTTGGATCTCACACTCTTCAATTAGGTTAACAATAAGAGAGCAAATATTAGTGTAAATATTAAAGAAGGGAATATCAGCTTGGTATTTTCATAAATTGAAAATGAAATTAAGAGGATTCAACTCAGATGTATTATGTTAAAGTCATTGTATAACTGCTTAATTAATGGACTTGGGAAGGTGAGAGTTATGTTAAAGCAGACCCCTTAACTACAGTATAATGCTATTTTTTAATCCTAAAGTGTCTGGAATAATGTAGGGCTGTGTTGTCACATGATATTAATAAAATTTGTCTGCCATGGGTTGAAATAAAAGGGCAAGTAAAAGGTGCAAAGCCTAATGGGATAATGTTGCAGGGTTGTAGTGGACGGAGGGACCCAAATCAGGTATACCTGGTGCTTTGTATTGGAAATAGCCCTTGGGATATGCATTTCCCAAACATCCCCCCCACTGTCTGGGAGAGTATCATCAGGAAAAGTCCGGGCTGGGGAGCACACAGACAGGGAGCAGTCTGGATAATCTGGATAATTGCAGGCCAGAGCTTCCACCTGGGCCTGTGTCTTTATTTACTAGTACAGACATAGCCTAAGGGCCTGATTAGCTCAAAATAAATCTCTCTGGTGTGTCGAATTTTCTAGGTGAAGGAGGCCAGATGACTTTAGGAAATGCTGTGCTCTCACAGAAATGTGAATGATATCTCCGGTATCTTCAGATCTCCTTCTGTGTATTCAGCTGTTTGTTAATTTTGCTGCTTTGAACTATTAGGTTTTAGTTTACATCCTGAGGGATGCTGCAAAGTATGAGGTATGCATGCAGTAGATGCTCTTGCAGCTTGCCTGTGTGTTGTGTTGTGTTGTGGAGAAGCGATTTGATAATGCAAATGGCTTTCCCAGTCTTGAGCCTCTAAACACTCACGTTGTCTGATCCAGAGCAGGCTCTTGAACTGCCGTCCTAATTCACTTTTCTTGTCATTTGGCTATTGGCCACATGCGTATGTTCATGACAGAACTGTCACTTTTGTATTGAGTCTGATCTGTGACAGTTTCTTAGAAATCTGGGAAGTCTGATGCTGTTTTCTTTTTCTTGGGAGATAGCATGAGGGAGCAATTTGAGAAAGCATCATGAAAGAGGTGTATTTGAAACAAACTAATTCTGGGTAAAAGAAAGGACTAGAGAAAATTATCTGAATGATTTTCAGGCTGATGATCACACGAAACCACCCTGCTCTGTCTCAGCCATCTCGCTTCAATTTTTATGGGAATAGTAACGATAATAGAGTGAAAATTGCAAGAACCAGTTTTTCTGAATACTTTAAGAGCAAACAGAAATGTCTGCAGTAATGCTTGCTGCAGAGAGGAAAGGAAAAGAAAACTAAAAAAGCATGTCTATAAAAGTGTGGAAGAATGGTCCACATTTAGTGGTGAATGTATTGAATTGGTATCACAGTCTAATTTTCACTCCCTTGAAAGTAATTAACCTGTAAACTCATTGTGGTTATAGAGACAGGAAGAGCTAAGACTTTTAAATACATCCCATTCTTAGTGCCTTTTACTTCGTTTTCATGCCCATCTTTTGATTTTATCTACAAGGTACTTAAAAGCTTATTTGCAAAGCATTTAAGAGCCTCTATTCCAAAGGCTTAAGTAGCCTTTCACTGGCTGTGTGCTGACACTAAATTCATTTCCTGCTGGTACCAGGCCCGGAGATGCGCAGAACTTCTTGATGCTGATGAAACTTATTGCCTGCAAGAAAAATCAAATGGAAAACTCTTCCATTCCCAGCTTCCACAGTAAGGGAAGCCTTCAGCTGTAAGAAAATGCAGCCCCTTGCTATCTAAACATAATTCAATATTTTTAGCGGGTCTGCCTCTGTGGTGATTTGAGACACATTTTTTCATGTGCACGTCCTTTAGTACAACTCACGACATCCAGAAGCATTTGGAACTTGCTTATGATGGATCTGGAAGGCACTGACTGGTTCCCAGGCCTCAGCAAGCAGTGAGTAGATGGAAGGATGAGGAACAGCACTGCATGCTTTTGCTTGGGCAGTAATGCTGGAAAGGACAAATCATATTTGCTTTGACTTAGCATTAAAGTCAATGTCTCAGACTCTATTAATTTTATTCAAAAAGTAAAAATTGATTTAGCAGGACAATCGTATTGATTATAGACAAGAAGGTTTTGTTCCTCATCATTTCATGAAAAAGAAATCTCTTCAAGCAGCCATCCCAACTCCTGCATCCCTAGGATTCAATTTTACATCCTAACAGCATTTCCCTGTTCTAATGAAGGTATATTGCTTCTGTTGTCTTGCTCTAAGAGACAGAGAGCTACAGCTTTCAAACAAAACCAGCTGGCTCTGAGTCTCAGAAAGTTTTTGACCTCGCAAGAATTTAGTCACTGAACATGACTGAGCATAAGACCACTAAATCTAAATGTATGGACTGAAATTCAGACATTATATAAACACACCATAACTCTTACATCTTTCAAATAATGAGAATTTTATACTTGATTAAGTCAGAATCTTGCCATTAAGCCTCTATAATAGTTATGTTTTTTGCATTTCTTTTTTATTACTTATAAATGAAAAAAGGTCTGTATTTGTGTTTGGATGTTTTATAAATTAAATATGAAGTCTTGAATCTCATGTTCCTTGTTCATGTTCCATTCTCAACAGATCCTTTCAATGAAGGATCATTTTTGTATATTCTTCAAGTGCTCTGTCTTTTGTTTTACCTCCACCCATATTAAGACCAAGAAAAAAAAGGGAATTACTGCTAAACACTTAGCATATTTAATATACTAAAAATTTGATTGTCTATAAATTTTGCTCCTTTTCTTTTGGGTACAGTGGAATTATATGAATCTTTTTGCTACTGCCTGCTGTTATTGCACACACCTAATATAGCTACCAAAAATTATACATTTACACATAAGAAAATTCTTTGTTCCACTACAAGGCAGTGGAACTGACATCAAAGCCATGAAATATGGCAAGAGAAAACAAACCAGTTTTAAGCTAATTTGACTATCATAACAAACTTTGGCTACATTTATGGGATCGTATATTGTACAACATTCAGCTGAATGGGATTACCGTCAGAGGCAGCTTGAGGCCCTGACTCAGGCCCCTTCCAGTGTAAAGGTACAATATTTATGTCCCCTGGGCCTCTGTGTCGTCCTCCTTATCTCAGCATCATTAATATATGTGGGTAAATATATAACTTGCACATCAAATGAAGTCACTGGGGACAACGGCCAGACTGGGTCATACTGAATAAACTCTCCTTCTCCTCTGACTTGAAATAAAACAAAATAAACAGCAAAGGCTACTTAGGGCTTTCAGATGGGATTCATCAAACTTACTTTAGCTTGTCCGAAAGTTAAACACCTGGTTGTAGATAGTTTTTCAGCCTGTTCAGGGCTAAAATGAGTCACTGTCAAGAGGTACATGCATCTCTGGCAGGTGATTCATCCCTTGCCAAGGTAAGTATGTGATACAGATGTGATGAAGTGCTGCTGAGAGGCTCCTGACTTTCCACAGGCTCTCAAGGGAACCCAGAAAACTCATGTTCTCTCATTTTCAGTCCACCTTTAGATGCCTAAAGTTAGTGAGATGAATCTCTGCCAAACTGGCTTAAGAAAAGCACAATAATGATGTTAAATTACACAGGCTAACTCTTTTCTTATGAAACCCAGAGGTAACGAGAAAATGTGATGCTCACCAAGGTTTGTCTTTTGCAAAAGCACTGGGCTCTGCAGGGAGCTGTTAAGCACCTCCAGTCTCAGGGTTTCCAGGATCAACCCCAAATGAGCCAGAAATAAGCACAGCCTCAGAATTGAAATGATTCATCTATGCAATGTTCACAATGGACAGTGAGGTTAATGTTATGAAATCTCTCTGATTGTTGAAATGAGGAATCTCTGTCTGTGTATTCCAGCCCCATTTATTAATCGTTCACAATCCTTTAAAGCACTTTTATTCTACCATCCCACGCTTAAGCAGAATGTAAAGGCATGGTCTTATGAAAAAAAAGTTGCTGAAATTAGACTAAGGGCATGATTTGCTACAGTTCACCAGAGCCAGGAAATGTGGAATTAAGTTTGAAACTACATACCTGATGCTCTGTTTTCTGCTCAGGTACTAAGTCTGTCTTGAGGGTGGTTCCCTGATTGATCACAATGGCTGTAAAGAGAGAGAAATAGTGAAAATGAACAACTAGTTTCACATATGTAGTCCTGATTTGACTTTCAGATACCTGTTTTCTGTCCCAAACCTTCACAATTATTTTTGTATGCTGTAAGTTCGGATACATATCCTTTAAATAAATAAATTAAATAAAAAAAAAATCATCCTACATTGTCACAGATTTCCCAAGCCCAGTCTACATGGAAGTTCAGATAACTTTGAATAAGTATTATTTATACAACAAACCAAGATTTATTGCACTCATGAAGTTGAAAAGACCTGCTGCATTCTCCTATGGTCTGTGGTGTCAAGCAGGGTTAGATTTGTCCAGCGTTCTACTGTCAAACACATATTCCAGCAGAACGATAGAGAAGGTGATGGTTTTGTCACTGGAACAGAACCAAAACCCCTGTTTCCTCACCGGTACAGAGAGGACTGAGATTGAATTCCTGTGAAAGACAATGGTTGCTTCTTGTGACATTTGGGTGAAAAAGCCAGCTGACATTTTTAAAAATAATGTTTTCATTTTGGAAAAAGATGTTTTATCTAGATTTGTTAATCATCCTTTGGAAAATGTGTCTTTTGAGGAGCACCCCCTAATTGTTTGACTCAGCATATTTTCTCTAAGTATTTTCATTTAGTTTTGAATTTTTTTTACAAAACTTAAAAAATTGTTTGTCAGTATCTGTAACAGTGCTGTCATAACAGTTGGAATGGCTGCTAACACATATCTCCTTTTTCTTCATTTGGTGGTGTAGTTTTTCTTTTCACTCTAGCTCCTGGATTCCATGGCATTCTTAGATGGACACATTCCTTCACCTCTACACTTGTTGGGACAAAGCAACCCATCCTTCTGGAGAATGAATCTTCTCCTGAGCAGCAGTTTACAGCCTGTCTTGTGTTTCCAGCAGACATAATCTGAGCAAGCCACTTTGAAATGGCAGCATTTTATAACCTTAATAATTTAATCATCTATTTTAAGCTCGAGTGTATCTGGAGTTGATAAATCAGAAAGAACAAATTGCTCCACTGTTTTTGAAAGGACAACAGGGCACAAGTATGAGACAAATCCAAGCAAATCAGTTGGGTACGTTCACTTGCAGGTTGACAGGCCAAAACACACTCAGGCCATTTGCTGACACCTAGAGAGGGGGGTTTGTGTGTCCTTTGCATCCTGCTCCTTAAGCTGTGTCCTCTGCGTGGTCTGCAGTGACCTGAGTGCATCCCTCACATCCCTGACAGCTCAGCATCATTTCCCTCTACATCACTGTGCTGCACCCCTTCATAACAGAGCTACTTACAATTTAAACCATAAAACAGTTAAAAGCATAAACTGTCTGAATGCTTGCTCTTTAAATGTAAAATCCTCATTCTTCTCTATGTTTTAAACCAAAGGTGATGGGGAGAAACGTCCTTTACAACATTTTCCTACCTTGTATTTTGCTATAGAGGCTTTTTACTAGTACAATCTATTTACAATCTCTTCATGCTGATTCTTGTCAACTGACAGTTGCTTGGAAATGCTTTCTGTGCTCTTATTAATAATACAAGTGACACATCCATGAAATATCTGTGGCCTGACCAACTGGCTGCTGCAGGACGGAGGCTGACAGCTCTTCTTTTTTCCATTTCACCTCTTGTAACACCAAGATTAATTTTACTGATCACACTTGGGGGTGACAGAAAATTCTGTCACGCAGGTGCTTTGGAGGAGCTGCAGCCTACAGCTCCTCATCCTCCTTCCCTCCCTGAATGTGCACGTGGCCTTGGCCAGGGACATGGACACTGCAGCTGCATGCTGTGGACCTGGCTTCAGTGGATTTTCTCCTAAACACCTCAACCTCTCTAAAAAAACAAAAAAAAAAGGCTAATGTTGGCCATCTCTTGGATATCATTGCTATTTTAACCATTGCGTGTCTAACTGTATATGAAGTGGGGTGAAATTCTGCCTTTTGGTGTATATTATTCCTCACAGCCTCTCAATATATATTGATTTTCCCATTCTTTGTTGACTCACCCAGAAGCCTTTTAGGCAGCAAGAGAAGGATGTATGTTAAGGAGAAAAACCACCCAGACAGACACAGACACTGTTTTGGTGAATAAAAAAGTAATGCCCTTTAGCTTTTTCATCGCTAAAAGAAACATGCCTTTGTTTCACTGGAGAGCTTTAGTTCCAGAACACTTATCCATTTATTCAAATATTCATCATCTATGAGTACCCTTTAATTTTTTTTTTTTTTTGTATTTTATTTCCATTCTGATCTAAAGATTTGAGTCATAAAGATTATGTAAAAGGTAGGAATGACAAAGTTGATTAATGTCAAAGTCCAATTATAAAGGGATGTACTTCCATGAGAGGAACAAGACACCCATTATTTTGTGGATTTCTCCAGTTTATTTGATTTGGATATCTGATAGCAATAAATTCATTTTTGTTACTTCTTTTTTTTCCTTACAAGTAGACCAGAAATGTTACAATAACCCTTTGTCAAGTATATCCAGGCTTCTGTTCACAAACAATCCTGAAAGCAGGATTTCAGAGGCTACAGCCATATAAGATTCATTCTGTGATACCAATGTTGAAGGATTTTTCCTGAGTCTAATTGCAATTAATTTTATTCTTGCAGAAGAGAGTTGGAAGTCATGTGACTAGATCAGTTTTCCATTTCTTTTTTGTTTTTCTTTTTTTTTTAATGGAAGCTTCTAACCTTAATAATTATTATCGACAGCTTGACCAAAGTGAACCTCAAAAATACAAGGAGCAATAGCCAATCTTATGTCTTTGTGATTTCTGATTTTTGGTTACTAAAGATGAGCAAGAAGGGAAGCTAACTGAAGGCCAACTATAATATCATCTAATCAAAACTAATCTTACAGACCTGGCATAGTCTGGATTTGGGCCAGAGCACAAAAAATAAAAAGCTTTACTGGCAGTGATAGATGACCTCAACTGTCAGTGTGCAGAGGGTAGACATTTCCTCTCATCATTTTTGATTTCTTGAAACATTTCTTTCTGATGGCCATTAGATAATGCCATTTCACCTGAGAGGAGTGGCAGGGCCCCTGACTACAGCAGAAAATGGATGAAAACCTATTGAGAATGTAACATTTAAGAAGTAGTGAAGGGTAACCAAGTCCACACTACTGACCTTCTGTTATCTGAGTCTCAGAAATGAGATTTTATGTAGCTTGGATGGGAACTGTCCATGGGTGAACTGAAGTACAGCACTATGACTGAGATGATGCTGAGTGGGTCAAGAGAAGGACTTAGAAGGGTTTAAAAAAATGTTGAAATTTGCTTTGTTATGAAAGTCACTCCATTTTCACAGTTGGTGCTAAGGCCTCCGTAGCACTATCTATGAGTAACGCTTTCTCTCGTCTTTAATAGTTTCAGAAATTCAGTATAATTCTGTAACAGTTTAGACGAAATTATTTAGTGATTGATTTAATTAATTAATCTTGTGTGGTCTAGAGCTATGAAAAAATTATACACAAGAAGTATCCAAAACTGCATGAAACTATGACCAATGTGGAATGTTTTAGTGTTTCTTTTCAATACCTTGTGTTGCTCCCCACAAATAAAACATGCAAAATCTACCAAAGTTCAAAGAGCTGTCTGTGATGTGACAGGCTCCTGTCACAAGAGCATGTCCTACAAAAAGAGTAAGGATCCACATTTTCAGGATGCCAAAGACTTCTGGAGGGCCAGCTCAGGCCTGTGGACTGAACTTCTTCAGGACCATAAACATCCTCATCACCTTCAGCAAAACTGCTTTTTGCAGCTTCCTTTCTTTGGAGAATAAAACAGACTGACAAAGATGTGACAAGAAGGAATTCCATCACTGAATACCTCACTGAAAATACAGATGTGAAGAAGAATCTTGTGGTTTTGATCACCAGTTTTTATCTTCCCAATGCATATTTAACCAAGATTCGAGATAGACCTTCACTTCTATCACAGTGCCTCATTCCTTCCTTTTAAAATAAGTGCTAGCAAGATGGGAATGAGGTTTTTTTTTTTTTTTTCAACCCAGAGTTAAAATAACTGCAAAGTATTTGAACTGAAGTACAAAATGCTGGCTGAGCTAGAAAAGCTATTAATTTATTTGGCACGCTGGCTGAACGAATCTTTGATGAAGCCTATGAGCTGACATCTGAGGTGAATTTGGACCATTCCCTTTTAGGAAAGCACTTTTTTTTTTTTCCCACAGAATAATGGGTGCTTTCAAATCTGATGAGGGATTAATAGCAGATACTTAAGGTCTTGGCAGTGGATTGGTATTGTTTTCTTGCTAAGAGGTTTTGTGCAATGGTTGATCTCATTCAGGAGGGCATTTCCCAGCTCTGAGCAACAATTGAAATCCATGAACCTATAATGAATAAAATTTATCGTTACTCTATAAAATATATGTTAAAGTGCAGGACCAAATAAAAATGTTTGACTAGGGGCAGCTACAGCTTGAAACAGCAGCTTGGTATTATGGAGTCTAGAAGATGGAGACTTATACATTTAAATTGGGGTGGTTTTAATATTTAACTCTATAAATGTAGCTTCAAAAGTTTACCTTTTAGGATAAAAGGTGTAAAGAAAAGACTGGTTTATTTTCTTGTGCTGTAACTGCTTAAATAAGCTTGAAGAAGAGAAAGCTCTGCAGAGACCTTTTAGAAACCTTCCACTTCATGAAGGGAGCCTACAGGAAAGATGGAGAGAGAGTATTTGCAAGGGCCTGGAGTGACAGGACAAAGGGGAATGGCTTCAAACTGACAGAGAATAGGTTTAGATTGGATTTTAGGAGTAAATTTTTTATTGTGAGGGTGGTGAGGCACTGGCACAGGCTTCCCAGAGAAGCTGTGGCTGCTCCATCCCTGGAAGTGTTCAAGGCCAGGTTGGATGGGGCTCTGAGCAGCCTGGTCTGGTGGAAGCTGTCCCTGCCCATGGCAGGAGTGTTTTAATGAGATGATATTTAAGGTTCCTTCCAGCCCAGGCCATTCTAGGATTCTATGTCACATTAAGAGAAGGCACATGATTCATGAAGTCAGAATGCCATGTTCAATAGCTGCTGAATCATAGTTGGAGCCATATCTATCTATCTACATCTACATCCATATATATCATCTATCTCTATCTCTATTTATCTATAGATCTATCTATGTTTATCTATATCTGTATCTATATCTATATCTAATATCTATCTATATCTATACCTGTATCTATCTATATCTATATCTATATCTATATCTATATCTATATCTATATCTATATCTATATCTATATCTATATCTATATCTATATCTATATCTAATCTATATCTATATCTATATCTATATCTAATCTATATCTATATCTATGTATATCTAAACCCCCCCCCCAAAAAACCAAACCAAACCAAATAAGGAAATGATCCTGAAACTGGTTGAAAATATACATTTCTTTATTAGAGTTCACTTAGAGGATTTGTTGTCCAAGAATACTGGACTTGGATATGCCCTTATTGCAGGATTAGTATGAAGTTTAATACGAACTCTGCTATACCCGGCTGATTGACAGCTGGAACTCTGGGAAATAATCTTCAAAATAATTTAAAAAATCACTACAAAATTTCAATTCAGGAAAAATTTCTATTTGGCTGAAAACGGAAACTCTTGTTTCTTACAATATTGACATTACTTTAGTTCTTTTTTTTTCTCCCCCTATTTTTTCTTAGCTGTACTGCATCAATGCAACCTGAGACATTCTATTAATTTTCTGAGATGTTTTAATGACAATGAAAAGTTGATTTTAGGATGGTATGAAAAAATATTTTTTATTTCAGTAGAATATTCTGAACATAAGAATACCATATGTGGAAAACTGAGCTTTAATGAAATGACTATGTTCTTAAGTAATTACAATTTTTACCTTCTAACTTTTTGTAAATAATTAAATTTTTTTCCCCATAGTTTTATTTTTTTGATTGGTCTTGGACATATTTTTAGTCTTCTCTTCATGTATTGAAAAGAAGTATTATATGGGAAAAATTACAATATAACACATTTTTGAAAATGGAAATGACAAGCATTAAAATTTTATCAGAGCTGTAACAAATGGTAGGGGTGCCCCATAGCCAGTGGTTGGATGGGTAAGGCAAGAAGTGTAATCAAAACTGAAGTGTATTTAATCTCTGTTGCTGATCACTGCACAGCTTTAGTCTGTTTTCATCAAACTAATTGATGGCAAATGGAGCAGGTGCATGATGAGATTATATCCCCAATTTATGGCACAGTTATAAGAAAATATGACCCTTTTTTTTTTTTTTCCATTACAAGTATTGGAAATTTAGAAAATGCACTGGGTTGGAATTGAAGCAATCTCTCCTGCCTGTGTAATGTGCTGCAGATTTTTCTTATTGTTATTTTAAGCACTTAATTTATCATAATCCATTTCAGAAAAAAAAATTAAATAGTTTTGTTTGATGTGTTTTATAATTAAATCCTTGGCATTGACACTTATGTTTGTTTCTAGGCTATGATTATACATTTAGCATATCTGAGTTACTATAACTAGAGCAGAAACAGCAGATCCAGAATATTGCTCACAGTGGGAAAGGGAAATTATGCAAGGAAGAACAGAGTGGTGACAATGTCCACTATATTAAATCTTTCATTATAATACGAATTTGCATATACCCTTGTTTTGACATCTTAAATAGTAATGATACCTTTTACATTTTTATTTTTCTCATGAAAACAAGTTATTTTCAGGCAACATGCCTTCAGTGTTTTTGAGCCTTGAGAGGGAAATATGTTTGCAGTGTGTGCATGACAACCAGCTCCAAACAAAACACTGAAAGGGGGCAAAATTTTACTTCTGTAACGGCAGGGGATGGATTTGTGAACAATTATAGCCTCAGGGGAGGTGGGGAGTGTTAGAGCAGGAATACCTGAGGTGAAAACTTGTGAGGGAACTGGAACAGACAAAGCAACTCCAGAAAAAGGAGCTCCCATCAGGAATGATCTAACCTGGGGAAGAAGGAGACACGACCAAGGATAAGAAACTGGCCAGAGAGTAAGCTCTGGTGAGGATGAGGGAGAAGCGGCAATAGGGGAAGAGATGTGCTTGGATATAGCAGCGGCATCTAGGGGAGATGCTTGTGAGGAGCCGAGATGAGCAAGAATGTGTTGTGACACAGCTGGGAAGGGAACACAGGCCAAACTGGCTGAGATGAACCTGCCTGAAATTAGGGTTTGGATCATGAGCAGGACAGGGAGACTGAGGCTACATGAAAAAAAAAAGAGTATTAAGTACTAGAAATGGAAGCTGAACAGCTTTGAAGCCCAGAGTTAGGTGAGCAGCAGAATTAGGAGAGTGATGGTCTGGAAGGAAAAATCAAGAAGTGATCAAGTCCAGGGAGGCAGAAACTTGGAAAAGCAGGTGTGTCCACTGTAAAAACAGATTTATCAGAAAATTAAATGCGTGCTCTGCTTTTATATGATGTATATACTTCACATTATAATTCTTTAAGCCAGTTGCATTTTAGCACAGTTCCCAGCTGACAACAGGCAGAAATACAAAATTCCCATATCTCAGCCACTTTCAGATCCCAGGGAGTATCAGTAAAATCGACTGCTGAAGTAAATGTTTACTCACAGATAAACAGCCTACTGCTACTGTCTTTACTGTGCAAGTGGAATAAATCTGTGCATGAGAAGGTTCCACTGCTGCTTAATACTCAGGTATTAAAGTGCTGCTCAAAAGGGGAATTTATTTTTAATTAGCCTTTAATAACAAGATGTTGCTCTCACACACAGGCACATACTCTACACTACAGAGAAATTTAAATCTTGCAAATTCAGCTCTAAAAACGTATGTAAACTTGAGCACTGAGATTGCCCACAACATATGAAAAACCTCTAGAGGGTGACTATAGTGAGGTGAAAGTACTTGGCATATCTCTGTTCAGTGCCACTGAAATGGCTAGAACTACTCAGCAAAAAGAAGAACAACTTCATAGCTTATTGATTGAGGTGTATTAACAGGCACCTGCCTGAAACACAGAAATAGTCCAGATTGAAAATATAGGATATTACACTTTTAATAAAGTTACATTCACTAGTGATTTCACGTTTTTCCCCTTCTCCATGGAACCTGTCAGCTCCAGCTCTCAAAGCCCTTATCCTTTCACACATTGTTATCTTTATAAAGGGGATAAGACAATATATAAAATCCACTTTAGTAAAGGTCTCCCTTCATCCAGCATTACTGCTGAGATCCTTACACTGGCAGCAGTTTACCAAAGCACAGGCAAAAATCAATTTTAATTAGTATTTTTGGCTTTAATGAAAAGTGATTACAGAACTGGCATTTTAGTTAATACTGTTGAGATTTATAGTGGGCTGATGCTAATTAATTTTCTGTTGAATTGCTGTGGGCAATGAATAACTGCAATAAAATGGCAGATTTGCTGATAGCAAAACTATATCAGCACTTCAGAGCTTCTTAACAAAAAGGAGCTTAATGGGTTGCAGGTATAATTTACATTACTTCTCATAAATTGCACATTATTGCTTCTTTGTAAAAGTGTTATGAAGAGCCAATTTTTTGTATTTTATAATGAGAGCAATGTCTTTTCCCACAATTTGGTGTCAGCATATGCAAGCCTTCTGTAGAATGTGATAATATTTTAAGAACCTCTGGATAGGAAAGATTTTATCGAGTCAGAAAATTAATCTTCCCTTAAACCCTTTTCTGTTATATATTGTTGTTATTCTATCATTAATTTTAGTGTTTTTCTCTGTAGAAGGACACAATTGATTAAGGCACTTGCGTTTAGACTTTGAGCAGTGTCAGAAGCACTATAATTTATTGTGTGCTTGAACAATGCCTAGTTCTAGAGGGATCTGATTCCACCTCAAGCCTCCAGGTGCTATCCTAGAGCCTACTAGCTTTGGGAGCACTGGACTTCATCTAATTTTTTCCAAACCACAGTAGAACCGGCCCAGCTTCAGAGCAGTCATTATTTGCGAAATGTACACACACCCCCACCTGAGTCAGGAGAGAGCTCTTCATACACCCTGCATCAAATTCCAGCTGCCCAGTGGAGCTCATGTGCAAACATGGAAAACCTGTTTATTTCCTGGGGCTGGAACAGGGGAGCCAATGCCATGGGACAAGTGAACATTGATGGAGCACTTGTGTGACTGACCTCCAGGAGAGGCTGACCCATGGTGGATTGGCATTGGGAGAAGTGGAGGATGCATTTGCTTGTAGGTGCAGGACAAAATAATTGCTCAGGAAGGAAGGAATGGCTTCTACTCCAGACTTTATGGAGATATTATGACACCAGCATCTGTCCCTGCTGAAGGAAGTGCTGCCAAAAGTATTAAGAAGTTAAAGAGTTTGTTTTCCTGGTCAAAAACACAGGCAAATTCCTCTTTTAGGTTTATACTATCATTAAGCCTTTTTGGTAGGTATGAGGAATGAAAACTTGGTAATTTCAAACAAAATCCCAAATTCTCCCTTTGAATTTTTTGCCTCTAGTGTCTGAGACCTTATGAAATGCACTCATTAAGAAACGTTTCAGAGGAAAATCATGGGCATTGCCACCAATTAGAAAGAATTAGCGCCCCTCCTTCAAAGGCAGGTCTAGCTGCAAATGCCTATCCCAGCCACCATTTAACCCTTCTAACACATATGAAGAAATATAATGAAATGGCATCATTTAGTGCCTACCGCAAACTGTTTCAGACAGGAGCACTGGACACTTCTCACATCTAACAGAACTAACAAATATGGTTGCACCTCGTCTAAGGTAGGTGGTTGTTTGTTAGTGGTAGCTAAAGTTTTAATTCAAACAATATATGATTTAATTATGATAATTATAAGGACATCTTGAACGTATTTCCTTATTCTTTGTTGTAAATATCAGAAAAAATACTACAATACAAGCAAAAATGCCCTCTAAAGTTATAAGGTGTAGCTTTAGGTATTGCAATAAGCGTGATGGTAAATTCTTGGACAGCATAAGGACACTAAACATTGACATCAAATAGAATTAGGAAGGTACCTAAACATATTGGAAAATCTTTCTGCAAGCCCTAGATTTGAAGCAGAAACACATGAGATATATCTTACATGCAGAATTTTTTACAGTGATGACTGGTTTTATTCTGGTTTAATAAGGAAATGACATTTATGTGATTACTCTGTGGATGCAGGCATATGTGTGTCTATTGCTACTCTCCTTTTAAATATCTTTAGGATCTCCTGTCCAATTCTGATCAAATGTGACAGATGAGAAGATGAGAAGATATTAAGCTATTAAGTTCCTACAAGCGCCTGAATAGGGGCAAGGGATGCTACTTGTCTACAATCAGTAACCCTACTGAGGAAAAGGTTCAAGCATGAGCTCACCCTTCAACAGGCATCACAGCATTGTAGCAGAGAGACTTTGAGATAAAAACCCATCAGGCATCATTAGTTTTAATGCTCACAGACTGACTTGGTCCTCCCCTCCTCCCTCCCTGCCCAAATACGTGAAAATTGGCTGTGGGCTGTTTTCTGCTTTGTTTAAATAATATCCATTTGCAGGCCAGATGACACATTAGGCGCTACATTAGTCTCCATGACTGCCACTCTAATCTTGAGGACCAGATTGTTGCTAGCTCAGGATGGATGCACAAATGGAGAAAGGTTGTGTGTGCCACTCTGCCAGTATGTCCCTTGCTACAGAGAGGTAGCAAAACAGCTTTTATGTGGTCATGCAAAGCTGCTCATTGCTAGCATGGCCACAGATAAAAAAAAAAAGAAGGAAGAGTGTTGCATTCGACACGCAGCGCGGTGGCCTGAGTCAAGAACAGCACGGCGACCACCATCCCCTGGCTGCTCAGGCCATAGCTCGCAGACACCAATGTGGTGGACGGCAAATGGCGTTTATTGGTGATTAGCACCGTGTAATATACCTTTGGTTTACAACGTCACGTCCGCCTGCTTACATCATAAAACTAATTGCTATTGGCTACCTGGGGAGGGGGTCTTATCTTTCCGTACAGCGCGGTTTCTTCCGATCGCCAGGCCCTACCTGCCCACAGAAGAGGCTAAGTCCAACTTCTCAACCATACTGACTCACATTCAGACATTACTCAGCTGGTGAAAATTGAACAGTTTTATCTTTCATCTAAACAATACCATCCATGCACTTGTGTTCAGCAGTAGAGAATCCTGCAGCAGCACAAAATACAAATGATCTAAAGGTTGCGATGGTATTTGTGATGCAGGGATGCTCAGTCATCTTTTTCACAGAAATAATGAAAGACTCAGACCGCAGAAACATTGTCATCCTGTCAGGGGCGGCATCAGGCCCAGCATCGCCAGCTGGGCGAGGGAGGGGACTGTCCCACTCTGCTCTGGGCTAGGGCAGCCTCACCTTGAGTGCTGGTGAAAGATATTAAACTATTGGAGAATGTCCAAAGGAGAGCGAAGAAGATGGTGAAGAGCCTGAAGGGGAAGCCGTGCGGGGAACAGCTGAGCGCACTTGGTCTGTTCAGCCTGGAGAAAAGGACACTGAACAGAGACCTCACTGCAGTTACAGCTTCCTCGTGAGGGGAAGAGGAGGGGCAGGCGCTGATCTCTGCTCTGTGATGATCAGTGACCGGACCTGAGGGAATGGCCTGAAGTTGTGTCATAGGAGGTTTAGGTTGGATATTGGGAAAATGTTCTCCATCCAGAGGGTGGTCAGGCACTGGCACAGGCTCCCCAGGGAATGGTCACGGCACCAAACATGACAGAGCTCAAGAAGTATTTGGACAATGCTCTCAGGCACATGGTGGGATTCTTGTCCTGTGCAGGACTAAGAGTTGGACACAATGATCTTTGTAAGTGCCTTCCAACTCAACATATTCTGTGACTTTGTGATCTAGAGTTCCAGACATGCAGCACCCAGGAAACTATTCAGTTTAACTCAATTTTTTTTTACTCTCTGGTGGGTATTGGTCCTCTAGCAAACACATTGTGCTTGTTTTGGCTGGGATAGAGTTAATTTTCTTCATAGTGGCTGGTATGGGGCTATATTTTGTGCTGAAACAGTTTTGATAACACAAGGATATTTTTGTTATCACTGAACAGTGCTTGCACAGCACCAAGTAATTTTCTGCCTCTCCCACCACCCCACCAGCAAGGGTTTGTGACAGCTGAGCCCAGCTGACTGAAGGGATATTCCACACTGTATGGTGTCATGCTCAGCATATAAACCTGGGAGAAGAAGAAGGAACTGGGTTACTCACGATGGAGCCCTGCTCTTCTGGAGATGGCTGAACACCTGCCCATCCATGGGAAGTGGTGAATAAATTCTTTGTTTTGTTGTGCTCTTCTTTTTAAAATCCAGAAATGACAAATGTTTGACTTCTTTTGGGCTGCTTTTCCACTTGGTCAGCAAGCAGTTTAACGTGCCTAACATCCCTGAAAAATCAGATTGTGTGGAGCAGCTCTCCATCAAACCCTAAGTGGAGGGTGGAGCTCTCCATCAAGCCCTAAGTCACTGAGGCGAAATTTACATCAGGCTCAAAACCATCCTCTCCACACCCCTGTGAAACAGCTGGAGAAGAAAATAACTGCTGGATGCTCACCTCACACAAAGCTGTTGAGGTCGCCAGCTGCTTTACATCAGACTCCACCTGAAGAGACTTTAAACTGGACTCCTGAAGGATGTTGATTTTAAGCACAGCTTTGTGTTTGGCCCATACAAGAAGATGCTTCCACTGCAACAGATCCACAATTTAAAAAGACAGCTCTGACCAGCCATGCCTCTCTGTGGTTTTCTAGTTGCTCTTTAGCCATTCTCCTCCTGTGGTAGCATTTTTCTGGCTCTGAAAAACAACATTATGTTCCAATGTATTTTCTGCCTGAGAAAATGCCACCCCCCTTGCCAGTTTTGCTGCCCTCCAGCTGGCCATGTTTCTTCACGCCTGTCACTGTCTCCTGTTGTGCAGGAAAGGCCGGATCTGAAGAGGAGGGAGAGACATTTGGCATTAGCTCCTGCTCCAACTCCCCATTTTCCTGATGAGCAAGGCTGCGAGAGCAGCCTTTTGCTCCCCTCTAATGTGCAACATGTAAAGGACCACAACATTCAGACAGCAGAAATGGAAAAAAAACCTTAGCAATGGAATTTCCTTAAGCACGTGCTCAAAGTGAAACTGATGAGAGCTGGAGCACCTTGTTCTGAGCTTTTGTGGGTTGGAGCCTTGGTCTGGTGAGCTCGTTCTCACTTCTTTATGGTTTCATTGCTTAATTTAGTACCTTCCCTGAAGTCCCCGAGTGAGTGGATTTTTAGAGAATAAGTAGTCGCTCTGGAGTTGAACCCTGGAGTTGTACAAAGAGGAAAACCCCTTCACTCTCTGCTTTACATTCAGCACGATGATTTCTCATACACACTCCTTTGTTTATAGCCCTTCAGCTAATTCTTGACCTATATGATTCTGTTCCTATCTAAGGCAATTAAAATAATTCTTAGAACAGGATATCAGGACACACTGATTAAATGCTTCTCTTCAGCTGAAAAAGCCACAGTTTGCCTTCCCTACTAATTTCATAATTCTGGCAAAGAAAGCAATCAAGATTTCCTGGCAAGATTGAAGCTTTACAGATTGACATGAATGTTTCCAGCAGTCCTGTTATCCTGTTACATATAGGGCCAACCTGAATCCAATATAAATGTTTTGCATGGGTAGCGTGTAGCTGTGCAAAACACACTGGAGTGCCTTAGGAGAGGAACCAACCCTCAAGCGGAAATGTTCACTTCTGGTGGTAGCAGACGGTTGGTTTCATCATGTGCCATCTGCACAGTTTGGATGAGTGCACTGGAGGATAAAGAAGTTAAAACTGATCCTCCATCCATGCTTTCTCTCTGGCTCACCTGTCTCAGAGAGAGAGGATCAGCAGTGCCCATGACTCTCGCAGGTGTCAGAAACTGCTGTTCAAAGAGAGTGGCAACATCACCACTGGCAAAGAGCAAAAGTGACAACAAATTCACTAGGTACGGGGGGAAAGAAAATGTCCTCTCTCTTCAGGAACTGGACAGGAATGAAAGATCATTAATGAAATGTGCAAAAATATCACTACAACCAAGAAATTTCTTTCCCAGCTCTCCTTGGCCCACAGCAGATGGCCAGGTACCGTCTGAGGAGCTACATGCTTGAAGCAGTGGCCTGGCTGGTACCAGACCCAAATGTGGGCTGGTTCTTCCTCCCCAGGCTGACACCATGAAATGTTGATGTTGGGTGCCAGCAGCATTTAGAAACACAGAACTTGGTGCAGTGCCATCAGAATATTTTGCCTCCATGGTGGTCTTATGCACTGAGCTCATATTGCTGCTCAATCTTCCTGCTGCCATCAAAGCTGCATCACCGTCCACTTCTGAATCTAAATTTATGCAAATGCTTTATGTATTTCCTACAGTCCTTCCCCATATATGGCAGTTCTATCCCACAAACTTTAGTTCACTGACACATCAGGTCATGGAAGTGAATTTCACTTAAAAACAAAACACAGCCAGAATGTTGGAAGGTGCTGGGTAAAGTAAATAATAGTGTAGTCAGCTTCTAAGTCTGTAAATTCCCCAGACTCAGGTATTTATCTATTCCAGCATCTGGAAGCAAATATTATTTACATTAATGACTTAACCTACCTTTAAATATATTACTAATTTATAGTTAAGAAAACAGTAGATCATGAACAAATCTCACATAACTTTGAAATGAAAAAAACAAAATAAGTAAATTAAACATGTCTATCAAAAGAAAAAACAGAGTTTTTAATTTTTAGTTTATGCCTTGAGATTTTAGCAAATCTGGGGCAGACAGCACATAAATGTTTATGTAAAATATTTAATAAGGGACTTAATTAAATGAGTTATGATTTTCCCTGTGGTATTTGCAGACCTGCTATCTGTAACTCTTGGAAGACACAGGCACAGTAACGAATCAATAGATACATCAACATGGCAGGGTTTAGTGGCATTATGGAACCTGAATTCACTCTGAATTAGTTATGTCAGATGCAGAAAGAAGCCCAGCAGTTCTCCTGGTCCGGACACCCTTGCTGAGAGCATCAGTCTGCTTCAGGATCCCCAGCGCCTTCATGGTGCATTGCAAAACATTCTACTCTTAGAGCCAGAAGAGAAATTTTTGTGAAGGGATTCTCTGGCTACTATTTCTCAGTTGCAGGCCATGAGTGCCACCATGCACCTACTGTAGGTCATGAAAGAAGAAATGTTGGCCAGATTTTTATTATTACTGTAATACAGATGTTTTGTGTGTTGATTAAGAAAATAAGAGTGGACTACATAGGCCGTATGTGCTTACCTTTGATCAGAAACTGCTCATGCTCCTCTCAGCAAAAAATATATTGGGGGATATGTTTATAAGTAATAAAATGAAGCAGCTGTTTATAACTCTTCCAAATTTTGTATTTGCATTATAATACTGTAACAAACATGAGCCAGGTTTGAACTACACAAAATACCTAATGAGAACTCCCTTAAATTTTTATTTATAAACTTAAAAGGGGTGAAAACCAAATTCTTAGCTTTGAAGATCTTCAAGCTTTGCTGTATTTCCAATGGAGATTTAAATTTTGCAGCAGCATACAAAATTAAATGAGAAAGTAATCTGCTAGTAACCTGCTCTGTTTCATCTATGTAACTTTCTTTCTACCTCAGAAAGAAAGTTCAATTACTGTGTATATATATATATATATTAGTATGTATACATATATATTTATATAGATATATATAGATATATATAGATGATTTTATATATATATATATATATAGTGGCGGAGATGGCAGAATACCTTGTATTTCCATGACATATGAAAGTAATTTCATTATTTAAAAATTAATGTCATGTTTTAAAGTGCATTTCTACCCTCAGCAAGACGAAATGGCCATTGTTCAATTTTTGGTAGTAAAACTGGTTTTATAGAGGAAAAGAGGTTTTTCAGTGCAAATGACCCTTTCTGCTAACAACAGTGCTATGAAACTGCCTAAATACAATTACTCATGAATTTCTGGCAGCAAAAAAAGTTCTGGATATAGAAGAAAGTGGGATTTATTAATCCTAATTCCAACATTTTAAACTGATAGTGAGTGTTTGAAATCAGAAAGTACTGACTTTTAAGCAATATCAGGCAAGTGTTAGAGAGTGAACACCAAATTAGCTCACTGAGACAGCACAGATCTTGGTGGAGCAGTGTCACATTACAAAACAGCACAGCACTCCAACTTCTCCACAACAAATCTGAAATCTAATGGGCCTATCCATCAGCTCTGGATGTGTGTGGATGGGCACTCTGCCCCTGTGCTGCTTTGCTCCTGCTTGGCACAGGAGCAGGGCTCTCAGGTGCGGCTTTTCCCCAGCAGATCCACAAAGCTGCTAATTTTCCCTGTGCAAATGCTGCTTTATGCAGGCTTTAAATATGCAGAGCTGTAGCTTCCCTCCGTGGGATTTTTTTAGCCCTTCCAAAGAAAAATCTTCTTTTGCTCCACATGGTCTGTATTCCTGCTTTATCACTTCCTGACCCTCCAGAGATAAGAGATAAGCAGAGGTGACAGATATTTTTGCTTAGTACTTTTATTCCCTCCCTCACCCCCTCTTGCCTCTTCTGTCTTCCATGTACAAGGTGAGAGCCTGGATCTGCTGAAATTCATTGTACTGTGAAGTTATTGAACTTTGAATTTTATACTTATGGAAATCAACATAGCAAACGTGTCTTACCCAGATAAGCTGCCTGTGATGCAACTACTGTTAGCCTTTTCTGACAAATATTCCTTTTATTACAAAATCCCTGCACATGAACATGAATTACATAAAAATGGGCAAACCTGGAATACAAGTTAACTTTCACTATCATATCAACCACCATTAAAGCCTGAAATTTTAATGTAGTGTATTAATAAAATTAAATTTTAGCTGTTTGCCATGATTTCAAATTTCCTCTGTATACACTACACCTGTTTGAATGTGTTTCTAACCCTCACACTAAAATGTTGGGAGATGGTTTCCAGAACTAGCTAAATGGTGCATATCTAACTAGTAAATTTAAATAGTAAATAGTAACATGTCTGACAAATGGAAAGGCTGATCTACAATAAAGACAAGATAAGTTTCAGTCAGAAGTTGACTGAGGGGGAGGAAATTTTTCTTCAACATCTGTTTGGCTCGTTTGGATTGGTCCTCTCCAATTATTCTGTACAGTCCCTCCAGGGATAATGGAGGGGTAGAGAAGTATGTTCCAAAATCAAAATGATTGATCTAATGTACGCAGGAGTTTGGAAGGTCAGCCCGGTGAAAGGGAGAATCAGGAGAATATGAACAACTGAGCTAGATTTTGGGTGTGCTGAGTGGAGAGGAAAAAATACATGTCAGGTCCTTCATCTTTCCTTGGCCACAGTAGGTGACACGGTCACAGTAAGTGATGGAGTGAAGGAATATTCCCTCCCATATCCGCACTATCTCCAGCACAGTGCATGGAATGGGCACACGGCAGCCAAACAGATCTCCCAGAGACTTTCTATAACTCACACACCATCCTAAAGGTTCTTGCTGTCACTTCACATCTTTATTAAGCTGATGCTTAAAGGATCTGGGTTGATACATCTCAACCATGTGGGCAGGAGACTTTACAAATCCATAGGACACCCCCTGATCTAGAGTTTATTGATGGCATTCTTTTTCTCCCAATACAAGCATCTTACTGTGCCCTCTGGAAATCTCACAGAGGACCCAGTTTAATTTAACTCGGATCTAAATTAACTGATAATTGAGCAAAAATTATATTATTTGCCTTTTGCTTCTTAGGGAATCCAGAAGAGTTTCAAGTAATCCATAGTCTGTATAATCCAGACACATTTTTACATAAAGTCCTGGTCCAAACCCTTGTAATTTAATCAGATGCACAGGGCATCTTCCACCTGTGCCATAACCTTCTCTCAACAGAGTCCTTTGGCAGTGAAGGGACTGCCTTGTGGGATCTCCAAACCAGCAGCTTTTCTAGCACACCCTCCTTCACTGACAATGGAAGAATCCTTGGATGCATCAGCTCCAGGGTCACATATTTGGAAATATTCATGAGCCATTGAGGTAAAGAAGCCATTTATGGACTCTGTCTGCCCTGAGTGTACTGTGGGAAGCCCACCACTATCTGTGCAAATGCCTACCACTGATGTGAATGTGAATCATCATTTCTGGAATGCCAGAACTCTCCATACAAGAACTGGGACCAGAGACTGGTTCAGTGTAATCCAGGAGAGCACCACAATAATTAATGAGCCAATACCTCCCTTAGTTTCCAGTTTCTTTCTTTGAACGCAGCAAAATTCTTAGGGTCTGATTTTGCCTGCATAAATCTGACAAGATTTCTGACAAGTTCTGGATGACTTTGTATTTTCATATTGGGCCACTTGATTTTTTAAAAATCTGTCTGAATTCCGGGAGTGGTAATAGGTTATGATGAGAAATTGTTTCTTTAAAATAGGGGAAATATATTTGTTTGAAAGTATGGATGCCTGCAGGGTGTTTGTTTGCTTGGTTTTTTTGTTTCTTGGCCTCTGAGTTTTAGAGATTTGTTTTTATCATTGAAAAGTCATGGTGCAATAGATTGGATGTTTTATGAGCATATCAAAATCTTAAGCACTGGCAGCAATTCCATTTATTGAACGAAACATAAAGATGTATTCAATTGTCTACTGCCATAGTTCTTAGAGAACTGAGAAATAGTAGCAACATGTAATTAATCTTTTGTGCTGCAGTTTAAAATAGGCTATCCAATTTCATTTTTATTTTGTTTGTTTGCTTTTTCTCTCTTTTTAAAAAAAGTGTATATTTGTACATCACCTAAGTAAATGTAAAGTCTATTTACAGCATGGGTTTTATCAGTTGGTGGGGTTATTGATATTTCATTATTGTGGGGCTTACAACCTTCAAAATATTTTATCATTCTATTTCAGTAAAGCAAAGCATGTTATTTCTGGAAACATCACTTTGTGGAGCAGAGGAGGAAAATACCTCTCTATTTCTACCTTTGTATTTTCCATCCTGATCTTCTGCCAGGTGAAGTTTGCTCTCTGCAGAGCCTGTCAGTGCTAACTCAGCTGGGTAGATGGCTGCAGTGCTATGTGAAACATTCCCTTTTTCCTAGAATTTCTAGTCCTTGCTGGCTGAAAGATTGAGGAAGCTCTGATGGGATGACCATGCCAAGAGACTGGAAGCTTATGCATGTACAGCTAAATCTGATTGCTAGCAAACCCATATGAAATAAGTGAAGGCAGAGACTGAACAGCTCTTTTACATAGTGCTGTGACAGCTACGCAGAGAGCTGTGCTAGAAGTAAAAGGCTTTCTGGGAGTTAAATGGCACAGCGGATGAGATGATCACTACTCACCTAATTGTATCTCCTGTACACTTGGAAATAAATCCTACAGATTGCAGCTGAAAGCTACTTTTCAGAACTTAGCATCTCCATGTTGGGAACAAGATTAAATCAAAGTGTAATTGCATTAAAGTTACTCTTTAGTTATGTTACAGTTTTTCAACAAATTTATGGGGGGTGGATAAAATCCAAGTCAATACCTACTATGATAAAACAAAGAGATCACCCAGAAGAAGATATAAAATTAAGAATAATATCTGAGCCAAGAGTATTTGGAATGGTTTAATAAATGCTGCTGATATTCCCTTCCATCTCCGTTGCCTGGCTTCTTAATCCACAGCCCCATATTTTTATTGATTTTGTAGGATAGATAATTGGTTCTGTAATAAACAATAGCAGTGTAAGCTCTTGCTGCCCAGAATTGTCAGAAAGCAGGTGAGTAGCAACCCAGTTGGACCTCTCAGCAACAGACCAGCCAAAGCTGCCTGGAAAAGGTCAGAAGAGCACCAAACACCACCCTGAGTCACACAGAAGCTCGCTTTAAGAACAGCACAGGATTGTGACTTGGGAGCAAAAAGCCGGTGTAGGCAGAGGAGGCTGTGGACGAGAGGGAAACCTACATCCTGGAGCAAAACCAGCCAGGAAAATATGCACAGGAGATGTTCTCTCTTCAGGGCAGGATGAGGACCTGATGCTGGGAAGGATTTAGATGCACATGTGTGTTTACGTGTGTGTACAACTGTGTATGAGGACAGAGGAACTGAAGAAGTCAATATAAGCTATGGATAAAAAAAGATCAAATTTTAGAGGTGCTGAGTACGTAGACATATATTGCCAACTCTAGTGGTTGTGTTCATTTGGTGTTTGTGCCTATACAAGGCACTGTCTTCCACCAGAAATGCTGACTTGAGCAGTTAAGAGAAGATGGAAATAACACAACTGGGGTGAAGAGGGAGGAGGAGACCAGGTGCACTTAGTGCTCCTCAACTTCCATCTCTGCTCAGCTCAATACAACCCCAGCAGGATGTGGCTGAATGCAGGTCCATGAAGGTGACAATGATAAAGCTAAATTGATCATACAGACAAATACTAGTGTGTTTATGAGAACTATCTTATACATAGATCTTCCAGTGATTTAATTATTGCTCTGGCTTTAGGGACCAGTCACTCAGAAGGGAACATTGCTGCAGCAGAATGCAGTAATTTCTGTAACAGACCATCATTTGTCCTTTTAACGCTGTCTGAGAAGCTTGTCTTTAGTCAACATTTGAGGAGGAAAACAGCTGTGGTAACTGTGTGGTTTACATTGGCAAGCAGTTACTTCTTAATGCTGATGAGGGTAGAGGTTAAAATTGAAACACCTCTTCAAATTCCAACCATCTATTAGGAGACAGAATTTATTGCTCGTATATACTGTGAAATTTGGCTTGGCAGAAATTACAATAAAAAAAGCCAAGAACTGCTGTAAAGATGTGCCAACTCTCCTATAAGGAGAGAAGTATCATTTGTGGAACATACACCTACCAGAATGTAGAGTAAAATTGATGGAAAAGTTACTGAAGCTTCCAGTTATAAACCAGCTCCCTTCTACCTGGAACTGTCCATTCCAGAATGGCATACCAGGAAAAAAAATCCCCAGAAAATGATACTTTGCTAGAAAGGACCAAAAGAAATGGGAAAGGAAGAGTTGCTTTCAGTTGTGCTTCTCATATGTCTCTGCTATGAAAACACAAATCCATTTAATTTTCATAATTGCACATGCAGAGCAGAGAGAGGGGCACGTTTAGGAAAAAGGGGGAGAAGCATCCTGCATTCCCAGGGTACCAGTGGGGTACGAGTTGATGACATCTAAGGAGGGGGAGCTGTCCAGAATCTGCTCCATGATTTCTTCCCCAGAAGTGGGGAAGAACAACACTTACAAGAACAAAAAGCCTCAAGTTAGGAACAGGTTAGCAGGACCATCTCAACACCCATTCTCACAGTGTCTTACATGCAAACACTATTGTCCTCTTTAAATCATTGTGGACCTTGTCATCCACAGGATCCTAAATGCAAGTCAAATAGGAACACTGAAACTAAGGCGATTGTTCTCATCACTACATTTGTCTTCAGTTTTGAGTGTCAACATTTATATAATTTCTTTTATTTTGGTGAGTGTTGCACAGCTGTTATTAAACTTTAATTCTGCTCATGTGAGAAAAGGGGCTCCTATTAGTCTCTTTTTTTTTTTAGGCAAGGCAATTGAGACTGAGGAGAAAATTGATTATTAATTGTTTTCAGTATGAGTTACATAACCTGACTTTTCAAGGAACTTGGCCCTTTGTGTATAGGTCCACATAGCATCCTGAGATAGGCCCAGGGGTAGAAATGTAGCTGCACATTGCTGTCAGCATGTCATGGTCCATTAATGTTTAAGATATGTATCCCACCGATTTCACTGTACATTGATATTAAAATTATGTATCCCACCATCTCTAGCTGCAAAAGTGAGTGCTCAGCACTTTGCAAAGCTGATATCCACACTGCAAGCCAACCAGCCGGAAAATGAGAAGGTCTCAACTGGTCAAGGCTTGTAAAAATGCTCCTTGGAGTAATGCACAGAACATCATGCAGAAGCACTTAGGGCGGATATTGTTCATTCCCTTCCTGAAGTCTGCTCTGTTTATTATACTCCTTTCAACAGATGCAGAAAGATTGTCCAGTATTTTGTAGACATAACTGCACATCACTTTGTTACTCAGAGGAGATCTATTCTGCACAATTTAAAGGGAAAACTACCTATGGAGAAAGGTTCTGACTGAGCAATTGAAACATATAGACAACATGTGAATTAAGGTTGCATGAACAAACTTAATTGTAGCATTCTCTCACTTACATCCTTGATTCTCCAGCTGCTTTCAAATTTTGGCTGAGATAATTTCTTTTTTGTTCTTCCTTTAATCCCTTCATTCCCTTGGGTATTCAATAAAGGAGGATTAGGATGGCACCCAACCATGTCTTTGCAAAAAGTGGCCTTGATCGTGCCCATGCCTCCCAGTGCCACACCTGTGAAATGCTGTGCTGGTGTGGACTCTGCCAGTGTTGGATCACGGATGAAGGAGCCTTGGCTGTCACGGTCATCATTTTTATCTCCTTCTAATACTCATTCATCCTGCATGCCGACTGACTGGGAAAAGGTTGGTGCCCAGTCAATTTGTTTACATCCCCAAATATTCCTGCATGGAATATTTGCTGACGTGGGAAGTCCTGCCCTTTGGAGGACAGCAAACAGCAGAGGCCTTTAAAAGGCAAAAGATTTTCTTGTTTGTTATGACCTGCCTCTGAGGCAGGGCACTTGAGCTTCCTGGTAATAAATCCCTTGAGGTGAAACACCGCTGATTCACTGGTGTATGTAAGAGGCAGATTTGTTTTAAAATAATTTGATTGCAATGGAAAGGAGGCGTGTGGCTGTTTTGGTTCTTTTCTAGAAAAGTATAAGAATACCATGAAGAAAGTATGTGAGTCAGAAAAAGAAAGAGAAGGAAGGGATAAAAATAGATAGTGTAGGGGAAGGATATCATCAACCATGGATAAAGAGACAAGACTTGATCACTGCAATTTTCCTGTCTGTGGTCAGACAAATGGTCACAGTCTTGATTTGTTGGGGGTGGAGGCCCATGAAAAAAAGAGTTTATCAGATTGTTTATACTAAAATTATCATGGGAACATCTAAATGCCTCCTCATGAAGGGGATTCTTCATGTCTTGTGAAACACCATGGGGCATGTGCAGTCTTCTGGCAGAGAGCTCCCAGAAGAGTTGGGGGGTAGTTTGGGGTCCTTGGTGGTCCCTAGTCCCCGCTAGAGATATGGTTGCCATTGGATCTTGCTTCTGTGCAGCTGTGTCTTATGGGGAAAGGGGGAAGTTAGCCCCAAAAATGCATTACCCCACCTCTGTAGGATCTGCTTCTTACCAGATGTTCCCCTTCATTGGTTTGAAACACCTTGTTTAAGACATCATGTTCCAAATTGCCCTGGATGCAATCAAACCTGGAGCAACCTGGATAATGGTTAGGATGCCACTTGTGAAATTGTTTTCCCAGGATCCAGGTTAAGGCACAAATTAACTGATAATTGAGAAGCTTTTTCCTCCCACTCTCTCACAGGCTTGAGTATCTACCACACCGACCAGGAATTTCAGAGGACAATAGCGGCAGTAAAACCTGGCATGTGATAAAAAAATACACACATAGGACTGTGATTTAGTGAAGAATAATCGAACATGCCCCATACAATGAATTGCTAGAGATCTCAGCCTCAGATTTCATTTTGTGAAAAGAGATACGCCTCTTAAAATATATATGGCTTTTTTAGAAGGAGAGAGATGGATACCAAAATTTCAGCAGAGCTAAAAGATATTAATCACAAAAAATCACTTGATGGAGAGAATTGAACAAGATTTGCAGACAGATTTAATCAGATGCAGGAGTTAATAATACTTGGAGTTCTTTGGATTGAAAATAAGATAGGCATTGGTAAATTGTTTGAAAGGAATCTGGTTTTTAACTGGAGCAGAGTAGTAACTTTTTAAAATTGATGCAAGTAAGTAACTTGCAAAGACATGCTGTTGTTTCAGATTCTGTGGCTTCAGTTAATCTGACAGAGATGTGTTCAAGAAAACTGCTGCAAATTTCAGTACAGGAAGCAAGAGGTGTTCATTCTGTAAAGAAACTGTGAAGGCTTTACCAACCACTAAACAAAACCTTTAAATGAAGACTTTTGATTTTGATTTTTAGGTTTTGGGCTTCTGTTAAAGAAAGATGTGACAACAACAAGCTGTGATGGGTAAAACAAAATTCAGGATAATTAGAAATATTCAGAAGCTTTCATGCTAGTGTAAAAAATCCCTTAAAACCTGAACAGGACTGTTTTTATTCCTAAATCACAGCTGACCTCACTCTGTGAAAATGTTACAAATCTTGCACGTGGAGTAGTATCATGGCCTGAGAATTTCCAGATGTTTTCCTGGTCTTCATCAGTTATTTTCAAAATCCAGGAATGACTTGTTTACTGGGTTGCAAAACCCTTTTTGTCTGTTCTGTGCACATCTCTAGCACAGACCAACACAATACCAGCAGACATCAGACAAAACTGCAGTCGGGCCAAGAGATCACATATTTCTGGGGAATTTCAGCTTTTTTTTTTCTGAAGCAGATGACTGGCAGGTGATTTCTTGCCCCTGCTCTGTCTATGTCAAGACAAGAAATGTAGACGCTGTTGGTGCTCCACAGATTTGAGCTCTCCAGAACTCTCACAGCCCTACAGATTTATTGCCTCTTGCTGTCAATAGAGCAATTTCTATTGAACCCCCACTGGGTGGAGTCTCAGCAGCCAATAATTTTAGCAAAATTTTTCTTGGGCTTGCTTTTATTTTCCGTGTCACTGGCACTGTCTGTATTTGGGGTTGGCTTCTGGAGGAGTGCAAAGAATTTCCACCTGTCAAGGTCTTTGAGGGACTTTTACTACAGCCTTGAAAAGGCCAGGAGGAGTGGAGGAATTTTTAGGAAGAAGAATTCTATTGCAGCATTTTCCTAACACTGTGCTAGGAAAAGGAAATGGGATTACAGCCAGGAAGGAAATTCTGGTGCAATGGGGTCTTTAACAAGCAGGGCAATTAGTGATTTAAGCTGATACTCAGTCAAAAGGTTTATTTTCAGCTCATTGGCCCCTAGAATGAGGCACTGGAACTGACTCAGGAGAATCACTACTTGTTGTGGCACTTTGTGAGGGTCCAGGTCAGCCTAAATTTTCCCTACTCTGCATTTGAGGTTCAATAATATGTTTTGGTAGGGTTAGAGGCTAGCAACAGATTGAGCAATTTCTGCTGTAAGGTTTTCTCTAACTGAACACAGAAGAAAGTTCAGTAAAAAAAAAATCCAGCTAAAAGGAAGTGATGAACTATACCAAAAGATAAGTCATTGTTACATTGACTTTAAAAAGTGAGGAAGGTGGAGATTTCTCTGCACTAAGAATCAGATTACCAAGGCAGTAAAATGAGGAATTAGGAACAGAATAGATAAGAGTTGAAGAGACTATTAAAAGATTACAGAGTCTAGAAACTGATAGAATAGAACAATGACTACTCAACCTATATTTCACACTCCTAAAGCAAACTAGGAAAACATGCAAGAGACCTTTCACGGATGTACCCAGTATTAGACTATTCAATGAAATAAAATTCTGAAAAAATTATTAATCTGATTGAAAATGCTTTGCACTCCAGGAACAAAAGTTCTAAATACAGTCTTTAGGCTATGAATGAGAGAAGTTTGGATACTTCAAGAAAACAAGTGTGTACTCCCAATGATCAATGAGCATGAGCAATCATTATTCATATATGTATGTACACATGTTCCTATCCACATATAAGTGACTTCTGCAGAATTAAAAAAAATATAATTTGTACAAAGCCTTATTAAAAAAAAATTCCCTCAATTTTGTTATGTGCCCTGTGATACAGCACATTTTTCTTAAAACCCAGGTTATGGGGTCAAATATTGTATAAAATAACAGCAGAAGGGGAAGAAAAAAAGATTCTAACCCTCTTGGCTATAGGTGAAAAGTTGAAAGCATGAAATGAATGCAGAGTAAAAGCTCAGAATGTCAAAATGATCCTCCTTAAATACAAATATCTCATCACTTCAGCTCTAATATGATTATTTTTGCAGGGCTTGCCCTACTTTTTTTTTTTTTTTAAACTTTTAGGATTAGTTATAGTGCAATCTGTTCACCCTTAGAGCCATTTTGATGACATAAAATGCAAATGAGATTAAAGTGCTATTGTGTTTGCCTCTCTGTGACCCACTGAGGGCTTGACCGCGTGGTGACTGTTTCATTCCTGCTCTAGACACTTCCTGAGTTTGCAGGTACTTGTTTCCCCTGAGATGAGGGAAGAGGAAAAGGATGACACTCAAGCCAGAGCAGGCTGAACCATCTTTCTGATGGGAGGGCTTTGGGAAATGTCAGTGTCTCCAGGCACAACACGTGTTGTCACGCTGGCTGTAACCACAGGCAATCTATGCCCTCCACACCCAGCACATTCTTGCTAGCTACTGTCTAAAATGCAGTCATTAAAGTAAAACTTTTACATTTTTCTGTTTTTGGATATGGCATTTATTTATGTATTGTACTATTTTTTTTTTTTTTTTGGCGGGGGGGGGGCGGTGTGGGATTTTAGCATTTCCACTCTGTTTTTCCAAAGAGATTCAAGAAAGGATTTTGAGAGATCACTGATGATAAACACATTTGGGGCACCAGCATTGTAGGCCATGCCCAAGGTCATGAGTGCTATTCATGAGCTCTATGACCTCACCAGAGAATCACAGAATCACAGAATATTCTGAGTTGGAAGGGACCCATAAGAATCATTGAAATCCAGCTCTTGGTCCTTTACAGGACAGCCCCAAGAACGACACCATGTCTGTCACTTTTGAGAGTTTTTTTTTTTTTTAAAAGACAGCATTTTTCTAGTGCTTATTAAAACATAACCCAGTCAGAGATCCCAATTTTCAGAATGAACAAATCATCTACTGGCATAAATTAATGACATACATTTTAAATTAATTTTTCTCCGATGTATTGAAAAGGACTAGCCTGCTGATTCCTCCAGTTGTACCAGGATTCTCATGAACTATGATTAAGTATCTCTTGTGCAAATGGTCCAGAGTTCATGTTTTTCTGGGCAACACAAAAACACCTACCAGGATTGGAAAATTTCAAAACAATTGTAACAGCAATACTAAATAATTAACTGAAATATAGGAAAAAAACCCCAGGAATAATTAATGACTTAAAGAAAGAAGAGAGGGAAATCTTAAAATCAATAGAAATGTGGAAGAATCCTGAAAATATTAAATCTGCTTAACTGCATGTTTCATTTGAAATACCATTAAGGTGAAATGCACACTACTTACAGAAAGCCCTGTTACTTTCCTTGCTACTGCACTGGGGAGGGGGCAAGGAGTGGGTGCAGAGAGCTCTTAAATAGAGTATCTTAATGGATCAGGGTCTAATTGCTAAGCCCCTGGGCTAAGCCATAGCTTTCGAAGCTGACACCTGCAGATGCTGAATAAGCAAAGCTTTCCAGCAGGCACAAAGCCTGGAAAAGGATATTAAAAAACTCTCCAAAGTTTCTGTGGGACATTCTTTGGGCATCACGCATATTGACTCCCAACCCCAAGGAGTCTGTTCCTTACAGGCTGTACCAGTGACATGTCTTAGGTGATACAAATAATCAGATTTCCCTCCCTGTCTCTACGGTGAATCATTGCTTAAGTTCTAAGCATTTACTTTCTGTCCAAGGCTGTACTTCGTTCTTAGCCTCTCTCCTTAACCCAGGAAGTTATTTCAGGCTTGTTATTCAATGAAACAGATTAGTGCTTCCTTCACTCTAATGCATCATTTTGATTAAAAATATGCATATCAATTGCATGCTAAAGAGAGAGAAAGGCTTCACCACATGCTTAGGGTCAGTCATGTCTGCAGCCCCAGCTGGAGCTCATGGAAGAAAATGGATATGCTTTGGTTTGTTGGAGGAGGTATAGAGCTGTGGTATGCTACCACTTCTAGTAACCCCCTGGGAAAGCTGTGTGGACTTATGGGATCACATCCCAGCTCATCATATTGCCCATTCCACAGGACAAGGGCACTGAACCTGAGCTGGACACAACTCACTTGGGTTTGGGAGAATCAGCTGGAGGTTGGTAAAATCCTAATTACAGCCCGTTCTCCAAACATGGTTGATGTTATTTTCCATAGCCTCCTGCTCCCACATTCCCCACTGTCTGCTCCCTGCCTGCTGAGCTCTGCACAGGCCTTACAGAAATCATATCAAGATGAGAGAGAGGAACTCGTCTGAATTACACAGGGTATGTTGCACATATGTGGATATAGATGCGCATATTTATGCATGTACTTTCTCAGATATGAGCTTGAAAATCACAGAATCACAGAATGATTTGGATTGGAAGGGACCTTAAAGATCACATCATTCCAGCCCCTCTGCCATGAGCAGGGATACCTTCTATTAAATCAGGTTGCTCAGAGCCCCATCCAACCTGGCCTTGGACACTTCCAGGGATGCGGCAGCCACAGCTTCTCTGGGAAACCTGTGCCAAGGCCTCACCACCCTCACAGGAAAGAATTTCTTCATAATATCTGATCTAAACCTACTCTCTTTCTGTTTAACACCATTCCTCCTTGCCTTGTCACTCCAGACCCTTTTTAATAATCTCTCTCCATCTTTCCTGTGGGCTCCCTTCAGGTACTGGGAGGCCACAATTCGGTCACCCTAAAGCCTTCTCTTCTCCAGGCTGAACAATCCCAATTCTCTGAGCCTTTCCTCCCAGCAGAGCTGCTCCATCCCTCCGATCATCTTGGTGCCTCCTCTGAGCTTGCTCCAACAGGTCCACGTTTTTCCTGTGCTAAGATCTCCAGAGGGAGAAAGGCCTGGCTGACAGCTGTGCTCCCACAAATAACACTCCATACCTACTCTAACCCAAAGAATACTTTAGGGGACAGAACGGTTCACCATACATAGAGATTAAAGGGAAATCATAGGAAGAACAAGGACACTGACAGACCCCAGAGAAGGATGGAGATGAGGTGTTTCTCTGGCAGTGCACTGAGGAGATGAAGCAAGCCCCAGGGAACGAGGGCTAAGAGATTTTGAAATGGTTTGATGCCTTTCTGGGAGAAGTTGTACAGCTTGGCACACACAGGGTGAGTGTGTGTCTTATAATCTTTTTTTAGAGGAAAAAGCAGTACCACCTCCCCATTACTGTCAACTGTAACATTTTAATGCAATAAGTACTCTGGAAAGCAGCTCTAGGCAGTTATAGTGTAGAGGTTGTCCCTCTCCAAACGTGCTATGATGCTTGGGTTTTTTGTTGTTAATTAGTTTTATTAGATTTTACAGCCTTATCAGAATGGAAATCAAGGAATTAAGCCAGATGTTACTGTTCCTCCAGTGAATTCTTACTGTAAATAATTTCTTCATTGATAATTAATTTTCAGTAGCAGCTCTTTGGCATTGTGAAATTACTTACTAAAAATGCAAGTGTTAATACTGTTTTTTTGTACTGTTTAAATATTAAGACTTTTTTATTTTTCCATGAAAACACTACAGCACTAAACACTATAAGAATTTTTTTAATGGTAAATATAAAAGATAGACAAAAAAGGACACAGACTTATTTTCTCCATAGTTATGTTAAAACCTCACAATAAATCTTGAAAAGTAAGCCAAAGCTCCTGTGAATGTAATACAGTGTATTTGCAAGTGATTTAAAATGGGATAAATCCTGCACTGCTATAGAGCACTACCAAAAAGGGAATCAGTAAGAGCACAGGAAGAAACAGTTTCTCAAAAATACCGATCAGGCAAGAATGAGGAGCAAGACCTTCAAGCCACTGGCAGAGGTATCAAAAGTAATAATTTCTTGCTTTGATCTTAGAAAAAAAAGTTCAACGTCTCATCACCCTCCCTGGTTATTTCCAAAATATTTTGGGTTTACCCAGAGTGTCTTAACTGCATTTTTCATGGTTTCTCTTCTTTTTTGCTACATAAACCAAAGTAAAATACTCTTCCAGGAAGAAAGCAAGGCTCCTGCCAGCACTGACACGCATCTATTTAAAATTTTGACAAGCTCAGTCTAAGTGGGCCCCATATATTACAAAGTTATCTGACATCATTCCTTCAAAGGTCTGTTAAGGTGATCTAACTCAAAATAATTATACATTTTAGGAATATGCTGATTCTAACAGTGCCAAACATCACAATCAAATAGACAACTATAACAGACTTAAATACAGCATTAAACCCAATTCCCAGAAAGAGGGATCCAGAAGTTCCTTTGTTCCTTCATTCTCAATAAGTGAAACAGAACTCATGTTTTTCCTGTTCATGGCCATTGTTTGGTGATTTTCAAAACTCCTGTCTGCTTCTACACAGCAAAACACTCTCTCAAAATGGTTTATGTAGTAACAGAGACTTATGGAAAAGCCCGAGAGTGACTCTGTGATGTTTGGGTTCAGAAGACCAGGATTTGAGATGTTTAAATGAGAAACTTCAAGCTGTTACAAATACCTGTGTTGTTTGTGAATACCAGATGCCATAGACTAAAAGACACTGTGGATTCATCGGTGGAATAGCTCATTTGGGCACCTGAGCTGCAAGGTCCTGCTCCTTGCTCTCACCCTGGTGTGCTTGCTGGGCTTAAAGAAATCGCTTCAGCCTCAAAGAGATTGTGTGTGTCTAGGACATACCTTTATTTTTGCAGTTGTCTTGTGGAGTAACTATGCCTGCTGCCTTCGTAAAGCATTTTGACACCTACTGATACAGAAAGAGGTGACTTAGTTGGGTTCCCCAATTCCTAAGGTTGTTCTGTACCTTCAAAATGCTGTGGACTGAAGACTCCAGTGTGGAGCACAGAAATAGCAGAGGAAGCTTCTGGTCCTTTTGGATAGGATTGGAAGAACGCACTACACAGCAGTTGGTTTCTCTAAGAGAATTACACACACAAGCACAGAGAGTTTATCTTGTTCCTGTTGCCATCCACACAGGAGCATGTGGAAAGAATACTTGTGTTTTTATCTACAGATAATGCCTTGACCGTTTGTTCCAGCCTTTCATTGGAGGCACTATACATCAGGGACTTCATCTCCAGCCCTGTTTTCTCTTAAGAAGCATTAAGGGGAGTTGATGAGGAGCAGAGAGGTTTCTGATGGGCCACTAGGGAAAGGAGTTACTGAGTGAAAATGTCAAGGTAGAAATTCTTGGCACAGTAATCAAGACAGGCTCTCAGGACTTTTTAAAATATGTCTTTAAATCTACTTACAGTCTGGCTGAAACCAGATTTACAGTCTATTTTTGCAGCTGCCAGTCTCCACTTAGAAAAGCTTTAGTGCTGGATATGGATAGTGCACTTCAAAAGGTAGACAGAAACCTTTGAAGTACACATAGACTGATGTGAAGGGTTGCTCAAAAGTATAGGTTTCCTCTGACAACAAAGGTATTTAGAAATGTGAGGATCCCAGAGGTGTTAAGGATTTCATCTGTGTAGGTGGAAAAAGCCTTAGATTTTACATCTAAGTGTGTTTGTGTACTTAGAATTTGTATTTTTTTTTGTTTGTGTGTGTGCATAGGTGAGGGGAGGAAGCCACCTACTTACATTGTGATGTCTTTCCATTTAAGAATTTGTTAACAATCCCTTTGAACTTATGGGAACACACTTGGAAAATATCTGGAAGGGCCAACTCCTGAATCAGCATAAATCGTGTTTAACAAAGCACATCTTTTAACATTCAAATTTTGAAAATGTGCAAAATCCTGGCATTTCATCATCTTCTCTTGAATAACTTTTTAGAATTTTTATAGTACTTATCAAAGTATGCACCTTGAACCTAAATTTTCAAAGGAATAGGTTATTTTGTTAAATATTTATGTATAATAATCCCCCTGAAAATGATAAAAACTACCATTGACAAAACCCACTTCTTGTATTTATAGAAGGGCATTTTTTTGTCACTTAGGTCAAATAAGTATCACAAAAGATAAATTCAGGTACAAGCAAACCCCCTTGCCTACAATAATTAATGGTAGACTTTTATTTCAGGAGTGTTTATCTAGAAATATATGAAGGCAGCTAACTGAATACATTTAACTACTATTGATGCTGTAGAAAAGTTCTGTACTGTTGGCTATTGAATGTGTACTAAAAATGAGAACATGAAATAAAAAATTACAGTGTGGCTAAAACTACAAAACAGCATGAAAAATACATCTTTACTTGCATTTTTGGTTTTTTTTGCCATACATCTAACAACATGTTTAATTCACAAGTCTGAGGAAAAAAGGCAAAAAAAGTGGTTTTGTTAGACATCTGAAGAAGGTTTATTGCAAAAATGAAATTTGGACAAACATGTTTTGAAACAATTTCACCCACCTTAACTACAATAGTGTAATTTATCAGGTGATTTACTAAGAATCTGCTGATGTAAACAGAACTGCCTGTTTAAATTTTGTTTTAGTGTAAGTCTGCTGTTAATTGTTGTATTGACACATAGCTACTTTTAAACTTTTTTTTAATGTGAGAATTCCAGTTTTACAAATAACTGGAAGTTCATGGAAAACGATATTTGAGTAAGTGTGCTTATAATACTAAAAAAGAGGCTCTTTATTTTTACTCCAAAGTGTGACATTCAATAGGAAAGGTGCTTTGACCCTTGAAATAATCTCACATATTGTTTAAAAAGCTCTACAAGTACCCTTTTACTGGCTTTATTCCCTGGATTAAGAAGAGGAAGTCAAGTACACACATAGAAAACAAACAAATTTTAAGTTGATTTGATTTTAGAAGGTAGAGCAAATATATTGGAGATTTTTTTTCCTTACAGCCAGCCACTCTTTGCTTCCAATATAACAAGATAAGAGAAAAAGCAGCTCACACATGTGGATCGAGATCCCCCAAACCAAGAGGACAGTTTCACACCAATGTTCTGAGTCAAAGCTTAAAACTAGAGTGTCTGGCAGCTGTTGGGTCTCTGCCCCATTTCAGGAATCTCTGAGCAGTTGCTGCGGTGGTTTGTGCACCTCCTTCCCCTGCCATCAGCACAGGGGCTGGTGGCCAGGGCCACTTTACTCCTGGCTGGTCTCCAGCTGCTAAAGCAGCTGGCCCCTCGAGGCTGCTGGCAATCAGTGAAAATCAAATCAGCCCTGTGCTGTGAACTGGTGTTGGAGTGAACTGATGCTGGGAAAGCACAGAGTTGGTAAATTGTTCCTTCTTGGCCAGAAATGTTGATCAGCATTTTTAGACGGCTGCTTTCTGTCTCGAGAGGTGTTACAGTCTGCTTTTGTGCTTTAGAAATTTCATGTTTAGACACGGACATTTAGTCTTGTAATGAAACTGAAGAGATTAAAAACTTGTAAGAGAAATCAGGTCAAAGTTTTCAGCAGCTTGGTTCCAGTGAAATTGTTCTGAATCAAAATTTAACCTAAGGATGTACAAAGGCAGCAATATTTACATGGCAGGATGAAACAACTTCTGGAACAAGTTTTGTAGAGGGATACAGAAGAGAATGTAACCGTACCTACATGTTCCTGTTCTAGTGCTGTTCAAGTTTGGTTTCTTTTTCATATGAACAATAATTGAATAGATATGAGGTCCTAGAGTCAGACCATACAAATAGGACTTTGTCTCATAAAGCCAATTCTGATTTGACTTTCACTTACCTGGAAAGTCTGTCAGAATCCGGTTGAGTGGCAGAGCTGATCACAACCTGGTTAATAGGTAGGAATTCCAGACTTGTCTCACTGTCTCCCAGAGCCCTCAACAGATGAGAGATTCCATTTTCCTTTTGTGTGTATTTTTTCCTCTGCCAAACTTGAAGGATAGGGAAAGACAAAAAGAGTGTTTTGTATCAGTCTTCTAACTCCATCCATTGCTGTTGTACTGAGCCCTGCTGCTCACTGTGCTCTGTGGCAGCTTTTGTTGGTTCCCTGCCCTATCTCTGTAAATCTAAGTCAACATTTTCAGAGAAAATTCTGCTTAATAACTTCAAAGAGTTATTGCTTCTGTCTTTGTGCAAGGCACAGCAGAGTAAAGAATAAAGAACAGACCCAGGATGACCCGACCCCCATATTTGTATTGAAGACTATAAAGCGATGCTTGTCCAAGAAAATGCAGTTTCTTTGGCAAGCATGCTGATGCCAGGAATACACGTGAATATTAAAACCTTCAGAGAGACAGGGCACTTTCTAAGGAACAGTTTTCCATATCAGGTTTCAGGAGGTGAGAACCTGGTTCTTTACCTCATGGATGAGCTAGGAGTGCAAATTCACCATGAATTGATTTAGTGGTCTGTCAGCAAATATAACTAGAGCAGGACCAGTTTCACTGCATCTCCACAACTTGTTTCGCTTTCCATCTTCTGAGCTTCCCATGTATTGCTCCCCTGGCCTTTGCTGCTATGAGATTCATTTTTAGCACCCCCAATTCCTCCTCTCCAGTTTAAGGTTTCTCAGTTGACGTAAGCAGGTACTCAACATATGGTGTTGTATTTTTGGGGATTGATTGGTGTGACGAAGCATTGCAATGTGAAACGGTGATTTCTTTTTAACTGGTTAAGTTCAAAGGGAATTGTGGGTACTTCTCCCCTGATTGCATTCCTCTAGAAACAGCTCATCTTTGTGAGATTGGTTAGACTTCTCTGGAAAGGCAAACAAAAAGGCCTTATGATCCAGATGCCATGCACAGAAGTGCTAACACATGCCACTGGATCCAAATGGGGAATTCTTCTTAAGATAATTACAAAGCAGTCCTGTGCCTCTTGCCTAGGCAGACCTAATGCCTGGAGATGCTGACTTCTGCTGAGTCACTCAGTGACTGAGAGGGGCACCTCACCCCTGTCTGTCAGTGTCGAAGGGAGGGTCAGCATGGACCAGGCTCTGCTCAGTGGTGCCCAGCAACGGGACAAGAGGCAAAGGGAAGGAACTGATGCACAGGAAATTCCACCTGAACATGAGGAAGAGTCGTGCAGTGACTGGGCGCTGGACAGGTTGCCCAAAGAGGGTGTGGAGTCTCCCTCACTGGAGATATTCCAGAGCCATCTGGATGCACTCCTGTGTCATTGCTCTGGGATGTCCCTGCTTGAGCAGGGGGTTTGGAACAGATGGCCCTCTGTGGCCCCTTCCAGCCTGACCCATTGTGGGATTTTGTCATCATCATTGCAGGTGACGGTGGCATCTTTGGTTTGTGCACAGGCTCTACCTCTTCAGTTCTATCCTGAGTCTCAAAAAACATAAAGGGCTTGATTCTGTCCTCTAAAAGCTCCCATTGCACACGTGATGGCTCAGTGGCCTTCCACAAAGTTTTCCCAGTTTCTTCTCCATCCACCAGTAACTAAATCCCCAAATGTTTTCCATTCATCTGCCATCCTTCAGTACTGTCCATGCTGCCCTAGCAACCAGCACCACCTTCTCTGATCTGAGCCACAAGGGTCTTATTCTGACCATTTCCTGCTGATTTAGAAGCTGGCCTTTGTGCAAGCACCGATGAGAGCTCTGCCACTTGTGTCATGTTTTATACATACTGGCATGGTGCACTTCATTGCAATGAAGCAAATGTCATTGTCACAGAATTCAACAGATTTTTTCCCTTTGAGAGAGCTGCTGTCCTTATCAACATGCTTTTAACTACTGGAATTAAAACACTAGGAGCAGAGACAGGGCCTTGGTAGCTCTGCAGAAATGAGTAAATTCTCCCTGTCTCAGCATTTAACACAGGCCAAAGAGACATACAGTATTTGGATGGGATTCCTAATGAGTTACTTGCATAATCCAATAGCTTTAATACATTTCTACTTCTCATCATCACATCTACCTTATTCACAGATGCATTGCATTGAGAATTTTCCAACAGTTAAATTGGAGACATGAGAAAAGGAGAGAGAGAGAGAGCCCTCAGCCTCATCTTACCCCTGCCCAGAAAATTCAATACAAACATTCCATTTGGAATGCCTTGCCTTGACTGCTGATTGATTGCTAAATTCACTACTGGCATCTCTACCTAAACACATGCAGGGAAGACTCTGGCCCTCTATTTTGAAGGTTCACCCAACTGTGCATCCATAAAATTGGAACAGCAGCAGTAATTTGGCATCCTCTGGCTTTTTCAGTTTCTTTCTGGGTAAACCCCAACTGCCTCTTAGAAAGATTTGCTGCTGCTGATTTTTTTTAACAGACCATCTGTCTCATTTTGTATTCTAGAACATTCTTCCCCTTTTCTTGTCATGCTTCCAGCAGAGTGAGAAGTTAGTTGGACTGCTCATGCTGTAGATACTTACCAGACTGCTGTTCTGTTGCTGGTGCAGCAGAAAAGAAGAAAGGCCACCCTGTCTACACTCCCTTTCTCTGGTCATGAAGTTCTCCATTCCCCTCAGCAGGGAAGGGTCTTGGCACCTTCATGGCTCCCCCAACAATTCTCCTACGCTGAAGACATCGCAAACCCCTCCTATAAAGCCTTAGGACCAGACTGGCAATAGCACAGGTAGGTAAAAGGGGCCAAGGACTGTTTTTCACCCCAGGGAGAGTGTAGCTCTTACTGTTGTCATGCCCAGTGAGCTGGACCACATTGAGAACAACCTATTTGCTGGAGATCTCTTAGAATCATAGAATTATAGAATGGTCTGGGTTGGAAGGGAACTTACAAGTCATCTAGTGCTGTCCTCCTGCCATGGACAGGGACACCTTCCACTATCCCAGGATGTTCAGAGCCCCATCCAAGCTGGCCTTGAACATTTTCAGGGATGGAGCATCCACAACTTCTCTGGGAAACCTGGGACAGTCCTTCACCACTCTCACAGGAAAGAATTTCTTCATAATATCTGATCTAAACTTACTTCCTGTCAGTTTGATGCCATTGCCCCTTGTCCTGTCACTCCATGCCCTTGTAAATAGTCTTTCTTCATCTTTCTTCTAGGCTCCCTTCAGGAACTGGAAGGCCAGAATTAGGTTACCACGAAGCTTTTTCTTTTCCCAGCTGATCAGTGAACACCAGGCACAGCAGGGATACAGCAGAATTCTCTCTGAAGTGTGAAGCACAGCTGGAGAAATTTTAAACAGTGCTCCATGCTGCCCCTTCAAGACACAGACATCATCAAAACAGAAAATAGGCAGAAAATAATTTTATTTCTCTACGTATCTGGTCCTGACACTCATATGTTCAACTGTTTCCAGCTGAAGTGGGTAGGAAAGATGCTTATTATACAAACCCTGTGAATTCTGCATTCCATATCAAAAAATTGAAACATACAAACCTTGAGAGAAATGAAAACATGAAAGAACATTCTACTGATATAAGACTATATGGCATATTTTGCCGTGAGTCCTTCACAGAAATCTGAGAGGATTCAATATCTACTAGTAAACTGCATTTGGTTTCACGTACATAGGGTGTTGCCATTTCCCTGAACAATTTGTATGGACTCCTCTATAGCCATTGGAGAGAAAAATGATTTTCTGGAATATGAACATTCTATTTAAGAAATCCACTTTAGACTAAGTTGAAGTACACCCTAGAAGTGTGTTTTTTCTGTAATTGCACAGTCTAAATCACTAACACTGTTGTAGATATCTTTGCTGCAGTGTTCTCATTTGACCAGATAAGTCCCCCCTACAGAAACTGTTGGAAGAGTTCAGGAATAATCACTTAGGGAGCCATTAGAATTTGGCAAGAAAAGGAAGGCACACTGATGCTAATGGCAGTGATTAGTGCTCTAATTCACCGGGCAACAGGATTATCACATCTGAGATATCTACTTTGGAGACAGAGCTCCATCACCGGGTCACAACCCTCTGACACTGGCCCTGATTTTTAACTCCAGTATCATAGAATCATAGAATCATGGAATGGCCTGGGTTGGACGGGACCTTAAAGATCATCTCATTCCAACCCTTCTGCTGTGGACGGGGACAACTTCCTCTAAAGCAGGCTGCTTAGAGCCCCATCCAATGTCATGTTGAATACTTCAAGGATGGGGCGTCCGCAGCTTCTCTGGGTAGCTTGTTGCAGTTCCTTGTGGTTGCACTGTTTTAGAACTCTTTCTGTTCCTTTTCACAGAGAACATAGATAAGTTGCATTCTTTTACTTTCTTAATCTCTGTGTTTGGTATTAGGTGTCATTTAGTTATGACCAATGGTTTTGGGAGGTGGATTCTTTGCTGACCAATAGTTGCTAGAATATGAATGGATATAAAAGACCTTTCTTGTTAATAAATGGCCCTTTTTCGCCATTTTGGTTCATCTGCCTGGTTTCTCTCAGCCAGCCTCTGCACCCTCGGGGACTTTGAAGCCACAGTTCCTCACCACTCTCACAGAAAAGATTTTTTTCCTAACATCTAATCTAAACCTACTCTCAGCCAGTTTGAATCCACTCCCTCTTTTCCTGACAGTATTTGCTTTTACTCACTGAGGAAATTCTGAGCCCACCTGGCTTGACCAGAGCCTCACGAGGCTTTGGAAAACCACAATAAACGGGACACAAGACAACTACAAATAAAAGAGCATATGGCAGCAAGGATGAAAACGAGTCCTACAGAGGACTATAGAAAACCCTATACACAGCAAAAGTCAGGTCAAATTTTGGACTTGATGATCTTGGAACCTTTTCCAACCTAAATGATTATATGACTTTGTGATCATAGGAATATTAAAATAAAAAAAAGGTGAAACATTCACTGATTTATGCTGAACACAGAAAAAGCCATATGGTGCCAAAAATGATGCTTAAAAATAATTTATTTTTATTGCAGGGTAGCAAATTAAACCAAACATTGCCTTGTTTCTCTGAAATACAGGCAATGGGACAAAAGTCCAGTAGAGACATTAAACTGGAACCGTATTGTGAGAGAAGCTGACATTAACAGGCTCAAGTATACCTGTCTGTTCTTTCTGATCAGAAGGTGCACTTCTGGAAGGGCAATCCATGCTTTTCAGGACACAGGTGAATTGTCAAAAGACTAAATACTGGAGAAACTATAGTCCTACCATATGTTCATAATTCAGGCCTTTATAAATCTTTTTCTGTGTAATTTTATTTTTTCTAAGAAAGATGACATCAAAAAAGAACAGTTCCTAATGCTGGGATTGGACCACATAAGCTCCAAACCCAAGTAACCCTACAACTTAATTTGTCCTATATCTCTACACTCCTTACAGTGGAATAATTACTGGGGAGTTAGCTTGCTCCATTTTTACTGCCTAAATTATTGCCAGGGCTGTGAAACCAGAGCACAAGTCAAGTTATGTTTTTTCAATCTTTTTGGAAAGCACCTTTTCAAGGCACTACCATTTGGGCTTTTTTATTTCATTGAGAAACTTACCAATTTCATAGAGTGGATTGAACATGATGAACAAGGAAATAACCTGCTCTCCTGTCTGGGAAATGTAGTGAAAGCATAGCAACTGGTAGCTTTGAAAACGTGAGTGATACTGAGATGCCAGCTCTAAAACTATCAGACCCATAAGTGAATAAACATATTTAAATGCTGCGTAGTGGAAATTAGATGCCACAGGAGAGAAATGAAGGCAGAAGTTATTTCTCTGTGATGCGGCTAAGCATAGTACCTTAAAAGCATTGATGTGTAAAACTGTTCAGTGCTCATGGGTTTTAAGTCTTAATAGACAGCTTGGGGTTTTAACTCTGCTGAGGTTCTGTAGCAGAAAGCATAGAATTAAACTGGCTGAAAACAATTCAAGGGGCAGTTTGGAGTCACTGCCTTTACAAAATAGGGTTAACATTGCAGACTGGTGGCTTGTATTTCAGTGGGTGTGAGCAAAACCAAAATGCCACTTGCCCAAAGGAAGGAGGCGGTTTGGCCTTCTTCCATTTATATAAAAACTGTATAACTTTATCTGTGGAAGGCCAGCCTTTGCTGAAACTTCTCATAAACTGATTAGTGCCATGGTCAAAAGGCACCTGGCAGACTTATCATCTACTGAAAATACAGAGATAATTTTTTCTTCGGCTACAAATGGATGCAAATTGAATGTTAAACTGGAAGAGTCACTGGGGACTTGCAGAGTGAAAAATAGATAAGAGAAACAAAAATAAAAGTGTCTGACAGGATTTTTCATTTCTGAGAGCCAACAGTACTTCATGATGGGCAACAAAGGAACAGATGTGTTGTAATAGGCTGCTTCATGGTTGCAAGACATTAATCTTTTGGCTGGACACACTAGAGAGGAGCTGGCAGCATTTCTTGCGAGGTTAAGGAAGAAGAGTCAAAAGCAGCATTGAATCAAAGTGGCCACAAGAGCTGGGACAGCCAGAGGCAATCGTCACCAGAGCTAATGGTCTGGTCAGAGCTCTGGGCACTGGTAGGTACAACCAGCATTCACCCCAGAAATTGCCTAAACACCACGGGCAGCTTTTTGATATCACTACATAGAAAGGTGCTCCATTGAAGCGTGACTAAATTTGGGCTTGGAAAAATGGGGCAAGTCTCCAGTCTACCAGGACTAAGCTTTTCTTTTCTTTTTTCATATAGGGCTACAATATAATTAACACAAAAACATTAAATGCATTTAAAGGACAGCAAAACGTAAAGGCAAAATCCTCTTGCAATAGTAAATGATCATAGATTGGTTTGGACTTTAACAATCATCTACTTCCAACCCATGATAAAGTATTTATTTTCAAAGGTTTGTTATTTTCTTTCAAGTTAAATGTGGCCATGGGGACGTAATTGTCAACATAGAGATGTGTATTTTATTAAGGCGTTATTATTTTAATTTTGCCTACTTTTTATCAATTTTATAACCAAGGAGATATAGTTCACATTTTATTTACAGAAACATATTGATTTTGTTGGTTCCTAAAAGGCACTTTGAAGACATGGTAATGGAATGGGAGCTGCTTTTTCTTGCAGATCAATTAGCATGAGTTTCATGGACTGTATAAAATGGACACATTTACTAAGCTCAGCATATTCCTATGGCTTCCCATGCAGCAGCAGCAGACCCCGAGCCACTTAGCACTAGTAACACACTTGCTGGAAATGCTAGTGAAGAAGTGAACCATCAAGCACGGTTTTTTGGCAGGCTCTGACACGGCCTAACTGAATTAATTCTGCTGATTATACCACCTGCAGTATTTACTTGATGAAATACGAGCGGTGAGGGCTGCTGCACGTATCCCTCTTCCGAAGGCAGCGCTCATCGGAGTGGGTGCCCAGGTTTAGCCACCGCCATAGGTCAGCCAGTGCTGCAGAGGTGGGGATTCATTTGCTTAATTACTCTTCCTCATTTTCTCCAGCCTTGCCTTTATCCTGTGCACAAACTGCCTGAATTATTCTTGTGAAATATTAGCTAAGAAGCTTATATTCCTTTTTTTGTTGTTGTTCATCAGATTGTCCCACCAGATTAGTTTACACAAATCAATTGCATTTTTTGTTTGCTCAATGAATGTTAGTTTCCATGGCCTTTATGATGACTTTGTATTACCATCTTGTGATTGGTCATTAAATTTCATGGTAACATTTTGGATGCTTGGCTAACAGACTTTGATAACTTTGTGTCCAAAAATTATAAAAAAATGATATTTTACAATTGAATTTTTCAACTTGAGGGCGGCTAAATATTTTTAATCATTGATCACAGCACAACTTCTGGCAATGCCTTTAGATTTTCTACTGAATTGTGTATTTTCAGACGTTTCTAGTATTCTCAGATTTTTGAATGAAATTAAAAATACAGGACAAATTTTTGTTTTTCATTAAAAAAAAAAAAAAAAAAAAGAAAAAATAAAAGGAAAATAAAATCCCCAGTCCAAAGGTTCAGAAATGAAATCCTGCAGCTTCATGCAAATTGTTATTCATTCTGCTGCCTGTGAAGTGATAACCTCAAACTCTATCTCTTTTCATGCAGTATGAACAGGACTTGAGCACCAGCTCAGCAAAAGGGAAGATTCCAATATTTGATAGGAAATAAGAGATAGTCAGGGAGTCTAGCACAAAAAAAGAAAATGGCAATGTTGGGAAAGCAAACAGGAACAGTTAAAGCAGTATTTTCTAAAATAAATTTAGTTTTTACACTTTAACATTTCCTAAACTGTCAATATTTTATTATTACTTTCTATTTTTTAGCATCTCTGAGTTATTAGTTATGTTATATTATTATTATTATTAATTATTATCTATTATTATATATTATATTAGTTATATTGGTTGCATATTTTGCCCTCACAATCCTGTGACAGGCATTTGGCAAATGAGGTGGTTTAATTTTAACAGTGCTTATTGATTACAGCTCAGACCTGAGAAGAAAAGAGAAGATCCAGAGAAGTCTGTTTGGATATGTATAAATTTCTTGAAACAGCAGCTGAGAGATTTATGTAGTGCTGCCATACCTGTGTGGTTTTTCATTCACATGGACAATCTTCAGGCGCTTGCTGCTGGGGCGTTTGAGCCATATCCATGACCTAGAAGAATTTCTCACAGAATTTCCCATCCCACCTGAGTCTGCTGTTCCAGTTTGTGTTGGTACCTGACACTATACAAACAATAATGACCACAGAATCACAGACTCATGGAATCATAGAATCCTAGAATCACGGAATCATAGAATTATGGAATCGTAGAATGGGCATGGGTTGGAAGGAACTTTCAAGATCACCCTGTTGCTGGAGCAACAGCAAACACACAGGGCCACTTGCCTACATTCCTTTTCTCTGGAAATGAAGTCCTCCATTCCCCTCAGCAGGGAAGGGTCTTGGCACCTTCATGGCTCCCCCAACAAGTTCACTTACACTGAAGACATTGCAAACCCCTCCTATAAAGCCTTAGGACCAGACTGGCAATAGCACAGGTAGGTAAAAGGGGCCAGGGACTGTTTTTCACCCCAGGGAGAGTGTAGTCATGACTGTTGTCATGCCCAGTGAGCTGGACCACATTGAGAACAACCTATTTGCTGCAGATCTCTTAGAACCACAGAATTATAGTATGGTCTGGGTTGGAAGGGAACTTACAAGTCATCTAGTTCTGTCCTCCTGCCATGGACAGGGACACCTTCCACTATCCCAGGATGTTCAGAGCCCCATCCAAGCTGGCCTTGAACACTTTCAGGGATGAGGCATCCACAACTTCTCTCAGAAGGTCCTCATCACCCTCACAGGAAAGAATTTCTTCATAATATCTGATCTAAACTTACTCTCTGTCAGTTTGAAGCCATTCCCCACCTTGTCCTGTCACTCCAGGCCCTTATGAATAGTCTCTCTCCATCTTTTCTGTGGACTCCCTTCAGGTGCTGACTGTACCTTTTTGACTGAAAGGCCACAGTCAAATCACCTTAAAGCCTTCTCTATTCCAGGCTAAACAATTCCAATCCTCTCAGCCTTTCCTCATGGGAGAGGCCCTCCAGTCCTTTGTTCATCTCGGTAGCTTGTAAGTTTAATATCATATTTAAATAATATTTATGACATATAGTTTAATTGCTTAATAGTTATTTCAAAAGTTTGATTTATCTTTTCTGAGAAACACTAGAGTGAAAAAATTTGATAATCTATTTTTCTAACTTTTTTTGTCTATAAAAGACTGTCAAAGTTTGCTCCTATCTCACAGTGATGCTTTATTCATTATTATTTTTTAACATTTTCAAATTGCTGGAATTATATATAGGCTTATTTTGTCTTGATTTCTTCAGATCAAGAAGATGATTGCTTTTGAAGAGAAGATAGTCCTAAAATGTACTTGTTTTTCCCTATTATATTTATGTGCATTTGGCTGTTAAAATTGTGCGTGAGCAATATGCAGAATTGTTGTTTTCTAACCTCAAACACATTTCATGGAATTAAAAGGTAATTTATTATCATTCTGAGGTACTAACAATCTCTGACATATGGCTTTTTAAGGTATATCTACCACAATTCTGCTCAACATAACTAAGATTTTCAAGGGTGTGAATTTGGAAAAAACATTTTAAATCCAAATTTTACTTTACCCTCTTTAACTGAAGGTATTTTCCATTCCTTCTTCCTCATCTCAGTCACATGATCTTAGCAATCAATTTTTGCAAGACTTTCTCAAGAAATATTCTTAGCCTCAACATATATGAGCTACATGTTAGAGTAATGGTGTGATGGGAGGCATTGAATTAGAAATCATGGAGGTTGAGATTAATATGTTTCCTTAGAATTTACCAAAGGTTTGCACTCCTAAACCCAAGATAATTTTTACCCTTTTTGTAATCGGTCTTTCCTCTTGCTTTGCCTATGCAATGCATTATGTCTGCTAATGTTGGCTCTGAAACAGCTGTCAAATAAACATTTCTCTTCTGAAATTCTGTTGATTAGTTTGGCAAGAGTACTTCCTTAATATAAGAATACACCTAGAATATTTCGTTTGAGGCAAGTCAAACAAGAATTGTTGTTCTTGTTGCCATTTGACTTGGTGAGGCAAATGCTTCAATTTAAGGGGGAGAGATCTTCATGTCTAGCTTACTGTTTCATGTACTTTAATTTCACTGACATATAAGTCAACATTTTTAAAGGAATGGTTGTTTGTTTAATTTTTTAAACCACCTTTGATACTTTAAAAGGTACATGTCTGAACAAAGACATTCTTATGGAGAATGGCATTAAAAAGTCACTAAACTCAGTTGCCTTCCTTTGTATTTCTTCAAAGTGAGCAATACTATGGGCCTTTATACTGAAATTTTTCTGAGAAAGGGAAAAATATTTTGAAAAACTTGTTCTTTTGTCTCATAGACTTACAGACAAGATAGCAGGTGTCTAGAAAAAGTCCAAGTAAAATGCTAGAAGTGACACTGGACAGCATGCTTTATGTAATAATATCTTTTCTATAATTATAATAATATTGGAGGACAATTTGTAAGTTTCATATACTAATTTTATTCTTGTTCAAAAGCAAAGCTTCCCTGATAATAAATTAGCACAAGCTCACTGTAGTTAAAAAGTAACTGGGTATTTCAGGATTTGCTCTGGTTTTTGAATTGTATTCTTCTCTTACATTATTTCAGTCAGTATGATAGAGGATTAGCAGAAGAATTCCAAAGAAAACACTTAAGCTTTCTCTATCTACTTAAAGTTTCACAATGGTGCATTTTAAAGGAGATTATTTCATATTAGTGGAATAAATATTATTCAGATTTATATTGTAATAAAAATACTTAGTTTATGCATGGGGGAAAATACCTAATATTAAAGTGCTGAAAGCTAGTTCTTATGATGGGAATGGGGCAGAGAAAAGGAAGAAAAACTATTGCTTGTAATGACTTAAAGTAAACTTGGATGTTTAGATATTCCTTCTCCTGGTCCTTTGTTAAGGCCCTCTGAAGTGGTTCTTTGGGAGAATGTTTAAAGTAGAGTTAATTGTCACATCAATTGTTGTACAATGTCTTGTGTGTGGTTTTTTTCTTTTCAATTCTGTCCAAATATGCAGGTGTGGGTGAAATAATTATAGCTAAAAAGGAAAATAGTTCTGTGAGAATAGCAAATCAGAATAATTGTTTGCCCTTGAAATTTAGAGAAATCACAGTACTTATTCACTTCCTCTGTTACCTTTCTTCCAAAACTGATTGGTGCATGTACTTGATTTTATAGATGTATCAGTAACATACTGCTCTTAATTTATGCCCTCCTTCTTCTCTCCCATTTTGCACCATAAGTTTGTTTCGGAGAACTATAAAATTGATATTTAGATTGTTTTGAGATGCTGAGTTAACCCACTCTGAAGAGTTTCTAGATCCCATTATTCAAATTTGGATAACACAGCACAGCGGTCATTCTTAGACCGACAGCTTAATTTGCTGATTTAAGGTCAACTGCTTCTTAATCTGAAGGGAAAAAACCCCAAGATTTTTCTTATTGCACTCCATTCATATTGCTCAGTCTCAGCCTGTTCTACTTGACACAGGCCAGCCTAAGCCCTACTCAGTGACGACAGACTAGTCCCTACTGATAAAAACTGAGACAGTTTTGCCTGGTGAAAGGATTTCTTAGTTTGCTATGTATTTGGGCAAAAAAAGAACTCCTCCTCATCTATGAATCTACCTATAATTCTCTCCAAAATGGGAAATTCCAAAAACTCTGTCATTCTGCTTTCCACCCAAACACCTGTGATCTCAACCTGAACTTCGCAGTACTTCAGGGGTCCAAAGGAGCATATATCATGATTTTAATTTTCATCTAAAAGCTGTGCTAGCTCCTCCCAGCTCCTAAACAGAGCAGGAAAGAAAAGGAGCATGAGAAGGTGCAAAGAGATATCTGAAGAGAACTCCCCGGCTCTCCTACGGGGGAGTGAGAAGGAGGAAGGGACACTGTTTTTTACTTTTTTTTCCCCTCAGTCAGTTGCTGCTGCTGGTTGCTGGTGCTATTGGTATGGCTGCTGCTTGGATTTTCTTTTTTTTTTTTCTTTTTCTTTTTTCCCCCTGGGATTGTTTTCTTCATCGTTTTTGGACCCTTTTCTTCGACTTGCTTTCTCATCCGAGAACCTGAGGAGCCCCGGAGGACAGCGGATGAGAATCCTCCAGGGAGCCACCGGAGGAACTCCACCTGGCCCCTCTGGGGACCCCAGAAAGGGGAAGCTACGCCTGAGGAAAAGGACACTAAAGTTCATCAGCTGTTTATTCAGGTTTAATGACCCCTTTTCCCCTTTCCCCTTCCACTGTGTGGTCTGTTAATTAAACAGTTCTTTCCACTTTAGGCTGAGATATTCTGTTGTTGTGGGCGGAAGGGGTGCCAGAAACCTTTGTGGGGAAGGCACCTGTTCAGAGTGCTTTCCACCTAGGATATTTGTCTCTAATCCAAGACACTCCTCCAAAGGACTCCATCAATCTGAGCCCTCAGAGCCATTGGAGCAAAACTGCACCCAGATTTTCAGTGTCACATCCTGAACTCAAAGACCTGGGCCCAGATTTTCAGAAGTATTCAATAACTCTGAAAGTGCTAGAAAGGGCCTGGGTTTCTGCAAAGTGCTGAGTGCTATTCCTCTGAAAATCAATTGCCTCCACAGCGCTTCAAGCCAGGCATATAAAACATAGAACTCCAAATCACTAGTTGGTCTTAAAAAGTCTTGGCTCCGAAGCCTGCCAAGTCAGCACCTTCTTTGCCTACTTGTAAAGGCAGCCAAAGAAAGGAAATAGATGAGCCATCAGCTCTGAGCATAATTTCTACTGATTCAGTTCTTAGTTCATGAGTTAGCTGGAAGGAAAAAGGGGAAGCATATGAAGAGAATGTTTCAGATCTCATAAGACGATATCCAAATACCTTTAAAACAATAAACAATGCACTTGTTAGAGGAGTATTTACCCCTTCTGTACACTTATAAGGAAAATGAATCAATTAAATTTTAATTACTAAACACATAAAACCAGTGTATTAATTAAGTGGTTTCCAGTTGCAGTAAATGATGCATCAGCATTTTTTCCTGTGTCTTATTTCACTGATGACAGCCAGTAATGGGCTTTCAGGCTCAGTGTGGGCTCCAAGCGCTGGGAGCAGCAGGTTGGGAAAAGCAGCCAAGAAATCTTTTCACATTAAAAAGCAGAACTCTGCCACTAATTATCTTAAAAGTCAAGTTTGCAGTTGTGAGTAGATGGTCCAGGCAGCAAAGTGGATGTGGCAAAAACCATAACCCAAGACGCTGGGGACTGAGACTCTGATATGAACCAGAACATAATCCCAATCTCTTTTGGACTAAAACAGGTGCTCCAAATCAAAGTTGTAGTGTCTAGCTGGGAGGGGTTTGATGGAGGATTAGTGTGCTCTGGCTCACAGGGCACAAGGAAGGGATGCAAGCTGAATGCAAACCCAAAGGGCACACTGCTTTTCGTGTTGGAACATCCCCACCTTTGTACAGACAAAAATTCCTTGGTAACTCTGCTTATCTGGCATGCCAGAGGATGGTGGATTCCTCTGGCTATGTTGTAAATGTAGTTCACAAAGGAGATTTGTCTCTCTCTAATACGTGGTACAAACACCTTTTAAAACTTTTAAAGAGTTTTACTTTGACAAGGAATCTTCCTTTTGTTTTTTTTTCCATACACCTTTTTTCTTTGTATGCAGCCCAAGTAAAGCCTTAAAAGATGTTCTCTGGTAAACTCACTAGCTGACATTAAACCCAGAAATCAAGAGGAATTCTTTCCCAACTTGCCTCCACAAGGATTTGGAGTTACCCAGGCAGAGTAGAAGTAAACTCCTGACCATGCAGAAATGTGTCTGTTCAATTGCCATACCTCAGCCTGGAGACACATCAGGGCATCACAGAGCTCCCTCAACTTCTGCTTGGTCCTGATGTGCTGCTCCAAATCACAGCTTTAATCCCTATATCTCTAGAGAGTCTGGGCTTTCAAGCTTTCATTTTGTGTCCAGTCTGTCAGTTAGAGTTACCTGGCACCCCAGCAAGGAGCCAGTCCTTTTTCTGTGCCTGAGTGCTGACAAATGGACACTTCCTGAATTTCTTTATTGTCTTCCCTTGCTGTTTCACCAGAATTTAGGACCACTGGGAAATTCCAGCCTGAGAGTGTCCAGCTTTTCCTCACTTGTGCACAAGTAGAGCCTGGCTGCCTTGTGCAGGCAAATGGGTGTGCTGGGCAGACACTTGTTCAGACACTTGGGACTGGAATCCACAGCAGCAGGATGACTGAGTACGGAGACATCTAATTAAATTAAAAAATAATGCTTGGAAGGAGCAGTATTTGAACTCCAATTCCATTTGAGGGACATGTGACTTGGCTCTCCTGGGTCATAAATACATCTGCAGCTGGTGACAGCACTTACAGTGACTATTTTTTACAAAATATCTTAGTCATTGGCACATTTGTTCCTTTGCCAGACATAATTTATACCTACAGTTTTCAGGAGAGTAGTCTGGACAATACCAAAAGAGTAACTCTGTGGGGTCACTCTGCCAGTTGTCGCTGTTTATTGGTCTACTGTCTGTTTTGCCAGTTAACGTTTTTGCTGCACAGTCAAAAAAGCTGATACCAAATTTTTGGGAAATGAGGGGAAAAAAAAAAAATCATACCTTCAGCTCCATAGTAGAAACAGCTCCTAGGAGGTGGCAGGCAACTGGGTTCTGGCTGTCGTTACTCTGGTGGGGGAGATGCTTTTTCTGAAACAGAAATCAGATTTTTTAAAGTATTGCCCAGGGACATCAATTAGACCACAGTAAAATGTAAATTTTGTACCCCCCTTGTTCCTTCAACAGCTCAGCTACCAATGGCCCCAGTAGGTTTTTCTTCTTTCTGCTCTGTGAGTACTTCTTAAAGTAATTCAGACAGTGAAAATCTAGACTCATTGAACTAATAGCGTTCTCTCTCCCTCTGCATTCTGCAATCTGACATGTGGCAGAAACCCCTCAATTAAATATAAAAGCTGAACTATATAATTATGTTGAAACAACAAAGAACATTTTATGTGGGTAGGGAGATCAATTTATTTGTATAGTAAACAGAAATTTTATCTTTAGCTCATGGTCTTGATTTTATAAAATAAAACCTTGGAAAGAAAGGATATTTCCTGAGTTTTCTAAAAGAAGCCCCAAAAGTTTCAAAGCCTTTTTTTTTTTTTTTTTTTTTTTTTTTTAACAGAAAAGAAAGTAAAATGACTTCACATTGGTAGCTTTTAATATGGTAAAAAAAAAAAATCTATGAACGAAACCAGTTTTATCCTCACAATATGGATCCAATACATGGCAAAATGTTTGTAATCATCTTTCTCAGGAAGGGGAAATACAAACACCAAGTTGATGACCTGCAGAAGCACATGAAAGCAGCAGCATGATGCGATCCAAACTCCAGGGCACACAATAATCACGGCACCAGGACAGGCTGGGTCTGCCACAGCATCACCTGCTCCTCGTGGCAGTGGCCAATCCACATTCACCAGCTTGTACTTGGATCAAAACTTGAGCCCACATCGCCTGCTGGGGTGTGTAGATTTGTATGGGATCGCTGGATAGGCGGCACAAACCTTAACATTGGTCTCATGCCAAATTTCCTCCAAGCCATGCAATACCTGCAACAACAGGTGAGGAACATGCAGCTGCTCTCAGCAAAGATCTCGAGTGCTTGTGCAGTGCTGAGGTTTAGCTGCTGCTCTGAAAATTCCCCAGAGCTGCTCCAGAGCTCTCACCCTACACTCGGCACAGTTTTCTGAGGAGCTCTTGTAGCCTGCTCAGTGCATCACATCAGGCACTGTTTTACCTCCCTTTCCTCTCGTAGTTGAAATGTGTGTTCAGTGAGACACTGGCAAGGATATGCTGCTGTGTTGCCCTCCTGCTTTCCCCTACACCTTCCAAGAAAGTGAGAAATATGTGTAAGGTCTCTGAAAAAACCCACCATCAAGGACTGGATAGGAATTGGACCTTTTAGAGAAACAAATCTACATCGCACTAGTATCAGTCTAGCTGTAAAAGTCTGAAAGGATTCCACCTGATGGTAGAGATGAAAGCACAACAGCTGGGGCAATTGATCCACCTGCTGCCGTGTGAACACCTCATCATCATGCCACATTTTGCTGCGTATTTTCCTGGTATAAGAGGGGCTAATAATAAAACAGAGCTTCTGCTAACATCCAACTCACTAGAAATGAGACTACAATTAGTGTGGGACTCTCCCACTCCTGAAGGGAAACCGGATTTGAAAGGAAATCTGGGAATAGGCCAAAGATATGTTAAAGTAATGTATTATGAAAAGAAAGTGGTCATCTTTCCAACACACTCATTACCCTATTCTGTTTTATTCAGAAAAGGTGAAGAGACTTGTCCATCTCTAATCAATACCATACCTCTCAGTGGCTTGAATGGATTGGACTATATTTAGAATTTCTGTATGGGACCTGCATTATCTTTCTTCAGAAACACCATCCCTTATATCAACAAGCAACATGTCAATTGAAAGCACAGGGGATGTGTTAAACCTCTTCGTCTGGCGTGCCTGGCAAGGCTCCAGGTACATAATACACTAAATATGGTGCTTCTTTGTTCTCAGGAGTCTGTGACCACAAAGCTCCTGGGGGGAAGAGGAACATTATCAGCTTAACAAGTGATGCTTATCTCTGATGAAGCTGCCGCTAGAATTTTTAGGTCACATTTTCTAATGTTTTTCCTTTCAGATGAAGCACAAAGTATTAAAATACACATCAAAGAGTTGACTTGTTTCCATGCCTCACTTTAAACAATGGGAGAATCCTGCTCCTCTTTTCCTGGAATTTCTATGTTTCTAGCCTGTCCTTAATAATTTCATCTTGTCATTGGGACTCAACAGAGAAATCAAATGGAACTGACCACTAAACCCCTGTTGTTAGAGGCATAAAGTGAAATGGGCTTCCAGAAGAAAGAGCTTCTTGAAGAGACTTTACAAAGGGTAAAGAACATCACTACTGGACAAAATGAGCTAGAATTGTGGACTATTGTCTTAATGCTATAATAAATGGGCATCATCTGCTCTCAGTGCTCTTCACTAGCAGAGGTATGCCAGGGAATTCCCAGAGAAACAGAGATGTGAATTCTCCGATAAGATACTGATTGACACTGCTTAGCTGGTCTGAATTTGTAGATCAGAAGCAGAACCAACATCCTGCAGAAGTGCACAGGGGTAGGTGTTTCATTCTTTCTCCCTGCCTCTGACAGGCGCAGTGAATCCTGCGCTTTCCCTGGCGGGCTCAGGGAAGCTATCAAGGAGAATGCAGTGCCTTAGAATTCACTTTCACTGCATTCAATTTCTTTCTCACTTGGGAAACCCAAGTCGAAGGCGCAGGTGAGTGTCATTCAGGAGGTAGGATGTCCTCAAGTGTCTTAACTTTTCCTGCAGGCAATATTTTCCGAGCAGTTATCAATTTCTTTCATCAGGATTGGAAATCACTGGCAATATTTGCAGCTTTGGCCAATCCAGTAGTTCCTGAGAAGTCACTCACTATGTACTTCACCTACAGGATTACCTCATATAATATGAGATGCAGAGGAAATCCTGTGGCCTTCAAACACATTTCAGTTCAAAGATGCCTCACCCTCAGCATGACACTGTGGTGGGCATGGCTCTTGTAGAGTGCAGCTACAACTTTGTTTCTGGCCTGCACAAGGACTTAGGGCTCTGTGGGCTTGCAGAGGAGATAAATGTGATCTATTCAAACAGTAGTGAAAAAAACCTGTTCATAAATTACAGGAGCCTTAAGACATGATTGTCCCAAATTAGTGGACAAATTAGACATCACAATTTAGATAACAACGTCCACCTGGTCACATGGTCTGTGTCACCAGGGAAGGTCATGCTTCATGCTGGAGGTCATATTAAGCCTTTCCATAATAAAACCACAATGTCTTTTTTACATGAAAACCAGAAACACATGGCTGTTTTTCCTCAGTTTCCATGAATTTCTGGCCCAGCACACTGCATACAGAATGATCTCTTCTCTTCCCTTCTCAGAGAATGGAGCCAAAACATGGTCTATCATATTCTGGATCTAATATTAATTTGTTTGAAGTGAATTGCCTGGCTTGTATCAATTCCAGCGTTTCCCATGTTTGTTATCCGTAGTAAGATCCAAACTTTAGGACCAGCTGAAATGGAAGTTAGAATCTGAAATCTGAACTAAACTAACTCAGGAAACTCCAGTATTTCTATGTATATTTTGTAGTTTCTATGTGTTTTTAATAGATTTTTTTCTCTGTTCTGCCCATTTTCAGCTTGAACCCATCTACAATTTTAAGAAACAAGTTACTCAAAGACAAAGCCATCCACAAACATACCAGCCACTGAATGAAGATAATATTTTTTCATTTTGAGCACACTGAAACTAAAAATGGCTTCATAGCAATGCTCCTACACTGATGAAGCTTTCTAAATATGACTTGGTCCATTTATAATCTAAATTTATTTTTCTTCCTTGTCATTACTCTCAGTATCATGGGCTTGTTTCTAATTTATTTTAAAAGTTACTTCCTCAGGGGGTATTTTCTTTTTAGAGGCTAAACTCCTATATTTTTTGGAGGGCTATGATTGGGTGGAAACACCTGAGCAGAGAGTGAAACGTTGAACATTGCTAATGTCATCGCAGCCATAAGAGCGATACTTCAGTCACCTATGTGACTCACTGCTTTTTGTAAAGGCATGAATGATTTGAATATACTGTTGGCTGAGCTTTAAGCTGATCAGCTTGTGGGGTACATATGTATACAGGAGAAAAACCATCCTTTGGAATAGTATGACTGAAAGGGAAGGAGTGAAACTGTACCGATTTACATATGATGAATACCTGATTTATGCACAGTGCTTGGATCAAAACCAGCTTTGATTTTCAGCCCAGACAGGAAATTGATTTGCATCAGTTTTACATATGTTGGAATTTGACTCTATTTGTTTTCTGCTGGAGAATTTCAATGCTTATTCACTGCGATGCTGCGCTAGGTATACGTACTAACAATGTTGCAAAATGTTTTTTAAATGCTACAAATACAAAAGCTAATGCTTTACTCTCAAATAGGAGATCCCATAATGCAAAGTGCGTCCTTGAATCTAGTTCTTTCAGATATCTTGTTAATTTTACTTTTACTTCATTATTTCTGTGTTAAACCCCAAAAATTTTAGTAAAAGCAAAATGCTGTGAGAATGTTTTCAGATTCTAATTTGATAACAGATGCTAAAAAAAAATATTTTCAAATCCATAAAATTGTATTAAACAACATCCTCTTTTTATTTACATTTTCAGTATGGTACAAAATTTGTTTTGGTAGCTAAAACTGTTGCCTATAGTATGCTGAACTTAGAACCCTACAGTCTGAGTTTCCAGTCCTGCAGTGATTGATCAATAAACCTCTTCTTTGAGGCAGCAGTGACTTTTAAAATAGATGTACACACAATGTAGCCCTGATATCTTATTAAAATTTCTATTTTTAGCTGAATAACTATTAAGATAGCATATCCCCATCTTGATCCTGCATTCTGGGTGTAGCAGGGCTGCAACTCTTTCTATCTCTCCCTCACTGTGACATTTAAACTAAAAGAAAACTCTAAATAAAGTTAGGCCTCTCCAGTTTTCCACTAAACTCCATCTTCTTTCTTCCAGTTACTTGGCATCTGCAAAGTAATTAAAAGTGGTCATTTGAAACTAACAGGCACAGCACTGCCAGCTGCCACTGATGAGACATTTTCCCAGTGTTGTTATCTGAGTTTCAGGGGAAAAAGAAGCTCTTTTTGTGCCTATTTTCCTCCAGTACAATATACTGCATTTTTTTTTTTTTTTTTTTTTTTTTTTTTTTTTTTTTTTAGTCTGGGAACTGCAGCATACGTCTATGTTTCTTAAGTTCCTTAAATTAATTTTAAAAGTAATTTTCTGTCTTTAGATGGAACCTTCCCTTTGATAATATCACTTCCTCTCTGAAAAGACTGATTTTCATTCATGTCTATTTTAACCTCACTGCTGACCCAGATATTAGATGATAATTTGTGAAAATATCATTCTATATTATCTTGTTGCAGGAAACTTCTGGGAATCTGGTGCTCAGAACAGTGTTGTGTAGAAACCTGGAATGAGATGAATGTTGGAAACTCTATGTTCCTAAAACAGTGATGGAAACAGGATGCTGAGCCAGAGCTTTGGCCATTTCCTCATTGCAGTCACTGCATAAATGCATAAAACATGTATTCATGTTCTCAGGGATTCTGCAGTCTTTCTTTGTACCCTCTCCTTGTCTGTGTTTCCCCTTTGGTTTCTTTCCCTGCCTTACTCTTCTCTCCCCAAATCATCACTGACTCCTGCCAGGGAAGGAGCAATCAGCTCTGCAGAGAGGAATCCTCTCGGCCAGTGCACAAGGAAGGGACTGGGGGGAAGAGGCAGAGTTCCCTGTTCCCAAACCCTCCCCTTCATAAAACATGCAGCAAGCAGAGCAACAGCACAGGCTCTGTCCAACACAGATGTATGGTTCTGCAGTTCCAAATGATATTCCTCGCCTGCCCTCGCTGCTGAGACCTCTGCACAAACAGTTTTTCTTTCAAATATAGATTCATCAATATTTAACAGCCAGGCTACTGCCAAAGCAAACCTTGAAATGAAGTTTAGCCAGATGATCCAATTGCCTTAAGTTAGCAGTGAGCTCAAACACACAGCTGTTCAAAAACTAAAAGGTGTTTTCAGCAAGGCTATAATTTAGGCGGCATTATCTTACAGGATTTCTAAGCTCATGAGAAGCATGATTTGTGTTCATATCACAAGGGATTTGCATAGATAACACGTAAGTCTATTGGGAAGCAGCAATAGCTGCAGCACTCACAGCCAATGGTGCACTGCTCTAAAAGCTGGGTAGCAGGGAGCACAGTATTCATATTTTGACTGGTGAGGGGTGACTTTTTGGGGAGAGGTGGGAAAAGTATAAGTCAGTCAGTTATTCCATGATCTGCTTGAAGAAACGAGGGTACCGAGATGTGACAAAATTCCTTTTCTTCGTTTTCATCTAGGGAGGTTTTATTTCAATCTCTTGCAAGTTTGTGTAGTAATTAAGTTGAAGTAGAGCCTGGCACATCTAGCTGGCAGAAACAGATTATTTGTTTGGAAGATGCATTCCCAAAATCAATATGAATCCATTTGTGAAAGTGGAGTAATTTAGAGAAATACCAGCTATCCTCATTTCAGTTCTGCCTGTTTACTGAAAACAGTGTGAAAAGAATTGGAAAGGCAATGTACACTTAAACACCTACATTTAAGGACTTGCCAGATGAAAGATTGTGGAGTTATTAAGCAAATTTTTTTTCCTGGGTCCAATAACTACCCTGTTTTATACCAAGCAAGACTTTCAATGAGTTTAAGCAAAAATACTTAATGTGGACTCCTGTCATAAATCTTTGGATGGGTTAAAGTTTATTCTTTAAACTTTCATTCCTCCAATTTTAGCTCTCATTTTGGGGCACATCTGACTTCAAGTCTGTTGCCTAGCTCATCTGAGAAGTTTTCAGAACAGTGAATTACATTAAAAAAAACCCAAAACCCAACCCTTTTCAAGAGCCACACATTTACAAATGCAAATTAACATTGTGCAAATTTTCATTGGTGTATAAAAATATGCTCTTTCTCTAGGCATGGTCCTTGCCATTAGACAGGTCCAGCCTCTTCTTCTGTAGGCACACAAGGATAAAGACACAGCTATACCATCATAAAAAAGTGTTTGTGAAGGGTTAAGCTGGAGGAAAGGAGGCTCAGAGAAGACCTTGACACTCTCTACAATTACCGGACAGGAGGCTGGAGCCAGCAGAAGGGGAAAGAGCCTGAAGTTGTACCAGGGAAGGTTCAGATTGGAGGTTAGCAAAAATTTCTTCATGGAAAGGCCTGTCAAGCATTTGAAAAGACTACCCAGGGCATTTGTGGCGTCACCATACTTGGGTGTATTTAGATGTGGCACTGGGGGACACGGTTTTGTGGTGGATTTGGCAGTGCTGGGTTTATGGTTTGACTTGACGATCTTATAGGACTTTTCCAATCTAAATGACTTTATGATTTTGATTCAAAGCCCTCACGTATTGCCTGTTAACCACAGCTTGACTTTATTGTTTCACTATAACTTGTCTTCAGCTGTGAAATCATCTTAAGAAGCCTCTGTTTTGAGGTTTTTTGCCTTGTTTTCCTCTGCCTTCCCTGGTTGCACACCCAGACAACTGCACTGAGTGGCCCTCATATAAATGCAGACTGGGGAACTGACCTGAGCACTGAATCCAAAGTAACCTGTCCTGCTAAGTCAATAATTTTTCACAGAGGTCTGTGAGTCAGTTCACTCTGTGGACCTTAAAAGCTACAATGGGACAACCCACAGCACAGAAGGGCAACTGGAGCCCACAGTCTAAGTGTGGATTTGTCCCTTTGTCCCTGAAGACCCTTTGGCAGTCAGCCCTTGTGTAGCAGCACAGTGAGCAATGACCTGCCGCAGTCATCACACAGATGTCCAGTGGCTGTAGGAAAACTCTATTTCAAGGAATTCTTCAACCTTCCTGTGTTTGTCTTTATGGGCAGATTATCCCATTAAGGTTCAGTTGGGATAACAAGAATCCCCCAGGGATAGCATAAAGGCTTAGTAATTCCCTAATACACAGATATCTTACCTTCCCTGTAGCAGCATAACCCTTTCAAGCTGGACTTTTTGACTACATACCTCATGCGGTTTTGCAATACATTCCCTAAGCAAGTAGATGTTTGAGCTGTGACTGGGAGGTGGTTGCTACAACCCCTGTGTCAGAGGTTCTGAACAATTCCAGGGATGGGGCAACCACAGCTTCTCTGGAAAACCTGTTCCACTACCTCACCAACCTCTTGGTAAAAATTTTCCTCATAATATCCAACCTAGACCTACTCTCTTTCAGTTTGAAGTCATTCCCCCTTGTTCTGTCTCTACATGCTCTTGTTAGTAGTCCATGAAAGGAGTTTTCAGTTGCCTTTTTTTTTTTTTTTTTTGACAGGTTAAACAAGGCAAGAGGAGCATGTAGTGAAAGACCATAGAGAAAGAGTTAATGTTCACACATTTTATATGAACTCACATAAATGACCACTTCAGGAATGCACCAGCTTTTTCTTTTAGGTTCTGGGGTTCAAAAGTTTCAAAGTATTCTGAAGTGTACTACCTGTATTCAAGTGAGTGTGGAGACTTGGAAACAAGGATATGTGGGGAAAACAAATCCTTTTGTAACTTTTTCAGCTACACTTCGTGTGGCACTTCAGCTCTCAGAACAACCTGGTCCTTGGCAAAGTCACTCACTGAAGACTGAGAAAGTTTTCCTTACTGCTTCTAAAACTGCGTGTAAAGCAATGGCAATAAGCTGTGCATTTGTTCATGTTCTTATCCCATATGGTCAGTAAATGAGACAATTCTTTCAGCCCCATCACTAAGAGACAAATGATGTGGAAAGTAATTTCTTGTGTACCCTTCAAGAGCTGTCTGAGCTGTGACCTCTTCTCTTGCCATTCTGTCTTGCAACTTGTAAATAACCCAAAGCTTTCCTAAGCAATTAACATTGGAGCACGTTCTGTGCATTCTCCTTAACTTATCCCTGTGTGGAGCAAGTGCCTGAAATGGGGTGTTCCAACTGGGGGAATCACAGAGCAGACCTGAACATCTCTGTTCCGAAATAATGTTTTTGCCTTGCTTTTTCTTGTGGTTGTGACTGATCTTGTGGAACTTCATTTTATCTGAACAATGTTTAGGTTTAGTTCTCTTAACATGACCTTAACATCCCACACTTCTTCATTGTTGAGACACTCCAGTCCTTTACCTAAAAATGATAATCAATATGATTCTGAAAAATTAATTTGACCTAGCTTTAGTGTTCATAAAGTATCTTTCATAATGCAGCTAATAACAAATTATTCAGCTCCTGATCACAGGTAACTGTGAGACAGTTCCTGTCACAGGAATCAAGCTTCCGTTTTCAGTTTACACACACCTGATTTTCCACGAGATAGTCCTTATTATTCTAATAACTATATACATGTTATTGGCCTAGAGAAAAGCCAACAACCCTCTCACTAGGGTTAGTGACTAAGGCTGACTTTGTTCTTTGAGCTGTTCTTTGTCTAGAGGGGTCAAATAAATTCATCAGCAGCGCATAAATTTAGAGAAATCTAAACTGTAGTCCAATTTTGACAAGGTAAAAACAGGGGAATTAAATCCAAGATGGTTTTAACCAAATACTTCACTTACTTATTCTTTAGTTCTTTCATAGCTCCACTCAGAAGTGAAAAAATGAGTGGAGTAACTACTCAGTGGAGCCCAGGATATTGCCTTATTTTGCATTTGATGTTCCGCTCTCCTATTTCTCTGTGAGGCAAATGTGGGTTACTCTCTCATCTTTCTGTGACTCAGCTTCTCCCTCCACCAGCTCCATTTTGAAAAGATAACCTCCTTTATATGGATTTATGGATATTCTACATGTATGTACCCTGAATTTTGACCTTCATTTCTGCATGATTGCTTTTAATCTATTTAATCACAGAAGTACAAGTACTTTATTGTTAAAATAGAGTGACTTTTTACTACTTCATAAAGAATGGGATTATGATTGACACCTGAGTTCCTCAGTGGATTTTTAGAGAGATTTCTATGAAATAAGACATAAAAGTAAAGCAATTCCACTTTTGTTATTAATTCAGAATTATACTTTCTATATATTAAAACAAGAGTTGCTACCACAAAAAAATACTACCAATTGAAAATTAATCTATTATTTATTCAGATATTAGCAAAAACTAACTCATTAGTGTTCCAAAATTACAAATGAAATTCGGGATAAATGTAGGGATATAATTTAAATTTCATGGATTATTTGAGCAAGATTACTGAAATTTTAAGAAAAATTCCACTCACCTTATGTAGAAAGCCACTCTGAGCTGCGTAAGGCAGTTGAATGGATGTGATGAGAATTGGATGTGATGGGCTTGTGGATGAGGAAGGTGTGATTAAAAGAAGAAGAAAGGCAGGATCTTGCCTGGGGGAAGAGGCAATAGATTAGCATGTGGTTTAGACGGCATAAAGTGGTTGATAAAAAGTCTAGATGAGTAGAAATATCTGCCAGGGAAAGAGAAGAAATTAAAATTGTAGGAGTACTAGCTCATCTTTACCTTACAAAAATGCTTTTCAAATCAATTAATTATCAGTAAAATAGTCCACAGAGAACTTTATGGAAAAATTGCAGACGAAGCCTCTTCTTCTTGTGCTGCAAAATCATTTATACAGAAAATGGCATTTCTGTTGGCCACTCAGGAGCTAAATGAGCAAGATTCCTTCAATTTTCTTTGCTAAAGTAAAATGGATGACTATCTTGCATTCTACTTTCAAACAGAAACATAGCAATAATCGCATCCGAAAAATAAAGACATTACCTTAGACTACTGCAAAGATTAATTCATGGCTTAAATGAAACTAGTATCTACTTCAATTGTAAATAGTATTGATGTATCAAAATAGATAAAGATGGAAAATTAATACCAAGAAATAGCTTGGAATGGGCTGATCACAAGACTCCATAAAATCTAAATAGATCTGTCATGTTTTATGCAACTTTGGCCAATGTGTTACTTGAGTTGTTTGTTAAAAACATACTTTTGCTTTCAAATGTTAAACTTGGCCAGTGTTTAATTCATCCCATAACTGTATTATTTTCACCTGTGTCTTCCTTAGCTATAAAGCAAAGATTCTATCATAATACAGTGAGACTAAAAATCTAATCCTTGGTTTCCAAACTTGGGTATCTATTATCAAGCATAAAGCCAAGAGAACTTATAATGTATGAACACCATAAGGGTTCTAGAGATGCATTTGAATCTGTAATTAAAATTCAGCTTTACTAAGCAGAAGAGCTGAAAAAGAGGGCAGTGGATTTTATGCTTCCAAAGATTTACTGGGACATCCACCCTGTGCAAAGAAGAGTTTAGAAAACCTATTAACTTGTGCCAAATGGGACAGGGAATTCAGCTGGTGCAGACTGATGCTATCCAGAGGCACATGCTTCCCTAAGCTTCCTGCCGTATTGCTGGGGTCAGGGATGGACTGAGCACCCATGGCTCACTGCTCTATGATCCAGCTATAGTGCTCCTGGCTCTGCTGGAGGATGGAATTGATCCCAACTCCTGTCATTTTAATTTCTGTCAAATTGCCAGCCCCTTCTTCAGTGCATGGAGTTGCTATGCCCATCTCTGCCAAAAGACAGTGAAACCAGGACTTGTGGGAATCAGCAGAAACATTTGTGAAAAGCAGGATACAGAAATTCTTATAACTGATAATGAGAAGATTCCCTGAAAATATAAGGTAAATGGTGCAAAATTAAGCAATATAGGTATTTATGATATTTATGCTAGAACTCATAGAACTTATTCAGTCAAGAAGTCAAGAATTGGTTCACTTTTTAAAAAGTATATTCTGTTTCTGCTTAAGTCATTAGCATAGAACATGCTATTCTAATCACCTTTGGCAGAATGCAAATAAAACATGCAGTTTCCTATTCTCTCTCTCGAGTTCCACCAATACCGATTTGTTAATTCACTCTGGCAGAATACCAGGTGTCCCATTGTGTAAAAATGCATTTAGCCATAAGCTGAATGAAAAGTTCAATTTCCCATTGCTATTTTTCCCATCGTTTGTTTGTAGTATCATGTTTTGCTTTATTCTGCTTTTTCCCACAGCAATAGCCCATCTGCAATGCATAACTAAGGACAGACAAGGTGTTTCATTAGGATGTGCCTTGGTTAGAATATCCTTGCTCAGGAAACAGAAATGCCCTGTTTTATCAGACGCTTTACTGATGCTGATTGCTTCCTTACTAGATACAAAAAATGGAAGATACACTCTCCTGTGTCCCTCCTTCTTACATGAGGTACCAGCTCTGTGACAGCTGAAAGATTGTTCAATATTGTGCAGGAAAGGGACAGTAAGCAGTGATTACATTCCCGTCCAAATTCTTGGATAGCCACTTCTTGTCACAAGATCATACAGTGTCTGGTGGAGAGTTCTGATTTCCTTTCTGTGAATCTTCTGTTTGTTTTCTTGTCCCCCTCCAGAACAGCTTCCCCTCTATAAACAGCATTGTTACAATAAAAATGTTGATTCAATAACAATGTTGTTACCAGGTAATGTTAATGAAGTTGTAAACCAGGTTCACTAACAATAGTAGTTAACAAGTTAGCCAGGTTTTGAGATCTGTTTTTTTAAAAAATTTGCAATAAAACTCTTCAGTGGAAAAGTTCTCCCAAAATCAAGCACAGACAAAATTTCCTTTCTGTCTCTTGCTCTCACTGTATTCAACCACATTGTGTGAAGGAAAGAGATAAATTTTAAATCACAAACATCAACACTGTTTATTGAGACAGAGATGCCCAAGACTTTAGTTAACATGTTCATTCACTTTGCAATTTGTCAGACAGAAAAGAATGGTTTGGGCTCTCAAGTTGAGCTCATTACATCTGTAGGAAAGAAGGGATGAGATATGTAGATTGAGCCATGAGCTGCCATTTCTCTCACTCCCGTAACCTCTCGCCCTTCTACAAGCATGGCAAGAATCACAAAAGACCAAGACTTTATTGCATACTTGCATATAATATATAGAGTGGCAATATCTAAGGTATCAACCATCATCAAAGATTTTATGAATACAGTGATAGGAATTACATTCAGTGGAAGTATTTCATATTCTTAGGAAGTGAACCTTGATCTTTTATACCACATGGGACAATAAATGCCCTGACCAGGTTTTTTGACCCAAACATTTATGAAGACTTCTCTTACAATTCATTCATAGGTTGAAAAAGGAGGAACAGGGCCACTGTTGGTAATTATGCAGATACTGCCTGGGTCTGTGCAACTGGAAAAGTGTTTGCATAGATGCAATGTCATTTATAGCGCAAGGAGACCTCACTGCTCAGGTTTCCATTAGCAGGGAATGCTAGGGGGATCGTCATGGAAAGGACAAGCACAATGTTCCCAGGCTGCACGATCCAGGAACCAGGGTGCCTGGCTCCATCACATACCTGCCCAACAGAAGATGTGAATCACCCTTCTCCTGGATGTCTTCCAATGCACAGTTCACCTCTGTCTTTCACTAACTGTGAAGAAAAAGCCTGACAAACTAAGCTATGCTGTCACTTCTCTGTTTCCAAAACTTTTTATTTGTTTTTAGGGTTGCTAAAGCTTCCTTTCCATTTCTCTATAATTTTTTAGACAGAAATGCCAATAGAAATCTGTGCTTATTTTTAAAGAAGCTTTATTGATCTCAGGCAATTTTAGGAACCTACATAGGAGTCAGTGAGGAATAGTGGAAAATGGCATCACAGTGGCTGTTTTGGCCTGTTCTTAACTGCTGACCCACCAATCCAGCAAACATAAAGGGAAAAAGGGAGACAGAGAACACTGTGCAAAGGTTCCTCATCCAAGTCATATCTGTGTCTAAAGACAACAACTTGCCTTCTCTCTCATTCAGTGTGAGGCATTTTGCTAAGTGTATTTCAACATGACAAGCATCTCAAGAGACTCAAAACGCACATCATCATCTTGCTCTGTGAATCTAACTACCTTACTCCTGCATCTGTAAGGGTGGGTGGATGAAATTTCCAGCATTTCTCCCTGTGGAAAGAAGACAAAAGACATATTAGAAGTCTTAGGGACATAACAGGCAAGCTGCAAGCTGAGAAATGTGTATAAAGTTAGTAGTCACTCCAGGCAGCATCATTCCCATGGACTGCCAGGGATTAAATGACAGAAAAACACGATCAGGAAAGAGTTCCAGTCTTACACCATGGCTCATAGCAATATACTCATTAGAAAGGCTGTTTAATACTAGAAAACTTGTTCAAATTTACATCACTTACTATTATTATTGTTATAAGCATTATTATCAATACTGTATTGCATATTGTCTATCTGGCTTTGCTTGCTTATCCCTGATAATTAGCAAAGTGACCTGGCTTCTACTTCATAAAGACCAGGCACTGAAGAGCCTTGACTGTCAGTTTCTGAAGTGATTGAGTATCACAACTGCACAGCAAGTGCATACATTGAAATGGAGATGATTTTTACAAGTTTCAGATCATACAGGCAAAAAAACCCCACAAACCCCAAAAACCCAAAAAACCAATTAACCAACCAACCAACCAACCAACCAACCAACCAACCAACCAACCAACCAACAAAACCCCAAACCAAACCAAAAGAAAAAAGACCCACAAAACACAACAACAAAAAAACCAAAACCAAAAGGGAAAACCAGAAAAAGAGACTAACAATCCATCAGTTTTTCCATCAACTGAGGAGGAGAAACTCAGATTTGACCTACGGCTTGTCTGAATTTATAGACTTCGTCTTATAACTAAAATTTTGCAAGCATGAAGTGATAAATGGATTCAGTAGTGTCAAAAATTGTCTTTCAGGTGAGAGGTCGAAGAAGCAGAATGATCATCTCAAGACAGTTAGTTAAAAGTGTTTGTCTTTAACTGGGGACATTCCTTATTTGGGAGGAGCAAACAATGTGTTTCAGAAGCAACAGATGAAAGAAACTGCCTGAGCAATTAAAAACACTTAAAAGTCCTATGGGGCCAGTTAGAATTCATTACATTTTTGTTTCGGATGTTGTTTACTTTGGCATGTTAAGCTATCCAGAGTACTCCAGTAGCTTGAAATTATGCCTTAGCAACCTAACATCTTGGTTCTTGTCTGATGCACAGGGATGCTGACGGTACTGCATATGACAGTGCTCCAGAAATGGCCCCATTTCTGTGCCAAATGCTGCCAAAAAGAGCAGCAAACATCTCCTCAGTCCTCAAGTGCTGATATCTTACACAGTTCTGGATGAAGTAATTACTATTCCATTGGAGTGGATAAAGGCTACTATGCCAAATCCAGCTAACACTTTCATTTATAATATATTCTTGCAACCTGCTCTTGACAGTGACATTACCCTCTATAGTTTACTGCAGAGTTTCAGTATGTGAAAAGAACATAAACCCTGCTTGAAACATTCTGCTATTCATGTGGAAATCCATTTCAGGGTCAAAATCACCCTTTTCCAAACAGGGTTCATACTGTACAACCCAGAATTATACCCACACTCCATCCACGGAGCAGGCACAGTCCTGTTGTGTGGCTTCAGCACATCTTCCCAGGCTCAGACCTTGGCTAGAGCAAAAGCCGTGTAAATGATCCCATCCACGGCAAATGTGCAAAAGCAAACCTTACTTCCTGCATTTAAGAAATTGTATTTTCTGCAGTCTTCACAATTCATCAGTGCTAATACACTATTGTATTCTCACGCCACATACTGTTTTATTCAGTTAATATCATGACTCATTTGTTAGGTAGGCTAAGTTCATAATTTTGGAAGCCTGATACTGTAAAAACCTACTGTGGGATTAGGATTAATTTGCTACCACTTATGGAAAACAAAATTGGCCTTTAAGACTTCTGATGTTAGGTCAAATATTGCTCATCACCTAGGATTTTCCCTGCATAAAGGAGAAAAGACTCACCTGATTGAGCGAAGAGCAGATCAACGTGACTGAGGAGGGGAATGAATGTGCCAGAGAAATTCAGGTACTGTGAAGCAAATGAGCAAATCAGTGCAGAATGGAGGACTGGAGCAAAACAGCCACCCTGTTACCCTGGAGAACAGGTGGCTCTTTAGAAAGAATAAAAAAAGACATAAATGATCTTCAGGAAGGAAGGAATATAGGGAACAGGTGTAACTGCACCAGAAAATACCTAAATGGAATTGTAAGCAGAGTAAAAGCTGGAAAGGTCTATGAACTGAGACATAAGGAATGCTATATTTGCACAGGAGACTAACAGCTAATAACAGATCTGTCAGCAGAAAAGTTATAAGCAGAAAAGGTTTAGAGGGAGAGAAGTTCTACAGTGAGTTTCGTTGGAACATAAGGAACCAAAGTTCAGTGGTTTGAATTACTACTTCTTGTGGAAGATTTAATGTTGTGTGCATAAATACAAAGAAAAACCGACCAGCCAGACCTCGGACAGGACATTTTAACACAGTGCCCATATCATTATATGTGGAAATAACTGGAAATAATGTCTAATACTTATTACTTTACCTAAAATATTAAAAATCATCAGTTCTTATGAAAGATCTATACCATCTATCCTGGGACAATATAGAATTAAAAAGGCCTCTCCTCTTGTCATTAAAAGTGGTGCTAGCTAGGCATGATTTATCAAATCACCAAACTAATGCTGAAGTGAAAAAACCCCTTCATTTTAATTTCAATGAAAATGGGATTGAGGAAAGGAAACTTGCAAATGCAAAAATTATAATTGTCAGGGAAAGAATTATCATCACAATGCTTCTGAAATAACCTTGAGAATAAAGTACATTTAAAAAATAGAAGCCAAGGTATTTTGCTCATGAAAGCAATGCTGATTTACAGCACCTGAGAATCTGCACTGTCCACAAGAAAACAATCAGACTCTTTCTTCCAAACACTGAATAGTTCTTTCTACAGTACTGTTATATTATAATATGACTAGGAAATGCTGCAAATGGATCTAATTATTATTATAATCTTAACAATATAATCTTGAAGTCCTTGTCAAATGTTATTTCCAAGACATAGAGAGATGTCCTACAGGCAGAAGAATTAAAATAAATAGATTAAATAATTTCCTACTGGAGAGATATCCTAAAAAGCTAATAGGTTTAGATTCTGGATTGGATTCTGTAGCAAAGATATTTGATTTGCTTGTCAAAATTTAAAGAACTTACAGTGCTCCATCAATCACTATGTGTAAGATAGGTTAATTAGAAAAACCAAAGTTAGCAATTATAATTCAGACAAAATTTTGGCAATGTGTGTTAACTAGAGGTCAAGTAGGACTGTGCCTTCAGTCTAATGTTTCGCATCTGGTTAGTACTAGTCCATGTGCTCCACTGTTTCAGATACACAGTAGTAATTCTCTTTTTTTAAAAAAAAGGTGGCTTACAGTTCTGGGGAACACTGAGGTCTTCCAAAACTTGGATGACTGGATTGTGTTTGTGGCTCCTTGAATGCAAGTACTGAAGCCAAGACAGGCAAAATAAGTGAATCAATGTCTGCACCAATAGGATTTTTCCAACATGTCAGCTTGTTTTCACCTGATTTTAGAAAACTATCCTAACAATTCCTAATCAAAAATCCACTTCCTCTGTAAGAAAAGGTTCAGGATTGCTTCAGCTGTGAAGGGATCTTATGGTTTGAAGTATATCATTCTGGAAATAAGGCTGGTCATTTAATTTGACCTGTATGATATTTGAAGAGTGTCCAGATGACTTCCAGACAGCAACAGTGACCCTTTGGAAGCAACTCTTGCCTGATAAATGGAATCAAGTTATTAAAAATGAAAAAAAAATTCTCCAAGTACATAAATATTATCAATCAGGTCAGCAGTGCTCCAGTATGAGCCAATGTCCCTTATCTCACATTATGTTGATAGTGCTGCCATCTGTTACACTTAAAAGCTTTCAAGCTGAAAGAGAAGCAGTATTTATTAGCAGATAGTTTCTGCTAGTGCACCATCTTCACCTCCGCTTGTGAGACCTATGAAAAATCACCTTTGATACCCTGTATCTCGCAGGTGTTTCTCTAGAGTCTGTGGTGGTGCTAAAGATTTGGTGAATCCTGTGGAATCCGCTCACTTTCATGCCAGAGAGGGAAGAGCGGGAAAACGCTCGCTCCTCTCTGTGCCATCAGGAGAGAGACACGGTGGGAAACAGATGGAGAGTGGCCGTGGGAGCTGTGGGATTGGACCCTGCCAGCTGTGAAGTCTTGCACAGCCACCACAGATCTTGTCAGAGTGAGGATATTGTGATCTCTTACCAACAAGGATTTAACACTTCTGTGCATGCTAGACATTTTTTGCAGCTCCGTAGAGCATTAACTACAGAACCTACTCCTGTTTAGGGCACAAAACCCTGTAAAAAACCAAATCTTTGGACATGGACCATCCCATCTGAGGTCCTGAAGACAGATCTTGAGCTTGTAAATGACCAGATACAGTTCCAGATAGTGAGCTCCCAACCAGAAATGGGAAAGCAAGATCCTTCCAAGGCCTTGAGCTGTCTCTGCTGCTCTCCACAGCCCCTGGTCAGTGTTATGGTCACTCACATTGTTAGGAATGGCTAACAACAAGATGAGTTTTGCTGTTAGTGATGGTAGGGACCTGGACCCTGAGTCTTGCAGTGTCAAGGTTTAATTCCCCACTCTGCTACAAACCACTGCTAAATCATTGTTTCTGTGTCTTAGATGGTGAGTTATTCAGAAGTTTTCCTGTTTTCTCAAGCATTTATCAAGGATATACACCCTGGAGTCAATGAAAAAATCAGGTATTCGAGATGTGGAGCAGAAATATGGCCTGCTGCAGTTCACATGAAATGAGAACAGGCAGCAAATTATGTCTGAGCAGTCCTTAATGCACAAATTAACTGAGGGACAAGGTTGCTTTAACTATTCATCATGCAAGGGGAAAAGTTAATCACTTGTGCACTTTCTGGTGCAGTTTTAAAAACAAATTAATTTTTAATTATACTAATTATCATCTAACATAAATTAGAAGTATTTTCTGCGGTAAATACTCTTACACTCCAAATACTGTTATGGGAAAAGGCAGTATGCCCTTTATTGCTTGTCCAATTAGCATTTTCACTCAAATAATCCAAATTATTTAATGCAAAAAGGTCTTATTAATAACACATCCAAAGTCATTACATGTACAAAACCACCTTCCAGTACTGGTCCCTTGCCTGTGGTGGTGTCCTCAATCTCGTATCTCATTCCACATCATTCCACAGCTTTCTCCCCATGCCCTGCTCTCAGGGAAGGGGTGAAAGCTGCCCCACAGTCCCCCAGTATTGCACAACCCTTCCCTGGCAGCATTCCCAGAGCTGGAGTGGGCCAATGGCACTCCGGGAGCCCCGAGGGCAGCCCAGACACCCCTGGGACCCACCCACCCCTGGGACATCTACTCCCAGCGGTGACAAGTGTAAGAAACTTCCTGGGTGGTAATGTAATAGTCTTAATTAAAAAAAAAAAAAAAAAAAATTAAAAAATAAAAAATTTTAAAAGCAGCTACACTGAGTATGACTATTCTGTACTTAATTTCGCACTGAGGAAAACTGACAAAGCTGATGGAAAACAGTTTTGTAAAATAATATAGTCTGTTGAAATAATTGACTTCCTTCTAATTCTTTTTTGAGAAAATGAACATTACGCATATTCTCATAATGTATTTCATAAAAGAGGAGTGATTTATGAAAGACCTGCCTGTGATGAAGAATTAAAAACATGCAGCCACAGATTCAGATCTTAATTGTATTCTTTGTGTTTCCTAGTAATTTGATAATAAATCTTTCATCTTTTAGTGGTATAGGCTAATGTTAACAGAAAAATAATTTGGTTTTCAATAAAGAGGTCAGGTACTCTTCTGCTTCATTTCACCACATCCTATGCTACACAAAAAATAGATAGAAAATATTTATCACTTTTCTGCAGGTCTCTAGCTGGTCTCTCTAATTTCAATATTCAGATCTGAAAATGGGCATTACATATGCTTGAAAGGAGCTCACCCAATAAACAATTCTTCTAGTATTAAAGATTCACCAGCTATACAATAATTTGGTGTGAGAAATATTAATTTCTTTTCTGTATTTTAAATTTAAACCTTATTTTGTCCAAGGGAGCCATTTCTATTGACTTGACCATGAGCTACCTGTTAAAGTTAGCTCAGCCCAGGGCCTGTGGCCTTTCAGTAGCAGGGAGAAAATCATATTTATTTGGTAACAAACTGCGTTTGTCTTTCTGATATCAGTGGGGGGCAGCCTGAGAGGTGCAGCCTTCCCCAAGACAAGGGAAAGCAGCAGTATGGAAACCAAGGGGCACCAAGAGAGGCTCTGTGCCACAGTGCTGCACTGAGGCATGGCAGAGAGGTTGTTATAGAAATGCTCTCACATGCAGAAATTAAAATATTTCTCCTCCTATCATGAGGTTCCTGGTAGCTATATTGTTAGATGTGGCTGCCACTCAGCATCACTGTACTTTTCCCTAGCAAAACAAAAAAAAACCAAAACCCACTGACATAAACACTGGCTCCTTCCAAGGGAAACAGTAGCAAACTGTTCTTTGTTCTTTGAATTAAAACCCCTGCTTTTGTTTAAATCTTTGAGCTGCTTTGCTTAGTCTATGACAATTCAATAACTATTTGCATACCATTGATTTTCTTCTGAAGCTAAAATCATCAGACCTTTGGATCACAGCCAGCTTTTCCAAACCTGGATGGATAGAAACCACTGCATAATTTTTAATGACAACTAGATTCTGACTCTGAGATTTTCTTCAGCTGGTGGATTGTCAGAATAAATGCTGAACAAACACTCATGTCCTGTATCATTGTATTTATTGTTCAAAATTGCTGGTCGATATTTGCTTGCACATTAACTAATAGCACTGACTATTTCACTGCCCATACAATATTATAGTTAATAGCAATTGTGATGCCTCACACCACAATAAAAATTGGCTTCAAAAAAATCAATAGATTCCTTGTTTTGTATCAGGGAAGAGAGACAAACAATAAATCATGAATTTGGATTTGATCATTTAGGCTGACAACATGGTATTCAGGATTTCTTTGAATGATTGTTATGATTCATTGTAGAGTCAAATTGTAATCTGAAATGTATCTCTGAGTGCCTTTGCTACTTCTTTTTGGGGACAGGTCATTGCAATAATGTCTCAACTGATTTTCTGAGGCAAAGTGTGTAATACAGGTTTAGAGTTCACACCACCAGTTTTGCCTGCCTGATGTCATTTGTGGATTGTTCAAGTTAGAGCAACATGAATTTGACTCAGAGTACAGAATGAATAGGACATCTTACCTTGGTTTGGGACAAATAGAATATACATACAGAAAAACAGAAAAGTGGTTTACCTAAATGAACATCCTTAAGGTTCAAATATGAACATTCTGAAGTTCTCTCAGACAGAAGACACTCATGAAGCAAAAAAGACATACACCAGCACAAATAACCAAGCAGGTATGGCATGCAGGCTATGACAGTAATTTAACATAAACACAGCAAAATGGAGTGGCTTTCTTGAGGCTGTTTAGACTGAAAAATATTGCTGCTTTTAAGGGAAGAGTTCTCTCAGTTTTATCATAATGATCTGATACAGGGCTTTTTTGATAATTCAAGCCCATTTTTTTCAGAGCAGATATATTAAGGATGCAGTATCAATGATGTTTTAGCATGACAAATTGTCTTCATTCATACACATGGCAGAATAATCTCTAATCTTTTTCTATCTGAACAAATAATGGCTCACTGTAAGACTAAAGCATTGGTTACATTGTGCAGAGGTTTAATACATCAAAAATTCAGTATGGATAATTGCAGAATATTCATGATTTGTAATCCCCTCAGAGCCCCCTCACCAAGGACAGTATCTTTCCTGCCTATGCATGATTGTGTCTGCATTGGTTCTTTGCTTAAAACTCACTCCCTTTATTCCAGAAACACCTCTTTCTGTTCCAGAATCATGTGCTGGAGTCTTGTACCAAAAAATAATACCTGAAGGATAAATCTAGACCTGAAATACTACAGCCTCTGCTTTGCTGCATGGGTTTGTTTCTTTTTCAATTGTGCAATTTGCATTTTATTTTTTCCCATATGGCCCTAAACGATTTGAAGGAACATCAGAGACAATATGTGATGAACTGACCACAGCCCCCATTCCCTGTCCCCTTGTGCTGTGCAGGGGGAAGAGGTAGAGAACTAGGAAAAAGCTAAGCCTAGGAAAGGTGGAAGGCTGCTCAGAAGGTGTTTTAAAGACTTGGTTTTACTCCTTATTATCCTACTATTATTCGATTGATAAAAAATTAAACTAATTTTCCCAATGAAGTCTATTTGGCCCATGTTGGTAACTGGGGAGTGACACTCCCTGTTCTTATCTCAACCAACAAGCTTTTTGCTGTATTTTCTCTCCCCCATCCAGCCGAAAAGCAGAAGGATAGAGTGGCTTTGGTGTGCACTTGATGTCCACCTGGGGTCAAATCCCCACAGCTAGTTACAATAGTCAGCCTTCTTATTTCTTTATTTTTCTTTCAGATAGAAGACCATGGGCACTTTGAGGTATCAAAGTAATGCAAGAGAAATTACCTACACAACGCCATTAAAAAAGCATGCCTAGAAACATGCTGAAAAATCAAAGCACTTATAAAATTGAACAATGTGGGTCAAAAGACTATAATGTTTTTATTTTTAAATGTCAGGATGTTACTGGTGAAAAAAGCATCATGGCAGGATGCAGATGAGGAGAAGGAATTGAATAACAGAGGTGAATTTGATGGAGAAATGTTAAAATATGAGAATCAGGACAATGGACAAATGAGGTGTTAAAGTAGTGTCTGTGTAAGTGTCTTAGATGAGTTGGAGATTTATACGCAGAGAGAAGGAGACAAAAAATGGACATGTGGAATTATGTAGGAGAATGAAGTGCTAGGATACAGAGAAAGAGTAAAGAATCTGACAAATGGGATGAATAGAGACCCGACGGTTCCCTTTTCCGCCTGTGGATTTCCTGACAAGCGCAGCACCGTGAGCCTGCACACCATCCCAGCTGTGGGGCCATTGTGGATGCTGTTGTTGAAGGCAATGGATTCCATTAACTTGAGGACAGCAATAAAGCAAATTCTCATCCCTGTGGTAAAACAGCTTTCAGTGAAGGCTCGAATCACTTCACCACACCAGTTTCTAATTGTCTCACTGGTACCACTTAGCCAACATTTCAAACATTTTGTCTCATTATTTCTTTAATATCATTGCCAGACTCAGTAATTGGATGCTTTGAATATGCATTTACTTTGCCCTCAGGTCATTTTATCATACATTTACATTCTTCATCACAACTGATGAAAACAAGCAGAATTTTTAATCTTCACTCCTTTCATGGCATTTCTTTTGCACTGGTGTCAAATAAATAACTTCATCATTTTGAATTACTGAACAGTGTGGCTCATGATTTCTTACTAATTGTCTTGACAAAAAATATTGAATTGTCAATTGCAATTGCTCAAATTATAAACAGATAAAATCTGCTTTATGTTGTTATTTCATCCCCTCACAAAAACAAATAAAAGTGGGAAATAATTTTCAGGAAAACAGACGTGGACCCCTCCTATTACTTCTTATTAAACAGACCCTGAAATAAAAGCCACTTCCTGGATGATATTCTCCAGACTTTTCACTTTATCCCCATGGTCAAGAATTTGGAACTGCTAGGAAACAGCTGTGCCATCAAAGCATTCCTGTACAGAGGTCTCAAGCACATCAAAAATACCAAACTGGAACTCAATGTTCAGGAAAATTATTCTGAGCAAGTACACCTCAAGCAATGCTTAATTTTTTTTTTTTTTTTAAAGAAATGTGGAAATATTCTTATTTTAAAAGACTCAAAAAATTACTGAAAGGTCATCAAATTGGGAAGCCCTAGAGGGTACCAGCAAGTCCCTAAGAAAGCACTGCATACTGCTAGTAGCAACTGGGCTCAAATGGAATGAAAATAAATACAAATTAAAAAAAAATAAAGAATGTATTCAATTATTAAGGGCATCAGTTTTATTTTAATGATATTATTTTTTACTATAGGCTTCTGGTGGTGGTGATTAGCAGCAATTCCTTTTACCCCAATATGCAGAAAAATGTGTGTTTTCCTAGAAGGCAAATTGTACAGTGTTAAATAGTCTGGCTTCAAGGAGCCAAATAGATATTTGTTTTTCTTAATCTGTGATGTCCAAAACACTAAGTAATCAGAAAAAAAAAAGGAACTGGAATAAAATCAACTTTTTGAGATTCTATTAGTGCATTTGCTACATCTTTCTATCCTTATGCTCATATTCTAGAGAAGTATGCAACTTGAAATTAAGAAAACCAAACCAAGATCACAGAAAAGGACAATTTAATGGCTTTTACCTATTAACAGATCATTTGGACAGTGATTTCCAGTAACTGAGCATCTCAAAATCCATATTGAATGGATGGTCACAATTTGAAAAGGACCCCTGGAGCTCTGTTATTCTACGTATAGCTACAAGGTCTGTTATAGTGTCCTGGGGTCGTGTAATGATATCTTGTATTCCCTATCATTTTGTATGCTTGAATAAGAATATGGTCCTGTAGTTTTAACTGTGTCCCACAGCCATGAGGAGCTCTGCCAGCACGGGATGTTTTGAAACTCTTCCCCCTCCTGTTATATGGGGGAGTGAGAAGGAAGGGACTCTGGTTTTTTAAGTCAGTTGCTGCTGCTAGTTGCTGTTGCAACTGGTGTGGCTGCTGCTTGGGTTTTTTGGGGGGGTTTCTTTTCCCGCTGGGATTGTTTTTTCGTCATTTTTGAACCTTTTTCTTCGACTTGCTATCTCATCTGAGAAACTGAGGAGCCTCACAGGACAGCGAAGGAGAATCCTCCAGGGAGCCACCGGAGCAACTCCATCCGGCCCCTTCAGGGACCCCAGAAAAGGGAAGCTACGTCTGAGGAAAAGGACACTAAAGTTCATCAGCTGTTTATTCAGGTTTAATGACCCCTTTTCCCCTTTCCCCTTCCACTGTGTGGTCTGTTAATTAAACAGTTCTTTTCCCACTTTCAGCCAAGATGTTCTGTTGTTGTGGGGAAAGGGGTGCTGGAAGTCTTTGATGTGGGGGAGGTGTTTTATTCAGAACACTTTCCACTTAGGAAATTTTTCTCTAATCCGAGACATATAGCTACAAGGTCACAGAGGTGGCTCAGAGCTTTGTCCAGGTTGGTTGTGAAAACCTCAGGGATGGGGTCTGTGAAGTCTCTCTGCACAACCTGTTCCATTGTGTGCCTGTTCTCAGGTGTCAGGCACAGTCAGACAGGACAGATCCCAGGACAGTCCTTGTCAATATTCCAGTTGTTAATGGACTGTGGTTAGGGCAGGACTAACTGCATCACTCTCTGAGTTGAACCATCAAGTCACTTTTGGATGCCCACCTGGGCCACAAAACTGTGATTTGAACACAAAAATATTGTGGAGGAGACTGTCAAAAGCTTTGATAAAGCCAAGGGAAATGGTATATTATTGAGCACCTCTCCTGTGGGGAAGGGCTGAGGGATTTGGAATTGCTCAGCCTGGAATAGGGCAGGTTTAAGGGTGACCTAATTATGACCTTCCAGCACCTGAAGGGAACCCACAAGAAAGATGGAGAGAGACTACTTTGAGGGGCCTGATGTGACAGGACAAGGGAGGATGGCTTCACATTGACAGAGACAAGGTTTAGATTAGAGTTTAGGAAACAATTTTTCCCTGTAAAGTCGGTGAGGCACTGGCACAGGTTTCCCAGAGAAGCTGTGGGTTCCCCATCCCTGGAAGTTCTCAAGGCCAGGCTGGATGGGGCTCTGAGCAATCTGGTCTAGTGGAACGTGTCCCTGCTCATGGCACGAGGACAGAACTGAGTGATCTTTAAGCCATTCTATGGTTCTATACCTGCTACATGCCCTTAACTCACAAACCAAGGCATTTTACCTTAGAAGGTAATCAGGCTGGTTAGGCATGACTTATCCTTGGTAAATCCATGATGACTGTTCCCCATCACCACATTCTGCTCTACATACAGAAAAATACATTCCAAAACAGATTCTTTCATGGCACTGAAGCACAGCTGACCAGCCTGCAGTTCCCTGGGTGGGTTATTTGGCCATTTTTTGAAATGAATGTGACATTTGCCTTCCCCCAGCTATCAAAGGTGTCCCTGTGATTTCAATGCCCTTCCCAATATTACAGTGGCTTTGCAAAGATCTTGACCAGTTCTGTCACCACCTTTGGATGATTCCATGGACTTGTGCTGGTCAATTTATCCCTGGCTTCATCTTCACCCACTGCTGTTTCACAGCTGCACAGCAATAAATTTATTGCAGTAAAGTCTCCCTGGATTTCAATGGCACACATGCAACAACTCATCCTTTAACGCTCTTGTATTTCATGCATCTTCTTTGTGTAGCATCAATGGCCATAAACACATAAACATCACTGAACTGTGAGTAGGCAGGGGGAGGATTTAACTACACGTCAGGAGAAAGCTGATAAACTTTTTTAAATAATAGAATTTGTGGAGAAAAAGTGTTAAAATGTCCTTCTCAACAACATGGTGCTTTGAAACAGGGTTTCAGAGAGCAAGCACCCCACATTCCAAGCATTCTGAGTAAACAACATGTGCACACAAACACTGGAATAAATGAAAAAGAAGAGAAATAACTGTTCAGTACTGTTCTACAATAGGAGGAACCATACGAGCAATTCAACACCAAATTAGCTACTAGGAAAACCCAGTAGTTAATTCCTTAGAGAGCAAATGAGAGGGGAGATGCAGCAATTATTCCATAGAGTCATCTTTAAATAGGTCTGAAAAGCATTACTAATGTCTAAAGTGATTTTTTTTTTCATTTTTGTGTAAAGACATGGTGTGTAAGAAGTTATATTTCTTAGCAGACTGAGATGAATTACAGAACCTTAAAGAAAGCTAGGACAGAATAAGCTTTTTACACCACTAAGCACAGGAACAAGCACAGTTCAAGCTGGCAACCTTCAGAGCCCTCTGACAGTCACTATTGCTTCAGAATCTGGAGCTACGTCAGGAAATTGTTCAGATGGCACAACGATCCAAATATTTCCACTCTGCTCAACACTTCAGATGATGCATTTTTGTCAAGAATAAAATTAAAAATACACAAACAAAGTGAAAAAGTTTTCCTTTAATGCCATGTCACATTTAATAATTCTACATCCTTCCCGACACATTAATCTGTGTGATTTATTATGGTAGGGAAGACAAATTCAGAGAAATGGAAAGAAATCCCAACAGAAAATTCATGCCAAGTCCACTGTTATCACACAAAGATAAGAGTTTTTCCTAAGGAGTCTGTCTACAGTGAGATAGGTTTGCTTTAAAATTTAATATCAGCTTTTATGACTGAAAGAAAAAACTGAAATAAAACATGAGCATAAATGAAAGAAATTATACAAAAATTACTATAATTATGAACATCAAAGTTATTTATCAAAACTCCATCTTCTTTATGCTAATTATTTTCCCAACAGATTATTCTGAATAGGATGAAGCCATCTCAGTCATGAAAGAAAACTAGTGTTTTCCTGTTCCCTGATAATTAGTCATTCATATTTAGATAGCCTTCATTCACTGCTGCACAGGTGCCTCAACCTTTGCCACACAACGTCGAGCTGTATTTAAAGAAATACTCTTTGAATACTTCTATAGGAATAATAGAAAACTGTATTAACAGCTTAATCACCCAGCTCTCTCCAAACAAGAGATCTGTCATGCGAAATTCATCTTTTTTTTTTTTTTTTTGTCAGAAACACGCACAAAACAGTTCTGACACTAAAATATGACAACGTTGTATCAGCAAGCCTGTTTCAGCAGCCCTGCTAATTTAACACCCTATTCAGCAGATATTCAATTTCCGTGGCTGTTGGCCATGAAGTTTCAGTGAACTTCTATGGGTTGGCACCTGCAAAGCTTAATTCCAATTCCATAAACATAAATTCCTGCCTTCCACGTTGCAGATATGTTAACTGCTGACTCTGGCTATGACTCTCCAGCATGTCCTATTCCCATAACTATATATAGTAGTCCACGTCCATCAGAATTATCAACTTACGTTTGGATAGACCACAAGTAATGACATATTAGTGGGAGGAAAATCAATTAAGAATAATGGAAATACAGGTGTGCTCAGACATGTTAAAACTGAATAGGTTCCCTGATCAATGTATTCCCATCTGAAAACGTTATTTACTTAAGGCTACAGTAAGAGGATATTAGAAAAAAATTCTTTACTCTGAGGGATGTCCCATCCCTGGAAGTGTTCGAGGCCAGGTGTGACAGTGGTCTGAACAACCTGGTCTAGTGGAAGGTGTCTCCCAAATGGCAGAGGGTTGGAACTAAATAATATTTAAGGTCCCTTCCAAGCCAGGCCATTCTGTGATTATGATTCTTCCATGGGCCAGGATCTTCTAAAGGAGAGGTACTATTAGGATGCTACACTGCCTCAGTAATAATGCACTTTACATTGACATTGATGGGTGCATCAAGAGTGGTTTAGGCTAGACAGGGAGTTTACAAAAGATTCAGTAAGGGAAGAATGCTTCTGAGTGCCAGGATGTCTGGTTTTGCCATCTCAGCCACAAAACAGCTTGAAATCTCAAATCTGTGTGATTTTAATCAGAAGTAGTTGAACAGCACAATTCAACATCCCCATGGAAAACTATCTTAAAATATTTTATTCATAAGATAAAAATATCATTATTTTCACTATTTTGTCTAACTCAGGATTAAAAGCTAATGAAATAACCAGTGAGATAGCAGTCTGCTATTTCAATAAGCTTCTTACTTAAGTAAGCACCATCCACTAATAGAATATTGTCAATTGCCATCACTACTTTCAGTTAAAAAAAAATTATCTGTATCATTGCAAATACCTAATATGAATGAGCAGATCAGGCCAATTTGCAAAACTATCAGAAGAGTTACATGAGATTATCACTAGATCACATTGACTGATCTACATGGGCGCTCCCAATTCAATGCTGCCAGTTCTTTGTAGTTTTGAAGGCCATTAAAATACTTTTAAAATGTTAAAATAATAAAATAAATATGTTGGTTTCGTTGCTGGAATGGGTAGAAATAATTTCTATTGTTTATTTAATCTGGATTGTTAGATTCTGTTGGGTCTGTTCAACAATGTGTCCATAGTACCTATTTTATGGTAACAGAGATTCCTAAAAGAGCTTTAAAACTGATATGAAACCTAGAAACTACCTCACTAAAGTAGGAAATTTGGCATGGTCTAATTAACCATGAAGAAACAAAAAAAAAAAATTATACTCATCAATTTATGCAGCCAGGCTTTCACAGTGAAACATCACTGCAAACACCTTTATTTCAGGTGACCCAAGATGGCACCGTTCTGGGTGGTCAGAGAAGTCTCAAATTAACAAAATTCTCCCAGCCTTAAAGCCAGGATAATAAAGAACTGCGTGAATTACTGTCTTTGCTAGTAAATGTTAAAAGGGATGAGAGATTTGTGTGATGTTATTAAATTGATCTGGTTTGATCTCCTTGAAGAAAGGATATAGTTTTTGAATATACTTATTTTTATTATTCTGTTAAGCACCAGGACCATTTACATTTGATTCCAAAAGATTATTGTCATAGAAGATCTGCACTTCCTTCTTGAACATCACCCCACAGGCCTGGCTGCTGAAAGATGAGCAACCAGCAGAAGAGAAGAGGAAACGCAGAGAGCTTCACAGCAGGAACACTGAACCTGTATTGCCCCCTAGAATTTGTCTGTCTATCCATTTTGGCCAAGCTGTATTGCCTTGCCAGAAGCTGTCTGCCCACCTGAAACCCTTCCCTGACTGGTTCTGTGGTGGCTTAATCTTGGCTGGCTGCTGGGTGCACACCAAAGACATTTTATTACTCCCCTCATCAGCTGCACAGGGGAGTGAATTAGGACAGAATAACTTTGTGGGTGAAGAAAAATGACAGGGAGAGATCACTCACCAATTATTGTCATGGGCAAAACAGACTCGACTTGAGGAAATCAATTTAATTTATTACCAATCGAATCAGAGTAGGGTAATTAAAAATAAAATCAAATCTTAAAAAAACACCTTCCTCCCACCTCCTGCCTTGTTCCCAGGCTCATCTTCACTCATGATTTTCTCCACCTCCTCCCCCACAGCGGCATGGGAGGATGGGAAATGGGGCCTGGGGCCAGTTCATCACAGGTTGTCTCTGCTGCTGCTTCTTCCACAGGGGGAGGACCCTCACACACTACTCCTGCTCCAGTGCTGAGTCACTCCCATGACAGTCCTCCATTAACTTCTCCAACTAAAGTCCTTCCCATGGGCCTCAGTTCTTCATTAACTTCTCTAGCGTGGGTCTCCAAGTCCTGCCAACAAACCTTCTCCAGTGTGGGCTTCCCAAGGAGTCATAGCCCCTTTTGTTCATCCACGTGCTCCATTGAGGGCTTCTCCATGGGCTAGAGGTGGATCTCTGTCATGGTCCTCCTCTGCTGACTCCAGGGGCCTTGCACAGCAGACTTCTTACACAGTGAGGGAAGGCAGGGGTTAAACAAGCACAGCGTGTAAGGTATGGAGAGAGCAATCCAGTTTAATACAGAAAATTAAAGATTCTACATGGATTTGACGAATAGTAGAGGTATCATTGAAATAGATATCCCCAGATAAAACAGAATTTGAGGTTCATTATGCTTAATCACTAATGGCTAGAAATTGAAAACTGTAGCATAAGGTCATATTAAGTTTAATTGACAATTCAGATTTCTCAAAACCTGCCAATCTTCTTGTCTATACACACTAACTTGCCTTTATTTCAGATCTCAGCAAGAAAGGTCAAACTACTCTTATGCTGGTTAGTCTGGAAGAATATTGTAGGACTCTGTGAACCCCATAATGGTTAACCTAGGGGAATGCCTCTGTGTCATGGATGTCATGTGATTGCTATTTAGTCAACATCTGTGCAGTCATAGTTTGTAGATGTACCTGAAGTCAAAGTGCATCAATCTTGAGTATATGTATAATATATTGTATTGTTTCATTGAAATATTATATGTACCTGTTCAGGAACTGCAGCTTTATTAATGAGAATATTAAAGTGCATGTCCAAGGGACTCTTCAAAGCTAAGTGCATATTCCAGTCCTGACTGCTGTCATCGATTGAGAAATCTGTATTTTGACCAAGGCCCTGTCATAATTCCAGGGATCTTTGAGCTGGTGAACCTCACTGTGGCTGGGCTCTGTGCAGTGAGCTGTGCCTTGACCATTGATCCATCTCACACAGCATCACCTCGGGGTTCCCAGCATCAGAAATAAGATTTTATAGCTGCTACCACCTTTCTTAGGGCCACTAATGGATAGTTATCTGCACTGTGAGAGCAGTTCTTATTGGATCTGAAAAGAAATGGCACCTCCTCAGGGCGAAACAGCCCTTGAGCTTCTTGCTGTGTACACAGCACCAGAGCTCTGCCTCTGTGTTAGCAAACTGAACTAACCTACCTGCAACAGAAATGTGTTGCATTATTTTGCAGCCCTCCTATGCAGCATGATGAACTCTGTCAGTGAATTGCATCTCCACAGCACACTTCTGAGCAGTACGCACAGTAATAAGGAATTGTGGCAAGGACAGCAGTGGGATATTTTTGGAATTGGGAAAACCCCTCCATTTTCCATAAGGCAGTAAAATAGACTATTGCTTGTGCTTCAGTGAAAAATTCACAACCAGGCCTTCAGTCTTTTCTTTTTCTAAACTATTGGAAAATGAACAGCATGCTGAATCTCCATTTTTACTGGTTTTCCTCATTAATTTGGCCTCATTTCACAAATGCAGACTGCTTGTGCCAAGCTTTTATACACTGCTTTTACTTTCTCTCTCCAGTGTGCCAATAAAAGTGTTTTTCATCTGAAGTCTTATATTTATTACTTTCAGTGTCACTTAAAGGAATAAATCTATCATGGAGCAAAGTGCAAGTCAATAAAGTAATGTACATATATCAGAAAAACTTTTTACCAGCTAAGGTAACTAGTATGTTACAGAAAACAGAATTCTTTGAAATATACTGTAAGGCAATATTCTTAACTGTAGCTGTAAATTCTGCAGTGAACCAATAAAAGTGTGCTTTTATGCTCTAATAAATGTCAGGTTTAAATATCTTAGGAGGCCTTAGCCTGTTTTAACCTCATCCCTATAGAGCTGCTCCTTTGAATTAAATGGAAATCACATTTTATCAAATTTTCCTTAAAAAATAGATTTTTAAAAATTCTATATTGTTAGTAGGGCTTCCATAGAAAATATGTAATGAAGACATCTATATCCTAATAGCTCCCGACTCACTGAAATTATATGATTGCATAAAATAATGACCTGGAGGGGAGCTATGGAAGTAAAACAGATATCCATAGCCACTTAAGCTGTGTATCTTCTCCTGTTCTTCTGGATGGCTCAGCACAAGCCAGAATGATCTGTGCCCAGGCCAGAACCTTACCTTAATGGAACCATCCTTTGACTATGGATCTAATGTGACTGGCAGGAAGATTTCACTCTATTTTTTTTCCAAATGTTTTGCTGGGAGTTTGAAAAAAACAGACAGTAAAGGGATGCATTTGGTGGACTTATCTCTCAGCGTGTGGGCTGTGCTGTTGGCTAGACAACCTTCAGGCTGGCTTCTGTCAAAAATTTTGACGGAACCATGGAGCCGTCCATGGGAACAAAATACCATCTGTAGTGGGCATTATGAGAGCACTAAAAAATAGGCAGATGAACAGGCATACATGTATATTTGTGAAATAAACTGCATGGCAGTCTGAAAAGCAGAAAAGGCCTTGGCTCTGTGCAAGCCCTGCTCAGCAATAACAAAAAACATCTCTATATTATCCACTCCGTGTTCAGCACAAACCCAAAACACAGCCCCACACCAGCCACAGTGGAGAAAATTAACTCTACCCCAGCCAAAACCAGCACAAAGTCTTAGAGTTTTTTTTAAGATAAGGAATGGTATGCAAGACTTGGGTATTGCAAATAGCTTCTCTCAGACAGGCCATATGGCCCTGCCACACCACACTGATTTCAGGATTCTGGGGACGCTGTGAATCGGTAACTTTCAGATTACATTTGCTCAGTTCACATGCAAAACAGTGTTTTGTTTGGATTTTATTACTAGCAGTTTTGTCAGAGCATGCTTAAATCTGAAAGCCAAGCTACTTTTTCTCCCCAGCTCATGAATTTTCCAGTAGAAATGAGGTCCCTGGTGGCCTAATTTCACCCCTGCTCAAACTGGTGCTAGCCTTGTCCTTAATAAGAGCTTCAATCTGTGGAATTTTACAGAAGGTGCAAGAGATGAGGAGATTACACATATAAAGGCAAATATGTTATGGCAAAAGAACTGGCAACCAGATGTAAACCATTCTCTTTTTGGATGGGCACAACTGCAGGAAAGAAAGAAGAAACCACATACCTGGCAACACTTGCTCCTTTTAACTGTGCAACAGGAATATTCAGATAAAGCAAAATCAGAAGTCTTTTTCCCCAGTCACTTTTCTGACAATTTCAGAATTACACCAATTTTGTGTAATTTGACTGTGATCTGTGCACTTTCATTAGGGTTTTTCTAGGGTGCTTAACACAGCACCTCTTTTAGTGTAGAATGTGTTTAGTACTGTTATCATTTCCAGTTCTTCTGAACCCTCCATTTTTTTCAGATTGAGTTTATTTTTGCAAATGGCATGCTGCACATGGTCTGAAAGTACAGTATATAATTCTTTAGAAAAACAAAATAAAATTCTTTTCGCTGGTTAACGTGATGGTAAGAGTTGAGATACTGAAGTGACTACACATGTGTAAATATTTAGCAGCTAACTTATGAATATTAAACATTGAGATTTCATAATTCTGAAGACAATAGAAAAACAGAACGGTTTTTACTGCCTTATCTACCAGCTGAAGAGGTTGTCAAGACTTCCAAGTGCCTGATGATGTCCAGTGACACAGCTCAGAAGACTAATTACCAACCAACCCAAGCAGCAGAAGAAAGGAGATGTTTTTCTCTTTGAGAAGAAATGAGGTTGACTAATTTGCAGATGAAATTTATCAACAGAGAGTATTCTGCTCTGATGTTCTGCTTCGACTATGGCAGTGAAGCACAATGCCCTAGAAAAGACAATACAGACACACCACCACTCATAAAACAGAAGCAAAAAGATCCTCTATGCAAGCAGTTACTCATCAGCACTTTGCTGGAATTATTTGTGCTCAGCATTATTGTTTGTGCTGCTCAGCTGCCCAGAAGCTCTGATCGCTGTTGTTGCCACCTTTGCTGGGATGATCCAGAAGGAAATCCTGCCTGCCTCAAATCACATGCTTTTTTTTAAAAAAAAACAAACCACTGATAACTGATATAAGAGCAGTGCTGTCAGCCTTACTTTGCTGACTTGGATTTGAAGTACTGCTAGATACATTCCAGGATGCTGGAAAAGCTAGAAATGAAGCCCATCTCAAAGCTTGGCCACAGTGACCAAACTATCCCTTCGTGTCATTGTAGTGGCAGGACAAGAGGGAGAATTTTCAAACTTAAAGAGAGTAGGTTAATATTAAATATCAGGAAAAAATTCTTTACTTTGAGAGTGGTGAGGTGGTGGCACAGCTTGCCCAGAGATGCTGTGGTTGCCCCATCCTTGGAGGTGTTCAAGGACAGGTTGGATGGGGCTTGGAGCAACCTGGGATAGTGGAAGCTGTCTCTATCCCCAGCAGGGAGGACAGAGCTAGATGATCTTTAAAGTCCCTTCCAACCCAGGCCACTATGAGTATTTATGGTGGGTTGAAATGAAATTGGAGATTTGGGCAGTATCTCTGAGCAAATTTAAAACAATAAAGAGAAGAGAGGGTAAAAATCTCTCTGCTGAGCACAACAACGATGTCTAACAGACCTTCAGGACATCAGCATGTGCTGCAGTTCCAGGGCACACTTGGAAGGGAAATGTGAAGCAGTCTGACCCAGGACCAGCAAAGGGCCATTCTGCCCTGTGGTGGGAGGATGCTGAAGAGCTGCAGCACAGATCTCTGAGAAGCAGACACATTCCTACTCCCCATTTCAATCCCTAAGTTCCTGGCTGTGTTCCCTCAGAAACAAACCGAAGGCTAAAAGTCTTCCAGAAAAGGACCACATATGCTATTTATCAATCTCAGTGTAATTTTAGTTTCATACAGGATTTGCCCCTTACCACTATCCTGCAGCTGTCTTTGTGTTTAGTCTTTGTCATACTGTAGTCACTCAAAATTGGCCACTAGCAACAGCAGAGGATCAGAAATGGTCATTCTGGGAGGAAAAAGTTCACTTGTTTTGATTTTCTCAGTAGGCAACTCCATTGCAGTGTTCAGTTTCAGGTTAAAAACTTTGCTTTCATTATGAACTAAAAGTAAGGCATTATCAATCAGATCTGAAATGAAAACAAACCATTGTATTTATACATTTGCAATGCTCTTACTGCAATTATTGGTCTTGAGTCTTCCCATTTACCTTTCATTTCAGGACTTGCAGGTAGAAAAATTAGACTATTTCTCCAGAGGAAAAATTCTGCTCTCTGATCAAGTCTATTTAAATTGTCAAAATGAAATCCACGGCATGCAAAGAAGTCTGTGTTCCAGAAAAGCACCTTTCCTAACTCAAGTACTTTTTATGACCATTTAGTTCACCTTTGTTCTCTTCCTGTGTTTCACGACGATGACGTGACTAATGATTATTATATTAGCTCTGGTACCATGAATGCTACAGCAGACTTACAGTATAATTCTCTTCCTCCTTAGGGAATTGATATTTTTATTCACAGCACAAGAAAACCTAGTTTGTGGCCAGAATATTTTTTCCCTATTTCTGTTTCTTTATTTGGTGTTTTGATGCAATAAATTGATTAGATAGACTAGCCAGTAGTTTCATAATCCTGTTCTGATCCTACCAGAATTAATTACCGTTCACATAATACTATTCAGGAAGAGTGTTTTAAAAAGCAGAATACTCATTATGATATAATTTTCAAGGATGCCATCCACATGGTATAATTGCCAGCAGTTATGGTCATGGATACTTGCATATTACAAATGGGCAGCAGAGCTTTCAGGTGAGGAGGTGTCCAGAAATTCCACTTGGTGCAATGTGTGGTCCTGTGTGAGGTTCTTTCCCCTCATCGGATCAGGTTTTACCTGCCCTGGCTGCAAGCATCAGTGTATGTCAGGAAGTGCAGAGGTTTTTAAAAAGCTACTTTTGTATCTGGATCTGGGTTTTGTATTTTGGATCTGGGTCCAGCGAAATGGGTAACGGCATTAACACCGTGACACCACATGCCAGGTGTGCTCAGTGCCCAGTCCCAACACAGTCAGGTCTTCAATACAGTCCTTTGCAAAAAAACTTGAGGCAGTTTTGATCCAATTCCCTTGCTTTAAATAATCCAAAGTTAATAAAAAAGTCATGTGAAATTGTATCTACCTGGAAGCCTCCTCAGCAGCTTGTTTGCTGTTTGTTGAACGTTTCTCAGCCTCCACAACAGAAGCAACTTGATAGTTGCATTTACAGGCTGCAAAACTGGGCTTTATGTCCATCTTGTCCACTTTTGACACTGCACTTTTGCCAGCTCTGTTCCTCCACTAAAGAAGAGGGAAACTTCAGATTTTATTACTGCACAAACACAAGCAGGTTTCATAAAGAACTTACTAGCACCCCCAAAATTTCTTTAGGATGGCTAAATTTATTGCCAAGATCAGCAGTGAAGGTTTTTTTCTCTAATCTCTCTAAGCCGTAAAAGTCAGCCAGAGATGACTCAAGTCCTTTCTATAACAACAGCCCCACTGAGCTTCTCAAATTTATCAGTGAATCAAAGGGAGCTGGAACAAGATGTTATTTAAAGTCCCTTACAACCACTCCATGATTCTATGGTGATTCTATGGTGATTCTATGGTGATTCTATGGTGATTCTATGGTGATTTTACAGTGATTCTATGGTACTGGGGTGACATTTAGAGAAGGGTACTAAAATTTGTCTAAATCCAAAGTGTTGAAGTAAACCAACATTTATATTCCTTTGCCCCTTTTTTTGCACCTTGCCTCTGCAGTGATACACATGAATTCCCCACACCTGAAGAGCTCTGTAGCTCTGAATGACTGAAACACATTAACAGCATTGGAAGGGGCAAGGCATACAAATCATTGTTAGAGGAGAAATTGTTGCTCCAGCAAGGGGATAGAGCTAAATGTGATCTTCAGAGGCTATTAAGTTAATGCTGTATCATATCGAACAAAGTAAAGTTAGCCAGTGATGATTCATGTCCTTTCCACCACAGATTAATAAATGGGTACAGAAGTTATATTGATTTTCGTGGATGAGCAAGTAGATCTGAAATCTGAAAACTTGATGAAATATAAATTATGGAACATGGACCACATGTGATGATCTCATAACCGAGTGAGAAGTTCATCACTTGAAGAAAGCATGTTAAGCTGCAGAGGATTGTTTTGACACAGTATCGCAATACATTTGTTTTCTCTTTCTTTTGTTTTAATACAGTTTGTCAAACTTCTCCTTGTGCCATTAGGATTCTCTGAAACCTTGACTCTAGCTGCAGAAAGCTCTAATGTGGCATACCTAGTTTGTCATAAAGTAGAAAGTATTAACGGGAAAGTAGAAATGTGAAAAGGGCAGCTTCAGTCAATAACGCGGAATGAAGAAATATGAAGAAAAAACTAAGTTTTTGCTGTTTTTTAAATGAGAAACTGACAGTCAGCTTCCAGACTCATTGTAATTAGGATCATTAGGCAAAAATTCATTTTACTGGAGATTTTCTACGTAATAGTGTCCTCTGGATTTACTTTGTGGGGGATTTCAATCATCATGTTTCCACAGATTAATGGTTCCAATGAAGATTTATTCCTATAAAATCAATTTTATTTTTCATAACACAGAAGGAAACCTTTCAAACTTGTAACTCAAATAGATTTTAACCAAAATTAAGAACCTTTTAAAAGTAACTTTTGCCAGCTTATACTGGAACTGCGAAAACATTTGGTTTAATAAAGGCCTGAAGATGGAAGCATCTTGATCATTTTTCTGTTCTCTGTATGATCAGATAAAAATTATTAAACAGAGGAGTACTGAATCATCAGAAATGTTACTGTTCAGGTTATTCAGAGGTCAAAAAGGTACAAAAGGGAGTTTAGCAGTCCTTGTGTTTCTTGATGTCTGCAAATCAATTTGAGAAGTCAGTAAGGAGCTTTTTGAGAGTATGTTCTCCTTAAGCTCCTCATTGTTCACATTCACTGTTTTAGTTCTTTTCCCTTCATGCCCCTGGAAGATGGAAGTGTAGGGACACTTTAGGAAGCAGTAGGGGGGCAACAGTTTTTGCCCAGTTTTTATCAAGAATGTTTTTTAACTATTAGTATTATTTTTTAAATAAAATTTTTTCCATGACCTTATTCACATTGACTGCAGAGGAGTCCACCTCTCTCCAGAAGGACACCTTGTGGCTCGAAACAATCCCAGATAGAGCTCCATGAGGTGATGACAGCCTGGGAAAGTGTGTTATATGTTTGGGAACAGTTCTGTAATACTATGTCAGTCAAGATCAATAAAGAACCCAAAGAGATACTGAGTGTTTATTATTTGTGGAAAGAGGATTCCAAAGTCTTGGGTCATTCAAGTCAGCAGCAAGCACCTCATGGGCCTCAAGGCAAGAGGGGCAACGTCTATGACACATATGTGACAAGAACAGGATTCTTTGGGATTTTTCAGTTTTTATTTATAACATCTGGGTCAGAAAAAACAGATTTAAGGTGTTCAGATACTCAAAACTTCCAAAATGCAGCTCCTATAACAGTCGGCAGAACCTCTTACTCCTAGCTTCTGTGTTTCAAGATGGAAACAATTTTCATGTGAATGGAAAACTGAGGAAGAACACTTAAGGAGAGACAAGAAAACCAAAATGTAAAGTAAAATTTCATTTCCACTCAGATATTCCTACAGAAAAACTTTTTCAACTTTTCAAAGATACCTTGTAGTTTATTTTCCTTAACAGGCCTGGGAGAATGTTAGAAATAAAGTGCCTTACAGCATATGTGATTTATCTCATCCTTTTTCCTGACGTTTTTAACAACTAGACAGGAACAATTATTTCCTGAGTTAATTCAGCACCACGACAAACCCATAGCCAGCTAAGGCCACTAATTCTATCACAGTCCCCACGCATTTACTTGGCTACAATTCCATAGTCCATCTTACTGAAAAACACTCTCAGGTTTTGCATATTAGGCATCTGGAACCGCCACAAACACTAAGATGTTTTGCATTTAATGATTTAATCAATTTTGCTCCCTGCTCGCTCTCTCTCCAGAGAGGAATTGCATGCAACAAACATCAGTGGAGTAGAAGTTGGGGCACTAAAGAGGGATAAAAGGGAGGTAAAGCAGCATCCAAAGAAAAAGGTTCAAGTAGTAAGAGACCATGATGTACTGGAGTTATCTCCATGAGTGGGAAATTTACTTCTAACTTGAAGATTAACAAATATTTAAACATGAAAACTAAAAAAATGGAGGATAAAACTGGATGATTCTATTGGAGTTTGATTGCACAATTTGAGCTCAAGACAGGAGCCTGGCCTCATGCAAAAATCTAGGAAGAAGGGAAAGGAGAATCTACAAACAAAGAAGAGGAAAATAACCTGATATTCATAGATTTGGGAAAATAATTATAAGAAGGAATAAGAAAGTAGTAGTTATGCATTTACAGGTGTAAAGACACTTTCTTGCCACCACTCCCTGACCCCAGCAGGCAGATTCTTAATATTTTAATTATATGCTTAGCTTTATTTCCACCCCCCACCCCAAAAACCGAACTCGACACAGCCAACCAATCCAAATATTTTAAAAAGGCACAAGTACCTACCCCTGATCACTTGGCTAAATTTAATCGAGGAAGGTAGGGCAACCTGACATTCCTGATTGTGTCATTCAGATGTGCTTCTAGAACTCTTTAAATTCCAGCAAAAAGATGGACACATGCAGCAAATGACATGTTCAATGTTCTTTTAAGTTCTATGGCTGAAGCAGCTTGTATAGAACATAGGAATTAGTAGGTTTTTGCATTATTTTGTGACAGATAAACTCATGTTTACAACATTTGATTATTTTATAGCTATCACCACCCTACTTCAGTTGCGGGGATATTATACTCTAATATATACACACATGTAGAATATGCACCAACATGTATTACTGTGTAACTACATATATATTTATGTAATATAAATTCTCTGATACTTGATATATTTGCATCTCCCTGAAACTAAATGTTAAAAAAAAAATCAAGCTTTTTCTCCTACTGAAGTAATCCTAATTAAGCAACAACTCCAGAAGAAGGGATATTTTGTCTGTAAAGTGACCTTTCAAAGATGAAAGAGAAGGTTTTCTGTTGCTGCTTATATGTTTAATTTGAATTCTCATTGAGCAGTTCTACTACTCTGATGCTTCCAAATTTCTAACCTGTATGAAACTAATAGACACCAAAGGCTGACTCTGTAGTAACTTTTAGCCTTTTTTCTTCTGTTTTACTGCTATTACTTAATTTTATTTCACTGATCAGTGAAAAGTGACTAGCTTTTATTGCTAGTTAAGTAATATATTTATCCCTCAAAAGTTCTCGTTAGCAGGATTTTGATAAAAAAGGAAGTCCAAATCCGGAGACAGTGGCCTTTGCTTGGGAAGATGATCCAGAAAGGTTAAGAGTAATTCTTCATTCTCTCACCTGTGAACTGGCCATATGGTGGAAGCTTTGTTGGCAATACTAAGTCTGCAGTTTCACTACATCCATTCCCTAATATCTGAGTTGTTCTATGTCTTGTTTGCAAAACTGAAGGCAAGGGTTTACACCACATACAGAAGAATGGCCTCGTGCCTCCAAAAGAAACAATAAACATTGAAATCAGTTTTCTGCAGCAAATTTCCTCTAAGAGGACATGAAGCAATTTCCATCCCATCCCCTCCTAGGTACTACCTGTCATTTGATGTTCAGCTGGGGAGAGCTGAAGGCATTCCAAGTTTGGAAACTCATGAAGCCATGGGTCAGTTTGTGCAATAGCGTGTTTGACAAGAATCATTTTAATGAGCAGATATCCTTAAGGTATGCTACATATTTAAAGTCAGAGGATGTATTGCACAAGCTTATTGTATGGAGCTTTTGTTGTACCAAGTGCAGCCAACACTCTTGGCATGCCAGTGTTCGTTTTTACTTAGGTTTGCTTAGGATAAAGTCCCTCAGATGTTTGTTTTTGAAGTTGCATCCTGGGTAGTATATCCTCTTGCAATCAAAATAACCTTTGTCAAAAGTTCTTAAGGAACAGAATCTTCTCCTCTTCTATAAAGCTATCCATTCTTTTCCAAGCTTTTGCTAATCCAGGTTTTCATGTAGGAATTCTTATGTCTTTCATTTCTAGATGCCCTTTTGTGATGCTGATGCCATCAATTCTCTTTCCTTGAACAAAACCTTTCACCTTTGAAAGAATTAAAGCTTTAATTCAACAGTGTAGTCTCATGAGATTATTCAGTCTTCTCTGTAAAGATGAAGTAAAATCTACTGGTTAGACTTCCTAGAGAGGGTTATTTTTTAAATTTCATGCATTTTATCCATTCAAGTAGCTAATGAAGGTTATTTTATGTGGATTGACTTCCCTCTTCCCCAATTGCACTTCAAGAAGTTGCAGGGATAAGGGAAGAAAACACAGGAGGAAAACAGAACAATTTAAGAGCAGCAACATGTTCAGATGGTGATGGTTGCCAAAGCTCGGTTTTGGACAGAAGCATGAAAGCTAAGTCTTCAACGTTCCTGGCATCCCTAACATTGATTAAACCTCATTGGGAATGCAAGAACGGTAGTTATAACTGGCGTTCCTGCTTCTGCAAGGTAGGGAGGATCACAAATAGCTTAGCTCATGAAAAGACATACCAGTATGTGTCTAGAAGAAAATGAATTCTCTTTCCTGCTGAATCAGCCACCTTATTGCTGCAGAGCTGAATTAGCAACAATTGACATCTGCAACTGAATTAATCCCAGCTCTCCAGGAATTAGAATCCTGAAACAGCAAGGAGCCACTGCCACCCTGTTACCACCATCTGAAATAATCAGAAAGACCATGGTAGTTCTCCTATTGAAGGCAGATCTATGATGGAACAATCCCCTGATGTGTAAGGAGGGTTGCATTTGGAAAACCCCACCATTTTCTCGAGACAACAGATCCATGGAGGTCACTGGTTTAGTGTTACGTATTGGATTAGAACGGCAATATGGCATTTGGGACAGTGTCTTGCAGAGCTTCTGCATCACAGCTCATTTGCTTCCAGTCAGAGGACTAGATCATGTTAATGAGCCACGATGTCTAGTCTTTCAAATGAAATGCTGAAAGGCCAGTAAACAAGGCAGTGTAGGATATGAATAAAAGGCAATGATCTTGCTATGCTGAGCGTTTTCCATAATTGGAATATTAAAGGTTACATGTGCTTGATCTAACAAGTCTATGCTTTTAGATTTTGTCTAATTTGCATCTAGCTAGCAGCTGGACTCTAGTTTTTCTCCACCCCATCCTCTTCCTCTTTCTCAAGCTGTATTCACACAAGCAACACATCTTCATTAGAGAAACCTTTCGATTTTAAACTGTACTGATCCACAAAAAAGCCCAAATGTACACAAGTCTGAGACGCTGACTGCTCAGGCAGAAAGGCTGAGATCCAGCTGCCCTGGGGTGCAATCACCAGCAGCTGAACCAGAAAGAGAGTAGGGCAGCAATCCGGAGTTTTACAGGAATACCACCGCTCATCTCCTCCTATGCTCCCAGCAAGAGGCAGATTTGGGGAGCCTCTGATTTGCAGGACTTGTGGTTAGAACAAAGCCAGACCTGTGAAGGACTGTTTTGTGCAAGAAATGTGTTTGTGTGTGGGAATTAAGAAGAACAAGGTAGGAAGGGCAGCCACAACTAACCATTACTCTTCAGCATTGAAGCCTAAGAGTTAGGATGATTCCTTCTCATAGAGAGGAACTGAAAAGATAAACCACTGGATTAAAATCCTTAGTTATGTTCCAGTGTTCTGAGGCTTTATCCTCCTGTTACAGACCCTCCAGGGCCTCTGATCTTAGTCTCTCTCCCATCAAATTTGGGTTGAAGAAGTTATGGACCAGAACGTCATCCGTGTTGTCCTCTCCCAGGCCTAAACGGGAAATCTGGACTTAAGTGGCAGAATTTGATCAGGTTGTGTGTCTGCACATGATGATGTCATGAGCTGGGGGGCAATATAAAAATTTCAAGCTATTAGCCTTTGCAAGGACAGCAAGGAAAGGCAGGTCAGAGATCCAGGGATTTCTCACTTAGTTTACTTTCCCAGGCAGATAGGCCTTGCGAGCCTGAAAATTCACACAAGGTGGGGAAGCACAGAGTACATAGTGCTAATGTAAGCTAACTTTCTTGTGTCAGGTCTCTCGCATGGAATTTTGGTGTGGCCCTTCAAGAAGGACAGTGATTTTCTTCCAGGAACCATATTTCTCCACGAGATTTCTTAAATAATACTGTTATGGCTGGGAAAAGCTGATCAGGAGGGCAGAAGGGAAAACTGGAATCATCAGCTGCTGACATCCAAGTAGAACAGCCTCTGGAGCCGCACAAGATAATCTTGCTCCTGTGGATTTCTGGTGTATTTATGCCTCGGTTGGTCCTGACTCCATTGACTCACAGTGCACACAGCTCAGGCAGCAGAGGCGTCAGAAGTCACTCTGCACACGTTCGTGCCTTGTGTCCAGCCTGACGTTGAGCGTAGTTTGGTCTGTTTTGATGCAACATACAAGACACCCTCTGTGGCTGCCTCTGCATCACAAACAAGCCCATCAGGCAGGCTGGTGAAGAGATGTGAGCTGACCTATCCTGGCTGGGAGGAAGACTCAGCAGCTCCTCCTGTAAAGAAAACTTCGAGTAATATTGCCAGCATCAACATTGCCCCTTCTGCAGCTTGGAAGAGAGAGGAGCACATGCACCACAAACACACAGCACAAAGCTTGGGGAGAGTTTTTGTAAATTGCATAATTTGATCAGAATACATTAGCAAACAGGACAAGGTTGTGAAACAAAGGTGTTTTGGTTTTTTATTTTCTCTGCTACTCGAATGCTGATTTTAACTTAGGTGGTTGAAAAGTTGAGGCATTGACAAAAGCAGAGTGGCAAGCAAGACTCCAAGAAACATTAAATCCTTTTCAGAGAAGATAAGATAGAAGACATCCCTCCCACTCTACATCTGCCTGAGTACTCTCCCCTCTGCATCTGATGGTAGACCCTGTGTCTCAGCATCAAGAGTCAACAGAACCTGAAAAGGAAAATAGCTTTATTGGTGAATTGAGACGAAAAACAATTGCGTGGCAGGGAACAAAGAAGGTTCTGCACATGCCCATATCCTTGCTGTTTAGGAGATCAGGACGACACAGCACTGCAGAGTTGCTTTCACAGCATTGTGGGCCTTGCAGAACATGGTGCAGACTTATCAGGAGGAGCAAGAATGAGCTGCAGTTGTATGAGCATCAGCAGAGCTCAGGAAACTCTGGAGCTGCTGAAGGAAGAGGGTTGGGACAGGATATTTGCAGGGTACTGGCAGAAACGCACACAGAATTATCACATTAAGATAACAGAGTGACGAGTAGAGGAACAGAATAAGCATTGGTAGAGCCAAGGAAAAGAGAAAAGCTTTGCAATGAAGTACTCAAAAGAAAACATCACCCCCCAAAGCAATACATGACTCTCCTTTTGTCTCCACAGCCTCATCGAACCCTTTCTGTTGGTAGATACAAATGCCTCTGGGGAAGGAAGAAACAGCAAAACACAACCCACAGCTCAGTTCCACATGGAAAGAAAAGATCCTGAGAGTGTCAGGTAATCTCTACTGCTGAGCAGATCTGACTCATTAATCTTTATTGGTCACCACATCTCCTTTAAATCACATTTTCTTTTCAAATGCCTGAAAGCAGGTGAGAAGGAATGAATGGGTGTGTTGGCCTGGTAGTCATGCTTTAAGAAACACAGAAACTTTTTAGGAGAAAATAAGCACAAAATCAGATGAAACCATTGAAAGGATCACAGCAAGAGATGGGCGGTGCATCTTTCATGCAGGGTACAGTGGCAAGGCTTATGTAAATACTGTTTGTAGCTGTAATACATGGAGACCCCAGCAGCCAAACATGGCCCTGTTGTCATCTCTGGCATGCAGGGAAAACAAGATAACACTGTGAAAGAGGAATACTAACCTTAATACTTCTACTCTCACAGATTTGCTGTGTGGTGTCTGACAAACACCAATAACCAGGACTTAAGCTCTCATTCAAACCAAGTAAAGGCAAATCAGGGAAGGATATACATATGCTTGCTCTCATCCAAAGACAGAACTTAACATCCCCCAGTAGAGACCACCTGGACTTTGAAGCTGGGCATATGTCTTCAGAGAATATTGCCACACACTTGTTGTTTCCACTGAGAAGACAGAGAGAGAAAAGGCTAGAAATTTGGCTCAGCTGTGAATTCTAATGAACCACTACCTTTACCCAGAAAGATAAATTTTTCAACAACATTTGTTTTCATTTACCTCCTTGCCTTGAATATGTTTTCATAAAAAAGCTTTAAAATTGTTGAAATGCTCATCTTGGCAGTTTGAAACGCAGCTTACTATCTTGGTTTGGGACAGAACTGCTGTTCACTTACAGTCAGTAGTTTGCATCTGGCTTGAGAATCTGGCTTAATTAACATGCGGAGTTCCATTACTGAGTAGTCTGATCCAAGCCCAAGAAATATTAATAAGTTGGGTCTCTAGCCATGATGATTTTGCTGAGAAACTAGATTTAATGGGATTTTAAGGAAAAAAAAAAGCCAACATGTTATTTTATTAGATGCAAGATATCACAGTTTAAGAATGCTTAAAAAATTTGTGAACTGAAATTTTTTTTGCTGATAAGTAAAAAAGTCCCGTGGCCTTTAAGAAATCCTGTTTATCTAAACCGCTTTGTTAATTTTTTTTTTTTAAAGCTACTTCTGCTATATGTTACATCTAAATGGATTATAATAGAAGGAAATTCAATTACTTTGGTCCTCCTTGGCAGCACTTGGTGTAGCTGTCAGTCCTGCTGCATTGCCCGTCCAGCTACAGTGGCATTTTGTGCTGTGCAATGCAGCACTCTGCAGAAACACCCGAGTTAGTGCTGAATTAGCTGGCTCAGGAGCTGGACAGGCTGAGGTGGGAACACTGCCATGGGAGCTGGGAGACCGCTGGCCCTAGCTATGCAAACCACTAATTCACAGGTAGTTTGGGGTTTTTTAAGCTGCACCTTATTGTGCAGGCTGCACATAAACTTTTAAGACACCTGAACACCAAATAATGGTGCACTTCCTTTCTTCTCTCCTGCTCCTCCTTTTTCTTTTGACCTGCATTAAAATTAAGGGTGGATGGTACCTAGGTTAATGTTAAAAGGGTTGAAGGAAGCTTAAAATTTTTGCCATCCCCTTCCCTCCTCTAGTACATCTTATAGTTTCTTAAATGTTTTTAACATCAGTACTGAATTCTTTTCCATAACTACAGAATAAAAAACCCATTAAAAATATAATGCCATTATAGCCCCAAGAAACTTGGCAGGAGAAGCTAAGTAGCTTAAACCATTTTTGTAAGCCAATGAGATATCAAATTGATGGAGTTCTAGCGAAGTTGTATAATAAATTACCCATGTGCAAGCCACTGTTTTCTCCTCCTACTTTCAGTTGTGTACCAGGGTAGGTCCAAAGACTAAGCTCATGGGCAAATGACAGAAGAATTTTACCTATGAGTGGGATGCCTAAAAAGAAAATAGTCGTTGCTGAGAAATGAACTGAGAAAACAGCTGTAACTCAGATTTTAAACAGCATTTCATGAAGGCAAGGTATAGAGCGCTACCACTTTGGGGATCACAAAGTAGACGAGCTCTTAAGTAACTGCAAAGAGCAATTATTCCAACTCAATTTACTTCCTTTCCCTTCTAGGTTTATTTGAAAATTGATTAGTGATACTGAATAGTACTCATCTTTTAAAGTTGGACAAATCTGGTCTTTCAAATGCTCAAAATGCAGCGAGAAGAAACACATCAACATTTAATGATCATATTTATTTAAAAATTTATTGGCTGAATACAGCCAAATTATCCAATGATTTACCTACCTTATGGATCAACACTGCTCCATAAAACAAAAAGTGTTTTCTTCTTTGATTTGTTAAGTAATTTCTCTTAGCCTAAATGTTACCTTAGAAAAGTACCTCACCCTGGTGTGAAGATAGCAACATTTTGAAAGCTTTGTGTTGAGCTAAGCTGTTCTCTTTTCAATTTCTTAATCTCCAGATCAGGAAATAAAACTTCACAATGTGGCAAATTAATGACGCTGAAGATAACACAGTCCTCCTTCAAGGAGTCATTTCATGGGCATAAAAGTTTCCAGGGTTTAGCCATAAGAAACTTTTAATGCCCAGGATGTTATTAATATTCTGGGTACCAGAATCTTGAAATATGCATTGTTAGGTTTTAGAATTAGAATGCAATTACTGTATTTGCTAAAATTCTAGGTTGCCCAGTCACTTCACAGTGCTGTCAGTGTATATACAAATTTGGCTAATAAACCAGCTTAAAGCATGTCAAAAAGGCGATGCATAATTTACTAAAGAGAGAATTTGTTCTGCTTCCCTCCGCATCCTGCACATTTCATTGGAAATGAGGTGGTGTGGATGTCTGGAGAGTTTCTTTAGCTGTGCAAATATACAACCACTGCATTTCAAAATGGCTTTAGGGGCTGGCAAGCTAAGAAAGTTTGCAAAGGTGTAAGAAAAAGGTCGAAGACCTTTTCAGCATCTATGGATGGTATTAAGCATAAGATTCCCACCAATTTGGAGGGGTTTGTCCCTTACTGTCCACACATCATTTCTGAGACAGTAGGAGACTTTACACTCTGGAAAACTTGTAACAACATTCTAAATTTTCCCAGCTCCTTTGGTTGGACATCACTTTAGATCCAAGATAATCTGAAGAAACTTGAACTCCCTCCTATTAGCAACACAGGAGTAGGTTAAAAACCATATTGATTAACAAAAATGTTTTAAAATTCTCATTTTATTCATCCTAGGTCTTGATTGTGCTCTTCTCTTTTTGCATATCAACAGCTTTACATGAAGGAAAGGTTGAATCTCAAATGCCGTAGAGAGACGAGGTAACTTCTCAATTTCAGAATGTATTGTTCAGCATGATCCCAGCTCAACTTACCTATAGATGCAGAGAAAAATTAGTTATTGCCTGGAAGCATAAATCCACTTGGAAAAAATCCGTATCAGTCAAACATACAAATAACACTGCTATTAAATCGAAAAAGTTGGTAGCAAAACACAGTAGTGCCTGAAATAATTTTCCAATGCTACTTGTGAACCTCAAGGGTTTTGGGTTTTTTTTGGTAAAAAACTGATCCCAGGTAGCTTTAAGGCAGCTGGGAATCCATCAAGTGTTTTAAAATCCATAATAATCTGAGATGTATTGACTTCTAAACCTGGCTGTAAACATCCAAATGGAAAATAACCTAACAATATGCCATATATGATCTCTGAGTTCTGAGAAAGATGAAGTTAACTGGCAAACCATCAAGTGATTTGCATACAAGATGTTCCTTAAGCACATCTGTAGTGATCTATTCCATTTAAAAGCAAAGTACACTAAGCACACAAGTAATGACAGAAATTGACGAACTGTATTTGTACATAAAACTTCAACATGACTCTGAAGAACAAACAAGTCTTGAAAGTTGTCCTTTGAAGAGATCCAGAGAATTATCAGTGCATTTTTGGAGAGACAGGAAAGAGGATTTAACTACAGTATCTTCCAGGGCTGTGAGAAAAGGGGACTTTCCAGTATATATGCTTCTTGTCTAGTGTGCATATATGCTTTCCAGGCATATACCTGCATATATGGATATACATTCCCGCACTTTCAAGTTGGCAACAGGACATTTCTATTCTTCTTAGGAAAAACACAGACCAGGAAGGTCTACAAAACCTTTAACAGATATGAAACCCTGACAGCCCTGGGTTTGGATCACACTCACGAGCCACTGGGACAGTGACCAACCCCGAGTGACCCGGCAGGGAGGGACACGCAGCCTCCAGCCAGGAGCGGGAAACGTCCGCACATCGGGTACCTGTGCCTCTCTGGAGAAAGGGCTGGGGCTGGCAGGGGCCGGGGCAGGGTCAGGAGGAACTGGGGCTGAGACAGGCTGGAGTAGGGTTTGGGGCGGGGGGTGGGGATGGGGATGGACATGGGGATGGGGAAGGGGCTGGGGAAGGGGCTGGGGATGGGGCTGGGGCTGGGGTTGGGGATGAGGCTGGGGAAGGGGCTGGGGAAGGGGCTGGGGATGGGGCTGGGGCTGGGGTTGGGGATGAGGCTGGGGAAGGGGCTGGGGAAGGGGCTGGGGATGGGGCTGGGGCTGGGGTTGGGGATGAGGCTGGGGAAGGGGCTGGGGAAGGGGCTGGGGATGGGGCTGGGGCTGGGGTTGGGGATGAGGCTGGGGAAGGGGCTGGGGAAGGGGCTGGGGATGGGGCTGGGGCTGGGGTTGGGGATGGGGCTGGGGAAGGGGCTGGGGATAGGGGCGGTGCTGGGGCGGTCTCTCGGCGAGGGGAGCAGATAAAGGCAGGGCGGCGGGCGGCAGGGAGGTGGCGGTGGGCAGCGGCAGAGTCGGGTGCGTTTTCCTCGCTCACCGGCCGGCATCGCCCTGCCCTGAGCGCTTCTCGGAGCCAGCCGGCAGCGGGGCAGCGCCATGGGGGCCGGAGGAGGGCTGGGGCTGGCGACCGTGCTGGCGGCCGCGGTGCTGTGCGGGCCCGGGGCGCTCGCCGGGCGCGTCCTCAGCGGTGAGTGCGGGACCCGTGCGGGAATGCAGCGCTCCCGGAAGGGGGAGCGACGCGGGGCGGACTCGGGACCGAGCGCGCTCGCCGAACCTCCCGCGCATTGGCGGCGAGCGCTCGGAGCGCCTCCCGGGCGCACCTGGCCCGGCGCGGAGCGGGGATGCCGCGGAGAGCGCGGGGATGCCGCGGAGAGCGCGGGGATGCCGCGGAGAGCGCGGGGATGCCGCGGAGAGCGCGGGGATGCGCTGCCTGCCGAGCCGGTGGCAGCTCCGGCTGGGGGACTAAGGGCTCCTGCGGTAGCCTGGAGTCCTGTCCTGCCCCGGCTTGGTAGGGCTCATTGGTTGGCGGCGCGCTCCGGCTCCGTTCGAATTGTTTAAAAAGATCCAGCGTCTTCCCGGGGAGCGTCTGTGCGTTGAGTTTTGTTGGCAGCTGTACAGGGATATTTCTTCTTTGTGGTATTGGTAGGAGGAGAGGGCAAACTTTTAAGAGCGCTCGGCGTAAATAGTTTTGTTTTGTGTGGGTGTATCCGCAACTCTCAAAACCGAAGACAGTACTACAGAAACCTATATTTAACATTAAAGCTTAGGTTTAATCTAAGAGCTGTAGACTCGCACTATATGTTTCCAGTATACAGGTGCATATGCTCAGAAGCTGCTAAATTTAATGAAAAACACCGTTTTAAGTTTGCTTTGGTTCGGACCCTCCAAACTGAAGCTGACAGGCTCTCGGAGGCGTGTTGCACATGCCAATACTTCCATGCATTTGCCTGGAAACCAAGGTTTACACACTCGACTGTGCTTGTTAACAAGTTATGCATGTACATGTGGGTAAGAACACGTCTCTTTGCAAACTGGTTCCACAACAGTGCAAATTATTTGTATGCAATTGTTCCAGAGGCTGTAACAGTAGCATGTCAACAAAACTTTCTTGTAGGTTATGCTTTTGTTTCAAGCATCTGAATTGCTGAATTCAGGTAACTTTCTTAGTTGCTGAGGAAGGGCAGCCACTGGACCTTTTTGACCCTGCTTTATTTGAAGCAGGCTCTGATGCTGCAACTAAGATGAGCTGTTTGGCTTCTGGTAAAGCAGTATCTTCAGGAAACAATAGCTAAGTAGCAGCACTTCCAACACGTTGAAAAAGCTTGCTTGCCTCAGCAGTAACCTGAACGATTTAATCTACCTCTGTTATAATGTGAATTGCACTGGCTTGTATAATACATTAAAGCTCTTAGTATGATGATTTATATTACTGCTTTATAACACTGTTATTTTTAAGAAATAGTGAAGATTAATCATCCACGAGATGCCTTTGGCATTAGCAGTGTCAGTGCAGGAGTCCCTGTGTGGCTGAGGAAACCTAGTCCCTTTATCTTCGAGCTGGAGCTTTGTGTCTAACTGGGATGTGGCAAACTGAGGTCCAGCTTTTAAAACCATGTGTAATATGTGTGTACTGCCTTGTCAAACTGTTCCTAGATTCGCATAAGGTATTGGGGGTTTTGAAAGAATACAGACTCTGCTCCACATTTCCCTGAAACATTTCAAAGCACATAATGAGCCTCATGTCACTGTATTGTGCTGCTAATACTTGGCTGGTAGAATATAGGAGAGGGTTTGAAGCCACTTACAGAAGGAACCATTTATGTACTATTAATTTATTTGTTGAAGTTGTATTCGTTAGATAAAAATTTCCTAGACAATAACAATCAAAGATATTATTTATTTATTTATTATTTGTTTATTTGTGCTTATTCCAGATGTTCTGATGTACTGGAGGAACTTTTTATCTTTTTTATTTTTTTTCTTCTTTCTTTCTCTCAAGGACCACACCCGTATTCTAGCACATGCACATGGATAGCTGTAGCACTAGTAGTAGTTGACACTAATTCAGGCAAGAAATAGTGCTATTGAATAATTGGGCAGTGTGTGCTGTCACCTGACTCCCATCTAGCTTACCTCTCGTATAAGAGCCAGCAGTTCAGCCTCAAACAAGCTTATATTTGAAATCATAAGTCTATGTCTTAAATAGGCCTATTCCTAAAAAAATTTGTTTGTTTATTCTTCAGTCATGATAAATAATCTGGCATAGTAGGAAATTTCACTGCTCTCAATCCAAATAAATATATGGTTCCTATCAGTCACAAAAGCTGTTTATGAAAGTGCTTGGGTGCTGGTTGGACCCTGTGGAAATAGTCCCACTGACTGCAGTAGGCTTGCAGCAGACCAAGCAATAATTGAAAATTTGCTGCCATTTTGGCCACAGTGTCAAGAGGACAGAGAAGGAAGGGCCTGCCTTTTCAAAATGCCATTTTCTTAAGTAAAAGGTTTCTGTTACTTTTTCCAAATATGCTAATTTTCCTAGGATATAATTGGAACTATTGTTGGCATCAACCAATTTCCATTTAGGTATTATTTCTTTGTCATCTTTAATTTGGGAAATTTTGAACAGTGATGCAAAATTCTTCATAATTTTTGGTATAGCTAGACAAATGTCTTGTGAGCAGTGCTCACAGCCTCCATGTCAGACTATCTAGTGTTGCCAGAGAATTGATTCTTATAGAAAAAAAATCAAAGCAGGCTCAGGAGAAAGTGCTGAGTCTGCCTTGCTGTCCCATGACATCATAAAGAACATGAAGTGATGATAATGCAGTTTGCAAAGATGCAATTACTTTAAGTATCTATTGGGCAGGAGAGATGCAAGCTAATCTTATTACTAATCATTTAACAGCCTATGTATTAATCATAGATGTTATAGTTTAATGACTGCTGTTTGTCTAGTTGTATTTCTATGGCTTTTTAAGTTTTGTTCTTTGCTAGCACTATGCATCAATTGCAGATTAAACAGTGATGCAGTATTTTAAAGCAGTATGCATCCATTTTGGTGCAGAAGTATTTGGATATAAAAAACACTAAATGAGAAAAAACACTTGGTGGGTCAGGCAAATACAAGAGTTGCCCCTGAAATAGAGACTTTATTGCTTCAGATGCCTTTCAGGGAGTGGATATGTTCATTCTACTGGCTTATGATTAGATTTGAGTTCTATAGATAGTACTTCAAAGTAAGATAATTAAAGCAGTATCTTCATCAGTATTGGACTGACTAGAGATAACAAACCCTTCCTCAAAAGGTGCATAATTTAATTTAATTGGCATGGCCTGCTTATTACACCTGAATTTTGTCTGTCAAAATGTAAGTATTTTCTCTAGATGAAGCCTTCGACTGTAAAGCTGTGGTTTGGACTTTTTTTTTTTTTTTTTTTTTTGCATAAATAAGGTACATTTGTAGCTCAGAATATGAGAAGGTAAAATCTGATGAAAACACTGCCGTCTTATCTACATGTGCAACAGCTGTGTCTTGAACAAATCTTGTTGGAAATATCCAGTGTTTAGCTCCACAATAGACAAGTTTTCACGGGATATGCATGCCCACATGGTACAAGATCCTTTTGCTCAGTTGTAGCTCTCAGTAATCAATAAAGCTAAGATCTGGAGAACTGCAGGAGCAGCTGGGCGTTTAATTCCCATGGACTCCTATATGAGTTCCTCTCCTTATCCTCCTGTACTCAGCAGTGTTTCTTGGGGACAAGGAGTGACCTAGGCTCCTGAAGTGAGATGAGACGATGACTTTTGGATATAATCCATGTTTCTACTAAACACACCTTGCCCCTAGCTGAAAAATTCCACAATACCCTATGGAATGAGAAAGCAGTTTTGATAACACGAGACCTGTGATGGTGGAGGAGTCCTTCTATAGCAGGGTAGGAGTACCAAAGTGCTTAAATCGGTTTCAAGACTCAGATTTCTGTATTAGAGATGATCTCCCTTTGTCAACCCTGTAAAGCTTATCTTTCCTGTGGGGGAGGGCTGTGCAGTTGGCCAGACTGCAGCTCTGTTCAGGGATAAGGAAAGAGACATGGAAAACCCCTACTGCTGTGTCTCAGGTCAGCATGTTACTTTCCAAGGAATACAACTTTTCCATCACCGCACCTTGTTCAAAAATAGAGGAAGGCATTGCAAATCGCAAACTCACAGCTGTCAGTTCATAGTATTCCACTTAGATAAAGAGCCCAAGAGGAAATGCCTACCATGGAGGGAGCACTGGTAAAAACCATTTGGAATGGAATGGAGAGTCTGCTTGTATTTCACATGGCTTTTCTTGTTCCCAGAGAGAGAAGGTTGGTGCCTTCCCCTGTTGAACTCATGTTCTGTACCTTGGCTTTAATTCTGTGTAGTTCAGGCCTGATCCTGTATAGATCAAACTTCTTGATCATTGGATGTTTGCAGGGGAACAAGTTTTGGCTCTTACAGGGTTCTATGTAGCATTATTTTTCTGAAACTAATTCCCATAATGGCTTTCTCTTTGCAAATCTCTGATGGATCAGAAAAGACTGTAGATGCTAATTAAAAATAGGTGAGATGAAACAATCATTTGATAGTAATTTCCCTACTCTAATCCCATACTCATACCTATCACTCACTAGCTGGAAATTGAGCCTCTTGCTGACGCAGTCCCTGCTCCCACCACTGACAAACTGTGGGATCTTCAGTTCCAAGCAATCTTAAGAAATTATGAGTCCTAACTAAACAGTTGGCATGGCTCTAACTAAATCTGAATGTAGCTTCAGTATCCAGCTAATGATTCTGGGCTCACTTTATGAGAAGTGAAGGAAAAGGTTAATATTTTTAGAGAGGGATTAATTTAATTTAAATTCAGAGTTTGGAAATACTACACCAACAATGTTTGTTTCATCCAGTTGTGTACACAGTGAGGTCAGTGAGTCAGTTTAGATATGGACAGGTGTATTGGGAAGAATTAAAGTTCGGTGAGAACTCTCACTATGTATCTCAAGGACTGCGTACGTGTAATGTGAATTACCAGTCATGATTTACCTCTATTTTTTCTCTTAGTGTAAATTATCCTTTATAATATTCTAACATATTTCTCCTCCCCTCGAACTTCCCCTACATTTTTAAGTGAACTGTCACCAGTTTTAAGATTCCATGTGGGCTGGCTTTTCCCACTTTCTTAGGAGAAGCTAAATGAGCAAGGATTTGCCTGTTGCTTTCTCTTTTAATTGTGGAACTGCTGCCAAAAGAAAGCACTCTACACTCTTGTACTAAAATGCATATTGGGTGTTCCATACCAGGAAGTTCTTAAGTCCATAAACCAAGGTAATTAATATAATTTTGCACCCATCTATATTACTAAAAATCTGTGTAAATACAGGCATTTTGGTAAAAAAAATCCATGAGAATACATTTACTTGGAAAAAAGACATTCAGTTTTCACTGGAAAAGAATGAGAAGGGATGATGCTTGCTCTGAAAAATAATTGAGGGGGTATATTTTCTCTTTTCTCCTCTTTTCTTCATTTAATTGGCATAGGATGGATCCGTTGACCAGGGGAGGATTAGGTTGGATATGAGGAAAATGTTCTTCATACAGAGGGCGATTGGGCACTGGAACAGGGTGGGAAGTGGTCAGAGTACCAAGCCTGACAGAGCTCAAGAAGAGTTTGGTCAATGCACTTGGGCACATGGTGGGATCCTTGGGGCTGTCCTGTGCAGGGCCAGGAGTTGGACTTGATGATCCTTGGTGGTCCTTCCAACTGAATGCTATTCTGTGATTCTGTGACCAAAGATTTATGAACTATTTCCTTCTAGAGGCAAAATTAAGAAATCAACCATCAGCAGAAACTGTCAGAAGTGCCTATATTTATGCCTAGGAGAAAACCTGTTGAGGGAACCTACTGATGTACATAAAATTGGATGTTTGTGAAAATGACTGCTGGTTTGGGACAGGAGAATGAAACTATTCCCTGCTCCCCTAGGCTGGCACACATACTGAAGGCATTCAGACTCTACAGTTTTTGTCATATCTATTCCACAGCAAGTTAACAACAACTTCTTAGCTGCCAGAGTATGTCTGTCTTTAAAGTTTCTGTGAATTCTGTTCTGGGCTTCATGGCTACACAGAAAACAATTGATGAATGGACTTAATTTGAATCACAGAATTGTTTGGGTTGAAAGGAACCTTAAATATTATTTAGTTCCAAATCCCTGCTATGGACAGGGACACCTTCCACTAGACCAGGTTGCTCACGACTCCATCCAACCTGGCCTTGAACTCTTCAAGGATGGGGCAGCCATAGCTTCTCTGGGCCAGTCTTGCCAGTGTATATATATTTTTTTTTTTAAATAAATAGCTGAAATTGTGCAATACTTGGCATGTCTTTCAGCTATGATACATTAAAAAAAAAAAATTGTGTTACTGTGTTTATAAGAATTAACTAGTTTGTTACCATGTTTATAAGAATTAAAAAAAACCCAACCAACCAAACCAAAGAAATCCCCATGCCAACAGCCTCAGTAATAAGGTTTTTTTTGTTTGTTTTTGGTTTTTGTTTGGGTGTTTGTTTCGGTTATTTTTGGTTTTTTTGTTTTGCTTTTGTTTAAAGAAAGTAATCCACATCCCAGAGTAGACTTGTAGATATGTAGATCTTTCCAACACATTGTATTTCCTCTTACTTTCAGTAGTTTCAAATAGATGCCATTGGCACTTGGGTGTTATCACTGGCCTGCTTGTGTCTGTGGAATAGGATTATTTGTGCCCAGGATGAGCGTTAGCGTTATTCTCTGGGCAGATATGTATTTTAATTTTTTTTCCTTAAGAAATGTAAGGTAACTGGCAGCTTTAAGGGGCTGTTTTAGCAGCTATGTTGGCACTCATTGTGAACCCCCAGGCCAGTGCAGCTGTGAGCTGGCCCCCTAGAGAATTAAGTGGCTATCTGCCATGGCCAGCCCTGTGATATACACCTGTAAAGTTCACATGAGCAGAAGAAAAGAAAATAGTTATTACAGGAAAAGTTAAATGGATCTCATGGTTTAAATTTATGGTATGTTAGATAGCTGAAACCAGAACTGATGCCAAAATGAAGGTATGTTTCACTTAGAAGAAAGGAAAGCTGTCAGGGCTTTAATGATTTGACCTGGGGGAAAAAAAGAAATACTTTTTGGGAAATACGTTATAGATTTTTTTTTTTTTTTACGCTGAGTTATGGCCTGAATCAGTGACTTTTCATAAAAATGGATATTAATTTTCTAGTTGAGGACACTTACCCTGTATTGATTTACATAACTGTAATCGTATGTTTTCCTGCAATGGTAATTATGGAGGGTGAAGTGTTGATTATCTTCTAATGAGATTTAGACATCAAGCTACTTTTTTACAACTCTGTTATCAATGGCCTGAGATCCCTGCTCTCTGTGCCAGGATTGAGAAACTAAATATAAGAAATGAATGTGTGTGTTGTTTTCTTTGGGAAATGAGTGAAGAACCCTATCACTGCTGTGTGCAATGGCAGCTTTCCTGCAGGCTGGTGTTCCATCTCCCAGTGCATCAAGAACAAGCCTAAAACATCACATCAGCGATTTTGAAAATCCAGACAAACTTTTAATCTGCTCTGGAAAAGAAAAATTCTCCTAGAATTTATTCAACACAACGAAGAACATTTTGCAGGACAGGAATCCTCTTGCATCTTCCCAAGACCTAGAACAGAGCAGTTTCTGAGCACACAGAGGCTTTGACAAACCTCCCCAAAAATAACCTGCTTAGATCAATACTTGTCATAAGTGGTCTGTCATATGTAGGCTTTTAACAACCTGTTTTAATGACCAACAATATTGTTGCCTTGTGCAGGGAAGCTCCCAGATCGAATTTTAATTACATTTGTGTTCAGCTGGATAGCAAAATCCAGGTGTTAGAGATAAGTAATGTTTATTATGTAAATCAGGACTACCAGGTGCTCCTTTGCAAATGGACTGTCTGCTTTCTGATTGCTTTATTTTTTTAAAAGAGTCGCTGTTATGGGTCCATTGAGGACAGCTGTCATTCAGAAATAAATCCACTGTATGATGGCAATTTAGGCCTAATCCCTAATCCAGAATAAATCAGTAATGAATTTCTCTTTTCTCAGAAGTCTTGGTTATTAGGAGGGTTGTAGGAAAAAGTACCTAGTAAGGTATTGAAGAGATAGTTATGAAGGTATCAATACAGATACAGGCTGGCATGTGAGCAGTTTGTATTTGAATGTCAAATTTGAGCACATGGAATTCCTTAAACTGCTCAGGACTGTGAGCTGAGAAACTCCAGTGGTTTGACCACTGACTCAGCTAGAGAACGATATGTTTTCAGTGTTTCAAATTTTGGGAGAGAAGATGGCAATTTGCTTTTATCTAAAATGAAGACATAATGTAATTATCAAATGTTATCACAGCATTAAAAAAAAAGTAATGAATCATAAAAAAAATTATATTTGGTGGATGGACGCAAACATGATGCAGTAAAACATCAAGAGCAGTAACGTAATGGAGCAAAACATGACCATGAGCTGAACTCCGTCAAAATCTGAATGGGTGATACAAAGATCATCTGACATGATGCATCAGCTTTGAAACAAAATGTGATTAAGAAAATTGAATAGCACTTAGTCTCTTACTGGGCACATTCTGGAGTGCATCATTGGCGCTTGGTGTGGAGAGCCCTGTGACATGGGGACAGGTGAAAGCAAGCTGTGCTCAGTGTCCTGCACGCGGGTTACCCATTCCTCACTGTGCTCATGCAAGCTAAAGAACACGACTAGTCTTTGTAACACAGGCAGAGAATATTTTGGTTAATTAATACAGATTTCTGGTTTGCTATTTCATTATCACTTTTGCTTAAGTCCTTGTGTTTTTGTTTGTCACTTCCTTTTCAGAGGTCTCCATTAGCCTCACACTGCTCTGGTTAATGTTAAATATTTCTCATTGTGTTTTCCCAAGTGCTCTTCTGTGTTTTCTGCTGAATTCATTATCTTGGGAAGAAAAAAAAGTCAAAATACAAAAATATAATGGACTTTAGTAGATCAGGCTTTGTGCATTCATTTTTGTCTCTCTTCACATATGCTGTGCACATACAGTGGCTGACCTAGTCTAGGTGGATGTTAAAGGTATCAAACCCTGGATTGTAGGTTAGTTTTTAAGGTTCAAGAGGAAGAGAAATGGGATTTATCAGCAGCGAGCTTATCTTCTACCTGACACCTTCAAAGGCTCCAGCTAAGTGAAGGGTGTCTCTCAAAATGACCTTTGTGCCCCTCGTGGGTCTGTGGGGCTTTAGTTTAGTGCTAAGCCTGATGCTCTTAGGGTGAGCAGTCTTTGACCTGGGTATTTTATCAGCAGTTTTGCTTCTAAATGACACTTTGCTGTAACTTCTGTCATGACAGAAATCAAGGAACCTATTATTTGTTTAATGAAGAGTGATTATTAAAATATAATGGAGACATAACTGATTGAAGTAACAGCTGGAAATTGGCCTCTTTCTCCTTTTCTTGGAGGAGATTGTTTTTTTTCCCCCTGTACAATTATCTGCAGAAATGTTTTAATGAGTAGTTTAGTTTAAAAATATCTCTGTTCTGAGGCTGATATCTAAACATTCTACTATGGAGCTGCTGTGCAACACCCAAAGATGCAAACTGATCCATATGGATGCTAGCTAGCACTTTCTAGAGCAAGGACTGTTCACTTGCTTTTATCAGTTAATGGGATGATGAGACAAAAAAAAAAAAGGATTATTCACGTTGCGTAGTATCTTAGCGTGATTCATTCCAATAGGCTTGCTTACAAATCTAGTTTCTATTCAATTGCGACAGAAAAATTGGAATTCAATTTATACAGCTGAAAAAGCAAAATGTTGCTTTAGAACTAATTGTGGAGTCTGCTGAAAGATGTTAGAATAAGGTAAAATAGCATGTAGTTAATATTTCCATACTTATCTTGTCTCCTGTACAATGTGGTCCATTCTGTCATTTTTCAGTGGTAAATTATTTCTGCTTTGTAGTTCAGAAATTAGTAGTGAGAGAAAAAATGAAGCTTTAAAACCTGACATCCCAGCGTGCTCCAAGAAGAGCACTAAAATGTCAACTGATTTGCCAGCTATTAAGGCACAACTGCAGATTTCCATTAACACATTTATCTGCCGTAGTAAAGCTAGTTCAAAGTCCGCTTCAAAAGAAGAAAGGAAAGTTTCAGAGTGGGTCACTGCCTAAACACAGGGATTAAATTAACTAGAACAAGAGAAATTCACAGCTTCTTTCAGAAAGCTTACTGCTCTGCCTCACATACTTCATTCACACTGTTTGGGTCTATGGGTCTTAATGCCAATTATTTCTTGGTTTCTTGCTGTTTGCTCTGCTGGTTTCTGGAGGCATATTCTTGCAGAAATGATCAGCCTGCAAGGAGGAAATGATTTCTTTTGCCACAGGTGGAGAGAGCAAGAAATGAAAGAGCAGTAATTTAGGAGTTGGATTTCATGCAGATTTTCACCTGTTCAAATTCATTCACTTTATAATGCTTGACTTTAGAGTTACTTAACCCTGCCCAAACATCTGCAATAACAATGGTATCCTTAAAAATTGTTCAGGTCAGTTTAAGGGAAGAAAGAAAATGGCTTCACACAAAGCTTCAAGATTTTAACTTGCTAGTCCTTTCAGATAAACCCTTGGGCACAGACTGGGCCTTCACATCTGTATTCTGGTGACTCCAAGAGGGCTCCCTGCTGCGAGTGCACAGTGGTGGCAAGCTGGGCACAATTAGGGGCTGCAGTAGCTTTTTGCCATTGTGCATCACAAATGCCTGTCATCGTCCTTGCTGCTCCAGACAGTCCCACCTGATTTCCTCAGTGTGGGTGATGGAGCCGAGCATTGATATGACCTCTGCACGGGACCAGAATACAGCACAGCTTATGGAAACAAGCCCTGGAGCAGCTCAGGAACAGCACTTGCCATGACTCAGTGGTCTTCAAGGTCTTTCCCAGCTTAAAATGTTCCATGATTCTACTTGGCAGGTGAGTCTCCATGCAGCAGCTGACTGGCAGATGAGCATCCTGAAAAAACTTGGTCAGGTAGTCAGCAAGAATCCATTTCTCCTGCTGGGAGGTCATTTGATCCAGCTCTTGGGAGAGTCATAGAAAAGCAGAGACTGTGCTTGAGAACAGAGAGTGAAGGGAGTGCTTCAGCCACCTGAGAAGGATGCAGGGATGGGGAGTGGAATGTGTGTTATAAAGACAAAGTTAGCTGCTTTCCCTTGAGAGGGGGAGGCACAACACAGGAATTATGATCCACAGTGGTCAGCCTGCTCATCTCAGTTGGTTGAACATTCCTGCATGACTGAAGTTGTGACCAGGATATTTGACACCTGAGTTTGCTCATAGCATTCTACTTGATGTCAAAGAGCATGTGCAGAGAATGAAAGAAATAATGGAAGAGTTTTTATTTCAAAGATTGTCTGGGAAAATAAAAAGAACAAGACAATGGACAAAGTACTCTCCCTAAATTTGAATATACATCTTGAATTAATGCTTTGAATGCAATCTTCAGCTGCAGGGAAAGGTGTGGTCACTTTTCCTTGGATGTGCTTAATGTCCTGTATAATTCAGTGCTGGGCTTTGGATGTTTGTGCTGTTATATACACATGGGTACTCTGGCACTAAGCCATTGTCACTCACCCAGCAGTGAGGCTCAAAATGTTGATTGGCTCCTCCTTCCGTGTGCACTCTATCCTGTCAGTGAGACAGTGGGGAAAATCGATCATGTTAACAAAATTGTAATTTCAGCATTGTAGGTGAATGGAATGAGCTGGGATTTCACGTGCAGCTTTCATTCTCGCACTACCCACTTTGCAGCATTTAGAGTTATCCCTTTGTTACTTTGGTAATAGCAATTCTTTTGTTCAAAGCCCAGGGAAGAAGCCCACCATTTCATATGCATCTCTATCAAAGTGTCTGTCCCTTGGATCTTCAGCACCATTGCCCAGCTAGGACTGTGGCTCTTGCTACATTTATTGGGAGCAAGGCTCTTAACCTATATGAATAAACGGAAATGTCAGGAAAGGAATTGGGACATACAGGATGTTGTCAGGATGTTATCAGAGAAAGTCCCAATAGGCACTCTCTTCCTGATCTTGGAGCCTGGCTTTTTCAATGGATATGTGTGCCACAAGTTTGTCCTTTTCTTAGACTATTCTTGTTCTTGTAATATTTTGGTAGATTAATTACTAATAAATGAATTTTCAGAAGTCTGTCTGCCAAGTAGGAATGAGACTGCAAAGATGCTGTTCTTCCTCGTAGTCCTTCTCCAGATGAACTTTAGAGGGTATTATAAAGTGAAGGTTTCAGAGTATTTTTGTTTGGGTGGGTTTTTTTGTTTTTGTTTTTGTTTTTTTTTTTTTTTTGAGAAAGTTTACAAGAATTGTAGTAAATCCTAGAAATCTAAGCATAGCATAGCCCCACTGCCCCCACAATTCAGCTTTCTACAACGGAAATGATCCCAAAAAATTAGAGCAATTTTCAGATTTGGCTAAAAGGCAAGAGCTGACCCTGCTTTTCTGTTCTTATATTAATGCACCTTTGATACAGTCTGCTTATTGTCTGCAAATACTTGAAAATATTCTCTATGCAAATACAGAGATGTCTTCAGTGCTGTCTGCTATTGGAAGTTTCCTACTTATTAAATACAAAAATGAAGCAACACTAATGCAAAAAGAATGGACTTTATTGTAGTTCTTAAGCTTTTTTGTTTATTTTGATGTTTACTCTTTGTGTATAGAAAAACATTTCCTGGGAAAACTTAAATACAGCTGAAGTTGTAGGAGGATGTTGCTGTTTCCCAGTGACAAATTACAATTCTTTTTTAAGGTGAAAAAGGATAAATCTCGTTCAAAGGTTATTTATGTGAGTCATGTGTCTGGGTTTGCTTAAAAGTAAGTCTAAATACAAGATTTTCAAATGCAAATCTGATATGGTGCAATAAACTACTGTACTTTGTGCTGGTGTGGCTTCACCTTGTGAGCAGTTTTGGGTGTCTCAGTACAAGAAGGATGTAAAGCCATTAAAGAGTGTCCAAAGGAGAGCTACGAAGATGAAGGGCCTGGAGGAGAAGCTGTATGAGGACCCACTGAGGTACTTGGTCTGTTCAGCCTGGAGGAGACTCAGGGGAGACCTCATTGTGGTCTTCAGCATCGCATGAGGGGAAGAGGAGGAGACACTGATCTCTTCTCTGTGGTGAACAGTGAGAGGACCCGAGGGAACAGCCCAAAGCTGAGTCAGGGGAGGTTTAGGCTGAATATCAGGAAAAGGTTCTGCACCCAGAGGTAGCTGGGCACTGAACAGGCTCCCCAGGGCAGTGGTCACAGCACCAATGCTGACAGAGCTCAGACATGTTTGGACAATGCTCTCAGGCACATGGTGTGACTCTTGGGCTGTTCTGCACAGATCCAGGAGTTGGATTCTATGATCCTCAGTGAACCCTTCCAGCTTGGCATGTTGTATGATTGTCAGATTTTCCAGTAAAATGATAAATTTTGTTGATTTCTAAACAATCTAGATAATGCCTGGTGATTTTTGTTACTTTGGTATCCTTCAGTAATTCTTACTTAACAAAACAAACTTTCCTTTTTTTTTCTCCAATGATAAATTTCGATACTGGAAAGACTTGGTTAGTTTTTTTAAGAGGTGGTTATATTTAGAAGCCTTCTCCTGTTCCTAAATAAACATTCTGGATTTCAGTTGCAGCTGATGAGTGAGTGTGTTGATTCCTCATCTTGTATGTTTTGAATAAGCTCTAGAGAGTCTTAGTAGCTGAAAATGATAATTATTTTTCCTTTTTAGGAAAAAGACATGTAAGTTTCTCAGACAAAGAACTGGAAGAAGCAGACTCTCTCCTCCCATAAACCTTTACAGGTTTTACAAAGGCACACTGTAGTGAAGAGTGGTGATGAGTTCCTCTCATATGAAGCCTCTCAAAGTTAACTAGCAGGATAAAAAATTTCCAGCTGCTTCTTGCCACTAAAAATGAGAATTTGAAACATTTTAAAAAAATAAAATAGCTCTGATTGCAAAATAAAAGTGAAGTTGGTCCATTAGTATGAAATAGTTAAGAAAATACCTTCCAAACAGATCTTGGCTTTAACAGAGAGGCCTGATGGTACAGTCATTACAGTAGAGAATATTTTTCTAGATACTATTGGGAATCTTCAGTGTTTTGGGAGTTTCACAAGCCATGGGACGATGGCATAGATTCCCACGAACTGTGTGATACTTGCAATTTAAATTAGAGCAGAGGATTTCAGTGGCGCCAGTGTAATCACTATGAATCCTCTCGGACAAAAGTCTCCTGTCCTCCATCAGCATATGCGTGATGTGCTGTATTCTTTTCTTGCAGCTTTGATCATCACCACTGTACTCTGAACACTCTCATGTCTTTATTTTTCAGGCCAGAAGGTGTGCTATGGTGCCTTCAAGCGCTCGTGTTACAAATTAGCCTATTTCCAGGACTTGTCTAGACGCGTGGGCTTCCAGGAGGCCCGCCAGGCTTGTGAAATCGACGGGGGGGCTTTGCTGAGCTTGGAGAGCGAAGCCGAGCAGCAGCTGATAGAAAACATGCTGCAAAACCTCACCAAGTCAGGCTCTGGGATTTCTGATGGTGATTTCTGGATTGGGCTGTGGAGGAGTGGCGATGGATTGGCCACGTCGAGTGCTTGCCCCGACCTCTACCAGTGGGCTGATGGAAGTATGTCACCATTCAGGTACGTGTGTGAAACTGCTTATTGAGAAGGTTGCATGGAAAGAAATGGAGATTGAAATGCCAAGCCTTGAAGGCTTGTTGCCTTATGAAGTCTGTAGCATCCCTGCTTGACTTCTCCACATAAAGATTTGCTGGCAATCTGGGTTTTGAATTTGAAGCTGTGACAGGATGGCATTATGTGGCTTCAGCCTACAAATTTCTTTGCTCCCTCCAACAAAGTTTGCCTCTTCATGACCTTTGGAGGTTGTTCTGTCACAGGTAGAGTCTTTAGGGTGTGGTCTGAAAGCAAGCAGGCGAATTCTGCAAGGTTCTGGCCACCTCCGATCAGGGAGCCAGCCACCAAGTAAATTATTGTGAGGTGATTAGCATAAATTGTTCTGTTTCTACCCTTTTTGAAAAGCCTTTAATTTCCTGATTAAGCCAAAGGCCAGAGTAGCAGCAATTCATGGAACTCAGCAGAAGGGGACAGGTAAGAGTCAAAGGAGGGGGAAAGCAGAGCAGCATGGTGTTATTTCTGTGGAGGTGATTTGATTGTAATTCTTTTAAGATTCAGAGATGTGGAGCTTGGGCCTTAAACTCCTTTCACAGAAGGGTTGTGGGAAATGCAGGATGTCTTTGTAGAGGATGGGACTGTTGGGGTTGATATTTCTTCACTGTGAAATCTCATTTCTTTGACAAACTCTTTTCTTTGGCATCCTAATAAACCTTATCTTCAAAAACTAGAAATTGGTACACAGATGAGCCTTCCTGTGGAAGCGAAGCCTGTGTGGTGATGTATCATCAGCCAACTGCAAACCCTGGCCTGGGAGGGCCATACCTTTACCAATGGAATGATGATAGATGCAACATGAAGCACAATTTTATCTGCAAATATGCCCCAGGTAGGTGAAGCTAAAGTTATATTTTACAGGTGGGGCACTGTCTTAGAAAAACAATTGCTTCTTGGTTTATGAGGGAATCTTCAAGTGTCATTTGGCCTGTGGTACTGGTTCCTTTGGTGTGCGCCTGAGCTGGGATTAACAGGGGATGTAATATGTCAATAACAACCATTAAAATAAATTTTAATACATTTAAATAAACCTGCTTATATCTAATAAGAATGTTTTCAAAGTTAGCTTCACTATCATGCACTCTCACGTTTGCCTTGATTTAATTAATTCCCTAGCTATTTTTTGTTCACCAAGTGTTAGAAGTGGGCGTTTTCTGCTTTCTAATGTCACTCTGTCCTTGTAGTTGCAGCGCTGCCATTTTATACCAGCTTTGGTGTGGTGGTTGTTTCAAAAAGTTATGGCTTGAAGAATGAAGTCCAGAACAGCAGGAAAAAGTTCTGCATTCATGCATGAGGACTTATAGATATAAAAAGCAGATGCATGCTAGTTGAGATGGTGACAGAAAAAACAGATCTTAGGCATTTTGGCTGTACTTCCAGACATGACATAAGTTCTGTATATGTCAATAGAGGAAAAGTGAACTATAAACTAGAACATGGTGCAAAACCAGAAAGGACGTGAAAAGTAAACTTTCCAGTTTGAGCCTGTAACACTTTCTATTCTTGGCGGTACTTACAGTAAAAGAAAACGTGTTTTTCAGCAGGATCTTGCAAATGTTGTCAAATAATTTTTGGTGTGTCTGTTTTTCAAAAACTAAGCCGAAAGTCAGAATGCATATGAACATATGGATTGATTTCATTTATTAGTTAATAAAAACTCAGGAAGTCGCCCATGGGAATCTCGTAAAGTTTAACAAGATCAATCGCTGGTTCTGCACCAGGCAACCCCCGGTACCAATCCAGGCTGGGGATGAGCAGATCCAGAGCAGCCCTGGGAGAAGGACTTGGGGGTGCTGTGAGGGAGAGGCTGGACATGGCCCGGCCGTGTGCGCTGGGAGCCCAGAGCCCCCCGTGTGCTGGGCTGCAGCCAAAGCCCCGTGGGCAGCAGGGCAGGGAGGGGATTGTGCCCCTCTGCCCCGCTCTGCTGAGACCCCACCTGCAGTGCTGCAGCAGCTCTGGGCTCCCAGCACAGCAAGGACAGGGACCTGCTGGAGCCAGGCCAGAGGAGGCACCGAGGGGATCAGAGGGATGGAGCAGCTCTGCTGGGAGGAAAGGCTGAGAGAACTGGGATTGTTCAGGCTGGAAAAGAGAAGGCTTTGGGGTGACCTAATTGTGGCCTTGCAGTGCCTGAAGGGAGCCTAAAGGAAAGATGGAGAGAGACAATTTCCAAGGGCCTGGTGTGACAGGGAGAATGGCTTCACACTGACAGACAGGTTTAGTATAGATTTTAGGAATAAATTCTTCCCTGGGAGGGGGTTGAGGCACTGGCAGAGGTTTCCCAGAGGAGCTGTGGCTGCCCCATCCCTGGAAGTGTTCAAGGCCAGGTTGGATGGGGCTCTGAGCAACCTGGGGTAGTCGAAGGTGTCCCTGCCCATGAAAGGAGGTTGGGAAAAAAAACATTATTTAAGGCCCTTCCAATCTAAACCATTCTATGAAATCCTACTCCTAGCAACGATTTGACCTACCTAATTCTGCAGTTTCCTACATGCATTTTCTGTGCTGATGGTCAAGCAATAATAACTCTCTTTATAGAGGTCTCTCTGTCTGTAGAGATCCAAGCTACTTTGCTCATCTGGTTTTGGTGGATACAACCTTTTTCACTTCCTGGTCTCTTAATGAGGATATTAATGGCAATTAATATTGCAAGTAAATATTAAATATTTGGAAGAGTTGATATACCAACATATTTTACTCCTACCCCCAAATCTATTCCTGCTTTTAAAATTGCTAGTAGATATCACTACTTTCATCATAGACCCTTCAAGGAAGTGTGGCGTATGCAATTTTATCACTTTTAGAACGTTTAGAATTAATTTGAATGAATGTAACAAAATAAAAATGTTTTATATTCCTAAAATACCAACATTTTTATGTCAGAAATATGCAGGCTTTTTTAAAAAGGTTTGGTCTCAGGTATATTTCATAGCTTTAAAAGCAAACAAATTTAAGCGAGATAATTATTCTGTAGTACTATACTACTTACCATTCTTGTTGAGATGTTATAAAGAATTGTTCTTTCTATTGCTTTCACCATGTGAAAAAATGCCAGGTATTTTGGATTGGCAGAAAACAAAGTGGAAACAGTAACAATGAAAATACATTTGTGGTTTTTTTTCTCTTGGTAGAAATGGGTTACTAGTGTATAATGAGGTGTATAAAGCAAACAATATATAGGTAAATTATTGTTAGTATGGACATTGTTATGCAGCTAAATACAGCACTACTGAATTGTAGCTATTTATTTTTCAAGCTGTTGGAATTGTACTATTTAGCAAAACAGGCTATTCTAGAGAAATGTATTTTTCTGTCACATGGAGGAAAGGAGTAGATGCATAAATGTATATAAATAGATATATGACATTTCTTTCACTGCCTGAAGAAAGTACCACAACGTTTGTAAGAAAATTACATTTGTTATCTCTAAAACTGAGGGAGACTTACAAACGGCCTTTTTTCCTCCCTCAAATCACCCTAATGGCTTCAATGTCAGCTCTTAGCAATACAAAATAGATCCATTTCACCAGGAGTATGAAAGTGCCACGTGCATATTGAATTTCAGTTTGTTATCCGAGTATGTTGTTTTTCACAACTTTCCTGCCTGTATTGAATATATGGTGTGTGATAGCAGCCACAGGCCAAATCAGGTTGCAGGTGACTGTGATGAAGTTGCATCTAATTGTATCAGCAGCAAGTCCAGGGCAGTGCTCATTAGGTAGCCTTGCTCAAAGAGCAACTACATTTCTGGTAGACAGTTTTATTTTTTCAAGCCCTTTTTATAGTGCCTCCCTTGACAGCATTTACTGTTGCAATGTTCAGTCTGGCTTTAGATCATATTGATCATTCAGAGATCTTGAATTTAATTATAGGTTGGTAATTGCAACCACATTTAGTTCCTGTCCGGCTCCTGTAGGTTTGATTATGCAATCAAATTAAAAACTCATCTCCTCTTCTGCTGTTGAGAGACAGCAGCTCAGTTCTTTGGGGTATCTTGGCATCTTTCTTTATATAAGGCCAAATATAACTATTTTTTACCAGAGTAGGTGAAATCATTGCCTTTGTCTAATAGGCTTTATCACTGTTTTGATTTCTCCCAACAGTTTATATTTATCAAGACACTCAGTCTCATAGCACTATGAAGTTAGTATAACCTTATGATAAAGAGAGCTTCTTTTCTCACATAATTTTAGAATTGTCTGCACAAATGAAGCTTTGAATATGTTAGGGGGTTTTATTCAGCACAAGAAGTTAAGGTGTTCAGTGGCTTAGCCAATGACCATTACCCATTAAGTCAGAGGCCACCAAGAATTGGAGCTACAGTAAACTATAGCCCTCTTCTAAGGAGCAAAAAGATCACTAGAAGTGATCTGACACTAGATTGCAAATAGTCTTTGGTAAGGAGATGAAATGATGAAAAATTAAGCAATTATTGTTTGGGGGAATGTATGTGTTTCTGTGACACTGCATGAAAAATAATGAAAACATCTGTTTTATTGCACATGTTTTTCACTCTTCAACAATCGATTTCAAATATTGATTTAACAGATAATGTCTTAGAAAAAGAATTAGGAGACAGAGCAGAGCCAGAATACGGTAAGAAATTTTGACACATTAAATTCAGTTGCGTTGGTAAATACGTAAGGATAGTTTACAAGAACCTCCAAAATTACTCAAGTTTAACAGGCATAGTTAAGCACTGGAACATAGGAAAAATGAATCCTCCAGAGAGCAACAGTTACAAACATATGGCTGTTGTTCAGAATAGCACTACTTTTAATTCTTGTTCCAGATATAATTCTAATTTTGTAATAAAATTCCGTTTACATGTATATTTAGTAAATAATAAAAATGTTCATTTTCCCAATATAAATTAAAATGTAATTGCTATTCATTTACCTAACAACATAATGGCCATATGTTTACTCACTATTTTCCTAAAATGTCTGATCTCCTTTTCAGATATTTTTCCAACTGTGCCAGCAGGAAATCCTTATGACACAAGCAAACCAGAAGATCAGTATCATATTATTGCCACTGAAACAGGTAATGTGCTTATATGAATAGAGTGTTCTGCTAAAACTATTAACAATGGAATTAAATTAATACTTCAGTTTCTGTTTTTGTCAATGGGAAGAAACAGTCTGTTTCCCTGGGAAGTGCCCTGAAAGTACATATATTTGAATAACATTTCAAGAGTCTTAGTTCTCTTAGTAACTGTGGGAATAAAAAATTTCCTTGTCTCCCCAAACTTAGAATAAACACTCCCCCAAATACACTGTATTTTAAGGAAAACCACATGCTGAGTGCAGTTCAGTGCCTTGCCGAGGTTCCTGGCAGAGATGACACTTGATATTTGGGAAGTGGTGCTGTAATGTCCCTGGCTGCTTCGTTCAGCAATTTATCTTCTGAACAGAGTCCTGAGGCTCATGGAGAGTTGTAGCATGGCCTTAGTTCAAGGAACTCAACTTCTCTAAGGAACAACTCTGGATTTTAGAGGGTTGCACCATGGGATAATGGAAAGTAGGTATTCTGTTTCCCTGCTGGTTGTCTGGACTTGAGGAAGCTTCCTAACTGGTGTTTCCATTATTTGTAACTCCAGAGGAATTAATATATTGATTAACTGTGTTTTGAAATCAACAGTACCATTTAATATGAACTATGCAAAGACTCTCTAAAACTCAAACACAACCTGAGTATTCACATTTATTCTTGCTAGTGAAAAATATTTTCAAAATAGGACAGTGGGGAAGAAACTCTCCACAATTGTACATCGAATGTGTACTAGTATAAAATATGGGCATATAGTTACTGGAAAACAGTGCCCTTCTGGAAGTTGCAGACCCCATCCTCTGTTGTACACAGGTTATAGTCTCAGCTTGTACCATTTTCCACTCCTTTTGTCCAGGGACCTGAAGGGGAATGCCTTTAAATCTCCTGATTAGTTGAGGAGAGGGTATATGTGTTTTTTGAGGGGAAAGGGAATACAAGAGCCAGGCTTGTTCCTCCTGTGGTCCTGCGTGGGCAGGGAATCCAACATACAAAGACGGCTGAGTCTACAGTTAAAATGGACTGTAAAAATAATAAGCTGTGAAATGTACTCCATTAAAATACTTGAATTTTGAATTACAAGGTTGGAAAATATCAGAATTGAAGGCCTTAAGGTACGTTTTGCACGTCAGTCAAGTGCTGTTTTATTCTTGATACCGCTGAGTTCTCTTTGGAGCTCTTCCTATAGGAGGAATATTTAAGTGTTCTTTTGTGTAAATGAATGTGTTTCTGATATTTTACTCCAGATTTTTACTCACATGGTTAAAGCATTTCAACACGGGAGACATTAATGAGAACTTTTTTCTTGTAGGTATAATTCCGAATCTAATTTATGTTGTAATACCCACTATACCACTGTTGCTATTGATACTGGTGGCTTTTGGGACTTGCTGTTTCCAGATGCTTCATAAAAGGTAAAATATACTCATCCATAATGGTTTTATAATGCAGAATTCATATTTCCATTGGCAAGCTATTCCTCCTGAAAGACTGCTTACATCTGTCCCCAAATATGCAAATAAGTGTCTTTTCATCTATTAAAATCCAAGTCATTTACAGCTGTTACAGCTGAGCATTCACCTTCAGGCTTTTCCACAACATGCTGAAATAATTCCAGGTCTCAAAGGATGTTGCTGTTGGGACTCCACCTGTTTCTGAAGAAAGTCTCTTCGCAGACTGCTTGATAGGCAGGGCTGCTGTCAGCACTTTTTCACCTCTTTCATTGTGATTACCACCTATAAAGCATCTGGGCTGTGGGAAATAATAGAGAGGTCCCTCACAGGTACAGGGTAAACTCAAGGATTCACTTTCTGACCTAAAGTGCAGTTTTTTCTAAGGATAAACCTAAGGGCCAGCAGCGGCTTAATTCTGTTCCACTGCACATACCATACAAGCAACAGATGGACCACTGGAGTAGAGAAGTTGAAAATTAAACTCAAAAGCATGTTTTGAGCCACACAGCAGTGTGACAGCCTCTGTACATCACCTATGTGCTAAAGAGGATGCATAAAGTAAAATAGATATATGTACATATGTGTGGTATCAAACAGATATATTGTTAAGCAAATTCAGGAAATATTTCAGCCTATTAAATACAATATACTTTGCCTCATGCTTTAAAATTCTTTGGACTGTCAATTTTTCTCAAAACATGATATAGATACCTCAAAATCTGACAGCGTAGATTTTTTTTTTCTGAACTAGGCTTTCTGAAACTTTCAAATACAATTTTCATCCTTTTATTCAGGAAGTGTTTTCAAGTTAATGTAATCCAGAAGAGTTTAAACTGAAATATGTTTTATAGATAAATGTTATTTTGGTAAAATATCAAGAGTAATAAACAGATTTGTAAGATGTTATCAGTCTTGAAGAACAAGAATACTTAAAAGGAATATGATATCACTGTTTTATGAAATTAGAAAAAAAGACCCTCCTTATTCTTAGCCTTTATTTTTTCCTTATGATTTTACTCAACATTTCCCACCAATAGCTGCAATACCTTATTTCTGATGAGAAAAACACTTCAAATGTGAAGACTGCTTCTGTCTGTGCGAGTGAGTGTACTGTGCTATTTGCAGTACTCCTTGGCACTAGGTCTCGTTGAAACAAGTAGCCATGAAGAGCAGATGTTAATGAGGTCTGCACGATAAACTAGATTGTTTTATTTTATGCATTTTCTATAAAGAAAGGGAAAATGTCCATTTTCCAGCCTATCTTATGACTGACAAACCCTGTGAAAGGTTTTGTACCAACCTCAGCACTGGGGCTGCAGAGGTTTGGAAGCTCACAGCAAAAAGAGTACTGAAAGAACAATATGTGCAACAATAGCAATTACGTAGTAATTGAATTCTGGAACCCTTATTTCAATGTCCCTGGATTTCTTGGTAAGTATGGTACATGTTTGTACCTTTTCTGGCAGGTCTTTCTCTTCTGAGAAACGTTTCAGCCCTTGAACACTCCTGGGAAAACAATGAGAGGTTCATGGCCCACTGAAATCAATAGAAGTAGTGGTGTTGACTTCAGTGGGCTTTGATCAGGCCTTTGATGCTAAAGCAGTTCATCCAGAAGTAATTCATCTGAACTTCCAAGACTTCAAAATTGCATGACCAGATATTGGAAATTCACCTTGGAAGATTGCCCTTTTTCTGTTAGCTGATTAGTTTGATAGATGAAATGATACAAAAATTAAGGACAAAATGGTTTTGACGCAAAACAGGGTTCTCTTTTTTATTGTTTGGTTGGTTATTTAATTTTTTTCCCCAGAATGTCCATTTTGAGTCGTATCAAAACTTTGAATTAATTAAATAATTTTAATAAATTGTTTAAATAAAAAAAGCTATCACCAAAAATGAAGTATTTATCTGTTGAAACAAAACTTTGTTTTTAGAAATATATTTTCCTATCTATTTTCAATTATATTTCCACTTATGACCCACCTTGCAAATCATTTTAGTTCATCACAAATATGCAGTTCTTGGGCAAAAAGAGACAATCACTTGAACTGATCATCTGCACACTGCAGAGATTTTGGAAAGGGATTCTGTCCTGCTGGGGAAGGAGGGATCCCCAACTTTCCACATGAACCTGACTTCTCATTCTCTTTTAGGCTTCCACAACATGGTGACCTTTCCTCTGAAAGCCACAACCCATGGCCAACCAGGACATGCCTAGCTTGAAAGGTCATGATTAATTTTGCCTGGCATTGGGCTCTTGAAGGGTAGCAATAAGGCAAAGCAGCACCTCGTCCCTGTAGCTAGCAGAAATGATCAGCTCATTCATGCTTAGATGCTCTCCCTTTCATTTCTTCCAGGGAAGCAAGGAGAAACTGCTTCAAAGACCCATCTCCATTATCATCTGAATGCCTTGCAGAAAGTTTAAATTCCAACCTGGTATATTTCTCAGTTTCTATGATTGCATTTGATGGTCAAAACACCAATATGCTCAAGCTATTTATTTCATCTTACCTTTGTCACTAAAACCTGTTTCCTGAACCAGCTGTGAGAATCAGCGTAGGTTTGCTGAAGATAAACTCACTTTATACAGCTCGAGTTCTGATCCAAGGTATTTAGAAATTGTTCCTGCTGTGTGGCAAGGACTCTCCATTTCATCATTAATTTATGAAATATTCCTGCTTTTGCTGGATTATCCAGAAGGAAGTAGTGACTTCGTTTCTTTAAGAAGGAAGCGCTGGAACTACTTGATTCATTGCAATTGCTTTGTTTATAGCATTGTGGCCTGATCTAAAGTCCACTGAAGCCAAAGGGAGTCTTTTCAATTACTCCAATGGGCTCAGGTACATAATGCATTACTTTGTAGGACTTCAGAGGTAAGTCTGGAGGGATTAAAAACTACTGTAGCATTCAACACCCTCGAAGTACATTTTAAATCAACTCAGACTTGCTTGCACTTACAAACCAGGAAAGGAGTAAAACTGAATGTATAGGACTGTTGGGACTGTTAGGTTTCCACCTTGCAGAGTTATGTAGGTCTGCTTCTCCTCCTCTGGTTTTTACTTAATTGGGAAAAAAACTATCAGTGTGAAATATTCTACCCAGAGACTGAACCTTTTTCATTGAAATGCCGCTGCAGTGGCTCCTGAAGTGACTCCTCTTTTCAATAGACTGCAGTGCACTGTCTGCCAGTCTCAGTGAGGGAAGATGGTGGCATTGCAGCAGTTGTAGCCATGTGGCAAGGCTGCCATAAATTTGAAGGTTTTCTCAAAAATGTTCACTCTGAAAAAATCAGAGTGAACATTTTAGCAGTATGGCAGAACAAGTACATTTGGATCGAGTTTTATTTTTATATATATATGTGTGTGTATATATATATATATATATAACTGAAAAAAACACCCAACACAAAGCCTACTATCAACAGTTTTGACTGAAAAACTAGCCCTGAGGAAGCTTTCTACCAGACATTCATTGCTAGGAGTCTGATCCATGTGCCATCACTTCATTCGATGTCAGGAAGGGAAGAGGCTTTCTGGCGCACGGATGTGCTGTGGCCCCGTTGGCGTACCCAGGGTGGGCAGGAGTGTGGTACCCCCTGGGGTGGGTGGGATGCTCCCTGAGCACCTTGTCATGGATTTAGGGCTGTGTGCACTCTGGTCCCTCCAGGGCAGGGAAGCGCTTAGCTCCCACCAGCCCTGGTCAAACTGAGTCCATGCCCTTCTCTGAAAAGGCCACTCTGGTACAAGAGGTGTGGTTGGATGGGAACTGGAAAAAAGTAAAATAAAATCCATACAGGCCAACTCAGTACAGTTCCTGGGAGTAACACTGCTGAGCAGGGTGGTCTGGTGACTTTGGTAACAGTGCCAGTGTGGATGGGGAGCCCCACATTGTGAAAGCACCAAAAGTGGTCTTGAGATCTGGGGATGAAACCCTCAGGTCTGATCACAAAGCTGAATCAGGACTGCCAAGGCACACATGCACTGAAAATAGTTTATCTTTTTATTTTTCAGTAAAGGAAGAACAAAAACCAGTCCAAACCAGTCCACACTATGGATTTCAAAGACGCCTAGGAAGGACAGTAGCATGGAGGTATAATGATTTACTGACTGAAAACAAAGCAAAAATAACATTTTGCAGTGAGGCTGTATTATAATGTCGTCAAAGAACATTAGCTTGGAATGGCTTGAAAATGCAAAGGATCTACAAGAATGAACTGTAAGCTCCCCCTTGAGGCAAATGTTCAGATCATTTTTATATAATGTTTGTTTATTAATTCAGTAACAGAATATGCCATGCTAAATAAAGGGTATGTGTTTATTTTGCTAAGAGATGTAAGTTAGCTAGTTGTGAGCAATGAAATGAACAGAGCATTTGAAGTTTTTATGGGGAAATATCCACAATGTATGTCAGTTTTAAAACTGTTTGTAGTTAAACAAACCTTCTCTGTTTCTTTTAGTCTCTCATGCATTGTAATGTAGTCAATGTACAGTAAATGGAACTGACAATTTTACAGTGTAACAATTATTTATCTTTGCATAAACATTTGATACAAAATATTTGTTTAGTATTTATTTGCACACTTAACACAGTTTTTGAACCTCGGGAACAAATATTATTTTGTTAAATATTAACATGGCTGCTGACAGAGGCAGCCCCCATGTTGTGACATCAACCTGATGTGGCAAAATTCAAGGATTCATCAAAGTCATTTGCTGTCATAGAATGAATTAATTTTGCCAGGGAATGTCTATAACTTTTTGTCAAACTGGCCCAAGGTCAACATAAATAACTTGGAAAGTGATACCTCATTAATGATGTGTCTTTTAAAGGCAGCTATTAGTTGTTACTTAAGTAAAATATTTTTCTGATGGAAAAAAAAATTACAGCGGGCAAGAGTTTAAGTTTAAAATTACTGTTTCAGTAAGTCTATGGAAAAAAGACATTAAAGGTCATTTAAATATAGCTAATAGTTTGTTAGGAATAATATGATGTTGGAACAAAGAGAAGACAAAGGTTTTTTTCTTGGAAGTGGCACTAATAGATTGATCCCAACATTACTCAGGCTATTATCTAGAAAAGCATTAATTATATTAATTGAGGCATAGACTTAATGTGATGCATTTAAAGTCATCTTTTACAGTTATGATTAACATCATTAATGTCCATTCTCTTTGGTTCCTTAAGAGCTTTCTGTGCCTTAAGAGTGGTTGTGCCAGTCATTAGGAGCAGTCTGGGGTGGTGGCAGCAGCACTCTGACTGATTTGTTGGTGACAATCTGGTGTCAGAGCAAAAAGTTAAGGGGTTTTACTGCAGTTGCAGCAGGAGTTCAAGAACCTGAGTTCAATCTTGCTGGCTTTAACACAGATTCAAAACTCCCACTGGGTGGATGTTGCGTAGAGACCAACGAAGCAGAGCTGATGGGTTGCCTACACTGTGCTGGCTGATGTTCACCACATCAGAGACAAATGTGCCTCAATTTTTCTGAGAAAAGAAAAAATATTTGGATGTTCAATACTATTAATACTATTTGTGCAATTTGTTGAAGTACTTTTGTAAGCATCTTAAAGCTGCTATTATGCAGTGGTTTTGCCTCCTTCTGTAGTTCAGGTTAAATATTTTTTAACCTGAAAAATATTTTTAAAATTTTTAATATCTTAAAATACTCTATAGTTTTTCCAGTCAGAAAAACTTCTTTCTTTGTTCAATGCCCTACTTCAGTTCCCTTTGCAGTGAGAAAATACTGTGATCCTACATGATCACCAAGACCAGAATTGTTTTACTATTGACACAGTGAGGGGAAGAGAGATTTCTTCCTTGAGAAAAGTTGTGGTAAAAAGAACTTAGTTCATTTTTATGGTCTGGAAGGATTAACTCCCTTTAACTTAAGGCTTTCTTCATGCTTCCAAAGGACATGTAAAATTGTCACTATCAATATCATGGTTATTAGCAGCAGAAGTGATTTCGAAGCAGCAATTCGGAGAATGCAAATACCTTCAGGAGTGTTTCTCACAGAGTGAAAGTGATGGCTGGGCAGGCATTGGCACAGACTGGTCTCAAACTCTGTGTGAAGGCAGGAGGGGAAGTGGCATCCAGTGCTTCTATTGTAGTGTACTCAGATTTTATGTAGATATAAGAAATATTGGTTATTGGGACAAAATATTTCCATATTTATCACCATATCCATCCCTCTGTTTCAAAACATCTTGGAACTGTGACTCAGTGCAAATAATCTATTCTGCCCAAGTGTTTTAACTTAGTTTTGACGGGTTTCTCCACAGGTTAATTTGCAGGCCTCTGAAGCCATGGATTTTGACCAAAGGCAAGAATCTGATTGACTAAGGTTATGTTAGTTTTATCTAGACATAATTAATTGAAATAAAATGGCTTTTTAAATTCAAATAGTTTATATGATATATCTTTTTACGCCAGGATTTATAATAGAACTTTTTGCAGTCTGAGGAGGTGTTCTATCAATGTATATCTCCAAATACATCTATGCTTTGCATTTTGGGGAGCAAGAAAATGCACAAAAATAAGAGTATGTCACTATTCCTGGGAAGCACATTTTCCAGTGACTGGATCTGCTTTCAGGTGCCTTTTGTATTTCATTAAGAGACTGAAACACAATGTATAATAGTGATGTATGGTAAATAATGCAGAAATCAGGTGATATTTTAATTAAGCATTTTAATGTAATTGCTTAATCCAAATCAATTTATACTGATAGCAAAATGCTTTACTTTGCAGAGCAATAGGAGAAACAATGATCCACTATAAAAGATAGGATTTGCAACTTTAAAATGTTAATGTTAAAAACCATGTGTTTTATATGAGAGAATGTGTCTAAAACACCTTCTTACCATCTCTCTGCCATAAATATGTTTATCTGTGTTTTTGTGATCGCAGATGTCTTGATAAAGCTACATATTTTGGTCTGGACCTAGTTCTCTAATGCTTACAAAGACCTGAAAGCAATTTGGGACTTGTTTTTTGATCTTTGCCAGCCTGTGTTTGCAAGTGGGCCTTGTACTTTGAGCATTTCCTACCTGCATTTAGGGCTGCAAGAACCAAGTCCAGGAGCTTCTTATAACAATCATACACCTGTGTGTATATGTGTAGATACACTTACAATGTAAGTCAGAATGCATTTTGTACTTTTGGTCCTGTGGAATGATAAATACATCAAATCCCTACACTAGTCTGAAAATAGAAATAAAAAAGTGCATCATATTACACTAGACACCGTAGAATTTAAGGCATTTGAACAAGTAGGTAATTGTATTTTAATAGAAACCTATTTATAAAAGAGCTCAAGAAAATAAACCCCTTATTTTGGTTTTCATATTCTTTCCCCTTTAGAATGCTGTAATGGAATACTCTGCTAGTTTTTATACAAAACACAAAATTGGTATTAAAAATCACCAGTACAGAAAAAACATGTAATGTAAGAACACTATTATTCATGAGGAAGAGCTGGTACTCATTTTAAAAGCATAACTTTTTATGAGAGGAAGTTGCACTGTTGTGAATCTATGGTTGTGTGTGGACAACCACAACTCTATAATTGTTTGAATAATTGCCAAACACTTGCCTAGAAAGAAAACTAAAAAGCTCTATTCAATCCTCCTTTAACTCTATTAATTCCAAACACATTATACAAGACAGGACTTTTGGCTGACATTCAGTTTATTCATTAGAAAGCAGCATGATCCATGGTCAGCCTTGCTGCACAATCCATAAACCTCTTTCCAGAGCTTTTTGTAAGAGACAAGGCAAGACAAGGACTCCCATGAGCACAGTTTAAAGGGATAACATACACCTTCATTTGGATATGTAGACAGATTACAGGGAAGACTGGACTGTGCATTAATATGAAATTGCACATTGAAAAACACAATGTAAAAATATAAAGCAGATAATATTTCATCTGATATTAATAATTTTAGTTCTTTTCCACTATAGGACTAATGCACTGATGTTCAAAGAAACCATTTTCCTAAGATCTTACATAAAGGAAAAAAAATAAAGGCAAAACTATTTATTAACAAAACCACAGAATCTCTTTTGAAATATTGTGCTCAGTTTCTCCGTGAGATTGAAATGGCAGCCTGGTTTTCATCATTATGCAATGGCTTCCTTTCAACGTTTAAATTCCATTTTTATAATTAAAAAATATCAGGCTAATAGATGATTTCCTTTATCCAGTCCACAAACATGGTGACTCGAACATACACTCCTGGTCGTTGGGGAAGCGCACACCCTTCGCCAAATGATACTACACCAACCAAAAACCACTTGTCACCATCTTCAGATGTCAGAGGGCCACCTGAATCCCCCTGCAATAAGAAATTCAAAAGTTAAAAGTGAACAGTGTCAACTCTGAAGCACAGCCTGTTTATGATGCTTGTTCATTTTGTTCCTTCATCATTGGTGCTGTATGCCTGGGCACCAAGATCAATACAAATATTTGCATGTGAAAAAAAAAAATCTTGAAACGATTATTTTCTTTTTGTATTTATTTTTAAAATGATGTGATCTTAAGCTCTCATCAGTCTTCCAATACAGGAGTGGACTTCAAGTGAATTTGGATTTTTTTTTTTTTTTTAAATCCTGTTCCTTTTCTGTTCAGCCCTTCATATTTCACAGAGCTGGGGTAAATGTGGAGGACTTTTTTGAATATATTCAGCCAAAACACAGTTCTATTTTCAGTCACCCCAGAGTTTCGGCAATTTCAAATTTAGAGAAAAAAACAACAAGATTGCTAGAAGAGAAGGTGTCTTTTTTCTCACCTCCTTTTCAATAGTTTAGCAGATGTAGCATTACAATAGAGACTGAATTTGATTCAGCCCGAGTGGGGATGAGTCAGCCATGGGTATCTTGTTTTGATGAGAAAGAAAACAATGACTATTTTTCATTGTCTATTGAGTTAGTTGAACCAGCACTAATTGTGTCTTCTCCAGGCCCTATGAATGGATTTTTACCAGAAAATTCCACAAAGACTCAACCATTAAAATACCTCTGCTGATAACTCTAGGGCATCCCAGAGCGTTAAAGGCTGTGACAGCAGCCTAGAGGGGGATGTGCTATCAGGACTCACTTGTTCCTCTTTGCTCATGGCTGACTGGACATTGATCACTGTGCTGGTCACTTGTACTCTGGATCAGCCTGTGGTGCTGCACTCATTTTGGGGTTTTGTTTTCTTTATAATGTTCAGAAGGAAAAAGGGGAAGAGGAAAGCCACAAGGGGAAAGGACATTAGGCTTGAACACAGTCCTCCTTCTGGACTAAGCTGGGCAAAGTCAAGGCACTTGGTGAGGGCTTAGTTTGGGAGGGTAAGGCAATAAGAATTATGTGAGAGTGCTCCTCATCAGGCTTGAGGAAAGCCAGCCAGTCTCCATGCCACAGACTCCATATTGCTGGAAGAAAAATCATGTGGCAGCCAACTCTGAGTGCATCCTCAAAGAGAAACAGCAAGTTATGAGGAGAGATGGAGTGGATAAGAACTAAACCCACAGGAAGCAATGTATATCAGTGCAGAAAGTCAGCCACTATGAAATTCTGTGGTGTCCACTTAGGAAAGGTCTCCAGAGTCTATAGATTCTGGGAAAAAGCTTTGCTGTCTCTGCTCTCTCTTTCCCTTAAGGAAGCATTTCTGAGACTTCAGTCTATTTGGTATTTATTTCTCTGTTCTCTGCATTTCCCTAAGCATGTGTCTCTCTCCTTCATGGAATTACTCAGCAGGGATTGCCCAAAGCCTAGTGCAGAAAATTTCCTGTCCTCATGTTTGCCTCTCTCCATGGTTGTTTATGGCAAGATGACAAAAAAAAAAGCCAACCCCCCCCCAAAAAAAAAAAAAAAAAAAAAAAAACAAACAAGACACCCAAACCCTTTTATCCTGATAAATTATTACATGGGCAAAATACCATGAGTGGAAATTACATTCATGGACATGTATTGTCCTGGTTTTCATGAGTGGAGGCTCAGGGAAGACTTTATTCAGTAACTAGGTGTGGTCTATGCCAGCAGTGCAAATGAGTTGCTTCTACTTACCTGGCAGGAATCTATTCCTCCCATGTCGTATCCCGCACAGAGCATATTGTCAGTAATATCATATTTTGGCAGCCATTGTTGGCATTTTTCATTGGAAATGAGAGGAACCTCTGCTTCTTGCAATATATTTGAAGTGGGACCTGATGAAAATACAAAGTACATTTACCTGAAGCATTAAATACGTACATCCCGCTGGGAACACTGATGGTTTTGTTCCTGTTCCATCATTCTCAGCACGCTCCTGAGCAGCAGGAATCCCTGCCTGACTGCTGTACTATTCAGGCTTATGCCCCTGTAACACAGTCACTGATTAAACAGAGCTCGTTAACTGAATCCTGTCTTTCATTTGTGTAATGGGACTGAATTTGGTTATAATTAAATCAAGATTACTAAAATCAATGACTATGAACTCACTGTGGGGAGATCTAAGGGATGATTAAGGGCTTAGGAATGTGGGTTGTCCAGTGTTTCTTCATTATTCATGGTGTAACTTTGGTTATTTAAAGTTTTTATAAAAATTTCTTTTACTAATTCCTACCCAAAATTTTAAATGCAATTTTGCTCTTATAATGTAGAACCCAATGTATTCAACTGTGGAAATGAAATGGCATGTTTATTATTTCAGAGTGGTTCCAAATCTGGAGCATATGACATACAAACTGAACATACATTTCACACTGCAGTCAGTTTGGTTGACTTCTGGGGAAAATAATTTGCACATTGTCAGAAAGACTAATCTTCCTCCTCCCCCACCCAATATCTGGAAATAAGATGCACATATTTCATGTTGAGAAAAGTAGTCATCATAACTTCTAAGTGGAGGTAATATGCTTTCTTCATAGCTTAATGAACTTAGATATGCCTTTTTTTTCTAATAAATGTAACTATCATTTTGCTTCAGAGAAGGAATGGCATAGTAGGATAGTTCCTAAATTTTCGTATGGAAGAGTATCTCTCTAAACTATTTGACCTTAACAGCTCCTGTGGAATCAGGAGCAAGCTTTCCCTCACAGCTACATGCCTATCAGAGTTTTCCAAGCAGATGACTCACCTTCATTCCTAATATTTCCCCAGCCAGCAATGGAGCAGTTAATTCCTGGTAAAAACTGTTGATTTTTTCCTGGTAAGCAGATAGGTTGTATGTAATCTGTGAACGAGAAACAAGCAGTCAATCTCAACCTCTTCCCTGTATTCAGGTTTTTATGAAGCCACATCAGAAAATGTCCATTAATTCACACCCACTTTTTGGCTAAGAAATTCCAGAAGTTCTGAGTTTACTCCCTACCACCCTCGTATGCTTAGCACAGTTCTGCATAATAGAAAGAATGTGTTTTGTGGGAAAATAAAAACTCACCTGTATATTGCACCTTGTGTTGAAGGTGCATCAGAGCAATATCGCTGTCTTTTGTTTCCTTCGTGTAATGAGGATTTATAATTATTCTGTCAATGTTTCGAACCACTGTTGAAGGCTGTGCCAGATCTGATTGAGCATACAAGCCAAGAACCGCTTGCCAGCGGGACGGTTTTAATTGTCTCCTAGAAGTTGCAAGGAGTATTCACAATTAGGAATGATTAATGAAAGTTTTGAAAAATATGTGTTAGATAAAATGCTGATATTTAACCTCATGGCAATCCCTAGCATTTACATGTTTTGTCAAATTAATAGCGTGTAGTAGACGTGTAGAATTCCGTGACAGTATCACTGTCTTAAACATCCATGCTGCAGATATACATTGCTGATGTTTTCATGGTGAGCTTATAATGCATTATTTATAATGAATTAATCAGGCAGTGGTGCAGAGGAGGAAAATACATTAACTAAATTACTATGTCTTTTTAAACACTATGAAGAATACTGCTGACTGCCCACCAGGCAATTAATATTGGTCTGAGTTAGAAAATGGTAATGGAACGCCTAAAGAATCATAGGTCTGAGATGTTGTTGGAAATGCTGCAGCTCATAGAATCAGAAAACTAGTCTCTTAGTTTTTAAATCTAAATCAAAAAAGATATGCAAAGACAAAAAATATGGCACAATCTGCACTATTTTTTTCCTGATCTACACATGCTGATTTTAAGGCTGTATTTGTATTTTCCATTTTTTAATCAATCACTTTATGGTTTAAAAAGTACACTTTCAGCCTGATTGTTGGACTGCATTGGTTTTTGCTCATCTTTTGGTTTGGCATCAAGAGGTTTTTTTGTTCTAAACTAGGAGTGTGTAAGTTAAATGTTTGGAAGGTTTGAAGCTGCAAGCTTCAATTTAGGAAAATTCTAGCAAAGGCAAGATGATAAAATTAGATTTAGGTGAAAATAGAAAGGTGAATCAAGTGAAAAGGAAACATCAAGACAATTGTGGATTTATTGTGTGGAAACTAAGAGGGCTTGATTCTTTTAATTTCAGTGTCTTTGTGTGGGATGTAGTTCCTGTCATGCCATGAGGCAGCATTAATATTTTGGCACAGTCTCCACTACCTTACTATTTAGCTTTTTGTAATGAAAGCTCTGCTGTAATTTTGCATATTTTGTTTTTTCCATTCCAGTTTCTAGATGTCTTTTACAACACTCATTTTTATTGTAGATATTATGAAAGCAAATCCTAGAAAATATTGAAATACGCATCACTTTGAATGGTACAAATAACACCATCGAGATGATATCCAATATTGTCTAATCAATGCACATAAATCAAGATCTATTCCAGTGATCCACAGTAAATCTTGATCAATCCATGATAATATATAGGAGGAACACTGGGTTTTTTTAATGGGGCATGATGTCACCCTTTATACCACTGTCAGAGATTCATCTAATTCATGGAGGCCCACAATAATAATGGATTAAGTACCAATGCTCAGAATTAATACCATGTGTTTAAAGTGCAATTCCTTCTTGTTCAGGAAATGCTGCTTAGTTTCCATGACTCTCTCTGTATTAAAGGAAGGACTGAGGATTTACCAGGAAGTAGAACAGCTTTCAGCTGAGCCCACAAGTGAGTCAAAACGTGATAACTGAGCTGTGAGTTAGTTGTTAATTTTTTATATCAGTGCCACAATTTGTTCATAATCTGAAGCCTCCTTAGTGAACTTTCACATAAAAGAGCATTACCCATATACACAGTGCGCTGCTGTCACCAGCCACTCATCATTGACAAGGGAAGCTCCACAAACGGGTCGCAAATTGAAATGGAGTGAAACTATCCAAGGCCAAGCCTCTCTTCTGGCGTCACTTCCACCTACAATTCTTGTTCCCTCATTCTGAGTTACCAGGTGTTTTCCACAAGCTAAGAGAAAGCAAAATAAAATAAAATAAAATAAAATAAAATTAAATTAAATTAAATTAAATTAAATTAAATTAAAAGTTATGGGGATATAGCACATTTTGTTAGGCTAGTCAGTTTTCTTGGAAAAAATAGACCTTGTAGAATCTGAACTGTTTTTCAAAACACTGTGGAAAAAGGTTTATGCTTTTATAGCTGAAATCAAGATGCAGCTGTATAATTTGGATTTAGATGTTTCCTTTCCTTGGACCTTCTGGAGTTTTTATAAGTTTATTTCATATATGTTTTCACTACAGATCCATCTCTAGTGTATACTTAACACTGAAAACAAGTGAAGACTAAACTTTCCTCTGTTTATATCATTATGAGTACAACATTTATAGTCTATTCCCTAACCTTTCCATTCAAGATATAAACATCAGGCTTTATGGTCTGAACAATTTGATCTCTGTGAAATATTATTGTGAAATATTCTGTGTACTTACGTTGAATGTTACATTGCAGATGAACCACCAGGCTGTCCAAACAGTGTTCTCTAGAATGAAAGTGCAATTAATTCACAAGTGTCTGCACACCAGATATCTCTGACTGTCAAATATATGCACATACAGACACACAGACATAGAAATTTATATAATCATATATATGAAAGTACATTACCTCAGCAGTATCAACCTAAGTATAATAACTAATGCTACATTTAAATTATATTTTAATTATAAATATACAACATTATATGCTATACAACATTAAATGCACCTATTCCTATTCAATGGGTACTTAATTGGTTTATGTTATGGAAATAAAAGTAGAGTCTTGTATTTTAGGGAAATGAGTCATCTGTCTATGAAATTATAACTGCCTATGGTGTTTTTTCCCAGCTTTTGAGGTGTTTTCAATGCCTTACCACTAGAGATCAGTGTGGCCAAAGAATTTAAGTGGTTAGTGTGTATCCCTGTATCATTTTACTAAGATAATAATGTAACTGTAAAATACATAGTTGAATATGCAAGATTAGAAATTATTTAGCAGAGATGTAAAGCCAGAGTCTGAAGAGCACAAGATCACAGATCAAAACTACTCAAGCATTTCTGATACCCAGAGGTTTTAAGATTATGTTCATAGCCTGTAATGAATCTGAAACACTTGGGACAGTGCATGTGCTAGCAATTCAAATCTGATACACACAGAAATATGAATGAAAGGAAAACAGAAAACCAAACTCAGCCAAAGGTTTGTTTCCTGTGTGCATTTCTGCATTTCATTTTTAAACCAAAAAGGTGAAGGATGCTTTAAATATGATAGGGAATGATGTATCCCTCACCATGTTTGCTCTAAAATTTGGTATCTGCTGTGAGTGACATGCGACCTTAGTAATTTCCCATGGCACAGTGGTACAATTAATAAAGTGGGAACTGAAACCACCCTCCACCTTCCCAATTAAACCTTCACTATAGAGGGGTACGGATGAGATATTCCTCCAGCCCTGAACAGTCCCACATTGCTGTTTTCCACTTCAAGGTAAGTGCTTAATTTTAAAGCTGTAATTTAAAAAGTGGAAACCAACTTCTGTGACTTGTATGCAAATCTCTATTGACTTCATAAGGGTGTCCCTTCATAACCAGATAAACATCAAAGACAACCAGAAATGCATAAGCCCGTGGGAAACCAATACCATCTTCTGCACCAACTTCATACCCATGAAATACCCTTTTCCATGATGCCTTCAGAGGCTTTTCAAAGGGGGTTGTGGTGCTGTATATTAGTTCCTTTATCTGATCCTATGCTTTATCATATGCAGATGTGTAACCTGCACCCAAACTAACACCCAACAAGTCAGATTTGTCCCTATAATTTTACATCTTCAGCGTAAAGGGAGTTGCCTGTACCACCACCAACACCTACTGGTTGCTTTAGTAGAAATTACTTCATCGCCCTCTACTTTTTCTTCTTTGGAAAGCTAGCTCCCGGTAGGAAAAGCACTTCCTTGCCTGCACTTCAGCCCAGCAGTTGTCAGCTGCCTCTTGGTCAGCACAGGAGAGGCCAAAGAACACCAGAGGCATGTGCTGAGCGCCCTGCTCTGCGCCTCTCTGAGTGCCAGCTGTCATGCAGCATGCCAGGCAGAAATCTGGAGTACTTAGGATATCTGTGAGCATGATCTTCACTAAGAACTGGCAAAAAGAATTGTCCCCATGGAATCTGCTCGCATATATCTAAAAGGCAGGATTTTGGGCTGTTACAAAGCTATCCTGCCAAAAATCACATTACCTAAGGGCACCAGAGAACACTTTTGCTGTCTCTGTCACTGCAGCTTTCAAGTCCTATTATATGTGCCCTCTTTTGTTTCAATGGTGGATGCACTTGAATAGAAACCAAAGACAATGTGAGAAATATATTTTATAATTAGATTACCAGTTAATGAATTCAGTTGCATAAATTACCAAATCTGTGTGATCTTCCTATCATTCATTATATGTACAAAAAAACATGTGTGAATCTGTAATAGTGTCACCCTGCAAAATGGTTCCTGTCAGCTGTTCAGATGAAACACGGCAGAAGACACCTATTTCTGCAACAGAAATGCAACTAAGATAAATGAATTTTTTCCATTTCTACCTGCTTTAATCACTTTTTAATGTTTAATAGGAATTAACAGAAGACATCTTTAAATCACTACTGCTCTTCAATATGTCTTGTGGAAATTCTGGTTTAGATATTCACTCAAGAAAAGAATGAAAAATAGCCTCCAATGACATTCCATTAGTTTAAGGTACTTTCACCACCAGTGAGAATGATAAATGTTTGGGGTTAACAGAGTATAATTAGAACATAAAATGTAACCTGTAATTTTTTTTTTTTCCTGTGGACAAAATAATAGACCATAGAAAATTAAGGAGTCTCTCCTGCTTTATTACTACATGGTATGTTTATAAAGGGAAACTGTAAGAACATGGACTCTTGCTGTCCTCAACATGGCTTCAGCATTTTAGCAATTAGACAGTAATTTTCTAGCTCAGTGCTTCTGGTAGAATTCCAGAAAAATGTATGCAGTAAACCCTCTTACAAGCAGAAAAAAACAGTGATTGAATAATTACTTTTTTTTTTTTTTAATATAATATTTTTATTTAAATTGATGATGGCAAGCCTTTCTCCTTGGGAGTTGTACTGTAAACCCCAGAATTTCCTGAGGATACAATCCTGGGCTAACACCACATTTTTACTTAATCTACAAGAAACTACCAGTTTGTAGCACCCTTCAGAATCACTTCAGCTGTTATTTGGACTGAGAATGGTTAGCACATAGAATCAAGTGTATTCTGAGGATCATGCCATCTAATAATTCACTTGTAAATGTGGGGGTAAATCCAGTAGCCATTTTTGAGTGGGGCTAGTTTGTTTAACTATAGATACCTGTCTGTGGATGGCTTATCTTAGCAATCCTCACTGTGTCCAAAGTCTGTATAAATAAAGTCAATGGATTACCGAGTTTGACATCTACTTCTAGATGCCTTGATGGATCACATTTTGGAGTGCTTATTTTTCTCTGCTGATTACAGAGAGAACCTGCTGTGACAACTACTCTACAACTATGGGTGAACGTCACTCCATCTTAATTCTTCTGTATTATATATATGTAGTCGTAATAATGTATAGTAATAATTTAGAGATTTCTAGATAAGAAATATTTTGCTAGAAGAGTAGTATTTATCATTTCCACAGTAAGTGGATAAAGACTTCAATTAATATTTGAGCTATATATTAATGCATAAATAATTACCACCATACTTAAAACCATCATTTGTATGAGGAAGAAACCTCACTGTACCCACCTTTTTGTAAAAATCAGGCTGTGGTTATGTCCTTTGGTGATGGTGACAAATGGGCCATCTCCAGGGAATAATACAGTTGATGACGTATTTGCATCCCTGGGACAAAAAGACACGTACATATTTTTAGATATTTACCCTGATCCACCAGTGGAAAAATATTGGGGAAATGATTATTTTTTTTCTCCTGAAAAAATGATCTTTTCGTAACAGATTGTTGAGGCTTGAAACTCATTCAGACGAAAATGTGACTCACTTACTTCCAGTCTTACATCTTATTCTAAGACTTCTAATGCTGCAATAATATTGAAGGAGACAGAAATTAATTATTTTGACAGCCGTAAATATTAATTTTCTGTGCCACAATGAAGGGTTAACAGTACCAGTTCTTAAATGTATGGAGCTAAACTTAGCATGCCGAAGGGGGCAGTAATAGCTGAATTGTGGGGTATTGGTCTCGCTTTTCTGAGGGGTGAAATTACACTTACACTACACTGTCTAGAGAAGAAATGAAACTATATTTTATATCATGAAGAATGTAATAGAGTTAAAAAAAAAATAAAGTTTCACCTCATAGATCTGCTGAAATCAAAGTGGCTGTGGAATAAGTCAAGAATGTCATGTTTGCAATTGAGCAGGATGGCTCCTCTGAAGTGGGGTGTATTCATAGAATATCGCAGAATGGTTTGGGTTGGAATGGACCTTTAAAGTTCATTTAGTCAATTTAAAGGTCATCAATTAGCCTATTCTTCGACTAACTTTTTTTTTTTTTGGTAGCAGTGGCTTTTTGGGCACTAAGAATTCTGTGTACTATTGGTGGGATAAATTGTTCTGACATTTAGAATCCATACGCAGATTTACTTTATGGACCACTCTGCATCCTACATTTTGTGATACTTCATATGGCCAGCTTGGAACATATATCCATGAAACATATTTGCTTTCCCTTGATGAAGCATGGAGAAAAAAGATAGCTTTTGTTATACCACACAATTTTTTGGGGGGTGACAGCCTACTCTCATCTGGCCCTTTTTGCCTTACATATCTCGGGAGCAAGAAGAGAAGCATTTGTGCAGGTTTAATACACAGGGAGCACTGTACCATCCCTTCTCTTCAAGTGCAGTAAATCTCACTCTCCTGGGAAGGATGAGGTCTAGAATCTGCCTGCAAATGTGCTGTGTATGGAGCAAAGAGGTGTTCCACAGCCCTGCTGTGCCACCAGGAGGGTTGTATGATCCACCTGCTGGGAAAGTCACTACTGCTGCGTTTCTTTGTTCTGAAAGTGCCTTTTAGATAGCCTGTGAGAGCAGTAAAGTGCCAAGCCGAGTAGGCAGAGTCGAATTCTGTGATGAAGAACTTTGCTGAGACCAGCAAAGTATTCCCAGGAGCTCATTTCCTTCTGAAAAATGTTGCAAGTTCATGAAGAAAATAGAAGGAAGGGTTTTAGAGTAAAGCCTAAACTCTGATTCTTGTTGAACCTTTGGGTGTGACAAAATTGCCATGTCTACTCCCATTCCTGGGTACAATTCAGCAAAGACCCAGCTGGCTCTGGTCCCAGGATTGCTTTGCACCTGACCAGTGGAGCAGTGAAAAGCTCAGTGTCTGATTTTCTTGGTTCCAGGAAATAAGATGTTTATAACACTCGGATTTTAGCAGTGCTGTCAGATGCACACAGCTGCAAGTGCAAGCTGAACAAAGGATTGCTTTCAGGTTTCTCCAGAGCATCAATTTGTTCATCTTGCACCCCAGCCTCATTACGAAGATTTGTAAATTATTTCCCTAAGGTGTATTTTGTAGATGCACAGATAGGCCTGTCTCCAGATTGGCTTCCTGTTCGATACAAATCACAAAAGCAACAGTAATGTATTTGAAAAATGGATGCAAAAGGATTCACACCTGCAATTTATTAGAACCTGGGAGGAGCATTGCGCTTTCTAGCACAGCTGCATAAATAATAAGGGTATGATACAGGACTCCTATCAGCTCAGACCTTTTCATAAATTAAACAGCAGATGAGACTAGCAAATGTATGAGCAATTAACAGTAAAAGTAAATTGTCCTAGATGAACTTTAGCCTGTCTCTCTAATAAAGCATGATTCTAAATTGTAATTCAGTGTAGGAGCATGAGCTACAGCCTGCTCAGGACCTGTTATTGCAAACATCCATTCAGTAGCAAATATGGTGACACTTATTAACAAATATGCTGCTGCAGAGGGATTCAAGGGAAACAGAATAGTGCAATACTCACAGGAATTACATATATATATATACATGCCTATTCATATACAAAAACATACATGTACATACACACACATATGAGAATTTTATCCTGTTCTGTAGGACCAGTAACAGCAGTAGCGCCCATGTCACAAAAATGAGATACAACTTTGGTTTGAAAATACTTTTTCTTGAAAATGGGAATATGTAATAAACCGAGAAATGGAATTTCTCAAAGTAATAAAAATAAAAAGAACCCATCAAACCAGCACACATTCATCCAATTAGAAGCATTTTTGAAATAAAACACTATTTTTCTAAGTCATTCTAACTATGTGATTGCTACAATTAATTTACCAGAAGGGCATATGTAGGCATCTTTCTTTGGTCAGAGACCAAAATAATAAATTGCAAGCTTAGAATTTAATTTGATTATTAGTTGAGTGAGTGGCATTCCCTAAAATCCTCAGCACTGCAGGAAAGCTAATTATTATTCAGTGGACGTCAGCGTAGTAGCTTTTGATGTAAGTAAGACCAAAATTTAGGCCATAAATTTTACCATAGATTGAAAAAGGCAACACCCTGCATTCAACCATTCCCACCGTTTCCCTGAAAATTCTTCTGAACAATGACTAAAGCCAAATCTATTTTTCAGTTATATACTTCCCTGCTCTAAGTCTGCCTCAAGACAAATTCGATTTCCTCTCCCAACAGCTCAGCTCTAATGATAGTTATGAAATGGATTGGGAGCCCAGCAGCAGAATATCCAAGGGATTATCTTTACTTGGAATGCACAGCAGCAGTAGGAAAGCAGAGCAGCCAAGGCTGCTGTTTGCTCCAGCTTTACTCTTGAGCCACACTTATGAAATTGAAGATGTAAATGAGGGCGTAAAGTGATAAAAAGACTGATGCACCCATATCCCTCTCCCAGTGTTCTCCAATATGAATCCTCGTGCCCAACCTGCCATGTTCAGAGTCATCAATCCTGTACTGAATGCCATCAAAATAGGGTTTGCCACACTTTCAAATTTGTTGGCACACCCAGCACTCCACTTGACAGAGACAGATACATTTGCCTTTCTTTTTTGAGAGTAAAAACACCAGTAAAATGAGGGGGAAAATGCCAATATACACTCAACAAATCTGCAAGGAGGTTACAAGGACAATGAATATTTATCACTCACCCCAACCCCAACAGCTGGCAAACGCTGTCTGAAATCTCTCCATTCCAATCATCTGCACATGCCAGATGCCACATCTTCCCAATCCTGGCCTGAACCAGCCCTTCAGTGCTCAGAGAGCCATTAAGTAATCTCACTGGAGAACAAAATGTGCAGAAGCATTTTAGAGAGGTGGTAAGCCACATTCCTCCCCCACCGCAAGCAAACAGAAATGTAATATAAAGAGATTTATTATTGCCAATGAAGAACCAAGATAATAATAAACCAAGATTTATTATTGCCAAAAAAAGTTAAAATGCATTATAGAGGTAATAAACGCAGCATCTTCAATATGTTGTGATCTCACAGGAAGGTAATGCTATTGTTATCTCCTATCTTTCTGCCGTAGGAGAATTTCATACCTTGTATTTTGCAAATATCTCAGAAATAGACAATAAACAGTACATTTTCCATCAACTTTGACCAATGTTTTTTTTTTTAGTCAACATGATATAATTTCCAAGTAGTGTGTGTGAATTTTTAGCCCCATGATGCTCAGTAACACTGACTGGAAATAAGGTTAAAAAGAGAATTGACAGAAAAAAATTTGACTTTGCAATTTCAATTGCTATGAGTTTTTACTGTTTTCATTGCAGCTTTAGTTAAAACACTGTCACTAATAATAAAAGCTCATTGAAAACCAGTCTTTCTATCAAAACGTTTCCTAAACTAAAATATTCCAAGGAAAAATTCAGAAACTCATGAAGGTTTTGGTTAAAAGTCTTATGCTATAGTCATAGTCGCTAAGGAAGTTGGACCATAGGCCAACAGAATCTCACATATACACATGTATATAAAATAAGAATTTTATTATACAATATTAAAATATATATATAATAAGAAGGTCAACAGAGTCTCATATATGTCTTAGGAGTTAAAGCTGTATTTCAGGCAGATGACAGATATTGCCATTGTGAAGTAGAGAAAAGCATGCAATGCACTGATATTTACTGGTTACCAAAATAATGTTTTTTTAAAAAGAACCCCAAAACCTTACTTGTCCAGAAAACCTTTTTCCACCAAAATGCTTTCACAAAGAGTACCCAGTATAGTAAATTCAAAAATTAGGTTTTTGGACATGCCTCTGTGACACCTGGAGGGCATGAATGAAAGAACTGGTATACAGTGATTAATAAATGGTAAATCTCAGATGAAATTTAATTAATTTTTTGAGCAGTCTTAAAGATCTTAGAATTGTATGCGCTGTGAGGTTTCTCCAAATTACTTTTGACACCTCTCTTTTACTTGAACTATAATTCCTTTTCCTTTCTTTTTATCAGATCCATGTTTTTTCTCCAAAAAACTTTGATAAGGAATAAGAGAGACACTGGTATTCAAAAACTACTTAATTCAAATATCACATATTTTAGAATTTTGCCTTTTCTTTGCAGTCCCTGGAAGTTTCAGAAGTTGGGATATTTGAAAAGACTAAGTCAAATTGCCACTTCTAATAAGAAATTGAAATAGATTTCAGGAAAATGAGCAAGGCTTTTGGACACTGGAATGACTCAATGAGAATTTCTAATTGAATTTTCATTTTAAGACATAGATTGATTCAGCCAAAGTTTGGATTAAATGGGTTTTTGGAAACAAATCTCCCAGGCTTTTCATGTGAGGTAGTTTGTTTTGGAGTAATAGACAATCAGCGGCAAAATAAATCTTCGGGAAAATGTACATCATGTTAATGAAGGTGATGATTGCCTTGTTCAAATCTTCTTTGGCAATGACTGGAGAAAAATTTAAATTCTCTTTGCTTAAGAAGAAACTGAAGTGAATTTTATTCCATGCATTTTAAAGGAAGAATATGTTTGCAACAAAATAGCGAATGGTATTAATCTGAGGAGTGAATCTGTGTCTTCAGATATCTATCGATCTATCTGTCTATCTATCTATCTATCTACATGTGTTTATGTATGCCATGTATATTTCTATTTATATGCATGTAAACAATGTTGAAATCAATGAGGACTGTCAGCATACACTCAAGAACATATCTGATCTACAATAGATCTCTATAAAACAAAGGAATTTGTGCTGAGCTTAAAGACTGCTTTTAAATCTTCCATTAGTGCTCCAAAGCAGATAGTCAGAAACAGCAGTTTAAATTCTGTGCTAGGCTAAACACAATTTTAGTGTTAGTTTTATGTTTAAATGATTGGTTTAGGGAATCTTATTTCCCTGATATGTGAAGTGGATTAATATACTGTACATTTTGGAAAGAACCACTTTACCAGAGGACTAAGGAATAGCAGTGAACCATGGATGCTGCTTTAGAAGCTGTGCCATCTGTTCATGCTATGGAGTCCAGGTGGGCTGAAGGGTGAGATGTGTTTTTGCCCACAAAACGATTTGGGAATTTCCATCAAGAACATATTTATCCTCTACCATGCACTGCAGAATTTATGTTACTGTGAAACTCTAATTACAGCTTAAACTGGTAGAATTTGGAAATATAAAATGGATACAGAAGAAAGGAAAAGGTTGAGTTTTCATTTAATTTTGAGGCCATTATAAGCAACCACGGTTTTCAGCACAGAGGAGCTTCCTACCTTTTTTCCAGAGTTCTTTACCAGATTCCACACACTCTCTCAGAAAAGTGACTGTTTTCCTGGCCCTGACAAACTCACTGAGATAATGCTGTGTAAATTGGTATGGCCTGTGTGCACCTGCAGTGTTCTACAATAGCTGAGGTTTTATGGCTGTTTTCCTAGGCAACTCCTGCCAGATATGGATGGCTTAGGTTGGATACTAGGAAAAATTTCTTCACCAAAACGGTTGTCAAGCATTGGGACAAGCTGCCCAGGGAAGTGGTGGAGTCACCATCCCTGGAGGGATTTAAAAGATGTGTGGATGAGGCAGTGAGGGACATGGTTTAGTACTGAACTTCACAGTCCTGGGCTAATGGTTGGACTCAAAGATTAAGGGTCTTTCCCAAACCAAATGATTCTAAGATTTCTTATGTATGAAGGAAACCTTACTGCACTTTGCCTCGTCAGAGCCATCTTCACACTGAGGCATGTTGTCACACACGTTATGCAAGGGGATGCATTTCCCACTGCCACACTGGTGCTCATCAGCTGTGCAAGCCCCTGAAGGAAAACGAGAGAGGAAAATTAATCCATAGCTATGAAGAAGGTTGATGTTCACAGGAGATCTTACAGTTCACCTGAAAAGAATGGAGCAGATATTATGCAGAACCTTTGATTTCCTTTTCTTTTTCTTTCCATTTACTTCCATCTCTCTTTCAAAATAAAAATAATTTTCAGATAAATAAAAGGCAATTAAGAATAAAATATATGGTACTCTGCCTTGTAACTTCTGCTCTAAGTAGCGTTGTTCAGTCACTAGTGTTCTTCTATTGCAAGTGATAAACCTGAGAGTGAAAAGTCAAATCCTGTCAAAAGTGACTAATGATTTCAATTTCCAAATGTTCAGCACTTTCACAAATTTTAGAGACCTTAAAGTGTGTCAAGTCAAGCATACAAGCAAAGAGGCAATGAGAACCAAGAGTCTCCTTCTGAAACCTGTGAGGAAAGGTGGAAGAGACAAAAGTAAAAGGAATGAATGGGGGAAGCATTCTTGAAAGTAGAACTAAGCTACTTCAGAATCAGTTAAGCAAATGAGGGTGAGAGTAAATGTAAAGTTATAATTCTTTTTATGGCCGAAGTGTATTTTTAATAGCTTAATTCATTTATGGGAAATATACAGTAATAAAATTAAATTCTATCAAAAAAATGTTTATTTGACCTTCCTGGACTTACTGACTGAAACAATTATCTAGAAGTCTTATTTAAAGCAAGATAATTGCTTTACTTCTGAATTTTTAATATTATGAAATGATTCATTTGTCAATCAGCATGGCCTGTACCAAATGGAAGTAGAAGAATATGGTTTATAAAAGGCCTGGACCAAATTTTCATGCATTCAATTTCTGTAGCTAATGACAGATACTCCATAGAACTTGGTTCTTAATTAGACAGGGTTTTTATAATATGCACACTGCCAAAAATTATTTCTGTTCAAATTATTCCTTCTTTTAAAAAACCCAATATTTCATGGAAAACAAATACAAAGAAAAATCTGCTTCTCTCAAGTTAATTTATTTACTGACAATCCTTTTATCCTTAGGCCTGCATGCTAATGATATTAGTCTCTGTCCTTTGGCTGAAAAGATCATGAATAAGCATAATTCTTCTGCAAATTGAACCTTTTTAATATATTTAACCAGAATTGGCAATGGCCACTCTGAGAATTCTGCCTTTCTAAGCTTAATTTTCATTTTACAAAATATGGGCAAGCCTGGCTCAGAAAAGATGCTGAAGCAGCAAAAAAAAAAGGCAGAGCTTTGTTGGACTGGACAAACCTGATAGAGAAGGCAGAACAAGAAGCAGCAAAATTGTCATAAGTATATGTAAACCAACCTCTCAGTCTTGCACAAGGGGACCAAACAGAGTTAATTTAAAAAATGTGAATAATTTTTAAAATATTAAGAAAAGTAATATTATTATTACTGTAAATCAATAAAAAATCTGCAGCTGGCTAACTAAGCTGGGAGACACTTGCCTTTCCTGGTAGTTAAAATAAGAACAAGAGCCCAGGTCCTTGTTGAATTTCTGTTCATGTAAGTGAGTAGTACTTCACACATCTCTAAATACATACTGCTTTTTCTTTTTCTGTTCCTCTCCTGTCAGACTGCCACAGAAGTAATGCAAAGTCTCTAATTAATTCAGTCAAGATTTGGCCTAGAGTTAGTGTAATTATTTGTCCTGCTAAGCATATTACTGTTCCATGTAATTTGCATTAGGCTTCATTTTGCATATTTTTGGAGAGTTGATTGCTGAATTATGAGTGACAAGTCTAATTGCAGTCCCCAAGAAAATCAAAAGCCTTTCAGAAGGGATCTGGCTGTGACCAAAAACACTGCTGTCCAAATATTTAAGAGACTAGTTCTTAGATTATTCACACACTAAACCAAATTTCAAAGATGCAAAAAGGACCTTATTGCAAATATTGATCAGAGCTACCACATACAGTTTTCTCTTCTAGTGGATGTTATCAATAACAGATATTCTACAAATGCATTTAAACACACATTAATGCCACCCTGAAATAAGTCACACAGTGATGTTCTTTCCTGGGGCTTGCGTAGGAAATAGTTATCATTTGCCCTCTTAACATCTGAAAAGATCTTGGTCAAAAATACTGAGTCAATTTTCAACATAAAACCACAGAGTTCTGCACGATACAGACATTGCTCCAATTACACTGAAGAAACAAACCCATCACTTTTCATGCCAGGAAATATAAAGTACAGATGAGCAACCAGCCTTTTGAACATTTGCGTATTTCTACTGGGCAAGCTCTGAGAGTCATTTTGCACTCTCTCTGTTTTCTGAAATATATTTGGCCAGTGGTATAACATCTTAAATACAAAGGTTCAGATGCTTACTGAGATGGTATCCAGTGGTAAAGTTTGCAAGAAATCCCTTCCTTGTTACAGACTTGTCCGTCCGGAGGATCACTGTCATCTGGTTTGTTGTAGAGAAGACATCTGGCAATGGGCCTTGCTCTGTGTAGACAGCTATTCTCCAGAAAAACATGAGCACATTCAAGCCATTTTGTTCAGACGTATTTCAAAATGTTTTGGGTTCAAAAGCAAACAGTGCCACCACAAGGATGTTGCTGCTCCCCCAAACCTAACCGTGGTCAGACTGCAATGGTCAGAGCCCAACATCAGATTTGCTTGATCAGCATAGAACAGCAAGGCTCAGCTAAGAGATTAATCCTTCTGTTTGTCCACACACATAAACAATCTGATTTACTGAGGAGCTGATTTCACACGGACTGTGTGGAGAGCTGAATGTGTGGAAATGTTTTGGGAACATGATGTCACATACAGTATATTCTCTTGATTTTTCCTCCAAATATCTGAGGCCCCAAAAATGCAAAGGAAATGAGAGGAATTTAATTTCCTTTCTATTATATCCATCAGTTTGCTCCTGGTGTCAGATTACATTAATTTTAGTACCCACTGCTGCTACTTGCCCAGAAGTAAGGAATCTGGTCCTCTGCCATCTCTGATTTCAACCACATCGTTAATACTCTCCAGATCAAAAACCTGAAAATGAAGTTGGATGTTTTTTCCATTTTCAGCATTCAAGTACCACACACCTAGAAAATAGTAAAACACAAAACACCTTTTCAGTAGTTACATTTACTGTGTCATTTTCATGTTGAAGGGTTTTGGGGAAAAAAAAATCTTCTAAATTATTAATAATCACCCAAGAGATTAAGAAGTTTAAATCTTATATTTAAAAGCTGTCAGGATCCAAAATTCAATAGATTCTCATTCTTAAAACACTTTTGAAAACTAATTTTAGGCTTCTATGGCATATACTCGTGTTTTTAATCATTCATGTCAGCTGTGAGTTTCCCTAAAGTAGCAAAGCTCATTCTTTTCTAACTGTGACAATGTGACAAATAGTCTTGTCACTTAAGTCTCATTTGATAGAAAGATAATTTTTATAGTCAGTCACAGAAGCCTGTCTTTCAAGTTAAAATAGCTCTTTGCTTCTGTTTAGCCTACATTTTCTCATATTTAAGCTACCTAAGTGTGGATATTATGGAAATCTTGTAAAGAAAGTTAAAAAAATAAAGCAACAAATTTAAAATATTTTTTATGGAGTGAAAAGTAATTTTTAACTAGTAGGAATCTAACTTGGGAACTTCTGAAATGAATACTGGAAATGTGAGCCACATCTCAAGTGGAGCAGAAACAAAAAATAACAACTTTTATGATTACCATCCCAACACAATTCCCCAGGACTGAAGGAATAAATAATTAAAATGTCATTAAGAAGCAATGACAAAGCCCTCTTCCTTGCTTTATCCATCAACAGCACATAGTGGACCACCTTGAAGCATTTACTTTTGACAGCCCTACTTCAATCTAAATCAAACAACATCAATAGAATAACAGTGTCTTTTCACTCATATGTTCAGAAACATGCAATAAAGAGAGGATTCCTTACAAAATGCATGCACATATTCTCTGTCTGTAGAAAACCTGAGCTATTTCACAGCAGAAGTGATGATATTAACCTGGCAAATATACCAGGTTATGGCAAAATGGGGACATTCATCACCTTATGTGTCTCTGCGTTGACAATGACATCTGACATAATAAACAGGATGGAATTGGCCTGTCTGGACCCATTCCATTGGATTATTCTTGTCTTCACCCCTTTTAAATCAACTGGCACATGTTTCCTTAGCTTCTGCTCAGTACCATATAGAATGCAGTTCAATGATCCCACTTTATACAGCCTAGATCTTTTTTTTTGTTGTTTGAGAGAATCTGCTTTTCCAATTCAGATAAAGTATCTCTATTTTTATATAGTTAAACTTCTCTTGAAGATTTGGAAAAGAATTACTTACAAGAAGCTAAGTTAGGGTAATTGTCTGGAAAGTTTGCAGAGCTGAATGTGTTGTTTGGCTCCCAGAGTTCGACTGGCCCTCCACAGTCAGCTGAAAAAGAAAACATTTCAAGAACATAATTAGCCTACTGTCTTACTTTTTCAATCTGCAGTAACAACAATAATTTGCAAAAGTAATTTGCATGATTATTGATCTGCAAGCTGTGCACATGACAGAAGTATGAGGACAATAGTGTGATACAGTCATCTGTCTCATTTACTAGAATAGTAGCAAAAAGCTAGGAAATATCAAGAGTAAGAGGCCCTGGAATATAACTAATTTATGCACTTTGCCTGTATGCCTTTCCTGTTATCTGATCGATCTTAGAGTTACAGAATCATTAAGGCTGGAAAAGCACTCCGAGACCATTGAGTTCGACCTCCAACTGTGCAACAAGACCTTGTCAACCTTGTCAAGCAGACACGAGCCCAGCTGTTTCCAGAACACCTCCAGGGACAGTGACCCCACCACCTCCCCAGGTGGCCCCTTCCGTGGAGAAATTATTCTTGCAGCATCAGCAGAGATACTCAAGTCTAAAGCTCTTTTTGTCATCCAGCTAGTAAATTCACAGCAAAAATCCCCAAAATCCTTATGCCATTACTTTGTTTTCATCAGGACCTCAAAACCTTCTGCAGCTGAACCTGGTAAATTGTAAAAACTGCCACTTGCTTTTTCCTTAGCTGTTCTAATAGGAAATGTCTTTGTCAAGAAGATGTATATGTACTTATAGGTAAAAACTAATAAAACTTCTTTAAAAGCAAATATTGTAGTATGTGCACACACATATACATGCACTCACATGCACAGACATAGCTAACTGTGTTTTATATATTCAATAATCTTTTTCAATATATAATTTTGATGGTGGTTCACATTCCAAATAAGTCAGCTTCATGTTCAAATGCTTTACTTGATATTGAGAAATATTATTTATTTTCATTTTAGCCATCAGAATGGCTGAATGAACCATCAGAATGAACTTTGGGGTTTTCCCACTTTTGTTTCTTGTTATTAATATATTCAAAAATGAACAGTGCTCCTCCACTTGCTTCAGGAAATAGTAATTAAGGCAAAACAGCTTTACCTTCTTTATTTTGTTTTTTTTTTTTTTTTTTTTTTTTTTGATGTTTTATTCCTTCAAGTGAATTTTTTTTTTTATTTTTTATTCTCAGACTTTGGCTATACTTTAGCTCTCCCCTCCCCACCACTTATGGCTCAAATTTTGCGTATCACTTGGTTGGAGTCTGCATAATTTACAGGTCCTACCAAATCTGATCACTGAATCCCACTGGCAGGAAGCTCAAATAAATAAATAAATACAAGAAAAACTTGAACTTCCTCACAACAGCCATCTTCTAGAACTTTTAATTTCACCAAATCGCTCCTGGCATGAAAAGCCAAACTCTCAAAAAGGAAAAGGAACTGCTAACAATCCCACCCCAAACTAACAAATATATTATATATACACATAAGTATTTTCAGCCATATGTCTCACAACAAGGATTATTTTCTATAAATACCATGAACAACAGATAAAGTTGGCCTTCTTTAATGGAATATTATGATGTGATATCTGATCTGGTTTTGACTAGTAATGATCTTTTTCTTCCAGGGAAAAATGAGAGAAGAAATTAAATTTACTCATGCCTTGAAAAAATTTTAAAAAAATTTCCAGTGTTCTTTAAACACAAATTCATATGGAGTTATTCATACAGCTGATACTCATTAAAGAACCAAATAGTAATTAGTACCAAAATCTTGGTTGTGCACAACACACCATTTTCTCAACACTTTAGAAATTCTATATGACCTATTTATAAATACATTCCTCTGTGCTTTGGCCAAAACTCCTGTTTATATTGACATATACATGTTAAGCGTGGAACCTACACTGTCATTTCCACACTGTTGTTTGTGTTAAAAGACAGGTTATAAATTAACATGAAGATGAAAGCAATCTTTGTTTTAGATGAAAGTGTAGGCTGACAGTCTTCTGTAAAGACAAAAGCAAATCTGAATTCCCTATGCCATCATCAAAAATATTTTTTATGTTTCGAGGAGCTTTTGTGGCACTGTGAATGATGCCAGTGACTTGTACTGAAGCTCTAATTCTAGTGAAAGGAATTGACTCAGCCCAAATCCTTTTATGTCTTGTTTACTGACATGACATTTGTGGCAAAACCATTAGTGTTAGTAAGCTTGTACACATTCATCAAAGTAATTTCAAACCTCTTTGAAGATGATTGATAACATTCACTTTTTTTTTAATCAGGTTACAGATAGCATGTAGTAGCATGTCCCAACAAAGTTATGAAAATAAGTTTTTTTTTCCCCAGCTTAGACTGTCCTTTCGTATCATGGATCTCTGTAGTCCCTTCCATAAGGAGTTATAAACCATAATGCCATGACCCTTTTTTGAATATTAAAATCTTATCACCATATTTTGGGTAGAGATCTATAGTTTGATATTTCTTTGGTGCTTTTCAGAAGCACTCAGCCACCATTTACCACAGGGCTGTTCTACCACTAATAAATAGTCTGGTGCTAACTTGTGAGGTGTGTTTACCCACAGCACCTGAAGGATAGCTGGAGGGGGCAGACATCAGCATCTCTCCACAAAATTACTTTAATAAAAACTGCAATTAAATTCCAAAACTCATTTTGGGAAGCTATGACTGAAATTACTACCATTATTAAAATTTAATTTTGCTGACAGACACACCTTGTTGAACTATACCTCCCTGTGTCTCATGATGGAGCTCTAAAACTTCATTTTACTCTTACATTTAGAAGGTTTTGTTCTTTTACCTGTCCTGATACAGTAGATTTGGAGGTGACAGACTTTATAGAATGACAATATCAGTATACAGTGTTTCAACATGAATACAATACAAACAGTGTCTTACTGTTATTTTAATTTTAGCCCCTTTTTATTTACTATATGCTGTCAAGAGAGCAACCAGCTGTGCTCTGAAAGGCACAGTAAATCTAATAAGAGGCAGTCCTGGAATATTCTCAGTGTACATTTTAATGATTTGAAGCCATGTGTGAAAAGGTCTTTTTTAGAATTTTTTTCCCCAATTTTTCCAAAATTTCTTCCTCTTTCAGAATAAATTACAAAGCAAGCCCCATTAGATATTTTAATGATTTTTCCACAAGCTCTATTTATATTTTTATTGGTTTTCACTTTGAATATGCTTGGGCTTGTTTAACATCATACACAATCTTTCTTCTCTCTTTTATATAAGTTTTCCAGATTTATAATGATGGCTACCAGAACTTCTCATATTTTTCTTTGGCAGATCTTCCTGGCTAACTCTGTGAAACTGGAATATTTTGAGGATGCCTAAACCTCTGCACTTTCCTCTAAAAGGCTCTGCAGTTGTGAGGGTCTGGATCAAGGTGTACACCCTGTCTGGAGAGGCATGTGACTGGATCTTAGTATGTTATCCTGAAGATAATTGTATAAGGATGAAGAGAGGTCTTTATAAAATTGAAGGTTTTTGAACCTTCAACCCAAATTGAAAATTCAGGCTCACTCATACACAAATACAGTATGAGGAAACACAGGAAATAATCTGTGATTTAGTGTTTACTTACTAGGAACTAAAGGCGTGGTACCAACAGTTGGCCTCACAGTTGGCTCTACATAATTATTTTCATCACACTTTTCCTTTGTCAGGCCAATATCATCCACGGCAATATCGCTGGGACCACGTCTTTTAAAGGCATCAAAAATAATCTGAAGTTCAGGAAAAAGAAATAAATTAGAATTCTATAATTTAATGAACGATTTTCAGCTTCCAACGCTGTACCATACTGTCTTTTCTTGAATGCTCTTATTTCCCCGGTAATCTACACTGTTACACTCAGGGGAAGGTATCAGGGAGCAGACAGAATTCCTCACAAAACAAAACAAAACAAAGCAAATTGAGTGGATCATTCTAAGGAATGTAATAGCTTCCTCACATAAATGATGAACATGATTTAAAAATATTCAATACCTTTGATTTTTATATATAAATCCATGTAATTTTCAAAACAAATTCTGCACTGTTAATCAGCCCAAACTTCTCCTGAACTAATGGCATGAAAAACTGAAATTAATCTCATTTTTTCTTTACTGTGCTCTAATATCCACATATTTAAAATAATCCGGGAAACAAGGAATTAGTGCTGGTGAAGTACAGTTAGGTATAGGAATGTTTTTGAGATTACATGTGATTACATATACCCTGGATATCTGATGCAGCCAGGTCACAGATACATTTATTTCCTCAGATGTTAAATGCATCTTTCTGGCAGTGCTTGCCAGAAATCAATCAAAACTGCTGTAGCAGGGCAAACCATCCCAAATACCTATAAAAAGAAATTGTTTTCAAAGGAGAGGTGCTGCAAGAATTGTCTGGAATAAATCTCCTCCTTTTGTTTACAGATAAGTCAGTTGTTAACCATGTGGTGTCAAAACCACTTCCATCTGCAGCACACTTTCAGTGGATTAATCAATAAGTAATTAGTGAAAATACTGATTCAGAACCTGAAGCAGTTTCAATTTGAATCTTGTCATGTCTAAGTGCTTCACACCACCCTCACTATCGAGATTTTATATTCCACAGCAGATTTTCATAAGCTTTGAACAATCTAGTTTTGTAGAAAGCTCTCATGATAACATTGTTCTTTGACAATGATCAGGTTTTCTCTTTTCTGAAAATTAATACTTTAAATTCCAGAGTGAGGGAAAAGGGGGTGTGGGAATTCAAATGGGGATTCCAGTCTTCTGCATGCCAATATTTTTTTGATGGCATGCATTGTTAAATGAGACTAGGTATTATCTTTGGAGCTGTGGAACTTTGGGTTTATTTCATAGAAAACTCTGATATTAGTTTAGCTAAAATATATGAAAAAAATAGCAGTTTAACAAACCTTAAAGTCAGATGTTTCATTTAAAGTTACTTGTCCGTAATTCCAGTTGTTTCCATAGTTTCCTTCTTTCTCAAAAATGATCTTTTCCTGACCATGCTCATCACTTATGCTAACACTTAAACGGTAAACATTGTCACCATACATGAAATACCTAGAGGGGAACGAGCAATTTTGGCATTATTAGAACAAAATCAAATTCCATGAAAAAAAGTCACTATTTTATATAATGTTTTCTGAAATTAGGATTAACTTGAAGAGAGCATGAAAATAAAACTAATCATATGTTTAGATTATACCTGGTGTTGTACAGGCCTGGTTAATCTTCACGACAAAAAACTTTTCAGGGATTCTTAATATTGCTTTTGTATAGAAATGAATATTGGATTCAATGTGAAGAAAAACAAAAATGAACAACAACCAACATTCAAACTAACTGCAAGAGTCAAAGCTATAAAGGACTTCAGGCCTGGAGTTGAAATTTAGCTTGGAAATCCAAATAGAACCAGGCTGGTATTGCTGGTATGCTGACTTGGATTAATCTTGTATATGAAAGGAAGTTCTTTAGGTATATTCTTAAACAAAAGATAGGTTTAGGAATTATGTAACCATACCAAAAGCTTAGACAATACATATCTGAAGAAACCAAAGGCAAACTCAGAATCCGGACTCGCTCTTCTAGGAATCCAAGTCCGATGGGTGTTGAAATATAAAATCCTACAAGATAATGAGCACACTTTAGCCAGGAAAAAAGTAATTATTTTTTAAAATTATTGTATTAGAGTTTTTACATTTAAAATAATATCAAGCCTAGATAGTGTTGCATGATTTGGAAGATTCGTGACACAGTAAATGTGAATTATTCTCACAAGTTATATTTATCAGTCAATGACAAACTGAGCTTTTAATCTTCTTAGATACTCCTCAGAACTAGATAAGGAAAACAGGTCCTTTTCAAGTCAGCAGGGAACCTGCCTTATATTTAGTGAAGGCAGAAATTGTACTAGGTTTTTCAAAATGTCTTCCTGTTTGATATTGCTTGTGATTTTGCAGAAGAATTTCCTCACATTTTCATAATTTGTATCCACGTAACAATGGGAAATCTGGATTGCATGTTGAGAGTGTGACAGAATGACTGTGTGAATATTTCAGAGCAAGGTAAAGCATTACAAACAAACAACCCCCCCCCCTTTTTTGTGAAATTGAGTTTGTAACTTTTTCTGAGATAATTTGTTGTGGCTGGGAATTTGGACCTCTTGTCATATGAGGCCAGGCCACAGAAGCATTGGAATTTGTCACAAGAAATGTGAACTTAGACAACTCTAAAATAAAATTACTGCTTTATTCAAACCATGGGTGTAATCTCAGATTTTCTTCTATCTAATACATATATATACTATATTAATAGAATTTTCCAATAAATATAGTTATGTAACTTAAATTATATACACTCTCTTCTGTTATTTGTACTTCCAGACTATCTAGCTGTTTCATGTGGGAGGTTAAAATACATGAAAATTAATCTGAAATCTGAACCAGGCTTTTCATTACATGTGTTGACTTAAAAAGCATGCATTAAAATACATATGGCGTGTAGCTTTAAGAAAAAGGTCTTCGAGTAGTCAAAGTGACAATTCTCTATCTTTGTTTCATCAATTCTCTGACCATTCAGAATCAACTGATTGTGTATTAAGAGCAGAAAACAAAAAATAGAATTTCACTGAAGCTCTGTAATAGCTCGATATTAATGATGCAATTCACATTTTTACTCAAAATACAGGCCAGAGGAATTGAAATATGCAACTAATTGTAACATTACATATACGGACATTACATTTGCCAACTTGGACTTGGCACAGGAAGACAGAGAGCACCTAAAACAGATCAACATTTTTAAGAGAGAGAGAAATAATTGTCAAGTGTTTTATAAAAAAAAATGTTACACTCTATCATCTGATTTGCATTCTAGGAGCCAAGTGGGAAGACAAATTGGAGTTCTGAAGATTGTTCAGAAAACATGCATTTACTCAGAGAGGGGTGAATAATTTCTATCTGATAAAGTGCAGATTACTATTTTTCTTTTCCCAGGGGTAACTCCTTTCAGAATAATTTGCAATTTTCCCAGTTATTTGTCACTGAATAATTTTTATGTAAGTCTTGCATCGAATACATATAACCATTGCAGAATCCAATTTATGTTTTATCTGCTTTTAGCTGGACTGACAAATCAGCTGAGGAAGTGATTGTTTGGTTTTATTGTGCAAGCAGGAAAAAAACTTACGAAGTCTAATTCTGTGATAAGGATCCACGATACACTCAAAAGTATCCTCAGGATAACCCTCAAGTTAAACATGCAGATTTTTGACCTATAACATTTTTGCATAATAGAAATTCTTTTCTCAGCTGAGGTATTTTGGTGTAATAATAACATTGAAAGTTTTCAGTACCACACTTTAATAATTTTACTTATCCCTTTATTCCTTTTTTTAGTTTTGTTATACATCCACAAGAGGGCAATCAGTAACATAAAATGTTTTGCCTGGTAGCCCTGACTCATTTTTAGAAGAAAATGACATCCTAGTAATACCACTATGAAGAATCCATTACGCAGTGATATAAGCTAAATCAAGTTTTTCCTTTAATCTTCAAGCCACTATTTTTTGATCTTACCTGACAAGTTGCCAAATGTATGGTCAAATTCAGGACCACTCATCAAGGGAAAGGTAGGACCCTGAACTCTGTCCCAGTTTGAATCATCATCTAAATCCTGTATCCAGTAACAAAAGCCATCTTCAAAAGTGCAATTGATTTTCTCATAACCTGTGAATAAGAACTTCTAGTAAATAAAAGATGACAGAGGTGGTAAGTATTTTCCCATAGTTACACAAGGATGATTGATGAACAGTGTAAATTTTTAAATATGTTTGTAAACCATCTCACAGTGACTCTATGTCTGCTTTATGCAATGCAGCAGAATTACTCAAATAAACATGTTATCTGTACTTGTTAACAAAATACTATTTTTGAAGGGTGGCACCACATACCTTTTCACTCATTCACCAGTCTTCACTTCTGATCCTTCTTTTTCTCTTTTCTTAGCCAAGGCCTGGATTGCTCCAGCAGAAAGGGCTCACCATTAGAGCTGAGTACTGTGTTCCATGCCCCTGGGCTGCCCCTTTCCTTCCTCTCACTTGCTCCTCACATGTCTTTGCTGCAGCCCCCTCACCACTTTTTGGTTTTGTTTTTTGGGGTTTTTTTTGGTATGTTTTGTTTTGTTTGTTTTGTTTAAACAGATGACTTTTGTCAGACATCACCCTACCGCTAGGTACCGGACTGCAAACCTGTGGATGGCTTTATTGAAATAATTTATTTGATCTTGAAAACAGTATGAAATTTTTCAAAGTAGATCTAGTTAGTGGACTGAGGGCCAGAAAACGCTGCTTCCATTTCCACCTCCATTTTGTCCAACTGAAAATGTAGATTCACCAAACTTCTGGCATAACAAACAAACACACACCCACAAAGAACACTTACTGTTTAGTTCACTCGCATTAAATGCAGTGTACGTTGCATTAAAGCCATTATAATTCTCTGAATAATCAGACATGAACTGTGCCGTAGCCTCATGAGAAAAAATGTAAATTGTTTCAAGATTGGTCCCCGACAGAGAAGCTGAAAACAAATAAAAAACCATCTAATCAGAGAGAAAACAATCCTATGCACATTAAAATCTCTAGTGGTGTCAGAGAAGCACAGAGGATTAGCTTATTGAATCTTAAGGAATGCTTTCCCTGTTGTACTATGATCCTGCTACATAGCTTCAACCCCCTGAAGCATTTAGCTGTTAGGCTGACCTATAAATATTCTGCATATTCCATCTCTCCTATCCATCAATATCGATATCAGCTAGTCTTTTACCGTTTCTTTTTCCCATTTTCTACCTGCTTCCAAAAACAAGGAAAAATAATATTATATCTTTCTGACTCATCTCTCTATATTCTGTCTTCTGTATATGTTTTCCACCTCTGATGGAATTCAGCTGTATGGACCGAGTCTTGTGAAAAATGAGTACAATCCTAATTTTCAGAGTGGAGTATAGAGATAGAGATAAGGTATCATCAGTATTTCAAGATATGAAAAAAAAATATGCCATTGTAATGATTTTCAGGGAGTTTCATAGCACTTCTCCCAACAATTCAGTTTAAATGTTTTTGTTTTATATTACTGTGTGTGATATTACAGGAAGCTCTGACCATATATTTCCAATTAATCATGGACCCCACAAGACCATGGGGCTGATGAAGTTATCATTTAAATAAGCTCTTAAAAAACAAGTAGAAGTTTCTTAATATATAAGGGAAGCATTTATCTGGTCAAATTTAAGGGCAAACATGTATATTGAGATTAATTTTCTAACAGAGTAAATTTACACAGACCCAGTCTAAAATGTATATGTGCAACTTTTTATACCGTAAAATGTCTATTTTACCACTTAGGTTTTATTAATGGAAATGTATGATTAGCTGAAAAATAAACTTACCTCTTAAAACCTTGTTTTGTCCTAAACCTTCAAAAATATTCAATGTGTCAGCATAAGGTTGTGTTTCAAAAGAAGTGAAGTTCAGTTTAATGGACAACCCTTGAGGCACTCTAAGGCAACAAAAGAAAAATAAAATTGAAACTGAAAATTTATTTCTGACTGTGGTAAAGTCATTAAAGTCATTGAGTGTTCGAATGATGTTGAATTCAGAAGCAACATGGAATTATATTAATCAAGATTATCAACCAAGATGAGCTATTTGTCTAACTTTTAGCTTGTAAAATTGCCAAAGGAATTGGGCATAATCCTTTAGAAACAGTGCATGTACACCTTCGCTCAGTGGAGTTAAATATATTCTAGAAATTGAATGTTCTGAACTCTAGAAAGTGATAATCAGCTCTGCAAGGGTCTTTTGGTTGGTTTTGGTTGAGTTTTTTTGTTCTCTGCATCTCAGTGATTACAATCACTTTTTCATACATGTTACTCTTAGATCTCACTGCTCAGGTAGACTTCCCAAGGCCAGAGGAATCGTATCAAGATATCAATATGAAAAACAAAATATCAAAAATCGTATAAAATATCTCTCTCCTGAAAGCCTTAAAAACTGTCTCTTATGAAAAAAACAGAATTTGCATGCAGATTTAATGATGTCAAACCCACTCTTTGGGAAATGCTTATAAATCCAAACCATCACACAGAAAGTTTTATAACAAAAATCACTTGAAGTGTAAAAAATTCTTGTCTTTATTTTGCTACAGTTACGTTCTTTGAGTAATCTATACTTAATTACTTCTCTCATTTCCTTTCCTCTAGACATATATGGCAGTCCAAATTCTAAAACAACTGCTATCACTATCAGCTTAACTACCACTATTTGTTTTTTCTGAAACTCAATGAAAAGACTCTCAATAGCAATCCGCTGGTGCTTATCAGTAATGATTAGTAGAGAAGTGTGAAGTAAATACTTAAATATTTTAGCCTTTTTAAATTTTTTGTTGTTTTATATTTGAACAGAGGGAAGAATCACCCTTGGTTAGAAAAGGGTAAAACATATAGCTGAAAGTTTCAGGAAGCTAAACTTTCAGGGAAATATTGAGCATACTGCTCTTTTAGAAGGAGAAGAGACTGGATCTTCATTTGAAGTTAAATGGGGTGAAAATGTAAAAGGTAATGGGGAAATATTTCTAGACAAAGGCAGGCACAAGAAAAATTCGATCTTGGATGTATTATAGATTGCCTTTTAACACATTTTTATAGGGAAAATAAAAACCATAGGTTACTGGAAAACCCAAAAGGTTCCCTCATAGAAACAACTCTGTTTGAAAGAAAGACAAAATTTGAGTACCACATTGAATTTCTTAGTCCTTTACTGTCAGTGTTGTCTGATTTTTTCAAAGTGGATAAGTGGAAAATAAATTCAGATGGTCGTTTTTGTCATTGTTCAATCTGTGATTACACATATCTGCAGAACCTGTGCTATGTTTGCAATTGCTCATGATTCTTTCCAAAATGAAGCTTTTATTAGCTACATGCCTTGTGTAGGTATCTATCTAATACAGTGTTTTTTGAAGCTATAGCAGCTCTTGGAGCAACATTAACAGTTTAGAAGGAAGGAGGGCACTTGAGTCATGTTTATTTACTGCACTCAATTTCTGCAACAATGTGCAATGAGGAACAAGTCAGACTTATATTCTGAAGGACAAAACCTTGTTCTTATCTTGGGGACACTCTTGCATTTTAAAGCCAGGTGTTGCCAGTAATTACTGGTGAATGATACTGCTGAAGATGAGAAAGAAAAGAAGTGCTAAACAGAAGGAAAAGCAGGACTTCAAGGTGAAGATGAAAGTTCTGAACAAAATCGACCCCCAGCACTTTCAAAGGAGCCTTTGGAATGAAAAGTCCAAACCTTTTCCAATTTTAAAAGCAAGTCCTTAATCTCATTTGAATCTTTTCCACCAAATTAATACTTCTCAAAGAACAGCTGTTATTACAAAATCATAATAAGAATTACTGCCTTTCAAAGCAGCAGCTTCTGAATTGGCATTCATAGGAGGGATTTTTAGGACTGCCTAACTTGTGATCATCTAAATTTTTTTTAGATATGTACTTTAGGATGAGATTTATTATATTGTGTATCTATCTTTTTTTCTCCCTGGCCTTTGAAGTGAACCTAGAGAGTAAAAAGCAAATAGTTGTCTCTGTCTGTAGGTATATATCCTTGATAAAAAAAATTCCACTTGTACCCAAGGCTTAAAAGGCATTTGGTTCTATTATATCAAATGCTAACTATGCAATTCTAAAACATATTCCTAAATTACGTAGGAACACGTGTACTTTTAAGTCCCAGATGAAGCCTGAACCCCTAAATGACGAGGGAATTCTTGAAAATTCCTTCTGTTAGTTACATCATATAAAATCATTGCCCAAAGACTACTATTTAATGTAATATTTTGAAAAATAATCTTGCAATTATTTTGAGTTATGTGATTTATTTTGAACTTACACTTATGTTCCTCTGTATGTATATAACACACAAGATTTCTCAAAAACATACCTAAGAAATTTTGTAAGTGGCAAAATTATTGGTAGAGTTATGCATCTTATGCATGAAGGTTTTAAAAGAAAAGTTACACAAATACAAAGGAGAAAATGGTATTTAATATTTCCTATGCTGGAGTATTTGGGAATAAAAGCAAATTGTAGAAGACTATTGTGCAGGAGAATATATCACCACATAATCAAAAAAAGTTAGGTATAAAATTACTGGAAAATGGCTTACACTATTATCCATTGGCAAATGATGTTTGCATTGTATGGCTTTGGATAATTCATAGAGTGAAAAAACCCAGAGGAGCCAGTCAACATGAATTTTCCATCACAAACTGCAGCTGTAAAGATATAATGAAGAACATTTGTCAGAATGATATTTGAAAAACAGAATTAGAGCCAAGATGAGGGCGACCTTGGTTTACAAGGATTACCTTAGAAATACTTTGTAAGAAACAACAGGAAGACAAAATAAAATACACTATCAACTTGCTCCCATTTTTAATTCTTATCACTATTTGATCTCAAAAGAACTATATGAGAAAAAAGGGAGTACAGAAAACTCACTTTTAAATTAGACACAATCCAACCAATCCAAACTAGTCTAAACCAATCCAAATAATTCAAATCCAACAACTGAATTTAGTTAATATAATTTTTTTTCATTTTATTCTATACTTTTATAAGGAAATAGGATCTTGCCGTACTGGTTCTTATCTACAGCTACTTTAAATCGGAAAACTGTGTTTGCGCTACCAAAGACAATTTTAGATCATGCGAATAAAAGCAAAAAGGGATATGGTTGACTATTGTTATCTTTACTTTTATGAGCTTCCTAGTTTCTTGTCTGATATAATACTGAGTACTCGAAGAGATAAGTGGATCTCCCAAGTTCCCTGCCAGCTATCATATTCATTCAGCTGAGGTAAATGTCATCCATCATCATCTATTTTTTCAAAAGGCTTTTATTAGTTTTGTTTCCTTGGTGTTGCTATTCCATTCTCTGAAAATTCTTCACTTTAGAAACCAGTTACTTAGGGGGAAAAAAAGTATTTTCAAGCCTCAGCAAGATTGGAAATGATAATTTGTGTAGAGCTATTTTATTTCAGCAGACACTGAAGAACTGCTGAAGCTTTTGCTGCATCTCTTGAACATTACGTTAGGAATCTTTTTAATGATGTTTTTCTTCAGTTGTTTAAAAAGTATCATAGAGCTTTCACCTAAGGATACAATCAGTACCACACATGATTATCTGGAGAGGTAAGGACAAGTTCATTAATTTGAGGCAAATGATCAGAAATTAGATAGAGCTCTTCATTAATTTCAGAAATGAAATCATATCTATAATGACCATCCAAATTATGAATACTCAATCGTATTGAAAATTAAATTGGAATTTTATTGAACATAGTCCTCCTCTGGGAATTGATATATAAAAGAATAGATTGGGGCTCCTTGTGCATTCACTTTATAAGAGTAAAATTCTTTGTGCCTACCACTGTAGCAAACACAACATAAAAATTTAGCTTTGTTTCAGCCAGCCACACTCTGTTAATACAGACTGTGCAGAATGAACTTTGCCCACATGCCTAATGCATGAGCTGAAATAGAAACATATTCCCTTTTGCAATCTTTGAGAGGAAAACAGAATGCATAAGATTTTAAATACATAGAGAGTAAAGTTCCGTGAATGACTGTTATTATTCTATATTACCATTAGAGCTGGGTGTTGGTATAGAAGTACTTTTTCTCTCCACTTTAATTCATGTGTTTCCTGTCCTAACCAATGAGAAGAAAATCAGTACAAGAAGAAGGAAAGTGCCCATTGTTATCCACGAAGAGTACAAAAAAGTGGCACAGTTAACAAGTAAGACTTATGGTAAAAAGAATCTTATAGTACTGACACTAATAAAAAAGATAAGCATACTGTTCTAATAAAATCAGTGATAAGTGTTTGGTTATTCATTTCTGTTAGAATCCCAGAACGGGTCAGGTTGGAAGGGACCACAGAGGGTCATCTGGTCCCACTTCCCTGTTCATGCAGGGTCATCCCAGAGCCCATGGCACAGGAGTGCATCCAGATGGTTCTGGAATATCTCCAGTGTGGGAAACTGCACACCCTCTCTGGGTGAGCTGTTCCAGTGCTGGGTCACTGCACAGGAAAGAAGTTCTCCCTCGTGTTTAGATGGAACTTCCTGGGTATCAGTTTTTGCCCACGCCCTCTTGTCCCATTGCCAGGCATCACTGAGCAGAGCCTGATCCATGCTCTGACCCTTCCCTGCAGTCGCTGACAGACAGGGGTGAGGTACCCTCTCACCTGTCTCTTTTCAAGGCTGAACAGTCCCAGCTCCCTCAGCCTTTCCTTGTAAGAGAGATGCTTCAGTTCCCTATTACTATTATTGTCCTTATCTTCTCATTGCTCCCTTTTCTTTGTTTCTTATCTCTTAAGAGACAGTGATTAAATTGAAACAGGACAGAAAGATTCTGGAAAAGGTCCTAAGGCAGCTCATCCACAGCCTAGCAATAGTCAGGGCTTAGTGTCCCAAGAAGGAGTAAGAAGAAAGCAGGGACTGGTCCTGTTTCCCTAGAGACCTTCCCGGTGCTTCCTCCTTGCAGAGAGGAGGCAGCTGTGGTCAAAGACAGGCAGGGGCACAGAAGTTGTCACATTTTTGCCCTTTCCTGGAGCCCAAAGAAAAGCTGCAGTTGTTCTCCTAAGGTATCCTTTGTAGGAACCACTTCCACTGCTTCCCCAGCATGCACCTTGCTGTCCATCTCTATTTACCAATGTTCCATACATGGGGCATTATGAGGGCTTCATCCTGTTAGCCTTGAATTTCAGGGAGAAGCTCCCCAAACTGGTCATATCAAGCCCTCGACAGGGCCTTTCTCTGCCGAGGGCAGTTCATTACTTTCTGATTAATCTCTCAGTGCCGTAGTGATGCTGTGAGGAGGGTAATCACAAAATGATAGTCTAGACATATAATAACTGCAAAGAGTCTGCAGAAACCCCTCCTGGGATCAGCCTCCAGCCTCCCTTTCCTTGCCCCTACGTGCTACGTGGCTGCTTTACAGTGATGCCAGTCATTATTAGTAGCTGCTGTTGAGATGTTGCATTTCTCTAGAGACCCTTTCACTGAAATTGCTAGCTGTACTTTTGTGAAGCCTTTTGTTACTGCACTGCATTGCAGAGACAGGGAGAAACCTTTCAAGATAATTTTAATCAATAAAACTAAAGAAAAAAATGGTGTTTGGTTGCCTGAATCTCTGCTGAGAACCTGAGATTTTGCTGAACTCTGTCCAATCTAAGAGATGACTAAAATTCATTTTTTAATCCTATTTTTAAACTATTAACATATTATAAAATCAGAAATACTAGAGGGAATAACAAGCAAGATGAAAACCAAACCAAGTTTTTTAAAAGACAACTCTTGTGTATGCAAGACCACTTGCAACAGGAATTATGAATTGCTCATAAATCTCACTGTGAAACTCTAAAAACTTTTGAAAATCTATACAATTTTAGCTTTCATGTGACCAAATTAAGTTTATCTAGTAATGGGACAAAAGTGAAAAATTAAAGAGGTGGAAAAATTGGCAGGTATCCCAAACGTGCATCCAGCTTCTTACCACTCATTCTGCCTGTTTTGCAAAATCTGCTGAGAAATTTAAATACATAAAATCAGAGAAGCTCTGAAGTTTTGGATAGAAAAGACTGAAAATATAACATAAGAGACACGGATCAGCAATTTGTCCTCCAGCCAGAATTATATTTCTGTAAGGTTATGAGCCAAAACTGCTGCACTAAGGGTAGCTGACCAAATTGCTTGGAAATACCAGGCATTAGTGAAGATGAAGAGGGGGAAATCATCCAGCTCTCTGAAGTGGACTGCAACTATAGCTGATTTCCCTATGACATTCTATTTTTACTTGTATGCATATTCCTGGAATTTTCAGCTCAGTTGTGCACATTCTTTAGTGACTGTTAATATGCTGATTGAGGAATAATATCCTCAGTTACAAAGGGGCAGAGCATCCATGACTTATATTTGGTAGAGATTTGGGGAGATATGCACATCAGATCCAAAAGCCCTGTGCATAAGAATCTATGCCTCAGCTGAAAAACTCTACTCAAGCACAATTCATAACTTAAACCACTGTGTAGCCTCCAAGGTGCAGCTGAGTCATGTCTACACAACTTTGACTTCAAGTACTCAAGTATATTTCTGTCTGTATCTACCAATATATAATACCAATTAAATTCTGTCATATATAATAGTTATGAATGTAATATCTTCAATAAAATGTGGATGAAACTTGTAAATTCAGGCCTAGTCAGGACATGGACTCGTTGGAGCAAGTTTAGAGGAGGCCACCAAGGCGATCAGAGGGATAGAGCCCTTTTGCTATGAGGAAAGGCTGAGAGAACTGAAATTATTCAGCTTGGAGAAAAGAAGGCTTTGGGGTTACCTAATTGTGTCTTTTTCTCTCAAGGGATGCCACAAGATGATGAGACACTATTTACAAGGGCCTGGAGTGACACAACAAGTGGTAACAGATTCAAACTGACAGAGAATAGGTTTGGATCAGATATTAGGAAAAGAAATCTGAAACAGGTTGCTCAGAGGCTGTATGGATGTCCAATCCCTGGAAAGTGTTCAAGGCTGGGTTGGATGGGACTCTGAGCAGCTTGGGATAGTGGAAGGTGTTCCTGTCCATGGTAGGGAGGGTGGAACGAGATGATCTTTAAGGTCCCTTCCAACCTAGGCCATCCTGGGATTCTATGACAGTAAGTAAAAAACATTCATTTCATGAGATGTATAATACTACTCATTAATATAAGAATCTTCACTTTTCTTATTTAGCAATACCTAACATAAATTAAATTTTTTAAAAAATTAAATAAACCAAAACAAAAGAAAACAAATACCCCCAATAAGATCCTTATCTCAAAAAAATATGATGGCAGAAATGAATGACTGAATAACTTCTTGGGGTTATGTTACCTAATGTTTTCTATGGAACCAAGGTCTAGCTGAGCCTTAGAACCTTCTCATTTCCTCAACTGCAGAAGGACCATTTGGAGCCAATCATTATTATTGTCTAGCTAGACACAGCTGTTATTGTAAGTAGACACTTGGCTGTGTTTCAGTGGATATACCAGTGAAGTATTTTGATGGTTATTTTCCCCAAAATGTTCAACTAAGTCTCACTTCTGAGCTGACTGCACTCAGAAAAAACATGCAGGTAATGGGCAGGCCTGCAATTCTCTTCTATTTTTTTCTGAAGAAAGTTACACTTATGAGAGAAGGGGTCAGCCTGTCACAAACCTTCAGGATCAAGCTTTCAGATTCTTTAAAATTATAATTGGTCTTTAACTTGCTTGTTTGTTTCCAGAGTGCAGCATTTCACATTTCTGAAAACTCAAACTAGACTGCCCCCACTCTTTTCCTCTTCTCACAGTGAATGGAAAGAAGCTTTCCAGGTTTCTAGCACTAAATTCTGTTTTAAATAAACAAGCAAACAAAACACTCAGAGAGTTATTTACTCCCACTTCTCCTAAAACATTCGCAATGTTCTCTTTGTAAGATAACTTGACCAACTTTTACCTAAGAGCTGAGGCTGTGGAGAGCAATGTAGGCAGCATTAACCCACGTGCCTCCCCAGCAAAATGCTGCACAACTTTGGAAACTCCATGGTACAATTTCACAGCATTCATTGCTATATAGAGGCCTGACTGCTCTGCACAAAAAGTTTCTTGGGGAAACCAGGAAGTCAGATGGAATCATAGAGTGGAATAATTTAGGTTAGAAAAGACCTCCAAGGTCATTGGATTCAGCCTTTGATCACCACTTTGTCACCCAGATCATACCCAGTTGTTTCTTGAGCACCTCCAGGGATGGTGACTTCACCCCCTCCCTGGGCATCTTGTTCCAATGCTGGACAAGCCTTTCTGTGGAGAAATTCTTCCTGAATGTCCAACCTGAACCTGTCTGGCACTGCCTGAAACAATTTCCTCTTGTTTTGTCGCTGGTTGCCTGGGAGAAGAGCCTGACCCCCACCTGGCTACACCCTCCTATCAGGGACGTGTACAGAGTGATAAAGTTCCCCCTGAGCCTCCTTTTCTCCAGGCTGAGCCCCCCCAGCTCCCTCAGCCTCTCCTCATGACTTGTTCTCCAACTTTGTTGCTCTTCTCTGGGCCCTCTCCAGCCCCTCAACATCTTTTCTGTTGTGACGGCCCCAGAAACAGACACAGTACTCGAAGATAAGATAAAGGCAAACAAACTGGCTGGCACAGGAGGATAAAAACAGGATAAAACTGATAAAAACCAATGGGGTTTCAGGTCTGTAAGAGTTTCATAGAATCACAGAAGAACTGAGGTTGAATGGGACCTGTGGAGGTCACCAGAACTGGACATTGTTTGATGTCACCAATGCACAACTTCATGTTAAATTTCTATATTATTTTATCATTTACACAGTATTATTATTATTAATATTTCTATAGTAAGCAAATTTTAAAATAATTTTATATTACAATAGACACATTCTAATATTTCATTATTTATTAAGCATATTCTTTAGTAGTAAGAATTTGAAAGACAATTGTTTCCACTTGCAAGATAAAGATTTTAAAAATCATTCTTGTCATTATTTTTAGTAGAACTGATTTGGACTTCACTGTGTAGTTTATTGCCCACAAATTGTTTACGAACTACTGACAGTTCTAAGCATGTTTAAAAAGACTGATTTACAGGGGTTTACATTCTTACCACATCTTTTTTCAGATTCATCTGAACCATCAGGGCAGTTCAAGACTCCATCACAAAAGAAATCTTCGCTAATGCAGGTTACACCATCAGCACAGAGTTCAGCAGGTGGCAGACACTCAGCTGGAATAATAAAGATGAGAGCAATAACAGCACAGCAATAATGCAGTCTCACTACAAAAGAAAATTGACTTACCTCTGGTTGCTTTACCACAAATCAAATCAACCACTCTATTGTGTTTTACAAAACTGCATTTTTAGAAGCTTGGAATGAAATATCACATCCTAGAAAGATAAATTCAGCACAGAATGGAGAAAGTTCTCAGAAGTGAAATATTTTTTTGAAACGAAGCTTGAAGTGGGGGTGGAAGAAAATGTCTATAAATTACTTTTTTCTTCCTTTACACAAATAAACTACTTTATGCATTATAATAAATGACATTTTCCAATTTCTTATGTTCAAATAATGTGAGAAAACTGTACTTTGGTTTAAATAACAATGAAAAATCTCTGGGTTTAGGTAAATACAATTTAATTTCATTTCTTCCACTTCAACACATCACAGTGTTGCACTTCATCATGCTAAGGAATCTGATTTTTTAACCAGCATATCTTAAAAAGCAAGTGCCTTTAAGATTAGATTTGGAAACACGAGAATTATCAGAAATCTCATTCTTTTCAGATTTACAAATTAAATGCATAAGTTAAGAGCAAATTTCTGCAAGAAGAATATACGGGCAGATCCTAAAAATTGTAGATCTTACTAACAGTCTTTTCCTAGAGCATAAATGCTCATCTACTGCAAACAAGCTCTTTTAGTCTTTAGAGGGTTTTGGTCTCAGAAATCTGTAGAATTCAAGTAGGTTCTCTTATAGTGAACAGAAACATGCAGCCAAAATAAGCTGTGGATAACTATTAATTTTGGAATTCTTAAAACTGCATTTAGTTCTATAGAACGATTCACACAGTTTCTTGTCTCTACTTCAATAAATGCTTACAGTAAAAGGTCAAAATTTCTGATGTAAGAAGGAAAAATAGTAATCTGTAAAATTTCATCTTTTTCATATTTTATTTCCCCATAAAGCTGTTAGTTTTTTAATCAGATTAAGTATGATATTGTATTGTGTTTCACAGACTAACATTGGTTTGGATGTTTTGTAGCATTTCAAAGTGCTTTACAAAACACTCTCGGTGTTGGCAATGCAAATGTTACAAAGCCAAAGAATCTGCCATTTTGCATCCAGCTGGTAATTAAAATGAACCAAACACACTCCAGTAAAGTGTTGGAGGTGACACAGTGCCAGTGAATGAATTTCCACAGATGAGCAGAGACAAAACTGCGCATTATAGACCCAGAGCAAAAATTCCAACCAATAACCTAAGAATAGGTTTTGCACAAGCCCAACAGGCAAGAAAACATTGTTTGCATACAACATGATAAATTCTGGATTTATTCGACTCAGAAAACTAAACGACACTGCCACCTCCTGGATAGAAAGAAATCAACTTTTCCTACTAAAACATTCTGACTTCTCTTTTAAATAGCAAATTACCCTAAATTGTGTTGTAAGTGCTATATTCAACTAAATAAGGGCAGTAAACACATAAGATTTGAACACATTAGACTGCTTGTAGATGTCATGCATATTTCACAATGTAAGAAGGCTGGAGGATATTTTGAAAGATTCAAACATCTTCAGCTCTCTGTCCATTGGAAATCACAGTTTTCTAACAGTTTGCTTTTATTTTATTTTATTTTAAATTTTCTTCATAAAGGTCAAGAAATAATAGGAAAAAAAGAGCAGCCAGTATTAATGTCAATGTGTACATCAACATATGTAACACATACAGCATTCTTGTAGCATGCACAGTGTTAGAAGTCCCTTCTCTTTGAAGAGGCCTCCTTAGCCTAAGGTAAACCTGCATATCCTGCATTTGCAGGGATGGAATAGGAGGATTGAATGCTGTGAGAAGAGGCTGTTCATGAGCAGTGCAGTTCTGCTGTCTCAGACTGTTCCATGTAACCTCCTTGCTCCTCCACACACAGTTACTCACCCACAGTTGCTGAGGACTCGCTTGTGGTGAGTTGTCCTGAACTCAGACAAACACAACCCAAGGTTAGAACTCAACCTCTTGCTCTCTGCAGTGGCCTGGGCAGAATGATCAGCAGTTAATCTGCTTTTATATCTGCATTGCTTGCCCCCCACACTCCAGTTAATGATATCCTAGTGCCAGCTTGAGTGGCTTGGTCCCAAAGCCCAAGCGTCACAATAAACATAAGAAAAAATTAAGTGAAACCCAAAGGTTTCAATAACTTCAAAAGATTTCTGTCCTCTTTCCACCTTCCCCCCATTAAAATAAGAGCAATGCTTTCTGTCTTCCTTTGGTATGTAAAAGTTCTGACCTGAAGTTGGTGCCAGGGAACTTGTAATTAAGCTTGTAGGATCTGTTGAAACAAGACAAGTTATGATAACTTTAACATTAGTACTAAAAGGTATGTGTATACATTTTCTCACAAATAACCTTGCTCAGCAAATGAATTGTTAGCCTCAAACCTATCTAGAATTTGTCTCTTTACTTATATAAATAAATAAATAAATAAAGAGAAAGAAAGAAAGAAAGAAATATACACACACACACACACACCCCTGTGTGTGTACATATTTACACATGAACAAATGCTTAGGTAAATAATCAGGTTTGTATTAGTGATAGTAAACTGCAAAACAGTCTGGAAAAATGGGATGTGTATTTGTGATTGCTCCAACAGAAGTTCCACTTCATTGAGGAAGCACTTGGCATTTCCAGCTCCCAAAAAATCTTTTCTCTTTTCCTGTTTGAATTTGCATTGGCATCCCTGTTTACTATTTTTTACTTTCTGAATTAAGACTCAAATATGTAAGTAGGATGATGACGTCTTCATCTGAAAACAATCCCCATGTCACTACGCACAGGACTGTTGAAAGAATTGTGGTTCTTACAGAAGTTCCCAAAAGTGCATGCACAGGTTGACAGAAAAATCCATAAAGGAAAACACAAGACAGTGACAGAGGTACCAGTGATATAAGCACAATTACTACAAAATGTCACTAAAGTAACATGTTGAGATGGCAAAGGATGGTTTTAGGGTCAACAGAGCCATAACCCTGCATCCAGCAGATGTAAATGTATCATGTGTGGTAAAAGTTGGGTATATCATGACATTTGGACTGAAACAGAAAGAATGAGGAAGTAGACAATATTAACAAACATAGAAAAATCACCTCAAGCAGACCTGAGACCAAGGCAGAAGAAATTCACACCAGAAATACTGTTGCCATTCCAGCATGGGGTGCTGACAGCTCCCAACTCTAGCCCCCTTCCCTATGGAACCATCCCCCATCTCCAAATTTTTGGCTTGAGGATGATTAGCAACATTGAACTTGGGACTCAGAGGAGCATTAAGATAGCATACTAGAGGAAGGGACAGATAGGAGAAAAAAATTGCATGTTAGCAGTTTAAACTGTATCTTTGGGAATAAACTATAGTACTTGCACACTTTGGACTATACACATTAGTAGGCCTGTAACCAGACTAATAATAACTCTTTCATTACTCTGGCTGTAATTAGAATATCAATAAATACTTGTCTCCTCTACTCATAGAGGCATTTGTTTAGCTCCTGGTCTGGTAGCCTGCCCTGGAGAGCTTGCATGGGATAATTTGTTTGCTGTTTGTGTGTGACTGTCTGCACGTAGTGCTACAAAGCACCTATTGTACAGTTCAGCTCCCTGGCTGAATTTTGGCAGGTTTGTGAGACCAAGGAGTTTTGTCTGCTTTGTATCTTATCATTGCAAAGCTTCCAGAGATAGGGGAAGGAAAGTCTGCCAGTCAACATTGCTCAGTAAATCAGTAACTACAGCATGAGGACTCCCCCGCCTCATCCACCTCCCTAAATCTGCAAAATCTTCAGCTTGCAGCTCAGCTGGTTAATGGAGACTCAGCTTTTGGTTTGATGCACTAATAAAGCTCTTAGAGCTTTTGTACAGACTTCATACCACTCACTACTTTCTCAAATAGTCAGAAATGAAGGCAGCTAATTATCACTGAATGGACCCTGGCAGTCGAGCCCCAGCTACAGCCAGGGCAGCTTTACTAAGCTATACAAGCTCAACAGCAAATCTTATCTTCCTTCATCTTGTATCAGTACAAAAATTAGTGCTTGTTTTGTGAAAGATACTCACCTGATGAGGTTAAAGGCATCATTGTAGTGAGATTTTCAGCAGCTACTGGAAGAAAGCAAGTTCATTATAAACTTCTTTTATAGCACAGTGTCTAGTTTTAGATGACAGAAATAAAGATTAAAAAGAAACTAGCTGTGACTATTTCTCATTAAATCTCTATCAGTGCCATGCTCCCCTCCTTTTGTCTATCTCACCCTGTCCCCAATCTTTTCTCAAACTCCATGACCTTCCCAGAGAGGTAACCTCCCAAATATAAGTTGAAGTTATGAGGTTTCATAGCCACTGCAATTCCTTTTAATCCTCAATCCCTATTCATTGTATTGCATTTAGAATGTCTTCACCTGGAAAATCTCTCTCTCCAGGCTTTTTATTCTATAGAGATTTTCAGAGCACCTGTGTCTTATAGAACAGCATTTAGAAGCGATGAATGAGTTAAAATTAACCTGGGATAGTTTACAAAAAGGAAAGTTACTTTTAATCACTGTGAAAACTGATTTTAAACAAGTCACACCTGTGTGACACCTCTCTCCAGCTCTGAAATAGGAATGTCTCTGACAGAACATGTTGATATACACAATGCAAAAGTGCCACATATGATTATGATTATTAATTAGTTGCAATTTTTTTATGGAGGCACTCCTAGTGGAATGGACAGGTGATATCTCATGTGAAAAGATGCATTTTAGTGATCCACAGCAGTAAAAGTTCGACTACTTCAAAGTTCATCAATGGATATAGAACCTTTTAAGAGGCTCTTCATTATATTTTTTTGTGACATTTTTGAAGTATAATGAGCAATCAGTTTTCACAGTGCTGTGCGGTTATTTGGAATAAGGAAGTAGTAAAGAGAATTAAATATGCCAAGACTTTGAATTTAGCCCTTGAATACCTGAAGTACTTAACAAAAAATGCACCTTTTTGAGTAAGAGACACAGCAGACCAGATTCCCACTCCTCAGTTGCTACTTAATAGTAACTCCAGCAGGTCTTTGAATGTCAGCTAATCAACTTCTACTTCAAGGAATTCAGATTGTTTTTTAACCTCAGTGAAGGGCTGTTTTGGAGCTTTATTCAGGTAAAAACAAGGCTTCCCATTGATCTTGATGGACCTCCATTTAGGCTTTGATAAATTTTCTAGTACTTACATAAAATAATTATATCTATGTATTTGCAGAACTTAAAGCTACCTAGCCCTTAAAACCCTATTCCTTTTTTCCCCCCACTTACATTTACCTAAGCTCTCCAGGACTGTGGAGCCAGTTCCCTGGGTGCACTTCTCCAAAAACTGTTTGTTTTCCTTCCTGACATCTTTTCAATAAATGAGTCTTTACTCGCGGTGAGTCTAAGCCCTTTCCTTATTCTTTAGCAGAACAAAATTATAACTGTATTTACTTAAGAAACAACACAGTTGGGGCATATTTGCTTGAATTAGAGGACTAAAAATATTACAAATATTATGCTCCATAAAAGAAGTGAAAGTGAGAGGTTTTCACTGGGAAATCACTACTGTGCCCTTTGCTCCCTCCTTAGTGACTGTACACAATGTTGGTTCATACTCTCTAGTAGAAAAGGTTATAAATTTTTCTCTCAGCTGCTACTGAAAGTTCTGAAATGGGGAGGAGGGCACCCAAGAGAAAAAGGAACGGTTAGATTGCTGTTTGGTAGCCAAAGATTTAATTCCTGCTATCTGTAATTCTTTAGGATTTGTAGAATTAAAAACAAACAAACAAACAAACTAACTAACTAACTAACTAACTAACTAACTAAACAGACAAAAAAAAAACAAACAAAAAACCCCCAAACAAACAAACAAAACAAAACAAAACAAAACCCAGGAAAACTTATTAATGTTACCTGTGATTTGTATGCTGTTCACATCAATTTTCAGAGTCTCAGTAGGATTCGGGTTATTTGCAATGACACCCAAAACCAACTCATTTTTTACTTTCTCAACTGTTACCATCTGGGTAAAATAAAGGGTGAGGATCACAACAACACTAGCAATACAAAATAGAGAAGTTTATTAGTTATTCAAGCTGATGGAATAAATATGCTATATGACATCATCTAGACATTATTTCATTCTAACACTGGTTCCCTTTGGGAAAGCAGATTGTTTTTTAAGTATTGGCTGGCAAAGAGGGCACACAAAGAAACACCTCTTAATTATCAGGTAAGTTTGAACCTTGCAGAAACTTTGTTCTTTCTTTCTCTATTCTTATTTGCACTATTGGGAAAAAACCAAGACGACATTCATATCAACTGCTGCAATGGAGCTGAACTTGAGGAAAAGTAAGAAAGCAGATTTACTGTCATTCAAGAGGTCTATTAGTTTTAGCCCTGAAATATTGAAGGTGAACCTTGAAGTATTATGAAAGTTGCATAATACATTAATGTGGCAAAATATTATACAAAGTGACCACTTCTATGGAGCATACAACATCTGTGGGCTCTGGATTTGTGCAGATCTGCTGTGTGATTGCCTGGATCCTCACAAGGAAACAGTGATGGCTGAAAACAGAGATATTTATAAATTGTGGTTAAACCCCATTTAATTTCTATGGGGTCTGAATTTCATCCAGAGTGCTTTCTGTTTGTTCTCTCCCATCCTTTCTAAACACTATTATGAGGTTTTATTAGAGTAAGGTAATGTTGAACTATGAGCCAAAGAGAAAAGTTTTCTCCTTTTACTTAAATTTAGGTGTAAACTTTTTTATCCTTAAACATTTATACTACCCATTTTCAACTCAGTAGTGCTCTTTGTAAGGAGTGATTAATCCTCTCATTTTGCTGAGCATAGTTTATAGTTTGCAATATGTAGAAAAACTCCCCTTCTTGCATATTTCTGATAACCTCTAGGCCATGCTGAGCAAACAAAAGCTTTTATTGCTCTCCTTGTGACTCAGCAGTAGCGTTTCAAGGGTGAAATACCAAGCAGATTGCCTGAAGGAGTAAACACTTTTTAAATGAAAAGAAAGTAATGTTTGAGACAAAGTTATTCAAAGCAGAAATGAAGACAGATCCTTATTGATGTATTAAAAGCCAGATGCAACGTTCACAAATATCAGATTTTCTGTGATCTCTGATTGTTGTGTCAAGATACAGGGATGGAATCAGTTTTGCCCAACACAGTTATTTACAATGCAAGTAACTAGATTCCCATCGTGGTTGATAGAAAGAAATAAGCTGTTCATTGGCATAATTGGTTTTCTCCTAAAAAAAGGCATCTAAATTGATGAGATGAGAAAGCTAAAAACCCAGCACTTACAAAGACAGTCTTGAGCAAACCACTCAGAACGGTCTCCATCTTTGACACACAAATTTTGGTGAGAACAGTCCTTTTTTTTGGTGCAGAAACCGTTTCCTGATTGGATCTACCTTCGCAAGGGAAACACCTTGGAAGTGGGCTACTCCTGCTGCTGTGTAGTCCATTCCCTAAATGTTATATAATCCTTCATAAAGTGATCATACTCAGCTTACTAGATAATTAGGCACATGTCCTCACTATCCCAATCAAAAGATTGCTCTAATTCAAATCTGCTTCCCACTACTCACTGATATTCATGGTCAGCTAATATCCTAATATTTTTTTTCCCAAGGACAATCATTCAAATAAACTAATCTCTTCTGCACAGTTATCAAATTTATGTATTTACATTGATATCTCAAGAACATGTGACAGCACAGAACTATTGATCTGTTGTCATACAATGTGTACTTTAATTTTCTGGGTTCACCTATGAGACAGCCAATTATACCATTCGTGTCTCAAGGTCCTTCAGTTCTGCCGGAGTCTTAATCTTTTGTCCTCTGTTTTGTTCTTGTCTATCACAATGTGTTGTCAGACTTTTCTTGATTTAAAACTTGAGTTTCTAGTAATAACGTGAGATCTGACCCCAGTTTAAGCAGTTTTACACAAGCAAGCTCAACACAAACTGAGATACTTTCCTTTCTAGCTAATTTCTTCCCTACTTCACTCCCCTAAATTGACAGTTTGGAGGACCATCACTTTTTTTTTCATCTAATCCTAAAGGAAGTTTTCAGAGGAAAGATATGCCTTGAAACTTCATCCTCTTTAGAGGGCCTTATCCAACCTCTAAAAATGTTTGGGTTTTGTCTTTTTTAGAAAATCTATTCACTGCCCACAGAAGAACTGTCTAAATCAGTAGCATCATCTCTCGCCTACATTTCAAGTAAACTTTGTTTTATCCTATTACCTGGGCTCTGACTTCAATCTGTCACGGTCATCTTCAGATTTCCTGGAGGAAAAAAACCAACAATAATATTAAAAAAAAAAAGGGGAAAAAATACAGCCAGCACCTCATGGTTCCCATTGAGATTATAATGTTTTGGACAGGATGGAAGCATGTTCTGGAACTGTTCAACAATGGGAGATAGTATTGCATGTGTTTTGCGGAATTAGGACCTTAATAAGGCAGATGGAATTAACACTATGGATCTGGCTGTATAACCTGGAAATTGTTGTCAGTTGGCTTTCAGTAGGACAACCAACACCCCAGGATACCAAAAATGAGGTCAAACAAGCTTTACTAAATGAAGCAGATGTTACTGTTTTTACTGATTTTATGGAATCTTTAGGACATAGAGGCTGCAGCTTTTCCTGGTCAGCCTTGCTAACTTGCTAACGCCTTAAAGAATATGAATTAAGTGGATCCGTATCCATAGGGACATATGAGTGCCTGAGCCTCTAGGCTTATGCCAGAAGATCTCTAAGCTGAGATTTCTTCTAGATGGCAAGGATCAGCAACCCTGCAAACAGCACCTTGGCAAAAAACCAATTTAACAGTTCTTTAAGATACAGAATTTTTGTGAGTGGGCCTTAGGGCTCAGCCTGACTGGTTTGGTCAAGGCATGGACACACATCAGCCTGAGAAAAAAGTTTGCCCAAGGAAACACATTAGTGCCAACCTTATCACGGTATTACACTTGGAAGATGCAAGATGTGAAAGGGACAACGTTGAATGTTCCCAAGCATGTCTTGAAAATCGAGGTATTGGTAAGTAATTCTGAGAGAAATATCTAAGTGAGGACTTTTGACATTTATTTTCAAAGTGAAATTAAGCTGTACTTACTTGAACTGGGAAATCTCACACCTCTCAAATTTGTATTTCAGATCACCTGCTTGAAAGATGTTTTGTATCTATATGAAAAAGAGAAGTCTTGAACCAATACAGTAATTAAAAATACACCCAGTCCCACACTGCAAACATGGGTTTAATACTAAATAATTTTTTCTAGACTACATAAGAAAAGTTTTACTTTGATAATTCACTGATTTTCACAAATAACAAATGTATTGAGCTTCGACCAGGTTTAAGACCTGAAATAGCTCTTTTTTAGAAAGAAGAAAAAGCCATCAACAAGAAGTAATATTAGGGAACTAAAGTACCTATGAACATTCTTGAATTAACCAGAGACTGACAGGTTCTTACCAACTTTTCAACATCAAAGGCAAGGACCTTGAAATCAGCTGATGAACTGTTTTGCAAAGCAGGGGTGAATGATGTGCCGGACAGTATTTTAAATATTCCCAGGTAGCCATGAGTGCTCGCATCTGTCTCAGCTAGATAATTAAAAATAAAGAGGGTTTAATTATATAGAAAGAAACAAAAAATATTGCATTAGATTTTATTCCACACAGATCATCAACACAAAAACTTCTAGATTTTTGTTTTACTTTGCAGAGATCTACTGCTCAGTGATGAGTTAAAAAAAGAGAGACCTTTTTCTATTTACAATAGTTACAACTGTAATAATATTTTTATTACTTTCATTTGTACTTGGTTCTCATTACTTTCAATTTTGTTTTAGATGCTGTTCTCCAGCAACACTGTGAGTGGATAAAGGACACAATGATATACAAAATTATGTCTAACACATGGGAAGGCAAATGGTGAATTATGAGTTTTCTGTGTGTTCTGGATTAAAAATATTATGAATTATTGCCTTACACTTTCTGTATTTGTACTCTGCTAAACTTTTATTTTATGTGTAAGCTGGTTTTGATGACAGCACTGGAAACATCCAATGTCAGAATAGTTAAACTATTTTTGACCCGACCTTTCTCACCAATACTTATATGAAATTCTGGCAGAATTTATAAAGAAATTAGATACCTGGTATTTGTTGCAAATTTAATCTTGATTTTAATGGGCTACAGCACATGAGTATACATACAGCAATTATAAAACATATTTTTTCACTGTGTGTGTCAAACTGGAAATGTGCAGAAAATGCCTGAATTAAAGTTAATTGATAGCAAATGCCTTTTGCTTACCAGTTGCAGTACCAGTAGTATTTCAGATTGTGTCTGAAGGCATCAACATCAAATGCAATTTTTAAGACAAATAAAAATGCCAGAGACTGAAATATTGTGGTTCATGGCTTAAACATTTTTATGAAGGACTTTTGCCCATTATGGCAAAACTGTATAAAGAAGCTCCAACCACAGAAGCCCACCCCTCCTGAAGATACCTGACTAGAACTTTGGACTGTGAGCTAAGCCACCTAAAGAAACTTGAGATGAGATAATGGTGACACTATTGTTCAATTATCTCAGGTCTAGGAGAAGGCAAAGGGAGAAGAATACATCCACCAGAAAGCCAAACCCAGCAGCTGTCCTGAAAATCATCCCTGGCTGGGTTTGGGGTGGGGGAGACCACAGCCCCCAGAGGCCAGGTTTACACAGACTCCCCCCAAAACGAGGGGGCAGTAGGAGGTTTCAGGTGTGTGGTGTGACCTCTGGCCAGAGGCGCTGAACACCCATCCTCCCTTACACAAACTGGCCTAGCTGTGGATCCCCAAACCCCACAGGCCACATCCATGGGACATTCACATGAGAGGCAGCTGAGGGGGTGCCAAAATCCATCAAAGACCCCCCAAATGGCTCCCCAAATTCATTGCTGAGGCCTTGCACCAGAGACTGCATTTGATACACAGTGATGTAACAGATCCAGAGTCTTGCAAGAGACTGGGTCAAACTTTCCCACCCTCCAGGGGAGGCACCTGGGCATTCCCACCTGGCCCAAATGTATATTAATCCATTGGATTCTATGCTTTTCGGGAGACTCTCACCACCAAGAAGAAGATCAACAGGATTTCATTGGGATCCATGGAGTGGTGATATTTTCTACTTAATCTATCTCCACCTTTCTCTCCCCCCCCCACCCAACACTCTCTTTCCAATTTCTGCCTTTTTCTCTCTCTCTTGTCAATATTAAATAAAACCCATACTACTGACTTTGGCATATGGTCTCATTTGCACCTTAATTCGGGCAGGAAAATTTCTAATAATTTTAATAGCCGAATTGTAACAGCAGATAAACAATAAATACTACAATGAGCAGCTCATGATGGAAAGCAGAGCACAGTGACACCAATTTAATTTCAACTAGTAATAGCAGACTTCTTTGAGCTCCTTTGAAGGCCATTTGTCCTTAAAACAATTGCAAATCTGTTTAAAAATATTTCTAAATAACAAAGACCTTTTTAAGTTATATATCAAATATAATTTTAAAAATATAATTGTATTTGTACATGGATGAATTATTGCTTATTTATCCTCTAAAAACAAAGTCAGTAAGTTAAAGACTGTCTCTAGATTCAATAATATCCCCTTTTATTTTACTGGAGTGTGATAACATTCTGGTAAGAAAATAAGAAAATCAGTAGGTGAAGCAGTTTTTAAAGCCTGGAAGCAAAAACAATGCAACTGAAGGAATGAACAAAATATTCTGACAAAATGGTTTTGTTTGTTTGTTTGTTTGTTTGGTTGGTTGGTGGGTTGGTTGGTTGGTTTTTTACATAAGTCTTAACAAAAGTTTAGTTGTCATGAAGTTCAATATAAAATAGTATGGGTTTTTGGTTAATGAAAACACCAAAATCATTAAAGTAGCAGAATATTTTTTCAGCTACAAAAATTACTATGAGACTCTCTCCAGTAGCTCCATATCACTCATGTGTTTTGGAGCCCTGGACAGAGTCCTCCAGGTGTGGCCTTCCCAATTAACTTATATCCACAAGACTTCTTAACCAAAATTTCAATTCCATTTGAAATTCATGGTACATTGATATTTTAAGTGAATTTGCTTTGAGTACCAGTAAAATCTTTCACCACATTCCGAATATTGCGTAAAGACTAAGAATGACTTTGCCTGAGCTTTACATGGGGCTGGCAGCAGGGATGCTGATGCAGGACCTCTCTCACACCAATAAATTACTTTTAAATATTTTTATAATAAAAAATTAATAGATTCCAAGAGATGGGGAACACCTAAAGCTCCCCACAAACTCCAGTGGATTATCAATCTTTCAGTGGATTGTTTTCTGAGTCAAAACATCACACATGGAGAAAAAGGCAAAATTTCATAGTTTTCCATATTACCTTCTCTAGTTGATGAATACTGTGGAATAACCAAAGTTTTATAGCTTGGATTGCATCTCAGGGACCTCTCTGAAAGCCTAAACCTTAAAAATTATTTTAGATAGCTTCAGAGCATGATTCCAGTGCTTGTTTTCTTCCCCTATTTTGTTCACATCAATTTTCAGGGGAGGAAAACACATATAACAAACCCTAAAACACCACTTCCCCTGCCCCCAGCATTAAGGGCATAGCACAAAATAAGAAATACAATTGTAACAGCACTGGCTTCAAAGTCTGAAGAATTCCTAAAGGTCTGTAGCTAAAGGTTGGCTACTTACCTCGTTCTAACTCCTGGATTGATAACCAAGAAAGTACAAGCAGTCCAACACAAACACACACAAAAATGGCGAGCAGAGAGGCAAAGAAAATCTCATAGGTACTGAGAGGAACATATTTCTTATCAGATGATTTTTTCAGCCTCATTTCTGTCTCAAAAGCTTCTGTGAATTAAGGACTGGCAAAAGAAACAGCCTGAAAAGGAGGGAAATAATCCACACGAACAGATATTTATAGGAGATGCTTGTAAAATAATTACACCATAAAACTTCATTGACATGGATTTTTACAGCATTACCGAACAGTCATATTCATGCACAGGATATGCAAATACAAAGAAAAGAAAATCCCTCAGAAGGAGAGCACTAAAGATGTGTCTCAGATAAACAACAAGCAAAACCACAGAAATGCAAGGTTAGCTCCTGGATTTACACTATTTCTAGTAATTTGATGTTTTTAAGTGACAGTATAAAATATTGCTGCTAAATTTATTGTTTATATGGTTTTCTTTTGTTAATTCCTCACAAGTACAAGTATGAGGACAACAGTGAAAGCCATATCTTTCCTCATTCTGCTTAAAAAGTTCCTTTAAAGCTAATTTTATTTATAAAGGAAATGCTGGGAAATGAATTGTTTAGTAATGTGCCATAGCTCAGAAACATGTTCAGCACTGAACAGTAATTCAGCAGCACAAATTTAATCTGTGTAAGGCATGGTTCTTTGACCACAGAACTGGAGAACTAATCAGAGAAGACATTATGAAATGCATGCTTGTTTTGTATTTTCTTGCCAGGCATAAATGTGCCATGGGATGCAAGTCCTTGATAAAGTTAAAGCACTGTGGATGGCCAGAGCTGCAGCCTCAGTAGAGCAAGATTAAATTAAACAGGCAGTGTAGTAACCAGTATAACCATTTTGTTATAAATTTAATCTGTCAAAAGCTTTGAGCTTCAGAAAAGTAAAGTCATACTGATTCTGTGCTTTGTGCCCTGTGAGTTACTGGTTTTGACTCTCAATCAGAGTCCTAAAACTAGATTTGTGGTATGACATTCTTCCTTGAGGAGGATCTGAGCACAACAGCCATATTCCTGCCTGTCAAAGAAAAGGGAAACTTCTGAGTCAGTCTTTGGAAGAGAGAAGCTCTACCTACCCATAAATTGACAGAAATGGAGATAACGGAAATTGGGAAGAAATTAGAAAGTCTCAAAATTAAACTCTCGGATGATGTCACGGTTCTCTGCCTAGTCTTTGAGAACTGGGGCATTTGAAAGGATCTGTAACACAACGGATTAGATATTAAGCACTAAATCACAATCAAAATATTGGTCTAACAGGAGAATCCTTGATTTAATGTAATATCATACCATAATGAAAGCAATATAGTAATATTTTATGTTACTAAAAAGAAATAATGGTTTTCTTAAGTCCAGAGTTTTTAAAACAAAATTCAATGCAGCTTAATAATATTGTCCTTACAGAGCAAGAGTAAATTCAGTTTGGATCCTGCAAATGGATGAGATCTCTGGGCCATCATGCTGGATAGGGTAGGAATTGCTTTTGTATATATTGTGTATCACAGCACACACATATATGAATATAAATGTGTGTAGATATATATGTATACTTATGACCAGATTATATTTGTAGTGCTGAGCACTGCTGAACTGTGGCACAGTAGTGTTTTTGTAACTTTTTGCGCTTATTCTGCAATAATTTTAATAACCCTTCATTGCAAGGGGTTTAAGTTTCTACATTTTTCTGAACACTGACTCTATCACACAAGTTCAGGACGCCTCTAAATAATTCACTTTGCTCAGTTACACATATTGGCTTATCCCACACCTAGCAGGGTTATGCAGTTACAATATCCAAGCTGGAGCAGGGGAATAATATGAAGAGCAGGGAGCGACAGGGAGGAGCTGTTATGGACTGACCACAACCACTCAGTCCCCATCTTCCTCCATCACTTGGGGATGGCAATAAATTGCTTTTCCCCAAGCCGAGTGTGTTTTAGCTGTGATGGCAACTGGGGAGTGACCTCCCCACCCTCATCTTGACCCAGGATCTTTTCCTTCCTGCCCTGCCCTGTTGAGGAGGGCACTGGGGAGGCAGGTGCGTGCACATCTGGCAGCCAGGCAAGGCTAAGTCACTCCAACTGTCCATGCTGCCTGAAACAAAACTACTTTAGTCCTGTCTTGTTCCTAATCAAACATTTTTATCACAAATCTGAGGAGTTTTGTGCAGATGGGCTTCAAATTCCTGTCATATTTTGTATAATTTCATTATTTGTATCATTGATATTATATATCACTAGTAAAAGAAAACCACTATTTCCCAAAGATGTCACTGCATTTTAAAATCTGAATCTATGCCCTAAAGGTGAAGAGATTATCCCAAGCTGAAGCTATGACTCCTACAAATGAACTCATTTGCTAAACAATTTTAGCTGGCAACAAGGTCATGGCAGTAATAATTAATAGGCAAGCCCTGGACACTGAGCTGATAGTAATTAAAACTGAGTTTTTGCATTAATTTGTTTGCAAAATGTTATAGGCTGTACTAATATGAGCTGGTTATAAAACAGCAAAAGGATCCATGATCCCACATTTTCATTTGTAAACCTTCAAAATGAGGGAAGCAGACTTCAACAGTGTTCCAATGCTCGCTTGCCATCAGTCAGGAATTACAGGAGCAGGGTGGTTTATGCTGGAAGGGACCTATGACAATCATTTGGTCCCACCTCCTGCTGGAGCCAGGGATAACTGAAATTAACTCAGGCTGCTCAGGACCATGTCAAGGCAAGATCTGAATACCTCCAAGGTGGAAGAACCCACAACACCACGGAAAAACTGCCTGTGCCAGCACTGACTCCCTGCATAGTGATTTTCTTTCCCACTCTGTGTCTTACTGGAATATGAATTGCTGAAATCTGTGTTTATTGCCTCTTGGGCTTTCTCTTTGCAATTCTGAGGAGTCCATCTACCATTGCAATCATCCCTTAGATATCTGAAGGCAGCAATTAGACTATCAGCTTGTCAGTCCCAGCCAGTACTGGGACATTGGGTTATTCCATCCCTTGTTCTGGACTTTGCACTTGTTGAACTTGGTTGAACGCTATGAAGTTTATTCCAGGCCATTTCTATGCCTCTTAATGACAAACATATCCTGTGACTGCAAACTTCCCTCTAGATATTGACTTCACTTGCTTCTATTTTTATTCCTCATTTAATTACTTGTCTTGTTTATTCTTGTTCTGCAGTCTTAGTTGTATATTTTTTAAAATTTTATTTTGGGCACAATTCTAAAGTTTGCTTTTCACTTTTATTTCCTCTGTGGATTGATAGGACCCTTGAAAGTTGGATTTAGTTGGTTTGCTACATGACTAAACTGATGAAATGGTATGATCCACTCAGGAAATGAATGAGGATTCACCACCAGATTGCTACGATCTACTGCAAGTTATGAGTATCCATGGGTCATGTACAGCCTGCAGCAAAGAAACTATTCACCTGAGAAAATAATGTAAAATTTAAAAAAAGTCAGATTACTCAGTTCAATTGGCAAACAATTTGCAAATAGAAAACTAATGAAATCAATTGCATGTTATTTTCTAAACTCTAGTTTTATCACACTGTGACCTATATGAGCAAACAGTAAAACATGATTTTAAAATACATTAAATGATATGAAGGCAAATGCTCTATTAATGTGATAAAACCCAGAGAAAGATGCCAACTTATTTAATAAAGATAATAGGGTTCTTTTATTACTGTAGCCATTCTGGTGAAACACAGGTAATTTTTAAGGAAATAGGCCACTGACAGGGTAGAAATCTAACAAATTCATGATTTAGGTCATATTCACGATTTGGGTAATTTATACAGCATCCACATCTGCTTGTCCACAGGTTTTGCAGCCTTATTGGTCTGCTTTTATTTCCTTGTTTGATCAGTCTCCAGCAGAGGGTGAAAAGATTGCTGACATAGAAAGGAGGGGATGTTGTGCTCAGATAATTCCTCTAACACCCAGACTGTCACAAACATACTTAAAGCCTGACATTGCATTAATAACTAGTGAAAAGCAAATACCTGGCAAAATTAAAGTGAAAAGCAAACTATATGTGGGAAAATGTTTTGTCAGCCCCTCTGACTCGCCCTCCCCTATCAAAAAGAAATGAAAATCATCTTTCTTCTGGCAGCTCTTCTCAGGTGTTTAAAGTGCTTTGTCCCATTCCCTGCACAGACTTTCAAGGAGGGAGTTGGAAAACCAAAGCAAAAGACCTGCTGTGAAAGTGCAGAAATAGACTACAAGCTATTTTCACCACTACATCAAAGGAGAAGTTTAAAAGGGAGATCACATGGAAACACAATTTCTCAGTAATCACAGAATCATAGAACAGCCTGGCTTGGAAGGGAACATAAAGATCATCTCATTCCAACCTCTATGCCAGAAGCAGGGACACCTTCTGCTCGACCAGGTTACTCAGAGCCCCATCCAACATGTGCCAGGGCCTCACCCCCTCAAAGTAAAGAATTTCTCCCTAACATCTAAACCTACTCTCTTTTAGTGTGAAGCCATACCCCCTTGCCCTGTCACTCCAGGCCCTTGGAAATAGTCTCTCTCCATCTTTCCTGTGGGCTCCCTTCAGGCCACAATTAGGTCACCCCAAAGACATCTCTTTTCCAGACTGAACAATCCCAATTCTCTCAGCCTCACCTCACAGGACAGCTGCTCCACCCCTCTGATCAATTTGGTGGCCCTTCTTTGGATGTGCTCCAATGGGTCGGTGTTCCTCCTGTGCTGGGGACCCCAGAGCTGGATGCAGTATTGCTGTATCTGAAAAAAAAAAAAAAAGAGGATGAAAAGGATCTGTGGTAGTGGTCACCCAGATGTGAAACTTTATATGAAATTAAAAACATGGACCTCATTTACTAAACAAGAATTATCAGAATTTTTAGTAATTAGGAATATTTAATTCTTTGTGCAATTAATTATTAAACATTGCCTGAATAAAAATCACATAATATACATCACTAATATGCTATTCTCTCTTCAAAAATTTTCTCATGCACATTTGACCCAGCAAGACATAACTTGGCAGAGGAGTCATGGCAGCAGATTACACAGTCTTTTTATTCACTTTTCACATGTTTCCAGAATAACCCATCCTGGATGACTTGATGAGTCTTCAGTTCTCTGGAATGGTCTGTCTTACCCTGAGGTTCTTAGACAAGATCACAAAATTTCAGAAGTGCATATGGTTAATGCATATGACATTAAAGATACTCATAAATGAGTAATATTGTTCTCTTTAAATTGGACCAGACATGGTGAGAAAACCATGCTGCAGAACACAAAAATGTTGAACAAATTTGGTAATACCTACATTTTAGTCAAGTGAAAGGCGTGAAGGAACAGTGTCTCCCCCTGGAAGTCACAGAGTTTATGATGATTAAAAATCCAGCCAACTGACCACCCCAAACCCACCAAAATCAAACTGAAAAATCCCCAACCTGTTTTCAAGGCCATGGAACAAGTGAAAGTGCTTCAAAGTCTGTCGTCTAGGTCTCCATTTGGCTGTGGCATGTCAAAGATGAGAAGATAAAGAAGGGAACTGGACACTGATACCTGCCTTCAGTCCCCAAATTCCCCAAACCCTGGGTCTATTGAGCAGCAATTATTGAAATCTCTGAGTTGATGTCTGGCAGTCTCATCTCACTGGAAGAGTTACTGCAGTGGGAAGATCTTCTCATGGAGTCTGAGTGTTTGCTCTAAGACACAGCCCAAGAACTTTCACATGCACACCTGACAAGAAATCAGTTTCCTCAGGGTGTTCACTGAACAGAGAGGATGTGTAATGTGCAAAATTACATAATAATGCATAAATCAATCAGATTAAGTAACCCATACATTTACTCTGTGTGGGAGGCCATACTGAAACTCTGACAAGGGGTTTTGAGGAGTTTTAGATTCCTCTCACATGAACAAATATCTATGTTGTTTTCTGCATTCACAGTTTAAATTTTGACTTCCAGTAAGACCATAATAAAAAGGGAAGAAAAAAGTATAAATCCTTCAGAAATTTTATACATCCCTTGAAGACTGTTCAGAAATATGGATTAAGATGGACTATTCAATGAAATGATCCAAATAAATTGCTGGGGACTAATCTGTCTTCATGTTAAACAATCCTTATCAGGCAAGTAATTAAAAAGGCATTGCTATCATTAGCAATACTTCTCAGGAATCTCAGGAGACTGTCTTGAAAAAAAAAAAATGGAAAGAAAGTGAAACTGGAATATATCACCGTTCCCTCAATTTGGAGGAAGGTCTTTTTAAAGAAAACAAAAAATCTTTTAAAAAGGCAACAACAAGAACAAAATTCTGTCCTCCCCCAAATAAGAAAACCCAGGCCCCCCCTGCCCCAACCCAACAAAATCATAACTTTCCTTGTTTAAGCACATCCAGAAAGATCTCACAGGACAACACTGAAGATCTTTTCTGGGTCAATCTGTATCTTGTCTTACTGGCTAGCTGCAGCTCAACATTCATTCCCTTTTCCCAGCAGCATCCCACACAAGTCAAAGAATCCTACTTTAAGTCAGAATCAGAGAAATACGTTTCTGGATACATTATAATATAAAGTAGGGCAAATTACAAGCATCCAGAAACGAAATCTGTGATGAATCTAGTTGAATTCAGCAGAAGTTATCACAGAGCCAGCAAGTGCTGAGAATAAAGGAAGACTTTCACCTGACTTTAGACACCCAATGGTGAGAGTAAAAATTTGCGTCTGAAGGTAATCAATCCCTTTTCATTGATTAAACATAATAAATAAATATTTTATCATAAATGCCCAATTTTTAGTAAATTAAAATTAGATAAACTGAGAATAACATGATTCCTTGCATTCAGAAAATTAATTACTAGGCCACATTGAATGAATTAGTTGAGTTTAAACCACTACATGCACATATTCCTGGTATTCCCCCTTACTATTAGGGGAAAAAAGATGTGGATCATGGGAATAAAGTGGTGTTAATCAATAAGAAAACAGAAAGCAGCATGAGCCATCAGAGCAATGAAAAGAACATGTCAATGCAAAGTTCTCTGTGACAAGTAAAAGGGATGAGTCAGGAACAGATGAGGCACGCAAGGGGAGAATCAGAATCGTAACTCAGCTGATAATACTGCATGGCAAAACACGCAGGTAAAAGACAAAGGTCAAGAGGAAGTAGCAACATTATGGCTTCTCTGAATTCTCTGATTAATTACTGTAAAAGCCAGTGTGGAGCAGTCACTGAAGGCAGCAGTAATGTCGCCACAATTTAATAGTTTCTGGAACATTGCTGGGTACAGAGGTTTGTGCCTTGTAGACCAATATGGAAGCATTGAAAAGAAAATTCAAGTACCAGGGGAATGGTCCTCCTCTTTCATCCTTAGCTTTTATTCAGAATGATAGAATAAATGCAAACTAAATTTTCTATACTATACATCACAGGGTTTTGTCAATATATATTTGTTTCCAAAGAAGCTTTGAAATAAAATCTTTATATCTGTTTGCAGGTCAAAGGGCCACGAATCACAGAAGAGGAAAAGGTCTGAAACAAAGACTTAAATATGGGGTAGTTTAGCCTCTTTCTATCCTATATATGCCATTTCAGGATATCTATAACCTGTGCAAAATGTGGGGAAAAATACTGGGGAAAAAGTTTGCCGTCATTAAAATGCATCTTCATCTTTTGTGTATTCAGCAGTCTTTCCCAAGTTTGTCCATGCAACTGAGAAAACTGCTATTCTTAATGAATATTCAGAAATTTTTGTCTCAAAAATATGAAAAATGGGAAATTTTGGGTTCAAATATTAATTAAACTGTGAAGATCTGAATTTCATGAGAGTTATTTCAACTGTTCAATGAACACTGTTGACTCCAGATCTTGATAACCATTGCTATGCCCTGTCCAACAGATCAGCTTGCTGCAGGTACTTAAAAGGTCATTAAATTTTAACTATTAAAAATGTGAATAACACCAGTTTCTCTGAAATTTAAGTACTTTAAAAATCCCAGGTCATCTTGCTAGATATCCATCTCTTTTAAGCCAACTCATAATTTAAACTGATCTCTTTTTTTATGACCCTGAAAAAAAACCTAACCATAGGTATCTCCTTAACAGGAGGAGTAAGAAATGTCTAAGGAACAACAATTATCTCTATTGGTGACTTATACAGTCAATACTACAAAGATAGCTTGTCCATAAGCCTTTTGAATGATTTTGGAAATCTTTATGGGAACTCTAACCTGCTTTTATGAAATATTTGTACTTCTGTGTAGCTGTGTTACGGATACAACATTCTTAACTGTTGCAGATTTTGAAGGCCAGACCACAAGAGACAAACCCTCAAATTTCTTCATTATTATACCTTTTGTAACCACCTATTGTAGTCACTTTTTTTGTCCACGTCAAGCAGAGCGAAGGAAAATCAAATATTTGGGTCAGAAAGAGAATACACAAATAAAAGGAGAAGATAGGAAGGAGTAAATCCGAAATCCTTGGGAGATCTCTCCCAAACAGCACACAAAATGAGGTGAAAGCTGAGGCCAGAGAAGCTGTAAAAGATAAGCATTTACCTAGTTCTCAGAGTGTCAAGTGTAAGCATAAGCTCATTCTCTAAACACACACATTACAAAGCATTTTGACAGCATGACTTATTTTTGATGTTACAGATAGTCTGCACATCCCTCCAAAAACATTTGGCCTCAGCCTTGCTCCTTTCCTTTTGAAATTTGTAGTGCAGCTTTCAGCAGAATCTGAGCCCGACTTGTAGAAGATGATTTATATCAGTGCAGAATCCTTTGAAAAATCTCACGTAGGATGACAGCAGAACAACAATCATGTGTTGGTTTTAAAGTAAATTACCATACTCCATCTTTCAGGATTCCTCAAACCAGGTAACACAGATCTCAAGTTAGAGCACTAAATGATTTGACTATTATTTTCTGTACTTGACCCTAAAAATAACTACTGAACAAGAAATAATTTATATACTTTCAGACATATATGAAGAGACATTCAGGCTAGACTTACATGATAATCCATTTAGCTTCTTGCACCAAATTAACTTTTCACATTGAATATTTGGCAAGATGATAAATAAACAACATGATGTACAATTGGTGTCTTATTTTTATTTTTATCATGATAACTATTTTAACAGCAGCTGACAGATAACACATAAGGATGAGGAAAATGCTGCTGGATTTTGAAAATGAGGTCAACTAAGCATGTAATTACTTTCTCAAAGATTCATATAACTGGACTCTAGTCTATTTGAAAAGGAGTTCAAATTTTGGTCATTGTGTTCAAATTGTTCCTCATTACCCATTGTAGGTGCTACAAACAGAACACTTTATTTCAAAATTCTTTAAAAGCTCCCAAGATACTGAATGGCAACAAGTTTTATAACTCTGTTGTTAAAACGATCAACAACTTCTTTATTTTAATGCCTATCTAAATTGGGAAAAAATACTTGATATCAAACACACCAGCACAAATGAAATACTAGCAATGATATTTGAAATTATACAGCTTTTTTCTATTACAAGCTTTCAGCCTCAATTTGTCTTCATTTAAAAATCAGAATTGCCACTAAAAAAACGATGAGAACTGGGCAACTGAGACACGGGACTACTCTACATGGAAGGATTTGCATCCCAATGTAAATCAACTCTAACAGATTTCATATGCTTTGGAGGAAAAGAAACAAACTAAAACAAAAAGAGAAAAACAGTTGCTCTTTTAAGTCAGTCTGAAACATGGCAAAAAGCATAGATAACATTAGAAACAGATCAACTGCAATGATGCCAAAAATCAAACCCTTATAGAAGTGATCAATATTTCAGAATTCATATATTTTTTTCCTATGTGGGAAGGAAGGGGCAGGGAATTGGAAGGGGATACTTCAGTGCAATCCTACAAAAAGTAATATAAAGCTTGGAAATATAATTGCATTTGAGCTTGCATTTATCTATCGCTATACAATTATACAAGAATTTTAGCATTTCCGGCTAACACATATATCCATTATTTCAATAGAAAAGTCAAAACCCTGCAAGCATTATATTGTCGATAAATCCTCTGATTGTCTCCCAACTTTGCAGGAACAACATATTTCAAGTCAATTTACCTTTAAAAATTTGTCGCATTATGTACAAGCCCAGCTGGATTTGAGATCTCTGTTCTTTTTCATTTACATGTAGAAACTGATGAATGATTACAGAAGTGGAACTAAGCTGGAAATTCTGTGGCTAAACAAGGATGCAATTCCCTCTCTCACACCTCTGTCAATTCTTTAATCTATAAATGGAAAATTAAATTGTTTTCTGTCACAGAAGAGTAAACTTGAAATTAAAAGTGTAATATTAGATTGAGCTGAACATATATGCTAAGGAATCATTGTTAGTGTACAGCTATATTGCAAGATTTTCCTGTTACCACAAACTGAAAAAAAATCCATATATATTTAGAGTTATCAGACTTATTGTCTTGGGGACAAAACCTTTTAACACAGTCTGCTATGAACTGGCCTCCAAGTCTCTGCTCTGGAGGAATAAGGACTCCCAAGTCTAAGAAGTTTTTAGAGATTTAAGTTGACAAAGCAACAGAGATGGAATATTCACAGTCTCTAAATGCTGAATTGGTAGAGTTCCACATATTTTATAACAAATATTAGGCTTATACTTCTTTTCCAGAAGAAACAAATAATAATTATGATAGATGACTGCTTCCAAAAGAACTGGCATGGCAAATTAAGCTGGTTTATTTAAATCTGTTTGTTCTTTCTCATTTCTTAAATAAAATCTCTTCCTACACTGTAGCACAGGTCTGACTTTCTTCCCTGAGCTTAGAGTTTCATTTGGGAGCACTAATGTCCTGCATTTTCCTTTTCATGCAGTAATATTTGTTCTTGCTGGTTATCTTTGAGATTTTATCTTTGAGATCAAGTTTATCCAATAGAAGAAGGAGGTCATAAATAATAAAGCCAAATTGTGTCACCCACATGTATTTTAGCAACATTAAAAAGAAAAAAAAAAAGAGTATGTGGAGGCTGAAAACAGCACAATCTCCCACAAAAATTATTTTCCCTGCAGTCACACGAGAGCACACAAACAATCAAATACTAAGGGTAAGTTTTCAGGAGGAAGCAGACTAGTAAAATGCTCATCAAATGGCAATAGTACAACTGTACAAACCATAATAGTTATACAATTCTAAACAATTAAGAAGTAAAAGGAAAATAGAATTATAATTTCTTGCTGTTGTATAATTTCAGATGTGTTGTATTGGCTAGGAATTATGTGAAACTAATTAAAATATTTAGAGATTTTTGGTTAAAAATATTTTTCAACTGTCTTCTCTAAATACAGGAAAAACACGACACTTCTGAAACATGAGATAATAGCATTTACAACACCCTTGGGAAAATCAGCAAAATATACTTGCTCATTTGAAAATCACAGAAATGAAGAGAAAATATTCATTAAATAAAGGACAAAACCTGAATTTTCACCTAATTTCTAACAACTGACATCCTCCGAAATGGCCAATAATCAGTGAAAAAATAAAGATACAGAAAATTAGGAGACATTCTGTCCAAAGTGAGGTTTAGATTTGCTAAGACGAAAGTTAGAGGGAAGAGGTTAGAAGGCTGTGTCAGAAAACTAGAAGAAAAATAAAATCCAGGTTAAAAAAAAAAGCATAAATATTAGAAAAGGTAAAATAAAAAAAACCCCAACAAGCCAGAGACAAGGTAATGAATTTTAAAAACACCACAATGCATAGATTAAACTATGACATAATGTGAAAAAAAGTCTGTCAACTATGAATAATTCAGGTATTAATTATTAAAATTTTTCTTTCTTAAAGGAACTCATTCACTCTACAGTAATGTGAAATTTTGCATGCAGCAGTGAAGAAAGTATTTGGTAAACACTATTTAAGCTGTTGAAAGAAACTGAGTATTTACGGGGAAGCAAAGGAGGTACTTTTCATCAGGAATTGTTGTGATAGGGCAGAGAGTAAGGGGTACAAATTGAAAGAGGGGAAATTCAGGTTAGATATTAGGAAGAAATTATTCCCTGTGAGAGTGGTGAGGCTCTTGCATAGGTTGTCCAGAGGAGTTGTGGCTGCCCCACCCCTGGAAGTGTTCAAGGCCAGGTTGGATGGGGCTCTGAACAATCTGGTCTGGTGGAAGGTGCCCATGGAAGGGCATTGGAACAAAACAAGCTTTAAGGTCCCTTCCAACTCCTTAACATTCTATAATTCTATTCTGACTTGCTGAAGAATGAGGAACATGTTCAACTCTAAAATTTTTATATGGAAATCTGACTATTAAACGTGTCAGAGCTCTGCCTTTGCCTGCAATGCTGGAGTCTTGCTCCAGTGATCTGGGAGAGGGTGCTCTGAATTTCCTTTCCTGACTGTGACTTTGCTGACACTAATGCTGTATCTGCAGCACAGCTGGATAGGGACAAATACACTCACACCCAGTGCCCCCTACAGAGGTGCCATCGCTCTTGTGTCGCTGCCCCCAATTCCAAATCATAGCAAGGAATTCCAGGAGTTCACTGAAATCTCCGTGACAAGATTAGCTGCAAGTGTTTATGGTGTTTTTCATTGCTAAGATGATGTTATATGGCACAGGATATCCCTCTGACCTGGCTTTGTCCCAGCCTAACATCTTGCAAGCCCCACCTTGCTCTCCGTGGGACCCAGCGTGGGAAACAGAGGAAAACCTTGGCACTGCTCAGCCATAGCCAAAATTTGAGAGAGTTAGAAACATTATTTCTGACACAAATGCAAAACACAGTTTTATACAGGCTGCTGTTAAGAAAATTAACTCCACCTCAGCTGGAGCCCGTACAATAGATAAAAAGGATATTGCATAATCTAATGATGCAATTCAGTGAATAAATAAATAGTAATTAAGTAGATATGATAATCACTACATCTATTTCAATGTTAAGAAGCTTTGGTGACAACACTTTAGCTGGCAAAACACTAAATGACAAGGTCAAAAGAAGAGAAAAAGAAAAGGTAAAGGTGATTTTTGTAATACTTGCCTCTATTTAGGCAGTAGAGAATTTTAACCTCCTGGGGAGGAGACTCTTAACTAACAGCTCAATTCTGAAAATTTTCAAGATAATGAATCCCTGCATCAACAAATCTCACAGTCAGACTGATACTGTTAAAAAGCACAGTCCTTGCTTGATCTGCCATGCTTTTGGAAACAGTATATTCAATATCAGGAGGCAGCCACTGTGTTTGTAATTTAATCTTATTCTCTGCACGTTATTCCTATTTTAACTCAGGCAAATAAAACATAGTTTTCTTTTTCCATGTTAGAAAAGAAGATTTTGGGTTCTCACTGATGAGGTTTTATACCACTGCATGAACCACTGGGATTTCTGCTTTGTGCTACAGGATTTATACTGACCATCTCTTCTGTTTAACTTTCACATTGATGCTTTACTGTGCATTGAAGCCAATATCACAAATTTTAAACAGACAATTGACTGTAGCATATCCACTGGGCTCACGGAACTACATACCAGTAGTGATGATTTTGGGACCATTCTATGATTCTGTGATAATGTGTAATGGAATATTAGTCTGTGTGTCAGTGTAAGTGGAAAATAGCTTGTTTTCAGTTGTATGACATCCTCCTATTGGTTAAGTGCACATTTAGGCAAAGCCCATATGATCTGTACCCCCAATAGATTTCTCTGAGCCACACAAAATTTTGTGCTTTCCATGCACATTCTGGGTTCTCTGAGGGAGACTTTTTTTTGCCACTGGGCTATATCAGATGAAAATTGTGCTCCTTAAGCTGGCTCAGCTAAGGCAGACATGACTGAGGAGAGGTCAGAGAGCATTAACCCTTCACTCCACACCACCGAACTTCTCGCACAGCACACCCTGTGGCCTCCTCATGCTGCCTAACAGCATCAAAGCAAATCCAGGCAGGTGATCCAGGGGATTGTGGTGGTGATGAAGAGATACACAGGTTAAGTAGCATGGGTAAGGGAGACAAATTCAGGACCTATATTGAGGCTCAATTCAGTGGGCTACATGTGGAACCAGAGTCTGGCAGCCCTGCAACCACCCTGAGTCATTTTCTGCTTCCTTGACCTTAGATATCAGGGTAGGCAAAGTGACTAAACTAATTTTAGATTTTATCTTCCATCCATTGTTAAGGAGGGTTTTTAAGTTAAGAACCGAAAATTTCAGTTCTTAAAAAAGGGGGTTTTGGAAAGAGTCAGTCTTTCTTGCTTTGGATTCAATACAAAATTCTAGTTAAATGAAAAGTTGAGACAAAAAAACCTTACTGATTTTTTTTTTTTCTGCCTCTGTGTTGATTTCATTCAGACTTGGCTTTTTGCCTGGTCATCTCCTAGTGCCCAATGGGAAACATCAAGGAGGCTGATGCATCAACTTTCACTATCTGCAAATTAAGAAGGAAAAAAAAAAAGAAAAAGGACCAATTTCATGGCACAAAGAGTCTAAAGTGATAGTGGAGGGAAAAGGTTCCAAATGCCGTTACCTGCTGTCAGAAATGGACATTTAATAGCAGATAAAAGCTGATCATGTCCCTAAAGTAAAATAAACCAGAGGATGACAGCAGAAGATATTCATAGGGAGTGAAAGGAAAGTGCTTTGCTTTGGAATCAGTCCATAAGGAAAAGTGCAGCTAAGGATAATTCATTTTACAATCTTCCCCAGGCTGTATTAGTCCTCTTGCAATTTTGGAGAATAATAGAACTAAAATGTTCTTTCCTGGAGCTGTGAGTTCAGCTTCATTAGGTCTTTTTTCCGTATATTGGCATTTAGATAGCAGGGAGATATGCCCCTTTCATCACCCAAAATGGACAGATACAGATCATTAAGTTGCCTGCGCTAATATCTAGAAGGATCAGCTAAGTTTAGGGACGTAGTGCATGTTTCTCCAGAAACAGCCCACCATTTTTCTAGGAATTATGCCAAACAATTCTTATAAATCCAGCTGGTCATAGTCATAAGAGGCCTGATCCAAAGCCCACTGGAATTGGGAGACTCTCACTGACATCACCATTGCAGCCATCACTGGTTGTAGAGTAAGCCCCAGGACATCAGTGATTACAATTTTTGAAAAATATTAAAAAATCATACTTGCGGTGGTTAATTAAAATTGAAATTCAATGTGAATATCTCAGATTTCAGTAGTATTTTAAATCTATATTCAAATACAGCTTATTAAAAATATATTTAATTAAGAAACAATATTTAACAGTCATTTTCTAAGAAACTGAAATGCATATCATTCAGTTATTGCATTTATAAAAGTGTCTGCTTAGTTTCAAACTCCTCTCAGCATATAAAAAGAAGCTAAGCCACATTAAAAATTTCCACATTATTTCTACTAATAACTCTACTAGAAAACCACTGAAGTTAATCCCACATTTTAACAAGTGTTTAGGTGAGACGAGACAGTGATCAGCTTGAGAATGCTTTTAAAACAACTTGCGTGCTCATGAATACTAAACAAATTAATTGTTGACGGAAACATATTGCTGCAGCAGTTGGAATATCAACAAGAGAAAATTAAACCTGATTCGTAATTTTAGCTTTGATTCAGTAAAGCATGGAAACACATGCTTAAAGCTAACACAGAGCTGGTAAGTCAAGTCAGCCTCAATGAGAAGCAAGAAGTCCTCCCTCTGAGGAATGTCTGTTGAGCCAGAGAGATTATCCAAGGGTAGAAAATTAGTTAGAGCATGAAAAATACACTTTTAAGGGAAAATGTGCCAGTAAGACCAGCAAAGGAGCAAATGTTATTTCTTCATTAGAAATTTCAGCTATGTTCATACAACTAAAGAAGTGAATATTGCAAGAATGGGTCAAGACCTTAGCTCAAAGTATGGGTGAAAAAGTCCTGTTAGAGTGTACTTAGTATTAAACACATGTTTTCAGCTAACTGGATCTGAGGAAATTTTTCTTAAGGTACTTAAAAGCCCCCAAACCTCTCTAAATTAGTCTTAAAATACTAGTGCTAAAGGACTTTAGAAGGACTTTCACCCTGTAACATTTATTAAAAAAAAAGAAAGGGAGAGCTGGCTGAAAACCCCAAATCTACCAGTGCAGGTTCAATTCCCAGGCCAAATGTCTGAAAAAATACTGCAACTCATTGTAAGCATCCCAAATGACACAGAGATGTTATGAAAACAAAGAAGTTAGAACATGGACCTTTTAAAAACAATTCACCCAGAACAATCTCTCATTCAATTTTTTTTCCCTAGGACAGAAAGAGAGTAGGCGTAGACTAGATACTACAAAAAAAATCTTTGCTCTGGAGGTGGTGAGGCCCTGGCCCAGGTTGTCCAGAGAAGCTGTGGATGTGTCATCCCTGGAAGTGTCCAAGGCCAGGTTGGATGGGGCTCTGAGCAACCTGGGATAGTGGAAGGTTTCCCTGCCCATGGCAGGGGGCTGGAACGAGATGATCTTTACTGTCCTTTCTAACCCAAACCATTCTAGAATTCTGTGATAGCAAAGGTCTTGTACTGGCTCAGCCAGATGTTTTGACTTAAGCAGACTTCTGATTCTGTCTTATATGCAAATTTATCATAATTAAGCTTTGCACGGTGAATGCAAAGATTTTGAAAACTTATTCTCAGAAAGCTGCCATCAGTGGTTTGGTACCTGGAAGGAAGCCTGTGAAATGGTTTCATAAGAATTATATTTAAGCAGAAACAGCTGCTTAACAACATCATTTTTATGTAAACATAGTTGTATATATGCAAATTTAAAGCATACACATTTTATTCCTTTGCTCTTTCTGATTAGCTTCAAATAGAAATATTTTTGTTATTGATTTGGTCTATTGTGCTTTGTCCAACAACAAAAAGATTTTTGATATTGATTTGAGTTAGTCTTCATTGTGCTTTGTCCAATAACAAAAATATTAAGATCTCCAAAAGCAGAATATTTTATTCTAATCAGATTAATGTTAAGTGCTCATTTGGGGCTGAAAACATGTAAGACAGTGAATGAAACATGAAGGAAGTGAACTCACCCTTACTGACACTGTAGTGTTTCCAGATCAGAAAAAAAAAGTATTCCCCTTCTGTTTTGCAGTGATTTCTCCTCTTGCATAGAAGTATTTTACAGATTTCTGGGGGGGAAAAAAAAAAAAAAAAAGAAAAAAAGAAGAAGAAGCAAACAACAAAAACCCAAACATGACACATTCTCCCTGACCCTCCAAAAATAAAAGAGTCTTCATTATTCATATTCAAACCTTACCTTGAAAGTTTCAATCCAAGCACATATGTTTTGCCGGGAGAGCAGTTCTAGGCACTGCTTTTTAAATATTCCAAGAGCTGAAGGAAAAGCAGTGAAGGATCAGTCTGCCCACCGGAGGGCAGTGCTGCTCTTTCCAAATTACATGTTTTCCCTGCTTTTTTCGGAAGGAAGAAAAGGACAAGCATTAGAAGACTGGGATTCAGGTTGTATCTCTGCAAAGTGCAGTGGCACTGCTGCTCTTAGTGCTGCACTCACAGCTTAGGACAGGGAAAACACAGAGAAACGCTCCCAAAGTTATGTTCTCGGTGGAGTTAATTAATCAGTGCAACCCTGTACGCTGTTGTGTTGATGCTTCCGCAGTTTACAGTTCCACCCTGATTTGACAACACTCAACTTATGCAACTTTGATAGAAATAATAGATCTCAATTTGAATTACATAAAATAGAAAAGATTCTACAATAAACTCTATTTCTGAAAATGACAGCCTTGATTTCCCACTCCAGAGAGATGTTTTTGCTGATTTGTTATTATGGTTGCAGTTATGAAATTTTAGAAAACCACTGCAGACAAACTTTATTTCTGAGAAAAATCTCATTTACCAGAAATTGTTCTACTTATTCTTCAATTATCACATTTTAGTCTTTGAGTAATTACCAAAATAATTTAATTCTTTCATTCACTTGGAAACTACTGATCACACAGAGTATGCCAGAACAATTCTGCTTCTTGATAAAAGGATTGCTCTTCCTAAAAAGATCAGGAAAAGCAATGCATTCCAGATGGCTACAAGAGCTCCTTAGGCATGGATCTTCCAGTAACACACCTGCTTATGTATCTGCAAGGGTAATTTTTTATTCAAATCCTCAAAAACAAAGTAACATAGCAACAAAAATTAATTCAGATTATTTTCGTTGAAAACTTTCAGTTTAAGAAAGATAAAAATGTAGTAAAAGCTATTGCATGTTTTTATTCAGAAAAATTGAGATGCTTTTTTATTAGCATTGTTCTCACCCTCAGTATCGGACTCATTACGATGAGACAAGCGTTTCTTAGGTTCTGCTTTAACAGTACCAATGCAAATATTGCTATTTAATCGACTTTGAATGTGTGAAGGGGGTACAATGATTTATAATCACTCAGGATTTCAGCACTGAAAAATAAATCTTCAAAATTTTTTCTATGTGGAAACCTTGTGTACAAAATCCAGAAATATCCCACAAGGATTTCTAAGGTGGTACATCTCCAGCATGGTGGTGACTTTCTACACAATTTAGTGTAGTCTTTCCTACAGTATTTTCAGCAAAGTCCATCCAAGCTCAACAACAGGTATAGAAGGGAAATAAGATTGAATATGTCAAAGGAGATTTATGTGTGGATCATTATTTCTGGGCAGAAGGACAGCAGTCCTGCGGAAAGAGTTATGGTCCTGAAAGTCTCATCCAGTCACATGGGTTTCAAAAAAGATATTAATTACAAGAATGAGGATGTCCTGTTTGCAAAATGATAGTCCTATTCAGTTACTTTCTTTAGTTTAATTGCCAAGTTAGATTGCTTCTTGAAAAATCATTTCTAGGGAGCGTTTCCTCAAATAAAAATCAGTGAATCCAGTTTTACTCTGATTACATATGTCTGTTTCTTGTTTTCCACTCACTCTTGCTCATATCAACATTTTTCAGAAGACTTGGATACTGAATCTGTAACTTCGGATAACTGAAAGGGTCCTCCTAGATTTATTGATTCTACATTGGCACCACTTGCACTTTTCACAACTGCAGTGGCAGATCTGATCTGATATTAAATTAGGACAAGTTTTGCATGTCAATGACTAGGCTCAAAATTCAACTTGGTGCATCTCCTAGAAGTTTTATAGTGTCACTTTCCAGCCCCCTCTCCACATCCCCAGTTCACTTCTAATAAGAAGATTTTTATCTCCACAACAAATTCCATTTGGATGCTTTCGTAAGGCTGGGCCATAATCTGAAGCGATGAGGAGAAAGACAGTTCATTAATTCAGAATTAGTTCAGAATTATTCTATTTCATTTTCTTACTGCTGAAGGTTTTTAAGCCGACAGGCTGCAAATAATCGGTAAATAACGAAATTCAGCTCACTTCTCTTAATTTTTTAACAAGAAGCATGGAGAGCTAAATAGCCACAAATCACCTGCAAAATCACCTTGACACCTCAGATGATGTTGACATGATCAACAAGGGCATTTGAAGAAAAATATGAGGTAAAATATCTGTCAGCTTATAGGGAGCATCTGTGTAACTCATGTATCTACTTGCATCTTTTCCTAACTCTTCATTTAAATTAGGGTTTAATTCTTCTTGCAATGGAGGCGGGTGAAAGCTGCTGTTATAGCTGTAGGTTTCGTAAACTCTTCTAAAGTCTCATATGAGCTCATCTTCCCATCTTCATAGCTTATTGTGTATTTTGCACTAGGCCTTGGTTTTGCCTCAGGGTTTGCTGTGACTTAAAAGTAGATGTGTAAATAATTTCTGCTTAATGCCTTGCACAGAGCTTCAGAATGAACAGCACTGAACACCATTAAAAATAAGGTGATGGGTGGAGGGGACACATTAAACATAGAGCCAAGAATTTCTTGTTAGTGCAATAAAAATCTTAACATCAATGCAAATGAAGCAGTAGTTATTACAGTTAAAAAACACCAACACATAGTTCAAACTAGTACATAAAAAAACTGACTATAAAAAGTTAAGAGTTGTACAGGAAGACTTACAAGTTATCTGTGCCTCTAATGTGTTATGCTCCCTTTTTCTCTGGCTGCTACAGTCAATGGTGACAATTTTCTTGAAGCAGAGAGGTCTAGAGCGGCATCAGCATCCCAAAGACTTTTCAAGAGAATGATGCTGGTGGTGGAGTTTCTTTTTCTTCACTTGCTGCCTTTCCCCTGCTCCCAGGGAAAGAATGGAAGTTTCCCTACAGCCCCCCATTACCACCCAGGAGCTGCCTGGGGCTTCCAGGCTTTTCCCTGATGGCACTTCCAGAGCTGGGGCTCAGACAGGGCAGTGGGAACCCGGTTCAGCCCCTCTCAGGCTGAGGGCATTCCATGGACAAAGCAGTGAAAATAATACCCAGAAAAAAACCATATTACTGATAGTCCTAAGCAGGTTACGTGTGTCTGTCCTAAAAACTTTTCTTGGCCTCAGTCAGAAAACAGTCTGTTCCATATATAAATGGTGTCTATTTTAGTTACTGGGATAATGGTCAGTATACCAACTCACTCTGATGTGTTCTAGAAACCAGAAGAAAAACTGAAGAAACACCAGAGACACTTGAACATATATTGAAAGTTGATTTTTGTTAAAGTTAATAGCTAAAATTAGAATGAAAAAGATATTAATATCCTTTAACCACACTGTAACTTTTGCAAAGCAGCAGGAACAGTTTCCACAATCAACCTACTGCTGACTAAGTGGATCCAGAAGATGTACATATAGAAAATGATAGGTTATATTATCTTTTTGAAGAAAGTCTTTGGGAGAGAAGATTTAGCACATAGAGGTAATAATGAATCTAGAAAAATAAACTACCTGAGATTGGAAAAAAATATTAATTTTAATTTCTCTTATTTAACTTGGGAAAATGTTCTGTCCCTTTTCTCTTCCTTTTTCCTCCCACCAAAATCATCCCATGAAGGAAGCCAAGTCATCTATGAAGGAATCCTTCACTGAAGGAAGATCACTCACTAGGCTATCATTAACTATGCAAAAAATATTTATTTTGATCAGCCTATGTCAATTGCAGGAAAAAACAACAATCTTTCATCCATGTAAATGCAAACAGGTGCAAACTGTCTGTAATAAATATTACTTTCTGAGAGAGCCTTCCAAATGCAGTCAAGAAATAAGAAAGACTTTTCTTATAAAGGTAAGTAATCAGTCTAAGAAGAAATTGAATATTGCCATTGCCCATGGCAGCAGACACCTGCAGCTCCTCTCACAGGAGTTTGGAACAGTCATCCACCAGCTCTCACTTCAGCTTTCCTGGCTCAGAATTTCCTTGGTCAGTCATGATATCTCAGTTACAGGATACTGTACATGAATGTCTTTGACTTCGATGAGGGTGGTGACAATGTCGCATTCCTTTAGACACTTCCAAAGCATTTGAGGCTAATACATTCCATACAGACCCTCCTATGTGGTCTAGACAAGAACAGAGCCTCCTTCTAAATTCTCCTTTGAATAAAGATAACTTTATAATACCCAACAATCAATCTGGCTATTTTGGAACTTTTAAACTAATTTTGTTTTGTTTTGATCCATAAGTGCAGAAGAGGGAATCACGTAAGATAAAATACTTTTCCTACTGAAATTTGGGAAGAAGTGTGCTACATAAACCGGGAAGCTACTGGAAGACAAAAAGTGTTTGTCTATCACTGTAAAAAAATCAGGAATGTTATTTCAGGCACTCAGAAAGAATAATTGAACTACCTTTTGATTTTCTGCTCCAAAGACTATTAAAAACACAAAGTTCACATGAGGTGAAAAAATTCACAAACAACTACCTACATTTTCATGCAAAATCCCGGAGGGTAAGATACACCTTCTGAGCTGCACCATCACTAGCTATCTGAAAAGCCAAAGGTTGACAGGTGAACATTTCCACAATAATTACAAATTTATCACAGTCTATCTGTTAACAGATTTTCAGATACTTATCCCCAGTTTCCCCACAAATTCTTTCTGAACAGTGTAAGTATACATGCAATAATGGTGTAAAATCTGAGGGGTCTCTTTGGATAGTGATTATTTAGGGGTACCTTGACATGCAGAGCACTCAAACTAGCACACAGGTGTTTGAACACTCTGGTGATCTTCAGTGCCCGTTGCATCTACGTTCATAGAAATTAGGTCTCATCAAACTAACTTTACTTCTTTGCTGAGATGTCCAGGTGGATGGGTAATATCAGTAACATGAAAGACAGGCTTTAGTGTTGCTGAATAGAATAAACAAAATTTAGGTGTTTACAGAATTATTTAAGTTAATTTTAAATGTGCACATCTATGTATCTATGTATGTATCTCTAATCTGTCTATGTATCTATGTATCTATGTATCTATCTATCTATCTATCTATCTGTCCTAATCAAAGACAATTTAAGCTAACATTTTTGAAAATATTCTGGCTTTCCAGGAATTTCCCATCCTTCCCTATCACTCTGCTAATGCCAGTGAGAGATGAGACTACGAAAAAATACTCTTTACCAACTGTACAAAGTCACACCAAAGACACAGTCATCTATGGGATACAAGAGGAATTTTTTTTACCTTTTCAAACTCCCTGGGTATTGTGATGTCCACTAATCACTTCAAAAATATTCCTTTAATTTAAATTAAAGCTTCTAGACCATGACATGACTATTGAGGAAAAACCTGATTTGATGTCATCAAACTTCAGTTAACATTATTTTTTTCCTCCATGGTACTACAGATAAGCACAAGGGAATTGGATCACACATCAAAAACATGCAATAGTGAGCAGAAAATAAGCAAGTTCCTTCTCAATAGTATTGAAATGAAATATCTTTATTGGGAATGAGCTATGTGATTTGATATGACTTCTGTAAAAGGTCAATACTATTGCATTGCAGTCAGGTTTTCAGCATGACAAGACCCTGAACTAACTTTTCCACTTAAAAATTTTTAGTTTTCACCAAAGACTTTCACTACTGTTGTTTCCATTAAAATTCAAGATGATTTTTCCAAAGAAATGTGGTCGTTTTTTGGGGGTTTTTTGACTAGCACTTTTTTCCTTTGCTTAGTCAATTTTTCTGACTGGTCTTGCTCCTTCCATAGCTTAGACACTGCTTTGCATCAGGCTGTATTCAAAACCAACCTGCAAACACCTGAATTTCTCTCTTTCCAGGACCTGGGCTGTTGAAACACCTCATGGCAGCATAACTCTGACTGCTGACTCAAATCCTGCTCCGCTTTTGGCCTGACACACTCCCCATGCTAAGACCTTATGGATGCTCTGTTCAAAGCCAGAACAACACATTGGGATGCAATGCACGGGAAGGGGTAGAGACCACTCTGCAGCCATTATCACCCTCAGCTTGCCCTCTCCTGAGGATATCACATCCGGCACTCTTGCACAGCAATTGTCCGGAAGTTTCTTCAGAATCCAGCAACTAATGGATGCAGTACAGACCAAACTTCCAAGGTGGAAGGTATAAATAAATTGGCTTACCACAAGTTTAGCCTCAGACTGTGCCAGAGGAGATTCAGGTTGGACATGAGGAGGAAATTCTTCACAGAAGGGGTTGTTAAACATGGGAGTGGGCTGCCCAGGGAGATGACGGAGTCAGAATTCCCTGAAGGTGTTCAAGAAACAACTGAATCTTGGTACCATGGTCTAGTAGACAAGGTGGTGATCAGTCAAAGGCTGGACTTGATGATCTCAGAGTTCTTTTCCAACCTTAAAAATTCTGTGATTCTTTGAAAAAAGCTTTGGAAGCAGATCCAGCAGCAGCTGGACTGCTGAGGCTTTTGCGCTTCCCAGAGTGATGCAGGGAAGGAAGATGAAGGATGAATGCCCTCACCATTGTCTAGGGAACCATTTTGCCCATAGATACGCGAGTCTGTACAAAGGGAATTGAGGCAATATTTGTCTTGTTTGGTTTTATTTTTGCTAATGAGTTCATAAAATAAAGCTTAATTTACAGAGACCATTGTTCTCTAAATTTGAGATATTCAAATGGGCCATGACAATAATGTTCACTGAAAGAGGGCCTCACATTCCTCTGGTGCATGCATGGCATTGTGATTAGAACAAATAATAATACTATGAATGTTCACATTAACTTAATTATTAGTTCTCATTGCCAGCCAAGGGGTCAGTAAAGTTGTGAATGATTGCTGCATTCATAGACCAGGTGGAAAAGCAAGATAAGGAGCCCTCGGAACAGCTTCATCCAGACTGGTATTGCACAAGTTTGAGCAAAGGTTGTCACATGATGTTATAAAAGTCTGAGACAGTTCCCAAGTAACCTGTTAAACATGCTTATAATGCACTGTGCTCTGTACTGCCTTCAGAGTAAATAAATCTGTCCTTGACCTAGTGGAGGTTTTTTTTTTGTTTTTTCTTTTTTACTTTTCTTGCTCATTTACTCAGCTTTAAAGCCTGTGAACAAAGATGGCAATCCCTTGCAGCCTTAGACCATCTCCCAGCAGTCCCTGCCCTTGCTTCAGAACATTCAGTGGGCTCCTCTCCCCTGTCAGGTTTGGAAAGGTCAGTTTTGATGATTAGCTTTGAAGTGAGACCTTCCAAAAGTGATCAGGACTTTGCTCCATAATGCTGTAAGTTGTCTTAAAAAAAGAGGTCTGAGCAAATCATACCTCTTCCACCATTTGCAATCTGTTTCCAGTCAAGACTAGCAGTTTGGAGTGAATTTGGTATTTTCAGGCTAGGCCTGAGATATGTATTGTAAACAAACTGAGTTTCTTGCAGATTTGGGTCTGGAAGAATAAGGCTGCAGAGGGTGTAAGCAGAAACAATCAGACATGACGAGTCACTAGACTAGTGAGCAAACATTACAGAGATATTTCAAGGAAAAATAAAAAGCTGAAAAATATTTGAAACCCAGAAAAAATACTTGAAACTGTTGAGATAGCTTTTTCTCCACACTTCAGGATTATTCTCCATTTTCAGCAGTGAACTTTATAGAGATTAATACCATAAACAGAGAACTCCCAGAATGTACTCTCCACGAGAAACGAGGAAGGGAGAATGACCCTTAAGTGATGCATTATTTAAGCACTGACCTGTGCAATGGTAACCAGCAGTTTGAAAAATAAAAACAGCATAAATTTCTGGGTCATACTTTTCAGGGAGGATATTCTGAAATACTGCTCTGTGCAATATGATTATGAATCCAATAGGGATACCTTCTCCATTCTTGCCTAGTAAACCAATATGAAAACACCATTCCTGCAGTTTCAGATGGGAATACGACTGTCTGGATTCTATATTCCTGTATCAGTCCTAATGACTGTATTTCTGTATGTATGTAGAGTTGCACTTAAGTAATCTCATCGCATTCAGTGTTACTTTCAGCTGAGAGCACAGAAGGTTAATTAATCATGGAAGGTTAATTTTGCAAGCTATACTGGGCATCTGATGTCCATTGGTCTTTATTGGTCTTTAGCTTCCCTGGCGTAGCTTTCTCAAAAATATCAAATCAAGCCCAATCTCTTCTTAAAGCAAAATGATATCTGGATGATAATCACTTTAGCTTTGGAACCTTTTGGAACGATTTTGTGGACTGGAAAGAAAATGTAACATGCTTGACCCAACTACACAAAAAGCATGGAGTATGGGGTAAAATTTGGACAGCAGGGAGATAATTATACTTACTGTGCTAGCAACTGTACCAAGATAAAGTACATTCATGGTCAAAGAAATTAACAGATTCAGAGGGCTTTGACTTGAGGTCATTCATCATTTTTTCATACATTCTTCAGAGCAGCACAGCCTTGTGTTTAGCAGGGACAGAAAAGGCAGTAAAACAGACAAATGGCACAGAGGGGAGGAAAGAAAGTGGGTTGGAGTGAGTTGGCAAATCATAACAGGCATAGGAAACAGTACTGGGGTAGAGAACAGGGAAAGGAAAAGACAAGGAAAACTTTTCCTGACAATAAGGAGACCTTGAGCAGCTGACCATCTTTTGTTTCATTACAACTAATGTCAGAAGGCTCACAAAAATTTCAGGCCAGCAATTCCAGAACCATGATACAAATACCCCTGATGGCACAGGACCACTAAAAATAGTTTATGGTTCCTCACCAAAGCCTGATTTTGTCACTGTGATTATTAACACTAGCCAGAGATATCTTAAACCTGCATTTCAATGGTTTCTCATGTTGAAAATATATCAGTTTTAAGTAATTTCTGTATGTCGACTCACAGTATGAAAGTATTCAAGGAAATAATAACTCACATGTATTATGAAAGATGTAACAGAGGATTTACAACTTTATAGTTTCTGTACAGTTACCTTTTAATAAGCATACTCCTTTCTACTTGCAGATTCCCTTCCCCTTGAGAGGGGAATTTTTTCCTCCTACATATTACAAAATTCCCATAATTTCTTCATTTTCATTATAGTTTCTCAAGGCAGTGTTAGATTCAATAACAGAATATACATGAAGAAATATTTTCTATTTAAGAAGTTATTTCTGAGAATATCACCTTGGGTTGGGACATTGGCTTTATATGCTGTCATCTGAGCTAGAAAACCCAGACCCACACAACTTCCTGGTTTTATGATCCAATAAGATCTCTTTGTGCAAAAGGATATTTTCCTTAGTGATTTCAATGAATACAGAAGAAATATGTTCTGTGCCAATATCATAGGACAGTCTTAAAAAAAACCCCAAATCATAGCTAAGTTTTATTTGTATCATTTTTCATAGACTATTAGAAGTCAATTATCAACCAGCTAAAGATCTAAATCATATATTTTCCTGTCAGTCAATTCCAGCAGAAAGAGAAAAAAGTTTTCCTATTTGGTTACAGTATAAATGTTTAAGTGGTATCGAAAGTAAATTGCTAATTTTTCTTATTTTTTAAAAACTATTTTTTTCCAACTAAAATATCAAAGATATTGTGGCACAAAAATATGAATTTCAACCTGTGGATGGCACTCCTGGACTGTCAAAAAACTAGTGACTTTTGAGAACTATGCTTTTGATGAAATTTTAAAGGGAATTCAGATTTGTTTGTTCCATACCCACAATATTCAGAAGGCAATACTTAAATAGCCAGGATACTTGTAAAATGCCTGCAAATGCTATTTATTGACTGCAGGTAAGCAGTTTTTATAACCTCGGCACCCAGTCAAACAGTCACAGGTAAGTTCAACAAATACAGTATTTCATCAAATGAATGAGAAGCTAAATCTGATAGGTAAGCAGCAGCAAGGTATTACTACAATCCCAGAATGGTTTATGTTGTATATGATTAAAGCAAGAGTCCTGGAGCCAGCTCCAATTCCAGAAGAAAAAGGTGAGTATATTGTCCTTTTAGAGGGTGATGGTTTGACCATGCCTTTTGCTTTCTCTCCCTGGACATCCTGATACAATTCCCTCAGTCTCTCGTGTGGGAAGGAGAATGATGAGGAAAGCTTTGGGGTTAATGTGCAGTGAAAAATGCATCTTTTATGATAGAGAAAGATGACACAAAGAATACAAGAAAAAATACATGAGAGCAGCCCTTAATTTGCTCATTTGTCCAGACAAGAACAAAATTCCCTCTTCCTTGGGGCTTGCCAGGGTCCCTAGCTTCTTGTTGCTGAAAAACTAGCACTTAAGGCCAAGCACAGTGAAAAGAAGGAGACATTTCCACAAATGAAAATAAGCAATGAATTTGTGAAAGAGTAATTATAAAGGTTACAGAGAGAAAACTATTGAGCAGAACTGTTTGATTTTGACCAGAAGAGCAGCAATAGTGGCTTCATCCCTGCCTAGATTGCTCAGATGGACTCTCAGAGTAAGGAGTGCAGGAAACGCTGGCCATCAAGCAAAACTCAACATATATTTAATGCAAATGTGTTTTTCAAGCCTCCTATGCTTGTAAACTCCTTGCAAAACACAGCTAGAGTTAGAAGAAACCCATTCAAAGTTATTTTTTTGCATCTACCCAAAATTCCTTTTCCCTTTCCCTTTTTTCTAACACAAAAAACATCACATTTAACATCTGCTGGATATTACTGCTGTTTCTACATCCATTCAGGGCAGGCAAGAGCAGGTATTTGTGTTCTGTTAACAGGTTTTCCAATGGAAAGCATGTGGCATCCAGGGGTTACGTCCCCCCAGCTCAATCTAACTGCTGTGACAAATGGGATCATTTACAGGACAGCAAACAGCCACACACTTGTAGCTATTTGCTGCACCTAAGCGATAAATTTTAGTGCCTTAAACAGAGGCAGTCTGTGATCTATATAAGCGACCTGTAAATCAAGATAATAAGTAGCCAAATAAAATTGTTTGTCCTTTAGAGAGAGATATCTTGCAAAGAAGGCACGCATGTGTCATGTCTGCAAGGGATAGCATAAAACAAATTAATAATTAAGAATTCAAGGTCATGCTGGCAGTAATTGATCAAGAGTTACATTTTTGTGAGAACATCAAGAGTGAGTATGTTAAATTTCCTTGCTGCACAAATCAAACAAAACCCTTTCTAGAAGATCTCAGGCTCAAAGTTGTGTGCATCCTAGCTGTTACTCCAGAAAATCCATGTTCAGATTCATGGTTAGTACTAGCCAAATGTACATAGCAGTGATTATTTGCTTTAGATAAGTATCACTTTATAAGAATGACCAGATTCATTGTAGGTATAACAGTATTTCTTCCAAATTAGGAGATGCACTTAAAATACTTGTGCCATACTGCATGTTCATACTTGAAATATAACTTAGCTTCAAATGGGTGTTAAGCCTCACATCTTCAACAAAACATATTTATTACTCTTAGAGATTCAATTAAGTCAAGGGTGCTGAAGAAAAGGTCTCAAAAGGCAAGGTTTTTGTGAAAAACGGCAAACATCTTTAAGGAGATATTTTTTCTTCACAGCTAACTTAGCAACCAATTTAAATATATATAGCTCAGCCAGAATTGCTTTACTTAACCACCAAACTCCATTTCACAAGCCATTAATGACATCATATGAGACAGTTTCTCTCAATACCTCCAAGAAATTTTCAGCATGCTTCTGACCCTATTACTGCCTGCTTTGAACAGGTCTTTACAAAAAAATTCAAGGCACCTGTATGGGTGTTCCAGAAAAATTATTTCCTTGCAAGAGATGCTTACCAAACCCCTATTCCCTTCAGTGCCTCAGCCTACCATCACTCATTTCAGACACAGAATTCAACGCTTGGCCTTTGAATGATACCAAATTCCTTCTTGAATGTCAGCCTCTCATTCTGAGCGCAGTGCTCACTGGTGAAAGGGCCAACAAGAAACTGGCTTAAATAATTTGTTCTGGGGCCGATCTTCAGAGAATTTGGTTGTCACTCTGTAGAAGCTACAAGGCATCCCTGGAAAAATGGCAGCTGTATCCATTTGTGAATGTTCTGTTGAACAGTGTCTGTTCTACAAATACTGTATTCAAGTGCATTTCAATACACTGTGTGCAAGATACCAGATTCTAAGAGAGTCTCAGCTGCTTCAGCATAATAAAACAGCTAGAAAGATGGTATAAAGTATTGTGAACCCTTTTCTTGGTCAGGTCTGTCCATTGTTAAACATCAGCACCCTCAGGGGTAATGAAACTCTCTCATCACTATTTTTTCTGTGGCATGAAAACAGCACACAGCAGTCCACACAATATATTTTTTAATCTAAAAGGTCTTCCTGCACACTGAACTCATGCCCTGAGGTGCTCCCTCTGTCAGGGCTGAAGTTGGGGCAGCCCAGGGCTTTTGTGCTTTCTCAAGAAAGACAGAAGCAGCTGCCATTGTCAGGGTTATTGTCCATAGCCCATGGACAGCTCACACCATTAAAAACGTAAATCCAGTCAATGCCTTTATATAATGCATGTGCATGGTAAGGAGATTTCTCAGGAAGAGAGGACTGTTTGAGGTAGAGAGCATCACTGATCATTACTGTGAGTATGGAGCTTGTATATGCCAACTTTTGCTCAGAAAAGCCCTGCTCTCACTTGGAAGGTGCTTTAGTAGATGTGTTCTTCACCACATGTGCAGTCCAGAGCCCTTACGAAGAAAACAGATCCTCAGAAACTGGAGATTATCTCTTACTGAGAAAGAAAGGAATAAAATAGTGCATGCAGTTAACAGCACAAAGAGGGTGGCATTTGAAAAGAGCCAGGTGTGTGATAACCAGCAGGAAGATCTAAGTTTGAAGAGGGAGAGGGAATTTATTTCTGTGTGATAAACTGTAAATATCTTAATCCATTAAAGGTTGGACACTGTTTGAGAGGGAGCACCAAATAGGTCTGTGATGCATCACAGCAGTAAATGGAGGTACTGAGACCCTTACGGAATTTAATGAAGAGTAAGCTCTTACTCTTTTTCCAGGAAGACAATTTTCCCAGAACAGCCCAGGCCACACAAATTTGGAAGAGAAGCCTAATGACTTTTAAAAATGAATGTATCTCCTCAGTGAACAATGCCACCACTTCTAATCAGATCAAGCTGTGCTGTCAGTGCAATGGCAGACCAGCACTTTGTGATACCCACATTGCTGGGGCAATTTTTCCTGATGCTGCCTTAGCACACAGAGCTGTCAAAGGAAAATGGTGGTGAAATACTGCTTAACTCTTTAACTCCAATTCTGTTAAACAGACTAACATTGCTGGGTGTCCACAGCTTGCTACACAAGTTAGACGCAGCTGTGAATTCCCATGCTAAATCTTCCTAAAATCAAGATTTTTCCTAGTTTGTTTCATCCAGTTGAAGTAGATTTCTTTCTTTGCTCACTTTTCTATATTATGACTAACTATTTCTACTTCTGTTCTTGGTGTAGAATAATTTCCCCCTTATTGATTAAATTGAGATTAGTGACAAAGTCAGAGAGTGTGGCTTGGATCTGGTGGCTTTGTACTTTATTCTGATGCTGTTTTTCTAACTAATACTGGATGGAAATCTACTTTTGTGCCACATGTCTTCTAAATTTTGAATGGCACAAATAATTCTAAGAGGAAGACAGAATTCCACACTTAAAATTAATTTTGGGATTAGAGGATGGAGCTCATCCTACTCCATACACTACTATAGTCCTACACTCGCAGAGCAGAAATTCTGCATTCCCAATTAAGCCTTATGGTTGGATCCTAAAAGAAAATCACAGAAGATTTTCAGAGACCATAGACAGCTCTGTGGACATAGAGAAAGGAAGACAAATGAAAGAAACTGATGAAATGTGACCTTTCTTAACATATCCTATTTTATTGTGTTTGGTAGATACTGAAAAGGAGGTCCACAGCTAACCAGAGAAAAGTCTGGAGCTGTAAGGTTATAGGAAAATACAGGCCAGCTCACAGCTCTAATTCTGAGGTAAATACTCATCTTAAGCAGCAATTCTATAGTGCTGTGGATGCAAATTATGTACTGAGGAAAAAAAGAAAAGTGGGATATTTTACTTCAGAGCTTCCAGGAGAGCAGTGGAAGTTGGATTAGTGATGTTGAATAGGCCATGTCAGCCCCAAGCACTGTTTGTATTAAAAAAAAAGTATTAACAGAAATTATTAGTAAAACTGTATTGGAAAGAACAGGTCACTGAGCAAGCAACAATTAGGGAAGGGGCAGCAAGAAACAACTGTTGGAGTAGGGAATGGCTAACCAAACATGACAGAAGTGCAGGAAATAAGGAATAGGTGACAGAGGAGAAGCAGCTCAAACATAGGATCAGTTGCTGCTTAGATAAGGGCTTGGTACCTGGCAGCACCTTGAGAAGATCGAACTATGAGTGAGGTGAATGCTCCATTTTAGAAAGAAAGCAACCAGCTGAGGTAGCAGCTGCCTCATAATCTCATTAGAGAAGTGACCTGTGAAATAGTTACAGCTACAGTGTGTAAGATAATTATATTATCTGTCTACTTTGGGGTGTTCTTTTCTTTTTCTGTGTTTAATAAAATAAAGTCAACTGATATTAGAAAGCAGAGAAAATCAGTTCAGTGAACCCAAAAAGTGCAATTAAATTTTCCTGAAGTTTCAAGATGAAGCCTGAGCTGCCATTAACTATGACTTGACAGAGCATCCTTGTCCCTTTTCCTGCATATCAGTCCTGATAGCATAGGCTTGCTTAAAAACGGGTGACTGATTGGGGTGGGAGTTAAAAACATGACATATTTTAGGGAAAGTTTAAAATGCAGCAAATACTCTCCAGCATTATAGAAACAGGAACAACACAAGAACTAGAACAAGAGAGGGCAGTTGCACCCAGTCTTTCTAATCATATGGAGTACAAAGTCTTTAGGATCTCAGTACTCATGTTCTGGGCACCAATTTCTTCAGACTACTCCTGGTCAAGGTTTTTTCCTTTAAACATTTCAGGAAGTGTCGAGGAGAGGAATGGACGAGCTCTGTTAGTGATAACAGCTGGTGCTCAGCTGTCACCCTTCCAAAGGGCCCAGTAGCCTCTCAGTTTTATCACCAGGTGTTTATTCTCAGCATGACAGAGGAGTGGCTGCCAAGCGTCCACAAAGGATAGGGATAGCAGCTGTGAGCAACTACCATCTTTGGGGGAAAAAATAGCTATTAGCAGAGCATAAGGTGTCTTGGAAAAAGGCAGAAAACGAGATCAAAATGTCCTGATGACAGTCAGTCTGCGAGAACATGGGTTAGGCACCCAAAAACGAAGAAGTCAGACTGAAAGGAAGCTTTTCCCACTGCACGGGTCAGTGATTTTACAGCCATTCACAATCCTTTTGTGAAAAAGGGGGTGAATCTAGACCATTCTAGAAAATTCCTCTTTGTAGCACAGAAATGAAGTCAGAAGTATATCTTCAAGGTTGTTTCCCTCCTTGGTTAAAGATCATTTTTGCTTTCCTAGGTAGCACAGCCCAGGTTTCAGGAGTCAGAATGAGTATTTACTGATATTTTGAACTGTAACTCCAAAACTATTAAACACTTCCCTCACTCACAATGTGGTTTTCCATTTCTCTATGATCTTTGGTCTTCCACATGGAGAAATAGTAGACATTTCATCCTTTACTATGTTGTTCCTTTTCTGCTTGAACTAGTATGGGTTTAAATCACTTGCTTTAAAAGTGTAATGCGGTTTACTCTCACCAGGAGTTAACACTAATTAGCTTTACATTTCTGATTTTTATAAAGAGAGACTGCAGTCCGAGGGTATATCTGTGCCTGAAATATGTGAAATTTTAGGTTAATCCATGAGCACATCAAAACAATTCCTTCTTTACTGCTCATATCCTTCTAGTGATCTCTTCTGCATCTGCCTCTGTTGCCATCACGGGTGTCACTTCATGGATCATTGTCACACACACAGACATGAGGGAGATATTCCCACAACTGCATTACTGGTTGGTGGTGGCAGAGAAAGCTAAACTAAAGCTCCCACTTTAAAATATGGAAAATCTACTGCTCTGACTGCTCTTAAAATTGCTAGAGCCCTGAAGCTCCCTCAGGGCAGTGAATGTCATGCAGTTATATATGCAAAGACAAACAAAAGAAGCAAAACACACACCCAGGGCATTCAAACTACTTTCATTGCCATTAGTTAATTGCCATCTGATTATGAACTTACTACAATACCTATTTTATTGAAACACCTTCAGGTATCTTTTTTTTTAAATAATAAAAAAAAAAATTGAAATTATGTAGCCTTAACTCTCACTCACAAAAGCTTGTCCTTTTTTTCCATTCTGTGAAAATTTGTTGATAACCAAACCTTGTCTCAGAAGGGTCATTCATTTGTACCAACAAACTCCACCACTGCACTGCTTTGAAACAACACTGAGAAGTTGCTGCTCATGCTTTGGTCTCCCAAATTTCAAGGAACACCCAGAAATACCCATTACACTGACCGAATATAAGCAGCACAATGTCTGTTCAACTGTTTGGCCAAGTAGGAAAACATTCTTGGGAGGAAACCACTGAGCCATCAAAATTATTTTTACATTTAGTTTAATTGTGTGGCTAGCCTCAGATCCTCATCAGCAAATGAAAATAACTGAGTGAGGACAGCTAAAGCAGTGACTTTTCAGCCATGACCTTGTACGCCTAGGAGCAGCCACTGCTCTATAACACCGTGTGAAACAGAAATAGAGTCCAGAGTCTCCTTTGATGCATCTAAACCAAGAAAAGAGCTGCTAACAATGACTGTTAGTAGTTCAAAGTCATTTATGGCCATAAGAAAAGATTTAAGTGTCAGGCCATAAAAATAGGTCATTCTATTGTTTGTATTATCCATGCAGATAAGATATGCAATATCTGGCAGTGGTTTCCAACCAAACTGCAGTTAGTCAGGCTCTCCTTTATCTACCTCTTGGACTTAGTTTACTTCAAATCCTTTCATGGTTTTTTACTCCTGGAAGGAAGAGGAGACAATAGGGAACTTATTTTTGAAAAAAAAAAAAAAAAAAAAAAAAAGGGGGGGGGGAAAAAAAGAAAAGAAAAAAAAAGGGGGGGGGGAATTGCATTTTCTACCCTTTTTCTTTGGTACTTTTAATCTCAACAGTGCTGTAAGGAGAAAAGTCACCTGGAAATGCTTTGAAAGACACTGCCAATGTAGCCTTAAAACAAGGTAGAAAGAAATCAGTTACCAAACCAGGAGACTATCCAGAAATCTGGAAACACTCCTTGATGTATATTCATTATGAGAAATGGAAAGAGGGCAGGACAACAATATCTAAATTGTCTCAAACAAGCCCTGGAAGCTTTGTGTACAGATGGGAGCCAGAAAAATAAACCAGCTACTCATTTTTCTTCCTTTTCTAATTTGAGGAGGAGAATGGATTTTCTCTCAGGAGTACTCCATAAACAATTGGCGACACTAACAGTAACACAAAGTAGGCATAGAATTTGTGTCTGAACATAAGCTATCACTTCTTCCAGGGCTCTTGGCTTTTGTTGTTGCAATTCTGTTTGTTTTGTTTTTAGGAGAAAGTGGGAATTTGCCCTGTTTTCTGAGCCACCCCTACTTTATCCAGTTAAGACTGGAACAACATTTTAACGAAAATCAACTCAAGTGTTGAGAATCCAATCAAAGGAAAATTCCTATTTTATACCATTGTACTGAGCATGAAACTGTCCAAGGATTGTGCCTATCACTACGATAGTCAAAGCATGGGGAAGAGAACTGGAGAGTAGAAAACAATTGAACAACAGAGGAAAAAGTTGTTTTCAATTACAAGAGAGTTATCCTGACAGAATAACGTAATGAAAACTCATGGACTTCAGAGTCATAGATAATTTTGCAGAACTCAGCCTATAATTTACAAATGCCTTGGTAACTTCAGTCTAAACCAATCTCAGGAATAAAGTCTGCCCAAAGTATCTTATGAAGACACTGTGCTATGCAAAAGATCAACTGAAGTTTTTTGGGCTTTTTAAAAACTTGAAAGTCTGATTTATTCCCAATACAAAAACAAAAATGAAAACACAGGACTTGAAAATAAACAAATATTTTAAATTAAGACAGATATTCCCACAGTACTACAAGCTAAATTAATAAATAAATACAAACTCTTGCTCCACAAATACCTTCATTTCATCTCTGTGTCTATAAAGACAGGCTCTATTTATTTCCATGGATACTCAGGACTGCTTGGAAGTCATCATTTAATTACCACTACAAATCTTCAGCAAAATAAACACTGAGGTGGTAATGAAAAACTATTCATAATCCACCTTGTTTTCACCTAAATTGAAAACTACATTCTTCTGAATTTAAACCTCGTCTCTCTTGGGGTTCGCTTCTGTTTGAGCTCTTAAGATATTTGCTCTTCTAATAGCTACATGATTGCAGTGGATAGACATGTCTTCTTTCTATTAATCTATATTTAAACATTCAAAAGTAATGGCAGGGACCTGACAAGTTAAGGAGATTAAGATTTAAGGCTAATAATCAGACAGAGCCTTTATTCCAAACTTTTTGCTGATTAAGGGAAATGTCTGGAAAAAGTACATTACGTTTTGTTTGGCATATGGGAAACAGTGATAGCGCCACAGAGCAGCTTTTATTGCATTTGAGAGAAGTAAATTTTTTTTAATATTTCCCAAGTTTTGCCAGAGCATAGTCTGATTTATATATAATAGAGAAAAATACAATATAATAGTTTTTCAAACTTTCTCAGTAGAAACTCTTTCATCCAAAGCCATTCCAACATGGAAGTTAAACAGATGCTGCGTCTGCATACATTTGCCTGTAAGAACTTTGGGTCATGCATTTTAAGAATCCCTGTGATGCTCTGCATGGTGTAAAAGAGATGTGTGTGAACAAAAGCTGAAGGGAAGTTTGAAAAAGCTCATTCAAGTATCTTCTGCACTTCCAAAATATCTTGTAAAGCTTGGAAGACAGGAAAGATCCTCCCCCTCTTCTAAGAATTTCTCCAACAGCAGAAGACTCTTCTATTAACTTCGCTCTTCCCTTTCTGGAGCAGCCCTTCCTTACAACTTCATGGAGTAGCTGCTCTGCAGTGAGTGAGATCAACAAGAGGAGGTTTCCTAGAATCACAGAATGGCCTGGGATGGGAGGGACCTTAGAAATTCTCTCATTTCAACCTCCCTGCCTTGGGCAGGGACCAGGCTGCTCAGAGCCCCCTCCAGTCTGGCCTGAAACACTTCCAGGGATGGGGCCACAGATTCTCAAGGAAATCTCTTTCAGTGCCTCACCATCTTCACATGGAAGAATTTCTTCCTAATAACTGATCTAAATCTACTCTCAGTGTGAAGCCATTCCCCCTTGTCCTGTCACTCCATGCTCTTGGAAATAGTCTCTCTCCATCTTTCCTGTGGGCTCCCTTCAGGTACAGGAAGGCTGCAATTATGTCACCTCAAAGCCTTCTCTTTTCCAGGCTGAACAATCCTAAAATCTCTCAGTCTTTCATCTTCTGATTTCTTTCAACAAAAATCTGTCAGGAAAATATTTTTCTTTTCTGAAATAAGAATAATCTCTTCTGTAAGAAGTCGCCTAAAAAATACATGATTACAGACATCTCGAAAAATAAACATTTCTTACCTACTCTGCTCTAGTGGACACCAAGGTCTTCTTATGGTTTCATCCTCTGAGTAGTTGAGCTGCTACATCTCCATGGTCTAAAGCCTGAAAGTCTGTCAGTCACTCTCAGCTGATGCAGGGTGAGGTCCTTTACACACAGTGTGCAGTGTGTACCAAGAGCTCTGAGTGATTTCTTCTTGCAGGAAGATTTCTGTGAATATGCTCAGTTCTGGACATTTTGAATATATGTTGTATGGCTCAAAAGAAAAACAAAAAGAAAAGAAAAGGTGAGTATTTTTGATTCCATTCAGGGATAATCCAGTTTTCCCTTTCACTTCCCTAACTTCCCTTACCAAGCAGGACCTTTCTTTTATATTCCACATTTCAGATATTCAGGCTACTTACAGTTTTTTACAAAGCTGAGTTTCAATTAAAAAAGTTTCATTTTGATGCCTGAAAGGACTTAATTTTCTTGATGTTCAAGTTGCTGTCTATTCAAAAAGAGAGGTAGATCACTGTAGTGATCAATACAGCTTTCCATGCACAGGCACATGCCCAGGAGAATGACATAAGAGGCATTTGAGCTATAAATCTCATGTTTTCTTTCTAACAAGCTGGTAATTCTTGGGGTGGGAGACAGGCAAAGGCTTCACATTAGTCATAAAGGAAATTTATACATTAATGTTTTTAATGTTGTACAAGGTATTGTTAAGAAATTATTTGGAAGTTTCTTTATGGTCCCTTTAAGGCTAATACCATACGTGTGGGGAAGAAAGAATAATGTCTTCCCTTTTGTCAGCAGATTTCTTGATGGGCTGGGAGGAAGCAAAACCAACTAGAAACAGTAAAGCACAAGCTTGATATTTAGCTAACAAAAGAAAGGCATCTAATGGGGCAGCATAGCTCATTCTTTATTTTTATTGACCTTGGAGTTACTTAGATTTTTTTTTCCCTTTATTTATTTTCATAAGAATAACTCCACTCACCTTTCAGAGCACTTGCTGCTAATGTACTTCCACCCCCTTCAGCCTTGAAATAAAATACCCAAGAACACAATGCACATTCACAGCAGCAAGACAAAGGCTGCACAGCTCTGCAAATCTGCAGCATTTGACTCAGACCGCAAAACTGAAAGTGGAGGAATTTACCAGTGCTAGAGGACAAAAAGTCATATTTCTTGGGAGGACACATAACTTACTCGCCTGTGGCATTTCTTGAGACTCCAATCCTGAACAAGGGTTTTCCTGCTGGAAGCGTAGTCCATTTTCATTTCTTTTCCCCATGAGATCCTATGACTGCTTTACTACTTTCATTTACAGTAGTGGTGCTGTCACTGTAGTGCTGCATGAACCTCAGTATATTTGATCACAGGAGACATTTCTACTCAAGCTTTTATAACACATCGCTCAAGGCTCTTCTCTTTCAAGCTCGTTTCCTCAGTTCTTGAGCTTTTATGAAGTGACAATATCATTTAAATAAAATGATTGCGCATATCTGAATGAGAGTTTTCACTGATCCAAACTATGCTAGGCACCACCCTGTCCCATCCAGTGGCTGAAGGAAGCCTACAAGGAAGCCAGAGAGGGACTTCTCATCAGAAGCTGTAGTGATAAGACAAGGAGGAATGAGTCCAAATTTACAGAGAGCAGGGTTAGATCAGATGTCAGGAAGAAATTCTCTCCTGTGAGAGAGGTGAGGCCCGGGCACAGGCTGGCCAGAGAAGTGTTGGATGCTCCATCCCTGGAAATATTCTAGGCCAGGCTGGAGGGAACTCTGAGCAACCTGGTCTTGTAGAAGGTGCCCCTGTCTATGGCACAGGGGTTGGAACTTGATGATCTTTACTGTCCCTTCCAACCCAAACCTTTCTATGCACTCACACCATCCCTACATCATATGATCCTCACTAGACATAGCATAGAATCATAGCCTGGAGATGAGTTGAGGCACATGAACTTGGAGCTAAAAAACCTACATCAAGAGCATTGGAAAGAATTTATTCAACTGACAGATGCTGTTATGTTTTCCTTAAATTTCAGACAGAGAAATGCAAGCACACCCTGGAGATCGTTCATAATAAATCCATTGGTTCCAGGCATGCTCCACATGTTCAGTACTGTATCTGTGCCTGCACAGAAACAACCAAAAACCTCAGAGGGATGTCAAGATGAACTGCACAGCAACTATCATATAGCTGGAAAACCCATCTCACCACACAAAGTCCTTCCACGAGCAATTTTCCGTCAGAAAGTAACTTGGGTGTTATAGACAAACTGGAAGCCTGTGACACTTATAAATATGTTTATAATTTATATTACCTTGCACTGAGTTAAAATCTAAGGACACTAAAATGGCATAAGAGATATTAGTGTATAAATTTTGTGTAAACATTTTACGTAAGTGCATGAGCAACTACTTCAGGCACACAAAAGACAGGCATTGTCACCTCTCAGAGACATCTAAACTAAAAGGAAGAGTTGTCAGAAAGAGGAAGGACAAGTTAAGCATAAAGGACTATTAAAAGGCAGAACTTACTCACAAATACACCACAAGAATGACTAGCAATGTTAAAAAAAAGAAAGGTGAGCAGTAGGAAGAGGAAAGGACACACCACCTTTTTGGAAGGGAGATAAAATAAAAACATGAGGCAGAGTAAGGAAAATTAGAGAAGAAAGGAGAGAAACTCCCTTTGCTTTCAATTTCACTTAGTGAAATTTCAACCAAAAAATAAATTAATAAAAAGCCAAATTTCATCTCAGAAAAAAGTACTTAATGCAAAGAACTTATGATGCACCAAAATATGTCTGCAGATTCACAACGTGAGCTGACTTGTCTGCTCAAGGATGGTGAGACATTTTGAAATTTCTTTTTCTTTTGATTAATTATATTTCTCAAGAACTCTTCAGCATTTTAATTGGGTTTTATATGTATTCTATGTCATAATGAGTAGTAGCATCAACCCGTACTATTCAAAATTTATTTAACTTTATAAATTAGAAAGAGCTGTGCATTAAAATAAGGAATGTAGACATTTTCTAAGTAGCTGATAATATCCAGAAGGAAGTGCAAAATGTCCCATTTATAGATGTTACCATCATTATTGTTTATTACATTCATCAGTGAACAGGCTGCTCCAGTCACTGCTGAATCCCATGGGTGCAATTCTATTTCATGACAGACTATATTTAAACACTTTGCTTACTTGTATGGTCTTCCTTTCACATAAATTCAGTGTTTGCTACACCAAACTAGACACAGGATCTGCCTGTGGGGAAACTGTAAAATTGGTCTCTCTCTAAATACATTGAACAGAAAATCAAGGAAATATAAACTCAGAGCGTGCCAAAATATTTTGTCCCTTGAAGGTAGCAATGATTTATGCAAACCAGTTTACTTTTTGCGTTGCAGGCATTAAGCAAAGCCAGGGTTCACTAATGAGTTATCAGGAGAATGGGAGAACAAGCTAAATGGGGAATCCTTTTAGTGCTCTCAGTGGTAAATTAGGTCTATCAAGACCACAATAAGAATACACAGAATAGTCAGTATTAGGTTAATTCCCTCACTTGGCGTGAAAGGCTGGAATTTAGCTGGAAACAAAATAAGGAAAGCTTTTGGGTCTCAATCAGTTTAGCATTTGCAGACATTTATCATATATTTAAAGTACGGGATGCCTTTTCATTTCACTGCAAAACAAGGAGCCAAGAGGAAGTGCAATAACAGTGCTCATATTATCAGGGCATTCTCATATGGAACATACGGAAGAGATTGGCAGGAGAAGTTTAATCTGCAACCTTTCTTCAGTTTAATTTGAACTAGATTAGTAAAAACACATTTTTCTTAATACTTGGAAATATTTTCATCATCCTATCCCACAAACTGAAGATCTAAAAGTGGGTTGAATTCAAAAATACACCTTTTGTTGTGTCAGCTGATTGCAGCATTTGTGTAAAGGAAAATCATTAGTTATCTTCTGTCCAAAAAAATGCCAAGGACCAATTTTCCTGTATCAACCTTCCCATTGCATCCATGATATGCATATGACAAAGACCCAAAAATCCAAGGGAAGATTTAGAAACATTCATTATATGGTAATTTCTTTTTGGCTTAGATGCTTGGTCAGTGGTGGTGTCTTTATTTTATTTGAGCTTAGTTTGCATCTCTTACAGCATGAGCATAACCAAACAATCCTGTGGTAGGGATTTAAGACCACAGAAGCCAAATCTCAGCTTTGAAATTTTCTAATATCATTTTTCCTCACTCCTGAGACCTTTTATTACATGATACAGCTGAGCCAAACCTGGCAACCATTTTTTAGTTGAGCAGGGAATGTCTCAATCTGTTATACCAAAGCCAGATGGCTACTTTCTGCAAGTGTTTTCCAGCTTGAAAAGGGAAAATCAGGATTCTGTGCCAAAGACTCAGCCCTTCAAATCCATGGGTTAGGGTCAGAGTCAGAGTTGCACAAAAGCACCAACAGGGGCCTGGGGAACAAGGTATGATCCCCAAAGCTTGTTTGTTGCCTATAATTTAGGATACTTAGAGAGGATAACGGCTGGGGGATCAATAACGTTAAAAAAAAGATAATCATCTAACAAGTAACAGATGACTGCTGGGAAATACATAAAGGCATGTTTGTGTATTGTGTGGGCAATAATCTTGTTTACAATCACACCACCACAGATTTATTATGTGTCAATGCAATGTTATATAAAACCATACTTTAAAATATTATCTTGCATTCAGTATTTGCCACCACATCAATTGCTAAAATTATGTGCCTGCTTCAAGGTATTTTTTTTTCTTAAAACATCTGTGCATGTGTGATATCAGCAGCGACTCTGCTGCTAGTTCCAATCACCCTTGCATAAACTCATGTAAAATATTTTCTCCACCCCCACAGAACCAAGTGCGAATTTTGCTGAAGCTTTTAGTTGTCAGGAGTGAACAGAAAATATATTTGGCAAGCCACAGGAAAGGCTCAAACCCCTGTGGAGCTTTCTGGGAATTTATCTTAAGCAGTGTCCAAAATGGAATTCAGAAAAGCTGTTTAGTATGTCCAATCCCTCATTTAATCTACATATGTTTGTACAATTATTGCTATAATAAAAAAAAAAAAAAAAAGATAAAATGAAATACTGTTGGTGGTTACTAATGACAGCTGGAGGTCAGAGAGTAAAAGGCTTTTAGAAGTTCTATTAAGAAGAAAAAAGATGAATGTATAAATACTGGCAGGAAATAACTTATCGCTGAGCCACTACAGCATTCTGACATCTTCGCAATGCAATTTCAGTTCAGGTCACTTCCTATTCTACATGCCTTTTTTACTGTTTACTTTTCTAAAGTATAATCATTTATCAGATGTGATTTCAAGTGTAACTTTTGAGACACAGTGAAGGAAACATTATACTGAGCTACTTTATCTGCAGCACCACATCCTACACACCGTGACAGAATCATAGATGCAGCTATTGTGTATTTGCCATGCAGGAGCATAATCAGCTCTCATGCTTTTGGCATAACCCAGGAGACTGAGGGAATGGGAACTTTCAATTAAAAACCGCATTTTCCAGTGTGAACTCAGCTGGAAAGGATTAAAGATTTAGAAACCAGAGGTTACGGTAAGAAACAAACATCGCCCTTGTCATTCTAATTTAACTGATATAAAATTTAAAGGTATTAATTTTTTTTTGTTTGTTTTTAATAAAATCATTATTTTTTTCCATCTGTTAAACCACATCACAGGCTATACTGCACCAGGTTCAATTCCATACTCTGTGCTAGCAGAGAAACCTCATTAGAGGATATCACTTCCAGAGTTGTTCTTTGGAGGAAAAGACATTTTTTGGAAGAAAACTTATCTTTTAGATAACTCAAAAAAGATCAAACAGCAGACAGGGCAGTCATCCAGATGGACCAAGAAAACCTTTTCCTTAGCTGAAAGAAAGATGCTGGAAAGACACTGTGTCTCCAATCATTCCTTGTTTTCCCTCATTCGCTGCTCAGGTCCCAGTCACAATCCAAAGAGAAATTTTAACGAGACTGAAGCCGGATCCTCATTAATTAACCCCTACAAGAGAGAATTGAATCTTCAAAGAATAAACTGCACTTTCCCAAGCTTTATCCAGACACGATTTTCTTTAAAGATGCTTCTGCTCTTGGAGAAATGAAGCCTTTTTTGCTAATGGACCCAGACTTGGTTTGATTTTCATCAGCACTGCAATACAAGGCTGTGTGGTACAAAGAGGAGGAAAATTTAAGTCACTGGACCTGAGTCAAAGACTCATCTTCAGGGGAGAAGGAAACTATTTTGATTGTCAGATTTCTGGTGTCATGCACAGCTGTCATGATTTCCCAGTCAAGGTGGACACAGGGTGGAGTAGCTTTATCCTTCATAGGATGATCGATTACTGTACAGTCCTCTGGGATCAACACTTTTACAACCATGACAACGAGCATTCAGAAATTTTGCCTCCCAATGTATGTCCTCAAGTAGAGGTGAAAATAAAAACATTTACAGTAGTCATTCTACTAGATGTGGTGTGCTCAGATTTCATCTTTTTTTTACACCTAGAAAAAGATCTGGCACTAGAACAGATTCCATGGATCCTTGGAAACTAAATATTCTTTAAAACATGTCTTGTAGTTGTGACACTTGCCTAAAATGCCTTCATGGATCCACTCAAATCTGTATCCATTCCCATTCAATCAACAATTCAGAAAAATTGAAGGAATGGAAGCCTCTGAAGTATGAAAGTCAGCAAAAGTACAAGGGGAAATAAATGGAAAATTTTTCAGGATTTGAATTTTTCAAAAATCAGAAACCAGAATCCTTAGTCTTTCTCATATTGAAGATTACACAGATGTACTTCATATTAAATATAATTTGGTTGCAGGTGGCACAGAATTTGACTCCAGTTAAATTAATTCATCAGATGTGATAAACTTATTATATATACTGAAAATATCTAAACAAATGTAAATAATTATTTTTAAAAATGTTTTGAATAAGACCAGTCTAGTTTACAGGATAATTTAAGCTCAGAACAAGAAGGTATGACCATAGCATCACCATTTTGTGCTTTTATGAAACATGGTAGCCCTTATCAGCTACTGTATCAAGGTCCAATTCCAACAATGTTTATTTTATTTGCATCTATAAAAAATTATTCAACTTTTTAATTTCCTGCATCACTGATGTATAAATTCATTCCACAGAAAGACTTTGCCCTTGACACTGCAGTGCCAAGTTTGTCCTGCATATTATTATTATCAAGTTAGCTATCTCAAAACTCACAACACCACAAATGCAATTTCCTTCTCCAATACAAAAATACTGTCATGGCCCTTCCCACCTTCTCTCTACTTTTAACCTCTACTAGAACAGTTTAAGAAGGAGATTTCTATCCTCATGTGCCTCTGGTTCACTGAAGAAAGGAGACATCTAGATTGGTAGAGGTTGACCTGAAAATGTTGCACTTGGCCAAGGCAGTCTAGTGCACATGGCCTGACTTATGGGTGTGATGTACCTGGGGAATTAAGACATCACCTAGTTTTTCTACTTCTCTTAGTTGCCAGCTCTCTGTTGCCATGAATCTGATCTAAAGGTCACAAGACTCAAGTTCCAGCTTTATTTTTATTTTATAGATTCTTATTAATGTGTAAAAAAAAAAAAGGGGGGGGGGGTTGGAAGGGTGCTTTCTAAAATAAGCAAGAGCAGGTAATAAAAGATCTTCAAATGAATTTAAAATGTTTCATAATTTGTCCATGATCCTTTTATTTTGCTAGTGTATTTTAAGAATTCAAATTTAAAAATACTGAAATTTTAAGCTCTTCAAACCATGCCACTTATCTTGCTCTATTTGACTAGCACTTTTCACAGTGGTGTTCTAACTTTAGTTAAGGCTTTGAGATATTTTATTTAGTACTTGAAAAATGTGCTGCCTAAAATCAGGGCAAAAATACAAAAGTAGTATATAAATTATATTTTCAATCTAGCACAACCTCATATTAGGTTTATCAGTAGCTGAATCAAAGAGAGATGTATTAAGAGAAATAAAACCTATATTTTGTTGCCATTGATCTACTTTAAAGTAAACACATGTTTTTTCAGTTTCCTTACAATGTTTATACAAGCATGGAAATATTCATAAGCAGGTACTCACGTCAACAACCAAATCACCTACATTTCCCATTTAAAAAATAAATGTATGCTCTCTAAAATTATTAATTAATACTAAAAATGAAAAATAACCACCATCATGCCACGGATGTGACTGGATTCTATTCAAAGCTACTTAGCAATAATTAGGGCACCAAGACAGCTGTTAACTGTGAAAATGGATAGTTGCAGTTATTATTAGTTCAATAAAATTTGATGGATGGAAATAAACTCTTGGTCTCAAATGTGTTTGGGAAAAAAAACCTCATGGTAACATAGAAGCTAAATACTGCAGTAAGTGTGACTCAAGTAGGGCTTTTTCCTCATTATTCTTAATAGTTCAGGTGTTTCCATTTTACAGCAAGGTAGATTGAAAATAATGCTTCAGATCGATAACAAAACCAGAGCAAATTAAAAAATAATTAAATAATAATTAAAAAAAAAACCCCAAACCTTTTCTTTACAAGAGTTCTATTGCACTCAGAGGCAATGATTTCTGTTGGTTTTGTAATGAATATTACTTGAAAATTACAAGCCAAAGAAACTAAGAAATGCTAAAGGCTTTTATGTTTGCCATCACAACAATATCTCAGATAAGTGCCCGCAATTTTCTGGCTTCTCCCTGTCTCACTTTTCTAATCCGGTCTTCCTGGAAAATGATGAACCAAGAGCCTTAGTTATCCAAATTCTACAGCTGGCTGCCTGGAGCTTCAAAGTTACTAATATAGGTCAAAAACTCCTAAAGTAACAAAGTCAAGGAGAAATTTATCTACTGTGTATTACGTATCTTATTTAGAATTAAAACCACATTTTCTATGGGAGTAAAAAGCAAAATAAATTTCAAGAAATCCCTACAGACATGCATGAATTTAAATAATCCAAACCTCTTCATATTAAAAAGAAATTAAATTATTAAAAAATTAGCATTCATTTAAGAAAAATTGCCAAAGCTTGTATGAAGTCTACCTTCTGCTCAGGTGCGAAGCAAACAAACTCTGCTCAGGGAACTGGTCTGCCCCCGACTAAGCCGCTACTTCTATTTTCCCTGCTCACCTCCCTGAACAGACAGATTGCTAATGCCACAAGCATCAGGACTGGAGCACGTGCTCCTGAGACTTGCACTTTCCACGGACATACATGCATGGATATTCATGCAAATGAAATAAAATGGCCTTGGACACTCTGAAAGTTATTTCACGGCTACAATTTTAGGGCTTATTCAGAAGATATAATTGTTTTGTCATGATTAAAGTGTAGGAGCTGTCAAGGGAACCAGTTGGTCAAAATAACATTAAAAAGACAAAGATTGATAGTAGTGAAGGTTATTGTTGCATTGATTATTGTATTTTGAGCAGGCATTTTACATTCAAAGAGCTTTGCAGCCTTGGAAACCTGATGAAATGCAGGATATAAACACTGAGTGGTGCTTCTATCAAGGCAACTGGTAATGGAAAGAGATTTTATATAGTTACTGATGAAATGTCTCGCTTTTATACCATCAGTGTTGAATTGTTGGCAGATAGCTAGTATTAGGGATGCTTATTTTGGAGAGGCAGGAGTCTTTCCTATCTCTCCTTCTTCTAAGCAAGCAATTGTGAACCCATCTTTAAACAGTTTCATCCTTTTCTCTGTGCCTTTTGAGGAGAATCAAATACACTTCTCTCTGCTGACATTGAAAAGTAGGCAAGGAGAAGGGCAGTAAAAACCTGTTTTACCTTCATCAAAAAGGAGTGCTGCAGTTCCTACACTATTAAAAAGTTTGTGAAGTCCCTTTACGGTCTCAGGGAAGTCCCAGATTGATATAATGTCACAAGGGGAGCAGGGATTGAACATAGCAGCAGTTTAGCATCTTCTATGTCCTCTGCTTGGTGAATGTATGTTGCCCTGGCAAGAGAATGGGATTTTATGATCTTGTAATGGGCCTCTTCCATCTCTAATTACTACCTCACAGGGGCACTGTGAAAATTATTTAGTTAATGTTTGCACAGCTTTCTGACCATGTAAAGTACCGTTAAAGTGCTAAGCATTACTATTATCATCCAATTATACAATCAATCCAAATTTGAGTAGCACTAAAGTAAGTTCCAGTTCCAATTATGCTAATTAAACTGCAAAGGGAGTGTACATCCAGAAGTTCCTACCATACCCAGTAGGCTATTGCAGTACCTTTGAGAATCCTCATTACAGTGACTTCTCCCAGCATACATTAAACACATATTTACCTGACTGTGAACTTCAGGTATGTGCCTGAACGGGAACAATGTCAACCTGGATGGCCCTGACAGACAGATGGTGAGTACTCAGATGCTCAACTGATGGAATTTACATGGGGGTCTGCAATGCCAAAGCATATATTCCAGATGAACACAAAGTCCAGGCTAATCAGTCTCATGTTTAGACTGGTAATGCCCTCACTGAAAAATCAGCAAAGCCCTGGGGCAGAGTTCAGGTGGTGGAAATGACTTGCCTCTGTTTTGGAATTTAAACAGTATTGAAGGGATAGACAAGATTTCCTGCCTGCCTTCCTCTGTCAGTTGTGGAAATTTTTCAGGGAAAAGAATGGAGGGTGAAGTTAAATCTCTGTGCAGGCCTGGTCTCCAGCATTACCCTGGATGGCAAATACCTGCAAGCAGATCAATAGAGAGGACGGGGTTTTTTTTGTTCTTCATTTCTGTGCTCCAGCTTTACTCTCAGATCACCTGTGGTACTGACAGGTCTTGCACAACTAGTCTGGGTTATGGCCAGCAGCAGTGCTTGAGTTCAGAGCTTGGGCTCACAGGAGCTGTATGGGACTGGACTGAAGAAATCCAGAGCCCCAGCTGAAAGCTAACTCCACTACAGCTAAGAATTGGTGTATAAAAACAAAAAAAAATCCCCAAACCATAACCCCCACCCACTCAGCTATATCAGTAGAAGCTTTTCTCCTCAACGAAAGCTCTAGGAAGAGGGAGCTGTGAGATGTCTCTCACATCAATTACACAGCATGGAAATATATGAGCTCTTTCAACCTGCCCCTTTACTATCTTAGCTGGTCATTAGAGATCAGGATAGGATATGTCTTCATATTAGTTTGGAAAAGATTTGTGGGGTTTATTGATGGTGCCCCCTCTCCCTGTGCATTTCTTTACAACATAGTTGGTGGCCTGTTTCCTGAGGTTATTATCACTACCTAATAGATTTCTTGACTCAGCAGGCAGCTGGTGCTTCGGATACTGCTCTGGATTTCTCCTGATGCTTTCCTTTGGTTTGTATAGCTGTAGATTATACCCTTGATGAAGGAGTTTACATGTGTTAGAGGGTCCTGGGACAATAACTGCAGTGCATATTCCGGGAACTCTCCAGGAGTAGGAGCCTGCTACATGATTATGGGAAGTGGGAAGTGACGCCATTCAGGAGGTGTTTTCAGTTCTGGGTTTGCAATATCACTGTTAATATACAAATAAAATATTGAGCTGTCTGTGCTGAAGGGATGTAGTAAATAGGAACTAGAAGGAAGACAATCCCTTTTGATTTATGACAATTTTCACATCTATTTAAACTTTCTCCTGTAACAAATTTCAAAAGAAAAGAAGGTGGGGGAAATGATGCATTCAAACCTCTGCTTGACTTGCGTGCCACACAGTCTTCTTTGCACACAAGGAGAATCCTGGGCTGCGAACATTTTAAGCACAGCCTCAAAGTCTGTAAGGAAACCAAGTGCAACTGTTCCATCTGCGCTCTTCTACACTCTTCCTTACCCACACCAGAGAAGGGAGATGTGACTGGAGCTATGATCAGCTGTGACAATCTCAAAACAAACCAGCAGTCACTAATTCTGAAACAGAGCCCCCGGTTATCCATCCAAAAATGTATGCATCACCTTAAGTCTCTCAGTATAGCAGTGCTACAAAAGAAGATTTATTTATTTTATTCTTACCAATAATTTTATCTGATTATTTCAGAGACTTTAAAGCCTCATTCACACCTGAGGAATCTTAGACTGCTTAGTTCTGCCTTTATCTGTATTTTTAACACATTAAAATCTCAATTTATTAAACTCATAGAAGTCAAAACTGCTTCCCATATACATAATCCTAGCAATCATGTGAAGGCAGTAGAAGTAAAAAGGAAAACATAAATAAAGGGATTACATTTTCATAATAAAAACATGATTATTCAAAACATAACTATTCAAGACTACAAAAGACTACAACCTATTACATAGCAACTTCAAAATATAACATAATGCTGTGTCAAGACAGAGAAAAGTAAATCTGAGCAAAACCTTTGGGCATCTGGGTATAGATATGAAGATACATATATCTTGACAAGAGTGTGTAATGAAAGCATTATCTTTAAAGCTTGGGCTCCAATTATGTTGTTGTATAAACAAAGAGACAACCTCACAGTGGAATGAAATAGAAAGAAACCCCTTGGAACCATTTTGATAGATAGGTGATTTAATTTTATTTCTGGATGCTTACAGTTAAGGCTGTTAATTGCTTCGTTTATATAAAAATAACTGACAAAAAAACATCCCTCCCAAAACCCAGATGTCCTGCTTCTGGATATGAAAATTCCCACACCTTTAGACCTGCAGCAACACTTCCACCACGAGACAAAAAATAGGAAATATTATGGCTACTATTTCATTACACTATGTGTGCTTATTGATAAAGCAGAAGATTATTATGGAAAGAAATCTTTCAGCATATTATTCAGAATCTTAAATTCAGAAATTTCTAGCAAGTGCCCTGCAACATGGACTATCAAAAGTTATCTTGTACAATATGAAAGTTTTTTTAGTGTGTTGAAAATTACTGTGCAATCACGACAAAAAGTACTGTGCACAGAATTATATTCCTTAATTTAATATAAATAATATGATTAGAGGATCAAATAATTTATTTTGTGATGACACTAGATTCTCCCAAAACCTTTTTACTTACATGTGATATTCCTTGAAGGAAAACACAGGACATATTCTAGCTGTACTTCTTTTGTTTATATTACTGCCACATTTTGATGTGATTTATGATCTTTTTATTTTAGCTTATGTGTGCCTGTGTTTGTATATATGTATCTATTCTGGTTTGGTTTTGGGAAGAGATTACCTTTGTTCTGGTTTACTTTTTCAATTTAGGAAAAAAAACACCCAAAAAACATATATACTGTTTTCATTTATGACCTAACATAACAGAATGCAAATTTCCAGGTGAAAAAGTATAACACATATTTCAATTACAGAAATTAATAATATCAACAGTCAGAGACTCTGCATGTGGCTCTTGACTAGAAAGGTTACACTCACCTCTGTGAAACACTGGATTCATCCCAGATAAAGTGAGAATGGTGTTCTATCTTGTGATAAAATCATGTTGTGATGGATTAACCTTGGCTGCCTGCCAGAAGCACTGCCTCCCAGCCACTCTCTTCCCCACCCCAAAAGGACAGGGAGGGGACTAAGATGAGAACCACCTGGGTGAGCCTGACCCCAAGCAGTCTCTCCTCACTTCGTCATCGCCACGGGTTACACCCAGTCCCTCCATGGCAGGAATGGGGTTGTGGCCAGTCCTGCTCCATTTCTTCTGCTCCACTATGGTCTTCCGAGGGGCTATAGGGGATCCCTCCTCAGACTCCTGTCTCTCACACTGTTTCCCCTCACCCTTCACCTCCAGGCAGGTTCTTTCTTTCACGGACTTTTCTCAAGGTGCTGCCATCGGAGGAGGGGCTCCGCCGTGCCCTGCATCAGGTCTGTATTAGTTCTAGTACAAGAAATCCTACAGCATTGGCTTTCCTCTTGTTAAGAATCAGAGACCCTGCCTCAGCTGTGGGAAAAGCTTGATTAGAGCTCCTACCTTACTAGAATCATAAAAACATAAAATATCCTAAGTTGGAAGGGGCTGACAAGGATCATCAAAGTCCAGCTCCTTGTTTTTCACAGGACAGCCACAAGAATCCCACCATGTGCCTGAGAGCATTGTCCAAACACTTCTTGAGCTCTGGCAGCCTTGGCGCTGTGACCACTGCCCTGGGGAGCTGTTCCAGTGCCCAGCCACCCTCTGGGGGAAGAACCTTTTCCTGATATTCAACTTAAACCTCACCTAACTTCAGGCTGTTTCCTTGGGTCCTGTCACTGGTCAAGGGAGTAAACAGATTCGTGCTTGCCCCTCCTCTTCCCCTCATGAGGAAGTTGTAACTGCAGTGAGGTCTCCCCACAGTCTCCTCCAGGCTGAACAGACCAAGTGCTCTCAGCTGCTTCTCATTTGGCTTCACCTCAAGGCTCTTCACCATCCTCCTGACCCTCCTTTGAACACTTTCTAGTACCTTTATATTTTTCTTAAATGGTGGTGCCCAAAACTGCCCACGAGACTCAAGGTGAGGCCACACCAGCACAAAGCAGAGAGAGATAATCCCCTCTCTCATTAGGCACTGAAAAATTCAAAGTACATTATTTATGTTCTACTCTGTCAGCTGATCTCTTAAACTCCAGAAAATTCAGTCTATTCCTGTGTCAGTGGAGATATTGTGAGAGTTTTCCAAAGGACATAAGTCCCAGGACCCCACTCTGCCACCACAAAAGACATCTTAGATACACCAGGTACCTCCTTGACCTCTGTCAGGCCAAACCAGACGGCTCCCAAAAATAGCTGTTATAAAGGATCACTGCATTCCCCCGTCCCTGGCCACTGGAGATGAATTTGCAGAGGCAAAGCCTTCCTGCTGAGCCAGCTCAGTGATAGTTGGCCAAATGAGAGGCACCACAGAGAAGATTATGCAACTTGGGGCTGTGCCATTGCGTCTGTGTGTTTGACTAGAGGGGAATCTTATGTTCTCACACACAACAAATCCAATCCCCAGCTGAGATGGCTGCAATTTCAATTCACACTTGCTCTTGCAGATCCAAACCCTCAAGATAAATATTCAGGAAAGTGGAATATTACACCAAGCAGGTTTCTCAGCCTCCTTCTGTGCTGTCATGAAACTTATGCATAACAGAATCTCTCTGTACACAAATTGTGCGTGTGTGGGAGAAGAAAACACAGTTGAGGGCAAAGTTTCTGACCAATCTGCCTGCCCTTTCCTTGTCCAGCTTCTCAATTTTCTTTTCCTGTCTCCGGACATATCCTCACATTACCACTACTGCTCATGGTGGACAGTATCAGCCAACACTATTGGCAAGCAGAGTGCTCTGAGGCAATGTAAGCCAACAGAAACAGCTTTGTCCCAGGGCAGATATTAAGAGTAAACTGGAAGGTCTGGGAATGCAACAGAAAAGAGGAAGGAATATTGCTGAGCCTGGAAAAATTCATCATCTTCAATACGTTAGGTCCAGTGCCACGATTTCTGCTGTCTGTCATTTATTGCCCCTACTCTGCCAAAATCTGATGAAAAATACTGATGTAAATGGTTACATTTTCCATGGTTATTTATTTTCTTTCTGGCTTTACAAAGCTTTTGCCTTCTGGTTTGGAAAGCTCTGTGGTATTTTTTAAAAATGCACTACAAAAAAATAGATTTCTGACAATTTGTCATGCACTCTCCACATAAAAAATGGGGTTGATTCCAGATTTCACATTTTGATTTCTTTCAAATGAATTTAGAAAGAATGGTCTTTCTTAACTACAGAGATTTCTCATACTCCAGTCTCAGCAAATTCATACAACTTCACGAAGATTTCCTGTTATCATCTTCTTTTAATGTTCACAAGTCTATCTTATTTTTAGACAACTTGTTCTCTAACAAATTTAGAGACGGCGGTCATTCCCAATCACACATTGTCAGAACTTATTAATCACTGCAAAGTCAAAAACAGTGGATTGAGGGATCAATTTTTTTTGTAAACAAAATGGCATACTTTCTACTTTTGTGTCTTTTATGTTTAGCTAAACAATTGTAATGAGTGAAAGAAAGAAATCTAAATGCACTATTCTAACAACATAGTATTTGAAATAAGTTTCTCATGCGTTTTGCAAATTTATGAAAGACTTTTTTCATTCATTTTTTAGAGATCCTTCAGATGTATTTGTACATTATGTGGAGTGGTAAGACACTGTATAGGTAAGCTGACTGCTCCAGTGAGTTAAGCAAGTGCAAAATAAACATCAAGGTCTACTGAGGTTTGGGAGATCGTTTGAGACAAGACAGTGAGACCTCTTTTCAAAAAAAGGAGATAAATTCTTGCATATGTGTATTAGAGGGATCTGAGTAAATCAAAATTTGTCAAGTATTGTTTTTAAATCACTTAAGACTACCTTTATACATTATTATATTTTCTATTTTCTATTTGAATTAAGGACGTTTAAGGCTGAGCAAACTTTATGGACAGCAACAGATACACATGCAAATATATGACTTAATGAAGAACTAAGAAGTCCTCTCTTTCCCCAAATGCTTTGCAGAAATGGCTCAAAATTAAGCTGAATTTTTTCTCTTCCAAAGTTTACCCTGCACTAGCAATAAATTTACATTATTGTTTACCTATTTGACAAAATTGCTTTGAGCCTTTATTTTGTGTCTCAAAAATCAAGAGCCTATCTTTCAATTTACAGACTATTATCAAGTGAAGCTAAAACCCCTTTGAAACTGAATTTCATTACAAGTCATACCTGAGAAAAACACACAGTCAAGCGTTTCTCAGATTTGATATTACGTCAATGGATAGAACAAAACAGTGTCATCCACATACTTTTAGAGGAGGCAAAGCTGAGTTCCTTGGAGGGCTTTTTTTATTCTCTGAAATATTACATCTATTGCTTATACTTTTTTTCCCTGAAATTTCAATGATCCTTTGCTAAATAAAACCCCCCCAAGCCACACTCAAAATCAAAACAAGACTCTTCCTCAAATGCCAAGGAAAATGGTGACAAACTCTGATTTTTCTCTTTTGATATAATTCTGGATTGTCTATTTGTTTCAGGGAAGCATGGAAGAAGAGGAAATAACTGAAAAACAAGCAAACCTGGGAAAAATACTCTCCAAAAAGAAGTTTTTCTGGTTTCTAAGCAGTTCAGAGTCAGGACAGAAAGTGCTTCTAGACACTAAGACAATTGAAGTGGATATTTATACAATCACAGGGCCACAATCATGCTCTGTGCTGTGGAAGAGTGCACCAATTCAGGATATTTTTTGTGAGGTGGCTTGGTGACATTAACAGTCAAAAGCACAGCAAAATCTGTGAGTGTAAGTCAAACATTTTGAAAATAATGAATGCAGAGTTCAAGACTCCAAAGTCTACAAGAAAGGGTTAGAAAGAGTGGCAATATGGTGGAAGTGGACAGCCCTTCAACTGCCAGTCAGAAAACTTGCTCTTTTTCTGAAAACTCCCACCTACCAAAATACATGTTTAAGAAATCAACCTCAAAATTAATAGTTTCTCATTTATGTAAACAATTACAAAGATGAAGAAACATTAAGAACTTTGTAACATAGCAGTAAAACAGAAGTAATAAAAAGTATTAAGCTTGAGGAATTATACTGATGGCAATAGGTCCTGCCTGTTCATGGAAAAATATTAAACACTGGAAGAAAACAAAAATATTAAAATAAGTTCTACTGGATTTAGAAAAGTCATGGTTGCCATTCTTGCTAGAGGAATCACATAAGGCCTCTTTCTTCAGATAGGCTTAAGCAAAAAATATATTAATACAGAGGGTTTTATTAAATTCACAAAAATATCAATACATCATCTTTCGATGACTGAGCTTCCATTAAGTACTAATGACGGATTAAATGGAATATGCATTCATTTAAAGAAAGAGGCTTTATGAGGATTCAGAAAATACTCCTGAATTATCATTGTCTTCTGAAAATTTTCCCTACAACAAACCCCAAATTTGTTAAGGGAATCTCAGTGCTAAATGCTGCATATATTCTTTTGCTGGTTCCACAGTCCCAGTTTTAAGGTGCAGATGGTGAAATCGGCTATAACGGTGGTTTACTACTCATGCTCTCTCTAGAGTTTTAAGTTCAAATTGCACCTATAAAAAGGGGTAATTAGTCCTTTCTGGTTTATTGCTGTTAGGGGAAAGGAAGCAGTTTCAGCTAACTATCGACTAGACACCACTCCAGATTAAATATCCTGGATGCAGAACCTTACCCTGGCTTTCAAATACCAAACTGAGAGTTCAAAGAATGTAGGAAATGTCACCTTCCCAAACATTATGGACTATTAATTATGTCTTTGCAGTGAACTTTCTCAGTGCAATTAGTCTACAGACATGAAGATCATTCTCTATAAAAGACTATAGGCTGTAACAAGGTTAATTCCAATTTAAACTGTGTTAATAACAAGAATGACTACATTCAGACAGCTGAATAATTATCTGATAAGCAGAGAATGTGTAATGAAGCAGAAAAAATTGACTAATTGTAAAACAAGCATGGGTATGCAACAATGTATATGTTTTTCTTTCCTAACTGTTGTTTTCCAACACTACACTTTAACTATCCAGTTATCTATGAAAAGGGATTCATAAAGCAAATTACATTTAGATATAGGTGACTGCAAGCAAATATGTAGCTGCATTTGATAGAAATTTGACAACATCTTTGAAATGTGTGTCTTCTGGGGTCTGCAGTTCAAAGAACTGCACAGAAGATTTCTTTCCCTTTGCTTTAACACACACTGTACTCATCAGTAAAGCCGGGGGACAGCTGCCCTAATGGTGGGTGGTAACCAAGGATGGGCAGGAGATCCACAGAATTCGTTCAGGTGGAATTTCATGTCACAGTTTCCCTGGTGGCAAACCTCGTTTAAAAGATTTCTGAGCACCTTTTTTCTCAGACCTTGCTTTTTTCCCAGTGAGTTTATCACACACTAGATAATACTCTGTAAAATGAGCAAGTGACGAGTTCCTGTGCAGAAGGTGCCGCAGAGAGAGCTGTGCTGATTCAGCTCGAGGGGGTTTGTATTTCACCTGAAGGGGAAAGCTAGAAAGTAAAAAGCCTTAATACAGTATATTCAAGCACAATTGACAAGACAGACCCAGCCCATAACTTACAGCATTTTGGAAACACAGGACTGAGCCTTTTCACTTCAACATCTTTTAAGAGAATTAAAAATAACACTCACTGAAATGTTAATAAAAACCCAGCCAAAATGTTTTGCTTTGCAAGAAACTGTAGACAATGCTATTTTCTTTTGGAGTGGAGAACTGTGTTGTGATCTCCTCCTTTTTTCATTTTAGAATAACCTAATTTCCTGTGTTTAACTTTCTCTTGTAGAAAGAAAAAAAAAATGCTCTCTACTGCTCTGAGATTTAAAACCTATTTCTGACAGAAATTCAGAGAACCACTCTAAAGTGATGGCCAATTATTCTGGAACACCCAAGATAAAAATAAACTTTTCAGTGTTATTGTGCAGAATAATACTTTAAACTGCAGTGGGTTGAGCTTGGCTGGACACCAGGTGATTACTGAGATGTTCTATCACTCCCTCCCCTCAACTGGACACGGGGACAATGTGCAATGAAAAGCTTTTGGCTTGAGATAAGGACAGGAGATTACTTACGTTTTACTGTCATGGGCAAACGGACTCAACTTGGGGAAAATAATTTAGTGTCTTGCCAACCATCTGTAAGAGATTAGGATAGTGAGAATGACAACAAAACACCTTCTGCCCTCCCTCCCTCTCTTCTTCCCAGGTTCAGCTTCACTCTTGACTCCTGAGTGGTGCAGGGGGATGGGAATTTGAGTGCCACAGTCAATCTGTAGTGCTCCATCTCTGCTGTTCTTTCCTCCCCACACTCTCCTGCTCCCGCAGGGGAATCTCTTCCAGGAAACCAACCTTTGTGAACTTCTCCAGCATGAGTTCTTCCTGCAGGCTGCAGTCCTTCCAGAGCGGCTCCAGCGTGGCTCCTTTCCACAAAGCAGTCCTTCAAGAGCAGGGTGCTCCAGCGTGGGACCCTCACATGGCACAGTTCCTTATAGAAACCTTGCCCCTGCCGGGACCATTTCCTTTCCTAAATTTGTTATCACAGTGCTGCTACCACCATCACTGCTGTTGCAGCAGGTTTCACTTGGAGCTGAGTGAACTCGGCTCTTTCAGGCATAGGGGCAACTCCTGGTGCCTTCTCACAGAAGCTATTCCAGCAGCCCAAACATTGCCACATAAAGCCAATAGAGCCTCCACTGGGAATTTCTGTGGAAAGAAGAAAAAGATCTGAAGAGTGAAAAACACAGATTTTGTCATAAATACGGATGGTTATCTTGCATTCAGAGAGTTGCATTTGTTTGTATTTCCAGACATTTAACTGAAATTGAAAAAATACATACAATGAAATTTTGAAATGTGATCCATCATAAAAATACTCTGTATCTTTAAGTGCTTCCTATAGATAGATATAAAGATTAGATAGATAGATAGATAGACAGATAGGTAGATTAGATAGATGAAAACCCCAATGATGCATCATTTTTATTAATGATGATCAGACTGACCCTGGAGTATGGTCATGAGGTGTTCCCAAATGTCATTATTCTACTTTTGGGATAGAAATAAATGTTACAAAGACTGCTCAGCTTCGCAGCAGTGTATTTGCTGCCCTAACACTATGGATTGATCCTGCACATGAACACAAGGCTGTATTTCTGTATTTCTATAGGATTTGTCAAAGCCAATGACAGAGTTTTTATGCCAACAAAGGGCCATAAACCATGATCATTTAGTATGATTTAAGATTCAGGACATAAGGTGATAGCAGTGTCACTGCAAACAGCCGTTTGCATGAACACTGTTGAGAGACAGGACAACAAATATTGGCAAAATGAACTAAAATAACATTCTTCAAATAAAACTTAAGAGTATGATTTAAGGTTTACCATTCCCCCTATCCTTTTTGCTCCCTTCCACTAATTTTTAAATTTTTTTCCTGTGATTTCCCAACTTGCCTTCCTTCCCTTTGAATCTCCTACCTTTCATTTATAAATGTCAATTCCTCATTAAATTCTCTCTTCTATGTGATAAGTCAGCATGTTCCTCATACGATCATCACTAAAGCATTTGCATTCAAGTGGCTTCCCTGACCAAAGATACTCAGAGTCCATAGTTACTTCTCAGTTCAAACCATTTTTCAGGTTCATTTCTTCCTTTCTTTCAAGAAAATGGGCAGCTGATATACTGATAGTTAATACTACTAATAATGATAATAATAACATAAGAAAATTCTACTTACATAGTTTGCATAAATGCACTTTTAAACTATTGTTCACATTGACCTCTTCTAAAGATCAGTGTTAGAATGAACTAAAGTATTAGTATTAGTATTTATTAATATTAGTGTTAGTGTTGAAGAGTGACTGAAAAGCGAATCCATCCAGGTAGCACAAGGTGGATATTTGCCCTGGTGAATTCCATCTAGGTTAATCTCACGTGTCTATCTACTCTAGATTTGATTTATTTAAGATTTTATTTAAATATTCTATTTGTTCTTCTGTTTTCACCCATTATATTTCTATAAACAGCATGACAATTATGGGCATGTTTCTAGTAAATGTATGAATAATTACTGTGCAAGGTAATCATCACCAATTTGTGTCATGCAAATGAATTGAGAAATGAGCTAAACTTTAAACTGACTGAATTTTCCAGGAGTCAGAAGTTGAGTGAGTAGCATCTGTGGGCATGCAAAAAGAGTATTATTTTCATACCAGAATCAAAGGATTTTTCTTTTTTTTTGTGGAGTAGAATGGGAAAAAGGAAAAAAAAAGGAAATTAATTGCCATGATTCACAAAAAAAAGTGTTGCACTTGGTTGGTTGTTGATTAGCTTTTCTATAAATGGTGTGAGGCTTGACTTCTAGTGAAGCCCAAGGAGAAGCTCAGTCCCTATTCACACACAGGACTTGTACTGTTGCTCTAGCTGTCCCAAATGTTCTCCCAGATAATGTGGATGGAGTTGTTTTTCCTCCAGTGTGACAGTTCTGCTGTAGATGTTTAATCCCCTGTGGTTTAGAAGCCTCACACATACACTGTTCACCCTAAGCCTCAAAATATCTTGCCTGCCCTCCACGGAACTACAGAAAAGAAATACTGCTAAGGGATGGGATTTGAGAATCTTAGTAATGGATCTGCAACTTTCTAATTCCTAATTAAATAATGGGTTCCTAATCCTTAGTTTTAATGCAGTGTTTCATACACAAGAGGAATGCACAAGATGAGCCTGGTGAAATTTCTAAGGCATTCTTAGTTGGAGTCTTTTCACATCTGAGTGAGGGGAAATTCAAATGCATATCACCATGGATTCCTTTCCTTGTCTAACTCTTTCAGAATGCTAAGAAGCAGTTCTTCTATTTGGTAAATAATTATTTATTAGTACAATATCTAATTTTCATCATGACTGGCCTCCTCATTCCTCACTACCATTGTGAATTAGAGATCAGTGGCATTTTTATTTACTGCAGAAATAAAGACTTGCAAACAAAAGAAATTATACAACCAAACCCCTGCACTAAAGGTATATTAAAGTCAATCAGCTGAATACTCTGTAACAAGGAAAAATCAGATTTTTGTATTTTTATCCAAACTCACTGAGCTCCCTCATGCATATACAATCTGGTGTTTTGGTTAACTAGTCCATGCATTGCTTCATACAGTGAAGATCACCCACTCTGGGCCTGTAGCTGGGATTTATTTATTTTCCTGTCACATTGCAGCCCCAGGACACCCCTGCAGTGTCCTGGTCAGCTCTCTTTGATTGATTCCCTTGTGGCAGCAGATAAACCTGCGCCTGTGTAGTGTGTGGCTGCTTCTCACACACCCAGGGAGGACACAGCAGAGCAAATCTCTGTCCTTCTGCCATCACAGCTCGCAGGGGGAGCTCGCTGCAGAAGGCACATTTGGTATTTCTGATAGTAATTGGGGGCCTGATAGTGCAAGCGATGAACATGGGCTCCTGATTGCCTCATCTGAAGAGCATGGAGCCCTCCTTGTGGGGAGCTGATCTCTGGCCAGGCTGTGGCACAGCACATCAGCAGCCACCTAGAAAGAATTTCACTGTTTTCCCCCCTGAAGTGTTTCTACTCCAGCTGAGCAAGGCAAATTGCTTTGTGTGTCTGATTTCTATCGCCTGCACTCGCAGTGGGCTTGTTTCCTCTACCGTCTCTCAAGTGCTCAACTCCATTCTGTTTGATGTAAGTTTTGAATCCCTTTGATATAAATGGACCCTCATTGTCACTCACTAAATATTTCTAGAAGTTTTAGTGCTGTAAATGTGCGTTTAGGGCAGCTGTGATTGCTGGATCCCTGGTAGCCAGCAGTGCATCTGCAGTTTTTGTTGTGGTGTTTACAGCAAGATATGAATTCTGTCCTGACCTTGTTAAAATTTATTTTCCTCCTGCATGTCTCTAAGCAGTTATTTAGTTTTCCTTGTTTCCTGTCAGTTTTTAGGAAGGTTTCATTCTCTGTGCCATAATGAAAATGTTTTGTCCCTGTAAAGACAGATTTACTTGTTATTCACGGCATTAAAAGGTGGTATTTCTGTCATTTTCAAAAGCTTGTTTATAAATCTGGTATAACAGCGCCCCTGTAAATGCTGACTCCAGCTCACAGATTCTGCTGCTTTTTGAAGTTAGCTTGCCCTCTCACGTTTCCTTTCTTGTCAGATGACACTTGCCCTGAGTCTCAGATGCTAATTTAGTACTCATATCACAGCTGATGCTCTAGAAGATGCTCTCTGTAGTTAGCATGTGAGATCTAACTGCTCCCCTTCTATCGGTTTATACTTTGTAAATAATCCCATTTCAGTAAAATTGTTCTACATCACAAAAATACTGACTTTTAGCTTTCACCTTGCACAAATGTTTTTGCCAAATGTCAGTAAAACAGGATGCAAACTCCCCAAGGTAAGTGCATCATATTAGAGTCATCATTACAATATTTACAAAACCCATACACTACCCATGCTTCCTAAAGCCAAAATGGAACATACTTTTCTCCACAAAAAGCACAAGCTTTCTGTTAAATCCATTGCAAAAATAACCCTGTGTACCACTTTCACATTGCTGCAGCAGCAGCAGTATCAGATATTCAGAAAGCAGATGGCTAACCTTCTCAATTATATTATTCATGTTTCCATAATAACATTCTAAAAACTGCAATGCTGCACCTGTTCTAAATTCTTCCTTTTTAAGGATAAAGTACAGTCAACTTTCAAATATGCAGCTCTAGGTATAGGACTAAATGTGATTTTAATGGAAGAAAACTTGTTTGACCATGTAGTAACACTTTCTTTTTTTTTTTTTTTTTTTTTTTTTTTTTTTTTTTTTTTTTCTTTTCTTTTCTTTTTTTTTTTTTTTTTAATGCAGTATTCAGGTCTGGAAATAGTAAATTACTACAGTAAAAGCGTAAATTTTCTGTTTCTTCTTCTCCCTTTCAGTTTTGTGGTTTTAGAACAGACTCTGACTAGCCTAGTGACCGGAGTTACTTTCCCTTAGAGCAGGTCCCTCAGCACGTTCTGTCATGTTTCTGCAAAATGAACATGCAAAGATGCTTAATTTTTACTCTGCAGTAGTCTCATTAATGATATAGGATGCTTTCAGAGCAGGACAAAATCAACCAGTGAGTCTGGCTCACTGCAGGGGTCACAGTGAACTACGTTGGCTCCTTAGGGAAGAGTTAGGAATATGGAATTGCTGTACCTCATCAAAGTCAGGGTTCACTGAACCCTCCACTCTGTGTATGATGCTGAGAGTAGCTCAAGTGCTTCAGAAGTCTGTATATGACTCCTGTGGGAAATATGGATTAATTTCCATCTTAAATCTTGAAGTGAAATGATTGCCTGAATGCCCGTATAAATTTCCAGTTTCTTTTAGAACCTTGTTAAAGTCTTGGCTTCGAAAATCGAGTCTGTGACACGATGACAAGTGTGCTCTACCGCTTCAGGTGACAGGTCTTGTACAGCTCAAACCAGAGGTCAAACTACAGCCATAGCTCTTTTCCTGGCTGGGAATGAAGGAAGAATGGGACCCAGTGCAAGTGATCTGCTCCCAATTGTATGCCCAGCAGAGCTACTCCTCTCCAGCACAAAGTCCATGAGTCTCTCAGCTGTGGGGTGGTTCAAACTGCTTGCTTTAAGGTCTGACCACTTCTGAAATTTTTATTAAATGCTATCTTACTCTGCAAAGTATACTTCCACTCGAAAGTTACTGGGGAATTGAATAATTTCCTTGTGTATGTGAAAGAAATATTAACCTAGGAGGATTGTAGGGAAACAGATAAAATCAGATGTTCATTAGCTGCTCTTGTATTTGCTATAAAATTATCTAATTTCATAGGTTGTTTAGACTTTCATGTGAACCTCTATACGTAAGGTACAGTTGTATATTTCATAAACATAAAACACATAACTGTGTATAGAAGGCATAACTTAAAGAATGCAGTATCTTGTAAGGATAAGAATAAATAGGGCAGAACAGATCCTTGAGTCTTCATAAACTGTCTCATGAGATGTTTTCCAATTACTTTATCTGCCGTTAATAATTACTGTGGTAAGTGCTAGATTGAAAAATCAATCTCCTAACTAGGCCATGTTTAGTAAATTCAGCCCAGAACCATATGCTAGCTAAAATTTATATAACTGTGAGTTAAACCACCCTCACTGTACATATGGGGAGTGAATATGGCTAACATACAGATGAGTGTAATCAGTCAGACAAGACTGAGTTCATATCCTATTTTGTAAGAAGAAAGATATTTTTAATTTGATTTTTTTTTTAAGACTTCCTGCTCCCTTGGTTGCTTATATGTGCACTGGAAAATAAGTACGACATCAGACACAGCATGAATTATCATATCTTGTCCCTCCAGACAAAGAGGAATGGAACAAAGTCTCCCAATTATTTCCACTGCCACAGCATCATTTGGAGGTCCAGCTGTGAGCTGAGTCTTGAGAAAACATACTACTTTTTGCTAGTGAGAGATAGGTAGAGAAGAGGTAGGAAGAATTTTGATGTGGTATGTTTTTTTTAATAAAGCTGGGAAATCTAAAGTGAGTCAGAATATGACAACTTCATCATTATTTGAGAGCAGTATTGCTTTTAAATGAAATATATATAAAACCTGCATTGTTCAACTGTCATACACATTCAAAAAACCACTTAAGGAATGCTTACCTTTTTTATGTAAAGGTAAATGGAAAACTGCCAGTAGTCATAACACGGGGATAAAATCAAAGAGGTTTACATGAAGAGGTGACTGTGTTACCTGAAGTACAGTCTCCTAGTTAATTTTCAGGGGCTGATATGTGACATTATCTGACATTTGAAGACCTTCTGGTGTATTTATGAGACTATGTATGACAGTAGAATGGAAAATTCAGTTTTGAAAGGTATCAAGAAATAGCATCACAGAGGATGCTATCCTTTTTATAATTTTTTTCTTGACAATTTTGACATAATATTTTTTTTTTTATTTTGTTGTCATACAGGAGTTTGGTTTTTGTTTGCTTTACCTGTCTGTGCTGAAGTATCTGGAGTCAGGGTGGGTGCGCAAGGATGTGATGGGTAGCAAAGATAAACCACATGAGTTGACAGCCACAGAGACCATCCACTGCAGGTCTCTCCAGACTGTGATGGCGTCCACAGCACCACAATCATGTGAGATGCAAGAGAGGATGAGACAGGGTCACAGTGGCTGTAAACAAAGTATTCATCAGAACATTTAGAGATTCCAGAGGCTGCTCTAAACTGAGTCATACATCAAAAGGAGATGCCCACTGCTCTCCCTGAGGATAAACTTATAAAGGAAGTGTTTGTTGTTGGGATTAGAAGATAGTGGAAGTAGGCTAGGTTAAAGTAGCAATCTAGTCAATCATTATCTCAAGTACAGTTTTATCCCAGTTAAGTTAAAGCATTAAGTCAAGGACTGGTTTTCTGGTTTCCCTCTCTTCTCTATGGAGGAGAAAAAAAGAATTCCAGACAGCAATTCAGCTGATTAGAAGGAATTTTTCCTTTTTTTGGTTTTGTTTATTTTTTACTTTGAGGGTGGAATGGTTCAAGTTATACAAGTAAAATCTCTGTATGAGCTCTAATTTCTAGACCTGGTCTCTTCAAAAGGTTTAAACACTATTGTCAAAATAGATAGGATGGGGGTAGGATGTACTTGCAGCTTTCGAGTAGATTGAAACAATGGAAGTGAAAGTTTCTTGCTTTTTCCTGCAGGTGTCAACCGTAGGAATGAAATTTCTTGTTTCCATCCAGTCTGATTGACAGCTGGATGTATATCTCACTCACAAAGAGAGAACCAGAGGGTCATACTTTACATTAAAAGGTAGTTTTGGGCTAAGACAGCCTCTGTCTGTCTCTAAAATCTGATCTGTTTGGGTGGGAGTATGGAGCACTCCTCTCAAAGGATAGGGCAGGACTTAGGAATCCATGCAAGCATTTGTCTTAATAAAAAGGTGTCTAAAGTGCATAGGTGAGCATAAGCTACAGCTGAATGCATAACTGCTGATACTTTTACTTACACATTTAGTGCACTATTGGTATTTAATTTGCAGTTTTATGAAGTGCACTGTAGTACTCTAAAGATAATAGGTGAGGTATCAAGGTAAAACATTTCATATTCAATGCAAGCAATCAGCCACATCTAAAGTAGAAAGGTGAGGGAAAATGCATTGAAAAGCATAATATGCATTTTCAAGGGCTTTTGGTATCCCTCTCAGAGTGCAGATAATTTTTGCCCAGTAAGGAGGTCTCCAAAAATATGCCTGTTTTTGTTGAGTTTTCTCAGTAGATATCTCTGCAATTCACCACCATGGTTCCACACAACTCATAGGTCACTGAGAAAGAGAATAAGCTAACTCCCTCAATTTTTGTGCTTTTAAATCACAACAAAATCAGCTTCACTTGTAAAAAAAAAACAACCAACAAAACAAAACAAAACAAAGGGAAACAAACCCCTCACAGTGGTTTCTGAACCACTGCCTAAAGCACTGCCTTAAAAGCCTTCAAGATTCTCTAAATATTTAGGAGGAATAGATCAATATCTGCAATATTGGAAGAACACAATGAACAGAGACGACAAAACAGAGTAGAGAAATGTCATTGTAGATAGTTGTGTGATTTTAGAAAGTCAGACAATAAAGAGCCAGCAGCCTCCTGGTACTGTATTTATTGGATTGAGTGAGAAGCAAGGTAGAAGGAAAAATATGTTAATGCAACAATCAGCTGGCTACAGGTAAGTTTTTTAACAAGAGTTTGTACATGACTGCAGTTTTCAAACAGATTTGGATTGATTTCAAAACCAAAGTGTAGCTTTAAACAATAGAAGGAAGAGTTGAGAAATTGCTAACCTAGAATATGTCACACTTGTTCAGCCTTCTTGGCCAGTAGAGCCCAATATAGGACAATACAGCTGAGGACATATCCTCAATTTCTAAATGTTAGAAAAAATTAAAAACTTTTCTTAATCTTGCTTTGTCAGCTTCCGATTTCTGTAATTATGATATTATGTGGCCATGAAAGACAAAAAAAATATTCTGATATGTGCATTGGCCACTGCAGATTTTTGCTGTGCAACAATAACAAAAAGAGTTCTTACTGAAAAAACTTTTCCAAAATTGAGTATAGTTAAGTGTCATAATGTAAATAATAAGAGATTGGTGAACTACTCTGTGTGTGCAAAAACAAGGGTCTGACAAGTTAAATCATTAATTACAAAGTAAAACTTGAACTAGATGGATTCTACTTTCATTACAGTCTTTTCCAAAAAGATTTAAATAGATAGGCTTACCTAGAGACTTAAGGGTAAAATACAAAACCACAAAATTTTAGTAGTTTACATAGTTCACACAATTCAGGCAAGAAATCAACTCTTTTTTAGTTGCAAATATCTTGCTCAAATTTTAAAAGGAAATTAAAATCTCAGATTTTTGAGAGGTTATGTTTTCACAGAACAAGAAAAGGAAATGAAGAGCAATGTGCAATACAAAGATTCCTGACTACAATATGAAGATGAACTGATATTAAAGCAATGGTTTTAGCTGGGCTTAGCTGGCACAACTCAGTCAAGACCTGCTGTTAAGGCATTGAGTACTTACACCTCTATTGCTTAACAGTCACTTGGGCGAAAAGCACAAAGAAATACAGAAGAACCAGGTTAGGCATAGAGTTACAGATTAAAGGTAATTTAAAATAGTTCAGTCGCAAAAATTCATGCTTTAGAACCAAGATAATTTGATTAAAATACGCTGTTTCTCAGGAGAAAACCAAAGAAAACAATAGTAAGAGTATCTAAAATAGAATTTCTAGAAATTACCATTTTGCTAACTCTACACAAGTGCCATTCCATCAAGTTTAATCAAATTGCGCCCAGATTTATACCATGCTGAATCAGGTCTATCAAAATCATGTACATGTCTTCTTTGACCAGTTATAGTTAAATAGTATATAGATAATACTCAGTGCAGAAATATTCAGTAGAAATCTTTATGAAGCAACTCAGGCTTCTGGTAGTGGTCTACTGAATGAATAAAAAAAATTGGAAAAAAAAAGCTTTTTTTTCATTTACTCTCATTTTATTTTAAGCTGATCATATTTGTCTGATCAGCCTTCAGTTCTAGGAGATATTCTGAAAACTATTTGAATTCTGTAAAGCATTCTTGGGGCAAAAAGTTTTCCAACATAAGTGAGGTTTGAGTCAGCTAAAATTGATAGACTGATATACAGAAATAAAAGCTGAGTAGATCTTTCAGTTCAACTAGAACTCAGTGTAACCTTCTGGAACATGTGATGTTGAAAATCAAAATGTAAATTTGTCATGCAGCACTTTTTAAATGCTCAAAACATATAGCAAAAGGATTTAAGCTTTCCTGGATCCAGGCTCTGTCTACCACGCTTCAAATAGGTGAATTATCCAGTGTTTGACATTACTGATGTTTTGTGGATGTAATTAGTGTCTGCTGCATTGGAGTTAATATGCTAATAAACCCACAAAAATACTTAGGTTTATTTGCTTCAGCTTTATGCCCTACCTTTTCATCAGCTGCGATCATGGAAAGAGCAGTCGAGTGTACAACTAGCAGAAGTTTATGCAAATATTTTGTTAAAAATTCTTAATCAATGGTAGTCTTGGCCCCAAATGTGATTTAAAATTGTGCTAGTCCATGTGGAGTTCTTGAATAGGTGTTGTGTGCATAACTAGATTAGTCACCAAATTGACTGATCTAGTGGGATTCATCAAAATATATCACATACCTGACTAATGTGAATTCCCTCTTAGTAAAAATTAGAGCAATCTCAGCTTCACTGCTGTAGATCTAGAGGAAATCAACATTTAAATTTGTGTTAATGTACGGCAATTTTACCATCTCAGTAGGTTTGTTCCACATTTGTATAGCTATGCGAAATTTCAGTCTATGCTAAATTTCATTTTTGCTGTGATAGAGTGATTCACTTGCTGGAAAAACCAAACCAAAACAAACATATTTCAATGTCTAGGGGGAAAAACGTATTACAATATACTGGTGTCAGTGGAATTATAATATTATAATAAATTCTAGTAATCTTACGTACCATGGGAAATCAATTTTATATTCCCCATCAAATTCCACTTTTTCTTAAAGCGACACTTTGAAAGGGAAATTTTTCTTTTAAAAAAAAAAAAAGTAACCTCAGAATGTACCCTGGAATTAGAAAACTTACACGTTACTTACAAAATTGTTTCCAGTATACATTAATCTATGTAAATCAATGGTATTTTCACTGAAGTCAAAAGTGTTACACTAGTTTTACAGAAGTCTGAAGAAACAAGCATGCTTATAACATGGAGATAATATGGGATAATTTACAGAGGTTTTAGCTGTGTGTGAACACAGAGTTTTGGAGAAGGAAAAACAAAACTGTCACAGATTATACATGAAAATTTTCTCCAAATATGCAGTTACTGATGCAAAAAATTAATCACTTTCAAATTTATTTGTTTTGTTGTTTTTGAAGTCTAATAAAAGATACTCTGCCATCATAAGTCACCTCTTTTGAGAAAATAAATGGGTTTGGACTGAATTATCTTCCTTTAACTCTGTTGCTTGCAAAAAGCAATGCCATAGGGATTATAAGGCCTTGTGGAAAAAAACCCCAAACCCTTTCCTTAAATAATTCCTGAACATGACTACAGAAAGAGACAAGTACTGTAGATTCAGTAGAAATTCCAGATTTATTTGAAGGCTTACTTTTCGTGAGCGAAAGGAGAGTTCTTTTGGACACAGGACAGTGAGGCACTCATCTGAAGAGAATAAATGCTTGTCAAGGAAATGAAGTCTCATGCATATTTCCAATTCTTTGCTGATTCCATGAATGCAAAAAAGAGGCAGAAGTCCCTATCAGAAAATAGACAAATAACTTGTCAAGTGAACAACATGCTTAGAAAAGTTTTGCTAGAAAACTGAAACACTATCCAAAAAAAACCCAAAAAATGAAGTGACTGATACCACAAACTCAGACAATATGAGACACAGCATCCCCATGATACTAAAAAAATAGCTCAGCTATAAACTGATTATTCGGAAAATATAAGGTTTTGGGTTCAGTCCCTTGCCTGGGCAGAAATGACTGAGATGGATCATTCCTGAGCTGCTTTGACTGTGTTCCAGCCTCCCTCTCTCCCTTTTGGCAGCAGCTTAGCTCCAGAGTGCTATGGGGGCCCTGTAGAAAAAAGTTCTCAGACTTCAGGAACTCTTAAAGGTGTCTGTAGGGGGTGGGCAGGCAGGGAAAGGACTTCTTGGGGCTACCAGCAGCTCTGTGGCATCAACACAGCTTTGACTCCATCTATCCCACACCACCCTGGTGGCCCTGGACCTTGTTCCCACAGCCCACAGCAGGATATACCATGAGAATTTCAGTGGGATCCTCCCTCCTTTACAGGCTTCACTCAGGCCCCATGCTTTCTCCACTGTCTGCTTGGAAATCTGGGTAAGCAATTTTGAAGGGAAAGAATTCATTTAGCCTGAGTCCCATCACCCAAGATTATATGTGCACTGCGAGAGCGCTGTGATGGCCGGAGAGATTTGTCATGCCTAAAACATCAAAGATTTCCTGGCTTCAAACTGGGCGTGAGGCATTGCTACAAAGCTTTCGAATCCTTTCATTTCTTTACACTTGTTCTCTCAGCAGAAGTTGCTGGTCGCCGAGGTAAATAGAAAGGTCTTATTCTGTGTACTGCGTGGCGTTGAAAGAATGCATCCGCACAGGATGAGATGTAATTTGTAAGCAGGTCGTGTTTCCTACATGGCCCTGCTACCTGCTGATAGCTTATCTAAGGAGACTGAGTGAAAGAGATGTGAAATGATAGCAAGCAGAAGGGAAAATAAGCAAAGAAATCTGCAAACCAAGGCAATCTACAACTGGTGTTGCCATGAATATAGAGCTTCCAACTCCACTAGTAAATGCTTACGGAAAGGGTGCACCTAAATCATCTGGAACACATACCAAATAACACCCAGACATTATTTCTGAATATAAATTGCTTTCTCAACTGGAATGAAATATTCTTTTACAGAAAGGTATTAGGTGACCCAAAATCCAACAACCTCTCTTCACATTTCTACATTATTATTCAGCTTTTGGAAGAGGACTTACACAGACATATATATTTATCTGATGGGCAGGGCTTTGGAACGACACCCAGCTGCTTCCAGCAGACTATGAAGCTTGTAAAGTGACCAAGCTTGAAGAGCACAAGAAACCATTATATCCATTTAGTAATAAATCTAGGAAATGAATCTTGCTCTGACTCAGTAGAGCTGAAATACTTGGCTGGCTTTAATACTCAAATTATTCGAATTAGATCTTCTGGTATATGATTTCCAATTGTGCTTTCTTATAAGGAGGTCTTACCAGTAACTCAAAGTTTAATCTAGTCTAGAATACCAAGGTGCAAGAGGTGGGTTCTGAGGACGAACCAACCAAGTCTCGTAGGTTTGAAAAAGGAAAGATTGGAATGTAACACAAAACTGTGGTTCAATAAAAAGAATGCTCCTAGACTCCAGCTGAGTTGCATCTTTGGATTTAAATGTGCCATCTCAGCCCTTTCTAACAGTATAAGACGATATCAGTGGTGACTCTATCAGCATTTTACAGAAATCCACCAACAGCTAAAGTCTTTAAAGCATAATTCCCTAAATGTGTGCAGTGCTGGTTTCTGAGCCGGTGTTGCAGTGTCAGACAGCTCAAAGATGCTGAGGCACACATAGTACAACGATGTCATATCAGTGCCAGAGAAGCTGGAGAGTCTTAGGCTGAAATGGATTGTCACGATTGCAGGCTAAGTCTCCCGTGTAGCGCTGAATCTGAAGTTTCAGTCAGTAACTTTGACAGTAGAGGGAATCATCCCTGAATTATGTAGAAGCAAAGTTTTTGAAAATCTGCTCGCGAATTTTGAGGGAGAACTTCTACACATGTACATGGAAATATACCATTTGTTGCTGTCACTGCACAGTAGAATGAAAAAGTAAACATACTCCAGTTATCCTAGCTTTACCTTGTAACAGAAAAAAAAAATGTTGAAAAGTTATAATTTCTCTCCATGCAGTTTAACTCCAGTTGAAGATGGCTTAGTTATGGCTAGTTTTCTATTATTTCAGGTGGGAAAAATAAGATTTCAAGAACTGGCTCTAACTTCAGCTCTATGCTATCGGGAATATTCTGCAGCAGTAGACTAGCATTATATCTGAATAAAATAATAGAGAGATATTTCAGCAAACAGACTTATTTGATTATTCTGTACTTTAAACTTTTCTGCTGCCTTATAAATGTTCCAGGACTCTGACTTACGTTGCAGAGCTATTTAACGCGAGTAATCCCTGGCCAATTGAAATTCATCCAGAAAGGTACACAGTGCAACAGGCCATGACTCAGGTAGAAAGGTTACTGTGTGCTGAATGGGAATTTAGAGTATATAAGCATATATTCACAGAACCACAGAATATCCTGGGTTGCGAGGGACCCACAAGGAATGAGTCCAACTCCTGGCCCTGCACAGGACACCCCAAGAGTCACACCATGTGCCTGAGAGCATTGTCCAAACACTTCTTGAACTCTGTCAGCCTTGGTGCTGTGACCACTGCCCTGTGAGGCTGTTCAGTGCCCAGCTACCTCTGGGTGCAGAACCTTTTCCTGATATCCAAGCTAAACCTCCCCTGACACACTTTCAGGCCATTCCCTGGGGTCCTGTCACTGTTCACCACAGAGAAGAGATCATTGCCTGCTCTTCCTCTTCCCCTCATGAGATATCTGCATTTAAGGTGTAACTTGGAACAAGAAAATTCTCAATGTGTCTAAGCACCTCTCCCTGCAGCTTAATCTGACTTTGCATCTGCACATAAAGATATCAGTGAACTTCTAAACCAACTAACTTTGCATGGGTTTGCTTCATTTGCATAGGTTGTTATCCTCATTTTATGATCCTGAAGCAATAAAAGGTTTATCAAGTATCAAGACTCAGAGTTTTGTCCTTTTTGACAGTATGTTTATATTGTGAAAAGTTTAGACATATGAAGCATGCATGCTTTGCACAATCAGCCATACTGGGTTTCTTACACAACCTTTCTGAACAATACATGACTAACCAGAGTCCCTTAGCCCTGAGCTTCATATAAAACAAAAAAAAAAGCTTTAAATCTCTGGAAGAAGTAACAAGAATAAGGCTTCAAATCCTCCAGTGAGGATGGAGCTCCCCAAGTGGGAACTAGGCCACTTGATAATAAAGGCTCCAGCAAGATGGGGCCGCACTAAGTCTCAAGACAACCCTTCAAAGTAATCTTTAATAACACAGATATGATTCTTTGGCCACTAATTGGTAACTGAGAAAGCCCAGAAAACCTTCCTGTGCAGTTCCATTGCAGGCGCTGTGCAAGAAAACTCAGCTTAAGATTCCATTTGAATACCTGTGGAGCCACAATCTGGAGGCTGCAGAATCAAACATGGGACTAAATGTGTTTATGAGAAGTTCAAATACGAGAAACTCCTGGGTTTAAAGCTATTTATACTGCTATTGCCTTGTGCTCTGATCATTATTGTGGTAGCACTCGAATAGAAACTGAGGCCTTGGTTCTAAATATAGTTTGTCAGGAAAATCAAAGAAAGATGAGGCTGTGCAGCATCAGCATCACTAATGGCAACTGAGATGCACACATTAATACAGCCAGATCTTAGTGATCTTCTTCAGAAGAGTGGTTTCCAAAGCAATAAATAATAAATAGATCCATGTAATGCAACTTGTTACAAGATTCTCTCAGCAGGATGCATACTTGTTACTGCAGTATGTAGTTCACTGAAAAATTCCTTCTGCAACATTTCTTAGTACTCTGAGGATGAGTTTCAATGCAATACAGAATTTTGGTTTTCATCTTTGGAATTTTTTAAAAGATGTTTTCCAAAGCTGATTCTTATCAACAACTGGCTCAAAGGGGAGAGTTCTTCAGGTATGCACATTTATTTCCTGTTAAAGATCAAGCTTACCTAATTGGTATTGAGAATCCTAATAGAGGAGGGATCAGTTAGGAAAATCCTAGCTGTAGCATTTTGAAGAACTGTTGTGCCTGTACAGCTTGGACTGGGAATCACCTTCTCTGGGAATGCCTCCTCTTCTCACATTTGCTTCTGCCAAGTTTCAGGGCAGAAACTGAAGTACCAAGAGTTATAATGAAACCCCACTATATTTCTTATCAAAAGCAAGTATTTCTGCATTTTTTTTTAATTAAAGTACTGGCTTCATGACAATTTTTGTTCATCTGAGCTGCCAGCATCTCCCCCATGTGACTGTCGATGTACCTCCTCCTAGTGCCTCACTGCTTTCTGTAGTTCTCTTCACAAGGTTCACAGTCCAGATTGGTGTGTTCTATTAACAATTTAAAGCAAACTGTTAATCCTATGAAGACAGCCTGAGAGAGTTGTGGTTGTTCAGCCTGGAGTAGGCTCTAGGGAGATCTTAGACCACCTTGCAGTACCTGAAGGAAGCCGACAAGAAACCTGGAGATGGACTTTTTACAAGGGCTTTGAATAATCTTGTCTTTTAAGAAGAGTAGCCCTTTCCTGCCTTTAGTACAGACATTTCCAAACAATTCTGCAAGTTAGTAGAGCTCTTAAATTCTGTCCCTCCCAAAAGTGTTGCAAAACACTTGGAAAATGTCACGACCAAAACAAAGGAGGATTTCTATTTCACAGCCACATGAAAGGTTCTGTACAATAGATTTACATCAGTATGCTGGCCAGCTCTTCCCTCATGCTGCTTGAAGTGTAGATCTTCTTGACAGGTACTTTGACTGCAGAAAAGTCCCTACCTGACCTCAAATCAGAGAGAAGCAACGGCCAATGGGTACCACGGGAAAAACTTATTTCTCTGTCTTCATTCCAGCCTCAGTGCCAGCTGCCTTCAAAGTCACTCCTGTACCTGCAGCTGCACATTAAAGGAGCCTCTATCAAAACAGGTGGCTGAGTCCCTAGCTCCTTACTTTCCAGTAGCTAGGGTCTTTTAGATGTTTTTCAATGAGATTTCCTTTTAAGATGCGGATTTTAAAAACATGGACGAAAATTTCACAAAACATGTATCAGCTTTAGAATTTATGATGGTTTATGATACGAGGATTTTCAAAAGTAGTTACTCTGTTCATAACAACAGTAAACATTAGCCAACAGCCTTATTTCATTATTACTTCTACTGTTTTCCTATCATATATTTCTCATGTCTCCAATACTCGCTGAGAAACTTCCTTTGTTGTCTCTGGAGTCAGAACACACAGGAGGACAAGCTTTGTCTCAGAGGTACTCCTCCTCATTTCTACCGTATTTAGTTAATCTGCTCATATATTTAATCCCACCAATTCCTTTATGAAAATGTAATTAAACATCTAAACTTACCATTTGGCATCTAGAAGTGATGCTGCTACCTGTAGGTTTGGTACTTTGCACTGCTTCTCAGGTCAGGTCAGCCTTGGTAGCACTGCCCCTTCTCACGGGTCGAGTAAAGCAGGCTTAATCTAAACTTAAACCCTGAGAGCCCCGAGGGGAGGGGGCAGGAGGTGATCCAGGTTCCCCAGGAATTCAGCAAGGAATTCTGGCAGCAGTGAATTTCCATGCAAGGCAGCTTAACTAATGTGTATTCCCACTCAGCTCTACATCCCACTCTTTAAAACTGGAGTAATTCCTCAGACATACAATTAAAATACATTCTGTTTGATAAGAGAATTCTTTCCTTACACTGTTTTTAGGACTTATATAGCCAGATGTTTCATCAAAAATGAACACCAAAACATGGATTTTAAAAGTCTGAACTTCTCCGTTCCCATTTACTCAGATTTTATTTGATCAGTGTTTATAATATGCAATCCTACCTGTGGTCCACCTGTTCACCAAGATTTCAGGTATGCTTTGCCTCCATTTCCTATCTCACTTTATTAAATTTCTCAAAAATTGTTCTGCTCTCCAAACCCCCTTTATATATCACAAGAAACAAGAAGCATTTACTCAATTTTCTCTTTTGCTTTGCTGATCTTTACTGTTGCAGATAATTTTCCTGTGCTGCTTTGGAGTTAAGAATAATAATAATAATAATAAAAAAAAGTGCAGCTGAAAAAATGGGGATTCAATTTAGCAGAGTGAAACAGCCAATAAACTTTCAAAATAGACAGTTAAATAATTAGATTCTAGCAGGAAATCACAGAATTGCTACTGCTGTAAATATTCAGAGGCTATGCAAGCTGGCTATGAACATCCATCACAGGTGATTTAGAAATAACAAAATGAAGTAGCTCTGGACAGAAGATAGCCTAGGTAACAGAGCAGAGTATTCTCTAGTTCAATTGACATTTTTGTGACATTTTCTGGAAAATGAGCAATGCATTTTAGCTGGCAAAAAAGGTATGACCTACAAAGTTTTCCTACAAACAGTAAATTCGATTCCATGTCACAACTAGCTTCGACATCATCCCTATTAATTTTGTCAGCAGTCCCTTTTTAGATTGAATGTGTTAACTCAGATTCTCTCTCCTCTCTTTTATTAGACTGGGAAGAGATGAGCATGTATCAACTGCTACAATCATGGCAGTAATCTCAGAACAATGCCTTTAAATTCCATATGCAATTTTATAGCCACATGAAACCTGCCCTTAAAAGAGATTAACAATTTTTAGATTAACCTTCTTTCTCAATTATTATTCCTCAATAGGCTGTTTTCAGCTGAGGATGATTCAAGAGAAATGTAAAACTTAACAGCATACATATGCAACCATCATTGATTAGTGTTAGCATTTTAAAAAGAAATATAATCTTCTGCAAAACAAGATATCAGGATACTTCTGCAAACTTAATCTAATTTTAAATTTGTTCATCATTCACTCTTGATTGCAATTAGAGTCTACTTATTAAACACCATCTGTTTTCTAAACATCAAGGAATAGCCTGAAAAGATTTTTCTAAAGGAAAAAAACCACACAAAAACCTCAATAAAACCTGTTGACCAGTAAGATAATTATTGAATATGCTAAAATGACAAAAATGCAATGAATAATAAACTTTTTCAGAAACACTTGATTTTACACATGCTTCTCCTTTACCTGCATTTACCTCAATGCCACAGAACTCAAAAGAAAAATATTGTGGAAAATAATTTTTTTCCATCTAATTTCTTATTTATTTATTTCTATTACCTTTTGGTTAGTTTATTAATGATTTCATGCAAATCTTCTTACTAGAATACAGTCTTTGTTTATCCTGTTTATTACTTTTTAAATTATTTTCCATTTTCTGGAATCACCTCTGTAGTGAACCAAATAATTTATGCTTAATTAATCTATATGTTATTTAGATAAAATGAAATCTTCTGAAAAGGTACATTATTGTGATCTGAAAACACTGAAGATGTGGCAACCCCTCTATTTATCTTGGAAATTTGTTCCGTATGTGACTATTTTCATTTATTTGTGTTTGGAAAACGATAACGTATCATCTTTTATGCTGAAAGCCTTATTATAGGCAAAATTGAGACATCTGAAACATAAAGCTGAGGATTTTCTGTATTATTGTTATCTTGATGGTCTAATCACAGAATTACTTCGCATTTTTTGTGTATTTAGTATTAGACAAAAACAGATAAGAAACAAAATACCACAATAATATATTTTAAAGTACTGTGCAAAAAACTTCCTGGTACATGCCCCTTTATATTTACACTGCTCCCTGTGTTCCAAAGCACTGGATTCAGTCTGGAAGGGGATGGTTTTCTCCTGGGAGGAATATTATGTTGATGTTAATGCTCTCATACTCCAGAGTGAGGAATAAGCTTTTTTGGAGGCTTTTTTGGTGTTAGGTCTGTTGTGGGTTTTTTTTTTGTTGTTGTTTTGTTGTTGTTGTTGTTGTTTTTCTGGGTTTTTTGTTTTGTTTTTGTTTGTTTGTTTGTTTTTGTTTTTTTGCTTCTGTTTTGTTGTTTTGTTGGGGCTTTTGGTATGTTTTTTTGGGTGTTTTGTTTGTTTTTGTTTTGTTTTGTTTTTGTTTGGTTTGATTTTTCTTGGTTGGGTTTTTTGGGTTTTTTTGTTTTGGTTTGGTTTTTGGGGGGGTTTTGTTTGTTTTTTTTTTTCTTGCTAACACCATGATCTTCTGCAATGTTACATTCAATCTTACTACATATAGAGTGTTTTTACTTATGTTAAGCATTTTAATTTTGTTCTTTTTGTCCCCTGAAGCCACATTTTCCCAGCTCCAGCTCTGTATTTCTTTCTGTGGTCATTCCTTTTTGGATGGCCCTCTTCAGCCAAGTGTCCTCCAGTGCCAGCCTGGGCTCCCAACCGCCCCATGCCTGTACCCCTTTGTGCTGTACCCTGTGCTTCCACTTCTGGGACCTGTCCTACCAAGCATGGACTCCTCTGCCCCATACCATTAAGGTAGAGATTTCCAGGGCCTTGTAAAATGCATAATTCTTCGTGGAATAACTATGTTCACTTGGCTTCTTGGATCAGAGATTTTGTTTGGGGTAAACATGCACTATTCCATTAATTCAACTGCAGCTGTGAAAAGTCACACAACCCAGGGGCCTGACATGGGAGAAAATCTTTAAATGCACATTTAGCCTTTTTTTTTACAGTTCCTTTATAATTTTTTCCTCTATATTTGCTTTTCTTTATACGAACATGGAGTTATAATATCAGTTTTGCATATAAAATGTTAACTTATCATTTCTCCTTTACTTTGTGTCCCTTAATCTACCTGATAATATTTTCAGTTTACTGTGGGAACAGTTAGAATAACCAGAAGTTGTACCCTTCTGTACTGTTCTAAACGTTACTGAAAGGAAGACTTTTGTATGGTTCTGCTCAAATATCTATCCAGTCACAAGTTGAATAAGTGAGTTTTTACGAGTGTTTAAGTTACAGCAGAGATTCAATCAAGAAACAAAGAAAAGAGCAATCCTGTATATTTGTGAAACAAAGAAAATCCAGGTTCCAGAAATTATTTCATTTACTGGGCATTAAACTTGAATTCCTGCTATTTCTGGCCATAGCATTCTAATCTTCCTGGAGGCCTGGTGTTACACTAGGGCATTGCTAACCAGATTGTGCTCACCTTCTGAGGGCAAATGATCTGGTATCTCTGCTCATGCACAAAGAATAGGCATATATTTTTCTTTTTCTCTTCTCTAGATGAATGAATTTTATTTACAATTCAGAGAAATCAAAATTTTGCTATTAACAACAGCGATGTTTCTATGTCAATCTGACACTAGTGCCATGAAATAGATTTATCAAAACTGTCTGGGTAGGTGTGTATGGTAAGATATTATCAGAAAAGAAGGAATCAATTAATTTCATATTTAAACTGTTTAAGTGTGCAAGTATTTAAATTAGCTGGTACATTAATTGCTAAAAAAAAATTATCTAGACTGGAGCTTTCTGAAACTGTAATCCGGGGGGGGAGACAAAAGAGCAAAGAAAAGGAGGAATGAGGGCAGCATCAATAGAAAAAGATAACAAAAAATGATAACAAAAAAAGATCTTGTTGATTAGGAGGCCCACAGACAGAACACTCAGGTGAATTCAAGATTTATTTAAAAGCCAAATCACTTCATGGAGCAGAAAAAAAGATCATTGGTTGGTGATTTCTTCAGAATTAAGAAAATCACATACTGTGGTTTTGGTTGCAAGGCTCTTTCTTTAAAAACTGGCAGAGCATTTCCTTCCTGCACCAGCCTCGTGCAGTTCGAAGATGGCAGTAGCAGTTTGATGCCATTCTTCTAAAACACAACAAATACCCCATCAACATTTACCTGGTCTGCTGCAAGAGCTGTGGAACTAGAAAACACACCGAGAAAAACCCATCAAACCCAGAAATACAGCATAAACCTTGAAGTGCACTCGAAATTATTAGGGTTAATCAACAAAATGGACTTACGCATCTTTGTCTGATTCCAATCAGCCTTTTGGTAGGAGGAGATTCTCTTTCACGCAGACCTGGTACTAATGACAGTGGGGGCCATAGCATGATAATGGGACAGAAGCTGAATTCTGTTTTGAATTTTTGAATTCTCTGCTTTTACACCCCAAAGAACCACTCAAGCTCCATAAATTTAAAAAAAAAAAAAAAAAGGCAAAAAAAAGAAAAGGAAAAAAAAGTCAAAAGTGACCACATTAACAAATACCTCGACACCTGAGGCCACAAAATAAAGAACATCAATGGATTTATTACCATTCTTCAATCATTTAAAAATGTGAATGGCTTTACTATCCCACCTGCATTTCAGGTAAAGTCCATTGTCCAAGAACACTTACTCCTCGATTTTAAAGTTGCACCAGTGTACATGTGATTGTGCATGAGTGTGTGAGCAGGTGAGTGTGACAGCATGAGTACAAGAGAGGAACAGATGGGGTTTAGGAAACTCAAATTTTAATGTAAATTCTCAACATTGGGCTACTCTGAATTTTTCAGATTTTGTAGCTTGTTACAAGATATTTGCGACACGATCATGAAAGATAATTATACCTGCATTTAAAATTACTTTTTTTGAGGATAAAGGATTATTTTATTTGAATTTTATATCTAAAAGGTTTTATTGCAGTGCTCTTCCACAACATTACTAAAAACACTCCTTGCTTAAACCCTGATGATTAGGGGTTGAGAACTGACTGACAGGAAGAAAAACAACTGTGAAAAATGCTTCAGTGAAAGGATATGGCATCATTTTAATCCCAAATGCAAATGTTAAGAGCAGCAGAGACACCTCTGTGAAATCAATACCCAAGGCCAATCTGTGCTTTCAGTTTCATCAACGAGTCCGCTTTTGTGCTGAATGAGTAAAGACATTGAAAATACATGAGAGATGTATTTTAAAAGTGAGAGCAAAGCCAGATAACAGGCAGTGTATATGCACTTCATTTTAATAAGCCATTCTACTTGCTTATTAAATGGATATGGTCATGCTAAACAGAGCAAGGAAAACAGGAACACAAGAGGAATCATTTTTGTGGGGATTTAAAATATTAATAGTAGTGATTTAGAATAATTTAAGTCACTTTTCTCAATATAAACTTGTTTTTCTTTCAAGTTCTGAATATTTACTTCGAGGATGAAATTTTAGTGAAGCATAACCTTGTGTCCTGAAATACACAACAACATTTCAATCTCCAGAATTCCACAGCCAGAAGTGGCCTTTTGATCCTGGGAACAATATCTGAGGCACCAGAAATGGCTTATGCATTTCACTGGTCACCTATGAGTGAGTGAGGGTGAGGAACAGGGTTTAGAATTTTTCTAAAGAAATGTCAAAAATATTCCCACTGGACTGACTCAGAGATATGAAAATTCTTATCAAGTCCTGAGTGTTCCCAGTAGAATAAAAATCAGCTGGCTTTTTTAACCTGGTCAAAAGAAAGAATGTTCTTTTAGATATTATATTTTTTATTATAAACTATTGCTTAATAATTTAGTTAACACAGCTCTACATTCGAGCAAAGGTCAAGCACTTTGTCTACAAGATGCACTTCAGTCCTTATTAAATTCAGCTTTGTAAAAGGCATTTTTAGCAAACTTTGCACCATACTGAAACAGACATCTGGGAACTAGTTAAGGAATTAAAATATGTGAGAAACTTCATAGAAAAAAGGGTGCTTTGGGCTTTGTACATAGCCTGTCTCTTCAATCTTATTAAATTTCTTAGATATCATGACTTAAGGTACAGCCTTGTTTGTGAAAACTACCAAAGTGTTGTCCTTCTAAACTGAAACACTGGAGTATTTTCAAAGCTGATTTAACTGGAGACTCATATTTTCCTCCACCTGCCTCACAAGCCTTAGAAATCATACCTGCACATCTGTTTTCTCTGCTGTCCTTCTTTCCTGCATAGCAGCCAAGCACTCTGCAAACAGTCTGGCTTGCACCTGGATTCCCCACTTCTTTACAGTCATGGTATGATTTGCCCCTCATTTTCACAGTGAATCAGATGAAGAATGTCTCCTTTTCCTTTTTTAGCAGTCACCATAGGAAAAAAAATAAAAAACAATGATTTCTTTAAGCCATCTGATGTCGAGTAAAGAATGATGATAGAAAACCCATAGGAACTGGAAACACTTGGTTTATTTCATATGAAATATAGGTTTTTGTAATTAAATTAATAGAAGAATAGGTGTACAAAAAGTCTGTAGAAACCAGAAATAATTCAGTAATATAATAAAAATTTCAAACAGGTAAATAATTGCAATTTCTTAAAGTGTTTTGTGTCATTTACATAATATTAAAATTATAAGAAAATATGACTTTAGACTTGAATCTGAATCATTAAACACACAGTGGTTTTTTAATCAAATACCAACCATATCATTTATTTAGCTTGTCTTATTCCCTTTTGCCTTCATTAACTGTTTTTGGCATGGAGTTCAGCCATTCTACTGAAAAAAATAGTCTGTAAATATTTTCAATGAATGTGTTGGTGTATAGTAGCCAAAATCCAAAGCTTTTAATCCATACTGCGCCTCCAGTATTAAAATTAGCTTTAAAGTGCTTGTGATGAGAGGCAAATTTTCTAATTTTACAACTATCTCAGAGTAGTACTGATGCTATTAATAGAAATAACATCAAAATATTGATGTTATATAAAATGTAATAATATTTTCTGTATTTATTGTGACACAGAACTACTTGGGCTTTTGTTCAACATACACAATAAAACTTACTGTGTACCTTTTATTCACACAAAGAAAGAATATATTATATATGGAACCTCAGCATCCATAGATGGTTTGTTTTCTGCAACTCTCTCCAGATGATATTTATTGTCCTATTTTTTAAATTTCATTTTAAGGGCAGTTAATAATGACTAGAGCTGACAGGTATTAGAGTTGGTATTGGAGGTACCATCTACAGGTAAGTCAGCAAAGTGAGCAAAGCCTAACAGAAAATCAGCATAAAAACCAAGATCATTCATGGGAAAAGGATGAGGATTGAGAACCTGGATCTGCTTTTATCCCATGAGAATGGCTGTTTTTAGCAGTGTATGTTGTATTAAACATCTGTATCTATACCCCATTAAAATTTTATTTTTAGTGTTTATATCTTCCTACTAATATGTAATTTGGAAACATTGTCACACTTTAGTTATAAATTCTGTTTTAAACTGTCTTCATAGTAAATAGGATAGTCGGGTGTTTTTCAGGCAAAGATTATTTTCAGGAGACCTCAAATTTCTTTCATAAAAACAAAAGGTAAAAAAAAATTGAAGTGTTATATTATCCTGTGTTGAAAAATATATGGAGACTACAGGGAACTTTTTTCTTTACCTTCACTTTTGGAGGTTGTTTTTCCCCCCCCTGTTATTTCTAACAGAGTACAAAGAGTGAAATAGCTTTTACCATTTCTTTTGGTACCTGCAGCTAACCCTCAGGACACATGATGCCATTCCAGATGCAGGTCTCCACACCAGAATCAAGTAAGCAGTGGAAGAAACTACTATGCAACATAGAACTAAAACTATTTCTCTCTCCACATGCCCTTTCTTCAGCATCTTGCCTGTCTTGAGCTTTTAAAAAATGGGCGGATTTGTTTTATAAAATTAACATCAGCAGAGAAGTCACACCAATTTTACCTTTAAATTAATCTTTCAAAAGTATAGCACTGAAACTTTTAAGGAAGCGTTTAGGAAATCCAAAGGTAAAAACTACTTACCCTTATTTTGCAGCAGCTATAAAATCATTGCAGTTGAAAGTCTATGTGATTTATTCCTCTCATGTGGACTGCAAAGATGACCAAAAGATGAACAGTAGGAGAAAAGTGCGACAGACGTGGAAAAATGACATTTTTAGAGTATGTACGTTGCTACATGGCTTAGAAACTTTCGAGTATTTTGTTAGATATGCAGTTTGGTTATATTTATTAAATCAATAACACAAATAAGAGCTCATTTCTAAGATGAAGGAAAAAAGACAAAACATTTCAATGTAATAGTGATGTGGGGGTAAATTCTATTGCAATTTTTCTCTTTGGCTTTCACTAGTATCCAAAATGCAACATGACACTACCAAGCTTATTTTGTTGAGTTTCTAAGCAATTTTTCAATAACACAAATGTACCTTTCTTTGTGGTGATGTAGATAAAGTTAACAGAGGCCTTACCGTGGATGAATCCTAAATGAATGAGGATTATTACCCAAATCATGGTGATCCTATTACTGATATACAACAACTTTTTCTGATGGAAACAATGCAAAATACATCAATAGACTGCTCAGAATTTAAAAGTAGCTGAATAAGAGTGACTTGGATTTTTAAAGCCTGTTTGTAGTTACAAACCTTAGCTTGATCTGTATGTAAAATATGCCTTGCTTTACATCTACAAGTATTTATATATTAAAAAACCTGAGTGGGTGGATTTTTCCTGCAGCAGGTAAAACCAAAATAATAGTAGAAAGTAGATGCAGTAATAACAAGGGCAATTCCATTACTCCACCAGATACCAAGGAATTGAGTCTTTCCATATTAAGGATTCAAAGCAAGGCCAGATGCTTTCCAGAAAGTTCCATAGCACAGGCTCCTGAGCAGCACACAGGCACGCACTAACTTATCAGACTTAAATAAAAAATAATAAAGAAGTGACAGAACCTTTATGCAAGTCAGGCAGCCTTACATCCATATTCACAATATAAATTTAACCTTGATCAACCCCATTTAATCATTGCTTCTTTTTTGTGGGCATATTTTTCTTTTTCACTTTACACAGTTCCAAAAAGCTGCCTATTTCCCTTATTCTTCCATAAGATAAATAATAAAATGGACAAAAGATAAACATTGAAAAAGAACAAATTGCACAGGGCTGGCAAAATGTTCTCCTTAGGAAAAATTCCCACTGATTACAAGAGACAAGAGATTTCAATTGGAGCTTTGCCTGAAGAAATAACTGAGAATTAAACCCAAATAAAATAATCACATAATACAAGTTCTCACAAGTGGAGAAATTAAATTCTCTTTCATTTCTCACATGGACAGAAAAGTCTTTGTCCCACTGATGGGAAATAGGAGGTTTGCCATTGATTTTCAATGAAGCCAAGATTTCACCTCAGGACATTTTTTCTCATATACTATTTATTATGTCTTTATTCTAACACATCACATAAAGATCAGCTAATACTTGCAGACTAATGAATAATCATGTATTCCAAGACCAGATATTATCACCCATTGTAAGCTTGAATAAAAACTTGAATGCAGTTTTTATTTCTAGAGAATTGTGATATTTTGAAGAGGGAAAGAAACTCCCAAACTAAACCAAACCAAAAACCCCAGCTTAATTGAGGAATTGAAATGAAAGGGAGCAAATATTGACTCTCAAATTCTTTCCAGGAAAGAAATTACTGCATATGGTCTGCTGCTGTCAGTCATTTCCTAACTTTTCAATTTGCATCTAGTTGACAAATCAGGAGCTAAATTAATCCAAATGATTTAATGGAGTATAGTATCCATCTCATGCAAATGAAAATTATGGAGCTTTAGGAAGATGTCACAATTGATGATTTGCAGTGTTAAAAGAAATTGTCATAGACATCAGGGTTTATTATGGCAGTAGAAAGTCAGTACTTCCTTGCTGCATGTCAGAATTCTGTTCAGAACTGATGCTTCTATTCAGCAACAATGTCTTGAAGAAGGTAACAAAACTGAACATTTTTGGGAAAATACTTCTGGACTCTCGGAGGAAAGCAATTTCTGATCCCCAGATGGCTGAAAAGCTGTTAGTAAGTTCTCATACTATAAGTAGAGAGCAGCCGCAAACCTCTACCTACTAGCTAAGATGAAATATTTTAAGATCTGCAGATGTGTCCTGGGAAACTCAGTTTCCATAACAACAATTTTTGGTGTCATGATTTTGAGGCTGCCTGCACCTCTTGATTTCTGTAGCTGTTCACTTGGGGCTGCTGGTACTATACTGTTGTTTTGTCCAGCACTACATTCTTTACTTGTATATTTGCACAACCAGAGTATTAATGGTGATTTTAGAAAGTAAATATCACAGTAAATAAAATATCTTAAAGCTGTGGTACAGTTACAAAAGAAGCAGGATCCTGCCTCATTATTTTACTGATTAATGAAGTTGGAACACTCCAGTGTCACTGAGATATCACAATAGCATAAATATTTATATGCTTAAAAAATCAAGCAATCAGGAAATAAATTTAGAATCCAGAAAACAAAGGGGTTTTTTTTCCTAAGGTTGTTACTCAAATCAAGCCCAAAAACTCAGCTACTGAGGGAACAGACTTGAGCTAGAGAAGTGAGATATATAAGAAAATACAACATTCTGAGTTGTTCTGAGCACTAATGAAAAAACAAATCAGACTCAGACTTTTCTCTTGGCGAAACAAGTCAGAGGCAGTAAGCATTTCCCTTTTGAATGGCGTCTCCAGCAGGCACAGACCTTCTAATGTTTTAAGGGGAAAAATTAGGGTTTTTAGAGCTGCTTTTTCATAGCAGTTGTGGAAGGTTGGGGGAGGGAGCAGGGGGCAGGAGGAATTTTTTCCCATTCTGTTGCTAAGCAACTAATGACCGGTCTTTAAGGGCCATCTACGCTCACAAAGGAGACAAAGCCTTTGGCTGCCAGGCGGGGGGAACTAGAGATTGGAGATTTGATAACAGCACACTCACTCGCCCGGAGTTCTTGGAGGAGGGAGCACGGGGAAAAGGCGGCTCTGCTTTTTTGGCTGCAACTGCAGAAAAGGCCCGGTCTTGCACTAGGTTTTCTCTGCCTGCTGGGTGAGTCCTTGCTTTGGGGGGAAGGTCACGGGACTCCGATCCTCTCGTCCCCTCCGGGAGGGCATCTACCAGCCGCGCCGCCGCGGAGCGGGACCCCCCTGACTGCCACCACCCCGCGGCCTGCCTGCCGCTGCCCCGCGCCCTGCCTGCCCCAACTGCGGAGTTTCCTGCCGCCTCCTCTGCTGGCTGGCCCCGGTGAGCTGACCCGGCTGCTCCATCGCCCGGCGCTGGGCTCTCTGCTGCGCTCCTGTCCATCTGCACTCCACCCAGCTCCAGCCGTCCGCCATTACACGCGGCACAGATCCAACCTCGCGGCACAGCGCCATCTGCAGCTTCCCGGGAGTCATCGCACCTGCCCTGCGGGTCTGGGAGCCCAACAGCGCCCCTGCTGGCCGTGACTGTGACTGCACCAAACGGGAAAGTACCTGACAGCCCCAGGGACATTTGCCACCGAGTTTTTTGGTTTTGTTTACTGTTTTTTTACCTTGTTTACTGTTTCTTTGTTACTGATTGTTTACCTCATTATAGATACTAGTAAAAAACTCTTATTCCTTTTCCCATACCTTTGCCTGAGAGCCCTTAATTTTAAAGTTATAATAATTCGGAGGGAAGGGGATTCACATTCTCTGTTCTAAGGAAGGTTCCCACCTTCCTTAGCAGACACCTGTCTATCAAACGAAGACAGATTTTGGCGCCCAACGTGGGGCCTGAGGGCATTGAGAGAAAAACGTGCAAAAGGAATAACAGTTTCTAGGAGACCCATTTTTAGGGCGCTGAACATAGAAACCTCATTAAGCGGCACCATGTGGTCTAAGATACCTTGGTTTGGCTGGCACATTCTCGTGGCCACATTTTTCCCATTTGCAGCTCCCTGTCTAAAGATGGGTCTTATGACTAAGGTCGTGGTGGTTATTATCCAGTTCTCACAATGGGTCAATAAGATGAGAAATTTATGGATTTTTCACGTCCTTTGGACGGCGGGCACTTGGTTACAGGGCTTTAACACCGTGAGTACATGTTTTTGGAGTCTGTTTGGTAATGGTACATTTTGTGAGGAGATGACACCAGGGGGAACTTTTTCTCAATCCTTCACCCCTTTCTTTGGGCCTACCCTACCAGGGCTCAGAGGGTTCATATACTCTCTAAATGCTAATGACATTGTACAGTGGTTGGCGTTGCTGATAGGTCTATTCCTCTTTGTATTCCGAGAAAGGGGGAGACTGCCCTGGGAAACCACTCTAACAGCTGCCCCAGGGAATAGGAATGCGGCTCCAGAGACTAGGGATGTTGCCACAGAGACTAGGGATGTTGCTACAGAGACCGAGGCTGTCCCAGAGCCTGAGAGTACGCCCAAACCTGACCCTGTCCCTGAGCCTGACCCTGCCCCACGGTCTGACCCAGTCCAACAGCCTGCCCCAGAAATGAACCAACCAAACTGGATGGAGGTAATGGAGGAAAAGATACGTCAGGTGTTGAGGGAATACACTTCCTCAACTGGTGAGAAGCCCTCTCCTTGCCCTACAGGGGAAGAGGTGGATGGTGCAGCAGCGGAACCCACGGACATTACAACCGTCCAGGTTCCAGCTGAATCGCAAGGGCAGTCACAGCCAGCAGCAGTTGCCCCTGTGCAGCGGAGGAAGTATAAGACCAAATCAGTACGCCCAGTTAATGATGATGGGGAACCAGGGCCCTCACAACCAGTAGGGGAGCCTGAGCCTATAATCATCACCGAGTCCCTGTCATACGACACTATCCGTAATCTGTACAATGACATTGTGCGGCGGAAGGGCGAGGCTTTCTCAACCTGGTTACTTCGGGTTTGGGACCGCATGGGCCCAGGTGTGCAGCTGGATGGTGGCGAGGCCAGGAATTTGGGAGCCGTGGCCCTGGACACGGGTGTTGAAAAGGTGTTCGTCAGGGAGGCAGGACCCATTTCTCTCTGGGAGAGGCTTTTAATGAGTGTAAGAGAGAGGTTTGTTCACAAAGACAGAATGCAGGAGAACTACCGTAGAGGGCCCTGGAAGACTGTTGAGGAAGCGATCCAACAGCTAAGAGAAGTGGCAGTACAGGAGGTGCTTTTTGGGAGGGACGGACAGCACGAAAATGATCCTGACAAGGTCAGGTGCACAGGGCAAATGTTGTGGAACCTGGCAAGTCTAGGGCCAACCCAATATGCCACCTACATTGCAATGATTAATCCTGATGACAACCGTGAGACAGTGGGGTCTGTAGCTGACAAGCTCAGGCATTATGCAAGTGTGATCAATGGCCCAATGCAGGCTCAGATCTCTGCTGTGGTTAAGGAGCTGAAGGAAGAAATACGGGAGATCCGGGAGGAGGTGAGGAAAAACAGTGTGGCACCAGTGAGAGTCACAGGCCCCAACACCAGAGCCCGACGTCCCCCCGCTAGAGAGAGAGGGTACACCCCACGAGCTGAGTTTTGGTTCTTTCTGCATGACCATGGGGAAGACATGAAAAGGTGGGATGGGAAGCCCACCTCTGCCCTGGCAGAACGGGTGCGTCAGCTTAAGGAGGGCAACACTAGCCGAGGAGGTTCTTCCAGAGCGAAGGTAGCCTCAGCTTCCCGTAGCCGACCTGCTGAGTACAGCAGAAGGGAAGATGTTGTGTCAGATTCCCTTGACGGTGGAATGTATGCCCAGGAAGGGAATGATAACCAGGGCTAGAGGGGCCCTGCCTCTAGCCAGGTAGAGGCATGGGAAAACCGTGTCTTTTGGACTGTGTGGATTCGATGGCCTGGTACATCAGAGCCACAAAAATATGAAGCATTGGTCGATACAGGTGCACAGTGTACCCTAATGCCATCGGGACATGTTGGGGCAGAACCCATTTCTATTGCTGGGGTAACCGGGGGATCACAAGAGTTGACGCTGGTGGAAGCCGAGGTGAGCCTGACTGGGAAGGAGTGGCAGAAACATCCCATCGTGACTGGTCCAAAGGCCCCGTGTATTCTGGGCATAGATTTCCTCCGGAATGGCTATTTCAAAGACCCGAAAGGACTCAGGTGGGCTTTTGGAATAGCTGCTGTTGAGGCAGAGGGCGTTAGGCAATTAAACACCTTGCCTGGACTATCAGAGAACCCTTCTGCAGTGGGACTCTTGAAGGAGGAAGAACAACGGGTACCAATTGCCACCTCGACAGTGCACCGCCGGCAGTATCGAACGAATCGAGATGCTGTGATTCCCATCCACAAGCTGATCCGTGAGCTGGAGAGCCAAGGGGTGGTCAGCAAGGCCCACTCACCCTTCAACAGCCCCATCTGGCCTGTACGCAGATCTGATGGAGATTGGAGATTGACTGTGGACTATCGAGCCTTGAACGAGGTGACTCCACCGCTGAGCGCTGCCGTGCCAGACATGCTGGAGCTCCAGTATGAACTGGAGTCCAAAGCAGCAAAGTGGTACGCCACTATTGACATTGCAAACGCATTTTTCTCCATTCCTCTGGCAGCAGAGTGCAGGCCTCAGTTTGCTTTCACCTGGAGGGGCGTGCAGTACACCTGGAACCGACTGCCCCAGGGGTGGAAACACAGTCCCACCATCTGCCATGGACTGATCCAGGCTGCACTGGAAAAGGGTGAGGCTCCGGAACATCTGCAGTACATCGATGACATCATTGTGTGGGGGGATACAGCAGAAGAAGTGTTTGAGAAAGGAGAGAAAATCATCCAGATTCTTCTGGAAGCCGGTCTCGCCATCAAAAGGAGCAAAGTCAAGGGGCCTGCCAAAGAGATCCAGTTCCTCGGCGTGAAGTGGCAAGATGGACGGCGTCAGATTCCCACCGAGGTCATCAATAAAATCACAGCGATGTCCCCACCAACCAACAAGAAGGAGACACAAGCTTTCCTAGGTGCCATAGGCTTCTGGAGGATGCACATCCCTGAGTACAGCCAGATTGTGAGCCCTCTCTACCTGGTGACACGCAAGAAGAATGATTTCCACTGGGGCCCTGAACAACAACAAGCCTTCACCCAGATCAAGCAGGAGATTGCCCATGCGGTAGCCCTTGGCCCAGTCAGGACAGGACCAGAAGTGAAGAACGTGCTCTACTCTGCAGCCGGGGGCAATGGTCTGTCCTGGAGCCTTTGGCAGAAGGTGCCTGGTGAGACTCGAGGTCGTCCACTGGGATTCTGGAGCCGAAGCTACAGAGGGTCTGAAGCCAACTACACTCCCACAGAGAAGGAAATTCTGGCAGCCTATGAAGGTGTCCAAGCCGCCTCAGAAGTTATTGGCACGGAAGCACAACTTCTCCTCGCACCCCGACTACCGGTGCTGGGGTGGATGTTCAAGGGAAAGGTTCCCTCTACCCACCACGCCACTGATGCCACGTGGAGTAAATGGATTGCCCTCATCACACAGCGCGCCCGTATTGGAAACCCGAATCGCCCTGGGATCTTGGAAGTAATTACAAATTGGCCTGAAGGTGAAAACTTTGGTCTCACCGATGAAGAGGAGCAAGAACAGGTGACTCGTGCAGAGGAAGCTCCACCGTACAACCAACTGCCACAAGATGAAACACGCTACGCTCTCTTCACTGATGGTTCCTGTCGCATTGTGGGGGCAAATAGAAAATGGAAAGCAGCTGTATGGAGCCCCACACGGCAGGTCGCAGAGGCTACAGAAGGAGAAGGTGGATCAAGCCAACTCGCCGAACTCAAAGCCGTTCAGCTGGCCCTGGACATTGCTGAAAGAGAGAAGTGGCCAAAGCTATACCTGTACACCGATTCATGGATGGTAGCCAATGCTCTGTGGGGTTGGTTGGAAAGGTGGAAAAAGGCCAACTGGCAACGTAGAGGAAGACCAATCTGGGCTGCTGATGAATGGCGAGACATTGCCACTCGGGTAGAGAAGCTACCTGTGAAAGTCCGTCATGTGGATGCCCATGTCCCCAAGAGCCGAGCTAATGAAGAACACCGAAACAATGAACAGGTAGATCAAGCTGCAAAAATAAAGGTGTCACAGGTAGATTTAGATTGGCAGCACAAAGGAGAGTTGTTCCTAGCCCGATGGGCCCATGATGCCTCAGGCCATCAGGGCAGAGATGCCACCTATAAGTGGGCACGAGACCGAGGGGTGGATCTAACCATGGACTGTATCTCTCAGGTAATCCATAACTGTGAGACATGCGCCGCCATCAAGCAAGCCAAGCGAGTGAAACCCCTGTGGTATGGGGGTAGGTGGTCCAAATACAAGTATGGTGAGGCCTGGCAGATCGATTACATCACACTGCCTCAAACCCGCCACGGCAAGCGCTACGTGCTCACAATGGTAGAAGCCACCACTGGGTGGCTGGAGACCTACCCTGTGCCTCATGCCACTGCCCGCAACACCATCCTGGGCCTTGAAAGGCAAGTCCTTTGGAGGCATGGTACCCCTGAGAGAATTGAGTCGGACAATGGGACTCATTTCAAAAATAGCCTTGTAAACACCTGGGCTAGGGAACATGGCATCGAGTGGGTGTACCACATTCCTTATCATGCACCTGCTGCTGGTAAAGTAGAGCGATGCAACGGCCTGCTCAAAACCACCTTGAAGGCTCTAGGTGGGGGGACTTTCAGAAATTGGGAACAGCATTTAGCCAAGGCCACCTGGCTAGTTAACACCCGAGGCTCCACCAACAGGGCTGGCCCTGCCCAATCTGAACCCTTGCAAACAGCAGACGGGGATAAGGTTCCAGTGGTGCAAATGAGAGGCATGCTGGGAAAAACTGTTTGGATTCATTCCGCCTTGAGCAAAGATAGACCCACCCGTGGGGTTGTCTTTGCTCAAGGACCAGGGTGTACCTGGTGGGTGATGCAAGAGGATGGAGAGACACGATGCATACCTCAGGGGGACCTCAGTTGGGGTTGAACTGCCCATAACACTGTGCCTGTGTCAATACCCGTATGTATATAACCAGAGTAATGCTTGTATGTATATAGTTTAAAGGTTTAAGTTCAATGTAATATGTTGGAATGGAAAAAATTCGGGGTGGATAATGTGGAAGGTTGGGGGAGGGAGCAGGGGGCAGGAGGAATTTTTTCCCATTCTGTTGCTAAGCAACTAATGACCGGTCTTTAAGGGCCATCTACGCTCACAAAGGAGACAAAGCCTTTGGCTGCCAGGCGGGGGGAACTAGAGATTGGAGATTTGATAACAGCACACTCACTCGCCCGGAGTTCTTGGAGGAGGGAGCACGGGGAAAAGGCGGCTCTGCTTTTTTGGCTGCAACTGCAGAAAAGGCCCGGTCTTGCACTAGGTTTTCTCTGCCTGCTGGGTGAGTCCTTGCTTTGGGGGGAAGGTCACGGGACTCCGATCCTCTCGTCCCCTCCGGGAGGGCATCTACCAGCCGCGCCGCCGCGGAGCGGGACCCCCCTGACTGCCACCACCCCGCGGCCTGCCTGCCGCTGCCCCGCGCCCTGCCTGCCCCAACTGCGGAGTTTCCTGCCGCCTCCTCTGCTGGCTGGCCCCGGTGAGCTGACCCGGCTGCTCCATCGCCCGGCGCTGGGCTCTCTGCTGCGCTCCTGTCCATCTGCACTCCACCCAGCTCCAGCCGTCCGCCATTACACGCGGCACAGATCCAACCTCGCGGCACAGCGCCATCTGCAGCTTCCCGGGAGTCATCGCACCTGCCCTGCGGGTCTGGGAGCCCAACAGCGCCCCTGCTGGCCGTGACTGTGACTGCACCAAACGGGAAAGTACCTGACAGCCCCAGGGACATTTGCCACCGAGTTTTTTGGTTTTGTTTACTGTTTTTTTACCTTGTTTACTGTTTCTTTGTTACTGATTGTTTACCTCATTATAGATACTAGTAAAAAACTCTTATTCCTTTTCCCATACCTTTGCCTGAGAGCCCTTAATTTTAAAGTTATAATAATTCGGAGGGAAGGGGATTCACATTCTCTGTTCTAAGGAAGGTTCCCACCTTCCTTAGCAGACACCTGTCTATCAAACGAAGACAGCAGTACATGACCCCATCTGAGAATATAGTGCCAGCACCTCTAATAGGACACAGCAATTCCCTTGCACTGCTTCTCAGGGCAAAGTAAGCCCAGCCCAAAGTACAACTGTTAACTGATAATTTTATTTCAGTCTGGAGGATTTAACATAGTCTGGCTTCTTTCTTTGCCAGGCTTACTGTTAAATGTGTTCCAGTGCAGTTAGCTGATTAAATCTTCAACTGCTTTCTTCAACTCGTGGTTTTTTTTTCTTTTTTTTTTTTTTTTTTAATATGCTCTTTATGAATTACTCATTTTTGATTTCTTATTTTCTCCTTGTTGGTCCATCTTCTGCTTTTATCTTCCTCTTCTCCTAGTAAAAGGTGATTTTGCATAGGTTTATTCCTCCCCTATTACTTTTTTTCACACTTTTATCCTTAAGAGTTGACTTATGCCATTTTATCTTCATAAATAGCACTCTCATTTTCTAGTTCCTTATACTATTTAATACTCTTCAACACCAAGATAAAGAAATGAATACATAGCTTTTTTTTTTTTTTTTTTTTTGGTTTGTTTGTTTGTTTTTTTTCAAAGTAGGCACACTGACCTACATCAGAAGAATATTATTTGGGACTTATTTTCTGCTGCTGTGTGAAAGAGGAAACTGACCCTTGAGAGCAAACCTGGGGAACTGCTTGGCCAGAGCTCATATTGAAAGAAAAACAGCTCAGAGGTGAAAGGAATACAATAATCTACATGGTAGTTATATTTCTTGACAAATTTATTAATTTTTTTCAGACTAAGCTTTTTAAAAGAGAAGGAGCTCTCTGTGGTTTCTTCCAGCCATGGAATATTAGATGAAACTCTGACTAGAAAAGAATTGTTATCCGAGTACAATGATTGTATGCTCTATAAAATTGCTCCCAAGCTAAATGTATTTGAGGAAAAAACCTTCAAATTCAACCAAGAAGAGTTACAAAGGAAAACAAGAATTGGATTTTAATAGAAAATTGCCTCCAAGACTGTTTGTCACATCATTTAATTCTCTCTTGGGGGCCTATAGACACTAACACAGTGTATTTGATGCAAGACTTGAAAGCACAACAAAACTAAACAGCAAAAAAGTAATTTTGTCAGCCTTGAGCTGAGCGTAATGGGAAGGAAACAGATTCAATGAAATGAGGAGCAATAATGGGTGTGAGATGAAGTTTAACCATTCCTGCCATTTTTCCATTTCTAATGTTCTACTACTTAAATGCAAATACTTTACTTTTCTTTAAGCCTACATTGAAGAAAAAATATAAACATCAAAACCAGTGGGAAAGTCATAATTGTTTAACAGAAGTGGGTCCTGTAGTATTTCAAATGGGAGTCCCTTACACTCCACGATTTTCTCTTTCTGAATCCACATGCCCATCCTGGGAAATACAAACTGACATACCACTGAGGTCAGTAAATTGTGTATTTGAAAAGAAATGAGAAATCAATGGTCTTTCTACATATTTCCTTGGCTATGGAAGTCCTCTTTTGTGTTTGTATATAAGTGAAGAAATAGTCCAAGATAATTTTTTTTTTTTTTTTAATTAAAGACTTTAGGTAAAAAACCTCTTTATTCATCTATGGAAGACTTTTAAAACTCTGGGTGTCAGCTGTTAGGGAAATGAGATATGATAACTCAATTAAGAATGCAACAGAAGGGACTTGGGCAAAGTTGGTGTCCTGAGGAACCCTTTTTCCACACGGGTACATTTGGGAGCTCAACACATTTTATTTTCTCCATGATTAAAAGTAAAAACTTTTTGGAATCTCCAGTGATCCTGAATACAGTAGAACCAAGGAAAAATGCATTTTTATGTTTGGAAGCTACATAAGAGAGAGATTTAGGCCAAAAGAACTCAATTTGGTCAAAGTTATTGTTCTTGCCTTTTTCATTCAGTCATCCAGAAGTAAAAGTACTCTGCTTTCCCTTGTCAATACTTTGGCTGAGACAGTTAATACAGAGATCTAACCTTAACACTTTGGAAACTAAAGTTAATATTATAATTCTTTTTTTTCAAATATTGGAGATAATTTTTAAGGAACTATTAATATATCAGATTCCTTCTTATTTCTGTCCCGTAATGTTGACTATAGTCTAGAAATATATCAAGTACAAACTTTAAAAAAACCCATTCTTAAATTAAACCTGCAGAAAGTGCAAATTCTCTTCTAGGATAAAAAGAGAGCTATTTCCAGAAGTCCTAGCTAGCAGTTTGCAAATGTGCAATTAAAATTCTGGCTCTTCCCTAATTATGGAACACTTAAGTTAAATGGTCTTAATAGATACATAATGATGGCTTTATAAACCTATAGTTACTTATAATATAAAGTAATTTCTACTTCAGTTTTAAGAGCATCCATTAAATGCCTATTATGATCTTTATGTAATTTAGGAAGACATTTAATGAGTGTTTTATAAAACTAAACAGCAATTATGACCAAAGACAAATGTTAAGTATATAGATTAACATGCTATTAATGTGAATTAGCTTTTTCAGATTAAATAGTGAAAGTTGTATTTAAAGTCTGTTGGGATGAATGCAGGTTGAAATCTTATACATGTTTGTAATGGAAACTTTAAGGATGCCTAAAAGGAGAAGAAATTGCTTAGTGCAATCTTTTGTTAGTTTATCTATTTATTGAAATGCTGATCAAGCTTTAGAAAACTTATAAAGAAAACTCTAATAAAAATGTGTATTTTTCTAAAAAGAATTCTGCCATATTGATGAATGTGGCGCTCAACTCTATGAATCTTTTGGATATTTCCATATAATTATGGAATTCTGAGTAACTGAAATTCTATTACATTTTATTATAAATTGTAATGTCCTCAAGGCTACATAACTGTTTTAAAGTTAATAGAAATGTCCAGGTAGAGGACCCTTATACCACTTAATCAGAATTAATATTGATCATGTAAATAACTAAAGATTACAGAAATAAAAAAGCAGGATGTGGTATCCAAAATACCATATTAAGTTTCAATCCTGTGCCATGTATGTTGTTGTCTCTGCTCCTCCTGCCCACACTCTATCCCCAAAAAATAATTTGAAATTACTGTATTTAAAAATATCTGTGAATAATTAGGCCATTTTCTTCCAGCTATATTTGGAACCAGGGTATTTTATTTTAAAACATCAGTAAAACTTGAACTACTGGAATTTCTTGAGCAAGAAATTTTCTCATGGAAACCACATTTTTCATTGAAATCAACTAAGAATAATATCAGCACACATACTACATCATCCACAGCACATATTTCAAACCAACTTATTTTTACAAAAATGTACTTAGGTAATGAAAGTATGATAGGGGAATTAATTTGATTATTTTGATGTTTGCATTGATATTACTCATGAGTTGTTTTCCTTTTAAAAGTTCTGAAAATTCAACTATCTTAATTAATGGAAAATTTGAAAATGTTTGAATTTACTGTGAGATGAACATTCTGTTTAACAAGTACTGGTTTTGCCACTTTGATTTATTTTTAATAATACAGCATGAGAAAAGCTTGAAATAACAGAACCCTTGTTTTTTATCACTAAGCACACCCATTTACCTGCTGCTTCAAATAAAAAAAAAAAAAAAGAAAAAAAAAGAAAAGGAAAAAAAAGGGAAAAAAAAGGAAAATAAAATAAAATAAAATAAAATAAATTTTAAAAAAATAAAGAAAAAAAATAAAACCCTTCCAAAACTTGGAATTCTATTTCAGACTTTACTTTCTGTCTTGGAGAAATTCCTTTCAATACCTATTCTGATTTGTGAGAATCTGATGTATAACAGAGGAAAATAGAGCTGATACTTCATAACTTTTAAGTTTTGACATATATATTTTAAAATAATATGGCCACAAAGCAGGGATGGATGATATTGACTCACCTACTGACAAATCAAATACCATGGACTTAGATTTATGTTTGATTTATGTCATAACCAGAGTTACGAGAGGACTGGATCTGATGCTCTGAATTTGAAAGTTTGCTGTCATCTATTATGGAGAAAATGTGAGAAAAAAAGAAAAACGACTAAATACAAATTATATGGAGAATAAAGAGCATTTATGTGATTGAGGGGAGAAAACCGAAATTGAGAAACTGGAGTGACAGATAAAAGGTAATAAACGTTTCAGGTAAATAACAGCTCTATACGATGCACTTTCTACCTATTGAGTTTATACCCTAAGAAAAAATCTGACCATGATGTTGATAGAAAAACAATGACATTTTGGGCACTAAATCATGCTAAAATAAAAATTATCAAATTAAACCCTAATAAACCAATCAACATCATCCACAACATCATTAATTAAGCAAAAAATGCTACCGAAAAAAAAAAAATTCTCTTAAGAGAACATTTTATTTTAAGGAATGAAGAAAGGACCAGATCATATCCTTAAAACAAAATGAGGTTTTGCTTTGGTTGCAAGTACAAATTTTTTTTTAAATTGAAGACTTAGAAAGGAATTTTTTTTTTCCTTTAAGAGTTAAAAATATTGAGGACCTTGAACCAATTGACAAAGAATATTTTTTTAACATTCTAATGCCAGTAAATTATCTTAGGCATAACCTACACCAGGAATGTTCTATCTGGCTGCTCTCTTCCAGCTGATAACTTGATTACCATATTTTTTTAGCCAATAAAACCTAAATTAATATGGGGAACTATAATAAAAAGACGTCACTGCACACTTAAAACTAGTTCAAACAATAAAGTACTTAATTATGAGGATGCCAACTGTTCCTAATAAATGTGTTAAGGCAGAATAATTAAGAAATTTTGGCCTATGAAGAATGTGGGTGACCTGGCTTCCAGGGCAGACTATCATTGTGCCCTTAATTTAGTTGACAGCTCCTGAAGGAAGCCTTCAGGGCAATATCTTATCACTTAGTTTTATTTTAAGCATTAGATTTTCTATTCCTCCACATATTCTCAGGAGCAGGAAGGAAGGCAAAGGCTGACTCAGTTCTGACCTCTCTTCTAGTTCCCACAACATCCTTAGCACCTCTTGACTCTAATGTCAGTTTAGCGTTGACTCTTCAGCGAAGAGGACTTTTTTTTTTTTTTTTTTTTGCTTGGTGTGGAATATTTTTTAACTTATTCTAGGAAGAAATAGAATATGGCTTCTGGCTAACAATTTCTATGACAAGGACATTATACTTGGACATTTAAAGAATCTCTCCAACTCCATCTGTTTGGTACTAATAAAAACGTGTTTGTTGCATCCTCTTGCGTGGGTTTTTTTTTTAAATAGGGTAATTAAAGACATGATTACTGCAGGGCAATTGTTCTTGCTTTCAAGAAAAATAAATTAATAAATGTGCATAGAGAGATGTTTTTTTAAAGATAAATATTTTCTCATTCGTGAACTATATATGTGTAAAATGGAATGCTGAAATGGATCAGCTGCAGCATCTAATTTAAAAAAAAGCAGTGCATATTCCCCTTTGTGGTGGAGCCTGTCCAACAAACCCCAGTAGAAGTTGTATTATATTTGGAGGAACAGGAAAGAATCAGCATTAGCAGGCTGGAAAAACCTTATAATCATACTTAATTTCTTCCAAATTATTAACTAATGAAAAACAAGTCTATATGTTACCTTTAAGTGAAATTAGTCTCCAAAGAAATGATAAACTGATTAAATATTTTTCATTTGTATACCAGCATTTCTGAAGCCATTGACCTTACCCATTAAGCATTTTGTTCATCAAATTCTCCTGATTGAGCTTCATTTAATTTCATTATATATAACATTTTGATTTTATCAGTGCATTTTCAGAACTATACAGTTTTCAGTATTATACAATATTCCTTGTAAAAACAAGAAGGAATTGCATGAAACTGCTGTATGCTAAGAATGGTTATCTTGTTATTGATCTAAAATAAACTTCGACTATAGCTAAGACACTGTTTTTGTGACCACTTAAATACAGGGGATCATTATTTATTTATTAAGAGAAATTTAATATTGCAGCTTGATGATGACATTTTAAAAGATTTCTTTATAAGACAATTTTATCATGTAATGAAATTTAATTAAATGTAGAAGTATAAACAATATTATTATTGAATTCATTCTGATAAATAAAATTTACATACCTGGGCTACACAGGCTTTTATCTGCAGTGAGAACCTGCTTTGGCTAAAAGGTTTTTGAATACAATATTGGGATCTGTTTCACTGGAATTTATAAAATATTATTCAATATTAATATATATATATGAAGAAATAAAAGAAATTAAAGCACAAGTTTACCAGCCAGTTCAGCCAGTTCCTGACTTTACTGAACTGTTTCTTTTGGCTGCCTTTGGGGGAAAAAAAAGAGCAAAAAACAAAAAACAAAAAACAAAAAACAAATAAACAAAAAAAACAAAACAAAACAAAAAAAAAACAAACCAAAACAAAACAAAAAGGAAAAGCATCAGAACCCATGCTAGAAGCCAGATTTTCCATATCAGTTCTTCACACCTTTTTCTAACCAAGGCATGGATTATTAACACAGTTGTCTATAGGAAAACAAGCTCAAAATTAAGCAGGAACATTTTTATAACTGATACAATCCAAATTCTCTTTCCTTTTGGTTTCATGCTTGATCGACTGTTACTTTTCTTTAGATAAATCCTGTGCCTGTGTGCTCTGCACGGCCAAGGCAGAGGCATCTCACAGCTGGGAGAGCTCCTGGCAAGTTTCCTGAGGGACTGAGGACAGCTGAATGGAACTGCTTTAACCTTAGAGCCAGTAAAAACCTTCATACGGAAAACTCTAGGTCTTGTTTTGAGAGTTCAGTGTTGTGATACACTAATTTTTCAGATCTTGGCATTTATCTGGTATTAGTTCCCACTGAAGAGAGCTGGTGAACTGGGCGAATTTCAGAAAACAGTGCAGCCTGTATTTTTGCACAAATTTGCAAATTTGCACAATTTGCTTCAAATTCCTTCTAAGTTTTTAAGGAGCTGCCCAGTCCTAGGTGTTTTCTAAAACATCCATGTGTTTAGCAGGATTCTTCCCTTCCATCATACTCCTGAGGGAGTTTCTCAGAAAAAAACTCCAAAATACTGATGCATAAACAAGAGCATAAGACTCTATAGAGTTGATTTTAGAGGACCCAGTCTGCTAATGGCCAGATAGATGTCACCACAGCAGCTATCTCATGGACACCTGGGACAATTCCATTGTCCTTGTGTTTAAAAGTGTTTCTCACTCAAACACTCAGAGGTGTTAGTACCCCTGGTAAGGGGAGAAAACAAAAGTGCTAAAACAGAGCCATAATGCTCCAAGCTGTTTGCTAGGTTTTATAGCCAGCTATAGTCAGTATAATTCCACACAATCCACTGATTCTTTTGAATTTCTACTGCAAGTTCTTAGACTACCATAAATAGTTTTGGATATCTTTATATATTTATTAAAATTTCTCCTCAACTTATTTCAAATGCAAGTGAATTTTAATCCTGGCAGCATATGCAAAGTGAAAAAATATCACAGTTTTGAACTTTGACAGTAGAGAAGAACAAAAATATTCACCAGAAATGTCCTAAGTATATTCTACGGTCTATACTGCATGTTTTGGGGGCTGTCTGCCTTGAAGTGTAACACAAACCAGTGCTACTGCATAGCTTGGAGAGACACACCCAAATGTCCTGAATCATCATCTTCCCTAAAACTTGTCTGAAGTATCTGAAACTCCCCTAGTCTGGCACTGAAATAACTTCTAAGAGTTAATTTACATTTAAAAGTACATTCATATACTGCAAGAATGAATAAATGAATCCTTTTATCAGTGGAAGAGATGGTGACCCCAGTGAAAAATTAAACATAGTTTCTGCCTTAAGGGCAGAAAAGAAACAAGGGTCTGCTTCATATCCAGGGATTCTGGGGGAATAATTCGTAGTTAAGGGAGGTCTGAATACATAACACATTAAGTAACAATCTGTTTATTTTACATAACTGAGATGTTAAAAATTATTAGATCAATTGACAGCATAATGAGGGCTTAAAGTTGAAGAGGCTTTGCCAATTATTTATTCTACTGAGCTTGAGAAAAAAAATGGCGTTTGTTCTATGTCTCAAATGCATATCTTTTAGCTTCTTCATTTGCAAATGTACCACCTCCTTAAGGAGATCCTACTTAAACAACATTTTTTTTTACAGAAAGTGATTTAGGAAGTTAGATTTGCTTTAGGGGTATGAGATATTGGCATAAACAAAACCCTGCAACAGGCAAAACTGTCTGATCATAGACCCTGATAGGAGAAAAAGAATAACCAGTCAGTGCAATGGAAAGCAATAAGTGCAACAACATAAAAACCTTTATATATGAAATAAATAACTTCTGCACATCTCTCACTTGCATGATGGTGTAGAAACAATCAGCTTTCAAGTTTTCCTTGACAGCAGGATGGATTTGAGCTCCTTCTAAAATCAATATTAATTAAATTATATATTTAGCATTTTTAACAGCAGCAATTTGAAACAACCCACACAGAGTATGTTTCTGGGTCAAGAGTGACAAGATTAATTAGCAAAGCACTCAGATAGCTTCTTTCATGTCAAAAGATATAATTAAGGTGGCACAGAACAATATAATTTATCCCTTGATATGTACCAAATTATTCTAATCTGCATAATTTAAATATAACATTAGGCAATATCTCGTGCTGCTAATAATAGGTGATTGTAGCTGGTATTACCTATTCATGTATTTTCATTAAAGGCTTATTCATAATTTATAGTTCCCTTGGCTTAGGAAAATATTTACTAAATGAAAAATGTATTGTGGCCCTGCAGTTAACAGGTTGATAGCATTAGGAGGCTTCAAACGTGGGCAAAAAAGCATTTGTCTTAAACAATACAACTACTGAAATAAAACACAGTTTATTTTTTCAGTTTTGTGATTTTAGCGAGTGGTTCCTTCTTTGTACAATGTTAACTGCAATGACTGAACTTTTGCTCTACTCAACATTAGTCAGAATTACGCATCTCATTAATTTCTGGGAATCTGTGGTTTGAAAGCAGAACCTGAAGAGGATCATAGCTTCCCAGAGGAATGGAATGAAGTACCCAAATAAATACAGTTCCTTTCTTCCCCATTCTGCTATTCCTGCCATTATAAAACACAGGAAGCCTACTGGAGACAGAGCCACATCTCATATAGCAAGTTTAGCACTACATGAGCTTTTCACAGTGCAGGTACCCCAAGAGAAAATGTAACCATCTTTAAGGAGCTTTTGGCCACCTGAAATTTGAATTACAGATAGGTTTGAATGTGTTTTCCACGAGCTGCACACGTGCCAGGTAAAGAGGTACTTAAGCCAATTCCAAGAATTCTAATGCTCGCTTATTTCCAGCAGTGATCAGACTTTATGCAAAATAAGGCAGGGCTCTCAAGTTGACATGGCTGTGGAGCAGGAATTATACCTCTTACGATCCAATTTCTCAGCACTTTCTAAATTTACTCACTGTTGCAGGTGTAATGACCATGTTTAAGGACTGTGAAGTTAGCAAGCCTACCTCTCTGAGGATCACTAAACTCTTAATGTCTCTTGTAGAGTGGATTTACAGGTACATTTTCTCCCTTTGAAATTTTAGATTTTTGTCCCTGTTAACTACAGCAAGACTAATGTAGATGAGAAAGAACTCAGGGTGAAAAATCCCAGATTTGGGACTACCAGACTGCTGTGGAATCTTTTCTTTAATACTGTATTAAGCTACTGAAGAAGAAATAAGATCTTTATCAATGATGAAACACTTGTTAAGCATGTCAACTATAATTGTACCTGAACACAATTTTCTTTAAAGGCACTTAAAGGTAGTCAAAAAATCCTTTAACTTATTTTGAACAATAATACCCAAGTAACATGGGGATTTGGTTAAGCTTTTTATTGGCAGGTCATAAGCCTTCTCACTAAATATATGTCATTATATGGCCAATGTCACTCCCTCAAGCGTTTCTTCAAATCAATACCTTTTACTCCTCGCTAGCCTGGCTGATCAGATACAGTCTGCATATCAGTGCTGACTACAGTTCCATTAGAAGATAACACAGCATGCCCCTGCAATCCTTTAGGAATATCTTCTACAACAAAACCTCTCAATGTGAACAAGCCACAAGGTTATTCTGACAAATCAAGAACCACACAGAAATGGTGGGTGCACACTTTTGTGTGAATGAAGTGAGATTTCTTCCTAGCTGTCCATTCCTGCACATACTAAAAGATATATTTGCATATATGTAAACTACAAAAAGGTTTTTTTCTCAAGACCATCTCAGCTAATGTTTTTAAAACACAATTTTACTAGAGGCTGTATGGAGGAAATAAAGACACAAAAGAGTGGTTGTTTTATTAAGCTTAGCAAAATACTACTTTGAGTAAGCCATTAAAGATAAACTATCAACTTGATACTTTATTTTCTTTTTTAAGCTCTCTAATAACTGCCTAATTGCTTTCAGAAAAAGGCTTCCAGCACGAATTACATACTATACTGAGGATATATTAAATATTCAATATTTATTTGAGATGTATCGTAATACATAAGTGATCTGCATGAATAAAACATTTTTTCCTTTAAGCAGAGTATAGTAAAAGAAAGAGCTAACTGTTAAAAACCTAGACAGCTCAAGTCTCATATATAGGCTTTTTCATACATGTAGAGGTTTTCTTAACTTTGAAAGTGAATGCAATGAAGTGAGAAAGAGCTGTTTGGAACAAGAATTTCTTTGAAAACAAAACAAATTTCTGCAGAGATTTGGGAAATGGACTTTATGCAATGCACGCAACAAATACAGATGTGGTTTTGATTCTCATTTTTTGCCTACATTACATTTCTTGGGCCTGCAGCAAAAGCTCCCTTCAGTCCAGCATGTGCTGAGCACACAGAGGGCAGATGGAGGCAAGTGATTAAATATCAAATCCCCAAACGCAAAGCCATGGCCTTGGCCACCACGAGCAATCTCACAGAAACAGCTCGGTGGGAGTACACAGAAAAGCAGGTATTTATTATTTCCATTCCAGGAGCACTGAGAGCCCCCAGCTAAGAACAAGATGAGCAGTAACTCAGCAGACAGATAAAAAAGATCCCCAGGACAGTGGCTATCGCAAGAAAAGCACACAGGCAGAAGATACCTGCACTTCAGTATGGCACAAGTGATATTGTTTTTCATATTCCCCATCCCAGGCTTATTTCCTATCTGTCTTTGGGAACAGATTACAAATGTTAGTAGATCTTTGATAAAAAGTCTTAGATAGGTGTGTTCTTGGGATTGGGCAGGGCTGAGACAAACAGTTCAAACAAAGAATGATAAGGTTTTGCAGCTGTTGTTTAGAAGGAAACTGTTTTGCACCCATAATTACATGGCTGCCAGTTCTGAACAGATATCACAGAAAAACTGAAGGAATTTGGCTGTACAGTTCCTTGAAGGTCTTCTTCTTGAATCATGCCTTGTTTCTGACTGTGAAGAAGAACAAAAATGAGACTAAGATATGTTTCCTGAGCTGCCACTATAAATTCTGTCCCAGCATTCTAGACATTCACTATCACTCCAACACCTCTACTTAGTTTTTGAAGTCTGGCCCCTTCCTGCAGTTTTCTTACATCATTGTTTCTTAAACATTCAACGTTTAACTCTTCCCAGCTCCTCACCAATTTCCTTACAACACACACTAGCAGCACAAAAATGGAAGGGTGAGAATGCGATGAACTTTACAGCTACAGAAATCAAGAAAAAATTTTCTAGCTAATTAGCTGTGGGAAGATAAAAGGTCTCATTGAGCTTGTTTTATCAGCACAAAAAGGAGAGTGTGAAGGGAAAAGCCAAAAGGTGTCAACAGATGTACCTGTTCAGAAGTTATCGGCACAAAATTATTTGTAGATAGGCTGTGTAGCAGGGTCCAGGCACACTCACAGACTGTGCCTCACTGGAACCATACCCAAAAGAAGTCAGAACTGATCCAAGAGGGGAGCAAGTGCAGTGTCACTCAACATTCGAGGAGAATGGGGCCAAGGTGAATGTTTTTCTGCCAGCAGTGTGTCATTTTTCCCTAGCCATGCTCTAGAGAGTGCCTTTGCTAGGAGAAAATGAGCCAAAGGTATGGAGGTACTTCTCATAATGAGGACGATGATTGCACAATGGGGACAACAGACACACGACACAGGAGGGACGTGGACACAGGAACAACCAATGGGAAACCCTCGAAAAACATAAGAATTTTTCTGATCTCATTAAGGAACAGAGGACTGAGGTGTAGTTATTAGAATGATGGTAATAATACAACTCTACTACCTCAAAAAAAACACCCAAAACATCCCTTTTTATCCCCATATGCTTTTTTTAGCACCAAGACTCTTATACAATTACTTGTGTGAGCTTGCTTGTTTCTTCCACAGATATCAAGACTGAAATTTAGTCAGATTAGTTCCTTGCTTTTTCTTCTTACTTCAAAGATGCAGAAAAAGAAAGGGACTTATAGAACAAACATGGGGTGTTTGTGCATGATTTTGGCAGCTCTGTAATTCTTTGTGGGGTGTTTGTGCATAATTTTGGCAGCTCTGTAACTTTTTGTGGCTACAGGGTGTTTGGTTTTGCTCTTCTGTTCTTATTTTTGTTCAGAGAGCACACCTTGTGATATCACAACACGTGCAATATAGTGAAACACAACACATCTGGCCTGGTACCAAATTTTATGCAACCTTTCAAGTATTTCTTTGCAGAGACAGGTGATTTGTAGGTGTACATTTGAAGAGCAAGAAATAAAAGCACTGCTTGTTGATCTGTTTTACGCAAATGATGATAAGTGATAGTTATCCACACATTTATTCCAAAAAAATAAAATTGAAAGCCCTTATGTTTTGCTCTAAATAAGTCAGTTGGCTTTCTACTTTCTGCAGTAAGTTGAACAATAGTATTCTAAAATACAAATTTCTACCTCTGACAGTTAATATCTATTTTGCAGATAGTACATGTTTTGGTTAAGCAGAAAATCCATTACAATGCATGTTCTGGCTGAAATTTATTTGCAGCTCACTGTTGTCATTTTAACTGAATTTACCCAATGTCTTTCACAGGTCACACACAGACAAATCCCCTGTGAGCTGGTGTTTCTGCTATTACTGACACCTCCTGCCTCCTTCCAGTAGTTAAATATTTTGTAGAGATCGTGTCTCGAACTGATTTTTTTCTCAAGTGATTAGTTTTGAATCTTGTCCCATGGTATTTAAAACCTGATTTTTCCAACACAGAATGATGGTAAACTGTCTATAAATTAAATGCAAGCTTTACTGCCCTGAGAACCAATTAGGTATTAGCAAGTACAACACAGATCCAGTCAATAGGACACAGACAAGAGCTGGTTTGCATCACTAGTTAATCAATATACACGGTTCTACAATATCCACTGTCAGGAAAAGTAATGTAACACCGTTTATGCTAGATATTCTGTGGGATTAATCAAGTACATTATCTTGCCTTTTACAAGTAAAGACTTCGCCTCTCCCCTTTCCTCGAGCATTAAAAACATAAATAGTTTGTTTTTTTTAAAGTAAAGAGAAAAATGCATGATAAGATTAATGGGAAGTCGCTGCGCATCATGTTTAGGAGAACAGCAAATTTCCAGAGGACTAAACAGTGTTCCTTTCTGAATAAATATCTCTGATCGTTATTTGCTGTGGTAGAGCAGCTATAAAAAACCCCCAAACCTCATGATTAGGTCTGATGCTCTGCTGATGTATTGCAGGCTGCAGGAAAGTTAATGGTATAGTTAGCCCGAGCCTGGCTGCCTTTCTTTTCTCATTTTCTGATCTGCTGTGTGGCATAGCCTTTAGCCAACACAGCAACTCCCGACTGAGAATGCATTAAACTGAGCAGATGAATGGCAGCATTTTAAAGCTAATCTGATATCCTAGACATGCTTGTGCGTTTTAAAGAGTCCACATCAGATAAAAAGAACTACTGGACACTTGAGAGCTGACATATTCTTCTGAAGAAAGAGGATGCTGGGAATTCAATTGGGCCATAGAGAATATTCTAAAAAAAAGAAAAAGATCAAAAAGGGCATACATAGTTTTTATATCACCAAAAAGATAAGGAACAGAGATATACAAAGTCAAGCCACTCAAAAAACACACTCAATTGAAAAGAGACTTGCAAATAATTGTATGGAGCAACCTAATACTGAAATAATTAATTCATTACAGACTTTCCTCAATTAATAACTAATGCCTTTTACATCTCAGAGATGCAAAGGGAAATTAAGCTTCAGTCCTTTATGAGTAAAATTAGTGTGCTGCAGGCTTTGACTAAATTGAGGGAAGCTAACTCAGATTTTACTTTCATATCTCATGTGCACACTTTTATCCTAGACTCAGAGGAAAAAGAAGGGTTTTTATGAATTGGTTGCAAAGTAGCAAATATAGTTAACACTGTGCTTTCATGTTGCTATTTCTAAGCTTAAAAAAGTAGAGTTAAATTCTAGCCAGGTATTTAATCAAACACCCCTGTTCCTTCCATCCAATGCATCTTACCATTCTTTTATAGAATTTACCTAAACTCGATATTGAATGAAAATTCTGCAAAAGCCACAGCTAAGGTTAAATACAGTGATAGTTATTCAACTGTTCCTCCATTAGAGAAAAAAAATTGAGGTGTTCAGAAAAACAATGTGGGCTTGAGTTTAGTGCTTGAACCAGGTGCTGCAGGCAGGCATGCACACATTTGGAAAGAGATCAAGCTGACATGAATGGCATTATTCTGCATTTCATTTGGGGGCACAAGCCTTAAACTGGAATACCCAGTTGTAAGATTAAACACATCAAAGGGTTCTGCAACATAAAAAGCACCAAAATCAACAGCAATGACTTCGTATCGCAAGATGCACTCCCAAGGGTGAAAGTGCTTCTGGCCAAAGTCTGGTAGAAAAAAGAAACACAAATGGAAGTGCTTTCTGTATCCGTGGGAATACTGTAGCTCCACATGCCTCAGGTAAAAACCCAGACCTCTCATGACTAGCAAACTGACTACAGTAACTTATGGATGCATTTGTAATCCTTTTACACAATTCTTAGTTTACAGATAATTTCCTCTGGGTTGAGAGGGCAAATAAAGCTGAGAACTTGCTGTGCCCAGGAATGCTTTTTTTTCCACTTGCAGCCTTAGGAAGATGGATAACTTCCTGTGAGACATGGCACCAAAAGTCCGTTCACACGACTTTAGAGAAGGGAATCTCTCATGCAGGAGAAGTTCCTAGTGCTCCCCTTGCATAGCAAAAGGTTTCAAAAATTCACATGAACCCTTTGTTTTCACACATTCTACAGCACTGATTCTACAGTACACACACCCCTAGGCCTAGGACCCTATTATTGGTCTGTTATCAATATTAAGAGATCTGAAACACAATTGCTGAATAATGCACGTGCTTTTATAACCTTTCTTATCTTGATGAACTAATGATGGGAAAGAAAGAAAAAATACAGAGAAGCCTCTAGCAGATGTATCATGTGATAGCAATTTTTCTCGATTTTATCTTCTCACTTTAAAAATGATTGCTAAACCAGATTCTAATGTTAGAAAGCATCAGCACAGCAGACCCAGACAGTGAAAGGCTCAAGAAATGGAATGGAATCTCTTGGAAATGCTGGGATATCTATGAACCATTATTAGCTGGGTAACCCAACTGTTGAAAAATCATAGTCCCCAAACACCCATTAATAGGTACTTTCAAGGACTTTTGCTTCTGAAGAGAAGCAGAGACTTGTAGAGGCTTTTTCTTCTGGTAGACAAAGAAAAAATTTTAAATGTAAGTTGCAGGATGCTACTCTACAGATCTTGAAAACATTCTGAAGTATGACTTATGAACCTGACAATGTGGGAATTATTTTCAATTGAATTTCAATTATTTTTGGTCTTCTTCCTTATCCCTGTTTTCTTTAACTCTTTAAGTCCTTTCATTTTTCTGTTCTGTTATCATAATAGACTGTTGTAAAATGCTTGTAATAGTTTTGCTTAAATAATTAGTTTTGTTTCTTGATGTCTCTAGGCTTTCCATTAAAACAAAAGGTCAATAAAACCTTCAATAAAATAAAGGATATTCCAATAAAGTTCCAAAAAAGCAGACCAAGAAGTGCATTTCCGTACTTCTGGAAAACTACCCTGCCTCATACTTTGCTTGGCTGAAAATGTGACTAAGAGCTCTGTTAGCAGAGCTCCAAAATCTAGAAAATAAGTATCAGAAAACACCAGTTAGACTCATACAGTAGCCCACATATATCTGATCCTTGTAGAGACAAACATAGTTACATATAAGATTCAATGGCTGTATGAGTTAAAGAATAAACAAATAAACAGGGAGGTAAAAGAGCCAAAACCACACAGAAAAAAACCGCACAAGTAAAAAAAAAATCAGTCATAACTGTGAGAAAATTAAAAAAAAGTCAGTGAGGTAAGAAAATCATTAATGACAGCCTTAAATATGCAGGACTTTCTAGGAATCCTAAATTAATTGCAATCACTTTTCCATTTACTGATGGCTTTCGTTGTGCTTGTTGTTGTGGTTGGTGGGGTTTTGGGGTTGTGGGATTTTTTTTTTTTTTCTTAATGTTCATTAACGCAAACATTTTTGATCTTATGTCTATATTTTTATAGAATGCCATAAGTGTTATAATTCAGGTACATACCACATACATATTCCCATATTTCATTCCTGACCTATAAGGAACTACTTTTGTCCTCTTTTAAGAGTCTTGAGTTGTGTCCAAGATATTAAGAAATTGTCCTGTCAATCACCTCTGTTCTCACAGAGAATTTTGTAATTTAATTCATCCATGATAAAAGTCATATTGAGGTGAAAAGCAGTTTTCAAATAAATGTAGTACACTCAGAAGTTTACAAGAAAATTTTCAGTCATCATATTTTAATTATAAGTTCAAAAGAATAAGTGAAAATGTGTGTTATTTTCAATGCAATTTATCCAATAAGATGATCTAAGTTCACAGTGTGGAAGTTTACATTTCTAAAGGAAATTTCCCAATTCATAAAAAAATATCTCATTGAAGCAATCAGTTTTATCCAAATACATAGATTCAAACTAAAATTTTAGCTCTGAAAAAAAAATATTGAAAGTCATCTTAACTAACTTCAGCATGGAATTTCAATGTCAGGATTCAGAACATGGAGATTTCATATCTTCATGTTCTCAACTGGACTATGCCAACCATTCTTTTTTAAATCGTTTTGTATAATTCTTTGTGTACAGCATGCTAAAAAGTGAGGAGAAAAAAATCATGAGATTATCATCTTATTCTATAAACGAAATATTCAGAAACAAAAATGGATCAAATTATACTTCTAACATACCAATGCATTCAAAATGGTGGAAGAATTTGTAGCAATGAATAGCAAAGAAAGACAGACTTCTGCCACTTAAGTATTAAAAAAAAGTGATCATCATGGCTTTAGTAGTTGAACAAAGTAATAATTATTTCCAATTTCATGCAGATTAGTTCTTTTGGGCACCGAGATTTAACCTTGTAATCTAATCAATCATCTCACCATGTTCCCACATATCAAACACTACATTTGACTCTGACAAAGGGAAGTTATATTTGAAGTATCCTCACTCTCCCATAGTGCATGTTCTTTCAGGTGTATGAATATCAAACCCTGGCTCCTACATGGTAATTTTGCCTTTGAAATCAAAACCTCTCAGAAGTCCAAGCCAGAGGAAACCTTTGTGCCGCATGCAGCCATGAGCTTGCCCGGCTCCAAAGCAGCTCCATAAAGCCAGTTCTCCACCTCAGCACTCCTGCAATGCAGTATTCCTCAAAACTGTTTATCTCTGTGAGCCCAGATGGGCAGACAAATCCATTTGCTCTTTAGAGCCTCCATGCTGCCCAGGTTTATCAGCCCTAGGCTCACCCATGCAGTTCCCAGGCTCACCTGTATTCTAGCACATAGATTTTACTGCAGGAGCTGCCTGCTCACATGTCCTGCTGACTGAAGTTCGTGTGCAGCAACTACAGAAAATACAAAGCTTGCTCATTCAGTTCTGTGTAACAAAAGCTCCTGGAGCTATCCACAATTATATACGAGCCCGTACAACATGTAAATTAAGAAGTCTCTTTCCCATATCCTTTAAACTTCACTCCTTTGAATGTAGAACTTTAGAAGAATAAAAAAAAGAAAAAGAAAGAAAAGCCAATATTTGAGACTTCACAAAGTAAAGTCATATGGAGACTTAAGGCAAAGAGTTTATCAGTCATCCAAAACTCATACTGAAATGTCATGGAGTTTCTGAATGCAACAAGAAGTTCTGCATTATGGATTGTTGAGGTCAAAATGAATGCCATTTCCTATAGACTTTTTTTTTAGATTTATTCATATGTACATTTAGAGCAAACCTTGGGCTATGTTTAAATAAAAAAGACATTTTAAGATCTTCAGCAGCTGTTATGGTTAGATAGTTTTTCTGATCTATTGCTGCATTTAGACTGGGATGGTTTATTACACTCCACCTTCCGCTGACTTTTGGCATATTGCAAAATTTTTTTTCCAACTTCCTTATTACAAGCATCAACTTAAATGATGCAAGTGTTGAAGTTAAGAGCTGAGGTTTTTCTGATAAGATGATTTCTTGAGACTGCACAATGTTGATATTAATAACAATACAATGAAATTATAAAACATGCTGTTCATTGTGTAGTGTAATGACAGAAGCTGTGGTGTTCTTGTCAAATTTCTTTACTTGAAAAGGGGTAGAAGCGACAAGTTCTTCACTTATTCCTTCTGCACCAAGGTAGAATCTGGTCTAGGAGAATTTGACCCATAATTATAGTACTACAGTTTATTTTGGAGGGGCATAGTCAGGAGGAAACTAAAAATATATGTTCTCTTACATATTTAAGATCCCTCAGAAACTTAGATCTACCAAAAATTGGAAGGTATAAAAAAGCTGTCACTTAAAAAATACGATGTGTGCATATGGTCTATGAGCTTAGACAAGTAAGTTTTTCTATGATTCGAGTTTATATTCAGATCCACTTCATTCCATAGAGATAATCGGTTTTTTCCTTCAATTTTTATTATAGTTCCTGACAACATTTTTTGTTCCGTTATATCTGAATTCTTCATTCCACTAATTCTGCTATAATTTCTTTTATTGACATCTCTCCTTAAGAGGCTTTTAATTAACAACATTGACCACTTGTCTCAAATTCACTCAAAACCCTCCACAAGTACATGAGAGGGAATGTACATCTAAGCATCAAAATCAGGACTATCCAAACATTTCCTATTTTCTTTATTCACGCTGATTCTTCCATAAAGAAAAAACTTTGCTGGTAATTCCTGGAAATGTTTAATAGAATAGCCCATTTTTGATTGAGAAGTACAGGAACTGTTGGCCCTAAGACTCAGGGAAACACTGCAACGTTTAACATGCAATGGATAAGAGACAAGAAGTCCTTTATATTTTATATCCATACAAAATATCATATAGAATTAGTTTGTATAATTCATGAATCTTGTCAATATTAGTTAATTCCAGTTTTATATTGTTAAATCATTCACTGAATTAACAATGACTTTATAGTTCAAAAACATATACAGAATATTTCACCTTTTCCCCAGAATAAGATTATGGTTCTGTGCCACCTTTTCTGGGAAACTCAATCAAATCCAAGCCTGGGAGCTTTAGAACTGACAAGAAATTGCAACCTCATTTGCTTGAGAACAAAACAGCACTTTTTGTAGAGGTGCTATGGAAAGTGGCTGAATTTTTATTTTCTGAATTTTGCACTCCTGCTTTCCCTAGTAAAATGTTAATCTACAACTAGAATAGTAAAACAGAAAGAAAGGGGGTAGCTTGGCTGTATCAGAGAAAAATATTGATTTAGTAATCATGATTAAGTCACCAGGAATCATCCCCATACAACCTGACGAAACAAAGGTGATTTTTTGAAGTCTTCCACAAGAAATTGGAAGCTAGAGGACAGAAAATGCTAATTAACAGTTAAAAAACCCCTCAAAACTACCCCCCAAAAGATGAAGTTAATACCCTACAATCATGCAGAAAACACAGTCCAATTGGTCCAGATGGATATAGATATGCATCTGATGTTTGGGATCCAAATATCAAACAGCTGAAATCTAGGGGCAACCCTTCAGGCTAATCAGAGTCTGGTCCCATGATCTGAATGTGCATTGGCAGCCGAATGAGAGAAGATGAGTGAGGAAAGGACATAAAATTAAAAAGAAAAAAAAAATAAATAAAACAAGCAGCCTTGGATAAGGGTTACAGGTTTTGAAACAGAATTAATTGCTCTGATTGATGTAGCTAATTTTCAGGTTGCTAGACAACATTGACATGGTGACTGCTGATAAATGTACAAAAATTTAAAGTAATAACCCACTGCACAGCGGCCAAATTTGTTCATTTTTGCACCTAAGTGAATTGCTGCACACAGACAAAAAAATTTCTTAATTTCTCATCTACTAACTTTACTAACTGATATCAGTACTCTTACCTTGAGCACAATGGAATGTTCCTAATTCTTTCTAAATGGAACTGGGTTTTTTTGGATTACTAAGAACAAAGCACTGCAGAGCACACTCCAGTCATATGGGAGAGATGTCTGTCAATAGCATCTCTGGGGAGAAGTTTCCTCTGTATCCCATAAGCAATTATTTCACTGCCTTTTGTTTTCAGAGGTCAGCCCTCAGCCAGAGGGCAACTAGGAAATTTAGGCACCATTTAGGCCTTAAACTCACCCCTGCATGGATAGGTAGTTGAGGTGCCAAACGAAAGAAATAATTTTTAAAAAATCCCTGTAAGAACCACAGTCCGTCAGGAGCAGTATTATGAGGCAGTGATAGTCCTGTTCTGGTTTGCAGGCAGAATTACTGGTTGTAGCCTAAAATCAGATGTAGATACAGACACATTGCTAGGGATGATCTTGTTCTCTGCTGCCTCTGAAACTATCACCACCCTGCCTGAGCTGCTTGCTGAAACCAAGTCCAACAAAAACTTTCTCTTGAATTTAAGGATAGCATAAGAAGGACAATAATTAGCTAAAGACACTGCTGCAATGAAATGCAAAGTATTTGTTATGGTTTAAGCAATTAAGCACCACACAGACACTCAATCCTTCACCCGGTATTAGGAATCAGAGGGGCAAAAGTGAGAAAACACGTGGGTTGACAAGAAGACATTTTAATGGGGAAAGCAAAAGCTACACGCACTAACAAAGCAAAACAAGGAATTAATTCACCACTTCCCATGGTCGGGCAGGTGTTCAGCATCCCCAGGAGAGCAGGGCTCTGTCACAGGTAAGGACGATTTGGGAAGTGGCTTGGGAAGACAAACACCATCACTCCAAATATTCCCGCTCCTTCTGCCCCCACCTTTATATGCTGGGCATACCATGTGTAATGGAATATCCCTTTGGACAGCCGGGGTCAGCTGTCCTGGCTGTGTCTCCTCCCTCAGGGAGTCCTCTGAGCATGCCCAGCCCACTTGCTAATGGGTCACTCTGAGAGGGGGACTATCCGTAAACACTGCTTAGTGATCACAAAAACATACCTGGAAAACATCCACAGTTTCCAGGACAAATCCAAAACACATCCCCATGTGAACTACTGTGAAGAAAATGAACTCTACCCAGTCAAAACCAGTATAATAAATTCCTCAGAATACCCTGTCTGTGATTGTATTTTTCTGTAGCTCTGTGTCTCTGTTTTGGCATGTCTTAAATGCTTTTCTTATATGGATATATTTACCATGTTCTCTAACTATTTCCAGAAATCAAAGATATCACAGCTGAACTAATTATGTTTCAAGAAGAATTTAATTATACGCTTGGGCTTAGCTTTGCCACCATTTAAGTGGAATTGGTAGAGCAGTAGGAAAAAAGAGCAAAGAAAAAAATTAAGGCAGCTTACTGAGTACACACAATATATAAATACACTTTTTATTATGGACATAACTCCTTATGAAGTCCTTATCTACATTAGCAGATCCATGAGTAAAGCATGATGGAATGCAGCTGATATAAATCTAAAAGAAAATTAAAATCTGTTTATAAATAGCTATTATTTTTGTTTCCAGACTGTTTAATGCTTATTCATCCAGTAACTCATTAATTTCAAATGAAGCTATAATAGAGAAAAATGACAGGTTTTTACCAAGTCCTTAAAAATACTGTAATTTTCTGGGAATTTTTAAAGGGAAGTGTTGCATATATTTTTCTAGTTTTTGAGTTGGTCCTAATTGCAATATTTCTAATTTCTAGCACAAGAACGAAACCAAGGAGAAAACCCAGAGGCCTTGAACAGGACTGGATAAACCCTAGCAGGAGGAATATGAGGTAGCATTTATTAAGTGAAATGCTTCTACTTAAAAGTAGAATCACTCTAAAACTTCCTGGTGGTTCACCCCTAGATCGTTGCATCTACCTCTGCTATAAAACAGAATATACATTCAGTATTCACTTCAATTGTCCATCTAGCTGTTTACATACCACCCAAAATACATACGTGTGTACATATAATGTATTAATATCCAGATCTCTTCATGCTTTACCCCTTGCCCTGAGTGGGGATGAGTTGGGTTCCAGGTGCCCCACAGCTGCGTGCCCATTCCCAGCCGGTCTGAGCTCAGCTCTGGGAATGCTGCTGGAGAAGGTGCTGGCAGCCCCAAGCAGTCCCTGGAAAATACTGGGGGACTGTGGGGCAGTTTCACCCCTTCCCTGGAAGCAGGGAGAAGGCAGGGATGTGAGGAAAAAATAATAAATCTAAGGAGACACAAAGTCCAGGAGGAAGAAAACATCAACATCATTGTTTCTCCTGCCACCTTTACCTTGAGAATCATCCTTGTCATACTAGTGAAAACCTCAAAATGCCATGTAGAGAAATAATTTTAACTTCCCTCTCCCTGATTTTGCCCAGGGACAATTGTGGTATCACCTTTCAAGACCAGGGAAACATTAAAAGAGAGAGAAGAATATCAGAACAATGGGGGAGGTATCAGATATGATTTTTTAATGTGGTGTTTTTTAGCATAAAATTGGTGAGGCTTTTGCATACTCATCATTCAATTTGGACTCTTGGAGCTATTACAGTTCATTAGACTAACAGTAAAATCTTAAAACTCTACCCACATTTCCTGTTGTGCATATCCCCGTCCACTGTAACTAGAATTCTAAAAATTAAAAATAGTAATTTTATAGTTGTAAAAACATAGATTTGTTTCTCACACAGTGCAAACTCTAAGAGTATTATCAATTTAACTATGTCAAGGTGCTCTATGTACAGAGCTCCAGTGAAAGGTCTGAGGGTTGCCTACAGCATGGAAACTTTTGGGAGGATAGATGCTGTTTCTTTGTGAAGGAGTTTGCTTTGGCCCATTAAAATAGGTGTGAGAAATATAGTCAAGGGAGCAAAAATCAGAGCAGCATTCTGGCTACAATTCTGAACCTCGTGCTTTGATGGTGAAGAAAGAAGGTTAGTGTTACCACAAATCAAAGGTACTTCATTAGCTCCTGCTTTTTATGAGGTTGCTGAGGCAAATTTTACAATACAGTTTTAAACATCATTAACTTTGTGACCTTACCATTAATGTGTTGATACACAATTCAAATTGCATTAGTGAGCTGAGCAGCTCCTACTGTGGAAGACTATCTTCTCTCCCCCTTCCCCCCCAAAGTCATTATAAAAGAAAACATGAAGGCAAGGAGGGTTCATGCAAAACTTAGTTTACCTCTGATTTATGCCACACTTTTAATGTTTCCTTTATGCCATAAAAAAGCATTTGATACAAATTGGTTCAGGCTAGTGTTTCTGAAACACAACAGTACATCTAAAGAGGAGATAATGCAGCCATGGGGAATTGCCTTTCATTTATGAGTGTAAACTCTTAAGAATACATCTACTATATTCAAGAGTTTCAAAGGAAATAATTTGATAGCAGTGCACATTTTAATTGCAATATTCCCACAGAAATACTAATTTTGCAACCTAAATGACCTGCCAGCAGCACTGCAAGGGAAAAATAATTATAAGAAAAAATTGTTATAATAATGATAGACACGCACCTGTTATTTTACACTGCCAGGCAACCAGTTTCATTAAAACAAAAGAAAAGCAGTACCAGTGGGGAAAGAGATGAAAGTGAAGGTGGTGGATTGATGGCTTGAGGCTTGATGATCCATTTATAGGGTTACAGCTCTTAATCATGGAAGGGAATGAGTCATTTGGCTAATGCATGGAGGATTTCAGCACATTGTGCTCAACTGCTCATGTGCTTTGAATACCTATGTGTCAAAAAATGTGGTTCCTTAATAATTTTTGGCCAGATCTTGCAGTTTGAATGATAACTTTCCATTATTTTCAAAATTTGCTCTAACTTCAATACAATACCTTTCTGTTAAGATATGAATTGGACAGTGTTGGCAAGTCAAAACCTTTCACCTTGACATGGGATTTGGAAAGGGCAAAAAGGCAATAATCAAAGGAGTAGAAATACACAAATACACAATGTGAAGTCTACCCTTGTTACTTCAATATGTAAATTGGGAAGGAAGACATAGGTCATGTTCTGACAAATTAGTTTGTCTCCTAATCTGTTAGATTTGTTTTGGCAAGGCAGGGAATGTTAAATAATTGTATTAAAGAGAAGAGAGAGACAGCCTCATACAAGTAGAAGCTGTTTTGATTTTGCAAGAACAAAACACGTGAGCAGAATTTTACTTGTCCTCACCTTACCCATATACTATTTTCCTCCCAATTCTTTTAGCATGTCAATTATCTTTAAAGGCATATAAAAAGTTGTTGTATTATTTTTGTAATTAAACAAAGATTTTAAATACTGCTATGGTAAAATACTAAAACCAATGTTGATGCCAATTGTAAAGAAGTCATCACAGAGCCCAAGAATCACAGCAGAGTGATGTACAGAAAAAGAAGTGCTTTTGTGGCTGGGCTCTTCCTCTCCCATAACTACTCTGGTATTAGGAACCATTTCTTGATTAATAACTTCACTAGGTAGAGGAAGGGATAGTTGTGTATACATTATCAGAAAATAAATGTAATCACAGGCTTTACGTCAAAGGTTACTGGAGTGCTCTTCTAACCCTTCTTTTAAGAACTTCTTTCAATGAGCATTAACTAAAGTTAAGTATATGATTCCTAATATGATGGAAACAGCTAAAAATCACATTAGTATAATTTCAATTTTATAGAATGAAGGTGAAAAAAAGGATGAAGGACATTATAGAACAAAAACCTGTCCTCCATGATCCACCATTAAATGTTCACAAGCATACCAGTTCTCCACAAACCAATCCTTGAAAATTTGTGTTCAGGGAAAACCAAACTCTGAGAAATGGTTTGATTAACTGGTGTTAATTCCTTTCCATGGGAGGAATTGTTTTGCACACCACCCACAGGTCAAACAGGTGGCTCTCAATCAGAAAGTGACAACTCTGCAGCCACAGATTCAGGACACTAATAAGATTTTTATGTCTTCAGTTATCATATTTACTTCTTGATTTACTAATCTGAAACCAACCACTGAAGTTCTTGATCAGGCACTTGGCTCTTCTCAGCACTCACCACCTGAGCCTGGGATTTTGCTTCTGGCTTAGTCAAGCTATTTTCTCCACCTTGCTTCTCTGACATCTGACATCTTATCATAGGAAAGTTTCCATGGCAGCCAGCATAAGGCACAATTGAGCCTTGCCATTATATTTGATGGGTTTTTCTTTGAAGCTTCGATCCAGACTGAAATATAATTTGTCAGGAAACTAACCAAGAGATCAAAAAGAGTTTTGGGGATTTGGAATAGATTTGTGCTTTAGCTATCCTCCTCAATCAAAAGGACAAAACTTAAGAAAAACACCAATGAACAAATACCAAACAAAACCCCTAAACAAACAAACGAAACCACTCCAAAACATACAGCAAACTAAGTGATTGCTATATACGGCTATAAAATCCTTATTTATGAGCAACACACCAGTATATCATATTTTTCTGGGGTATGGGTGTTTAAGAAAAAAATTGTTATTTCATCCAAAGGCTTGGAAGTGATAAACTCAAGATGCTAAGCCATCTTTATGAGTTCATAGCTGACTAAGTGAAGGAAAAAAAGAAAATGAGGCAATACATCTGCAATATAATCCCTCTGTAAAATAGTGAGAGGAGGAAAGTATCTCTTGTTGTGGTAAGTACCACCCTCTAATAAATGCAAAATACACTTCTTCAAACAAACTCCCACAAACCAATTCCCCACCTTGTCAAAATCTTCTTGCGCATGGAGATAATTTTCTTAGAATAATGAGGTAGCTGTCCAATAAGAAATTTATTCTGTAAAAACTTTGGTACCTGACTAGTTTTGTGATCACATTCATGTACACAATGCTGTACATGTCACTGGACGTATATAAAAACAGCCGTGAGCTTCCTTCCCCTCTCCCCCACATTAAAAAATAAAAAATAAATCCTACAACTCACAACTTGATCAAAAAAGTTAGCAAGGCAGAGAAGATAGATATGAAATACTGGACTCCATGAAAAAAAAAAATCCTCATCTACATGTTCTTTTTTTTCCTCCTAGGCTCACAAAAGTAGTTTGTCCACAGATTACCCTCAAGCTTATTACCCATAGAAAGTTTTCTTATTGATCATCTCAACAATTCACCTGCTGCATGAACATACCGAACTATAATATAAGTAGTGATGATTCTTACACTGCAGGAATCAAATTTACTCAAGAAATTTATTTCCCTGGAGAAAAAATCACAGAATCAACCACAGAATTGCTAAGGTGGGAAGTGAGCCCTGGAACTCCTGCTCAAGCAGGATGTTCTAGAGTTTTCTACTCAGAATTTTGTTCAGATGGCTTTTGAGTATCTTCCCAGGAGGAGACTCCACACCCTCTCTGGGCAATCTGTTCCAGTGCTCCGTCACCCTCACAATAAAGTTCCTCCTCATGTTCAGGTGGAACTTTCTGTGTTCCAGTTTTTCCCATTGCTTCTCATTCTCCTATTGCTGGGCACCAATGAGCAGAGCCTGGCTCCATCCTCTTGGCACCTCCCATTCAGACACTTAGAGACACTAAATCCCCTCTCAACCACCTTTTCTTGAGGCTCAAACATTCCTTTCAAGTGAGTTGCTCCAACTCCTTAGTCATGTTCACAGTCTTCCACTAGACTCGCTCCAGGATCTCCACATCTCTCTTCTAGTGAGGAGCCCAGAACTGGACATATATAAGGGACTCCTATGGAATTAATCTGTGCACGTTCTCTGCAAGCCACAAAGACTACTCAAGGTTTGACAAAAAAAGGAAATTAAGCTGACTGTTGCCTTCAGCATTTTCCCTTCTTTGAATACCAATAAGTACACTCCTAGAGTCACGTTATTCCTTTGGCAGGGCTTCCACTACCATTTACACATGAATAATTTCTTTTTTATAGACCCAATATTGTTTTGTTCAAAACACATTTATCATTACAGAATGTGATACAGTAGGAGCAAACTGCAAGTGCTTCTCATCAGCCCTGTCTTTGCAAAACAACTGCACATGAAAAACAGCCAGTATGTGAACCTGAAAATGCTTGTTTTACAATTCACTGCCGTTGTCAAGGGCTTGTCCATGATGAACTTACTTGCTCATGCAGTTGAGTACAGAGTAGAGTCTTGCAAGGAAACACTGAAAGTTTGGGTTGAACTAATATCTGGAACTGAGATAAAATTACCCCTAATATAAGCTCGCTGCAAGCAACCCTTAATAGATCTTATTAACTAAGAGACAAAGTATTCTCTTACATAAATCAGAACTTTTGGGGTTATGTTTATAAACAATTTCCCAGTTTCATACTCATACTTTTGTGGAGGACACACACCCATCCATACTTTTGCACAACTTTTTGACAAAGGCAGATTTAAACTTGGATGTAACCTTTCAGCTGGAACTAAATCTGTCTTCACACTCACTTACAATGGTACAAGCCCCTCCAGTGGGTAAAAGGAAAATAAAAATGGTAGTAATGTCACAAAGGAACAGATACAGATATTCTGCATACATCCTTGCATGCAACACTGGTTTCTGATGAAAGCAATTCTAAAAACCCTGTGGAAAGTTAGGCAAGGAGATTAACCACAGCCCCAGTGCACTCTGCATCCTATAAGTACTGGTAAAAATGTGTTATGAGCTAGAAGAGCCATTGTTATTCCTCGCCTGGCCTCTGGCATGTGAAAACTCCATGTTTCCTTTGGCTCATCCCTGGTGGGAGTTCGGGAGCTGGGTTGGTGTTCACTGGGAGCAGTGTTCTGCAGGAATTCTCCTCTGCAGCTTGGACAAGGAGCACGTGCTGCACGTGGCATTGCCAAGAGCAGAGGCACAGGCTGCTCAGACTGCTCTCCACCCACTTATCCCCACTGACCCCCAGCCCAGTCTGGCTGTTGTTCAAATGCCGAACAAGAAGGGTGTCAAGAAACTTCCGGGCTCTTCTTGGTGGTGCCAACAATAGGACAACAGGCAAAAGAAAGACACTGATGCACAGGAAGTTCCACCTGAACATGAGGAAGAACTTCTTCACTGTGCAGTGACCACACACTGGAACAGATCAGCCAGAGAGGGTGTGGAGTCTCCCTCACTGGAGATATTCCTGAACTGCCTGAACACAATCCTGTGCCATGTGCTCCGGGATGAGCCTGCTTGAGCAGGGAGGTGGGACCAGATGACCCATTCTGGAAAATGATGGCTATTGTTATTTCAAATTCTTTACATGCCATCAAGACTTGTTTCCTCACTTTGCTTTGACTTTTTTATCAATTATCAACCAAAGTGCAATAATCAAAAGTAGTAAGAAGCGCAGAGATAGCATAAGAAAGGAAAAAATAAGAAAGTAATGTAACAACCAACTTACATGCATAAACTTATGAAGCACTTGTTCTCAGGCTGTACTTGTTCCAGAACTCTGATTTCCTACAAGACAACAGTTTATAGTTTGAATTTTAGCTTTTCGGGAATCATTAGTGGACAAAGCATTTTGAAATGTTCATGCCCTTGGTATCAGGTGTTGGCAGTCACATCCAGAGCTGCCATTACACTTCATACATTTAGCTGTCCTTTCCCTACAGGGGACCAAAGCTTCCAACAGTAAGGCACTAATCATGGTAAAGAAACCATAGCACAAAGAAATCACATCCAAAACCTGGTAATCCTGAGTGATGTTCTGGCAATAGCCAGAAGAAGCAGTCTATGTCTTGGAGAGAAAGAACTTGAGTAACTTTGATCCAGCCCAATACATAAAGAAATTAGAGTCTTGGGTCAGGCTCCTAAAACAAACCATAGGAACAGAGTGTCCAAGACCACTGTAGTTTGCAAAATGTGGTATTTATATAACCTTATGCTAAGGGTGTGCATACAAAGAAAACTTGTAGTTTGGAGAGTGAAAATAGGAGAACATTGCCTGTTGACATTAAGAGCATTTACAAAACCCTTATTTCTCATTATTTCCATTTTTATTTCTCCCACGTGTTCATCTTAACTTGAAATTAATTTAGTTCATGCAGTTGAAAGCTTGTCTTCGTAAAGAACCATTTCTGCAGTGTTCATACACACCAATGGATCTTCATAGACAGTCTTTCCTGCAGTTGAAGTCTTTAACAAAATGTTCACATGCAGAAACTGTGCCACAGAGACTTTGTGGAGCAGTCATAGAGGAGGGAACACATAGTTTTTGAATCTTGTAAGAGTTCAGATTTATTTAAAGAGGAGTGGGGTAGGCAGAGCAGCAGATCCCGGAGGATGTTTGAATTCAGCTATTCAAGTTCTAGATAATTAAAATATCTCACTTCAAAGACTCAATAATGTATTCTCAATATCAATGTAATGTAACACACTACTTAAAAACCAAATCCAATTGCAATCTTGCAAAACAAGATGAAAAGCAGCTCATAGAAATTCCATACAAAAATCAGCTTGAAATTTCATCACAGTGACTCCTCCCTTCCCATTAAGACTAAAGCTGGGCGTTCTCTATGCCTTTATTCTGTGAAAAATTAAGTTATAGGACTTGAACATCTAGACAGGTTACCTGAACACATGGCCAACTAGCCTCTTTCAATGTAGGAGTCAGGTTTGTAAACTTCCGATAAGTCCATAAAAAAACATCCTTATATCAAGTCTGGGTTTACAGCTGCCTTGTAAGAAAAGGCTCAGAAGGGCAAGAAAGTCTGAGAAGCGGAACATCTTCCCATGCAGATATGATCATCCATAAGCACTGTCAGGCACCTCAAAGAATTGATAACACTGATATGTAGAGGCCAAGGTAATACTGCCAGCTGAATAATCTTCTACTTTCTATTAAGAGAAAAACAGCGCAAAATAGATCATTCCTGGGAAGAACAGGCAGTTGACTTTAATCAAGAAAGACTAAGAAACAAAATAAGAAACTCAACAAGTGAAGAAAGATGCTATCAAAACAAGGCTGATTAAAACAGTTTCCTGAGTTTTATCACCTACATAAAGGCTGTGTGAAATCTTAAACGTGCAAGAAATGAAGAACTGCCCACAAGCAACGAGAACACACAAAGACTGGAGGTGCTGGGCATCCACAGAAAAGCATTTTTCATTTAAGCTTGGTATTGTCATAACCACCTTCTGTAGCCCACTGTTAACGGTAAATTGGATGCAGAAAATAGGCATAAATGCTCTTTCAAATAACAGACTAGACCTGCTTACTGGGGAAAAAGTGAAATTTTGTTAGCGCCTCCTCATTCTTTCCTTCATCCAGTGAGGAGTATTTTCTGATCAAAATAAGAGATATCAAAAGCTTGCAACCTATTACTACCTACAATAAATTATTACCGTTAGAGTATTATAAAAAGGAAACTAATATTAAGAGAACTAGAATTATAATCTCCAAATAAAAACCAAGACCTTATATCTATAGAATATTTTGGATTCCCATTTTATTGGGAAAGACAGGGGAATTTTGTTCCTGATTCAGTCCACATAAAATAAAATATATACACATATATGGATTTCCATAACTCCTGTGCCAGACCGGAAATGAGACATTTGATATCATTGAGAGCAAACATTTATTTCTGGGTGATCTGTAAAAGACTTTTAAATGCATAATTTTAGCAAAGTAAGTTTGAGAATTCAGTCACAGCAGCTGCATTTACTGATGCAAATTTGTGTACATTGTGTTAGTTACTTATTAACTGGGGTTGAAGTGCTATGTAACAAATCCTTGTTTGTCTGCCCTGTATCAGCCTCTTGTTTGACAAAGTCATTTTTCCTGTGAGGCTCCAAATCCATTCATTATTTCAGTCATCTTGCAGTGAATCAATAGTTTAAAATCCAATATTAGGTTAGTCCTTTAAAAATGTATGACAAGATTTGTATAGAAACATGGTTTTGAAGGCCATACAAGTGAAGGAAACCACAGTTTGGTGATTTCTGGAATTCAGTAGGATGCAAGGTTTGTACAGAAGCTCAACTGCCCCATCTCTCTACCAACAGAGATTTATCCAGGCAATCCACACCAGATTTTCACCTGAACCTTATGAGGGTTATCCAATGTTCCCCATGACTTTTCTTCCACTTATGGTTTATCATTTGCCAAAACACTAATTTCCAGAACTGGAAGGACTGACAGACTGCTCCTCTTGCCACCTGAAGCTCTTCAGTGTTACCAAGAGCTTCCCACATCAATAGGTGTGTTTTCTTATCAGCTGTGCACATTGGTTGAAGATTTATAGGCAGAACATACAGGAAACAAGATGACTATTTTAATTCAGTCTATTGACAAGATGACTATTTTAATTTTAATTAAAATATTTAATTTTAACCTTTTCTGTTAAAATTGTGGTATGATATGATGACTCAAAGATGAATTGAAAGCTGTGGAATCATCACTGAAGTGCTGATGGACAAGAGTTGTTTGCTTGGTTTTTTCAAATAAAAAGGATTATCTGACACATTTGGCTATTCTAAGATGATTTAATGAAGAAATGGCTGATGTTACATATTTCCTCATGCTGAAGAATGATCTTAATGCAAGAGCCCTTAAAAGTTCAACAAAAATAACTTAGACTTAAAAAAAAAAATTTAGTTCCTCTTAGAAAAATAATGGGGTGGGACTGGGGTAAATCACTATCCTATGATTAGCCATGAAATGAAAAATCTCTTTTATTGTTTTATTATTTTTGAAACTATTATTTTATTAACTTTGAAACTTTGAAACTGTAATATATACAAGGCTTCTTTTTAAATCCAGAATTATGAGGATACTTACCAAACACTCAACTGTTAGAAAACATTTCAGCTATCTGATAGAATGAACCAGTGCCACATTACTTTAATTTCCTAGAAATCACAGTTCTGAACTGCAATAATATTATGTGGTCAGATTAATTAAATTACTTAGGAATTACAAAGAAACATACTGAACTGTTTATTAGATTAGGTTTTAAAGCTTAGATCATTAGGGAAACAATTCAGATGACATTTTTATTAGCTAATAATACAAACATTAATGACATTTTGCAAAGGTTATGTTAGGTTGTTTTAACTGAATTTACTACATTTCTGTCATTCTGATTGAGTTAGTTATTACTCTTAATATTTGATACTTACTTATGTGATTACCCACCCATTGTGATACCTGACACATTTTTTTGTTGGTGGTGGTTTTAATTTCAACCAAGAAGGAATGCACTTAAGGCACAAATAAGATTAAAATTAGAAAGGCAATATATCACTAAGATTTATTTCCTGAAAAAAAAGCCTCAAGTGGGCAAATGAATGAAGCAACTAAACATATTACTGAATTAAGCAGTTCATTCCTTACCCCTTCTTGTAGTTCTTTGTTCTCAGAGATGTGCACTTTCAGATTAATACCACGAAACCAAAAGTATATTTAAAAAAACTAAACAAACCCATAAAGGATCACCTACAAAGCACATTTTACTTCTGGAATAAGTACCAAAAAAAACCCAAAATCACTGTAGAATAAGTCAGGCATTTATTCTTCCAGAAACTAAGTATTTTATATTACATTGGAGTTAAAACAACAGAATATTAAACCCATTATTTTTCTGAGTTTGTATTCAATTCTTTACTGCAATGCCATAGAGAACACATGATAATGTTTTTAAAGTTCTGGAAATCACTGAGTGGAAATTAAAAGTAAAATAAATTATGATATTTCTTCTGTGATCTTTTCAGTTTGACATTTAGAAAATGTGGCAAATATATGCAAGATAAATCTGAAACAGGAATGTCATGTGAATGGTGCCAAGACATCTTTCTGTTCAACTATGCTCCAATAACCTCTTATTTCTTATTTTAGTCTTTTGTTGAAAAGGTATTACCACCAGACGTTGCTGATATCAGACTAGAAACAACATAAAAAAAATATAAATATGATTTTCAAATAAGGAAAATGTATTCTGATCATACAGGGACACTGACGGATGTTCAGTCAGCTGGACAGGAGCCATTTTGTGCCAAGGTGGACAATGTCAACTGGTCTATATCAGCAATAGTGTGGCAGCAGGACCAGGGCCGTGATTGTCCCCCTGTGCTTGGCACTGGTGAGGTCACAGCTCAGATCCTGTGTCCAATTTTGGGCCCCTCAAGAAGGACATTGAGGGGCTGGAGTGTGTCCAGAGAAGGGAACAGAGCTGGGGAAGGCTCTGGAGCACAACTCTGGTGAGGAGCAGCTGAGGGAGCTGGGGGTGTTTAGCCTGGAGAAAAGGAGGCTCAGAGGGGACCTTATTACTCTCTACAACTCCCTGACAGGATAGTGAAGGGGTGGGCTTTGCTCCCAGGTAACAAGTGACAGGACAAGAGGAAATGATCTCAAATTGTGCCAGCGAAGGTTCAAGCTGGACATCAGAAAGAATTTCTTCATGGAGATGGTTTTCAAACTCTGTAACAGGCTGTCCAGGGAGGTGTTGGAGTCACCATCCCTGGAGGTGCTCAAGAAGGAATTGGATGTGGCACGTGGTGCCATGATCTGGTTGACAGGGTGGTGATCGGGCAAAGGTTGAATTTGCTCTTAGATGTCTTTTCCAATGTGAATGATTCTGTGATCACATGTTGAAGATGTGACAGCTTTCCAAGCCAAACTTCCAATCTAGACACTTCACAAATACTAAAGTTGTGTCCTTATTGGGCTATTTGACAAAATTAGAGCAAGTCTCCTATGACTGCTGAGATAATGAATTTAACTGGAAATCTTAGGGAAGAAAAACCCCAAAACATCAGGTAAGAACCATTTGTATCTAGTTTATTGCTGAATAAAAGGATCATACTTTAAGTCTACCATGCCTATCTGTGCTTGCATTTCTGTGCCCTTACCTGGTTCACTTGATAACTCTAATACAGTGAAACTTTATTCTTTTTAGATTGATTCCTGCTCCTCTTTTCAGCAGAAATGGTAATGTGTCCCTGAATAATCTGAATGCTATAAAGGACATACCTTAAAAATGTGGTAGGTAATACTGCACAGTCAGGTTAGATAGAAAAACGAGTTTTAAAGAAACTATTCTCCCTATACCTGACAAAAAAAAACAAACAAAAAACCCCAACAAAACAAAACGAACAAACAAACAAAAGCAAAAAAACCAAACCAACCCCCCCCCAAAAAAACCCACCAAAACAAAACAACAACAAAAAAAAAAACCCACAAAAAAACCTTCTGACTTCTGTATTTTGAGTTCACATTTTCTAAAGTTTTACAAGCAGACTGTCTTGAAGACTGCCCACTTAATATTACTCATCATTAACCTGGGAGTAATTATTTTTAAAATGTGCAAACCATGAAATCACCTCAAGATGTCTTAGTAAGCTTACATTCCCTGGCTAGGCAAATCATCTTGCAAATACCTAAGTCTCCAGACAGGCAAATTTAAAAAGCCTATACCAACAGAAGGTTCAATGTCAGTTATTTTCTTCTATTTTGAGTTTGTGGGGAAAAAAAAAAAGGGACAAGAGAGTAGCCACAGACCTGTTAAAAGAAATAAATATCAGACTTTTCATAGAACTCTGCCAGTTCTTTACAACTTTTGAGTGGGATGACAGAGTTTATTCTACTCATATGTAAGTGTCCAACATGCCAATTCTAAAAACTTTAATGAGTCACTGCAAAGAGGAGGAGTGAACACTTGTGAGTGAGATTTGACCAAGGACAGAGAAAAAGAGTCTAGACAACCTCTTTTATTAAACATTATTATTCAATAGTATTTCAAAGCCAGAAAACAGCATGAACTCTTCTGTGTCATGTATTATGAATAACAAACTTTCTGAAAAGAAAAAAAATCCATCTGAAAGACTCAAGAAAATAACTGTGTGCAGTTTCTTTGGTTTGCAAACACTAAGGGGAAAAAACCCCAACAAAACAATGCAGAAGCAACTCAAGAACATTTTTAAGAATTCCTGCTACTACTTAAAACAGAATTCTGTAGCAGTTCTCCATAAAAGCATTTTCATATTTTGAAATGCATTAAGTATTGTTATGTGTTGCTCTCCTCTTTTGCTACGACAATAGCTGAAAAAACTCAGACCAATTCAGTCAGAAGATGCCACAGATGCAGTGTAAATAAACACCACTCACTCCAGACCTACAGCTACCTAGTGCCTCTATTATTCCCCAAGTTCTATCACGGAGAACTCAGTCCCTGAAAAACTGCTTTTGAAGAGCTTAGCACATAATTAAGAAGCAGTGAATAAAGGTCACTAGAAGTAGTTCCACTGATGTTGCAGCTGTAAACACTGAGGAAAACAGCTATAACACTTCATGCAGCAAGCCAGGAATGAGCTCCAGATCAAACAAGGACAAAAATCCATCTCCTAACCACATACATCAACCCTACAACTACAGCCGTGTGGGAATAAAAGGTGGGGTGGGGTGCATGCTGGGGTGGGAAGAGTCTCATCAGTGAAAGAACAGGTAATGTTGTGGTCAAAGAAAAGAAAATTGTGATTTCTCTCCTAAGTATCAGCCTTAAGTGTTGATATAATATTTCTCCTTAGCTAGATGAGTCTCCTTTTTTAAAATTTTGTGATATTTACTGCCATTTTACATGATCTATACATCTTTCACTAAATTACTCATAAATTCAGTAGGTGGCAGACCCCACCAAACCCAAGCCACTGGAATAAACCCTTGATAAAAAAATAATGGATTTGATCTAAAATGCTTGAGAAGGAAGAAATCCCATGCAGTGAGAAAACCTAGTGTCATGTGGCTGACTGATATCACCAACCTCAGAAACAGCTGCTGAAGAGCCATATAGATGGAAATGGATATAGTTAAGAGAAGCTACAATTTCAGTCCACCAGAGCAACAATCCTTCTATGCTCCTGAAGAAAGGTACATGACAGATCCTGTCTTTTTCACTTGCTGGAATCTCAACTGAGCATTTCTTGACAGATTAATTATTGTCGTGCTAAGCACTGGAAAAAAGACATCTTTGTGGGAAATATGAGAAATTGTGGGAAAGGAGAAATATGAGTGGGAACAAAATATTATCCTGAAGAAGATGGGCAAAACGACTCCAGCAAAAGTTAAAAACCTTTTCCAAGAATGTAAACAGTTGGTACCTCGGACCAAGAGACATAAGGCAGAGGGGAAGCAGTGCACTATGTGATGGACCACAAAGAAATATTTTCATCTACTTGAAGGGTTCTTTCAACCATCACAGGATGACCCTATTGGCCAACATCCATCAGTACTCTCAAAACAAGAGAACTGTAACACCATTGTTCTGCTGAGTTCCTAAACCTATCTTAATTTATTATTAAAAGGAACAAAAAACAAAAAGAGAGAGGAAAAAAAAAAAGAGTAAAACTGATAAGGAGGCTGGGGACAATGAAAGTGTCCAAGCCTGTTCATTAAAGCACATTCTGGTGAATGATACCATGCCATTGCTGGCAATGGGCACTCAGTCACTCACTGATCAATATCAAATAGTTGTGTCAGAGTCCTTCAATCAAACATTTAAAGAGCTTGGGGGAAAAAAAGTGTCACCTTTGAGAGACAAATGGTGCTGGTATCACTATGGCAACCAAAGTCTTCTGTCATGCGTGACACTGAGGATTGTTACTGACTGTCCCATGAAGCCTATTGCCACTGTATTAGATCACAGGTTTTGTCTTTATTTGTCAAGGAATGGTCAGGCACACCAGAAGGGTGCACATAAATGGTACAAAAGGGCTTAGAATGACAGCACTGAGCAATAATTACTTACATCAGCCCGGTGACAAGTCATTTCCTAGTTGAAAGTGTTAAAAAGAAGTCAGTAATTCTACAGTAAATAATGTTACCCAGTACCATTAAGTAAATCCATGGCAATGCAGCATACCTGACAGCAAAATTTAAATACAAGGAGTAGGAGTGTAGAGGGGACAAGTAGGGGAAAAAAAAAAAAGGAAAAAGCTGTTTCTAGTCTTACTGTTTATGGTGAAAATATTTATCACAGGTATTCATTTCTGTAAATTTTCCAAATAAAATAATGAAAAGAGCCAAATACTCCCTGAAATACATGGTCTATCATTACACACCTTGAAACAGCAAGGACAATTTCTCTTCTAAAATTTTTTTTAACCTGTAGTGTAATGAGATGGCTTACAGAGAAAGAACAGTACCCAGGCAGGTCACAAAAGGAAGCTGTAATGAACATCTACTTGCAAAAGAGTCCATTTGGCTTCTGATTTTTGGCAGCCTGATGTTTTAAGTATTAGAAGCCATCATCACGTTATGATATTTCCTGGAAATATGACTTAAGAGAGAGAAATGTGTTGACTGTGGTAACATGTTTCTTCATATACTGAAACTTCTAACTTAATTTCTTTCCCAATATAAATTAAACAAGTCAGAGTCATACCTCAGAGAGATATGCAGAATTTATTTATGTAAAGTTATTTGGGTGTACACACTTGGTGTGTCTAAAATACATATCTAAGACACTGGAAGCTATCAGTTTTGAGGTAACAGTTATTAAACTGCCTGGATATCTCCTAAAGAGCCAACTGGCTGATTTTCAAGAAGATTTCTACATTTCAATTCTTTGTAGTCCAAGCTGTGATATCACAAATAGTATACAAACAACTGGTAGTTTTGAGCCATAAGAACTGCCTGCTTACATTTATTATACGAGGCAAACAGCATGTTAGGTAAAATAAGCTACCACTTATTGTAGCATTTACATAGCTTGTAACATTTACATAGCTCAAATCTGTTTAATATTCAGTGCTTCCTCAAGCCATTCCCCCCCACTTCCCCCTAAACAGCAAAAGCAAATCCTCTTGGCTCATCTGTCAGTTTAAAAAAAAAAAAAAAAAAAAAAAAAAAAAAAAAAAAAAAAAAAAAAGAGAGAGAGAGAGCTATTCAAACCCAGGCTTCTCAGAGGCTAAATTATCACATGCTGTTGCATTAATTAAGGGACACTCCTCAAATGCTTCTCTAGGTCTGGGTGACTTGGAAGCACAAAAGGCCCTTCAGGCAGCTCTTTCAACAGTTATCTCCCTCTCTCACCATGGCAGTATATCCTCTATCACATAAATGTTCCTTTTCCTCCCTGTAGTGGATTAGAAACTTATCTCTGTTGAACAATGGTACAAGATTGCTTAAACAGCCTAACATCTCTCCTCACCCCCTTCCCCAAACGCAAAGACAGAAAAACATTTGTTGCTATGGATTTAGAGGGTAGTGATGTAGCTGGTCATCATCTACTAACCCAGAAAATGAGCGCAAATTTGGAGGTCTGAAGCAAACAACAAAAAACCCACAAGTGCTTAATGTAGCTGACACTGCAGAGGTTTTAGAGGTGGAGAGAGACAAGATCAGTATGCAGTGCCAATAACTGAGACAGAAAAGAGAATACTTTGCTTTCTACTCCCACTGTCATCAAGTTTCCAGATAGAATGTCAAAAAGTCCCTATTTTTTGTAACATTTGTATAATGTGAAATTAACACATTTCCACCATAGTTGCTTTCAAAAATAATTAATCAGTCTGCTTTCTCAGTGTTTCAAAATGAAAGGATGGATTTTGAGCTATTTCTTAAGAGTAACGTATTTCTTTTTCACAGTAATTTAATTTTCTTAACATTTAATAATTACATTGTCACTAGCCAAGAGGACTGTCGTTTGTGAATGTCTTGACTCAGAGGCATGGAGTCTTGCCTATTCTTAGGCTGCTCTTTTCCTTAGGTCTCAACACAGAGCTTATTCGTGCATCTTGGGATAATTTTAGTTTATAAGCTTAGAAATTGTACAACACATCCTAAAATAAAGCAATCCTTTCCACTTCAGAAGAGGTCTGTTTTACAAAACAAAATACAGAGCTGTAAGACCTGAGTGTTTTTTTCCTCAGTCATCATGACAGAAAAAGATCTTCAAATCACATTTGGTCTAAGATAAAACAAGCCTTTGCATACCACAGGTATTTTAGGACTGACATTTAAAAGACACCTACTCATATTGGCACTTTCCTATTTCCTTCTTTGCTTTCACATCAGAAAAATAAAACAAAAAACAACCCAGCATCATTTCCTAACTTAGAACTTATCACAAAGGGAATCACAGTCTTTTCAGTAACAACCAAGGTGTTTGGCATCTCATGAGACAAGATTCTTTACTTCTTATTCCACTATTTACTTTTTAGTGATACTGGTTAGGGAAAAGAAATCGGCAGAGACTTAATTCCATCAAACAGGGAGTAAACAGCCATTCTGAAACTCTCCTCACTGCAGCTCCAGGAGGACAGAGTCAATACTAATCACTACAATCAGCACTAAAACACAGCTCTAACTCAAACCACTTTCACTGTAACAGTTAAACCAAAACTAGGATGGGCAAACAGCTAAAAATTTAGGGCTTTGTAGATGGAAGGATAATCTCAAAGTCACCTAGGGTCTGACATACCCCATACCTTCATACTCCTCCTACTTTGATCCCTCTCCAGTTACACTATAAGCCAAAACAGCAAACAGGCAGCAGGCACAAGCTTATCTGCCTCCTAAGGCAGAGCCTTATTAGCACAGTAGGACTACTTAACCCCCAATTCCTTGCTCAGGGAGATACTCTTGGCTGCAGTTACGTTCAGGGTAGGCTAACGAGCAGAATCTGCCAAAGCTGTCAGTGTGAATCAATTAACATCTGCCTCTGGATTTGCAGCACCTGCTAACAGGCTGGATTACTGGAGAAAGCCAGCTCTGCTCTCCCAGGATGCTCAGAAGTGTCAGGGCACATTAGAGTTGTAAAGCGAGTTTCAGTAGGTACAGGTGGGGAAGTGGGTTGTGTATCCCCTCTTGGCAAGTGCCTGGGAATGTGCATTATTTTCTGTAATAAAGTATCATGCCAAAAGAAAAAGGAGCTAATTAATGTGCTTCTCTTTTCATCCAGGAGTAGGATAACTTGCACTACTGCTCTCACCTCTCTGTCAATAACCTTTTGGATGCTCAGTGCAAGCTTTACATAGAGGCAGTGGAATTCCTCTGGTTTTGCAAATCTATACATGTTAGCACAGGTGCTAAAAGTATGTGGGTTTCTGTTCAGCTGCTGATCAATCTGTGAGCCAGGGTCATAAAGTGCTGTTTTGAAAGATCTGTTATCATTTGGAGCAGGATGAAATAGGCATGTACACAGTGGAATTGGCATATCAGGCCTGCTGTAGATTATCATAAAAATCAAGTGATCTGTAAGGTGACCCTGCACAAGTAGAGGACACAGCATTATTTCTTTCCAAGCTTCTTACATCTTCTTTCTGATAAGTATAGCCCCAGATCATCTGAGAGATACATATGAGATATTATGCAATATAATTTCCTTCCTTACTAATTCATTTTTAACAATATTGTATTTATGCAATATTCCCTTCTTCAAAATTTCTTTTTATTTTTAAACTTTCTTTTTTCCTCATCTTTTATGTCCAAGTTTCACGTGGCTCATGTGCCCATGTGAGACTACCGAGTCAAAGGTGGTTCTATCAAGTTTTCTGTTAGCTGTCACTGAAGCCTGATCACCTGCTGCTCTGGGAAAGTTTTATATTTCCCCATACCCCAAAACTCAGACACACACTGAAATCACATCTAATGTATTAGATGTAAATTCTGCAACTTGACTCCAGGCATTACTCTTGGTAAGATTGCCAGTGATACAAAGTGAAAATGAAAATGGCTTAAAATTGCTGGGTGTATTATGCAATGTCAAATGCTCATGCTGCAGCAAATTGATTGGAAGTATGAAAGGTTTTTTTCTGTTTTTTGTGATCTTTCTTTGTTATTATCATCAGGAGTCATAAATTCTGCACAGATGCCCTCAGACAGGTATATTCCCCCAGACAAAAAATAAACATCCCCATTGCAATGAATATATATTTCTCTGTGTGTGCAGTGTGGGAGCTATGAGAACAAGCAAAATGAATTCTATTTGTCTAAGGGATTCATTCCTAGTCTCATGCTCAGTTGGTGCTGCTTCTGAATTGCACAGTCATGTCTACAGAATTCAGAGGAAGAAAAATGGCTGAAAGTCACTAATTCAGTCATGGAATACGTTTCTTTAACATTAAATTAATGACTTTATTAGGAAAGAGAAAAAACCCACTAAGTCAGTTGTGCTTCTTTGTCCAGATATGAGGTTTTTAAATGTTTCTACGTGATATCACATCCCCAAAGGAAAGACTTGTGTCAAAGGCTCTAAGTCTCAATTTTTTTTGACAGCAAGGTGAACATACCAGCTCTTACTTTAGTGACTCTCCATATCAATAGGGAAGCACTGATGGAGTTTCCTCAGCTTTGGGAGTTATAATTTAGCTGCTGTGTGTACAGATGACACATGATTTTTTTAGTGGAAGCTTGTCTGATTCTCTCAAATTCTTGATACCATATTTTAATTAATCCCTTTCTTTTATTCAAATCTTCACCAAATCCTCCAGGGCTTTTTATGCCAATGTTGTCTGCCTTTGAGAATATCTTCATGTGCTCTGGATAATGTTGGTCCTGAAGTTGAAAGGGGTATAGGTGTCTTGGACTGATTTTTTTTTTATTATATGTGTATTCTAAACTCAGATTCAGTATTTCATCCCTAGATTATTTTGAGACCTTTATAAACATACAGTTATTTCTCCATTCTGTACATACAGTGTACATTCAGTGACACATAAAAAACATAAGTTTTAATTTAATTTCTAAAGACCTGTTTATGTTCAAGGAGTCTTTGATTTTGATGGGGTTTTTTTATATATCAAATGTTTGGCACAAGCTCTAGGCTGTGCCTAGAATGTTTTAATGAAAAAGAGACTTAAATAATTTCTGCCTGTATCTTTTGGTGGTGAATAGTGCCACATCCATCCTGGAAAAAAGAAGGCTTGGGGGTGACCTGATCACTCTCTACAACTCCCTGACGGGAAGGTGGAGCCAGGTGGTGTTGGTTTCTTCTCTCAGGCAGCTAATAACAGGGTGAGAGGATATAACCTCAAGATGTACCAGGGGAGGTTCAGGCTGGGCATCAAAAATTATTCTTTCAATGAAAGAGTGGTCTGGCATTGGAATGGGCTCCTCAGGGTGGTGGAGGAGTGACCATCCCGGGAGGCGTTCAAGAAGGGACTGGACATGGCACTTTGTTCGGTAGTTTAGCTGGCATAGTAGAGGTTGGTCAAAGGTTGGACTTGATGATCTGTGATGTCTTTTCCAACCCCTATGATCCTATGACTATATTAACCTTCTCAGGAGTGACTTAGCACTTGGAAAGATTCCCTGGTCTTTCATCAGACAGGTTTGGGACATGTTCGAGCTACTGTCCTTCATATTCAGCTTACACATCCATTTACTTTCTGCCAAACACCCCAAAAATGAGTTTTGGGACTAAATATCAGAATTGAATAAATATCAGAATTACCCAGATCTTTTCCCTTTGTCATGGTTGTCCCTCTGGCAGGCAACTGAGCATTGCAACCACTGCCTCACTCCCACACAGTGGGGTTGGAGGGGGGAGAATTGGAAGACTAAAAGCAGGAAAACTCCTAGTTCGAGATAAAGACAGTTTAATAGGGAAAGTCAAAACTGCACATTTAAGCAAAGCAAAATAAGGAATTAATTCACTGCTTCCCATGGTTAGGGTAGTGTTCAGCCATCCCCAGGAGAGCAGGGCCCCATCACACATAGCGGTGACTTGGGAAGACAAATGCCATTGCTCTAAATAACCCCCTTTCCTTCTTCATCCCACTTTTTATGTTGAGCTTGATGACATAAATTATGGAATATCTCTTTGGTCAGTTGGGGTTACCTGTCCTGGCTATGTCCCCTTCCAGCTCCCTGTGTAGCCCCAGGCTACACACTGTGGGTGGTGTGAGAGGCAGAAAAGGCCTTTACTCTCTGACCAAATCTCAGTAATAACAAAAACATCCCCATGTTATCAACACTGTTTTTTGCATAAATCCAAAACACAGCCCCACACAATTTACCGTGGAGAAAATGAGCTCTACTCCAGCTGAAACCAGCCCACCCTCATAAGGATTTGGAAGCATATCTTTGAATCCAAGCATTTAACATCACAAACCTTACTGGTAGTAGAAACACAATTTTTTTTCCTAATTTTAAAAATCCTCGCTTCATCACTGATCATAAGTGTTGGCAATGGCAGAGCTTGATGTGTCGAGGTTAAGGGCCAAGTCCTACAATCACTGTTGCTATTTCTCCACACAGCAGAGAGGTTTTACCGCAGTGGAACACACAGCATCCCTTCTGTGAGCAGGAAGGCTGTTAGATTTTGAGGCTGTATTAGGGTAGTCTTTCTTCACATCAAAATCAGCTGAGGTCAAGAGGGCACAAAAAGAGCTATTAGCAAGATCATTGTAGCTTCTTGTTCCTGTGCTGTGTAGAAGCAATTTTTTGTGTGTCTAAGTTTTCCTTGTTACTGGTGGGTTTGCTGCCCTCCCTCTTCACAGGCGTTGCAGCCCCTGATACAACCCTTGATTGCTCAGACAAAGAATCCACTCTTTGGCTGCAAATGTTTACAGTCTTTGATATCAAGCAAGCCAAGAAAACTAATGCCTAACTGAATCAATCGCTCAGCTGCAAAATGAAAAGTAGACCAGATTAGAATGGAAAATAAGAGTAGAGGTGACTTTAGAGCCATGACTTCCCTCCCCCCTCCCCCCCAGCTTTTGTCAGTGGAAAAACTATAATTTCCCTTTATGTTCTTCAATGACAAAACGTGATTTATAGCCATTTTTTAAAAAGTGTATTTATAGATGTGCTCATGAAAGGTGCCACACTGACAGCTTGCTAGGCTCTGCTCTCCTGTTAAAATACTGTTAGAGCAGAGGCAGTGGCAAGACCCCCTTTTTTTCTTTTTTTTTTTTTCTTTTCGTCTGCTTCCCCACTCTCTGCTCCAATATATGTTCAGTGCTGTACAATATCCCTTCATTCCAGGATAAAGAGATACTTAGTAAGATCCAAAGGATTTTCAGAAAGACATTACCCTAATAATCCTGATGCAATTGGAAGTTTTCTCTGCAAGCATGTTCATATTTTATTACACAACCACAACAGGGTGGAGGAAATGGTTTTTCATGGAAGAAAACTGCAAGGATATCTGCAGTGCAGGGTGAGGTGCTTAAATTCTGCAGCATTTGCCACTGTTACTGGAATAGCAGTTTCTGTGTTCCAAATATTCCTAATAGCCAGTATATTCAATTTTTAGTGCCTAAAAATAGGAATCTGAATTCAAATGCTGACGACAAAAATGTGTTGAAACCTGTAGAGGTAGCCATTTGGCCTGCACTCTTAAGATGAAACAACACTTCTTCCCCTTTTTTAAATTTTAATTTTGTTATTCTGGGACTAAATTCTCTCATGTTACATAAGCACTTAAAAGAAACAAAGGAAATAGCTGCAAATTATTTGAGCAGTTAGGACAATTATGCATTCTTAAACAAGTGTTTTCCAGTCTACATCTTGTAGTTGTGTGATTTCACAGCTCTGTGATGTCTCTGTCTGAGTACTTGATGATGTTGATATCAAAGGAAAAAAACTACATTCAAAGAAATCCCTTGCATAAATTTGAAGCTATGGGCATTAAAATATTTATGCTCTTCCAATCATGGGAAATTGTAGTATTTTCCTTCCTTTAAGTTACTTTTTGAAATGGGAGGAATAAACCAGACAGCCTGATTTGATATTGCTTTACTACTGACAAAAAATATCAAAACTTGTGAAAATACTTAACAGTAAAATCAGATGGGTTTAAAGAAGAGAAGATTTAGAACTCCCAGATTTAGAACTTCTTTAAATGGGTTTCAAGCTAAAATCCTACAAGTTTCACATGCTCTAACTACCTTTCAGAGTAAGGACAATAGGATGCTCTTTGTGGCTACTTGGCTTCAGTCATGTGAAATGCATAGTAAGTGGCACAGTTTTCAGAAGAATGAATTCATGTTGGGAATTGTATAAATAATGAACATCGATAAAACTCATGAATGCCAATTTCTGCGTGAGAAGATTGCAGGCAGGAAAATCAGAAATATCCTACAGAATGTGTGTCCTCCTTACCCAATTTCCCCCAACCACAGTCTATACCCAATTTTCATTCCTCTGCAAAAGAATATAACACAGCAATGGGATAGAATTCATATGATACAGGAAAAAAAAGTACACATTGATACTTAGAAGAAATTTAAAAATAAAAAGAACCAAACCTACAGATATCATAGTAACCGAGATGCCACTTTTCCTGTGCTGTATATAAAGTACACATTTAACTGTCCTATGTTGTGTTCTGTGAATGACAGACTGTCCCTAAAAACCTGAATTCATGAATATGCAGACACCACTTCAGATGCCCACAGTGCAAGTTGTTGCAGAGTTCTGAGGAAGTACCACTGGCAGAGCACACAGTGAAATTCTCTCACAGATTCGTTTCACAGATGCTTCTATATGAGCAGAAGGGGTAGTTAAGCTGTGCCTGAAGGAACTTGGCTCAGATTAAACAACATGTGGGTATAATAGCTGTTAAATGCAACTGTTCCCAAAGTTTTTGTATAATATAATATGCTGAACACATTTGTGAAATATTCCATATCCAAAGTGATATACTTAATGAAAGTTCTGGAGTGGCTTAAAGTCACAGGTAATCAATCGAGAAAGACACAGAGAGCAATTTTATAAAATTTTAATTACTGTCGATGGATTAAAGTCTAAGATATTTATGCACCTAGCTGACTTTTAATATTAATGATTATAGTTAACAAGAAGGATATCTTTGCAGCATTTACAAGGAATGAGAACAAGTAGGTTTTAAAGATGGTTGCCATTTTGTCTATAAGGAACAAAATGTCAGCAACACATTAAGGTAATAATGTAGGGACTATTTGGAAAATAATTCTGCTACACTTACTACTTTTTGAATGTAAACTTAAAAAGTACAAAGAGCATGAATTAGTGTAGTGGTAAAAGGTCATACACATATCACTGAATTTTCCATGCCAGGAAGGAACAACTTCATTGAAACTTGTTCATCTGTTGAACACTGATTCTGGTCTCACTTCATTGCTAAGGGTTAACTCAGCAGAACTCAGCTCAGTGACACTTAAATATCACTATTTAATTTAAGAAGGTTAAGGTTAAGAAGTCAGAACCTTTTGGTGCTAGCATTTGATGTGAACTTGAAGGGAATGAGGTCCATCTGATTAACTATATATGAAAATAAGAGTTGTAGATAGATTAGTGACAGGGATCCCAATACACCCAAAATGTATAGGCTGATGCTGTTTGCATGGCACTACCCATGCTCTCTTGGATTTATCACTGTAGATGACAGTTTGGTGGAAAAATATAGAAATTATTGGGATCTCTCTTGCTTTTGATTGTCACCCAAAAGACCATGCAAAAGCAGGACAGAGTTAACACATGTACAGCTGCCAGACCCAAATATTCTTAACACTATGAGTTACAACTGACTCCCAGTCACAACTTGTCCTGTAAAGGATAAAAGGCTTATGGCGCATTCAATGCAGGGAATCAGCTGGAATATTCTGTGCTTCTCTGGGTTTAGTAGAAAAAGTCGGGGTCAGATATGATGTGTTGTAGACTATGGGAGCAGTTACGTGCTACCTGCATTTCAGTGTTTTTGTAATTACAGTAAATCTTTTGGGCCATCTGCAATATGTTATAAAAATATGGAGAACAAAGTGACCCAATCAAAAAAGTCCATTATTGTACAATTATTTTATCCCCACAATACCACCTGAAATAAAATGTTCCTCAAGAAGCTGTTAGAACAAAAGTAATGTTATTAAAAAGTGCTGAAAGAAATTAGCAATATGATTGCTCTCAGGTGTTCACTAGAGTTACCTTTTCTGATTATGGATTCAGGTAGTGATCTTGGCCAATTCACAGATAATTCCTGGTTTTGCTAGGATTTATTCATTGTCAACACAAAAAATAAGCACACCTTTCTTAGATAGCACCTTGTGATACTAATAGATTCAAAAATATTCAGCCTGTGTTTTGTCAGAGCTTCACTATTAAAAATTCAATATGACTTACTCTTTCCTAAGGACTCTAACAAATGTTGATATAACATTTGAATGTCTAAAGCAACATAATTTATTAAATTCCATCTATATGACAATAAGATTGTTAGGATCTTTCAAAAACTCTTTTATTTTGTCCTCAATAGGACTTCTGCTGCAAACTGAGGGCCTGACTCACATCATGTAATGAATAACTCTGGCTTTCAGCCATCAGTTTGCTCTACGCTGTCACACGGTCACGAGACCTTCCAAACACTGCAACTATCTGACTAACGAAACTGCTGATGAACTCTGCAGTCAAATTCTGTCCCTTATTTAAGCTTTCCAGAAGATCTTATGTCATTAAATTGGCTGAACAAGTAAAAAAAAAAAAAATCCCTGGATTTTCATGATTGCATTTTATCCAACTTCATTATGGCTTTTTTCATGATGTGCCTGTGTTCAAACTTACAATTAACAGCAAAATGAAAAAGATCACAAATACAGGCAGAGAAAAGGAGTGTTAGAAATATCCTGGAAAAATAAGATGCAGATAGACTGTGTTCAATAAAAATGGAGCCAGTAAATATATGTTGCTGTTCTGTTCAAATATAATCAAGTAGCTCAAATATCTATGTGAAACTGAATTTTTATTGAATCAGTTCTCACTTCAAGGTCCTAATGCCACTGTCTATGAGAATGAAGCACTGTATCTGCTTAAATAAAATCTGGTAGAAGGAGGCCCAAAAAGAAAGCAGTCATGAATGGAAGGAAAAATTATCCACAATATGAAAGGACTTGAGAATTACTTCTATGAATAATTTCATAGAACAGTTTAGCAACAAGAACACCTGAGTTTAGTAAGGTTTTTTGTGTGGATGTTCCTTTTGTTAGGAGATTATACATATCTCTGAACAGAATTCCCTGAGTTTCAAAGATTAAAAACTGCATAAGGCAACACTAGGATCATCCTAGTTGATACTCTGTGTTATTGATCAGTAGTCAATATTATGTAATGCACAGGGCAAAACTGTCCTGGATTTGTATAGAAATCTCTTTCTTTATTGTAAATTATACCCCTAAATGTAAAGAGAATATGACCAGAGACTGTGGGTGCTGGTGAAATACAAGTCATTCAAGGTCATGGTGCAAGGTAGCAAATATTTTCTCAGTATTTTCTGGAGAGCAAGATAAAAACATAATGTTATGTCAACTCCTAAAGCCCAGTCTCTTAGCAAGTCATATAAGGTCTTCACACAAAACTGTGAATTCTACTCTGATAATTTTATTTTTATGTTGTTCAGGAATTTCTAATTGTCACTGTAGAATATTGATCATCTATTAAAAAAAAAGGTAAGTGATTTTATTTTTTTTTACTGCACCTAATACCTCACTCTATAACTCCAAGAGAAAGACCTGAAGATGCTATGGAAGAAGTGCTTTAATACTTGCTGAGAACACCTAAGATATTGTTACAGTCTCGTGCCAAACTGATTGCTTCTCTTAATGGAATGGCTCTCACTGTCCCATATTCACAAGTACTTCAGGGATTTTTTTGTTTGTTTGTTTTAATATTATTATTAGTTGCTTTTTTATCTCATCCATTGATTTTCCATTGTTTGAAGGTTTATATATTATTGATAAATCTTTTTGCCCAAAGTTGTATATTTCAAATACGAAGAACATATTCTTTTTATTCTCTTTTCAAGTCAAGAGCACTTGATGAGCTTGATTTGATTTGTATGGTTTATCACATAATCAGCATGAGTAGTCTCTTATCTATTAGATCACATGTTCCTTTTCTCTTGTGAAGCACAATTTCTCTGTGTTAAGACTGCAGCCTTTGAAAAGCTTTTGTGATTTTTATAAAGGACAATTATGTTCATTTATTTATTTATTTTACATTGCTGTTTACACTAGAAAAAAGATTGTGTCATTTTATATTCCAGGGAAAGGTCTTATTTACATGAAGAATCAAACCAGTTTAAAGGTGGCGCTATCAGAAATACATTGGCATTGACAGCAGATTTAATAAATAAGTTGATTTTTTTTTGTCTTGTTGGAAACTTAGACTAATATTAAAAAAAATCCCAACCTTGTTGGTAGCTCCTGGAATCCTGTATACTAATTTTTGTTTATTAATTAAAATAGATTAATGAACCCATGTAGTTATTATAGAATAACATTGATATTTGTTCTGAAATAAGTCCCATGCATGGATTTAGTGTAATCCAGCTGTATTTAACTGAACTCTAGGATGGTGTTCTCATTCCAATAAGAGTAATTAATTAAAAATCACTAACCTTTTCTTACTAATAGATAGGAAAAAAAAAATCATATGATCATACATTCCCTAAGGAAACCTAGTAAAAATGATTAGGAAGAATCTTTTGGTTCTTTTGCTGGAAAAGTATATTTCTTTAAATGACATTAACAATATGAATATGAATGGAATAAATTAAAAGTTATATTTACCAATAAGTTCATATTATATTTTCTTATGTCACACCTGTCAAAAAGCTAATTCATAACAATGTTCATAAAAATGTGAACAGCGTGAGTGTTGTTCACAGCAAATGCAGCACTTGAAAACAAATTTTTAAATTATTTTGTTTTATTGCACAGGTAAGAGCACAAATACATGCTCCAAATGCCCTTACGGTAAGAAGCAACATAAATACTTAACAGGAATAACGTACAATTAAGATGTTAAAGTGAATTTCTTCTTATGATTCCTATTTTTTTACCCTCTAAAAGTATGATTATGGAGTCAACTATTCTAGCTGTTCAACAATGGGATGTGTCATATATTTACCATTCTGCTTAAATTTTTTGGGAGGATATGTGACCTCAAAAAGACAAAATTTTTAAGAAGAAACCAAAACTTGTGTTAGCTACTTCATCTACTGGGAATCAACTGGGAAATTATGCTTAGAAATAGGTTACCAAAACTATTAATTCAAAAGAGGCCATTTAATATTAACACTAAAAAAAAAGGTAATGATCGAAAGTTGGGTTTTTTAGGTTAATATGAGTACATACAAGAAAGGTAAAAGTTGAATGATTCTTTATATTATATATGAATATGAACATAGAAAGCACTGAGAGTCTCACTGATGGCTCATAGACATTGATTGTACTTTACAGATCTTAAATTTTATACTAACAGGATGAATTGTATATAGTACATTTAGAATCTGTAATATCTGCAGCATATTTTTCATTTGGAAAAAAATAAACCCCACTTGTTTACAAAAGAAACAATGTCACTTAATTATCTGACTCAATAAGTATTAAAGATGTCTTGCAGTCCTCAGCATAAAATGTCCTCTATTAATGATAATCCTTGTGGTTATTTAACTCTTCTAAAGTAAACAAACAAACAAACAAACAAACATATATCGGAGCTGCTTTGAAATAATTTATCACCACAGCAAAGGCCCTAAGGTACAAGAACAAGGATTCCTTTTGCAAAGAGAGTGAAGAACTAAAATAGGGGAAAATGCTTAAAGGCTGAAATGAAAATTTAAATTCCATCCTAATAATACATTTAAAAGATGTAGTGTATTTTTGGATGCAGATTTTGATATTTCAATTTTTATGAGAAATTAAATTTTTATGAACTTGTAAAAGGGAGAAGAACTTGTATATAAGGCACATAATATATGGACTTAAAACAACAGAGGCTGATTATATAGTTAATAATTTATTTATTTATTTTATTTATTTTAGATTCTGAAGCTCTGCAATGGTGAAAGACAAAAGGATGCAAGCAATGCCCTGGGGCAGACAAACTGTTCATCATCATGTATATTCTCCCTCCCGCAGCAACAGGCAAAAGTTCGGGAGGTCACAGAAGTCTGGGCAATGTGGAGTTAGGGATGTCAGCTTGTGGCCAGCAGCGCCAGAGCAGTGACCATCCCCTGTGCTGGGCACTGGAGAGGCCAAACCCCCCATCCTGTGTCCAGTTCTGGGCCCCTCACTGCACCAAAGACTTTGAGAGGCTGGAGTGTGTCCAGAGAAGGGAACAGAGCTGGGGAAAGCTCTGGAGCACAAGTCTAGTAAGGAGCAGCTGAGGGAGCTGGGGTTGTTCAGCCTGGAGAAAAGGAGACTCAGGAGAGACCTTCTCTCTCTCTACAGCTCCCTGACAAGAGGGTAGAACTAGGTGGGGGTCAGTTTATTTTCCCAAGTAAAAAGTGTCAGAACATGAGGAAATGGCCTCAAATTGTGCCAGGGGAGGTTTAGGCTGGATGTTAAGAAAAATTTCATCGTGGAAAGGGTTGTTAAGCATTGGAACAACCTGCCTGGGGAAGTGGTGAAGTCACCATTCCTGGAAGTGTTCAAAAGAGTAGTGGATATGGCACTTGAGAACAAGATTATGGGGTGAACACAGTGGTGGTGACACATTAACTGCTGGACTTGATGATTTCAGATATCTTTTCCAACCTTAACAATTCTATGATCCCGTGATTCTATATTCCTACCAAGACAGTTTTCACACGTGTAAAGTGAAGCTGCTTCCTAGCAATGGTCCTGCCTTTCTGCCCTGTCCTGTATCAACAGGTCTGAAGAGTTTGCAATTGGCTGCATGAGTGACTTCTTTTTATGAAAGATGATTGTTTTAACATACATGGATTATCCCCAGCACAGGGGTCTGCTGTATAAAGTCCTTTTCTTTAGAGACATCAGCCAGACACAGCACTAAAGGGGAAAATATACAATGTTCACTGGAGGGAAAAAAAACCAGCTGTGAAATTTCTAAGAAGGATCAGATGAATGCATGGTTAAATACACGCCACTGGACTTGAGCTCCTGCTTTCATCGGACTCATGTTCCTCAGAATTTTCTGTTCTCTTCAACAGGGTCACATTGATGATAATGATCAAGGCTTAGCAAATACCAGCAAATCCAAGGTCATGGAAAGTAGAGGAAAAGCTGGCCTGGCTACTGCTTCTAGAGCTTAACCAACCTCTTGCTGATCCACATCAGCCCTACCACTTTTTGGGGAGAACAAGACTTCATGCAGGTTGACAATGAAGAACAGATCAGTGCAATGAGTGTTTACATTGATACTTGGACTATTAGCAAATAAATACATCAGAGGATTTGGATCAAGTTTGTCTGGAACATCAAATAATGAAATATTCGTAAACAAGAAATTATTATATATCTATCACCAAGACATCTGAGTGATAATGACATTCATAATTGCTTACAGGCACAACACGCTTACATAAATATAATTGTCTGATTGTTATTGATCTGATAATACACAAGTATGAATACTGCTCTGAAATAATTTATTTTAATACAGATAAGATTTATAAATCTACTGACAGGGAAATGACTACATTAATTTGTATTTCTTTATCATAACTATTTCATAGAGCTCTTTTATTGTCCCTCACTCCTATTGATTAAATTTGTTAATTTTTTCTTTTTCATTCCTCTTTCCTTATCTGGTTTGCTCTTTTTTCCCCCCAGTAAATATTTTATCCAAGGCCATTTCATTTTCCTCTCATTGTTTTTTTGCCATTCCCACCCCATTCACTATCTACTGATAAGAGAAATAATAAAAAATCCCACAGAAATGTGTTGGAAGCAGCAGGGAAGAGTGCATGTTGTGAACAGGCAGACAGAAAGAGGGATACCAAAGGGATGTAAATTTATGTATCTAGAAGAGCTCAAAAGGACTCTGTGACCCAGGCTTTCAAATGGCAACATTCTGCCCTCTCCTCTGTCATGTGCTATTCTGAAATCTGTCTGTCTGCATCTCTCATTTAAAGTAGAAATTTCCACATTTAGGGTAACATTACTGATCAAAATTTAATTGAAACTCGCAATGAAAGTGTCAAGATATTTCAAGCTTTCCGCAATGAAAGCTCTTAGTCAAAAATGTCTCAGCATCTCGACTGCAAATGTAGAAGTTGTTGCACTTCATGTTTGATAAAGAATGCAGCAAATTATTTAGGCGAAGGGAGGGAGGACAAAAAGGTTAATGACAGACTTGGTTTTGAAGATGAACTATGAATTAATGGATTCAGCTCAGATCCTGTTGGTCACGGTCCAATGGTAATTCATTTATAAAGACAGTTATCTCATCATCAGCTTTAAACGTGAGACGACCAGGAGATAGCTTTTTTAAATTAAAACTTGGATGCATTACATTAAGATTAAATTATTGTTTAAAAGGCATCATAAACTTAATGAAAATATGACAGGAGATGTTGTAATTTATGCAAATGCAGCCTATTGCAAGCAATGACTACAGCATGCTTTCTGAAGCTTTCCTTTTCTGCATTCTGCATTACTCACAGAAACCATTTTTACATCATGTTGTTCAAGAATCCTAATCACAGAGGTGGAGAGGACAGCTTATCAGCAGTAGATAAAAAATGTGCTATACTTAGCTTTACTAGGTTAGCATGTTGAATGTGAATGTCTGCATGCAGACTTTGACTCACAGTGGGTTTCCCACCCCGTCACTCTTGTATTGTATCATGGTGAAGTGAAAGGAGGACAAAAAGGGGCATAAAACCCCTATAGAATCCATATAAAAGGATGTGTATTAAAGGGAAACATGACAATTTTCTAAAATTCATGAAGATGAAGTCTCAGGTACACAGCAAAGGACAAAAAATACGTAGTAAAAAAAAATCAGTTCACAGGTTTGGTAATTTTGTCATTATTTTTCTATGTTTTTTTTGCCTTGTTGACCGTAAGAAGTACTTCCCATTCTTAGTGTACCCCCACTGGATGTTTTTTCATTGCAAGATACACCCCACCACTGCATGCCATGCCTTCCCTCCCTCCTGCTGTTCTGAGCGGGATTCCTGATGAGAGGTTATTTCCATGTCCAGTCCCTCCTACCCACAGAGAGGGTGAAACCACCTGCAGACAGAACTCCATGAGGAGCTGGGCTCCTCATCCTCTGCCGTAGCTGTGAAGCCCCTGCACGATCTCCAGCTGGTTCTGTTGTGCAGCCAACACATTCACTAAGGCAAAAATTTGGCAGAAATACTAATATTTCCCCGTGTCTGCAATTAAAGTGCACGTGCTAATGGTTACACAGGAAATGCAGTTTTAAAAATTATGCATAAAACAGCTTTATGATTCAAATACTTATCTCTCAGTTGGAGTTCTGTAATTTGATGGTGTGGATGGGCAGAGGCAGGCAGGGCTGGCAGTACCCTCAAGGCCCTGGCAAAAGAGAAAAGAAGGTTCAAAAGTGCCATTGGACACAGCATGTGACAATTTGGAAAAAGGGACTTCCTCTTCCACCCTCCGAGCCTCGTCCCATGTCCTTCTGTTTTGTTACAAAGAGGTAAAAACTGCTGGTCTTCTGCTGGCACTCAGCAGAGCCACATTTTCCCTCGTGGTGGCAGTCTGGTCCTCACATCCCAGCGATTGTTTAGGCAGGATGCCACAGTTTCCTTGGAGAAGAAAAGTGTGTAAGAGGAGCAGCAGCATTTAGGGGAGTGTGTGTCTGCAGCAGCGAGTGCAGTGGGGCAGGGACAAGTCAGACAATGCTTCTGCAGCCTGGGAGTGTCAGCTGAGGCTGCAAATAATGAAGATGTCACTGAAAGAATTATTTTGTTCAAGAAAAGGTTACAGGAATTTTTCTTGAGACAAGCTGATAGATAATTTGCTAATGGTATCTTTCAACTGCACTGAAGAGGCACAAGTTTTATTTCATTCTTTTCTCGGCAAAGTGTCAGTAAGAGTACTTTGGTAACAGCAAGACCATATTCTTCTATATTTTACTTTCAAGTTATGATAATGTAATTTTTTAATTGCCACCAAACTGAGCTGCCCTACTCCAACTATAATTTTTCAGTATGTATCCAAGTAAGCTATCAGCTGCACAAAACGTATCTGGATTTGCAAAACCCATAGAAAAAACAGATGAGTTTAACGTTTTTTTAACAAAGTTTTGCTTAGCAATTTTCAATAAATTATGCCTGAGGTATTTTCTCCAGATATTAGAAGCACAGGTAATCTGCTACAATACATCAAGTACCATATTGATCTTGAAGGGCATGCATTATCTAATGCTTAAACATTGTAAATTAAGATTCAATTAAGTTGAAATAAAACTATGGCTCTACCAAAAAAAACCCCAAAGAACCAAGTATATAGATATTTTTTCACTTCTGGAGACTAAAACTTTCTTAATTATCTGACATGATATACATAAAATACTATAATGAACAAAATGGAATTAAATAAGAAACTCACATATTGACATAGCAACAAAACTTACTTAAAGCCTGTGATAAACATTTAGAGTCAAGCTCTGATTTGGCTCTAGGGAAAAATGCACAAACAATAAAGCTAGATTCAAGTGTAAGTTGTTCTAACAACCTAATGCAGTGGCCAGACTCTACAGGTCCTAAAAAAGAAACACATATGATGTCACACTTAAAATTACTGAAGTTACAACAATTTGTACTATTATCAGAACTGCAGTAAAATCATAAATTAATTAAGACAATGCTGTTTACATCTTCTTAAAACAGCACTGTAAAAATATGCAAATGTAGGTCATGTAGAGTTGTCCAAGAAGGTTGCCAAGAACAAAGGGATACATAATTATAGATATGGGCTGTGTGTGAAAAGGTGATAACTTTGTGTGTTACAGACCACCAGTACTCTCACAGGGAAAAATTTCTTCCTACTGTCTAATCTAAACCTACTCTTCGTGAGTTTGAAGCCCTTTCCCCTTGTCCTGCCACTCCATGTCTCTGTATAGTCGCTTTCCATGTTTTCTGTGCACTCCCTTGCACTACAAGGCCACAATTAGATCACCCCAAAGCCTTCTTTTCTCCAGGCTGAACAATCCCAATTCTCTCAGCCTTTCCTCACAGGAGAGGTGCTCCATCCCTCTGATTATCTTGGTGTCCTCCGAATTTGCTCCAGCAGGTGGATGTAACATCTAGGATATGGTGAGGAAACTCCTTTGACATTGATCTCCCTTTCTGTTCTGTAAGGCTGTGTCTATTTTCATAAGGAAATGCGCCTTGTAAAACAGATCCAGTGCTGTATCTCTGCTTTTTTACAGAAGCAATAACATTTCCAGGTGCTCTAAGCACTTGCATTTAATTATATCTGAATGGTACCTAAGTTGCCATCTCCCGGACTACAACAATCAAACTTAAATACTTAAAATTATTTATCTTACCCAAGAGTAAATATGAAAATAACACTATACCTCAAAAATACCTGTTTTTCTGCAAAGACTGTAAAGCCATGAAAAAAATCTTTGCAGAGCTAAATCCTATCCTAGGTAATAATAGAAATTTCACCTCAAATAGACAGCCAAATGTTTTTCTTATTACTGTGATTCCCTCTATCATCAGTGGCCTTCACCAAGGATGAGGTTTTACAGAAAAAACTGCAAGATGTTTACCCAGGCTTCACTCAGCAAACCAACAGCTGAGCAAACAGATTTGAACACTCCAGCTCTCTTCCCACTTTACCATCCATTTTTATTAAACTAGAAACACTTGCCTAAATAGAGATGCCCTTGGAGGATGTGGGAGAATCTGTTTGCTGATTTGCTGAGAGATGCAAATGCTGAGAGACCTATTTGTGTTTGGGTGTTCTGACGAAATCACAGAATTCTCCAGCTAATACCACATGCACCAAACAGAGCTTTTTGGATTCAGACCCAAACTGATGATAGCAGTGGTAATAAAATGGCTTTTTAGCATCTTAACACTTTCAGTCTTTTAACATGTATTTTATATTTAAAAGAATAATTCAGATACTGAAAAAAGAAAGTAATAAAACATGCAGGCACCATTTTTTTTTTCTTTTCCCTCCCCTCTTTTAATATAAACGGGAGATCAAATTTTTAACGTGAATGGTGACAAATCAATTTCTTTTCAGCAGCTGTCTAGTTCAAATTTCATTTTTTACACCATTTGCTGAGAAACTTAGCTCACTTTCCACCATTTCTTAACTGTATCCCCAAACAGATTAACATCATGGCAGGATAGCATGTCATGTAATGATTTTAATAACATTTATTCATAAGATTGTTACTCCTCCCAGCTTCTGCCTCAGGATCTGCCACAATGCCATGTAGTTCATTAGCAAACACACTGAGAAGTCAATGAGGCGGATACAATGTGTAGATTAAAAAACCCACAACATTAGGTTTAACTCTTCTGTAACCTTCTAAAACCCATTTATAGGCTTATTTAATACTAAAATTCAATAATGGTGCATATTGTTTCAAATTATGCATATTTAGGAAGAGCAAAATATAAACAAATTCTGTATCATACGAGGTTATTCTAGGACTGGGACATTTAGCAAAGAAAAAACCAACAACAACCGAAAATTAGGAAGAAGAAAAAAGGAAAATATTACATGAATGTTCATAGAAAAGTTATTAAAATATCTTATAAGGTTTTAAAAAAATATTAATGTAAAATGAACAAATAAATATTTATTCCGAATAATTATATAATATTTATCTGAGTTGTTACATATTTTTTATGATCTTTATATATCAAGACACATATTTTCTTGAAGGGTAACAGGGTAGTAGAAGTGAAAAAAAAAGTTAAAAAAAGAAAGAAACTGGGCATATATTGCCTATTTCTACTATGGAAAAAAAAATATTTATCTGTAAGAATTACTTTCTTTTCTGAAGACAGCTAATATTACGCTGCTGATGCATAACCAAGCTGTCCCACATAAACTTAAACGTGGTTTATATATGCATATACACCTCATGCATATATTACCATTAGTATTTTACTGTGGTAGTGTATTTTCCAAACTAAGGAGCCAAGAAATATTTCCAAGGTGAACATTTCTCTATGTCCTCACAACAAAATTCTCAGAGCCATGGTTCTGTATCAGAACCCGTTTGTCCTGGTCAAGGATTCTTTTTTCTAGGAGTTGTGTAAAGGAGCCTTTCATACATTTACAGAAGTACTGTTAAGTTCTCATTTCTTGGGAAAACTGACCTTTCTGTATAATCTGCTTTTGGGGAACTAAATCAGAATCAGAAACAAAGAAAATTCTACACTTCTCTACCAACCTAGTTTCTTCATCCAGCATGAGACAAATTAGTTGCCCAGGTTTTAAATGATGATTTAACCATGCTTTATTTTTCATAGGCTTATGCACCTCTTTCTGTAGTAAATTAGGTAATTGTTCATAGAACTCTATTTGCTTTGAGATTTGATCAAAACAATTTTTCCATGCATGTAGTTGCATTTTTCCTTGCCTTAGACTGGGTTACACCTGTTAGAGTTTCATTTTCAGGAATTGGAAACGAAGGATTATATTCTGTTTCTGTTCATGAGAATAGCAAAGCAACTTGCTTCTGGCATTCCCTAATGAAAAGGAATCTGATTCTTGAGGGAATGGTCCATGGATGTTTTTTTCTGAACAGGTAAGATGCTGAAGGTTATTCCACCTCCCCTACAAAGACGGGCTGAGAAAGTGGAGGTTGATCAACCTGGAGAAGAGAAGACTGCGTGGAGACCTCAGAGCACCTTCTAGTATCTGAAGGAGCCACACGGAAGCTGGAGAGGGACTCTTTATCAGGAACTGTAGTGATAGGGCAAGGGGGAATGGCTTCAGACTGAAAGAGAGTCATTTAGGTTAGGGATAAAGAAGAAATTTACTGTGGGGATGATGACGCATGGGCTGCCCTGAGAATCTGTGTCTGCCCCATTCCTGGAAGTGTTCACGACCAGGTTGGATGGAGCTCTGAGCAACCTGGGATAGTGTAAGGTATCTCTGTCCATGACAAAGAAGTCAGAGTTAGATGGTTTTAAAGGTCCTTTCCAGCCCAAACCATTCTGTGATTCCCACCCTGAATCCTGCAGCATCCGATGGCAGTGCTTGGATATGGGAGACAGAAGCTGATGCCATTGGGTGTGCAATGTCATGGTTATCCTGTCTGAATGAGGAGATCCTGTTGCTGTACCAACCACTCGGTGAGCAAAGCTTGTGTCCAATACAAACCAGGTGTAGTGATGGTCACCATCAGCCATATTAGAATTATTTCAATAAAGACAACAAAATCCAAAATGAAAATAAATCCAGGCACCAGAAAGGGGCTCCAACATTGGATGTAGCTTTAGTTTCAAAGCTATCACACGCCAAAAGCTGAATTATTCAAATTTATAAACAACATAAATGAAAACGCATAACATTTGGCTAATACAATTTAGGTTTTAAGTTGGCCTGGAAAGCAGTGGCAAAACATAAAGATAGAGAACAAAGGGTGAAACAGAGCCAGTATGGCATCTGCCAAAGTACCACATTAACTCTTATGGTTAGCCTACACCATTAGTGGAAACCACGCTTTAGTGGAAACTAACTGGAATATTTTGGACTCTAGTAGTAGAAATGTGTAACCAAACACATGTCAAGATATTTGTGAGACACATTGCTATGAGCTATGCATAATGTGGTGCAGATCCTCTCAGAGAAAGCATAATCTGTCTTGCCTTTGACTAAAAATGACCAACCAACCTGCTGAGGGCATCTCACACACATTCTTCAGAACAAATGTAGATTTATAAAGCAAACGAGTCAGTTTGATGTAACAATCTAGAAAAAAAAAAGTCCAAAACTCATCCAGGTGGTATAAGCTTGATAGAAGATCTTGAATTTTTAAATCAAATTTATTTTACTGATTATGACTACAATGCTACATGTCCCTGTGGGTTCATAGCAGGTAAAAAAAACAAAACAAAACAACCAGCAAGCAAGTTTTCCCCCCATTTTTCCCAAATGATATGATGCCAAAGTACTTCAAAGCCTCTGGCTCATTTAAACATTCCTTTGTGTCAGTGTCATATTTGTTGCTTCATTTGGTTTGCATTTGTATGAACAAACACAAAACTCCTGTATTTCTTCATATAGATGTCATAATCCAGAATGCAATAATGTGAGGAAAAACCTCTTATTATTCTCCTGTGTTAGCCTAAGAAGTTTACGGAAGATGCAGACATTGGCAACATTTAGAGCTGGTCTTACTGAGCACAGTGGTAAATACATAAATAAATAGAAAATGCCAGTCTTTTCTACTATTAAATATAACTCAACAAAAACAATGAAGAGCCAAAGTAGCCAGCATCTATCCACAGCTTGAAGCTTTTCATCCGGGAGACTTCAGATCTAGTGTCAAGTGTTTTTCTGGGAAATGACAAACTTTCTCTTCTCTTTGTACAAAGCCAGATGATGACTCTAAAAATTTCCTCCTACCCATCTGTTCTTTCAGCTGGTATGTGGCATCCTTCTCCCCATTTTTTTGCTCTTTTTATACAAAATGCAAATTTTCAGGTCAGGAACCTGCGATATTTAGAATAAAAAAATCCCTTAGGCTTGACAAAAACTCCTGACTCTCAGCAAAGGAGTGTTCTTCATTTAGGTTCTCAGAGATATAAGCAGAGTAAATTATTGTGCCATCCATGATGAATTACTGAAAACATCAGCAAAGAGCAATTACTGTATGTCTGATCTTAATTTGGCTTCCAGTTAGAAATACAATACCTTATGTAAGCTACCTCAGGGAACAGATGCCATCAAAGAGCAATGGAAAATGTTAAATATTCTGTGGATAGAATTCACTGCTATAGCAGCTTCCCATGAGAGCAGATGCAAGTTTTCAGGCATTTTCTGAACATTAAGGACTTGGCAGTATTTTCAACCCCCACCATGAGAATGCTTATCTTCCCCATCATTAGCTTAACATCATGTTATATTGCGGTGCCCATCTCCACAGAGTGGAGATGTCTGGCTGCTTCCTTGGACTGAAATAAACATGGTTTTATTGTGCATCCTACTTATTGTGTAGAAGGAATATTTCTTCAACTAAGCCATTAAAAACATACTTAAAATATTCCTAACTGCAGCAAAACAGGCAGCAGGGAATTTGATAAAAATATGCAGTTCTCTTGAGCTGTGAAAGTGGTTGTTTTGGGAAATGCTTGGTTATGTGAGAACTAATGTACAAAATGAAAACATTTCTTCAAGTCAGAAGAGCTTCTTGCTCTATAATTTTTTTGTACTTTTTTTTTCCTGCATAAGCTACATTTTTAGCAATGATGAGCAATTTTCACATGTGTGATTTGGACAGATAATAAGGAAAAAGGTGGAAGGACCTTCATATTGGTCTTGTCATTCTGAGTTCGATAATTTTTTAAAATATTCAATTTTTCAGAAAAAAACCCACCGCAACAAAAAAACCCCAGGAATCTAGATTTGTTTGCAGTAACAGAGGTTTGGCCAAAGGCTGCAATGATTTTGAAAGAGTCAGAATTCAGTGGTTTACAATATATCATGAACTGTATTTATAAATTAAAAGGAAATAAATCCTATATTCTCTATAATATTTTTACTTCCTTTTCTTCTTTCAAGAACATCTTTGGGAAAAAAATCCCACTTTTGTTTTCATGAAACAACTCATCTTTTTAGATCTTCCCTACACCAAACCCAGGATCAAATAAAACCCAAACGCAGCAAAGTGCGTAGCGTTGCGAGGGCTGGTGTTGTGCTCTGATGTTGGCAAATTACAACTGATACATCTGGTGCTCCACTTCAAAGGCAAGATTGGTCATGCTCTGTGTTCTGGGTAATTGCATGCTCTGCTGTACATAATAATGTTTTTCAATTGGGCTTGTTCTGCGTAACACAGATTCGATTATTATATAATTCCGGCCTCTGCAAGTGAGTATATTTCTATTTTCTGGTTGATTTAGGAGCAAAACTTCTTACAAGTTGCACAGGAAATTTGGGGTAACATGAGCATCAATTCCTCTCTCATGGATTGCTCAGACATTTAAAATACCTGTTTTCCCTACAACCTACAGATGAAGGGACCAACTTTCTGAAGTTTGCCACAGAACTTCTAAACATTTTCCTGCAAAACTGGATGTTGAACTGCTCACCATTTCTAATGGAAAAATTCTTTGTTGACTAAAATATCCTATATCTTTTTGCTGTTTGGTTTCCTCCTCACACCCCACCTTACTGCAGCTGGACAAAAACTGGACAAATTTAAGTTGACCTTTTAAACAAAATTTTGTTAATAGAGGCATTTATGAAAGCTTTTTACTTAATGCACTGCATAACTAAAAGTCCACCACCCTCCAACATACACACACAATGAAGTACAAAACTACATTTATCATTCCATTAAAGAATTAGTTTGTATTAATTTCCAGTCTCTTCCACTTTAGCACCCTATTTCTAGTAGAATACAATTCAGCTGAAATACACTGAAAACTTAGTGAAATATCTCTGTGTTATGTTGCAAACTGCAAGTAAATCTTCCTCTTATTTAAAAAATCTCATTCAGACAAAGAAGCACTTCTTAGCTATCAGAAGATATAATCTGAAACTAATATATCTTTAGACATGTCAATTAAACATTGTGATGATAGTCTCTGTGCATCAGAGTGAGAATGTATCGATCAAACATTCATTGATTACAGCATTCAACAGTTATCAGATTTCCTTGGGAAAGAAGGATGTTCATATGACGAATTAGGGAGAAAAAGTTCAATCTAATTAGTAAGGCACAATTGAATAAAATATCTATAGCTATATATCTTCTGTTATTAGGGTTTTCTGGAATAACACAATGCATCTTTCCTATAAAGTATTTACTAATCTGTTAACTTTTTATTGTTCAGAAAGCAGAAAAAACATTTTTGTGCAGCCTAGAAAATGGAAGGACAAACCTATTGTTCATAAAAGCTGTAATGAATGAGAACTACAAGAAAGAAACTATTCTTCTTATAGTGTGAAGATACTATTTAAGAGTAAAGGCTTTGATCCTTCTAATGATATTGAAGACAAATATGGCTGCTATAGAACAGATCTTGGCAATGAAGATGAATATTTTACTTAGTACAATTTTGTTCCACTAGACAAATGAATCGAGATGAAATTAAATAGTTTCACTTGTCTGTTTAAAATAAGTCGCTAAAAGTCATCATGGCTAAATATATTAGATAGGAAACATCTGAAAAAATTAAAATTTACAAGATGACAGGAATTTATTGAAATAAGCAGAGCATGTGACGTACAAGGCCTGTTACTGCCATCTGTATCTGAAAGTTCAACATTTTCAGCTGTACATGTGGGAAATAAAAGAAAGGTTAAAAGGACAGTCCTGGAAGGGAAGGAAAATCAAACAAATCATTTAATAACAAATGCTATTGCTAAAAGAATCTGTCAAGATATAGAATGCTATGGCAGACAATCCAATTGATAAATCAAGTACTCAGGGCTAGTCTTAAGACTCCAACTTCATGATCAAATATCTCAGGAGGAAAAACTTTCTTTCACCATGAAAATAAAATATAATCAATTTTTACACTCTGTGTGCTTTTAAGTTAAAAGACAAAAAGGTTGACTTAATGGAATTTGGCAAATAAAACTAATTTTAACAAGGTAATCTCTATGATTAGGTTGTGCTGGTTAATTAGGATGTACTGAACTGGGAAATCCACTTGCAGATGAAGCATTCCCCTAAGATCTGATTACACACAGTCATTTTCAAGAGCAATGGCTGGTGCTTAGTAAGGCTGGCAGCAGCCAGAACTAAAATCTGATAGAAGAGATCCTTGGAGGTGCAGAGATACACTACGAACAAAATACAGCTGAATCATTGGAAACCTTCACCATAAAGGTTGTAGAGCCTACAGGAAAGATGGAGAGAGGCTATTTACAGAACATGGACTGACAAGACAAGGGCAAATGGCTTCAAACTGACAGAAAGTGGGTTTAGATCAGATATTAGGAAGACATTTTTTACTGTGAGGGTGGTGAGGCACAGGTTGGTCAGAGAAGCTGTGGCTGCTCCATCCCTGGAAGTGTTCAAGGCCAGGCCGGATGGGGCTCTGAGCAGCCTGGGATAGTGGAAGGCGTCCCTGCCCATGGCTGAGGGAACAAGATGATATTTAATGTCCCTTCTAACCCAAGCCATTCTCTGATTCTATGTCCTTCTAAAAATAAAAACATTATGGAGTGTTTTCACTATTTCTTTCTGTGTGGCTTTGTGGGCCATCGCTGTCCCATGCGCTGTGAGGTGTGATGAGTGTCCCATTGCAGCAGAGCTTAATACAAGGCAGTGTCTCCCTCTCTGAACCAGGCCAGGCACATTAAGCATATATTCAGGGAGAAGGCATTAATATTTAATTATTAAGTTCTTCTGAGCAGGAATTTTGGATAATTAAATTGAACAGCCATCTCGATCAACAAAACTCCACAGTGTATAAGAGAAAAGAAACCATTTAGGAAAAAATAAAGCCTAGGAAAGCAAAAGCAATGTAGGATATCAGCTGACTTCAGTATCTCTGCTGAAAGCTTGTGGTGCTGCTGTCCAAATTCCAGGCTCACTTAACAGATTCAAACAAGAGTAATGCCTCTAAAGGTTGTGACATTTGAAGCTGAGGTGTAGGCAGGAGAGGGAAAATGTTTCTTAATTTTATTATCTGACTATTTAAATGTTGACATTACCTTCACTTCAGAGACTTTCATATATGAAATTGACTTTATGAAATTAGTGGGTCAGATTTCTCTATCTGATTTCTGACAGGTAGAGATTTAGCAGAAACAGATGATAGGTTATGCATTAGGTAAAAATATATATTGTGTTTTAAAATCGTTGGGTGGGGGTTCATCTGCTGAAATTAACATGTAAAAGACATGCCAGAAGCTGTTAATATATAAGCAAATATAATTTACAGGATGAAAAATGAAGTAAAATATTAAATAAATTATTAAATACTCATTTTATGCTTCTTATAAGTGTACTGTGCTTTCTGCGGTGGCTTTGCTGGTGGAAATGCAAATGATGAAGCTTGTATTTTTCCACATGTAATCCTTTTCCTCTTAATAATCCAAACTGAGATGGAGTTGAATAAATTACATAATTCAGGCATAGACATAGCAAAACTCTCATCTCTTCCTCCTTCCCCATGTTATAGATGGATTTCCAGCCAGGTCTTGCTAGATGTTCTATTATTTACATGAAGGCAGAAAGGATTCAAATGAAGCAATTATTAGACAAGAACACTTGATAAATGGCAACAATATGTTCAGTAAAATGCACCTGACACAGTTATTTCTAGAACCACCTCAATAGTACTAAAAATGTATTGGTAGGAGAATTTAAGAGACAATGCCTTCATTTTAAGCAAAGAAGAATGAAATGACACAAATATTTCCTTAAATGCTAACAGCAGAAGTTTCAACAGAGGCAAAACCGAGGTGCAGGTATTCAGCTGAGTATCCCTGTTCCCCTTTTATGTTGATCAGGCTTTGCATTTGCTCTCATACCCTTACAAATGTAATAGCTAAAAGATGTGTACATGCCATGAAATATTATATTAATCTTTAATTAAAAAATAGCATAGATATTGCAGCCCCTGTGACCTGCTTTGCTCCAGCTCAAGAGCCAGGCTGGCTCTTTACAGGCTGGATAATTCTGCTGCTTTCAGAGCAGTATTGACAGTGAAAAACAATAAATTTAGAAATTAAGTCAGCCGTTCAAACACCAGCCAGGGAAATCCAACTAATTAGTTTTCATTAATTTCCTGGTGGAACACCTGTGGTCCGTGTGGGTGTTGTGTACACCTCCTGCTGTTTTGGGAAGTCCACCTTTCCTTCAACTGCAGCCAAAAGAGCAGATTCCAAACACTATCACTGGTGGTGGAGACCATCTGCAGCAGAGAATTCACTATAAATTGTCATCCTTTCTTTGCAACTCACTAGAGGTAATAATCACAGGAGTTTATCAATTCCCCAGAACTTTCTAAAATCTCACCAGCTGCAAAAAACTGTAACTATTTAAATCTCTGATAACCTTGGTGGTGGTACTCAGATAAGTTATTATGTCATGGGTCTGACTTGAAATAGGAAGAACATCAGGAGGACAAACAAAAATCTCAAAGCAACAGGCAATATTAAAAAAATTTACGTATTTTGAGGGGTTTTTCTTTGCCCCAGTGATGATCATCCCTAACAAGAATGAGCACACTTGTGACAGAGGAACCCAATATTTAAGTGTGATTATCATACTTTTCTCTCTGTAATTACATCAGGCAGAAGAGAGGTTGTGTCAGCTTTGAGAACCCAGTTTCAGGAGAACTGAGGAATCATTTTGACTTGTGCTATACAGCCCTTGACCAAGGTCCCAGTCAGTGTTTCTGTTAGCTCTGTCATCGCTGCTGCTTTCCTTGTTGCTTGCACTAAAGATAAATATAGATATTCTATTGTATAACAAACTGTAAATTTGATGAAAAATGAAGTTTGGCTCATTCCAAATCTGTTAAGAATTTCAGAAAAAGGTCAAATACTTGAGCTGGCAAAGAGAAGAAATGGGAAGATAGAGAAAAGAAGCTGTGATAGCTTTCATCAGCCAACTAAATATTGCAACATTTAGTTGACCTTAGGTCCCTGCTTGAGAAAGCCTATGCTTTCCATTTCCTGTGAAAGAGAAGTACAAGGACACATATTTATAACACAAAATATAATATAATTATAACAAAAAAGAGGGAATTTCTCTATTTAATCCCATGTTACTTAAACTATTCAAATTTTGAATCAGTGTGATCCCAAACAGGTCTTTTTCCAGTTCAGCAACAAACAACCAAATAGAAAAGATAATACAGAAATTAGTATCGCAACACCTTCCAGAGAAGGACAAAGAATATCTAACTTCTCTGTTGAAAAGGCTGTTCATTACTCTCATAGATGGAATAATTTCCTCTTTTTTTTTTTTTTTTTTTTTTTTTTTTTTTTTTTTTTTTTTTTTTTAGGTAGGGTCTGTGGAGTCGCGTCAGTAATTCTTGCTTTTGTCCAAACAAGTGGCTGATTCCTTAATTTTCATATTCGGTGGGCACAGTGCCTCAACCCACCACCAGGCAGGTTTCCTTTTAACCTCAAGGATGAGAAAGGAATATGGCAAGCCACCACTTTCAGAGGCAGAATTAATAAATCTATCATCCAAAGAGTGTTGTGCCATCTGCCCCGTGTACAGTAGCAGCATTAATCACAGCAGACTTCTCAGCTGGGTCCATCTCCTGCCCTTAACCAGGTCCATGAATCAGTGGCGTGGTGGAGTGGGGTGAAACGTTAGACTTGACCAGTGGTACAAGTTTTTTAACATTGACCAGGGTGGGTTCATGTGTGTGAAGTCCCCCAAAATCAGAGATGAAGCTGACTCTTCCTGCCTGTTTCATCAGTGCAATTGGTACTGCAAAGCAAAATACTTCATTTTGTACACTCACAGTAAGGGTCAATGCTACTCTTAAACTGACCCCAGCTGAGGATGAGAACCATCTACATATTCATGGTAAAATTTGTGCAATGAATTGCTGTTTCATGGAATCCTTTTCACTATATCATTCATTTTTCAGGCAGAAAATCATGAGTGAGCTCATCCACAGGTACTGAGCAAATGGATCAGTGGCTCCCTAAAATATTCCATAGCACTAGGATGTGAAAAGTTTTTTTCAACAGAATAAGAAATAGGTATGTTTTTATTGTTTTGTCACTTCATCATCCTCCTAGTTTACCTCAAGCTAGTCACACACAGGTGTTTTCTAGTTCACTCTCTTTAAAAATCTGTGTTAGACTAAGCAAGCCTCATAAAAGACAGTAAGTCCCTTAGGCAAAGAAGAGGTATATTCCCAACTGAAATATCACTAATCTTACTTTGCAAGTTTTTCAGGAATACTAACTCTCTTTCTTCACTTCCTCCCCTGTGAAAACGCAAGGCTGTATTCTTTGGTAATCTAAGTGCCACAGAGTCAGACCAAAAAAAAAGTGATAACAGTAAGGCTTATCAGATAATTAGTATGCAAAAGCAGGAAATTTATTAAGAACATTGTTTAAAAAATCAAAGAGATTTAATGTTTCCCTCTGATAAAGTTTACTTGGAGGAATAAAAATACTTTATTTTAACTTTATCATTTTGTTGGTCTTTTGGATAACATCAAAATGATTTATAGACTGGACTGCAAACCTCTCTTCTTGAACCTCCGCAAAATTATTTTAGAAAGTTTCTAGTGCTCATAAGGCTTGATGGCGTTTCTTGTTCCCTTTTTAAAGCATCTGGCAATCTGGGTATTGCAGTACTTGTATATCCCTACTTTTCTGATATGTCTGAGCTATTTCTGTCCAACTGATCACACTTACTAGGGAAATACTCTAATATGGATGTTTAGAGCTTTCAAAGTAGCATTTTAGCATTTCAAAATTTCAAATGAGAGTTTGAAATTTTGCTGAGTTACAGCATGAGAATTTCAAGGGTATTATAAATCAAAACCTATTAGCTAAAAGTGTGCATCAAGGTAGAGAAAATAGATGCTCAATGGAACATAAATCCTGCCTGATGTTCAGTGACAAAGGAAAATAGAGATGCAAGGGAGTTCATTTCCTTTTTTTCATGACCACAGCTGATGAGAATTGCATTCTCACATGCACTATGGCAGCCAATAACACCTAATATTTTTCTGCCTATTCTGTTTTTATTGCCTATGCAGTTCTTACTCATATGCAGTTTATAAATCTTTTCTTATTCCTGCTCAGCTATTTGCATCAATAATATAATTTAACAGTAAATTTCACGGTCTAATTATTCATTACATTAAAATACATTTCTATTTATTAATTTGAAACTGTTTGCCTGGTAATTTTAACAAATGCCCTTGTGCTCATTTTATGAGCCAGTCTTATTTGCATTCTTTTGAGCAATAATTTTAATTATTTTCCCTTTTTCCCCTAAGACAAAACAGAACAATCTGGAGTCCCTGATCTACTTTCCTATTGACATGGGATAAACAGATGCTTGACTTCAATGGGGATTAGTCACATGGTTGCATTTGCAAGATTGCAGCAGCCTTAGTGAATGATAGCTGTCATTTCTACAGTGAAGGTTTTGCACCTGTAGCTGCAAAAATCCGTGCACAATTAGCTGAAAGAAGGAGGTTTCTACTTTTGATATTTCTGACCATAGGTTTCAAGTTACAATGGTCACCATTATTGTCTCCACATTTCTTTACATAACTAATTTTTTTTATATTGTCTATTGGTTATTTTTGCTTGCTTCATTGTCAAGTAATTTTTATTGAAAAACTAACAAGATCATACCCTACCTTTTGCCCTTCATATTGCAATCCAAACTGAGAGAAACTTCTGCTTTTTGAAGGCACCTGACAATAGAATATTTCTTTTAATGCTTTGCAAAATTTTTACTGCTGCTGTGCAATCCCCATTTTATTCATATCAGATCTGGGCCCCTGTGGCTGGGAAATGAGGAAGGCGAGGGCAGATCCACTCCCACATATGCAGTTCCAGCCTGGCCCTTCTATCACTAAATGGTATTTTTAGCCTCACATGCTAAATTCAGAATTCACCAGACACCAAAATTCAGACTCTGTCGTTATTTTGGGAGGGTTGTCTTGGCATAAAGACAATTGAGTCCCAAGCCCTCTACTTTCTTTCATGCAATACACAAGTTATAATTCCTTAGGGAATGAGACAAACATGTTTTGTGCCATGCTAGGGCAGCAACCTGTGTCCTAAATCCCTCTCAATCTCTCTCACTCTTCTCTCCATCTTTCTTTAAGCGTGATATAGATTTGTTTTGCGGTCTTTAAGCAGTGGTGAGAGCTAATAGTTGATCTAAATAAATTCAGATGAATTGGTTGTTTTGGGCCACTGATTTAGTGGGTAGATCAACTACGCAAATAAATAATATTCTTCTGCATGATAAGGAAGTGAAAAGAGAAAAGCTCTTTAGCAGAAGAGGAGTGTGAAGAACCTTCAAATACTTCACAAGGATGCCAATACATCAATCCCAGAGAGCTTTCAGGCATGTATGAAATATAATAAAATACCTGCATGCTAACACAAGAAGCTTGAAGGACAAACAAGGAGAAATTGGAAGCTGTGACTAATGGGGAAAAATTATGTAGGAGACTTGATAGAAACATGGTGGATGTACAACCTCAGTAGCTCATAAGCAAAGTGAGTTAAAGCTCAGCACTACTAGTTGAGGGGGAAATACAAATGTATAAATTTTAACAACTGGGAAAATTTGAGTCATGACATAAGAAGCAAAGTAGAATTTCAAAGGATTTGTATTAATCCATTCTAAAAATCCTTACATTGATTGTGACTGATCCCAGTGCTTCTGCTGAAAAATAGCATCAAATTTGAAGACCAATTTGTAAAGAACTAAACAGAAGGGCTGGAATTATAAGGTGTAAAAAAGAATGGATAGATGTGAAAGCAAAGGTGGTCAACAACCTGCAGTGGTCACCGTGGTTCAAAGAGGAGGAGAAAAAAAAACTTAATCTGCAGATAAATTTACATACTGACATTCCAATGCTGCCAGAGTTCTTGTCTGTAAATATTACACAGGAGTTAGTACTTGGCACAGCTTTATTATGGAGAACAACGACACACCCATCTTGTTAACTAACTCCAATAACTTATATAGCATGGAGTAAGAACAGACTTAACAGGTTAAAAACATGCCAAGACGCCCCAACTGATTTTGAGCAGTATGTGTAACAAATAATAGTAGATATACTCATTGTTATGAAATATTTTTAAATCAGTTTGTCTTGCTTTTCTTCAATAAAATTTAAAAAAATTAGTCAAAAAGTCAGTTTTACAAAGACAGAAGTAGCGAGTAATTTAGGCAATATATACATAAAAATTATTGACAAATAGTGGTGCAATAATTTAAAAAAAATCTAATCTTTTAATGGAAAACCATTATAATGAGTTCAGGTTTTTGGCAAATCTGTGCCAAAGATCAGATTCAGATGCCTATAGAAAAAATCTATTAACAAAACTAGTTGAAACACTTTAAAAACCTGTTCATACTTTATCTCTATAAATACAGTAAAACAAATATGGTTTTGCAGTTATAATATTTCCTGCCTTTATTTTAAAAGAAAACATTTTAACAGAACTGTATCAATTTTCCCTCTTCAATTCTATCCAGCTGTCACTGCCTGTGTAATGAGCAATTTTTGAAATGCTAGCACAAGAAAAGGCAAAAAATAGAAAAATTCAAATTTAAAATATTTATGAACTTGAAAAAGATAAATAAAACACATTTTTACTCAAGTGACAAGAATTAAATCAAAAGGATGAAAACTCAAAAACTGAGAATTAATAAAGAGCAAAACAAATTTTTTTTTTTTCCATAAAATGTGTAGAAATTAAATATGTACATATTGGAAATTGTTTCTCTTGAAGACACATATTTTCAGAAGATCTGAGATTATTTTATAACCTTTTAAAAAGGAAATTCTTTAAAAGAGGGTAGTATTGAAATCAACCTATTCTTCATACAGCCTTCAGGGGACTGAGAAGCTCCAGTTATATTAATATTAGAATCACAGGAGTATTTTTAATGTGCAGTTGAACTATATTGAGACTAAATCTAGGTAATAGCACAAACTCTGAACATTGACATATCTGTAAAAAAATCTAGAGCCAATAATATTCTATATGTTCCATTTAGAAATGCACATTTCTTAACACGCAGATTAGAAGAAAATATACACTCCAGCGGGGAAAAGAGAGTTTTGGGACAATACATTGTGAGTTAACCAGACAAATACAATCTTATCTTGTAAAGAAACATTTGCACATCAATGTTATCCTGTAAAGAAACTTTTGCACAGAGGTAAGAACTGTAACATTAAAAGGTTTCTTTAATTAAGAAAAATATCCATACATTATCTTCTGGATAAGAATACAATACAGCAAATTTCCAGGGGAAATGTTAAATCTGCCTGGATTGCCTGAAAATCTTAAAAAGAGAAATATCTATAGAAGCTGGCATACTCCACCAAAAGGAAATAAATGTACGGCCTCGAACTCAAGCTCCGTATGCATGATCTGCCCCTGCCAGGGGGAGAGAGCAGCAATGGCTGAACAAGGGACAGCAAATCACTGAGATAAGAGACGCTTTTCTAAGTCAGCTGCTGAGGGCATACACAAAAACTGCCCTGTCCTTGCTCACCAGCGTGAACCTGCTCTCTTCTTCCTTCCTTCTAGTGCCACAGCCCTTCCCTCACTCCAGCCCTGGAGGCATGTGGGAAGAGGATGCAGGTGGAGAGTCACTTCACAATGCTGTCAGGCACAAAGCTAATCTCTGAAGGACCAGGCAAATAAAACAAGCAGGATCTGCCTGTGGATAGAGTGCAGTCTTGGATGACACATGACCCTAGGGAGTAGGGCTCAGCCCTTTGTCTTTCTGCAGATGTGCAGCACCTGCAACTCAAAATGTTCCCAGGAAAGACATGGAACCATTGGGATGAGTCCAGAGGAAGCCACTAAAGTGATCAGAGGGATGGAGCACCTCACCTATGAGGAAAGGCTGAGAGAATTGGGATTGTTCAGCCTGGAAAAGAGAAGGCTTTTGGTCAATGTTATTATGGCCCTCCAGTGCCTGAAGGGAGCCCACAGGAAAGATGGAGAGAGACTATTTACAAGGGCCTGGAGTGACAGGACAAGGGGGAATGGCTTGCAACTCAAAGGGAGTAGAGTTAGATCAGATATTATGGAAACATTTTTACTGTGAGGGTGGTGAGGAACCGGCACAGGTTACCCAGAGAAGCTGTGGATGTCCAATCCCTGTAACTCTTCAAGGCCAGGCTGGATGGGGCTCTGAGCAACCTGGGATAGTGGCAGGTGTTGCAGGAATGCAACAAGACAACTTTTAATGTCCCTTCCAAGCAAAACCATTCTAGGATTCAATGATCATGGAGCCATAACTAGAGTGTATCCCATTGTTTTCCTGAGAAATTGAATAACTGTTGCACTGCTCACACTCCACTATTAAGAAGAGCATCACCCCTCATCCAGCCAGATGACAAATTCAAGTATGTCTTCATTAGTGGAAATAGGTTTTGTTTTGACTGAACTGACTTACAAAATGAGTGAAAAAGAAAGCAAAACACACCATTGGGAACCCTTAAGGAAAAAAACCAACTATGCAGGAAAAACCCTTCTGATACAAATTATTGTGTGAATTAAACCCAGCTAATTCACAATAAGAAAGAATAAGAAATAAGAAATAACATCAAACTGTTATTGAAACAGTAGTAAAAATAATAACAAGCTATTACTAAAATTACAAACCAAATGAGCAATGGTATAACATTCATAGAAAATACAGACAATATAAGATAATAAAAAGCTTAATAACAAATGCTTTACAGCACCTTTCAACATGACATCCCCAAGCAAATTCGCTCACAATCTGGCCTCAGAGGGGGTGCGAGGCATGGAATGAAATCAAAATATGCTATGAAAAGCTATGCTTTTAATTCATTGTTTTGAGATGCTGCCTACAGCATTTTCAGAAGTGTTTTTTGAAATGGAACAGAGCTTATTTTCCTAAGAATTTGCAGGTTTGAACAAGTCTAAAGTTGTATGAATCATACTATATTATTCCAAAAAAATGGTGTCATGGAGGGCTGCAGTAGCAAAAAACTTCCTTTCATTTGATTCATTAGGAAAACTAATCATGACAAGATTTTAAGAGACTGGAGACCTGAATCCAAGGTGGATTGCCTTCTGACCTACTCCTTATTAGATCCATACAGTTCTCAGGCAGGCATCATCCAGATCTGGAAAATGCTCAATATTAGCCCAGCTGGGAATAGTTAGAGCAACGACCTAACAGGAAGCCAAGAACACCTTGTGCTATGATAAGAACTTTAGGAAAAACAACTACAAATTCATTCTATGCTCATAAAAATATTTTTCTTGACTCAATTCTCTTGCAGAAAGCAGAATATTTCAATGATTTCTCATCTTCAAATTACCTATTTACTTATTAAAAGAAAATTTCATGTCTGTCAATTTAGATGGAGAAAGAAACAAAAGGTCAACATCATTGTACTTAAATAACCAAGATTATATATATTGACTGTATCTATACCTTCATTCTATTTTTGAAAAAGAATCTCTATCTCACTTTTCACAGCTAAGTTCTGCTTTTAATGCATATATTTACATATCTTAATTATTTTTCAAATATCGTATTAAAAATATAGATGTTTATTACCATACTGAGAGGCAACATTTTTTCCTACAGTTTACTAGTAATTGCTCTCTAGAGAAATTAGGTTTTATAAACTCTTTCTGTTCTTTAATATGCTTTATTTTTTAAATGAATGACTACAGGAAACAAAATGAACAGTTATACATCTAATACCATAAAATAGATCTCTTTGGATATCAGGCTGTGGAATTCAGTGTACATGATTGTCTTGTGGCAAGAGGATTCCTGAAACCAAGAGAAGATGAATTATACTAAAATAAAGGATATTGAACTCAGTCATCAATGGACAGGAATTATGGGATGAGTTTTAAATTGTCTGCAAACATTTTCAACAATGTCTTTATCAATCATTTGTTTCTCCCCAAACGTTTCAGGAAGATATTGGACTATGGAAGTTGATTATCTAATGAAGTATAAGAGTTTTGTGTTCATAAAAAAAACTAAATGGACTTTCTTTTTCACTATATTACAATGAGTATTTAGAGGAAGGGTTGAATATGGATATATACTTTGTGTTAATTGCTTGCTTGTTTTCTTTTTTTGCCAGTAGTAGCACTGTTCCTTAAATGGAATCTGATTTTCTTTCTGCCTTGAGAAAATTGCACTGGCTATATTTAAATTATTCTTCACTATTGTTCCCTGGTCAACAAAAGTAATAAAAATACACAAAGCAGCCACACATAATAGCTTCAACTGAGATAAAGTTTAACGTTATTTTTTTTCATCTCAATGAAGAATTACATTTTTTTTTACACTAGTTACAATGCCATATATTATAAGCCCACTGACTGGCACACACACAAAAAAATCCATATAATCTCTTTTCCTATCTAACCAAATAGTGAATTACATATTCAGTAATTAAGGTCATCAGTTGTCTAAAGTACCACATGGACCAATATGTCACTTGAGGGAAATGCCATTTACAGGTGATTTAAGCCACAGCAGATCAAACAAACACTGCAGTGAAATGCCTGAAATAATAATTTCACGTTCACGTTATTTGAGTTAAAATTTTTGAGGCAAATTGTTTAACCAATTCTGAAACAAAAGGAGTTAGGTAACTCTTAACATGAGGAAGCACATACTTCCATTTTCTTTCACAGTTTAAACAAAGGCAAATCTAAGAAATGCAGGATCCAGATTTTAATGTAGTGTAAGTACGATCTAACCTCTGCAGGAAAAAAAAAACATGTCTTCATCCTTATCTTTTATTTGAAAGACACCTTAGTCTGTTTCTCTAAGGAGGTGTGGTGTATGCCAAGAATTTTATGTATATATATGCTTTTGTCTTTCATTCTTTTTTAATTTCTGAAGTTACCACTAATCTATGCCACACAGATCTGACAGAGAATACCATTCTCACAAATTTCATGGAAATAGGCTGCTGAAGAGAGTAAGCCCTTCTATATTTAATGATGAAATAAAAGACAGCACTATGAGATTGTTTCTTTTTTTAGCATCACAGAACTTTCTGCAAGACATGAATTTTGCAGCCGGGTAGGAGTTTACTGAGAGCAGTCATAACATTTGCTTCCTACACACGTTTTCAGAAGGCTTGCTATAATTCAATCAAAAAGATAGTTAAGGACAAGATACAGGAAGAAATATTAAGAGACAGTAATACATGTGATATGAAGTCATCTGAAGATAAGAAGTCTCTATCCATTAAAAATATATGTCCTAGCCTTTTGGGGAGTACAAAATCCATATTGGTCCTTTATATTCCTCCAGCATGTAATTTCATCTCTATCTGCAAGGACTGCTAAATGCAAAATATATTTACAGAATTAGTTTGAGAATACATTTTAAAAGTGGTAACCATGCTCATTTAATGTTCTTCTGTTCAAAACTTTTAAAATTCTCAATCAGCTGTTCTTCCTGCTTGCCTTTTCTCCATCCTGTTTTATAAATTCTTGCATCCATTCCTTCACCTAGTTTCTGAGCACATAGCACAACTATTTTTATGACTAACATGCAAGTGTAGCACAATTTTCCTAAAGTAGACTGAAAATAATTTAGAAGACAATTCTGAGCACTTTTTTTTTTTGTAAGTAGCCCAGTTCATTTCACCCATGCTCGAGAAATGCCCATCAAATTCACACTGTTTGGAGATCCAAAAGAAATTTTGTAACTTACCAAAACAAGAAGAAAACAAATTATGGAAGGCTGTCCTCCACTAAAAATTTCCGGAAATTGGTTTTAATTTAGAGCATTTATATCCACCTGCTGACAGCACCTCTCTGCGTCTCATGAAATCTCAGTGGGAATGCAGCTTTGGGCAATTACTTCTAGAGGTTACTGTTTGACTTTCCTTCGTCCATGGCTGCTAACCTTCTGCCTAACACTTCTTCTAATGAGCTAGGAAGGTCTAACATCATAAACAAAGGAATCTAGGGATGTTTTACTAGGACATACATTTATGGTATCTGACAGATATAATGTGTTTGTGGCATGGGTCTTTCCTGACAGTTAATATGCATCTGAATCAGGGTCCACATGGCCTCTGTCTCCTGCCTAACAATAACTGTGCCTGTCTTTTCTGTGCATTACTGGTCAAAGTGCAGTTTAAAACTGTTTCGCAAACATTAAATAATATCTAAAGTCTAATGGTAAACTGTTCCTATAGTGCTGTATTTCAGAAAAATACTTTTTTATTGTTTTGCTCAAAGTGTTCCCTTAAGAAAAAAAAAAACAAACAACTAATTTTCTCATTTTTCACCAGACTGTACAAGCAGCTGGAGTATTTTGGTCAATATTATTTCAAAGATCAGTTATCACAGGACTGATGTAATTATTTACACCTTTTATTTTAAGGAATCCGGAATAAATTTTATAACACTTTATATCGATGTTATAACAAGTGCATGAATCAAGAAATGACCTAGTGATGTTCTTTTATTTGGTACCAGTGGGTAGTACAGGAATTTGCCAACAGTTGTACAAGATGTGAAACACACAGAAATAGCCCTTTTTGCTTGTCAAAAGAGCTTGACAAAATAAAACTTTTTTTTTTCTCTTTTTCCCTCTGAGGAAATACAAGTTTCACAGAAAAAAAAAAAAAAAATCACTCTAGCACTTCAGGTTACCAATGGTCTCTGATGGGTCAATAACTTTCTTTAACCTTATGAGATAAGGAAGTACTTTCTGGCCTATTACCTCATAATGAAACACATGTATAAAATAGTTTTAGGAACGGTTATAAGTGAGAAATTGAATCCACCTGTAATCCATGCTAAATTCAAATGTAGTCAGATAGGATACCAAAATAAACGGAAAATGAAAACATGAACTACTTTAAATAATCTATGAAATTTGTACCAACCTAGAAAAATCCCACTTCAAGATATTTCCAAATGCATTTCATTCCATATTGAAGTACATTTTCCTAAATGACTGAAGCTTAGAAAGATTGATGGATTAGTTGCTAGAGTTGAGGAGGTGGTCAGTTGACTTTAATGATTGCCTGGCTGGGGTCATATTGTGTATTTGATGTCAATCAGTCCTTCCTAATGCAATGTGGTTTTGTTATTTCTTTGGAATAAACTTGAGTCTATATTAGTCAGAAGCAGGAGGATTATTACATGAATTTGTCTTAGTTGATGATATTTTCCAATGTCTGGCTGTAAAGACTTCAGGTCTCTGTTTTGTTTCATCCATGTATCTCTGGTGAATCTCCACCATCTTATATGTCTGCAAATTCATGACCTTTGTACTTTCTGCATATATTTTTTAGCACTTTTTTTCTCAAAGGAACTTCTGTTCTGACAATATGTTTTGATCTTCTACTCTGATGTGTATCTTTTCAGCTGGGCAAGTCTTTATTTGTGAAATAATGAGTTAGTCTTGTTACATTTTCCATGGTAGGATAAAGCACTACAATATATTATTGATAACACTCATAGGCCTTCTTATATAAAAAGAAGACAAAAATGTTGTGAGAGAAGAATGAACACTTGAAATGGAAAGATAAGAGTGCAGAAGGAAAGCAAATGAAAGGAATGATAATAGAAATCAGTGGTCTGAGAATAGAGATGAATATATTTGAATTCTGGTGGGGTTTCATGCTCACACACAATCCACTTGTTGAGACTATTTGATTTGCATTGCATTTTACTGTTGTACAAGAGATTTTTATACCTACATTTTTCTATACCTATAGTTTTAATGTTATTTTTCTCGTTCTTTTCAGCCTTTAGATGTGTTCTTATAGTTGCATTTTATGTAGGTATTTTATACTCCCAGTAAATATTCTAAATTATTTATTAGCTAGAATACATAACTTATTCATTGTTACATTAACATTACAGATAAGTTTTTTTTTAAGATATCCAATAGTCATGAATAATATAAAGAACAATGAAACTTCTAAGAGAGGTAAATATTCCATATGAAAGAATGACTTTTGCTTAATAGTACAAAATGAGGAGAAAAGAGTTTAGGTGTTTATAAAAACAAACTCTGAAGTATACAGGAAAAGTCATTACTCAATTTTTCCGTGTAGAATTTGATATTTATGTGGAAAGTTCCTTCAGATTTGTACGTGCAAGAAGTCGGTAATTTTGATTTGTTCTCAGATGCAATATTGAAAAAGAAATGTTGCCGAAATATGTCAGTCACTGAAAGAAAAATACCAAGCCTTGATTTTCCTTCTGAGAAAACTGCGAGAGATTGACTGTAAACACAGTGGTAACTCATCTGTTCATGGCCATGAGCTTATTTGCTGACAAATGAAGGTAAGAAATTGACAGTCTAAATCATCATGAGAAAAAATAAATCCTAAATTTACTCATCCTTAAGTGGGTAAATGAGTACATTTTAAACATCTGTGTTTTGTAATCAGATTATATAGACATGTTACTGCTCTCTCCCACAATACACAAACCTACACAAACCCAAATGAGCAGAAAAGTTGAAATCACTCAAAATACAAAAAACACCTCCAAAGGCACAAAATGAACGATGCTTAAATGCCCAAGATTCTCAAAGATGCTAACTGATAGAAACACAATTGCTTCTGAGGGCTAAAAAATGCTTTTTCAATGTTTTTTCATCAAATTTATTTGATCCACACATACAAAAAACCACCTGAAACTAACCAAAAACCAAACCAAACCCCAAACCAAACCACGTGAGTGAGACAGTGTTCCTGGATTCAATTCAACACCATGATTTTAGGAATAATACCAAAAAAAAAACATATTTTGAGTAAAAGTGTGTATTTCATTACGTGTATAGTATTCCAACAGCCACAGAACAAACCCAGTGAATTATGTAATCCAATAAATTTAAATGTGGACCTGAAAGATTTATAATTCAAAACATCAGACACTTAGTCAGTAACATACAAATAGACATGCACATATAAATGTTTACATATACAGATGCTTGTGCCACACTGTAGATCTACATAGATAATGAAGAAAGAAGATTGGCTTTGACAGTGCACATTGAATACTTCAGTAAGTCCCTGCAAGAATGCTGAGTTACTCCCCTTGTACCAGTTCTGGAATCTGCTCTACTTTTAATATTCCTCTGACTCAAGAGGATGCTTTGCCATGGAAAGGTCAACAATGTAATTTTTTAAGAAGCATCTGTTTGGGAGAAAACAGAGTTGTAAAAGCTAAACAGAGTAAACAGACTGTGCCTTCTAAGTGCTGCTTGTTCTCCAAAGTGTGGGAGAAGATCCAATGTAGCTGACCATACAGGAGCTGTAAGACAAGACTTCCATACAGCCTCCAGCATCTTTTTTCCAAGACAGCTAGAACAGGTAGCCTGTACTCAAATAGCTTATTTAATTCAAGATCACAGTCACTAGGACGTCAGAGATTTTTGTAACACTCTCTATTTAATTTGTGACAAGCATTGCAAAGGAAACTCCTGGTTTCTTCCTCCTCAAGTACAATTCTTGTATAGAAAAGTAATCAGAACTCTACCTTAAGTGGCTTTTACCAGGAAAATATTGAGACTTGTTGCAATAGCAATCATAGTAATTGTGATTATATGAAAATATGCATGTTACAATAATCATAAAGTAAATGTATGTGCAGCCAAGTCTCCTAATAGATCCATTTGACAAGACAGGGTTGAGTACAAGCCATCTATATTGATTTATCTTTTGAGGCTAGAAGGAGTGGCATGTGTTTGACTGATTTTGTATTTAATTATATATCTCTCATGTATTTCCTCACCTGCAAAGACAAATTTTGGTTTTTGTTAAAAGAATGAGAATTATGCTCACTCGATATTTTGTAAGAGGTGAGATAAGGGCAATGGGAGGAATTATTGTGTATTAAGGAATGGAAACCATTATCTTTCCACTATTATCACAGCTCCTTTCCTGCATGTCTTGCGATCAGTCTCATCACCATCACAGTGAGCTTGGCACTGATTTTCCTTTTTGCCTTAGTTTTCAGTCACTAATTGTGTGATTAAATGCTTTATGCATTCAAATGATTCCTTGTCAATTTACCGTTGCCTGTCACTTTCCAGTTTAAAGTCTGTCTCAACAGCTTCTCTGTGTTTTTTCTTAATTTTCATATACTGATATTTCTTCTTTGATCTCTTTTCAAGAAAAGCAGATTTTCCATGATTCTCTGCTTTTTTTTTCATAGCAAAAACAATTCTGAGAAGCCTAGGGCAATGTTAGGCGACGGCTCAACTTATCTGCATGAAGGATTAGGTCCTCAAATACACACTATGTCAATGTTAAAAGCAGTGTAACTCTCAAGCCTTATACAACTCTGAGTCCCCCAGGAGCAGTATTTGCTCTTGTTCTTGCAAAGATTTGGAGAGCTATGAGAAGAAGAAAAATATGTCAGTGGAAAGAACTTCTGGCAATTACTTCTTTAAGAGTTGCTTTGTAGCCTTACCTTCTCAGAGCTCAGGGTTTGTTCAAAAGCCATTTTTTGCATTGTGGTAGGTTGACCTTGGGTGTGTGCAAAGTGCTCTATCCCGAAATCTCCTGCTCCAGGGAGATCTATATAATCTCCCTTTTCTCATCAGGACAGTGCCTGTGGAGAAAATAAATAGAAAAAAATCTCATGTGTCAAGATAAAGGCAGTTTAATACAGCAAAAGCAAAGATTATGGTGCAGAACCAAATGAATAAAAATATTTTATTCTCTACTTCCCATCAACAGACAATATCTGACACTTCACATGAAGCAGAGCTTCTGTACATGCAGAGAATGCCCCAGAAGACAAATGCCATAAAAAAATGAGTTCCTCCCAACCTCTGCCTTAGCTTTTCTTGCTGAGCAGATGCAGAATGGAATGGAATGGAATGGAATGGAATGGAATGGAATGGAATGGAATGGAATGGAATGGAATGGAATGGAATGGAATATCCCTTTGGTCACCATGGGTCAACTGTCCTGGCCCCACACGCTCTTGCCCAGCCCCAGCCTAATGTCCTTTTGGGGATGGTGGATGTCGATTTGGGAAGATGGCCTTGGTGCTGAGGCAGCACTGCCCAATAGTACCCGAACTCTGGTGGGTTCTCAACACCCTTCTGGCTGCCCTGCATTGTGAGGGCTTCCATGGGAAAATTAACTCCATCTCAGCCAGACCTTCCTACAGGTCTGGTTTTGTTTCCCACAGTACCAAGCAATGCCCAGAATACAGCTTGTAGAGATTCTCTTATCTAAAGCTCAAATTTTGTCTCTACTGTGGAGTATCTAGGGGAGAAAATTTTGCCTGCCATTGCTCCAAAGTTATTAAAATTCATTTCCCTTCTCCATTAAATTAATGAAGATTTCTTTCCTCAGGAGACGGTGCTATGCAAGAAATATTAATGTGATGGCACTGCTTTGCTGAGGGTTTTTTTAGCTTTTCTTCTTGAAGGTGGTGTCCTGACTGTTGTGCTGAGTGAGGAGGAGATTGTGCTAAGTGAGAACCACAGGGAAGGAAGATCATGCTCAGAGCTTGAGCACTACCTTTGCTGACAGAGACCATCAGGAGAAATCTGACACCTACTGCCACAGAGCTACGGCAAATACCTTCCAGTTAAAGGAATATTCACACATTCTTATACTCATAATATTAAATAAAAATATTTGGACAGGTAAAAGATACTTGGAAAGGCACAATCTACATGGCATTAGAGCACAGACATTTCAGTTGCATTACATTTTGTTTTTAAATTTGTTTTTAACTCCACACTGGCTAAAAGTTAGGAAATAAGGAGAATTTAAACTAGTAAATGATTCACTGAGGCCATGACTACTCAGAAGAAAATACAGTAATTTCTCTGATGTCAGATCTGTGCTTGTATTGTTATTTATGAGTCACTGCCAAGAGCTGAAAACAAGCAGTTGTTTCAGGTTTTTTCTTGGGTACTGGTCAGTTTTACTGACATTTTTTAAGTCGAGGTACTATCTCACAGAAACCACAGAAAAGGGAACTCTCAAATATGCAATTTACTGCCAAAGAATGCTGTTTACGAAAGTACTTGCCGTGTTGTAGGACAGTAATTTTTATCCATGGTTACAATTTACATTTTTTTTTTAATTATCTATAAATTTGTATTGCCTCTGTGCAATTTCAGTAGATTCTTCTCCAATTAACATGAAGTAGCCTGTGATTGAAGCAGCTATTTACTCCAGTATGAAGTAATTAGGACTGAACTGTATCAGAAAAAGAGGTTTTTCAGCTTCTGGGCCTGTGGGCATGGAGAAGGGAGAGCAAGAAGCCAAGCTTTTCTGCTACTCACTTCTTTCAGAAGAATGCCTAAGAAAATCATATTGTCTCAGTTTCACTCACCCTCACAGGGTTTTCCCAAGCTTCCAGGACTTTCCTGTGACTCCTGAAATCGAACAGATTGTTTTTCCCAACCTCATGCAAAAAGGAGCTCTCCTTCCAGGCTGGCACAATATCTGCCTTCTGGCCATCACAGATTTAATTCCTCTTACAATATAAAGCTGGCTGTAGGAACACTTGGTTCTGAAAATAAATGCAGTTATTATTAGAAAAAAAACAACTAAAACCAAAGATCTGTACATACTTACGCTCTTGCTTCTTGGAATAGTAATTTTTTAAAAAAAGTTCAAAAATATCAAGATGAAAGAAAAACCAGAAAAGCGGTTTTTAACTTTGTTTTATAGTGTTATATGTAATTTTACTTTATCTTTATTCTGCATGTATTTGTAAAAGAACTGTTGATAAGAAATTCTACCTCAGCTTTCAGTGATTACTGCAATCTTTACCTTTTTAAAGGTGGCAAGAGCTCTTACTTCCAAAAAAATCCCCACGTCTGGAATTAAACAGAAAAATAATTTCATCTACATGTATATTCTCATCCCCTGTCACCTACTCTTGACCTGATTGTCCCTCTGAAAATTATTCCTGTTCCTGAAATAGATGTGTGCCCACATCCACGGGTAGCGCAACCACGGTTTTATTTTGGGCTCACAGAATCATTTAGGTTGGAAGAGACCTCTGAGATCATTGAATCCAACCTTTCACCGGTCTCCACCTTGTCAACGAGATCATGGCACTGAGTGCCATGTCCAGTCATTCCTTGAGCACAAATTGACACCATCAGGGCCCTGAGCGTGCCCTTTGGACCAACACAAACACATGCAGAGCAATTGCAGCTAGTCACCAAATTTTATACACATATGTCTTTGTACCTCATTAAAGCATTTTGCATCCTTGAAAAGAGGCAACCAGATTTCTTCAAAAGTAACAGAAACAGAACCAGTGTTATCACTGATGTTACAAGAGATGTTCAAGTCCTTTTATTTTCTTTGAAATGGCATATTTTTATAAAGGGGATTTTATTTTCTTAGGGTACTGGGGCAAGATGTAAGAAGGTATTTAGATTCTGTTTGTCTGCCTTATCAATGTAGCTTCATATTTATCTTTTTCCCTGATATTACTCGTATGAGCTTGAACAGGAGGCTCACCATCTAATCTCTGAAAATGGGAATGAAACCCTCCCAGTTCTCTAACCTTTTCTATTGCTGACCCATTTAATATTTTCTGTTAAGGGAAAAAGTGTTAAAAACATGTTGACTGAACACCCAAAAGTGTAAGTCTATAAACTATGAATATATTCTGCTTTACGGTAAACCCATTGTCATTATTTGATTTTTACATAGTTCAAATTTTGTCTTCCATGATAAACACAAACACATTTTAATTGGATATATATTTTTATATATACTGAAATATGCACATAGCTTAGATAAAAAGTTGCTGTACTTAGATCACCATATTTAGTTTACAAAAATAAGTAACAGCTTGAGGTTTTGCTTTTAATAACTGAAACAGTACTTTTATAAATGCACATAAAAATAACATTTAATCTCTTGCAGTGGCACAAAAATATTGGAAAGATCACTGTTCCTCTCTAAAACGAAATTTCACAAGCTCTTCAGAACACTCAGACTGTTAATTGTGTTAAAGTACATGCAGTAAATGGTTATGGTGTGCTATTTTGTTTTTATTGAAGACTAAGTGGAGTTTAAATTACCCCTTCAGACAGATAGCTTTGTTATGTTTTATTATATTTTTATATAAATCTCAATAATTCTGTTTCTAAGGTGAGGATAAAGAGTTTTTTATCTGTTTAGAATGTTACAAAGAAACCAGTTCCTGCATATATTTAAATGACAGCAAATGAGGCATTGTAAAATCTCAGCAAAAACTCAAGCGCTTGGTGACTTTGAGTACAACTGAGCCGGAAATTATACTCATGCCCTCCAGTTTTTGAAAGATGAAGATGTGTAAGCAAGATGGACACTTGCAAAGGCTTTGCAAGGGACACTGTGGTCCAGGCACACACTTGAAAATCAGAACACCTGTGTGAAAGTCCATTTCTCCTCCTGTTACAGCTCAGCACTTGTCCCCTCATTAATGCTCATGACTGGTGCCTTCCCAGCCTATGGTTCTGCCTATGGCAGTTTTTTTTCCAGTCTCTTCAGGAAGATATTTGCCTGTATTTACTGACATCGAAGAGTTGTATTCCAGCCTTCCCTTGCTCGAGTGAATCCCTGAAATGTAGAGCCTAAGAGCCAAGGAACTGTTTATCCTTTTGTCCTTACCTAACTGCTTAGAAGGGAATAGTTTTAAAGTTGGTAGAAAAAGAAAGGTGTCTGTGCTGCGGCCAAAGAGGCACCTGAAGTGGAGGGCTGAACTCAGTCTTGTATAAGATCTGTGTTCATGTGACTTTGTTCCAGGGCTGTGCCAAAAAAACCTGATAACCAAAAAAATTATTGATAATATGCTTCTGTCCCACAGTGATGGGACACTCCAGCTGGGAGCACAGTCCCAGGATGCCACCTCGTTATGATCCATAGAGACATGCCTTTGTTCAAATTATGGTTCAAACAGGACCTTATGCCGAAGTTAATAGTGTGGATTTTATTTAACAGGAAGCGTGATGGAGGGAGAGAGAGGCAGAAAGAAATAGGAAAAGGGGGGCAGGGAGAGAAAGAGTGGTGGACAGACTCCCTGGAGCCCGACAGCACCCTGTCGGTCCCTTTTTTCTGGTCTTCCTGGTGGCGAGGGTCCCATGAAACTCAGAGTTCAATGGGTTAATACATTCGGGTATCTATGGTACTTGTGCCCAGGTACCTCTCAGGGGAGGTGGAAAGTTTTACTCTGTCCTCTGCAACAGACTCTGGATCTGTTGCAGCACTTGTGGATCACACTCAGTCCTCTGGTGAAAGGCCTTAGGAATGAGTAGGGGGCAGTTCTTTGGGAATCTTTGACGGTTTATGGAACCTTCTGAGACATGACAGCTGCCTCCCACATGAATGTTCCAGGTGAATGTGGTCTTCTGCTGGGGAAGACAGTTTGTGTAAGGGAGGACTGTCTGCAGGGTCACTTTCTTGATTTGTCTTGTAGCCTCTGGTGATGGTGTTCACCCACTCTGTACCAGAGGTTTTGCCATCACACCTTAAAAATTCTCTTTCTTCCCCTCGGTTGAGGGGATGAGTGTGCAAACCTGGCCTCAGTAAATGACTCTGGGGGCTGTGGCCTCCCCCCAGTCCCAGAAAGGGATAATTTTCAGCACAGATGCTGGCTTTGGCTTTGCTTGTGGATACAATCTTCTCCCTCAGCCTTGTTTACTTCTCCCTAGACTTGAGATAATTGGAAAATAGTGTCACCTTTATCTTATCTCAAGTTCCTGTCAGGTGGCTTAACTCACAGTCCAAATTCCTCTCGGGGCATTTTCAGGAGGCTGGGCTTCGGTGATCACAACTGATCATACATCAACTTACAGGTTGCCCCAAGTCCTTTGTCAGTCTTAACACTGTTTAAGGCAATTATTTTGAAGTCTCTTACACATCTCACCACCAGCATCATGCTGGTGCAACTGGACTCAGCTGCTACAGTGCCTTGCTGCCATCAAAAGGGATATGCCTCCTCTTTGCTTCTGTCTGTGTTTTCTGACTTTTGTTTCCTGCTGACTTTTGCACTCAAATGATCAGATAAACTCCTTTCTATTAGTAAATGGCAAGAAAATTGAGTTGGGAAGAAAAAAAAAAAAACAAACCAAAAGCATTTGTTTCCAGGTTAGTAAACTGAATTAGATAAACAAGGGACAAAGGAAGGGAAGGCATAGCATGGCTCGAGAAACAGAGAAAGAGAAGAAAGGCAGTGAGCTTTTCCTCTTTGTTTTCAGCAGTAGATTACTTCTTGTTTTAAGATGTAGTTTGATTCAGCCATAACATGAAACAGCACAGTTGACTTTTTCCTTCTTCAGCACTGTTAGGCTGCTCTTCACAGAGGAGGTTTATAGAGATCCAGGATTCTGTTATACTCCTACATTTTAGGCCGGTGTTCATAATAGATACATTTCTCAAAATTTTGCATTATTTTATTAAAAAATCTAAAGTTTCAGGGAAAGACTGCATCCTACAGTGAATTGCTTGATATTTAAAGAGACTTTAAATAAATGTCTCAAATCTGTGTCATTTAGTCAATGGTGTCCAAAGCCAGCCATTGTTGACACAAGCTAAACCATCAGTTTATTTCTGATAGTTTTATAGCTAAACATAAAATTAATTCAATTCTTTTTCCTTTTCTTTTGACTCTGATCTATATTGCTGTTATTTCTGTAAGGTCAAAAAGAAGTGCACGGCTACTTCAAAATCAGGGACTGCACTTGCTGTACTAATCACAGCTGCAATCAAACACCATCACTTAAGTTCTGCAGGTACAGATGAAAGAATTCCATCCTACCTTCTCTAAATATTAAATTAAAAACTGTTTTTCATTTTGCTTATATCATACAGATAGGAGGTAAATTAATCATGGATGAAACAATAAGCAGTGTTGATGGGTGAATTTTGAACATTGTGAATTTCTGGTTAATTTCTTTTGCTGTGTTTTATGAATAAAATTTATGGAAAAGGTAACTGATCTCAGAAGTATCTACACTGTTTTGTTTAGTTTTTAATCATAATTTTTCAATTTTTATTGACATGGAGAAAACTTTATTAGATTGTGAACTTGTCTATCTCAGCTGGTGCCATGGATATAATTTAAGGAATGGATATGAAGCAGATTAAACATCTCAAATACTTTTTCTCAAAGTAACTTCACAAAAAACTTCTTTATTGCATAGACCTGAAAACACACAATCATGTATCTATACAAGGTTTTTTTCTGGATTATTTTGTTTGTTTGTTTGTTTGTTTGGGGTTTTTTATGGCCTGAATTGGAAGGAATCTTAAAGATTATATAATTTCAATCCCGTGCTGTGGGCAACAGCACCCTCCACTAGACCAAGTTTCTCAGAGCTCCATCTGACCTGGTCTTGAGCACTTCCAGGGATGGGGCAGCCACAACTTATCTGGACAACCTGTTCCAGTACTTCACCACCCTCAAAGGAAAAATGTTTTCCTAGTATTTAATCTAAACCTGCTCTCTGTCAGTTTGAAGTCATTGCTCCTTGATCTGTCACTCCAGACCCTTGTAAATAGTCTCTCTCCATTTTTCTTCCAGGCTTTTATTCAGGTACTGGAAGACCACAACTAGATGACCCCAAAGCCTATGAAGTTCAAAATGTTTAAAATTAATGACTTTGGTTTCAAAATTATTTAATTATAAGAAATACATAGATTTTCTTTTATTGAAAAAACAAAAGCAACAACAACAAAACCAAACCAAAACAAAACAAAAAACCCCACACCCCTCTAAAAAATGAAAAAAACAAAACAAACAAAAAAAAACCAACCCACAAAAATCCAACAAAAAACCTCCAAACTTAAAAACCACCTAAAATTAATATGGTAAAAAAATTAGCTTTTCAAAAGCTCACTATTATGTTGAAAAATCATCCTTATATTACACAGAGATTTTCAGGGGCTGAGAATGCTTCTGCTTGACTCTGCTGCCCTCACTGTAGGCATAGCAAGAAGCATCATGAGCTAACTGAGCTCCCGTGTGTCTCAGAGGAAAAAGTGTGTGTGCAGTTAGCATGGTTGCCTTCTCTGAAAGGTAAATTAAGGGTAGGAATCAGGAAAAGACAACATGTAGCTGGGCTGTGTAGACAGTGATCACTTTCTGGTGGTTGTTCAGTCAGCTAAAGAACCGTGGGAGCAGGCAGGGTCCATCCCAGAAGACAGTAAGTGTGTGTGTCGTTGTGTGTGTGTGTGTACATGTTTGTGAGGCTCTGGAGTCATTAATTACACAGGAACACACCTTCCCTGTGTCTCCTCACTAGTCTGGGAGCATTGTTTGGAAAAGCATATTGATCCTGAAATCATTTGTACTGTCCTACAAAAAACTCCCTCCTTACAAGCGTCTTCCACATGTATTTTAATAGCTGATATCACACAAACGCTGGAGTGAAAGGTTAATATTTTATGCTGCCTGGAAACTGAAATTCCAAGTTTACTTGTGGAATTAAAATGGACTTTTCTAGTGTTAACACTTCAGAAGGTAATGCATCATGAGGCTGTGATGTTTTTCTAAGTTAGTTTCTACTGTTGGTTTTGAACCACCTTATTCCCAAATCATGTCAGAAAAAGAGGAGAAAGGGTAACAAAACCAGAAAGCAATCATAATACAATTATCTTAAGGTCTGATCTCAAGTCTTTCTGTCATAAAAAATAAATACTTAAAGCTAAAAATGTCATCCTCACAGGATAGAAAAAAAAAAAGATTCCATTCACTGTAGTTTGCAGGATATTAGATCAGAACAAATAATAGCTTTGTGGTTTCTCAGTACTTTTTGTCATTATAAAAGCAGTAAATACAGCATGAATTGGTCTTTTAGACCCAAGAATTTTTCCCATTCCCACAACAATGAAATAAAACAGAAATGAAAGCACTTTCTATTGAAAACAACCTTTAGACTTCTGTCTGAAATGCTGTGGCTGCTGCAGGCTGGCTGGCAGTGTCTGGGGCAGGCAGGCAGGGCTGCACCCCTCCGAGGGGGAAGAGAAGCCCCCCAGAATTCCTGTCTCCCAGGCAGATGGGGACATGGGCACCAGGTGGGCCTGGTGCCTTGTTTGTTTGTTTGGCAAGCAGTGAGATCCCATCCTGGCTCAGCATGAGAGGCTCATAAGGCAATTTATAGCCTGTCATTTTTCATTGCTTTTAGTAGTATCTTCCAAAAACAAAGTGATGTTTCTTGTTTATCTCAGTATTAGACAGGTAAATGCAGCAATACGGCTTTCTTCTGGCATGGAGGGATGTGCTGCTTTACAAACATTAATAGCATGACAAATCTCTCTAAATAAGGACTGAAAAATGTTATTTAGACATGGAATTCTTCTTCATCTATTTTTTCCCTTACCACTCAAGTAGTTTCAGAGTGGCCTGAGCAACTTCCAAATTTTTGTCAAATTAATTGACTAATTTACATGAATCACAGAACCATTAAGGTTTGAAAAGACCTCCAAGTTCATCAAGTCCGACATTCAATCACCACTGTCAGCTAGACCATGGCAGTAAGTGCCACATCCAATTGTTTCTTAAACTCCTCCAGGCATGGGGACTCCACCACCTCCCTGGGCAGCCCATCCAAAGCCCAACAAGCTCCTCTGTGAAGAAATTCCTCCTGGTGTCCAACCTGAACCTCCCCTGGTGCAGCTTGAGGCTCTTTCCGCTTGTCCTGTCTCTGGTTGCCAGGCAGAAGAGGCCAACCTGGCTACAAGCCCCTTTCAGGTAGCTGTAGGAGGGTGAGGAGGTCATGAAAACAAGTTTTGGATCTTCCATGCTGAAATATTCTACTTCAGATTATACTGACATCTGAAATAAACTATAACAGCAAAAAAAAAAAAGGAAAATGTCACAGAGGATGAAACAGACCATTTTCTTGGGCATAAAATATTTTTATGTGGGCTCTTAAATGATCATACTGACAAATTAAAGAAGTAATTTCATATTAATAACTATCTACCCTCCCACTCCAAAATATTCTGCTGTGAGAAGGAACAGGACAGAGAGAGAGATCAATGTAATTCAGCCCTCACCCTGGCACATCCCACCTCAGGGGGCCATGACAACTGCACAGTTTGAGATGTGTGGGCGCTTTAGGTTTTCTGTCTGCTTGTCCTGCCCTGGCACAGCTGTGAAATCTAATGGTTCAGGGGTATTTGCCAGCATGGCTTCCACACATCACTAAATTTCACCTGTAAATGAATGCTTTCAGGTCAAGAGAGAAAGGCATATGCTTTGAAGAAACCAGCCCTTCCTAGGACCCCTGAGGGGAGCTAGGCACCTCAAGCAGCATTTCACCACAGGAACAGGATTTTATCTTCTCCCCAGAGGGTCCATCTCTTTATGTGAGCTGTATAAGAAAGACAAGGAGGCTACCTGCAGTTTAGGCTGCAGCTACCACTTATAATTTTCCAAAGTTTTCTCTTTTCCCACCTGGAAAGCATATTTATATTTCATAAATGTTTGAAAAATGTTCATATTTTTCAATTCATGAATTAAAAAAAAAAAAAGGACATTACAAAAGTTCAAGAAGCAAAAAATTGTATCCCCTGTGGAGACTTACACTAAGTAAAGAACAGAAATGTCCAAGTACAGTACATTAATGAGAAAGGAGAGGCTGTGCATGTGGAATAACATCATACCTAATCCCTTTCTTTACCTTCTAGCTTGCATCCTGTCCCCCTTTTTATCAACACTCCTGAGGTGTGCTCTGGCTGGAAGTGTCCACCCCATGTGAGCATGACAGGACTCCATTCAAGTCCTTCACTGGCTCACAGTCCTTCATAACCTTGACAAGAAATAGACAGTGGAATACCTAATAAATCTCAGGGCAGAGCTTTGGCCTTGGTGATCCCGGCACACAGTGAGTTCCATTAATCACTGGAGGTCCAAATTCTCTTTAATGCCACTTGTCCCACCATGGTTTATTTGAGCCAGGACGGAGGAGTGGCACTGCAGGATTGCTTCCAAGCTCACACTCAGCTGTCTGCACACTGCTGGCTCTCACCTGAGCAGTCCTCACACAGCAGGGGTCCTTTGGAAGAAGTTTCTTCCCTTTTGGCACAGGAGACCTGGCAGCAGCACTCACTGATATCAGCTGCTCCCCTTTCAGAGCCAGGCAGATGGCATGTGAATTTCCTCAACTTCACAAACGGATCTGATAAGAACTCCAAGCTTCAGAAAAGCTCCGTTGGTCATTGTGCTGTATTTGCATAGGTTTTAGGACTTTCATTTTCTCAGGGCAGCAAAATCAGTAACAAAGGTGCATTTGAGAAAGGCACGAGCAGGAAAGTGCATCAGCCCAAAGAGCTCTTGATTAATGTCAACGAGTCTGACTTGGGTCTGTTCCAGCTCACATTGAGCAAGGTGGAATATTGCTTAATCCAAGGCTAAACTTAAGGATACCTGTGCCTTCCACAGTGATTATGGCTGATTTGTGTCTGTCATTTAATGCACAGGAATAATGAAAAATGGCACCTGTGTCTGTCTCTTCATTAGGTAACTTGCAAAGGTCAGGTTCTTCTGGGTGGTCATTACCTAATTTGAGACAGGGAGGACAAAGGTAGTGTGTGTCTTAAATCTGTGATTTCTCCTTAACTGAATAGCTCAGTGAAATTTTAATCATAGACAAGGCTATGCAAATTGCTCATCCCGATTTTCTTGTGTGACCTACAGCTACGTTCTTGAAATGAATGTTTGTGTTGGATTCATTGCTGCAGCCCTCAGCAGTTCTTACAGCTATCTCCTGGTGACAATGTGGCATTCAATCAGTTCCATGACCCTCTGCTGCTCTAATGACAGGCAGATGTCAGCTCAACTCCGTCAATTCCTTGGAACAGCTCCATCTGCCTCACAAAGCAACCTACAAAAATATCAAAACGAACCTCACATGGGCTCCATGTTTTTCCATATCCCCAGGCATTTTTCTCCTTCTGAAATACATAGGAAAGGGCCATCACAAAGCCATGAACATGCTTGTATTTCTAAATTTGACAAGACTATATAGGTAGTGCCACAGATATTAAACCGAATTGCCCTGTTTCTTTCTTTTAGCACATTTTAAAAACACCAAATTGTATAAGGGACACTAAATAACAAACAATAAAAGAATCATAAGGTATTTTTTAAAAAAAGTTTTAAGTTTTTAGCCTTCCACAGAGACTAATCACTTAGGCTGATGGGAAATATGCTGTCATTGATCTGGTAGAGAGATGATTTCAAAGGTCTTTTCCAACCTAGTTAATTCTGTGATTCAGTGACAATAAAATAATATACTGTAAACACAGAATCACAAAATATCCTGAGTTGGAAGGGACCCACCAGGATCATTGAGTCCAACTCCTGGCCCTGCACAGGGCATCCCTACAACCCCACCCTGTGCCTGAGAGCATTGTCCAAAAGCTTCCTGAGCTCTGACAGATTTGGTGCTGTGACCACTGCCCTGGGGAGCCTGTTCAGTGCCCAGCCACCCTCCAGATGAAGAACCTTTTCCTGATATCCAACCTAAACCTCCCTGACACAGCTCCAGCTGTTCCCTTGCGTCCTGTCACTGTGCACCAGAGAGAAGTCTCCACTGCAATGTCTGCACTGTCTTCTTCCCCTCATCGAGGGGATATGAAAATATGCTCCTGGGGTGTGTGAAACAGTTATATATAACCCTTAGTGACTGTGTTTGGGAAGAGATGAGTGGAGAAATAAGAAAATAGGAATAAAAATTAGGAAAAGTGTGATGGCATATGCTGCTGCTGATATCTCCATAATGAATTGCTCAACTGTCTAAAGATTCAGAGGTCAGAGCCTCAGCTGAGGACAACAGGCATAGCTCTTAGTAGACAAATATTTACATCTCATCAGACACTTTTTCCTGTTAATGCAGGTTTGCTTTTTCTTTTTCTTCATATTACACCTCTGAATTTTTCTTCATTATTATAAATAGACAGCTATAAAAAAAAAAGACTAAAGATTGCTTCTTTTGTTGTTTTACCACATCCTGTGTAAATGTTAAGTAATTTTTCTCTCCTTAAAGAGTTTTGTTGAACTCTAAAATATAAACCTCTAAACTTTGCTATGAAACTAGTAAAGTAACTGTGCATAGAATATGGTAACTATCTTATAAAGTACCAGAAGAAGAAATAACAACCTTCCTGGCTTTGTAATCTAATATTTTTATTATAATTAATTGTAAATGTATTAATTACCTTTTCTGACCTCAGTTTTGTTTGGTATGATTATTGCTAGCTTACTACTTACTGTGCAGAAGTCTCTATTTGTATTGAAGAGGAGCTGCCATGGCATCTTACTTCAGTTCCTGTTTAGAAATTGCTTACTGAAAAGACAAAGATAAAATACATCCTGCTGCTGTCTGCATTACATATCAAAATATGTTTTTTGCATAGTGACAAGTGCTTTTAGATGAAAACATCAGAGCAGAAGTCAAAGGCCCATTCTTTTTCACTTGCTAATACTAGTAACATCATGATTTTTATTACCTTTTTTTTTTCTAATTTAGAAAAAGTCCCTAAAATTAAGTAGGCATTCAGAGATGGTGAAAGTCATAAATCACAAAAAGCTCATCTCCTTCTTGACCCGCTTCATGTTCTGTGATCTGAACTCCTCCCCCTGCAGTTGCTCTGCATTTCACAAACACAATTTCCTGTGTCCTCCCACAGAGCCATGGTTTCTTATTTGAAATCTGCTATTGCCTTCTGTCAAATACCTTGGCCCATTCTCCACACACCACCCCCATCTAATAACAATTCAACAAAAATAAATAACACCTACTGCAGTTCTACTGACAAAAATGTCTGTAAATTCATGCCATAGGTTCAGGATCAGACCCTGACCATAAGTATGGGAAGAGTATCTTTCAATTGTGATTCTATTTGTTTGTTTTTATGAGTTTGGTGGGGTTTTTTAGATTTCATTAAACATAGTGAGAAATTTTATTTTCTAGTTATAGTGCATTAAAACACGTTAGATATAGCAAAACCTGTCATGAACAGCAGCTGTTCTGTATTTTGGTCCTCTGTCACTCATCCTGATTCTTTCTGTCATATTCCGGCAGGTGAAATCACTGAGAGTTATGCTCAGTCCATGAGGACTGAATGTGTTAATCCACAGAAGAGAGACAACATTCAGGAATATGTTCACCTTAGATGCTATTCCAGGCATGAAAATAAGGAAGACCACACATTTTCTTGCAGAACGCATAGAAAAATTGCACTGCTGCACATAGTGTAAGAACATAAATTCTCCACTAAATTAGTTAGAAAAAAATGAGTAAGTGGAACTACTATCAGAGTTGCTCAGGAAATGCTATTTGCATTTAAACATTAAAAATCCTGAAAAGTTTATTTATAATATTTAATTTAAAGCATTGTTTGGGTTTTTTTTTAAATGTTCAAGTCCTTGAATATATTGATGTTTTTTAAAAAGCCAATTTTTGCTTTTAAAATTAATGAAGAACACTTTGGAAATACTAATTTGCACTTAGATTTAATTTAGATGTAAAGAGTGGCTAGGAAATGCATGGAAAAGTTTTCAGCAGCATATATAAAGGATATGAGGTAGTTACACACAAAAAAAAACAAAACAAAAAAACCAAACAAACAGAAGGATGTAACTCTCTTTCGTTGGTAGTTTCTGCTTGTTAATAAAAGAGGACAACTTTCTCCAGCTGCATGGAGGCAAGAAGGATGGAGCCCTTTATGTGCACATTACTGAAAGACCTGGAGGGTTTTTGCTGCCTGCATTTCGTCATGTTACTCTCCTGTGTTAGAGGGAAGGTTTTAATGCCCTCTAATCACCTGCTTACATCTGAAACAAGGCCTTTACTGGCAAACATGAGCATGAGCCAGCAGTGCCCCAGCAGGCAGGAGGGACATCCCTGTCCTGGGGGACATCAGGCACAGCATAGCCAGACAGGCAAGGGAGGGATTGTCCCACTCTGTTCTGAGCTGGGTGGCCTCACCTCAAGTCCTGGGGGCAGTTTTGGGTGCCACAACGCAAACATTATATAAAGGTGTTAGAGAGTGTCCAAAGGAGGTTCATGAGGATGGTGAAGGACCTTGAGGTGAAGCCAAAGGAGGAATGGCTGAGGGCATTTGGTTCGTCCAGCCTGGAGGAGACTGAGGGGAGACCTCACTGCAGTTGCAGCTTCCTTGTGAGGGGAAGAGGAAGGGCAGGCACTGATCTCTTCATTCTCATGAGCAGTGGGAGGACCTGAGGGAATGGCCTGAAGCTGAGCCAGGGAAGGTTTAGTTTGGATATCAGGAAAGGTTCTTCACCCAGAGGGTGGTGGGGCTCTGGAACAGGGTCCCCAGGGAATATCACAGCACCAACACTGGCAGAGGTCAAGAAGCATTTACACAATGTTCTCAGGCACAGGGTGGGATTGTTGGGGTGTCCTGTGCAGGGCCAGGGCTTCAGGGCTTGGGCCTCTCTTACATCCCTTATCTTTCAGTAGCTGTGCTCCACCTTTCCAAATGCCCACTAACAGGACAAACCTACATGACCACACAGTTGCAGTCATGCAAAAATGCCCTCTTGGACCTCCTCCTTCCTTCTCCTCCTGTTAAGTAGTACCTGAAAACTGAAAATAGATGTAAGGGTTTGTGTCTGCCCTCATGTGTCCTGGCTTGATACAAGGGATGGGCATGGGATATCCCTAAGGCTTACTCAAAAAAGAGGTTGGAATGGCTCAGTACCCGATCCTCAAAGAATGTACAATTACTAAGATGTAAAACCTGCTTTCACAGTAGCATGCTGGACACAATTTGCACTGACAAGTTAAACATTTTATCTTGTGTTAGGAAATTGAAGGCAGATTTCAAGAGTGGTTCTTTCTTCCTTCACCAACAGACCCTAGTGGATGTGGTCAGTGAATCACACACGTGGTGACCAGCGATTCTGGGGGGAATCACCACCCTGGGTTTTTAGAGGTTGTGGTCCATCGTTCTGGGGTTGTAATTCTTTATGCTTTAAGTCTTTCTCTAAGACTAAACCTTGGTTTTGAAGACAGAATAATTATTTTATTACACAGTAGCAGAGTATTTGCGAAGAATTGAAATAATTAGTTACTGAACTGGCAAATTGAAGATAATCATATAGTTATAGCTCATTACTAGTTTAAACAATGTTAGGCATCCACTTATTTTTAAGAAGGAACAAAAGTGATTTTCTGTTCTGAAAAGGACTTGATTTTGTTTATTTTCTTGTTAAAGTCTTAGAATTTATATAATTTCAAAATATTTCACATCTTTGTTGTATGTTTTAGCACAAGTACTTCATGAAAAAAAAACCAAACAGACCAACCCCTATAACCCTTCAAGTTCATACTCCTGAAATGCGTGTATAATCTTAAGAAAAAAAAAAACAAACAAGCAAACAAACAAAACCCAAAAATACCCCAAACCCTCTAGTTTTATATGTTTGAATTTGGAGTCAAAAGTAGTGAATAGAGAAGAAGAGGAAAACTGAAAGGCTTTTCAGCAATTCTACCATACATCGGACGGGATTGTCTATATAGTGAAGGGCACAAAAAGACAAATGTATTTCCCCCATGCCATAAAAAAGATGTCATTAAAATTTTGACAAAGAATCAGTCATCTGTTAGCTAATATTGAAGGCAAATAACTATAATTTTCTTCAGTTTTCATTATAGGTGATTTGTACCTCCTAATTATGACGGAAAGAATTGACATAAAATAAATACTTTTCATAATTTGGATAAATTAAGGAAATGTGCTAGGAGATATCACTGTGTAAAATTTAGGAAAAATTTTCCATTCCAAAAATCCGTACACACTCATTTTTCTCATTGTATTTAATGTTGCTGGAGATCAGACATTCGACTACATTATCTACTGCAAAATGGCAATCACTCTGCATTTCCTTGAGAGAATTGTTCGTAGAGCTAGTTGTTTATCCTTACCTATTTTTAAAATTTTTGACTGATACCTATCTTCTTTAAGTTTCCTTTTGTGATGTCAGAGGACATGGCACTTTCAACTCGATAAAATGTAATGAATTGACGTTCACAGCACAGAAGTATTTACAGTGTTAGACTCTTGATAAGGCCCTGGCAAAAGATGTAGCATACAAAACAGCTCCTATCATATGCTGTCTGAAATAAAAACCTTTCAACTTCTTATGCTGCTCCCTGTTTTTCCTCATACATCCCACTCTAGTTGCAATGCTCTGGTTAAACCGTGCAGTGCCCCGATTAGGTGCTTCATCAGAAAATAAGGTTAAGTGTGGATTTGCCACCACAGCATCACCAGTCAGAAAGGAGTGGTCACTGTCTGCTCTGAAGAAGGTCAGCAAACCACTCAACCACCAAAAGGAAGTTAAGGCCTCTTCAGGGAAGTGTATTTCCCTGAGGCAAAAGACAGAGACAACTACCATGTAAAGAGGAATTTGCTTTCTGCAGCCATGGCACAGGCTCAGATAGTGCTACAACGTGAATTTTTCTTTTGGAAGCGCTGTGTGCAAGGTCGAGGAGAGACACTCGGGGATAACATTCGGCTGTGCATTTCCAGTCTGAGAGCAGGCATGCTCTTGGTGGCTATGGGCCAGTTGACATTGCCCACACATCTGTGACTTATCCAACCTGCAGCGGAAAGTGGAGCCAAAGGCTGGGGTGAATTTTTAGCCTGGCAAGGGCAGCATTTGCTGACAGTAAAGCGGAGGCAAATACTAAGACCTGGTGGCCAAAAAGTGATTCAGAGGCTTGGAGTATTTTTTTTTTTTTAAATTATTATTATTTTTTTTAAATTTATTTCTTTTTTTTTTAGCATAGTAGAAGGGAGAGGTTTTACCAGAGGAGAGAGTTTCTTTTATCAGAAAGAATATATTTACCGCAAATTATAACAGCAGACATTGTAAATTACCAAAACTAGCAAAAGAGCTCCCCAAAAGAATAGCAATTGCACTGTAGCACAAAGGCAGATGTTATTTGTGAAAACAGATGCCAACTAAAAGATTGCTAAAAAGGAGCAGTTCTTCTTCTCTATCTTGCCCTTCAGCTTGAGCAATACCTAAGATTGTATTGTTTTCAGCTAGATCACTTGAGAAATAAAGAGCAATTTATGTAATTCATCCTTTATTGACATAGATTGTGTAATCAGCAGACCTATATTAGGAAATCATTTTCAACATAGCATTTATACACAAATAAAATTAAACCAACTAAAACAAAGACAAGGAAATAAAAATTAATTAATTCTGTCACTGAAATGACAAAATAGACAACCTTCTTTGCAAAATTGCAGCCGTAGGTGATATTTTAATAGAATTAAAAGACAATTTAACAAAATTGTTCTTTGTCTGAAGAAACAAGAACAGCTAACATATTCTCACTTCCATTTTCCACTGCATATCTAGAGGCGGTCTTAAAAAAAGGAGGGGAAAAAATACAATGTTTAATTGTTTTTTTGTGGAAAGGGATGGTTGTTCCAAATTGAATATATATTTATTATGTCTAGAGTCACAAACATATTTTTTTCCTCAAAATAAAATGTCATTTGCTGCAATGAAAGAAATGTTTATTAGATATAATATCAGAGTTTAAAAAAGAAACAGAGCAGCTTTTTTCTCACAGACTAAAAAATAAGTTTTTCACAAATGTGCTGTCTCTGAAATATCAGCATGTGAAAATAAGAGAAAGTACTGAAGAAGTAAAAGCACTCCCTAAGCAACTATTATCTGTAGGTATAAAAATGAGAAGTGCCTTATAATGTGTTTGAGTGTTTGGGAAACATTTTATTGTGATTAAATTTAATCTAAGCAAAAAGGAAACATTAAAAAGTGTCTGCAGGCTTTTTTGTCCGTTTAAATCTACTTTGTACACTAATGGGCATGCAACTTTTCCATTTCCTAATGTGCATACTGGTTTTGGATACCCTCAGCTGTTCAATACAGCTAAGCATCTCTTCATATTAATTTCAATTGCTGCATACAAATATTATGGCTAACTGCCTGAGCTTCTAGAAACGGAGCTGGGAGACCAATCATTGCAGTTCCTGTTTCTGGCATATTTCAACTCTCATATGTCAACTCTGTAAATCTTAGAACAGTTTCTTTTCCCTTCTTTTCCCTCTATAAAGTAAGAATATAATTGCCATTTTTATTCCCTGCTCCATAATAACTGTCATTGGATAATGGAAGAATCAATCAAACATCTTTTTTTCATGTCCCTGCAGCAACAGAACTTTATTATTTTTTACTTCACTGACACTGAGAAGCCTGAATCAATATTGACAAAACATCAAATAATTTTGAAAAGTTAGCTATGATGTTTCTCTCAACTTAACCATTTCACATCTGTCACAAATGCAAAGAGTGAAGTCCCAGTCTTGCTTTCAGGCATGAGAGTCTCTAATGCAACTCACATTCTGAAGTATCTGCAGTGAAAACAAGTTAATGAGAAAATGTCAAGGTTTTACTGCATTTTACTCATTAATAATGGAGCTATTTAGTGTGTTTTGTCTCTCTTCCCCTCTTCTCCACTCAACACACCCCTCCTTTCAATTGTATCACTAATGTGGCAATGCCTACCCACAATTATCATACTGGGGGACTAGGGGAAGGAATGCTTACTTGTAGTCAGAAATTCCGAGATTAAGTGTGCTGTGAATCTGTTCCTGTAGAACTCCTCTAGCAAGCAGCCAGCTATGCTGAAGTTGCCTTCAACAGTGAATTTCACACTCTGCAAGAAGAAGTGTTAGTGATGAAAACACCCACGCACAAGTCTAACAGGATTTCAGACAAGAAGAGGCCTTAAGAGGAGTCTTGTGCCTCTCCATTAACAGCCTTGTTGGAGATGATTGTACTGGTCAGGAGTATATGACAAGAAGCACAATATTTTTATAACAAGGTGAATACACTAAATCTCTGCCCTGTGAGCTGCAAACAGTGTTCAGTACCACTCATCCTGTCTGTGCTGTTACCCATGCTTGGAATAAAAGCCATCCTTAAGTTTGAAAGTACTACTAAATCAATTTGCCTTTTCTTGTGACTGACTTAGCTAATCTCTACCAGAAACAAGCCCTGCCTGTTTAACTAGATAAGCTCTGTAACAACAAATCCATGCCATGGGGAAAGCATGTGTTTGACAGGAACACTCATGCACGTGTGCACAAGCATGTACATCCAAATATTGAACCAGTTGTGCAGTCATCTGAATGAAGGATGAAAACACAATGAAAGAAGGATGTATTGGGCATACAGTAGAGACAGATACAAAAATTATAAAAAAGTGTGTATATGTGACCACCAGGAACACTGAAAACTTGTTACAGCAAGGAGCTGATCTGCCTTGTGGTAGGGGTGTATAGAGTTGGTAAAAAAATGTATGCATTCAATTAATGACATTTTCCTCCCTTTTTTTTTTTTTTGTTTCCAGAATCATAGAATCATTAAATTCTAGAATTATTAAGGTAGGAGGAGACCTCTAAGTCAGTGGTCAAAAAATGAATAGACATAGTACTTTACAATAAGGCTTAGTGGGCATGGTGGTATTCAGTTGCAGGTTAGACTTGAAGGTCTTGGTGGTCTTTCCCAAAATTAATAATTATATAATTCAATAATTTTATGATTAACCCAGCCCTGCCAAGTCCACCAGGAAACCATGTCACTAAGCACCACATGTATATATATTTAAATACCTCCAGGAATAGTAATTCTGCCACTCCCCTTGGCAACCTGCTCCAATGCATGGCCAACTTTTCAGTGAAGCTTTTCCTAATACCCAGTCTATATCTCTCCTGGTGTAACTTGAGGCTGTTTCCTCTTGTCCAATTGCCTGTTACCTGGGAGAAGACACTGAACAACCTGTCTACAACCTCCTTTCAGGTAGTTGTAGAGAGAATGAAAGGAATTGTGGGACTTGAAGTCTCCTGCTATGACTCTTGGAATGATGGCTCTTTCAATAATTTCTTTATCTAGGACTGGTGCAAAATATTAATTGTCAAACCTCCCAGACAGGTCTGGTTTTTATGAAGCAAAGTCAGAGGAGCATTACACATTCCATAGTCTTGTAAAGTTCAATGTCTTAACTTACACATGCATTTCTGAAGTACCCAATGTATTTTCAGTATATTTTGTGGATGACTCCAGGTATTTCTTAAATCTGATGATCTGATGATCTACATTAGTGTACATATTTTGGAAGCATGTAACATTTTGATATCTACTACCATGACCTTAATTTTTTTTTCCATAGGGTCCTGAAGTTGACAACACCAATCAGAAAATTATAGTCTTTTCCTCATTTAGGACTGTCTATGCAACAGATGTGCTCCAAACAGGATGGCATATTGTTTCAGGTACGTGCAGATGTACATACTGTAAATTAGCATTCAAGGGAAAATACTAATATTTCCCTACAAAAAAAACCTCTCTCCTTTTACCAGGCAGAGTGTTCCAAGAGTTCTTTCTTGCATTTACAATATAGATCAAGAGCTGGTGTCATATCATGGATGCCAACCAAGTTCCATGTAGCATTCGGTTCTCTAGAACAACTCCCAAGTGTTTTGAAGGACTTTTCCTGAACCTGCCAAACCCTTGCAATTCTGGCAAAGATGTTCTGAATCCATCCTGCTTCAGTCTCAAAGGCTAAATAAAGCAGTTTCTGTGAAGCCAAGATTTACGTATTAAAATTAATGTTACAAAGGCTTAGAAACCTGTGTTTTATGTTTTAGGCTGGGCAGCACGAGAATATGCTTTTAAGCATTCTTTAAATTGCTCTCTCAGGTCATTTTGACTGCTGTGTAGCATATATGTTTGTGGTTGAGGTGATTTCATCACTGTCAGTTGTTTTCTCTGCTGGTTGCTATCAAACTCATATTTACAGTGTTAATATAAAGGTACAAATTTCACTTGCTTCAAATGCAGTATCATACACTATGAATTAGTGAAAGCTACTTTCCCCCTTATCTTTCATGCCCTAAACCAGTACAAAAATAAGACCACTAGTGACTGAAATTGTAGTGATATTTGTCATACTTTTAAAAATATATGAAAGAGTACTGACAAGCAAGACTTTATGCAGAAGCAGAAAATTTTACTCTGCAAGCCACAACATTTGTATCACTCCTTTACTGCATTATGATTGCAGTATTTAAACATTACCAAATAATATTTTTAAGCCTTAGAATCATTTAATCAAGATGCCTTGCAGGGAGCATTTTGCTTTTCCCTTACCGCTGAGATAATGGAGCTCATGCAGTTGCTTGTGCTGCCTACATATATATAGTTTATTTAGTACATTTAAGAAATCTGATTGTGTGTCTAAACATTGTTCAATAAATGACATGGATAAAGACCATTGGCTTAAAACATTTGACTTGGTTCTTGTTTTTACATAGACATTCTGAGCATCAATATACAGAAAAGTGAGTCGGAGAGTTAGACAGCACCGTGCTTGAGAGTTGTATTCTAGAGCTGCAAAAAGATTCCTCTGTTTGATGAGGCTAAAATTTTTCCATGGTAAAGTCAGCAAGCTAATATCACAGGTAAAGCATTTAAAGTCAAAGTGGGTCTCAGGAGGGTCACATGGCCTTGGGGGAGTAACTTAAGAGGTTCTGCTCCAGTTTTCCAACTTCAGAATGAAGGAAGGAAGAAATTGACTTTATTTCTTCCATCCTTGTCTGTATTCTGAGGTGGTAAATGTATCTGATTAATATTTGTAGAAAAAAACCCATGAGATTTTGTTCTTGGCTGCATCCCACCAAGGCTACAATCATTTAATTACTACTCAAGGGAAAAAAAGTATAAAGACATTCATTTTTTAAAATAACAAGTTAAAACTGCTGTTGCAAACACTAGTTAAAAATATGCTACAATTTTCCCTAATGTTTCTGTCTGAAAGGTCAGTCATTAAAAAGGAAACTCTTGAAAGGCATAGCAAACCATGCAATTCACAAGTAATTAACAGTAACAGTGATGTAGATAGGACTCCTTATAATAAATACAGCTATAATGTGAAAAAGAGTTTTGAAAGACAATAAAAAAGATTAAAACAAACAGGGATATAAATAAAGAGCATGTAAAAAGAGATACCACAATTAACAGATTTTGATGCCATTATGTTTGTGAGTCTGAAAACATAAATTGTTTCATAAATGGAGGAAGTAGTATGATTTAAGCACTTCTGAAGCAGAAAACTCATTTAGCTATTTTATGAGGTAAAGACTCTTACTGTAAATCATTTCCACACTTGTAGGAGGGCAATATAAATTGCCTTGATAAGATACGACTGATTTAAAATACACTTCTTGAATAGCACTGGCTGAATATAAAGCACCTTATAACTAGATGTGCTCTGAATTTTGAAACTGGGAGTTCATCAATGTGTACAAGTGCTTGAAAACTTTTTATTGGCGAGACCAAGAGAGACAAAAAGTGGAGCACGTTTCTAGAACCTCTTTCATGTTACCGTAATCATTGGACAAAGCTGCAGAAAGTAATTTCAAATAAACCTAAAACCATTAAAAAAAATTCTCCAGTATGGTGTTTTAATGTATTGTACCTCTTTCCAGTGTACATGTATCCAAAACAGACAGCAGTAAATGATAGATATACTCATCAGGAGAGCTTGCTCTGAACCTGAATATAAAAGTACTGTGGAAACTGAGCAAACCACATTGTGTATTTTGTACCTCTGTGATAGTAACATCACTCATGTGTGCCACGTGAGCAATGTGACCCCTGAAGGAGCAAACAAGGATGGGTGTGGTGGCACATACGAGGTGTCCAAGGATCCAAAAGCTGCAAGGTAGAGTAGAAGATTAGCAGGAAGGACAAATGGGAAGTAAATGCTCCTGAAAGCAGAGGATGACTGGAACCAAAAAAGAATAGAGGATACAGGGAGCAGATGGCATCTCTTTTTTTGATAGTATCAAACATCAGATATCAGCAAGGAAACTCAGGAAAGACAATCCCACCTAGGTTTTGACTTCTCCCACCAAGGAGCTCTTGAGCAAACTCAAACCTGGCAAAGAAGAACCACTGAAGACCCCAGGCATCAGTGATAACAACGTGGCTTCCAGGTGGTGTGTCCTTAGAGCTAATTTAAAATTTAACTGCTAAAGGCAAACAGTTTTGCTCAGACCATGATGATAACAACACGTTGAATGACAACTTGCAAGAAAAATGTTGATGACAAGTTAATTTAATAAAATTTTACAGTTTAAAATACTGTTTTGCCAGTCTTTAAAACATTCCCATCACAGCAACTTCAAATTTTCTGGGACATGTGTGTATGTATATCCAGATACAACACATGAAAATAAATGTGTCCTCCTTCTAGGAACAATTTCATTTTTGAAACTGTTTTTGGTTTTTTGGTTTTGATTTTGTGGGTTTGGGTTATTTTTTCCCATATATCCTTTATCCATATCTTTGATAAAAGCTATGAGTTAAAACTTTGTTGCTCTTTTCAGAAGATGTATAGCAATAAGAAGGGTGAGTTCTGATAGTGTCATTAATGTTTGCTTATACCTCAAAGTAGAATTATCTTTCAGTAACCCTCTTGATTGACACCAGTCTTTGGTTTTGCGCTCTGATGCTTGAGTCTTACCCTCAGTCACAGCTACAAAATTCATATACTTTAGCTGACTTTGATAAAACTATCTTCATTTATCTCATCTGAAATACTGGCTTATTTTTACTGATAAGAACAATAAGCTATTCAGTTAGACTTCTAAACACTCCTTATCAGTCTTCACTATAGAAATAATTTCAGATATGGGCCCTTCAGCATTAGTTGAATACTGAAACTTGAACAAGTCTCAGAAAAAAAATCTTATTCACCAAAATGTCATATAAGTATACAAATAACACTCCAGTTCATTGTATAATATTGAAGACAATGGAATAAAACTGCTGAAGAATATAGTAACACTAGATTTAATGAGAAGTGTAACAGCAGAAAGGGAGAAAATACACCATAGAGACTTTTAAAAACAAACAAATAAATGTTATGTGGAAGATCTATGCAATACTTTTGTATGGACTTTGCTTGCTGGAAGGAAACAGGCTTCATCAAATAGTTATTATTTCTAGTATGCCTGCCCACAAATAAACAAATGTGATTGTTCTCATTTTGCAGAATGGAAGGTATCCAAAGGGAAAAGTTGATGTGTCCTTAAATGATAAAGAGAGGAGCCCAATAGTTAAGAACACTGAGCAGATTTTCTCCCCCTTTCCAATCTGTTTAAGAATCTGTCCATCCCTACCTACCCTCTTCACAGAGGAATGGCTCTTTGTAATTAAGTGAGATTTTTCAGGCCTGTTCCTGTCTGTTTCTGCAGGTTTCACAAAAGGCCTGAGTGTGGCACACAGAGAATCAGCAGCTATTTCCCCACTGCAGGATTTATAGCGAATGAGAAGATACTACGTGTGCCATATCTTCCTTCTGATCAAATATGATGTGACACTACAAAACTTTTCCTATATTCTCTTGTCAGTTCTGGTTTGGGATACTGTTGGAAATGAGAAAGTACAGACCTAGATAAAAAGGAGGTAATAGCCAAGAATATTAAATAAAAAAAAGTTCAAAAATTGTAGTTTGAATTAGGCTGGAATTTCTGGAATGCAAAACAGATTTTATTCTGTTGTATTTGTATGTTGTTGTATTCTGTGTAATTAGTGATGAATCCTGACAAGCAAAGTGATAAGAGCACTACAAATACTACAAAAAAGTCATATTATTACTATACTTTAATGAAAAAAAAGGTATGGGATGGATCTTGGCTTTGTTTTGGTGTAAACTCACTGTGAAAAATTGCTTGTATTTGACATTCGTGTATGCTGATTAATGCATTCCAGATAGCCATTTTATGGAAAAAATATGTTATTGAAAACATCAGATGCTCATCCTACCTAATAAATCAAAAGCTACTAATATTGGAAACAATTATAAACAATAATTTAAAAAATATCAAAGATGAGTACTTTTGTGAAGGACCAGCTATGAAAAAACAGACAAATATCTCTTATCGATGGAATCCTGAACCACCTTACCTTGCTGTAATTATACAACAGACAGTGCCTGAGTTTTGGGACAATTTGTTAACCATAACAAATAACCTCAAACTTAAAAGGGTTATTTATTAGCTTTAGAAACATAACATTCAGACATACAAACCACATACAAAACCTCTTGCATTGCATGCTTTATGTTCAGAATTTCATTTCTCAATGTTGTTTTTGAAAATCCTCCCTGGATCATCTGCTTCTGATCATTTTGCTTGATGTCCCATGAGAATGTCAACCACACAAGGCTTCTGCTCCCCTTCCTGAGCCCACTTCCTTCTGCCATAGTGGCTTACTTTGAACCGTGAAACCCCAGTTGTGTTTGATGCTCTATGCAAAATAAATTGTTCTGCTCAACTACATTCTTCACAAAAATCTCCTAGGAAACTTATTGAAAAGACAGTCATCCATTAAGTTAAAATGAGGAAGAATAAATGGATATAACTCTTTAGAGGTCTGAAGGTCATCTGGTGCAGTTTGTATCTGATTCGTACCATTTATTTTGACTGCTTATGACAAAATCACATTTTCCACACTGTATAGGACCAGGCGCTTTACAAAAACAAACCCAAAGATTGCTTTGAAATCCATGCTTTGGAAGAAATAAGGGAATGCTGCCAATAAAGATACTCATTAAGTTATATTCAGATTATTAGTATGGGTTGAAGCGGAAGATAAAACAGAAAAATAATTTGAATAACATTCTTATCATGGCTTGCTAAAATTAGGTTTTACTTGTAATTTAAAAGATCCCTGCCCTTCTGGGTATGGTAACAAGGAATTAAGAATCTTTTTCAATTTATTCAGGGGCATGAATATGAAATCATCCTATAAAGAAATATCTTACTTTATTAGGTTTGTTTAATTTTGTTTTGGTTTGTTGATTTGGGGGTTTTTTTTCACATTTAGGGAAATTTCAGCATCTTCAGGATTTTCTTTGAATTTTTATAAAAGAACTTTAAAACATATTGAACAATCTATGTAACAATAATGTCAGGATGTTTTCCTAGAAAATTGATTTTTGTAATATGAGCCAAAACTGAAAATTAAAATATCAGCAACAGATTGATTAACCTGAATATATACATTCTGGAGCATGAGGTATCTGAAATCTGAAATATCTGAAATATGGAACAGCTTGCAAGAGAAATTGCTGATACATCATGGGTAAGGGAAGGCCATTGGGAATGGGGAAGAGTAGATCCTGCTTCATGAGGCAAAAGAGCAACATAAAGGAAAAGCTGCAGAACCTGGTAAGTGCAGGAACAGAAAACTAAATAACAAGAGTGCAGATCACAAACTTCCTGGATAACAACCTTAAGTTTCAAATCTGAGGCTGAATTTAATTTTTTAAGGCCTGTCTTGATGCAGACTTTGATGCTTCATGTTTTATTGATGCTGTTTTCTATTTTCTGTTTTCACATGAGAAAATACTGAAGGAGCCTTTAAAATATGTGATAAAGGGAGCCTCACACACTATATGTCACCGTTTCAGAGGAAAAGAATGAAAGGCCAGGAAAAGATACAAAAGTTCTGACTTTTATTTTCTTATGTGTGATGTTTCAATTTAATTCAGTTTTAGTTTTCTATTCTTTAAATATTTTATGTGAAACCCAAAGGGCAATACCTGTGCCTCTATAGAGTTTTGTTAGAAAACTTCCTTGGGGGAAGGTTCAATATTTTCTCATTCACAAGAGAATTACTAAACACAGTATAAAAAACAGTCGAATATTTAAGAAAAGAAACACAAAATGGCTGAAGCGTATTGGGAAACCAAATCAGGAACATTTAAGAAGGATCTTGCAGAACAGCCAGAAATGTCCTGTCTGTCAACTTACACCAGAGACTGATTCACAATCACTTGCAGACACCCAAAGCCCCGTGGGCAGCAGGGCAGGGAGGGGATTCTGCCCCTCTGCCCTGCTCTGCTGAGACCCCACCTGCAGTGCTGCAGCAGCTCTGGGCTCCCAGCACAGCAAGGACAGGGACCTGCTGGAGCCAGGCCAGAGGAGGCACCGAGGGGATCAGAGGGATGGAGCAGCTCTGCTGGGAGGAAAGGCTGAGGGAATTGGGATTGTTCAGCCTGGAGAAGAGAAGGCTTTGGGGTGAACCAATTGTGGCATTGCAGCACCTGAAAGGAGCCCACAGGAAAGATGGAAAGAAACTGTTTTTAAGGGCCTGGAGTGACTAGGCAAGGGGGAATGGCTTCAAACTGAGAGTGGGTTTAGGTTACACATCAGGAAAAAACATTTTGCTGTGAGGGTGGTGAGGCCTTGGCACAAGTTTCCCAGAGAAGCTGTGGCTGCCCCATCCCTGGAAGTGTTCAAAGCCAGGTTGGATGAAGTTCTGAGCAACTGGGATAGTGGAAGGTGTCCCTGCCCATGGCAGGGGATTGGAATGAGATGATCTTTGAAGTCCCTTCCAGCCTTGGTAGTTCTGTGATTCCATGATTTCATGATTTTCAATAAAGTGCTGATAATGCACATATAAATGCGCATTGTTTCTCAGTTGATTTATCACTCTGTAGCCCTAGCTTACCAAAGAGTTAATCTCTGCAATCAACAGGATGACACATCTGGGAAACAGATAGGATTCAAAATCTTGAACTGGGAGCAATTAAAGAGTCTGGTAGCCGGTCTGAATTAATCCTTCAACACAATTTTTTTAAAGCAGATATACCTTGTGATGTATCTAAGCAAGTTAATCCAACAAAATCATGGGGAACAAAAAAAGTAGAGTGAGAAAAGGGAATGTATGTGGAAGGTTCAAAGTGAAGATGAATCCGAGGAAATTGTAGACATATTTCTAATAATCTATTTATTGTTACTTTTTTTTTTTTTTTTTGGGTGCAAAAAACCCCAAAACTTCTTCGTGCCTGGAATCTACATCTCTATACTGATACATACTGTTAGGTGAATTAAAGATTTCATTTCGCATGTCTTACTCTTTGTGGGAAAACAAACTAATTTTGGAAGGAAATTTGTAGATGTTCACTTTTTAAAATAATCTAAGCTATCATCTCTAAAAAATATTCAACAGCTGGTGTGAGATTTATTATTTGAAAGGAAGTGCTGAAAACTTTAAACATAAAATTTAATTCTAATCCAGAGAGAAAAAACTTCTTTGAAGTATACATTTTGCTATCAATAATCTAGACTATAATATTTTGATTATATGTGGTATATATTAGTACAACACCATGCTGTTACAATGGAGGTATTAAAAACAGGAAAAAACTCCAGGGAAGAAAGAGAAAAAAGACATTAAGTTATCACTAATTGCTAATGTAAGGCTCTAATAAGAAAGAGTCATATTTATAAGGGGAAAAAAAGGAAAAAAAAATCATTAAATACTGGAATGTTCAAGATCAGATAAGCATTATTACAATTATTTGTTCTTAAGTTTCTCAGTCCCTTCATCATTCCTAATGAAGACAAGTGTGTGTGGAAATTAAAAGGCAACGGCAACAGGGTGAGCTCTAGGGATTGAATTGAAAAGTATTTGCAAAGCTAATCAGAGATGAAAGAGAAACTAAAAACTTTAATGGTTTCTTTCCAACAGATCTCCACATGCTGGATTTTGCCTACAGGTGGAAGACGGGGGCAGGGAGAAAGAAACAAAGTTCTTACTGACCTTGTTCTGCAATGGAGGAATAGAATGATGAGCCAAGGAAGGTGGTTTTATCAAGTATTGAAATTAATTGCCACAGAATTGGCAATTCACTAGTATCTGTGTCATATCTGTGTTCTGTCTTTCTGAAGATCATCACAGTTATTTCTCCTCTTTGCCCAGACTCCTCAACCACCCATCTGTAGTACTGAACTTTTTTTCTGAGATCCACCTGTTCCTTCTCGCCCATCCTATTCAGACAGGGAGGCTTCAGAAACTGATGCTCACTTGGCTCAGAAATTATCAAGATCCCTGCAGGCAAACTTCAAAGATTCAACCATTTACTCAGTTTTCAAAGGCTCATTTCATCCCTTTAAAACTCCCCCCAGGAAGGTCTTTACAAACAGAATGGGTTCCACATTCTTTGCAGTCACCAATTACCAAACACAGTCTTATTCTTGCTAAGAAAAGTAGTATTAAATCAGCATATCTGGGCAGGAATTCGAGATGTATATAATGGTTTAGTTTGGAATGTTATTGTAATGTTCCTAAAAATTCTCAGCAGAAAACGGCTTTAAAAAATGAGAAAGTATTAATTCCAAAGAATGGGAATTAAATTAGTATATATAATAACAATTACTGAGATTCATTGAGAGAGCAATAATCTTTATTTTTGCAGGAAGATGGTTAAAAATTGAAATATAAATTTAAATAATAGTGTTGGCACAGACACAAATGAAACCAAAACAAATACAGATTAAAGAATGACTTTTTTTATTGAGTGGAAGGGGTTTTTTTATGGAGGTTGTTGGCTCCTGTGATTTCAAAGCATTAGTTGTGGATAAAATCCTTACTTTATTTTATATTTTAATTTCCAACATGATTTTATATTTCCTGTAGTTTGGAAAACATGTTTTTTCCTGAGTTTTATATTCATTCCTTGGAATGAAGAATACCTTTTTTTTCTGCTGCTGGATTTTACAAATTGAAGAACTTGGGGAATTTTATGCTCTCCTTTGTTTTCATTGCAGTTCAATTAAAACTTCCTATGCTCTTCTGTTAGCTTCTTATACAAAGTTAATTCAGATTACCCACTGTTTTTACCAATATTTATTTATATAAAATAAAGTAAACCTTTTCTCTTAAAAACGTTCCTGAAGGGCAAATGAACAATGCATCCTGATATGCTGCTTTCCATCTTCCATGATATTTTTTAGATTACATCTCACTTAGGTCCAAATAACAGGCTATATGGAGTGGACACTTCTGAAAAATTAAAAAATTCAATTTTTTCTCCCCTGGCATTATGGTGCATCACTGAGAAATTGAAAACCTATACTTACAAGTGGTGATCACAAGAGGGCTTTTAAGCTCACCATGGGAATAGTTTAAAATACCAGTAGCTAATTGGAATTAATTTCAGACATTGATTATCCTCTAGTGAATTTAGAAAAAAAAAAACAAAAAAACAAAAAAACAAACAAAAACTTAGGTAAATTCCTGTGCATGGCAAAAAAGAATAAATAAAAATTAATTACTGCACTGAGGTAAAAGTGCAACCATTTTAGGGGAGCATATTTACTATCTGCTAAAATGAAGAGCTACGTGTTTTTCAAATCAGATGGAACAGCTTAGCTATATTTCTTAAGGCTGCTGCAGATTTTGTGCTGGAAACCTTATATTTTGATAAATGGTTTGTTTATCTACTTGCATATTTGGCATCATACGCAGTCATTGCCTAAATAGATGGTGATACTAAATCCTCTCTCCTGACTTCAAACATTGCACTTTACCATAACAGACTGAATAATCTTTTTTCTACCTTGCTATAATAAATGCAGGAAATCTAATAAGATTTGATTAAGAAAAAAAAAAAAAAAAAAAAAAGAAAAACTTTTCTGAGCATCTCAGTAGTTTTTGCTCTGACAGTTACAGAGTTTGGAAGCACATGCCCTGTCTGGTGAAACCATTTGTGCAGGTACTAAGAGCAATTTTATGCCTGATGGTGATCAACTTCTGTTTTTCCCAAAGGAAAATCCTCTCAATGAAAACATTTCAGGAGAAATTGGGTTTGTCAAGCTGTAATGAGTTCCCTGACATTTGAGGAGTTTACCATGATTCATGTGATCTTTTTATAGTTGTTCCATTGGTGGTAATAGAGCTATCAGATTATAAAAAACCTCACATGTTGTGCAACTCAGATTTGAAAACCCAAAACTTGACAGCACCAGAAGCCAAAACTACTAGCTATTGTACTGAGGGTTAACTTAGATTTCCTATAAATTTAGTTTCTGCAATAATAAAACTGCTCTATTTGGCTCTTATTGCAAGTGTTTAAACACTGTCAAGGTCTGTTGTCATAGTATTCATGACTGATTTATTCTCTTTCTATAAATCAGCCAAGAGTAAAGCTTTATGTTCAAACTGAATAAAGAAAACCCTATAATAATCTTCTGTTCTTCCGCTCCACTCCCCTAGAATACATTTGGGAAACATAAGTAAGAAAGAAAAGACAGAAGGAAAAACAATAAAAAAGAGGAGTGTGGAAGTCTCATAATTACATTTATAGAGTATGAGCCCTTGGTACAGGAGATGTTATTTGCTCTGGGGTAATATTACACCTAATACAATAGTTCATTATTAGAGCACCAAAACCCCACTATCACCAAAGAGTAAAACAGTACACTAACAAGTCCTCAGGAAGAGCAACAGATAGGAATGAGTATCAGAAGAGACCATCAAATCAAGTGGTAAATTCATTCGAGCTGCCTATCATTGATACAAAATCTTATAAAAATACTAGGAACACATACTCAGTATAAAGCAATTTTTCATAATTTACTAGAAAAAGACAGCTATTCATGGGGATATAAGCAAGAATTTACTTTGTTTAGTGACAAAAAATAGATGCAAAAATCGTTGTCAACTGTTGCTCAAATACCTATGGAAGTTTCAAATGCAACCTTATGTGAGTGGAACATACAACTTTGTGGTTTTTAATATAAATTACTTCTGGTATAATAAAATAAAGCTGTGTTTTTACATCCTATAAAAGAACAATTTTTTCTAGACTTAAAATAATTTTTATTTTTACTTTAGAGATTTTTGTATCTATTCCATCATGCAACTCTCATATTGCTACTAATAATCTCTAAAATTTCTTGTAATTAGACTAAAGGACACCATTTGTTGAAAACTCTATTTCATGTATAACTTTGGATTATTAAATTCCTAAAAGATTGGGGCTTGGGGCTTCATTGTTTGTTGTGGGTTTTTAGTGGTTTTGGTTTTTTTTCATTTTTTCCTGTAGGACAAGCTTATTTATATGTCCCAGGAATTTGGCCCATTTGGGGAGAGCAAGGAATAACTTATGTGTGTCCACAGCAATGTCTTCATTTTTGTTAGAAACTTAGTCTGTCACTCCTTTCATTTATTATTTCTACCAGAATGAAGAAATATAACAGTACTTCCCATTTTTCCCCACAATTTGCCTGGACAACTTTTTGCTTTCCATTTGCCTAGACAACTTTCAGTTTGAATTCTGTTCCCTGATGGGTTTATGTCTTATTCAGTCCTGCCATTATCTGAAAATACAAATATTAAGATTGAAAATGGATACATTGAATTGTAATCATAGTCAGGCTAGAACACAGAATAAAATCACACAATATTTCACTACAAACAATGGAGAATAAACTACACTCCAAAACTACAATGCTAATCAGGCAAACAGCTGGTGACTACTCCATATAAAAGCAAAAATCCCATTTCCTTATTTCCATTTTATTTCATTTGAAATTGTTTTCTAAAATCAGTCCAAACTCATAAATAGTTATCCTTTTAATAATGGATCTTTCATGAATAAATAAATATTTCAAAGATAAATAACTATGTTTACAATGACAACTCAGTCTATTGAATGAAACATTAGTTGTCACTTATTCATCCATCATCAACATCAAAATTCACTATTTGTTCCTTGCCTCTTTTGCTAGTGTAAAAAATTATTTCTAGTCATCTGGCTGCTTTAATGAAAAATTCATAAAAAAACTGCTGTTTATAATCAAATGTGTCTCATTTATGCATGAACTATTGTCTATTAAAATATGGAAATTTACAGAGTTCATTGGTATCATAATAGAGACCAAAAGCAAAATTCAAGCTTTGCACTTACAGCAAGTATTTTAAATAAGTTTTGATCCAATTAAAATGATCAAAATAGCCTTTCACCTCTCTTCTCAGAAAAGATTACTTCAGATCTGAAACCGAATAAATATTTTATTATATTGAAGTAGTTTTCAGAGAACCATCACTACTACACATTAGGAAACAAATACAGAATTTTTTGCCCCAAGAAGAAAAATTCTGTGAAAACACATTAAAGTATTGTGCAAATATATGTAAATACAAATTATGAAGACCAAGCATTGTGCATGTACGCATAATGATTTCAACATAAAACAATTAGACTATCTATGGATGTAAGTTAACTTTTCAATAATAGTCAGGAACACATTAAGAACTCAGATTACAGAACAACCAAGATTCCAGCACCCTAGTTCTGGCTACAAAGAAGAAGATCTAAGTAAATTTTAGGGGGAAAATAGATCAGTTTAGTTGACAATTCTCTGAAAATCACATTCCTAATGAGAGACAAAATAATGAGAGATGGGAAAAAAATATCTCCATTGTTGATCTTTAGCCCAGGAGTAAGGGCTTTCAAATTATTTACATGTTCTTAAGAACTTGCCCTTCAGAATTTATTTTCTTAGAATATCAGATTCAGTCTCTTAAGAATTTCAGGGAAAGCTGCTTTGATTTTAACTTCAGAACAACGTATTCTTTCTCTTCAGTGACTGAGTAGTTTTAGTTAGAAAGCATGGTACCATAGTGAACAGACTTCAGAGACCCAGTAAAATAGTTTATAATTCCCTACATGCCACCAAACAAAGTTTTGTTGCAAGTACATGAGGTAGTCACTTCATTGGCTCTTATTTTGTATAAACTGAATAATTCAGCCATCATTTAATCACATGAGAAGGGATATTAAAATATACTGTTAAAATGTAATCTATTCTAGTGCCAGCACACTCCCTTGATATATTTAATCTTCCTCAGTTTCTGTGATTTTGACTAGAGGAAGATCTGATAAATTCCATCTGAGCCCTTTGATTAGATTTTGGAAATAAGTTATAATATTTGTGCCTGAGTACAGAACTAAAGATGCAAATTCCAAACCCCTCTCCATTATGCTCTTTTTTGGAACAAGTTAGAAGGGCTTAATTCCTTCTTACATCTAAAAAGTTGACTGTATATGAAATGAAGACTTGGCTTCTGCAGAACATCATACAGGAAATAAATGTGTTTTTAATTATTATTGTGAAATCAAATATGGTTGTGAACTAGAAATGCATTTCTCCTGAGTTTTTGTTTCGTCGTTCCTTATTTGCACAACCTATTGCCAGTGCTCCATCCCTGAGTTCCTTTCCAACCTGGTAGTCTATGATTACAGGATTTCATCATTACTTTTATATTATTTAATTGTTTACCACACTTTAGAGAGTAGATTGATAGAACAGTAATTTCCTATACTAATTGAAGTTCAATTTACTTTGAACTAACTCTAGGTTTTTATATTTCTGTGTTTAATAGTACTATAACTCTCTCACAAATTAACAGTTTTGAAAAAATCGAAATGTTAATTTAGAATGTTTTTAGTTTACTTATACTTTCTTACATGAACGACAGCTTCTTATGGAAAATAGTCCCAACTGGCAGAAAAACACAATTTGTTTTGCTAAAGGAACTGAGAGTAATTTGTGTGTATGTGCCTTGGTAAATATCATGAAGAAGCATAATTACATCTGGTCTTGAATACTTTCATAACAGCAATACAAATCCTGTCACATTAACTGAGTCCTAAATTTTGATGACTCCCTAAAGTGAAGATTAAAAATGTCATATTCTTAATATATTATGAAGCATTGCACAGATTTGCATTGCTACAGGGCTTTGAAATAACCTGAGAAAAATTAATCAGAAAATTGGCTCATCCCTCCTATCAACATAAGATTATAAATCACAGAATACTTTGTCAAATTCTTTAATGCACTTATTGCACATATTTATTTAGAAGAAGTTCCCTTGATTCCTAACATATGGAGCTGCACTACTGAAGCTTCACAGTTTAATGCTAACTGAAGAATACCAAGCTAACCTAATATCCCTCATATGCAGATATCCTCAGTGTGCTTTTAAGATCATGGATGAATTAATTTTGGAAGTCAGATATCAGTAGAGAATAATTCTTTAGATACACAAATTTGTGAAATATTTGGTTTAAATCTGTAGGCTAATGCATGCTGTGCTGAGCTCCAAGGCCTTACAAAGCAAAACTCCTGCACATTAATTAAACGATCTCTACAGAAAACAGCTCTTGGAATATCAGAGGAAAACAGAAGGCTGTAAGACAGACATAGTTTAAATAAAAAAAATGGAACTTGAAATGCTGCCAAGAGGAAATTAAAATCTTGGATGACCAAATATTTAAATAACTGCATTTAATTTGGGAAACAAATATTGGGTTCTATTCCAATATGTCAATTATCTCTATCATCTTAGATAAATTTAAGATTCCAAAACACTCAAAAATTTTGTGAATAACATTTTTTCAAAACACTTAAGTGGATCAGATAACAATCAATTTGAGGACTTACAATTGTATTCTCAACTGTTGTATGCCCGAATAACGAAGCAACAACTCCTTATTAAATAATTTCCAAACTGGAATTCTTTCCATTGGTATCAAATTTCTAATTGGATAGTTTAAATAATGATGCACTGGTTCAGGTGAATTTGTGCCTATTTAGCTGTGATTTGACCTTCAAGACTCTCTGCTTTAGAGCACAATGGAAACATCACAAGGACCATTTGTCTTACATGGATCTGGTATCTCCATCCTCAGGATGAGTGTGAGTGCAATATTTTAAGATGGATTGCATGACAAACATTGACCTGATTGATTATGATTATGCCTGAATGACCCCTTTTCACGTCATTGGTTTGACTTCAGTCAAAACTTTCAAAGCTATGATTTATTTTCTCATTTTTTTTAGGAATACTTCAAAACTAAAATCACAGCCAGAAAGGAGCGAGACAGCAGAGACTGTAGTGATTTTGAACTCCCAGCTAAATTTGAATAGTCAAAATTGTCTGTTTCAGATGTTTTGAAGACCACTATGTATTTGCTTGAGAAGTCCAAAAAGAACATAATTCTTTTATAACTCCCAGGCCAGACATGAACACACAGATGTTTTGATAAACACATGCAGATCATGCACATGTCTGTAAGAATTTGTACATCTTCTTAGTATTACACACACTGAAAAGTTTATGATATGTGCAGGATTCATAAGGTAGGAAAGGTACATGTTATTCTTATATCTGAAAACATCAGGAAAGAAGTACGTCTAAAACTTGTTTCTCACTGCTTCAGAGCAAGCAACAACATTTTGCTGCAGTATATTATTCCTATGCCTGCTTGTCTCTTGGTTGTCAGTAAAATGAACTGCAGTGAACTTTAAAATGAAAATATTGGATTTTACTTGCTGTCCTTTCTATTTGTTCCTGTTCCTTTATGGCCTTAGAATCTTCCTGTGCCTAAATGAAAATGGATCTTTTTTTGAAGCTTTTGCTGGCTTTACGGTAGGCTTGGCAGGTGGAGAACTTGCAGAACTTAGCCCTGACAGATCAGATCTGGGATATGCTCATTCTATTTTACTTTCTGTATGATGAAAGTCCAGTGTTTCCTTTAGATTGTCCAACACTAAATTTATAGGTATATGAAATTCTCTTGCTGGGAAAAAACATACCAACAAAAACCAACCAATCAACCAAATGAAGACAGACTATTTTCTTTAAAAGAAAAGTGTATTTCACCCTCACATTCTATTTTTATTGTAACCATGAAATTAAAAGATTTCTTTTTTCAGACACAAAAGTGACATTTAACTGAGAAAATATATCATCTTATGCTCATTCTGGGAAGATGGTTTTTAAATTGTAAAGGAATGGGCTGCGTTTATAGTCCCACAAACACTGTTTTCATCACCATCAATCACTACTATTCTTATCCACTGTTCTAAGAGCTCTATTTTTACTTTGTTTTTAATGCAGTTATAATTTTCAAATGGAAGATAAAATAAATTTAAATAATTGTTAATATAAAAAAGAAAAAACAAAACAAACACACAAACAAAAAAAAACCCAACAAAAACAAAATAAAATCCAAAAAACACACAAAAAATGCCAAAATTTTTGTGATGAGAAAAAATTACTATTTCAAGTCACTAGTGTAAATATTACATCAAGATAGCAATTACATTTAGAAACTTAGTTAAAGTTTTGCTAGAAAGCTCATGACACATCTGAAATAGGAAACAGTGAGGATGTTTCTACTGTAAATCAGTCTTTTATTCTAACAAAATATATGAGAGCCTATAAGTCTGTGGACCTTAACAACATCTCAGTCTTCCACATGAAGCTCGTTGGTGTTATTTTATTAAAACTTGTCCTGTTTGAGCACACTTCTGCTTTCTGCACACAGTTGGTGTCACGACCAGTTTCTATAACCAATGTCAGAATCAAAAGCTACTTTTTTTCCTTCAAAATTTGTGAGAGGTTTTCTTCCTTTAAGTCTTTCATCAAAAATGATTCCTAGTGATTTTGTACACACGTCCTTCCTCTGTGGACTCACCACAGAGTCTAAGTTAAGTTTCCATCCATGAAATTACGAATCCATTTCATCAGCTTTCCTGTTTAGTTGCATGTTTCTTGTTTTCTGTTTTCACACTCAACTTCCACTGTTAACCTCTCCCATACATCTGCCCGTTTCTCATCGTGTTTTCTTCCAGGGCTGGGTTCTAACTCACCTAGATTTTTCTGACTATTTCTTACTTTTATTTAGACATCCCAGTACTTCGTTGCCTATTTTTTCACAATTATCTAGGCTATTCAATGAATCCATATTTCAGCTGTCTTCTTTTTTACATCAGTTGTTAAGAGATAGAAGAGGGAGGAGCTGGAACATCTGGCATGTTTCTCTGTGGGGCAACATTTTATTTATAGGTGTTTTTATGTTTGTTCTTTGCATATCAAATTTAGCGTTGAGGAAATGGATGGGTACAACAGCTTCAAAACTGTTTCTACCTACAATATTCAGGGGCTTCAAAGCAATAATCCAGAAATTCATACGTTCCTTATAGAATTTTGTAAAAGAAATAATTTATGTTATGTTGTCGGTGGTGTTTTTTTAATAACAAGAGTCTAAGCCCAGAAGTAAGTAAAAAAGTCTTTTTACTTGTTTTTTCTTGTACATTGCACATTTTTCTGTGTTTCTTTGAACTTTGAAGGACTAAGCAATAAATATCCATTGTTTATATTCTTGCATTACATTCTGTAAGAATTTCCTTTATTCGATACAGGCAATTTAGTACATAATGATGTCGAGATTTTAATCCACAATGTCCTCTACTTATTACAGAGAAGCTTTAGCACGAAAGACATTACAAATACAAGTGGATAAACAGAATTACAAGATAAAAGGGAGACTAATTGTTTGCATAGAGTATGTCAGAAATGCTATTTATTCAACAGAGTGAAGGTAGAACAGATGTGTAAATGAAAATTAACTTATTGTTTAAGATTTAAGATGTGTTTTGACACTTCTTAGTCAGTAAGCAGACAACAATAATAAAATGACTTTGAAATCAGTCATTCAAAGTCAGAATGCTGTGATTTTTACATCCATTTGATAATTCACAGCTGGCATAACTTATGTTGGTTTACACTGATTAAATTTACACTAAAAATAGATGTAATAAATCAGTGACTTAAATTCCTCATACCCAGTTTGAAAAGATATAACTGTTATTATTTATTTGCACAGCAATGTCGCTCTCCTGACATTGAGGTCTGTAAATATTCTGCTGCAGCATTCTATACCACTTCTTTATCCAGTTTTTTTTTTCCTGTGTTAGAGATCTAGAGATCTAATGGAAAACCAAGTCTTTTAAATGGGTGGCAACACTTTAGATTTGATTCTAAAAGCTATACTGGTACATTCAGGTACTACTGTCAAAGGAAAGCTACAGTACAAACACAACAGCAGTAATGGCTGGCTTCATGTTTAACAATATCCTTAAGAACAACAAAAGACAGACTAGCACAGCGTTTATTGCATTTAAAAATAAATTCTAAGAAAAAGAAAATGTGTTTTTGTCTCATCTTCCTCAAGAAAAAAGAAATGAAAAAAGTATATCTTTATTGTGCCTGGGATTTAAAAATAGAAAAAGGAGAAAAATGTGGATCACTGAGTATGATTTTCAGCAAATGGAGACTATTTTGCTGGCTCTATCCATTTCACAACAGCTTAAGGCAATGTGCATTCAGAAAGGGACTTCTTCACCAGCATGAAATGAATGAAAAAGAGGGAAGCAATCTCTGGAGCCAGAGTGAAAGCATAACAAAGAATAGCTTGCTAAAGATAAGTGGGGGGGCAAACTCGGTTTAGTCGGTCAAGATTCAAAGAAACAACTCTTAGGCATACTGAGCTCTCAAATAGAACTGAAGAAGGATCAATAGGAAAGTTTTTAAACAGAAAACAAGTATCCAAAAAAGAGAGAAAACTTGAAAGCCCAGAAAATAGCCAAAGCATGAGAATGGAAGTTCAAAGTCTTAGAAAACCAAAGCAAACTTAATGCTTGATCCTGACAAACACGGAGCATCTGCAGCCCTTCAGTGGGCTGGGCCTGCAAGTTTGTTTAGAGATTGTAAGTCTCATGCCTGAGAGCAAATTTTAGCAAGATCTAAATTCTTTACAGGGCAAAAATCTCTTAAACTCTCCCATCACTGTTGACTTTTACTACAGGACATGTCAAGGTAGTTTTTATATTCTTTGCTATCTTATCCAGATGAAATAAAAAATTAAGCAAATCACCTCGTCCCCCAAAAAAACCCAACCATCCATACTATCACCAGGAACCCTCTGCAGAAACAGAATTGTTATTAGAGGACAAAAAGTGTAAGATCTTACAGCCTTGGTTCTGCCATTAAACATTCATCAGTCTCAAGTCATAATATCCTTCTCTCTGCTTTTATCTTACATGAAGCTATGAGAGCTCCCAACACTGTTTGTGTAGCAGCAGCACATACTACTTTCTCTTTATTTTTCCTTCCAGTTACATCAAGTATGAACTCTCTCAGTCAGTCCACAGGACAAGTTACACTTATTACTGTGCTACAAAAGGCACCTCAAGAAAATTTCTGAGCTCAGCCATATTTGGTGGATGACACTTTTTTATTCATTGAGAGAAATTAAAGAAATGACATAAAAAGTAAAGCCAAATACCTAAGTCTGTTGGTAACCACGGTCAGTGTACTTGTCCATATTACTTGAAATAGTACATTAAAAATAAATATATCCTTTGGGGTTTAAGTATAGTAAACAGGAAAGGTCCTAAACCCTTTTCCTTCTGACAGCTTTTGCAATTTGAGCAATGGAAAACCTACCTGCTGTAATCAAGGTAATTTTCTTCATATCAACTTTATGTATAAAGGGTTTGCTTCATGGTTTATTAAATATGAATTCACTTTAAAAGCCTGTGAATTTTTTTGAATCCAAGAAAAACAGAAAGAAGCATAAGTGGAGAAAGGAAGTGGATCTCCACCAAAATTAATTAAGGTCAATTGTTCCACGGGGAAGTACTGAGTGGCATTCTTCACTATCTTGCCCATAAAGTAGCTAAGATCAGACACCACTGGGAACAAATCTGAGCTATAAAATCTAAATTGTTTCTTTTAGTTTTATTATTATTTGTTATTTTACTACAGTGCTTTGCACAAGATAATATTAAACAATTGTTTTTGGCAGAATTGCCCTCACTCCTTCACAAAGGCACCAACCAGTTCTACTGGGACCTTTGAGAGGATGATCTGAGGTCAGCAGAGCTCAGGCTCACATCAGTGGTACTGCTGCATGGCAACACAGTGTTACTATCTAAACCTTACTCTAGACACTCACAAAGTAGGATGATTTAACAGGACCGAGGTGAATACTCATGTTTTTCTTAGTCATGTTTTTATCAAGAAAATATTGCTGATCAGGGAATTACATATTCAATACTGATTTAGCTATCTGCTGAGCATCAATTTTGAGTTTTCTTACTATTCTCTGCATATTAGAAATGCAAGTTGTGCACTTATTGCACCTTTAGGGATAATAACTATATGGAAACTCAAAAAGAGAATAAACAATTCTAACATACTGTGAAGATGAAAGTCATTATTTTCTTTGTGTTTTCTCAGACACAGATGTGCCTGAGTGGCTAAAATTGCAAGGTAGGTGAGTACTGAATCAGATCTGAAAATACTCAATCTTACTTAAAAATTTTGTGCTTTCAAAAGAACACTATTAAAGAGTATTCTGAGATAAAATAAAACTGAATATGACTCACAGTCAGTGGGAAAAAAATTGATTTAGCAAGTAACTACAGAAGGTTTGATGGCTGGCCTACCAAATGACCTTTGAGATGCAAGGGGTTTGATATGGAGCATAGCAAGGAAGGACAGAGAACATGAAAGGTAGAAATCAACATATAAAGTTGAAGACCTGTTGCTTATCTGAACTGATTGCAGTAGAGGAGACAGAAGATAAGGAGCGTATAGATCTGTGTCTGAGCTCAGCAGGAATTAAGTCAGTGTCAGAATTTCTCTTGTACCCTTACTCAGGAGCTGTAATAAAAAAGAGATACTCCTGTTACAGATGGTAATACTAAAATACATTCAGTTTTATAAAGTGCTGATAAAATGTGGTGTTGCCTTGTAATGTCAGACTTGAAGCCACAATTTCATTCTTCAATTATTTCATGCTGCAATGCATGAAGTTACTTAAAAGAACTATTTGTACTACAGAAAAAAGAATGAATGTTGTGTGGTTTCGCATCTCTAGTTCTCATTCTCTGTAGAATTGCATCGGGTAAAAAAGTGCACAAGAAAATGACTTAATTGCACAGAAATATACAATATTAATCTGATTTTCCTTATATGTCTAATATGTACATGCATTTTGTCAAGCAGTATCTAATTTGATCAGAGAGGAGCAATGGCTATCATATTGTCCCAGTGGAATCTGCCCAGGACTTTCTAACCCTCAGGAGTTTACTCTGTTACATTTTTTTGTACTAAGTGTGTGTGGTGCACAAACACTGCTGCATAAGGGGATGAGTAGAACAAAACAGGATAGGAGCAGAGCAGAACAGAAATACATAAGGATACAATTCTTGCAATGAGGTCATTGCCTTTTAGTCCAAAGCTTGAAGAGGCTGACAGAGGGTAACTGGGGCTGACTGCACACAGGGCAATATGTACAGTCCTACATATTCTGCTTGCACACATACGCACCAAACGTGTATCTCTCGTATGCTACTGTGTGTGTTTTCATTAGCCTTCTATAGTGCTCGAATTTGGCAAAATTTGAGCTATAATTTGTCATAATTTAAGCCAACACTGTTAATTAACTGAAGCTGAATATTTCACGTTGCAAAGTTTGACACTTGCAACTTTCCTGAGTGGCACAACAAATCCACCCTGCTATAACCAGTGTGCTTTCCTCAAAATACCTGAGGTGATAGCCCACGTTCCACTGGAATAATTATGTTTCACCATTATTTGAGGACAAAATCTCAAACTTCCATATCAAATACTACAATATAAATCAGTGTTAGTCCAACTAATTTCACAGTGATTTGTTTTATCCCAATTAGCCTCCTGTTCAGTTCCTGCGCAAGCATTATTTCTCCCTTCACACCCTTCTGCTGACTGCAGATGGGAAAAGGAGGTTGTTTTCCTTTTCTCTATTTATAATTATTTTTCTCCCTTCCAGACCCTCACACTGCTCACCACATACATTACCTTGACTCACATGGACCATTCCCATCTTTGGAACTTTGTTTGCTGTGCTGCTGGAGTGAGACAGGAGTAAACAAACCCAAAGACTACCTTGCCTCTAGTCATTTGCTCTGAAATGAAAAACACATCCAAACAAGAGAAAACTGTGCTGCAACATAAGGACAAAACAAACTTTTGGATGTCCCATGTGTGTAACTTGTTATGGTGTATCTAAAACTCTACTTAGGACCATGACTGCAAAGGTGAACATATATTTGTCTTGTACAGCATAAAACTTGAACGTTTTTATTAAAAAAACAGCACAATTTTAACTTGCAGTTTGGAGTGATCACATTCAAAAATTCTTTATGAAAAAAAGGAAACCAACCACCACTTATTTTCTCCATTTTTTTTTTTTGATCAGTACACACACAGGATTGCATAAAACATGCTGAAATGCCTGAAAATAACTCAGGCTACCTACACCAGAGATAGCTTCCCAGTATGTCTCGAAAGTCATAAGCCATGACTTTGATATATCCACTTTCTTATTTCTGAGGCTGAATTACACTGCACTGCACATAGAAATGAAAACATTAGCCTTATATTTTTTACTATGTCAGGATTTAGCAATTTATCTATTTAACAACGTAGGTGGATAAAAATCTAGCAGCAAGATGCATATACTGAAGAGAAATTTAAAGGATTTCACGTAACAAGGCACAAATATGCCACCACAAGAAGGGCAAAGGAGAAAGATGAGAAAAAATCCCAAATATGTATTGGTGTTATTACACTCTGTTCAAAATTGAAAACAGCATCCAGTAATTCATGACCATTTCCCTATTATTCCATTTTCTTCTCTGAACATAAAGACTGTCTCTGGTAAAAGCTTTCACAACAGATCACTCTTCCTTCATTTTGAAAATGTAAAATTCCATAGTTTAAATATCATCTTTAAATAATTATAAAATCCATATGCTTGATATCTCCTAACAATCTCTTTTTTTACTGGGAATTTTTGAGCAATTTACTTATAAAAGGCTTAATTTTTTATATTTACATTTATATATACTTGCATACTTTATATATAATTTTTATATATATATGCTCGTATATAGATAAACTTACATTTAAGTATATTTATATTCTTATATACTTACATTGTATGCAATTTGCTTATGGAACTGCCAGAAATTATTTAGCAAATGTAATAATTTTAACTTCATAGGTTTCAGCTGTTCTTCAAATTAATATGGCATATTTGTTATCACCTTAATATATCCTGGTGAACTCTTTTCAAAAACACACCCAAAAGTCCTAATGGAGAGTTCAGAGTTTTTAAAGGGATGGACCACAAAACTTAAGAAGTTTCCCATCCCCTCGTCTGACACTTAAAATGTGATGTATAGAGCCAAATCATTCTCTGTTCACTTCCAGTAGGATGTGCCTGGCAAAATGTCTTCAGTGGCTCTCTCCAACAAGGATAATCAGATTTTCTGTTCCATTTGGAAGGAGAAGACCACCATGCCTGGAACTCAGACCCTTCCTCAGCTCTTTTGGGCAGTGTTTTCTTCCCATCAACACTGTAAAACACAGGTGATAAGAAATTTACACTTCTTTCCAGTTCTTTGTTTCCCCTACACATTTTTTTTAAGAAGGGAATACATACATTTTCGACTCTACATCTCTCGAGTTAAAAAATGAGGACCAGTGATAGCTGATAAAAAATGACCTAATATTCATGTAAATTCCATTAAAAAGTACAAACTGATAAATATATATTAATGTTATTGTATCAAATGGAGAGCACAGGAAAGCAATTCAAAGGATCACTATTTTAGAGTCAGCCCTGTTAACCTGAATCTAATAAAACCTCTGTCACCAGTAGAGTTGACAGAATAACTCTGAGTGTGCCCACACATGCCTCCTGCTGTTAAATGATTTTTAATTTCTTTTTTTATTCACCATTTTTTTTAGGATTTAGAGTGTGCTTATTTACCATCTCCCATTAAAAATCTAAATGATGCAAACTTATTGTTCTATATACAAATATCATATTTTATAAACTTGTAAAACGAAGCAATTATTTTTCAGCTTAGTGAGAACATAACATATGAAAAAATAGAGACTCTACATAGAATGTGATTCAGGAAAATATCTATACATAAAGATGTCTTAAAGTACACCCTAAATTAAGCCTATATTCGAGTTTTCTCTGTTAGGAGAGATTAGCAATCTCTTTTTACTGTATATATCTAAAAATACATACAAGCCCATTTTCTTTAACTCAGTTTATATATCAGCACAAGACCCATAAATACCTTCTTCGGATTTTGAAGAAATCATGATATTGCTTTGATTTGCTATGCCAATGCTATGCTGCTAAGAGGACTTTTTTATACAACACATTTGTCACAATATTTAGTAATTACCAGTAAGAAGTCAATTTTTTCTCATTATATACTGTAGCATAAACTCTTAATTGATGATGATTTATGATTTACTATTTTTGGCTTTAAGTGCATTCAAGATGAGGATATTTGTATGTTGTAAATCAAGACAAAACAGCCATAATTAGAACTGCCCACTAGAATAAGTGATATAATTAAGAGGAAAGTACAGCCTGGGGAGACAAAGAAAATTCTGGAATTGCCTTCGTTTGATAGACAGGTGTCTGCTTAGGAAGGTGGGAACCTTCCTTAGAACAGAGAATGTGAATTTCCTTCCCTCTGAATTATTATAACTTTAGAATCACGGGCTCTCAGGCAAAGGTATGGGAAAAGGAATAAGAGTTTTTTACTAGTATCTATAATGAGGTAAACAATCAACAAACAAAGAAACAGTAAACAAGGTAAAAAAAACAGTAAACAAAACAAAACAAAACTTAGTGGCAAATGTCCCTGGGTTTGTCAGGCACTTTCCCGTTTGGTGCAGTCACGGTCACGGTCAGAAGGGGCGCTGTTGGGCTCCCAGACCAGCAGGGCAGGTGCGATGACTCTCGGGAAGCTGCAGATGGCGCTGTGCCGCGAGGTTGGATCTGTGCCACACGTGTAATGGCGGACGGGTTGGAGCCGGGTGGAGCCCAGATGGACAGGGACGCAGCAGAGAGCCCAGAGCCGGGAGATGGAGCAGCCGGGTCAGCCCACCGGGGCCAGCCAGCAGAGGAGGCGGCAGGAAACTCTGCAGTTGGGGCAGGCAGGGTACCGAGCAGCGGCAGGCAGGCCGCGGGGTGGTGGTAGGCAGGGGGGTCTCGCTCCGCGGCGGCGCGGCTGGTAGATGCCCTCCCGGAGGGGACGAGAGGATCGGAGTCCCGTGACCTTCCCCCCAAAGCAAGGACTCACCCAGCAGGCAGAGAAAACCTAGTGCAAGACCGGGCCTTTTCTGCAGTTGCAGCTAAAAAAGCAGAGCCGCCTTTTCCCCGTGCTCTCTCTTCCAAGAACTCCGGGCGAGTGAGTGTGCTGTTATCAAATCTCCAATCTTTAGTTCCCCCCGCCTGGCAGCCAAAGGCTTTGTCTCTTTTGTGAGCGTAGATGGCCCTTAAAGACCGGTCATTAGTTGCTTAGCAACAGAATGGGAAAAATTCCACTTGCCCCCTGCCCTCCCCCCAACCTTCCACATTATCCACCCCGAATTTTTTCCATTCCAACATATTACATTGAACTTAAACTGTTAAACTATATACATACAAGCATTACTCTGATTATATACATACAGATATGCACACAGGCACAGTGTTATGGGCAGTTCAACCTCAGCTGAGGTCCCCCTGAGGTATGCATCGTGTCTCTCCATCCTCTTGCATCACCCACCAGGTACACCCTGGTCCTTGAGCAAAGACAACCCCACGGGTGGGTCTATCTTTGCTCAAGGCGGAATGAATCTAAACAGTTTTTCCCAGCATGCCTCTCATTTGCACCACTGGAACCTTATCCCCATCTGCTGTTTGCAAGGGTTCAGATTGGGCAGGGCCAGCTCTGTTGGTGGAGCCTCGGGTGTTGACTAGCCAGGTGGCCTTGGCTAGATGGTGTTCTCAATTTTTGAAAGTCCCCCCACCTAGAGCCTTCAAGGTGGTTTTGAGCAGGCCGTTGCATCGCTCTACTTTACCAGCAGCAGGTGCGTGATAAGGAATGTGGTACACCTACTCGATGCCATGTTCTCTAGCCCAGGTGTTTACGAGGCTATTTTTGAAATGAGTCCCATTGTCCGACTCAATTCTCTCAGGGGTACCATGCCTCCAAAGGACTTGCCTTTCAAGGCCCAGGATGGTGTTGCGGGCAGTGGCATGAGGCACAGGGTAGGTCTCCAGCCACCCCGTGGTGGCTTCTATTATTGTGAGCACGTAGCGCTTGCCGTGGCGGGTTTGAGGCAGTGTGATGTAATCAATCTGCCAGGCCTCACCATACTTGTATTTGGACCACCTTCCCCCATACCACAGGGGTTTCACCCGCTTGGCTTGCTTGATGGCAGCGCATGTCTCACAGTTATGGATCACCTGAGAGATACAGTCTATGGTTAGATCTACTCCTCGGTCTCGTGCCCATTTATAGGTGGCATCTCTGCCCTGATGGCCTGAGGCATCATGGGCCCATCGGGCTAGGAACAACTCTCCTTTGTGCTGCCAATCTAAATCTACCTGTGACACCTTTATTTTTGCAGCCTGATCTACTTGTTCATTGTTTCGGTGTTCTTCATTAGCTCGGCTCTTGGGGACATGGGCATCCACATGACGAACTTTCACAGGTAGCTTCTCTACCCGAGTGGCAATGTCTCGCCATTCATCAGCAGCCCAGATTGGTCTTCTTCTACGTTGCCAGTTGGCCTTTTTCCACCTTTCCAACCAACCCCACAGAGCATTGGCTACTATCCATGAATTGGTGTACAGGTATAGCTTTGGCCACTTCTCTCTTTCAGCAATGTTCAGGGCCAGCTGAACGGCTTTGAGTTCGGCGAGTTGGCTTGATCCACCTTCTCTGTCTGTAGCCTCTGCGACCTGCCGTGTGGGGCTCCATACAGCTGCTTTCCATTTTCTCTTTGCCCCCACAATGCGACAGGAACTATCAGTGAAGAGAGCGTAGCGTGTTTCATCTTGTGGCAGTTGGTTGTACGGTGGAGCTTCCTCTGCACGAGTCACTTGTTCCTGCTCCTCTTCATCGGTGAGGCCAAAGTTTTCACCTTCTGGCCAATTTGTGATTATTTCCAAGATCTCAGGGCGATTCGGGTTTCCAATACGGGCGCGCTGCGTGATGAGGGCAATTTATTTACTCTACGTGGCATCGGTGGCGTGGTGGGTAGAGGGAACCTTTCCCTTGAACATCCACCCCAGCACCGGTAGTCGGGGTGCGAGGAGAAGTTGTGCTTCTGTGCCAATAACTTCTGAAGCGGCTTGGACACCTTCATAGGCTGCCAGAATTTCCTTCTCTGTGGGAGTGTAGTTGGCTTCAGACCCTCTGTAGCTTCGGCTCCAGAATCTCAGTGGACGACCTCGAGTCTCACCAGGCACCTTCTGCCAAAGGCTCCAGGACAGACCATTGCCCCCGGCTGCAGAGTAGAGCACGTTCTTCACTTCTGGTCCTGTCCTGACTGGGCCAAGGGCTACCGCATGAGCGATCTCCTGCTTGATCTGGGCGAAGGCTTGTTGTTGTTCAGGGCCCCAGTGGAAATCATTCTTCTTGCGTGTCACCAGGTAGAGAGGGCTCACGATTTGGCTGTACTCAGGGATGTGCATCCTCCAGAAGCCTATGGCGCCTAGGAAAGCTTGTGTCTCCTTCTTGTTGGTTGGTGGGGACATCGCTGTGATTTTATTGATGACCTCGGTGGGGATCTGACGCCGTCTATCTTGCCACTTCACCCCCAGGAACTGGATCTCTTTGGCAGGCCCCTTGACTTTGCTCCTTTTGATGGCAAGACCAGCTTCCAGAAGAATCTGGATGATTTTCTCTCCTTTTTCGAACACTTCTTCTGCTGTGTTCCCCCACACAATGATGTCATCGATGTACTGCAGATGTTCCGGAGCCTCACCCTTTTCCAGTGCAGCCTGGATCAGTCCATGGCAGATGGTGGGACTGTGCTTCCACTCCTGGGGCAGTCGGTTTCAAGTATACTGCACGCCTCTCCAGGTGAAAGCAAACTGAGGCCTGCACTCTGCTGCCAGAGGAATGGAGAAAAATGCGTTTGCAATGTCAATAGTGGCATACCACTTTGCTGCTTTGGACTCCAGCTCATATTGGAGCTCCAGCATGTCTGGCACGGCAGCGCTCAGTGGTGGAGTCACCTCATTCAAGGCACGATAGTCCACAGTCAATCTCCAATCTCCGTCAGATCTGCGCACAGGCCAGATGGGGCTGTTGAAGGGTGAGTGGGCCTTGCTGACCACCCCTTGGCTTTCCAGCTCACGGATCAGCTTGTGGATGGGAATCACAGCATCTCGATTTGTTCGATACTGCCGGCGGTGCACTGTCGAGGTGGCAATTGGTACCTGTTGTTCTTCTTCCTTTAAGAGTCCAACTGCAGAAGGGTTCTTTGATAGTCTAGGCAAGGTGTTCAATTGCCTAATGCCCTCTGCCTCAACAGCAGCTATTCCAAAAGCCCACCTGAGTCTTTTCGGGTCTTTGAAATAGTCATTCCGGAGGAAATCTATGCCCAAAATACATGGGGCCTTTGGACCAGTCACGATGGGATGTTTCTGCCACTCCTTCCCAGTCAGGCTCACCTCGGCTTCTACCAGCGTCAACTCTTGTGATCCCCCTGTTACCCCAGTAATAGAAATGGGTTCTGCCCCAACATGTCCCGATGGCATTAGGGTATACTGTGCACCTGTATCGACCAATGCTTCATATTTTTGTGGCTCTGATGTACCAGGCCATCGAATTCACACAGTCCAAAAGACACGGTTTTCCCATGCCTCTACCTGGCTAGAGGCAGGGCTCCTCTAGCCCTGGTTATCATTCCCTTCCTGGGCATACATTCCACCATCAAGGGAATTTGACACAACATCTTCCCTTCTGCTGTACTCAGCAGGTTGGCTACGGGAAGCTGAGGCTACCTTGGCTCTGGCAGAACCTCCTCGGCTAGCGTTGCCCTCCTTAAGCTGGCGCACCCGTTCTGCCAGGACAGAGGTGGGCTTCCCATCCCATCTATTCATGTCTTCCCCATGGTCATTCAGAAAGAACCACAACTCAGCTCGTGGGGTGTACCCTCTCTCTCTAGCTGGGGGACGTCGGGCTCTGGTGTTGGGGCCTGTGACTCTCACTGGTGCCACACTGTTTTTCCTCACCTCCTCCCTGATCTCATCCCTGATCTCCTTCCTCATCTCCTTCATCTCCTCCTTCAACTCCTTAACCACAGCAGAGACCTGAGCCTGCATTGGGCCATTGACCACACTTGCATAATGCTTGAGCTTGTCAGCTACAGAGCCCACTGTCTCACGGTTGTCATCGGGATTAATCATTGCAATGTAGGTGACATATTGGGTTGGTCCTAGACTTGCCAGGTTCCACAACATTTGCCCTGTGCACCTGACCTTGTCAGGATCATTTTCATGCTGTCCGTCCCTCCCAAAAAGCACCTCCTGTACTGCCACTTCTCTCAGCCGTTGGATCGCTTCCTCAACGGTCTTCCAGGGCAATCTACGGTAGTTCTCCTGCATTCTGTCTTTGTGAACAAACCTTTCTCTTACACTCATTAAAAGCCTCTCCCAGAGAGAAATGGGTCCTGCCTCCCTCACGAACACCTTGTCAACACCCGCGTCCAGGGCCACGGATCCCAAATTCCTGGCCTCACCACCATCTACCTGCATGCCTGGGCCCATGCGGTCTCAAACTCGAAGCAACCAGGTTGAGAAAGCCTCGCCCTTCCGCCGCACAATGTCATTGTGCAGACTACGGATAGTGTCGTACGACAGGGACTCGGTGATGATTATAGGCTCAGGCTCCCCTACTGGTTGTGAGGGCCCTGGTTCCCCATCATCATTAACTGGGCGTACTGATTTGGTCTTATACTTCCTCCGCTGCACAGGGGCAAGTGCTGCTGGCTGTGACTGCCCTTGCGATTCAGCTGGAGCCTGGACGGTTGTAATGTCTGTGGGTTCTGCTGCTGCACCATCCACCTCTTCCCCTGTAGGGCAAGGAGAGGGCTTCTCACCAGCTGAGGAAGTGTATTCCCTCAACACCTGACGTATCTTTTCTTCCACTGCCTCCATCCAATTTGGTTGGTTCATTTCTGGGGCAGGCTGTTGGACAGGGTCAGGCCGTGGGGCAGGGTCAGGCTCAGGGACAGGGTCAGGTTTGGGGGTACTCTCAGGCTCTGGGACAACCTCAGGCTCTGTAGCAGCATCCCTAGTCTCTGGGACTCCACCCCTAGTCTCTATGGCAACATCCCTAGTTTCTGTGGCAACATCCCTAGTCTCTGGAGCCGCATTCCTATTCTCTGGGGCAGCTGTTAGAGTGGTTACCCAAGGCAGTCTCCCCCTTTCTCGGAATATAAAGAAGACTAGACCTATCAGCAACGCCAACCACTGTACAATGTCATTAGCATTTAGAGAGTATATGAACCCTCTGAGCCCTGGTAGGGTAGGCCCAAAGAAAGGGGTGAAGGATTGAGAAAAAGTTCCCCCTGGTGTCATCTCCTCACAAAAGGTACCATTACCAAACAGACTCCAAAAACATGTACTCACGGTGTTAAAGCCCTGTAACCAAGTGCCCGCCGTCCAAAGGACGTGAAAAATCCATAAATTTCTCATCTTATTGACCCATTGGGAGAACTGGATAACAACCACCACGACCTTAGTCATAAGACCCATCTTTAGACAGGGAGCTGCAAATGGGAAAAACGTGGCCACGAGAATGTGCCAGCCAAACCAAGGTATCTTAGACCACATGGTGCCACTTAATGAGGTTTCTATGTTCAGCGCACTAAAAATGGGTCTCCCAGAAACTTTTATTCCTTTTGCACCTTTTTCTCTATGCCCTCGAGCCCCACGTTGGGCGCCAAAATCTGCCTTCGTTTGATAGACAGGTGTCTGCTTAGGAAGGTGGGAACCTTCCTTAGAACAGAGAATGTGAATTTCCTTCCCTCTGAATTATTATAACTTTAGAATCACGGGCTCTCAGGCAAAGGTATGGGAAAAGGAATAAGAGTTTTTTACTAGTATCTATAATGAGGTAAACAATCAACAAACAAAGAAACAGTAAACAAGGTAAAAAAAACAGTAAACAAAACAAAACAAAACTTAGTGGCAAATGTCCCTGGGTTTGTCAGGCACTTTCCCGTTTGGTGCAGTCACGGTCACGGTCAGAAGGGGCGCTGTTGGGCTCCCAGACCAGCAGGGCAGGTGCGATGACTCTCGGGAAGCTGCAGATGGCGCTGTGCCGCGAGGTTGGATCTGTGCCACACGTGTAATGGCGGACGGGTTGGAGCCGGGTGGAGCCCAGATGGACAGGGACGCAGCAGAGAGCCCAGAGCCGGGAGATGGAGCAGCCGGGTCAGCCCACCGGGGCCAGCCAGCAGAGGAGGCGGCAGGAAACTCTGCAGTTGGGGCAGGCAGGGTACCGAGCAGCGGCAGGCAGGCCGCGGGGTGGTGGTAGGCAGGGGGGTCTCGCTCCGCGGCGGCGCGGCTGGTAGATGCCCTCCCGGAGGGGACGAGAGGATCGGAGTCCCGTGACCTTCCCCCCAAAGCAAGGACTCACCCAGCAGGCAGAGAAAACCTAGTGCAAGACCGGGCCTTTTCTGCAGTTGCAGCTAAAAAAGCAGAGCCGCCTTTTCCCCGTGCTCCCTCCTCCAAGAACTCCGGGCGAGTGAGTGTGCTGTTATCAAATCTCCAATCTCTAGTTCCCCCCGCCTGGCAGCCAAAGGCTTTGTCTCTTTTGTGAGCGTAGATGGCCCTTAAAGACCGGTCATTAGTTGCTTAGCAACAGAATGGGAAAAATTCCACTTGCCCCCTGCCCTCCCCCCAACCTTCCACAGGAATAAATTGACAGCCACAGAAGTTTGATTCATTCACTAGAAACAATATCCATCCTGCTTTCAAAACAGCGTCATTGACTCACTTCATGGATCTTTTTCAGCCGCAAAACAACTTTTTTTACTATTACCTGAGTAACAAAAATAATAAAAACTGCACTAAAATTTTGTCAGAAGAATAAGAAATACTAAGGATAATAAAGATATTTTTAAAGATATGTTTTTGTAGAATTAAAATTTTGGCAAATGAGAAGGATCTTGAAGCATGAATTTTTAATTAAGAAAGTTGAAGTAAAGAAACTATGAACCTAATATATTACACTGGGGGAAAATCAATTTAAACATAATCTTCTCAGTAAAAATGTAATATACAAAGAATTAAAAAGCAAAAATGAGAAGATTTTTTGTCTTTCATGTTCCTAAATCACAGAATAGCCTGTGTTGGGAGGGACCTTAGAGATAATCTATTTCCAACCATTCTGCCATGGACAGCAACTAACTTCAATAAAATTACGGATTGAATGAGCTTTTAGGTACAAGAATTGTTAAAACAGAATAGGATCACTGAATTTTGAGAAGTCAACACAGCAGAAATTGATTTAACCCTAAATAAATATGACAAACTGAGGTAAAAGCACATTTTTTTATATGTGAGTTTCAAAGCAACATGGCATGTTTACATTCAGGTTTGTTTCCTTTAACACAATACAAATAGAAGATGTTTTTCCAGAGAAACACCTTGGAAGGGAAGACTTTATGAGATCACTCATGACAGGGCTTGAGGCACTCTTCATAGCAATATGTCTGAGACTGTCATTCATAACTGTTTGTGAAAGAGAAAACTGCTGCTACTGCGAGGTTTTTCATACTTTTTGCGTAAATTCATCTCTTCTGTATGACAAAGCAGCAACACAGCTGAGATATGAAACTTGTGTTTGAGCAGCCCTATCCCTTCCATCCCAATTATGTATTTTTTTCTCTATTGTTGTCCTCCTAAAATGGTAAAAACCTCTATTAGTCTTACAGAATAGCCTCCATTAACTTTAGTTAAATGTGAGTCTGTATTCCATAAACATTTCCAGATGTTTCAAGAATTCCATTTTACTGACTTGGACGAGACAGTAGCTTCCAAGTTTTTCTATGTGTACTCTTTGTTCCGGTGACAAACAGAAGCAGCTTGATTCAAGAAAACTTTTTCCCACAACATGCAAGGTGAACATACCAATACGTACCAGAGCTCACCATTTGGTAAATTTTTTTTCCTCATTTTAGCTTAGATTTCTTAGTGTTTTAAGACTGCAGGCTGTCCCTAGGGTACTATCCTTCTTGGCACGCAGCAGAGCAATGGTGTTGCCTATTAGTTTCTCCAATTATTTACTGCTTCCATTGGTGAAAAAAAGAGCAGTGGTCTTCAGAGCATTAGGTGGCATTCACCTGATGAAGAAACACAGAAAACAACCAGGATCATGGTACAATTAAGATTTTTTTTGCAGTGAAATAACAGACCCAAGTGAAAACCAAAAAGGGCATGCAGCGTATTTGGATGTGTCTGAGTTACATGAAAAAAAAAAAAGAATTAAAGTGGGAAATGGAAGAAGGGAATGTGGTAAATCTGTAAGGTTGTCTATGCCACTCTAGAGAGAAATATGAAAAACCTTGTATGACAAAACAGACAGACCATATGTATAATTGAATGTCAGGTCCCAGAAGCAGTAATATTGGGTCATTCCATGCAGACTAATTAGCACTGCTTCCCTACAAGGCTAATTAGCATACTTGAGCTGACGAGTTTCTCTGTTGCTGGGGTACCTCAATGCCTGTACAGCTATTTTGTTCCCAAAGCCACAGTTAATCCTTTCAGAGCCAGCTCAGGCATCACTGCAGAGCCCTGCAATTATTTCAAAAGCCTTTCTAGCTGGTGGCAGACCAGAGGAAAAAAAAGCATCACTGAACAGGTCTGTGGTTTCACAAGTCACAGTAGAGGAGCAAGGGCCAAGCTGTGCAAAGATGAGCAGATGGAAAGAGCAGATGATGTCTCTTGAGAACTGTGACAGAATTTTCTCCACAACAAATGATTGTCTTATGTTTCTCAGTCTTGTACTGCAATTTAACAGTCTTTGATGTGTCTAACAGGTTTGTCTTCTAACCCTCCCTGGAACATTTCTTAGAACTATTTTTATTTTTTCCCCTGGGTTTAAGCAAGGAAAATGGTGTGGGAGGATTTGTTATTTTTCAGAGACATGTTTAAAAATTATAATTTGATAATTATGAACCATGAATAAGTACTAAATGCCTTTATATTTAATTACAATATATTATAAAGTCTTCCCCAGTGAGGAAAACACCACTTCAAAGCAAGAAAGCAGCACAATATGCAAAATTTAAAAAATATTTTACCCACAAAGAGAAAACCTGCTGGAATGCTATTAGCATCTCAGTATGACACCCATTATAATAATATGTGTATCATTCAGAAAGTCTAAGTAAAGAAAAAGAATTGCTTTCCATAGATTGGACAGGCTAAGTACACACAGAGAATATAATTAATTCAAAGATGTGAGGGCATATTTTTAAGCAATTTTTTTCACACTAATATTCAGAATTATGCTTAATTAAGATTACTGTATGAGGAATTCATATTTAGATATTTTGTGCGATATATTTAGAGGCACTAACACTCTGAGTTGTTCTAAATGTATTCCATTAGATAAATAATTTGCTAGTTCAACAAGATCTTCAATTAATGTAAAGAAAAAACAAATTGTAAAAGTCAAAATGCAGTAAAACATACTTGAAGCAGAGGTTCTTTAATACAATATATCTCTCTCACTTTCCAACATTTTTTTCCAACAAAGAAAAAGTGTTTTTTCCAACAGCATCACTTGTGCAGAAGAAATTGGGTTTGGTTATGTTGATGAAAGCACAAAATTAAATCTTATCTAAACCCTCTGAATATGTCTGTTCAATTCAATACCACATACAGATCTTAAATAAATATCCAATTGAAAATCTGTCAATCCCAAGCAAGCACAGAGATGATCAGCTGTTAACTCAGCACTAATGTGCAGTACGAGAGCTTTCACATAAAAATGTGATCCCATCCCTCTGCAATTTCCAGAGCCACAAGTTTTAAGTAAACAAATCTAAAGGGGAATTCACTGCTGAAATAAGTAATGATTCTTTGAAAACTGTAAACACAAGTTGGTCCAAACAAGTTAACTGTGTAGACAAAAGACAAAATTTAAAGGAGTGTTGGAAAATCAAACCTACAATGAGTAACAAAAAGTGAATAGAAACAATCACTGATATAATCCTTACTTCCAGAGGCATTAACCACAAAGAAACACTGCCTTGCTTTATGAAGAATGCTGTCACTTCAGAAACCTAAGATAGGATCAAAAAATGACCAGGAGCAAGAGGATCAATTTGGAATTCTTCTTTAATCAATAAATCCTATTCTGGCTCAAACAGTGAATTCACAACTACACCCTTATTAAGTAAGGTCGGTGTCTGTCCTGGATTTGGCTTTGAGTTGAGCAGTTGGGTTTTCTATTAGCTGGTGCAGTGCTGTGTTTTGGATTCAGTGTCAGAATAATGTTAACAATACACAGATGTTTTGCCTGTTGTCACCTCGTGCTTACCCTAAGTCAAGGACATATCAGTGTCCCTTGCTCAGCTAGTGAGGAAGTGCACAAAAAGCTGGGAGAAGGCATAGCTCGGACAGCCGAACCAAACAGGCCAAAGGGATATCCCACACCACAGGACATCACGCCCAATATATAAATGCGGTGGGTCCACCCCTAGCTGTCTCAGCATCCCAGGCCGGCTCCACCTGCCGTGGGAGGACCTCGGGGTTTGAGTGCCTGTCCCTGCCCCTGGATCTAGAAGGGAAGGCATGGCCAGGGCTCGGGATCCACCCACCTTTCCAGTAAGTTCTGTTCCCTTAGCTGTATCATTGTTGTATTTGAATTATACCCCTCCCTCTTTTGTAACTATTGGTTCTTGTACCCTTATCCCTCCCCTCGGCTCTTCCCTGATTGGTTAACCCTTTCCCCTTATAAGTGGCTGCACAGAGACATTTCCCTGAGATTCTCCTCCCTCTCTCCATTCCGAACACCTTGACCCCTTACCTTAATAAAGGAGAGCTTAGGGGAGACCTGGCACACCCTTTGTCTCCTCGCGTCTCCTTTTCCATCAGCACCCTGCACCTGACCTGCTTGCCTGGGACAGCTCTACCTCAGGGGTGAGACAGCCACCCAGTAGCCCACTGTGGCCAGAGCTTGTGCCTGGAGCGAGGGCAGCCAGGGGAGTCAGATGCTGCCAATAAGACAACAACTCAGAGGAATTACCTGGAAGGGGACTAGTTGCTGTTTTATCCTCTTTTTCTAATTCTCCCTACAAGAAGAGTGGTGGTAGGCAGAGGCTGAGGGACTGTGTGGTGTTTAATTCCTGTCTGGGGTTAAACCTTGACAATGTCTTAATATACTTTACTAAAATCCCCGTGCAGAGGTTATACTAATACACAGAGGCAAGGACTGGATCTCCAGGGGCTTCTTACCCTGCAAACAACCTGCTACTTGAATGTTATGTCTTAAAGAGTTGGAAGCTCAGTGTGAAAAACTTGCTAATGCTAAGCAGCAAGAGCAGTACCTAGGCAGTCAAGAGGGAAAAGGAATTACTGTCATCCATGTAATTCATAGTCCCAATTCTCTTTGCCTCAGACTTAAGCCCCATATGTTATTGGCATCCTTAAGAAACACCTGTTCTTTCTCTTTTCCACAGCATTGATTAAACACAGACTGGAATCAATGCACAGTAAACATCATTCCTAATCATAAGACATTTCCATCAGTCAAATATGATCATAGTTTCATCAGGCTTTATTTAGAGACTATTTCCCCAACTGAGATCCAAGCAGAGCTAATTTGGTGCTTGTTTAGTTTTACTCATCAAAAGCTTTTGTGACAGTCTCTTTAGTTGCATTTCTTTTCTGCTCTGTGTCCACACTGACAAGGACAGTATTATTATTGTCTTAATTATTGGGACTGAAGGCTTCTGGGTTTTGGGTGTGGGATATTTTTTCCTTTCCCAAAAAAAACCCCAGAAAACAAGCCACATGCAAGCTAGAAACCAAACACTTTGACAAAGGTGGTTGTGTCTTTTTTTCTTAACACTGCAGGAGAGACACCAAACAGGCTCTCTCACATCAGTTATATAATTTGCTGTTTTCTTTGTCAGACACGATAAATGCCCACTATTTACTTCCCACAGTGGATTAGGTTGCCAAACACAAAGCAAAGCTGTAATAACACCCAGGATGTCGAGATGCTGAGATGTGTTAATACACGTTCCCTGCAAAATATTTCTAAAGTATTACGGTCCTGTGTCTTCAGCATATTGGCCCCTGCTTCACTGAAAATGATGTGTTAAAGCTGGTTGAATTTCCCAATGACTTGGACTAGTTCAGGTATATCCAAAGTGCACAGAGAAGCTGTGGACTCCCCATCCTTGGAGGTGCATGGCATTTGACTGTTCATGACCCTGAAGAGCCTCTTGCAATGTCAAAACTGGCCCTGCTCTGAGAGAAGAGTTGTTTCAGACAACTTCCAAGGTTTCTTTCATCCCCAATGTTTCTGTGGTTTTAAAATGTTTCCACCACATCTGTTATCCTTGTCACTTTGTTGTGAGCAAAATTTGCAAGTTTTCCAAAGAAAATTTGATGGTTTGAGAGACGAGATCGTGTTACAGGACCACAAGTCAGGGATGTTTGGTTCCTCTTACTTGGATTCCACCCGTGGAGATTTGTGGTCCTCCATCCTCATTTTCCTCTCTCTTTACTCACAGTCTATACAGATAAATTAAATCAAATCAGAAAGTCATCACAATTCCTGAGACTCACTTTAGAGCTCATTCTATTCTCTACATCAATGCTTGTTTCATTTGTTCTGCAAAACACAACTGAGAACAAATTTTTTTTCTAAATTTGTATTTATTTTAAATAATTTGAACACTTAGCCTGTCAAATGATTGCCTTAGGGAATGCCTTAGTTGCCTTAGCTCAAATGATTGCCTTAGTTTTTAAAAAAACTTTAATTTTTATATAGAAATTAAAACAAAAAAAACCTGCTAAAAATTTCAGTATTCTGTTTACTAACAGCCTGTAAGTATAATGACTTACAATTTTGACATCCTTAACAACAACCTCTGAAGTAAAAAATGTTATTTTTGGACCTTTGCATTATTATAGAAAACAGCAGCCAAATTTCATAATGATTTGCCGAATTACAAACAAATGGTACTCTGAGAACTTTATCCTCTCTTCCACAATAAATTGATCTCAAGGAAATTTAAGATAATTTCCTAAGGTAATGCTTATTGTGTCATTCAGGCAAGAAATTATCCTATAAATCAGTCTGCAATTACAATATACAATTATATGAGAACTTTATATGCAAATAAATTTACTGTGCCCATTGTTTTTATCCTGTTTCTGCACAAAAAAACCTCCCATTTTGACACAGCTAAGAAATCACATTAGCTCTGGGAGTTCATATTTAAATATGCTCTTCACATCTACTGAGGGAAAAAATGCTCAGATTTCAAATATTTTTGATGGAATACTTCATAAGCAAAGCACACACTCCCTGAAGGATTATGCCACTATTTCCATTTAATTAAATTGATTAAATTAAAGTGAATGGTGGTCTAACCTCAAAAGGAAAATATATTTAATTTATGAAAAATGTTGCCATTCATTCTGCTGCATTGCATGTACAACACATAATGTCTCCAGTACGAGATTCCAGCTCTTCTAACAAGTTATTTGTTATATAAGCTTTAAGGTGATCTTGAACATTTGAAAAACTTCTCTATGTCTCAATGTATTACTTTAAAAATACCAGAGTCTCTTTCTCCTACCCGCCGGTTACATGTACACATAGCAGCTGTGGTAGTGAGCGTGTTAAGATAACTTTCAAAAATGCTACAATTCTGTACAGTTGCTGTGCATGCATTCTGCCAAGGAAAAAGCTCTTGTCAGAGCTCTGCTTCCCTCAGGACCAACAAGAGTCTCCGAGGAAGTATTACAGCATCTCTCAAAGGATATAATGCAATCAAACTGAATATGATGCATCTAGGTCACACACTAGGATAAAAGAAATGTCTTTAAAGATGACTGGTCCAGATCTTATTATTCAAAAATTATGTTGAATAAAAAATGATGATAAAAAATTATCATTATGTTTCAAAAAGGCTTATTTTGCCTGTGTTTCCTGCAATGGTCACCTTTAAATTGCTACAAGCCCAGGAACTGTTTTTTTTCTGGGGTTTTTTTTTTTTTTTTTTTTTTTTGTTTTGTTTTTTTTTTTTTTTTTTGTTTGGGGTTTTTTTTGTTGTTGTGGTGGTTTTTGTTGTTGTTGTTGTTTGGATTTTTTCCCCCTTTGTCTTTATTTTGCATAGGTTTTTTTGTTGGTTATTTTGTTTGTTTGGGTTTATTTTTAATGATTCTGTGACTTTTACCCAAAGGAAAATAAGCAAGGTTAATACCAAATTCTGGGCTGATGAGTTGGAAGGGGAAAACAGAATCACAGAATCACTGAAACTGAAGGGATCTCTTGAGATCAGCTGATCCAAGCCCATGCTCAGGCAGGGTCAGCCAAACCAGGTTATCCAGGACTGTGTCCAGTTGTGTTTTGAAGATCCCCATAGGCAGAGCCTCCACAGCCTCTCTGAGCTCCCTGTTCCCCTGTTTGATCAGCATTACAAGTAAAAAAGTATTTCCTTACATTCACATTAAATTTCATGTGTTTCTGTCTGTAGCCATTGCAACTTGTTCCTCTCATCAGATATTGCGGAGAAGAGGAGGACACTTCATTCACTGCTTCAGGCTGGAATCCCATCTCTCTCAATTTCTCCTAGTATGAAAGATGTCCAATCCCTAAATAACCCTAATGATCCTGTGCTGAACTCATTTGAGTTGACCAAGGAAGTTGTGCATGACCTGTCCCCAGAAATCTTCAAGGCCAGGTTGGATGGGGTGCTGAACAACAGTAGAATTATTTGATATTTCTTAATTTTTTCCCTATATTGTAATTGTTTTTTAAAAGCAGAACCATTTGTCACCTGGATTACCTCAGGTTCTCAAGACAGAAGCATCTTTCACTCCAAAGTTCTGTACTCAGCAACCAGAGAGGTGAAAATATTCCTTTTAATTTTTATTCCTTCCTTCTTCATACTCTGGAAATTGTTGAAAGAAAACTTTATTAATGATTGATCTGCTCTGTGTGTAACACTTTGAGTTCCTTCAGCACCTTATTGAAACATCCCCCTCTAAGGGTGATTAGCAGATTTTATGGTAAGGAAGAACATAATCCTAATTCTTCAGTTGCAGTCTTCATCTGCATTTATAAAAAAAGAAATTAAAATCTGAGGTGTCTTTTTCATTAGTTTGCCTTTGCAGCATCAACAATTAACCATGAGTAATAGCAATAATAATAATGAAAAGTATGTTTTGCCTTTAAAACTAATATGCACTTTTTAAAAGAAAAAAAAAAGGATTATCTTAAAGGGAAGTTTTCTTTAAAAACAGATTTAAAATATGATTACAGTTTAAAATATATTCTAAAGAGCATCTGAAAATCAATATGAACAGTTTCCCTCAAAAAATAAATCCTACTTGATAGACCACTCTTCATATATTCTTTCAAGCAATACATTAGAAAATATTAGTTTATGGTATTATTAAATTGGAGGGAAATCAAATAACATACCTGCTTGTTAAAATCGATTTTCTATAGATTTTTTTCATCTGGAGCTTTGGTTTATTTTCCTGTCCAAAACTTTACATCAAAATAAAATGCTGTATTTAGCACCAGTGTGACCTCACTTTGAGCGCTGTGGACGCTCTGGAGCCACCATTTCAGACGGGTGTGACAATCCCTGGACGTGCCCAGAGGAGGGCTGGGGAAAGGGCTGGAAGGCAGCTCCCATGAGGAGCTGCTGAGGACTACAGGTTTGTCTAGTTTGGAGAAAAGGAGGCTGAGGGACACCCTCCTCGCTCCTTTCTACAGCTTCCAAAACTGGGGAAGTGGAGAGGGAGGAGTTGAGCTTGTCTGGCTACCCTGGGGTAGGAGGTGCCTTCAAAGATGCATTGGGGACAGTCAGAACCGACATGAGCAAACATTTGTCCACCAAGAGGTGGTGTAAGCCTGGAATAGGCTTCCTGGAGAGATCTCAGTATCCCAAGCCTGCCAGTGTTTAAGAAACATTTGGACAATGCCCTTAACAACAAACTGAACTTTTGGTCAGCTCTGAAGTGGTCAGGGAGATGGACAAGATGATTGTTGTACGTCCCTTCCGATTGAAAGCAGTCTATTCTATTATTTTCTGTTCAATTCCATCCCATTCTAAATATTGAGTTCTATTTTCAGATATCACCAATGAACTTTACACTGATCCCAATTTCATATTGACAGACCGTTTAGTCAAAGTACAATTATTTTATTCCATAAGCCATGTAGAAGAGTTGAAGGAAATTAGTAACACTCTCATAAGTTGTTTTCAGGGGTTTTTTTTGTTTGGTTTGGTTTTGTTTTTTGTTTTTTTTTTCTGTAATTCTGGTCTATTTTATTTTGAAGTAATATGAATATAATCCTCTTTCATCATATATCTCACATATAGAAAGAAAAATATATAAAGGAAAACCATGAGCATGAAACAAAGTAAAGAAAACACTACCTTTAAAACAAACTTCCCACAAGAAAAAAGCTTTGATGTGGCTGAACATATGTCCTAAAACTTCATTTTAAAAATACGTTGTAAAGCAATTAAAGAAAATGCAGATGCAAAAGATAAGATATTAAACAGGAGAAGGATCACTGACTATAGCTGGGAGTTTGTTCCCATAAAATTTCTCTTCCTGGATATAAAAATCTTTAGGGCAGCCACAAAAAAGGAAAACATGCTCCAATTACTGAATTATGACATTTGAAAGAAGGAAAGAATATTGTGAGGAGAGAAAGAAGGAAAAAAGTTTTCTTTTTGTGTGTTTCACCTGTGTCACAGAGGATACATGCAATCTTCAGGAGCTGTCTATGAACATGCGTTTAATCTATTTCTGGTGATTAGGAATGACCCTTGGCTGCTATGCATTCTGCTCTCCCTGGAAGAGAAACAATTTTTACTTTAATGCACTTTCTTAAGTCAGGCAGATTCCAAAGAAAACTGATTTTGAATTATTTAAAAGGGAATTTAAAAAGATCATGAAAAAAATTGTTGAACAATGAATATAAAAGTGACATAAATCTGGAATTTAATGTTTTCTTTCCTATATCAATGCATAACTATTCAAGTAAGTAGCTTGAATTGTGGCACACATTTCAAGATGCAAGCATATGGAGTCAACAGTTATTTGACCGTATTCTTGAATGACAATTTACATTTTGAAACAAAATTTACAATTTAAAACTTCCTTGAAATAGATCCAGAGCTGTAAAGTTTTAGTATCAACCATTGAACTTGCACTGACACCTAGAAGAATAAACTTTGCTAAACTAGATATACATGAGATATATTCTCCCTTCAGTGCATCCTCTAGGAACCCTAGAATTCAATAAACTGAGACGATGAACTATAAATGTTTTGTTTCACCTTTGTCCACCTTTTAGAGCATATTCATAGTTTTTCTCCTTTAAATTTTTCAAGTAACAAAAAGGATGTAATCTAAAACGTATGTGATACAAAAGTCTGTGATCGAAGGCTCTCCAAGCCTCAAAGTCTACAGCCCAGAAGAATTTTTTTTTTAGTTATTCATTTGACTTGGAAAATTCCAGGCTGAGGAAGTTGGGTCTCTTCAGCCTTAAGAGAAGAAATCTCAGGCAGACTTCCCTGATCAATATCTGACCAAAGGATACAGAGAAGATAGAGGCAGATCCTCTTCAGAGGTGAACAGAAATAGGATAAGAGTAAACAAACATGAGCTGAAATATGGGAATTTATGATTAAATATGAAGAATAAACATTTTCTAGCATGAGGTGAAACATTCAGAGAAAAGTGTTTCCTTCCAGAAAAGATATGGGAGACAGAGGGGTTAAAATAAATAAAGAATGCTTTTCATTTAGAGAGACAACTTTTACACACCTCACATTTCATAGCGACAGTGTAATCTGTTTCAAAAATCTTCTATTGTGCATAGGAGTGACGAGTCTGATTTAAAATTCACTTAACATGCAGTTTGCATCCTGACAACTGATGCATATACAATATTAGATAAAAATCTGGAAATGCAGCAGGCATGTAATCATGCAATAACTTCTACCAGTCAGGCTGAGATAGGAGATAGGAGCTGGGAATCAAACCTATCAGAGCAGCAGGAGCAGAGGTTTGGGCTGATAAGATGCAGTTATGTAGTACAAGGTGGAGAGAGGGCTGGCAGCCAAAGTCAGGCAGCTGCTGAGTACAGAGAACACATTTATTTGGTCAGAGACCCTGAGAGGATCCTGCTCAGGACACAGTCACAGTCAACATTATCTCAGCCTCCCTGGAATGGCAGTAAATCTGTAAACTACCCAAAGAATGTGAGAAACTTTACTAGGCAATTATTATTTTCTCTAGTGGATGGCCGCTGAACAGAGTGTTGTATAAATATATAACACATTGTCTGAATTTAAAGGTTATTCTCCATCTACTTTCCTTCTCCTCCCCCTCCTAAGAGACTGGTGTTTACTTAAAAACATGTTCAGGTTTATTTTGATTTTAACTTTTTAGACCCAAAGGTGCCTGAGGCTATATTGAAGTTGGTTTTATGAAACTTCGGGAACACTTAGAAGGAAAGATTTCTTCAGTAAGCTATCAATATTTCCCTTATAACAGGGGAAAAAATAAATTGAGAAATGCTGCCGGAATTTATGAAAGAATAGAAAATTTCTCAGGATTTACCAAGTACAAGTTGACTTTTCTCTTAGGATAACAGCAAATATGAATTTATTGAGACACTTTGTTTTATATTCAATGATAGCACAGACTAACATGCAGGCATAAAGGAGTCAGATTAAATAATTTAGTAGGAGAATACTGTGTATTGTGAAAGGGAAAAGTTTGAGAGGAAAATGTGTTAGTTTGGCATAATCAGTATATTTAATTAATAGTGAGCTGTAGACTAGATATTTCCAGCCCTGGGGTAGTGATTTCATGGACCAATTGGAAGCTCTTTTGAGACAAGTGTCTGAAACAGACATTTCTTAGATGCTTCTTCCACCAACAGAAAACACAACCATTTACAATGTCTTTATGCTTGTTTGAAGGTCTATTGCCTAATTCATATCCATGAAATTTCTGAATGAAGCCAATATTCCTTGTCCTTCTTTTAAAATTATAATTACAGTGATTAAAATCTCAAGCAAGTTTTACATTTTGCCTTTACAGGATGAAAGATTAATAAGGTTTGAATCCTGAAAAAAAAAATTATAAAACTCTGCTGCCCTTACATTTTTTCAAAGTTACAGAAAAGGCCAGAAAAACCCTTCATTTGTATTTCAAACAATAATGTCACTATGTATTGTGTGTTTCTTGTTGTTCTCTATGTCTGAAACACATTTTAAACAAGCTCCCTGTTTCGCATCAAATGCTGGAATTGCTTCATACTATGTGTTCTTCCATTCACAAGGTTTTGAAAATAAAAATGCAGACCTATTATTTTGTTGGTTTACTCCTGATAACTTCTATCTTTGCTTGAGTTATCAGTAGTTTATGGATAGGCACAGAAAAGCTATAAAAAATTACTGCCCTATATATATACACACAGAGAGAATATATGCCTATATATAAAATACAGAAGAAAAACCCCATTTAAAGTGTGTAATACTCTCATGCTCTGGCAATGGAGTCATAGACACCTAATACTTCAAACCTTACAACACATTAAACCAGGAAAATACAGTCCCACCTTTGCTCTACAAACAGCAGAATAAAGACATGTGAAAGGCAAATATCTTTTGAAGTTCAAGCTCAGACTCTACGTGGTGATACAGGGAAGGATTGTACCTTGTGTTATCAGTTCCTTTTTCATTAGAAAAGCCTTTTTTAAAAAATCAAAGAGAATATTTGTAGCTCTCTTCTCCCTCTACAATGAATTTTATGTTTCTGAGACAAGAATAGACATGATGGCTCTTTTGTGTTGTAGGTTTGTGCCAGAAGTGCCAGTGGAATCAACATCCCCTATTAGAGAGACAAATACTCTGAAGAGTTGAGCCTGTCAAAATAGATGGAAAAAGAACCTTTTGCTCCGTCTTCAAATAACAGATGCAGCATACAAAAGCAATACTCCAGACCAGCTCCGATAATTCTTATATTGAAATTAAATTTTATAGTGAACAAGTGGACTTCTGTAAATATTTCTTATATTGGACAGCAGAAAAGGATTAAGATCTACAAATACTAGAGTTCTTATTGATATGACAAGAAGTTTTTTGTGCTGAATAATAAGAGGACTACTGATGAGAAAAAGGTTAATGAATATACTGAACTGCAGTTGCCATGGGAACCAGCAATGCCTTTTACCTAAGATTAGATGCCGAGATAAATCAGGTGCATGGCTGTATCTGTATGCTTGTGGGAGGAAGGTTATTTAACTTGAAGAAATAAATTCATGAGACACAGACAAGAAAATGCACTATTTCATATTCCATTTACATCCTGAATTGTCCACCCTTAAAACCATGCCAGCAATTTAGCTGTTGCAGTGAAATAGCTTCGGGTTGGGAAAATCAACAGCTGTTTTTCTCCAAGGTCAGATGACTCAGCAGAGTAAAATCTCCTCACAAATAAACTAACTTTAATGAATGAACTCTATTAAAAAAATGAACCTACAGGTGCTTACTGAGTCCCAAATGCTTCCAAATTCATAACTAGTACATGTATCCAAACACTCTAAATGTGCCCTAGATCTCAGAATACATATCTTATTGGTAATATAAATCTCAATGAAAATTTAGAAATGTACCTTTATCGGTACACTCCTTTGGCACACAAGCTCAAAAGCACTGTAAAAGTTCTGCCGACTCTTTATCTGATTATCTCTACTAAATGAGGGATAAAGGTACTTTGAAAGTAATGTCACTTTCTAGAAGAGAACATCTTCAACTTTTTCATCTAATATAATGTATTCAAATTCAAGATCACAGTGCCTTTGTATGCATTAAAAACAATCAATAAATCCTACTTTTTCTATCAGTGTGCCAATGACAGATGATTTGATATTGAGTCAATTTTATCATCCAGGTTTCGCTTTTTATCTTATTATTTCAAGGGTAGTTTCATTACTTGTAACACTATTCTGATACCCATACTTGCAGGTGATGGAGGATTTCCATTACAGTTTTAATTTATTATGCCATTTTCTTTTCTTTAGATTTTGGCACAGGAAAATTGTGGTAATTAACTTAAATCTATTGTGAAATGGACTGTAATAATAATGAAATCTGAATTTGAAATTAAAAGCAAAGCACAAAGACCTGCAGAGCAGATCCTGGTCTAAATGTTGCTTTTAGTATGCTATTACCTACCTATGAGAAGTAAAATGCAGTTGTGAGGAGGACTGTATGTGAAGAAACAGAAAGACTATTGAATGCCAGAATCATCTGCAAATTCTTTTTTTTCTTTTGCCACTGAAATATTCCCTTTTCCTCTCTAGGAGGAACCTAGGTAATATTTCTTTATGAGAGTGCACAGGAGGACCTCAGCTATGGACAATCACAACCACCTTTTTATTGCTGGTGTTTGCTTCCCAGATTTTTTTCTAGCGTGACACAGTTCATCGTGGAAAGTATTAGGCTTTGCCTGACCAGTTTGAGATACACCAATTCTGCGTAACATAGGATGAAATTGAGAAAAAGTGAACTGCAGCATGGAATGTACACACAAAACTTATAAAAGTGCTTTCAAAAAGGAAATGGAAAAACTGCCTTTTTTTTTTTTTTTTTCTGGTGGTGGTATATTGAGCAAATGTAGGAAATAAGTAATGTGCATATAATTATATTGTTGTCCTCTATCCCATGACCCTAACAATACAAATCAACTAATGCTGTAAACATATGGACCTGATTAGTTAATTGGTGTCATTTTCTAAGGATGTAGGCCGTTGTTTGCATCACATGGTTTGGGAAAACTAGAAATTTCTCCCACATTTAACATTCTAGAAAACATTCAATGATGTCTCTTCCTGAAGTTTAATTAATTCAGCAGAAGAAATTAGAAAAACTTCATTGTTTTACTTCAAGATTTGTAACTAAATTTGTTTCTAAGGAAATTTCTCTTGCATTCAAAATTTTAAAAAAGCATTAATTTAATAAAAATGTGCAATCAGCATTTTTTCTAGGTGAATCAGACAGAATTTTTAATATTTTGGCTTATTAAAGACCTGTAAGCATTCAAATGACCATGCTATTGAAATTATCTCACAAATTAGTTTTGTACATTAAGAATACAACCTAGAGCAGGAATCAAAAAAGAGGAATGTCAAAACCATCCTTTCTGTTTATCTTATTTATCTCATTACGTTAACAAAATAAATCTCTGTTATTCGTATGCCCCATCACAGATTCTAACAATGGGGCACATGCAGACTCCCATAATCCATTCTCTACTGGTTTTCACATTGCAAAAAATATCTTGTCTAATGCTTTATTAAGAGCTATAAAAAATCAAAACACAGAGTGTCTGAAATTACAATTACTGTTTTAGGAATGAAAAAAACAAACACATAAGATGCTCTCAGTCATCAACCCTAAAATAATTTAATATAACCTGTCCATCCATCTCCAAAATTCAGCCAAATATTAAGATCAAACGAAACTCACTTCATGTGTACATCACTGCAGATCTGCTGGCTCCTTTTGTGATGATTTTGAATGGAGAGCTAATACTTTCAAGCTTTAGGGGGCCTGATGATGGCAATATCCTACAGCAGCATCTAGAAATGTTTGCATACCTGTTAATGTAGAAACACCATACTGCAGCCTAATAAAGCAAAAGAAACTTACAGACATATACATAAAATAGCCCAATAAAGTTTTGATTGATGTATCCATCTACTTAATTAAATCCAAAAAATCTGTTTTAAGAAACCTCAAAGTTCGTAGACTATTTTCATTCAACAATTAGAGCCAGAGCTAGAAGCTATAAGGGTCTTTAGAAAAAGGCTCCTCTAATGCCCATCAGATGCAGGGTGGTAGAAGAGAGCTTTCTAGGGACTGCTATTATTTAATTTTTTTAAAATAAAATCTGAGTTACTTGTGTAATTTTCACACTAGAGGGTGACATAACAAGGAGAGCATGAGTACATATATGTAATGGAAAGCAATTATTTTATAAGTGTGTCACCACATTCTAGTCCTCTGATTTGCTAGCACTACACAAACTGCTTTGCCCCCCTTTTTTTACTTAAATTTTGAGCTTAGAAAATGCTTAAAGTAGAATTTTTAAAGCTTAAAAAAAAAAGTAATTTTTCACAGCAGAATAATAAAAATACATTTAAAAAAAGAAGTAATAGGTGTTTCCTTTTCTACATATTTAAAGAGAGCATCATTCATGTGACTTTTACTTACACATATTTCACTGATTGTTGCCATAAACTTTCATGACTACCCTGCCTTGCATTGTGGTTTTTCTCTTCAGCCAGCAACACCTTGAAGATGAGAGGAATAAAATGATTATGAACTATAATTTTAATATATAATTATATATATATAATATCTAATTTACTTAATACCTTTACACATTTTTTTCCTCCTTCCTACAGACAAGGGGAGCTCTGAAACCTAAAATGAAAGCTGAGCTGACAAGGTTTGTTTTTTCCTAGGTAAGAGGTAATCTAATACTCTGATATAATGTTGTAATGGTGAGATTGATTACAGTTGTAAGAAAGGTTTTCATACCTGTACTTTTATTTTTAAAGACATTTGTGTTCATTTACATCCTTTGGTTTTGCCTAGGATAGAATTATTTTTTCTCATAATATTTACTGTGTTTTGGGTGTGTCCTGGAAGCAGTGCTGATAGCACAGAGCTGCTGTTGTTATCAGTATTTGTGATGAGCTCTCTGGCACTCCTGGCAGTCATGGTCACCTCTCAAAGAGCCCTTTCAATGCTCTGCAGGGTCCTCACAGCTCCACCTTTCCCACTCACTGACTCTAAGTTAAATTTTCTCAAGTGTTTTCCAGCTCAGACTCCTGAGGTGAATCAAAACCTCGAAAATTTATAGCTCATGAGGTGTTAGGAATATGTGCAATATTCAAGAGCAACCAAGGGGATAATGGTGTTTGGCCTTAACTTGCCAAACAGAAAAAGCAGGCACACTTTCATGCTTGAATTCTTCTTACATTTTCGTTTTGCTTCGTATTTTCAAACAGCCAGGGACAGTAGGAAAAATAACAAAACATAGTAAATATTTATAGTTCTCTTAAAAATCTCTTCCTTTTATGACAACACACTGGGTAAAACAAAAGCTTTTAAAATGCTAAAATAAGTCAGTCCATTGCAGTTTTTAGCAATTCTGCCACTCCCCATGATCTTGCTTCCTGTAGTGAGATTAGAGGGGGAGAGGAGGAAAAGCATCTATATATTGGTTGGGTAGTCCTGCCAACTTTATCAACATCTTCCCTCTACAAGCAAATTTCAGATTTATGAAGTTATTCTACTTCAGAAACTACAGGAACTGATATTTTATATTTGCCTACTTGCAGGGAACTGTACAGAAAATTTATACTTTGAGTGCATGAACATTCAGGATACATAAAAATGAGTAAGCATCCTTTTTTGCCTTGTATTTGTGTTTTAATTGAGAATCAAAGCCAAGCTGGGGAAACATATCATTGTTTATACAACCACTCAGCTTGACAAGGCAGATGGAAAATTGGGCTAAAAATAGAAAACATTGGAAAACAGTTTTTGCTGGGTGAATTTCAAATACAGAGGTAGGTAAGTTAGAGGTGTATGCACCAAGCATAGCACACAGAGAACCACTGGCTAACAAACACACAGCTTGAGCAGGAAAATTTATTGGCAACCTTCAAACAAGTGCAAGTGATAAAAAAGGAATGACAGTCTGCAATACTTGATTTCTTGCAGAGTAAATACTTGCAGAGATACATTAATAAGATGTAGTTTACATGAATCATCTCTTAAATACCTCAATTTTTTTCCTAAGCAACAGGGTAAAAAAAAACAAAACAAAACAAAGGAAAAAAAAAAAAGGAGAGGATAAATACTAAATACTTGGAATACAAAAATATCCTCTTCCGGAGTTTTTGTTCCAGATATTTGCCTACTGAACTGCTCCTACTTTTGTCCAGTTAATGAGGTTTCCTAGAGATTTCTATACAGAAGGACTGACCTTAGTCACTCTAAGTTTTTCTCTGCAACAGAAGAGATAGCCATTACTGTATAAATTTTTTTCAGGAAATACACTATGAAATAATATGAAGTGATATCATCAAATCTTGGAGATAAGAAACGTGGCTCAGTTTAGCCTGAAGCAAACTGTGAAGCGAAGCACTTCACAGACAGCAGGTATTTTTCTAGGTACATCTACCCCACACCTCAATTCACCACATGCCACAAATTACGTCCCAACACCTGTTAACACAGATAAATTCATAACAAAAACCACAGCTCCAGCATTGCCAAGGAAGGTAAAGGTTATCCTAATGTCTTGGATTTCTGAAGTACCAGGAAACATCACTATCTAATTGCAAAGCTTCTGTCATTTTGACCATAAAACAAAGTGACAGTCTGTCAAAAGAGAGAAATAGATTACAGAGAATGGAAACTTCTTGTATTTTACAGATACTACGTATAGACATCCATACAGAGGAATGCACACCCACACACACCCTTAACTGACATCTCTTACATCCCTTGGAGTCGCTCACTTTCCAGGTATCAACTTCAAAAAACCACTCCCAATACTAAAATTACATTTGCAGGGCTATCAAGCTGTCTGAAGGGGTTTTTTCCCTCATTTCAGTGTGTAGTTGAATGGATATTAAGTAAGATTGGTAAAAGTTAGTCTAAAGAAAAATAAGGAAAATCCTGAAAGAGCTGTTAGCCCATTAAAGAAAGAGTCTGCTTGTAGGCAGCCACAGACTCCCATAGCAGTGGTTGTCTCATAGCGGGTGATATGAAACCTGAAAAAGAAGGATCCAATTGTCTGATTGTTGACAAATAGAATAGAAAGCTCTGGGGTTTTTTCCTAATTTACTGACAAGATATTGAATATATAAAATAAGAAGTCAATTCTTTGTTATCACCAGTAATTTTTTATATATTTATCGTACACTCATAACAATACAAAATTTCTTTTTTGTGCTTCACTTCAAAATTCCCTTTTGCCTCAGTTATCTTCAGTTTACCTCCTGTCTGTCAGATATTTGCTTTAAAATGCCACCACTTGCTGTCAAGTCACAAGTTCCCACCCATCTGATCAGACATGAAGATACAGGAATGCTTAAAACAGAGCAGAACAAAATTTGGAAGTAGAAGGGGTTTCTTGCTATTAAAAGTACTAAACATCTGTATTCAGAAAATGTAAAAATTAGGTATGCCAACAGGTGAAGAGGGCTTTAAACTAAAGTTGCTGGGGAAGGGGAACCTCAATGCATCCGACTTCTATCAGTTTGATGCCAGGGACAACAATAGATGCCCAGACCCTGGAGAGGGATCACAGGTCAGCAGCAGAACACCTGAAGAACTGTCCAAAGGAGTTCCAGCCACTCCAGCTGTTAAGTTGGCTGAATCAGGGCCCTACTTAAATATGAATACATGTAGGATGGAGAATGAACAGGAAGAGTAGGAAGACATTCTTCCCTGTGAGGGTGGTGAGGAACTGGCTCAGATTTCCCAGAGAAGTTGTGGCTGCCCCATCCCTGGGAGTGTTCAAGGCCAGGCTGGATGGGGCTCTGAGCAACCTGAAATAGTGGAACGTGGTGGTACAAGACGACTTTTAAGACTCCTTCCAACCCAAACAATTCTCTGATTCTATGACTTAAGCAAATAATGCTTGTACTACAAAATATATTACAGTTTTTCAAGACCTAAGCTACACAGTCAGTTCTTTCCACTTTTTTATCCACCTTTTCTCTGTTGACTTTTCAGACAGAAGTGAGCATTCGAACATTGTAACCAAAGCAGACAAGCATATCATTACTGCCACATCAGTCCACTGTGTGAATAGAACAATTTTGTCTGGGTAATTTTGATAATAATAGTTATTAAATCAGTCCAGAAATAAAGTGAATCTCCCCAATTAAGCAGGTACACTGGCTACAACAACTGTGATGTTTTGAAGATATTTAAGGGTGGACTACTATTTCTTTTGAATAAATGGACTATAAATAATTTTCCTATCCATATATGTGAGCAGAATCTGATAAAGACAATATTTAACAAAAATATATTTAAATTGATAGTCAATAAAATTAAAACAGCTAAGAGGGCACATTAAATTCAAAAATTAAAAATATGTAACAAACAAAGTACTATAGAAATGTTCAGGGTAATAAAATATAAAAAACTTTAACACACTTAAAAGGCAAACTCTATTTGTAACAGTATTTCATTAGGTAAGGAAAAAAAATCTGTTAAATCAGTAGCAAGAAAGAACAGTGACCTCATCATTGGGATAGTATTAGAAAACACTGAGGGAATTCAAGTATATCATGTATAAGTGGAATTTAAGAATTGGTTCTGGTTCTTAATTCTTAAATTATATTTAAATTTGATTTTCTAATATTATTTTTGTTATGCTTACCATGTAGATAATAATGTTATGTTAATAAGCTTTGAACATAGCAACAAATTATATTTTTTGTCTTGAAATATTTGTCATTTATTATAGATATTTTAAAGAATATGAGTCAGTTTACTGTGATTGAATCAGTCATCATTACTGTTTCTCTGTTTCTTATAATATTAAAATTATCTTTTTATAAGCAGTCTCCATAATGTGAAGTTTGTGCAGTGCAAAATGTGTGGGGGAGAGGCAGAATTCCAGGGGTGAAATGGAGTGGGGATGGGGAACGATTGTCTTTGCACTTCTGCCACAGGAAGCTGCTCTTCCCAAGAATGCTTTGAGGAAAAAAACCCAAACCATACAATTTCTGCTGATGAAACAACTAAGATTGAAAGAGGTTGCACATAATAGAGAGAGCAAGCAAAGAATGTTTTCCTTACAAGTTCTACATTTCACAAAAAAATGGGAAATCATGGGAAAAGGAATGAAGACTGCCACACACCTGTAAATTGACATTTTCCATGCTCAATCCACAGCCCACCCAGGAGTTTGAAAATCTGCCAAAAAAAAGTACGTATTGAAATAAATACAGTGTGTTTCTAAATAGTGATTTATTTCCATAAAAATACAAACTTCATTGTCCAAAAATTTGGGCAAACTCTGGCAAAAAGGGATTTTCAGAAAGGAAGATAGAAGGTGAAACATTCAATTTTGGCATTTTAAAGTTAATTGGTCTGATTTTCTTTCTTTTCTATCTAAAAAAAGGTATTTGCAGGAGAAAAAAACATGAAAATCTTTAATTTCAAAAGGCTTTTCACAGAAAATTATGTGTTTTATCTCGGCTGCATTTTAGTCTTCTATGATCAAAATAAAAAATATATTCCTCTCAATAAACCAGTACACTAAGCACAATCCATAATTAATGGTCTAGAAGCATTGGTAACCACTGTGTAGGAAGAAAATGCCAGACGAACGACTTTTCAAACAATTAATGAAAAAGTCCATGCAGAAGACCAGAGTATAACAGAGGTATAATAGAGAATTACACTGAAATTTCTATCCATATGTTTCCTTTACCCCCACTCTGCCTTCTTACAGTGAGTCAAAAATTTACTGCAATGTTTTGGCAAGAAATTCTGTGTGGTTTTGAGTTTTGGGGTATTTAAAATGTCTGATAGAAGGTATTGTTTTTTCTGCTGAAGAGGACAAACTCCTGGGAAGAAGAGAGGTAAAAGAGCAGGAGCATCTCTCTCTGTGAGCAAAGGGTTCTGGAAGTGGTGCCTTAGAGTTGCAGAAAGATGGTGATCACTGCCTCAGGTACACAAAAAAAGATTTCTAGGCTTCCCACTACAGGATGAATATGATATTGGTAACCCTGGGTGCCAGTTCTAGCCTTTCCCAGCAAAGTATTGCTCAAAATAACCAAAAATTATGTGAGAGAGGGAGAAGGTGCAGGTGGTATGTTTATTGCTCCCAAATACCGACTCTAATTAACTCTTCCCTTCATTTCAAAGGTAAAATTTGCATTTCAATAATTTTTATCTTCTTTCTCTAACAGTATTTTCCACCCATGGTAACAAGAAATTTCATGTTAATACCCATTTTGAGCGTACATTGGACATTAATAATGCCAGAGAATTTATTCAGGGTCTTCCAAACAAAACATTGTCACTGTTTGTAAGTAGTTTGAAATGTTGTGCAGACTGTCTTTAAATTCACAGAAAGCATCTCTTCATTTTTAAGCTTTATCTTATAATTCCTGTGGCTTTCCAAATGAGTTTCTAGCTTATTTTAGACTCAGAAAGTCAAGCCTGCCATGTCTACCTTCATTATCTGATATAAATAAAATGGAAAACAGAAAAAAAAAAAAAAAGTATGTTTCAAAGCTTTTCAAAGGGTTTCACTGAAAAAATGAAGTTCTTATAATTGTTTCATCTCCTTTGACTGACACAGTTTCAGTATTTATTTTCCAATCCTTGACTCAGGAGACAGTGAAAAAAAGCTATTAATTGTCATCATCTTACCACTGATATTTTTTAATGCTTTTTACTATATAGAACCCCCCACTACAAGGATTATGTAACACCTGTTTTCTAAGAACTTCCACAGCTTCTCCCCTACTTTGATCCGTCCTTTAGCAGTGACAATATCACCCTTGGTCTCAGGAGTCTTCACTAGTTTCTACCACATTTCCAGGTACAGTTCAAGACACTCATTTTATAGTTCAAATACCTCTTTTTCTGTGGACTATTACTAAGTCAAAAGCTTCATTTCTTCTGTAGTAGTAAAGATGTACTGAAATACATAACCCAAGGTGAATTTTATTTCAACGGGAAGAAGCTGACAGAATACTGGCAATCTTTAGTAAGGCATCCCCAGGGCATAATAAACTTTCTTCTTTGATCTCAATATATGGACATTTTGACCAGTAAAGTATCCATGAAAGTGGATAAGTACTTTCTCTCACAGACTTTTGAACGAGGCCATTTAAGAAGACATTGAAAATCTAAACTTACGGCACATCTTTGTGTCCTACTGTTTAAATGGTAAAAGGAAAACTGTATTTCTGAGTCAAAATGAGAAAAAAGAAAGCAGAAGTCACATAGATCCTCCAAAGAATACTACACTCAGAAAACAGAGCATAAATTTATTTCTTTTTCATTGCAGCAAAACCACTGAAAATGTAGCAATACAGTGTACTTTTATGTAGAGGTGGTAAAAAACTCACACTGAAAGTGAAGGAAAGGACTACTCTATGGGCAACTCAAATTATTAAACCATGCATGAATCTGGATTTAACCATCTGCATAAGCAACAGAGTACAAAATACATGTTAGAACCCCTTCTAAAATAAGGACAGCTAAATGACATTTTCAGAGTGTGCGACATTTCAGTTTACAGCACTGAAAATTTTCTCTCTTGCAAATGTTTCAGTTCTCCAGATTTAAACTTCACCTTCTGAGGGTAAATTTTTCTCCCTTTATCTTCACTGTAAAAGACAGAAGCTGAAAAGGAAGAGATGCAATTAAGACTTAGTGATCTTGTGAAAGATGACATAGAGCATTCTGGAAGAAACAGAAAGAACAGGGGAAACAGATTCAAGGAAGAAGATTAAAGGGTGGAGAAGTTGAGTTGGGTGACAGATGACGTGAGTGGAACAACAAAACAATGTGTATGAAAGGGAAGAAGGTGGGAAGGAGAAGGCAGAGAGAATTGAAACGAAAATGTCTGAGGGAGGCAGAAGGTAGAATCTCTTTGAATGGGAAGAAATGAGATGCTTTGTTTAAACAGCAGAGATAAGACTGAGAAAACTGTGTAGGATCAAAACTATCAACAAATGGAAGAGAAAATGAGTGGGGTGGGGAGACAGAGAGGGAAAAAAAGAGGGTATCACAGATTTACAAAGGCAGAAAAATACTGTAACAAAAACAACAAGCAAGTGAAAAATGGGCAGGACAGAAAGTGTATGTGTTTATTTTCATACCCAAACCTTACTGAACTGAATGCATGCTACTCCAAACAGTGCTGACTGGCATAATCTCAGACATTATTGGCTCTAAGAAAACTTGAGAGGTCTGGCGTATTCCAGATTCAGACAGGAGACCTTGCAGGCTGGAAGTAGGCAAAGCAGCCTAGCTGCAGCCTTGAGAGCCGCAGTGCGACAAGCAGAAGGGGCCTTGAGGCAAACTTTATGGTTTATTTGTATTCCCTTTGATGTGTCTTTTCAAGGAAATAATAGCCTGCTACACAGGCCACTTCTAACAGGTTTATTTCTATAAAACAAATATATTGAGTTTATTGACCACATTCTCCCAACCACTTTGCAGATAATGTAGGGATGTAAAGCTGTAAACTTGGGTTAAGTGGTCAGGTTTACATCTTCTCATCTACACCAGACAGGTAGCCCAAGACAGATGGGGTAAAATGGAAAATTTCCTTTTTTGTGTGTGTACTCCTCTACCCGAACACCTCTTCAAGCACCTGCTCAGCTCTGAGTTAGTAGAAGACACTGGTATGTGCTGAGAAAACAAATCAAGCCTGGGTGGTTACTTTGGGGGCAGTTTACACAAAAGTTCTGGCCCATATCTGCCCTGCTCTAAGATGTTAAGTGGAAACAGGAAAAAATAAAAGCAGGGAAGCACAACTGAACTGGTAATGGTTCCTCGTCCTCCACGAATAAATTTGTGGGATGAAGGAGGACCAGGAGGGAAACACTACCTAGTAAATAACTACTAATTGGCTTTGGAAATGGAACGCATTTCAACCATCTAAGCTGACAGCAGTAGTGAAAGTGAGAGCACAGTGGGGGGAATATCCATATATCTGTGCCCAGGGCTTGCCATGGTAGAGAGGCTGAGCCTTTGGAGAGATGTCAATGTGTGGAGGCTTGGGCACACCAAAGGACAGCAGTGAGTCCCCCCTTTCCTTGGGTTCATGGCATAAGTGACAACTGGAACAAAGGATCACGTTCCTGTCAGTATATACTAAATACAGGGCAGGCAGGCACATTGCAAAATAGTATTTGTTATTTATCTGGTGTTCCCATCCCTCTTCACAGATACATTAAAACCATTAAATCTCTGAGCAGTACATCTCTTGTCCTTGCAGTTAGTTCACTCTAAGTTCCCCTGTCAGATCTGTATTTGCATAAAATGATCATAGAACAGGTGATAAATGACAGAGAATACCTCATGTCTTTATTATGACAATTTTAAAACTCTGTAAAATGCGGCAGATTGCTGTATTTAAATATATACTTGTGATAAAAATACATTTTACCACAGCAGTGTGCAGAAGCCTTTTCCATCACGTCAGGGAATGTGTTGTTTGCTGCACCAAGATTAGTAATTTGATACTGATTTCAACCAGTTTGATGTCAAGACTCTCTGATCCATGCAACCCTTGTTTACAGAAGTGCCTAGAAAAAAAAAATCTGCTTCAAAAGTAATTTGAGAATAATTTCCCAAAAAAAAGTAAAATAAAAGAGATTATAAAGGGCAAGTTTGGTCTGAAAGGTAATTATTCACTAAGGCCTCTGAGAGTGAGATAAGGTTCATCTACATTAATAGCCTGCATGCAGCAGTGGGCAAAGGGTACAGAGGGAGATTTTACTGCTATTATTTGTTAATGCAGAAACTATGAAATTTGACTTCAGAGAAATTTGGGATGTCTCATTTCCAGTGACTGCTATAAAAACCTTGGAAAAAAGTGACAGAATACTAATGATAACCCATGATTATAATCTTTCAGAAAGATGTAGTGTGACCACAACTGGCAAATGTGTCTCAGAGGTGGTTCTTTGTAGCTTCAAGCAAAGAAAGAGAGAACAAAACACTTCACTAATAATATCCCCCAAATACCTTTACTGCAACCTCCCAGTGTTCTGTTCTGTATCATCACATCCATCTGGCAATAAATAAAAATGGCCAGGTGTTATAGGAAATAGCTGGCATGCAGTTGCCTTGAATAATAGATGATGTTAAATAGGAATAACCAGAAGAAGAAAATTATAAAATTAGCAAGAAAACACCACAGAGGCTTAAGACAGTATGATTTTTTTCCTGCGAAATACTTGAGGTATTAATGGGAAAAAATAAACCAGGAAAACAACTTCAGACAGTTCTGCAAAGACCACATTGAAACCTTTCAGTGCTTATAAAACAGAGGGACTTTTTACATCAACAGATAATGATAGGACAAAGGGAAACAGTTTTAATTTAAAAAAATAGTTTAGATTAGAGCTAGAAAGAAATTCTTCCTTGTGAGGGAGGTGAGACTCCGGCACAGGTTGCTCAGAGAAGCTCTGGATGCCCCATCCCTGGAAGTGCTCAAGGCCAGGTTGGATGGGGCTCTGAGCAGCCTGGGATAGTGGAAGGTGGTCCTGCCCACAGCAGGGGCATTGAGACAAAATGATCTTTAAGGGCCCTTTCCAACCCAAACCCTTCTGTCTTTGAATTTGAAAAATACTCTAAAAATATGTTAACATAAAATAAATAGCTTGTACAGGGCAAAGGTGTTTGTACTCGTTTGAATGAACACCTTTTCATGAGGATTATTTACTTTTCTAATAAGCCTTCTCTTTTTTTCTGATTTTTTTCTTTTTTCTTTCCTAAAGGAAAAAAAAAATCAGGACCAAATTTCACCACTGGAAGAAATAATGTAGATTTCAAAAAGTGTTTGTCAGATTAATGTATCACAAAAAAATTAAACCTTTTATTATCGTTGTCATACACAGCAAATGCCATAACAAATGTGGGTTTTGAAAGGTAATACTGTATTATTTATGCATCCTTGACTGCTCCTTAGTTATTGTTTTGATCCTTCTATCTTCTCTACTTGTTGCTGTCACAAAAATTCTCTCTGCCAATAATTTTTTTCTGTTTTAATGGTAGTTTTTCTGCACTGATGGATTCATGCTGATGGTAAATAATTTTAGTAAGACATTTGACCGAAAATAAAGGAAAATATTTTGCACAGGTGCAAATACACTGAATACATAGCATTCAGCTTGAGAAATGTTTTGAAAACTAACAATTGCTGAACTGAGGAAGGGATGGTGTGAAAAACAGCTCCACCATTGCCAGGGTAGCTCAGAACTTTTAGGTTAGGGTGGCTTAGCACGTCTCAGCAGTGTGAGTACCTGCAGAAGGGCACTGCAAATCCTGACTTGTTACCTCCCATATAAATGTGATGTTGCTGTGATGAATAGTTGTGAGAACATGGAGCTGCCAGCCTGTTCTTAGATCAGATGGAATTTGTGCCCACTGACGTCAGCCTGGAGGTCTCTGCTCTGTTCAGGGGGAGAGAGAGCAGCTCTGCCAGGAAGGACCTGGCAGTCTTGGTGGCTCACACATTGACAATGAGGCGGCAGTGTGTCCTCGTGTCCAGGAGGGACAATGGGCTCCTGGGGTGGATCAGGAAGAGTGTGGGCAGCAGGTCGAGGGACGTGATCCTGCCCCTCTACTCGGCCATAGTGAGGCCACATCTGGAGTGCTGTGTCCAGTTCTGCGTTCCTCAGTACCAGAAAGACAAGGAGTGACTGGAAAGGCTCCAGTAGAGGCCATGAAGGTAATGAGGGGTCTGGAGCATCTCTTTTATGAGGAGAGACTGAGGGAGCTGGGCCTGGCTAGTCTGGAGAAGACTGTGAGGAGATTTCATCAGTCCATACAAATATCTCAAAGGCGGGTGCCAAGAGGATGGTGCCAGACTTTTCAGTAGGGCCCAATGACAGTGCAAGGAGCAATGGCCATAAAATAAAACAAAACACAAGAAGTTCCACCTCAACACAAGGAAGAACTTCTTAATTTTGGGGATGGCAGAGCACTGGAACAGCTTCCCAGGGAAGTCCTGGATTCTCTCTCTCTGGAGACGTTCCACCTGGACACGTTCCTGTTCACCTGCTCTGGCTGACCCTGCCTTGGCAGGGGAGTTGGACTGGATTATCTCTGGTGATCCCTTCCAACCCCACCATCCTGTGATTCTAGGGAATGGAGATGCTCTTGGCCCCTTTTTCAGCAAAAGCATTATCTGGGATTCTTCAGGTTGTATGGATGCAGGTAATTCAGTTTCCAGAGGAGCCAAACCATTAAACTTCCTGACTGAGTAGGTGTAGGCCAGAATATTCACCAAAGAATCCTTTTAATTTTCAGTACCTGTCAAATACTTGTCAGAGAAGATTCTTTCTCTTCTGGCAGATTCATTATCTCCAAGTTCTTATGCTGATTCTTAGCAAAGTTGATCTTTCAGTTAAAAACTGTGAGCTTCCATCAGCTGAAAATAATTCACATAATACCTGTGCAACTGTAATAAAAATAATTGAAACCTTAATGGAGGCAGGAAAAAAAGGACATATTAGAAGTTCAAAACTAGTTTTGGTGTAACCCAAAGATTTACAGCGTTGGATTATGAACTGTGGTAATATGAATTTGTGAAATATATATTTGATAGAGTTGTGTTTTGTATTTGGTAAGAGCTAATGAATACATATAGTTGATTGAATAGCATGTTATAGACCTAGTCTGCTTTTTCATTTCATGAGAGTTCCATTTTAAAGTGCAATAACCTAAAGGTCAGCCACAGAGAATAGCTATGTTAGTAGCAATTGCACCAAATTATTAATTCAAATTTACTTCCGCTTTTAGAGTTTGTTTTAAAGTGAAGCATACTGCTTGAGAACTAATAATACTAATTGAATTATGGTTCTAAAGTAATTAGAATTTCAGGATAAACAACATTATTTTGTGTATGTATGACTGTGGTGCTGGAGCCTGTAAGCTCTACTTCATTAATTAATAAAGAACCATATGTTCTGGGTTTAGTGGTGCTGGAGGCTGAAGTATTTTGTTTATCAAGGGATAAATCTCTTATAATGGTTTACAGCTGAAAGCTGATGAAGGATATGCATCACTTTTTCAATTCCTTCATCTACAAGACATGTTTTAATTATAATTTCACAACAGCATTTGTGTATAATGTCTAAAACAAAATGTGAGTGGAAAGTAGATTAAACTATTTTAGCAAGCCGAGTCTTTCAGCAATATTTGGGGTGGTTCTTGAGTTAAATTAAGATGTGGAGGTCAAATCAGCAAGCAATTTCATTTGACTTTCCTTCTCTATAAGATTTTAAACTTTGTGATTCAGACTAACTGTACTTGGAGAGGAACTGGACAAAATTAATGACTAACAAACACCCCCTTTCCAACTATTTTTGTTGCAACTTAAATCTGTGTCTGGATCTATATGTCTGAATTTGGCTGAAAGCTTTCATGAGAATACATTGTCTCTTGCTTAGTTTTTGAGATTTTTAAATATTCAAATAAACCTTACACCATGATACGCACACACACACACACACATAAGGGTATATTTATCTTTATTACTACTAAGGTTGAAGATAGTAATAAATATTTTTCCTAGCCCTGTAAGTTGATGGGTGCTATCCTCTTTCCTGAATGTGCCAGAACATATAATTGTCTCCTTCTCAGTGAAGAAACTGTAGGAAAAAGGAATGTCAATAATCTAGAAAAGGATAATTTCAAAACAAAGCCAAGAATTCTCTAGCCATCCTCAGCCTCCAGAGAGATTTCCTTCTGATTTCTCCTTCCTTTGGCTGAGTGTCTCTTCACTATCCTTGGACATTTTGCCTGTCATCTCTGCTTGGAAAGCTTCTAGCACCCCACATTCTCAGTAACCCTTTTTCACTTTGCACTGTAGTCCCAGATGATCGTTATTCCTCATCTGACCCTAACTAAAAATTTGAAGCATTTTAGATTCCTGTGGATCTCTGTATCCAACAGCTTGAGCTGCTGTTTTATCTAGGAAACACAGTGTTTATTTGGAAAGTGATTGTGTAAATTCTGTGTTTTATTTTTATCTGTTATTAAATTCATATATTATGGGATATGGCAATATTCTGTGATCTCATTATTGGTTGCAGTATTCTGATATAATCTTAATCTAATAATAGTTACAGTTTATATATCACCTTGACTTTTGTCATATTCTTTTTTCCTGAACCACATCATTTTTTGTGAGTGGAAGTATTGTCTAGTAATGTAAGCACTTTAAACTGCAATGATATAAAAACTTTCATACTTTAGAAAAGTATTGGGGTATTTCGGGGATTTTTTTTTGTTTGTTTATTTTCATTTTTTGTTTGTTTGTTTTGTTTTGGCTTTAGTTTGTCTTGGTTGGTTTTTTCCCTGTGGATTTACTAAATATTAGAAACGTTGGGCCTAAACAATAGGCTTTCTTTGCAATGTTGACCAAATTTGTGCCTTTTCACACTAAAGTGAGTAGGATATGTTAAATCCTTTTCCTCTTGAATCCTAAATCTCCCTTTCCTTAGTACGTGTATACTCTTAAACACCCATTTCCTACCACTGGTTAGTCTTTTCTTGTAACTTTTGAAAGAATGATATGTCTAAAATATTCACTACAGATGGACATAAAATTATCTTGACGCTCTTGACTGCTGCAATTCAAATGTTGGTGTGATATCAACATTCGTGTGTGTGTATGTTCCCAAGTACTGCAGTAATTCCACTCCAGCTGTGTGCTAATACACAAGGCTTGTTTTCATCAATTGCAAATTAAAATGGAGATCTTCAGAATGGCCTTTGACATGAACTTCAGGATACTGACAGAAGATGAAGATGATTGCAAAGAGTATTATGAATGAGGAGCTTTTAATCGAAAAGTATATTGATGAAACATTTAGAAAACCATTGCAATATCCTACATTAAATTTGGAATTTAAGTAGGCTTTCAGTAATAAATATTCTAGCTGCAAAATACGTTTAGACTTCCACCATTCCCTTTATTTATTGTAATTAAAAAGAACCAAAAGGTGGACACTGCAATTTTTGTAATTATTCAGTAATTTTTAGGCAATATGCTGTTCACTGAGTGTGGAAATTATGCTGAATACTAACATAATGCTCAGCTGAATCGCTGTGAATTCCAGCTATACTAGAAACGGCTGTGACCTCTCTATAATTGCTATGTATGTTTGGACAGATTATGTTCCTCATATTCCATTGTCTGTACGCTCTGTTCATACGGAATAATTATATTGGTAGCAGTGATACTTATGCATTATTTATTTCTTCACATGAAGAGAAATTTCACATTCATGAAATATTGTAGACCTACTTTTTAATTTGGAGTTAATGAAGTAGGAGACACTAGATTTTAAGCCCACCCTGCAGCCTTAAGAAACATGTTTACATTGCCGTGTTTCTAAATTCCGATAATGGGTCATCCTTCAGAAGTCCTTCTTGTTGTAGCCTAGGACACACGTAGGAGGGTACCCTTCATTACAGTTCTCAAAGAAAAGTCAGGGAGAGTTGTACTCCCCTTTCCAAAATTTGCTCTCTTCCTTCAGTCTCTGAGAAAAACCGTCAATACTAACTGAAACTATCTTTCAAGTCCTATATACAAACCCAGAAACACCGTGAATCCTGCATTTCTAACAAAACTATTAATCCAGGGCAACAGGAGCTGTCACTGATCCTGAGGGCAGTGTCACATCTGGGAGGTCACTGCCATGCTGACAGCCAGGAGTTCTGACACTTTGTCACCTCTCCAGCCACTTTCCCTGTTGCCACGTTCTCAGATGCCTTTCCAATCTGTTAGTACTGCTGATGAAGATAACTGCAACATCTTGTCGATGAACTCAGCCAAAGGGAAGATAAAACTAAGCAGACATTATTAAAGTTCTCATTGTAGTTGTGTTGTTTGTGGTTATACCCAAGTACTTTATCACTTTATCATAGAAAATAATGGTGTTCTTTTTCTATGTAGAAAATCAAATATCTTGAAACTAAAAGAACGCTTGGGAGTAGCTATGAGTTTGCATGTCATTGCCAAAAATCCTTCCAAGTAACAATGTCTTATTGCCATTTATAAATTTAGCAGCAGATGCTCTCTTTCTTAGGGACTACTAAATGCTGATATGTATTTAAAAAGCATTCCATAACATATTTAGACTCTCCAAAGGTAATGCTGCATAAAGTCTTCAGTTTCAAGCTAGCATCAAACACTTTTGGACTTCACCACAAGGTGTTCCTTGAACTCTTCATACTGTGTTGTAGAAAAAAAAAAATTAAAATTATCATGAAGGCAAAAGTATGGCAAGTGTAAACATGCATGCATACACTAATTCATGTGATTCTTGTAGCTCCAAAAGCTGTATTCTCCCTCTTGATTCAGACAGCTTTAGCTTAGCACAATTCGAGCTCTTCTGACAGCATTTATGTGGAGATTTTCTGTGACAAGTAGTACAGAAAAGTGTCTGAAACATTTTTCTTAGCTTTACTACTATCAGCTTCCAAAATTACTTCATTAGAGAAGTCATATGCATTGATAATCTCTGTGTATTTTCTTATTCATCTCTGGTCTTATTTTCTTGTAGGTCAGAAAACCTATAGGTGCAGTTACTGAATTACAACCCAAAGGTTATTGCTAATTTTGGCCCCCAGGAGCAGGATAAAGGCCAGAGTAGGACAACAGGGTATGTACTGACTCGGTAGCATCAAGTTAATAACTACTTCCTTAGCAGTGACATTGTGACTAGCAGTTACATGATTAGTGAGACCAATCTCAATTTTTCAGTGTATTTTCCACTTTGAAAAAAATCTGAAGCATTTTTTAAGTGGTTTAAAAACACCCCAACCATCACAGACAATTTTTCCCACAAATACTTCAGAGGACATATGAAGAAAATATTTTATTTTTTTCAATAATACACAAAATTCTTTCATGACTGTTATTTTCTAGATCTAATAATTCAAATTATCAGTAGCAGCCATTACTTTCAGCTGCAGTATAAAATGTTTAAGATTTCAAAAAAGTATGTTTATACAATTGTACTTAATTAATATATTCTGATCTAACTGAATGCACTATTGATATTGATATACAATTGAACTGATTCTATTCATATAATAATAGATTTTTAAGGCTTGGGAGGGACCTTAAAGCTCCTCTAGTCCTGATCCTCCTGCCGTGAGCAAGAACAGCTCACACTAGACCTGGCTGCCCAAGGCCTTATCCACACCCTGATCTTGAACACTTCCAGGGATGTGACATCCACAACCTCCCTTCTTAGTTATCTGGTTTTCTGCACCACAGAGAGGGAAAAAAAAGCACCCCAGATGGTACTTTCTGCACACTCAGTCTGTTATCTCAAAACTCAAACCTGAAGCCTCACCTGCTAATCTTTAATATTGTCACATCCAACACCTCCTCAGAACTTTAAGTTTCAAGAAGATTGCTGTAATTAAAATATTGTGAACACAGGTTGTTCCCACCAGTTGCAAGCTCTTTGCTTGATAAGGGTTCTTATCATTATTACTTGGCACCTACTATACTATCAGATATAAAATCGACATAATTTTTAACACCCAATTAAACACTGTTTAATTAGATGGTATTAGTCATAGTGGTCCCTGCTAAAAATAAAAACGAAGTGAGGGATTTATGATAATAGCATTCCAATTAAGCCTCAGCCACTGCTATTCCCTATCACTCACCAAGCTCCCTGGGAGACATCCCAATAAAGCAACTAGTCTAATTAAGTGGAATATGGTATATATTGTCTTATATGGTAATGAGAAGATTAAATATTGTCTCTCTGCACACTGACTGCTTTGATGCACGGTGATGCACTGAGGTCATGCTCACGGAGGGCATGGCAGGACCAGACAGTGTTTCTATCTCATTGTAATGAGAACCAGCACAGGTGTTTTTCTACCATCTAGTTTCCGGCATTGTTCCCTAATAATAGTCATAACCTCATGAGACATGAATGCCATAAAACCAGGCAGACTTGCCCAAATTTGGACAAAGTATACAAAATAACATGGGGAAAAGCAATAAAAATTAGGACTAGTCAAAAAACCAAGACGTGCAGGGGAGGATGAGGAACCATGAACCCATGGACAAAAATTCACTTTCAAACAACTAGAGAGTGTCTGTTGTGAAAGAAAACACTTTTGAAGAAACACCAGAAATTTTCATCAAGGCCTGCAGTGGTAGGACAAGGGGGAATGGCTTCACACTGACAGAGAAAGCTTTTTTAAGCTCAAAAATGAAAGGCCTTTTTATTTCCAAAAGCTTTAAAGAATGTCCTTGGCTCGTTCTCTTATAATATATTAGCAATTTTTATGAGTCTAATATTAAACAAATATATGCATTTACCAAGTGATCTCACATCATGATATATTTTATTAAGAAAAGAATTTGCAACAAGCTTAAAAATAAGAGGTATTTGCTGACCATGTACATTGAGAAACAACTCTCATTCAAGCTCCAGTTTCATGTCCAATCCCCCCAAAAAATAAAGTAGCTAAATTCAAATTTGAATATTAGGCAACCTAAAATTGTAGAACTTACTAGCAAGTTTCAGAACTTTATATATAAAAGTGTTGATGTTAATATTTGCTTTCCCCATACTGACTTTAAAGCTCCGTCTTTAACTTGCACACTAGGGTTTCATTTTTACATTTTGCCAGCTACTCACCAAAGTCCTGAGATGAATTATCTATTTTGCACTATCTACACTTCTGCAGGTCCAGCACTGCAAAACTCTTCCAGAACTTTAGCAAGAAGAACATTTAAATCTTGTCAGTTCCGGGATTACATAGCAGGTTTTATAATTGTCCTCAAGATATAACAACATGGCGGGCATTTAGAAGGAGTCAATTTCTCCATGAAGGACTCATCATAATCTCTCTGTATAATAACATGGTGCTTAAAATGGTAGGAGTGACACTAAAGGGCATAAAAAGTCCTTGTAGTAGTCACTATGTCAAGAGTGAAAAATGCTGTGGGTGCAGTGCAGATGAGCAGACTGTCTGGTTAAGATAACGTCTCTCAATAGCTGATGCAAGGGGTTTCTGCTTGATCAGGAATCACTTGGGGAGTTTTCTGAAATAGCGAAAGCCTGAGTAAATACAGCTAGCTGCAAATAGGGCAGGTACATATCACACTGGTTTCTATTCACTAAATTTAATTTTGTTTTTCTTTCAGGTCATCCAAAGAACAGAAGTGACAATCTTGATTACATGTATTCAAGAGAGCCTTTAGACAACATAATGAAAACTGTAGCCGAGGAAACAGTGTTTTGATCTGGATCTGAACTGAATCCAAAACATGACATAAATTCAGAATAGGACTAGAAGAATTCCGGTGTGGGCACCAAATTTTTGAATGCCATTTCATGAAAAAGTGTCAGTATTTCTGATAGCAACATTTCCACGTTTTCTGAATAGCTGTTCATATGCATTTCTGGGGGATAAAAACTGTGCCCAAAAGCTAATATCAAAGAATTTAACTGCTATAGGTCAAATTTTCTCACATTGAGCTGTCTGAAGATTTTACACTTTACTAAGGAAGACTTGGTTATGCTGTATTAAAAAAAACATCTTAAATTAGTGCTTGAAAAGAGAAAATAATGTGAAGATTTAGTTTTATAGATCTAAAATCCAAAAGTATAGCAGAACTACTCAGGGTGAAAAAGAACAAGAAAAATATTACTTTCCAACTACATTTGTTTCCACTAAAATAGTTTTCTTACTTCAATTACTGATCAACTTTTGAGGTGCTAAGAGTAGTTTACAAGCTACCACTGGTCAATGTGTAGCAGTATCTCTTTAGCACTTGTTATTTAAAGTGGTTTAGCAGGCAAATAGATTTATTTGTACAGCTGGGAACTTTGATTCTAAAAAAATTGCTGCTTCTCAGATATGAAAAGAAGAAAGTGAAATTAATATAATTGTATTTTATGGTTTTTATCCAAATCTTTTATTCTGAGAAATGAGAAAATCCATACTTGAAATGGAAACTTCTATTTGCTTTTTGAAACAATCCATCTCTTTCTTTAAGTTGAGCTCTTTATCCATAGGGCTAAGTTTACTTTGGAAATGAAGGATGTGAGGCAAAAGAACTTCTTTTTAATAGCTGTCAGTATTGATCTTTATGATGATCCTACGTGAAATTCAATAAAATAAATCCAAGAACAAGGTAACTTTTTACACACAGAAATAATTTGTGTTTAGCCAGTGTTCCTCTTATTATAAATAATAGTTTTACACTATTTGAAAGGAAAATAACAATCGGAGAATATATCTGTTTAGTGCCTATCTTTGAAAATGGAAGGGTATCTGTGCCCTGTAAAATTGTACGTTCAGGCTGTAAATACATTTTAAAACCAACTAAGATTAAAATGGACATAAAGTGAGGCTACTGAAGTACCAGTAACATCAATTAAAAAACCCCAAACCAAACAACAGGCTGATCATGTAGCATTTCTAAAGGGCTAATAGTATATGCCTCATTTTGATAAGTCCATAAGCATAATCGCAATTTTATAATTTTCACTTATAGTAATGATGTTCAAACCCTATGATCTACTGTTATGCAATGGAAATTGAACTAACATGTAATTCATAACTAGTTTTAAGAGGTTGATCCACTTGTATTACCACACATCTCATTGCCAAAGTACTACAGATAAAAAATTAGGAATTATTGTATCGATATATGCAAAAATAGCTTCTCCCCATTTGTTTCAAGGGAAAACAAGAGTTAGAGTCCACATACTGAGACATTATAATCTTGTAATATATTTCAAACATTTGAATTGGGGTGCAATTGCTATTAGATTACACAGAAGAGATTGAAAAAAATAGAACATTTTTGTATAATTTTCCCAGTATTTATAATCAGAATTATTTCTTTAGTTATATTTATTACTTATGTCTGCTTCTGAACCCCTGTGTTTCAGACAGTTGGTCAGTAACATTACTGTAACAATTTAAGAATCCAGACATAAACATGTAAATATGTTAAGGGCATGCATATAAACTAAAAAGGTTAATAATCTATTCATTAGATTGTGACTGACAGAAAGAAAAATAAAATAGAAAACGTGTTCATTTACCAGTTTGGCTTTAAAAAAATTTATTTGTATCAGAAACATTGCTAGTTCCGTCTTTTTTTTTTTCCCCCCCAAAGAAATAATAATTCATTGAGGTGCAATTGCACTCAAAATATGAAAATGAATATTTTTGTTTTCTTTGAAAACTGAATTTTCCAGCAACAAACTGTGAAATTATTTATGAACAGAAGTCTATTATAACTATATTCTCATTATGGAATCCTTAACAGACAAATAATGGAAAAAAGGTAAATTAATTAATTTTTTATTTCTCTATGTCAAAAAACAATTTCTACAGAACCAGGTGTATTTCATCAAAACACTACTTAGTATATTTCAAATGACAAAACTGAATTTCTTCTGTGTCTCATTTTTTTTTAGCGCAAACACAAAAAATAAAACCATAAAATCCTTGCGTGTGTACAGTTTTTAGCACCACAATATAAGAAAGATATAAAACTGTTAGAGAGTGTCCAAAGGAGGGCAGCACATGGGGGCATTCCTGAGGTGTCCTGTGCAAGGCCACGAACTGGGCTTTGATGATCCATGTTGGTCCCTTCTAACTCTAATTCTGTCATTCTATGTTAGAAGAATTAGAGAGCACTATAAAATTAAACCCAAGTATTCTGTACCCTCGAGGTGTGACCACCCCGTGCTGGGTATGTGCTCTAGACTTTATTGATTGTGTCTTTAAGAGGGAAGTGAGAGAATTTTACACCAATCAGTAACAAAGGTATGTGTGACTCGAGACACTCAGGATCCACCTAAACACAAAGAAATAGTGTAAAAGTAAATTGAGAATTGCGAAAAGTTAGGGAAGACTCCATTGTAACTACAGTTGAAATGCTGAATGTGTCTTTTCCCCCATGGGGACACCTGTTGGGTAAAAATCCTAGTCAGTGTGTGCTGAATACTTTCATTTGGGACTGGAGCTTGTCTGTGCATTGCTCTTTTTGCAGTCAGGTACTATCACTGGCCTTAACCTGTCACAGTTCTGTATTAATAAAGAGTGTTATTCCATAAATGGATAGTGTGAATCCTTCCTGGGTGATGGCAGCTGCTGGCAGTGGGGAATAAACTGAAAGAGGAAGACCTGCTGAGGGGCCATGGAGTGGGAACACCCTCTGAGGGGTCTCCCTTATGCTGTTGGTGTGTGTCCCTAAACAAACCAGTCAAACCACCCTCTGATCCAGGACTGTTCAGGGAAGGGTCCCCATGATGGGACACTGGTTGGGCACAAGGGGCTCGGCTTTCTTCGGGCACTGACAGACAGCTTGGGAAATCTCCCTTTTTATGAGTCCATGCTATTTCATTGCATCTGAGTGCTAGACTGGCTTTGACAAACTGCCTTCACCCCATTCATATTCCCGTCAGGTTCTTCAGACCATCCTGAATGTACCCTGTGCTCATTACAAACTGGATTCCATGATTTCGCGGGGTTTTCTTTACGGTATTACATCTCCTCACATATCTGTATTCCATTGTGAAAGCTCTTGCTCTCCCAACTAATTATTTGCAGCTACACCTATCCACATTTTAGCCAGCTCAAGGCCAGTTTCTACAGACACATTTTAGATGCCCAATCCCTCCCATCCTAGATTTCCATTGCTTTTAATGTTCTCAAGTGTTGAGTCGCCTTTGAGACAGAAAAGGGTCAATGCAGATTTTCATTCACCACAGCAGCATGCCCGGAGTTTTTCTGTTTGGTTTTGTTTATTTGGTTTTGATTTGGGAATTTTTTGATCTATAAGATGTTTGCAGAGTGTTTTTATATAAAATCCTCTGATACAGCAGTAGGACGACCTGCACACTAAATCCAGGAGTTTGGAGGCTGCAGACACACATACCATGACTTAGTCAGGGAAATATAACACACATGGTACCGAAGTTTATTTGCTACTGGAATTATGAGCAGCCAAAAAAAAACAATACAGCTTCCCAAACCCTCAAATCCCAAGATGCAATAGGAAAGCACCTGCAAAATGCAAACTTTAAGGAGGTTATGATCTGTTTTACACCTTCACATAATTTCCTTTGCTGATAAAACATACCTACCTTCCCTCCTGATATAATTTAATAAATAACAAAGCAATACAATAATACAATCAACAAAATGTCATGGAGAATGGATATTTAGCTATAGAAAGTACAGTTAGTGAAAGAAGCATATACTGATCTAATAGATTAATATATAAAAAATAAGTCCTTATATAGAAAGTACAACTTAAACTCATATCTTGCTTTTCATTGTACAAGTAAGTTTCTGGTTTTCTGTTTTTTCTAAATTATGTTTTCCTTCCTTACAATAAATTCAGCACATTTCTTTAAGTCATAGCCTTAAAGAAGTGTGGAGATTGCTACTATCAGGAATAGGGAAAGTCAGAGACTGCAGTTATTGAAAGATCAATATGTAAGTTCAAAAGTCATATAGTGTGGGGTGGTTTTGCTGGGTTTCAGTCTTTGATTGGTTGGTGGTTTTTTTGTGGGTTTTTTGTGGGGTTTTTGTTGTTGTTTTTGGGTTTTTTTGTTTTGTTTTAGTTTGGTTTTTTTTGTTTGTTTGTTTGTTTTGTTTGGGTTTTTTGGGTTTTTTTTTTGTTTGTTTGTTCTTGTTTTGTTTTGTTTTGTTGGTCTTTTTTTATCACCCTTCCTCAGGGGTGATAATGTCCAGTAATTAAAGTAGTTACTCCCCAGGGTTTTTCCCCTCCATAGTCTTTTTCCTTAAAGAAACCATACTGAATATGGATTAACACCACAAGCATAATAATTACCATAAAAAAAATTTGTAAAATCATCAGGAAGATTGCATGCAGTGAGATATTTAAATAGGTTCAGCTCAAAAAAGCCCTTTTAGAAACACAAAGATGGTGGGCACCCTATCATACATGATTTTACTGGAGGAGTTTGGCATGTTTCAGCTAATAAAGCAGAGGCTGAAGGAATATGTGATTGCCTTCTCCAAATACAAAACAAAACCCCAAAGTCACCGGTGGGAATAAAGAGGTAAAGTTAAGGGACTGCTGGCACACAAGGACAAATGTCAGTACAATTATTCTCAGCACAACAGACCAGAAATTGGAGTGAGAATGTCCACCGTGGGAACATGACTTAAACTCAGATTCATCAAGACATGGTTTAACATTAATCATTGATTACATGACACAACTGCTTTGACAACAAAGATGTCAAACCCCTGACTCAGTGCATCAAAACCTGTATTTATATCGAGCAAGAGAAAACAAAACAATGGCAAGGAAAAGTAGAAAAAAACCCCAACATTATTGCAGAAAAATTACAACTTGGAAGAATAAATCCTTAACTAATGTAGTAGTTTGGATGGTTTTAAAGGAATCGATCCACTTGGAATTTTCACTTGAACTCCTAGTGTTCTAAACACACTCCTTGGTATGCTGACTGCCCAACTCCACTCTAGAAACTTTATTCCCCTTCTGACTTTAAAGAGGCCGTTGGTGTGAAACTGCAATTTGCATGTTAATAGAGGTCTGCTTCAAGCAATCTGTGACCTCAAACAACCAGTCAAGTTAACAACTATATTTCAAAACATTACAACAAAAATTTAATGAAAAAGATATTAATGCCTTCAGAGGTAAAAAAGGTGCCATGCAAGTGAAAGCAGAATAAAAACCCCCTCTTTATGCAGTGTTCTTGTATGTTCTTCATTCTAAGCTCAAAAAAACCAGATAGAGAACAGTCAAAGAAAAAGAAAACAGAAGAAAATAGCTGAATATCAGTCTAGATAAGCAATTTATCAGAGGAATTGTTAATCATGATTTGCAACTGATTGCCATCTTAGGAATTAAAATTTTAATGTATTCAATAGATATTTTTAGGTAACTGAGGGATTTTGATGCTGAGGATTATTCAGGGCTGGTGGTCAACCTCTGATTATATGATCCTCAATGGAGGGCTGAGTGGCCAACCTAATTGTTCCAGCTAAATAAATTCATGATTGGAGTTTTTAAAGTTTTCTGAAAAACCTGTCTTTTCTTCAAATGTTGTTGCAACATCCAAATTGTTCATCAAAATAAAAATATCTGCTTCTCCATCAAACTGAAATTCAGTCTGGGGCAGGGACCACATCTCCTGGAAATTTATTCCAGTATTTGACCTCCCTCTCAGTAAACAGATGTTTCATCATGTCCAGACTGTTCCTCCTTAAGTGCAGCTTTGAACCTTTATTGGCAGATCTGTTTTACCAGTGCCCAGACAGCTTTCACATTTCAATGTAGTTGTGTCCAGAAAAGCTATTTTTATACAATACCCCTGTTTGTTTCAAGCATAGCAGTTATGCAGCCCAAGAGAGAAAATAAAACTCATTACTTCATCCCAAATAATGTGCAGGATCTGAACAAGAATCATTTACTTAAATTATTCTGTACCACCAAACACGGTGTATTATAATTTTATATCCCTGTAGAGTCAAACTAAAACCTCTGTGACTGCACTTAACCTGAAAAATGGAATTACGAAAACATTAAAAAGAAGATAAGAAGGATAACTAAAATATAATCCTTTTAGGCATCAGGAGAACACTGCAGAGCACCCCACTGTTAGCGAGGCATCCGTGTACATTATGTATTAAGACAGAATAAATAATCGATGTGATTAAGTAGAATAGTAAGGGAAAATACTAGAAAGAAGCAACATATTCCAAAAATGGGGAGTTGCACTTAGATAAAGAAAATAGATCTAAATTCTGGGAGGATAAATAAAAAAAATGTCTGGATAAACACTGTCTGCAAATCTACATGGAGTAAAAATACTGCAGCCTGTACACATATGTTGATGACCAGTATAAAATGAGCCTTTAAAGAAGGAAGACTACTGGAGAAAGGTTGTGATTTTTTAAAATTCCTATTCACTGAGAGAAAAATCCAGAGATCCATACTGGAACTGTTTGTGAGAGGGTCGGCACACCACTTTTGTGTTAGGTGACAAAGGCTGCACCAAACAAAAAGGAAATAGGAACAAAGGATCCAGATACTATCCAGATAAGTTGAGGTCAATCAACCAAATGTCTATGAAAAAGAAAAACACATCAAAGAAAACCTTGAAAAGAATAAAAGTCAAGACATATTGGGTTGTTGGAAAAAAACCTGCATACAAGCCTCTTGAATTTGTTTACAAGGTTAAACACCTAGTAGAGTGACCTTTCAAGAGGCTTTCCCTAAAAAAAGCAAAGGCTTTAAAGAAAACAAGTAATCACAGGCCGCGAAAAATGTTGTGACTCAACTAAATAATTGCTTTAAATAAAATGGGAAACTGATAACAGTATATACTCATTTATCAAAATAAAAAAAAAACAAAAACCAAACAACAAACTTGTAGAATGGTTAATGAGAAGGAAAGATTTCTAATCATATCAAATTACTGATAATGATGAAGACAACAGAAACAAATAAACTCCAATGGGAAATTTTAATCCTAAATGCTAGTAAAACAGCTAATAAAATTTGTCATAGACAGCACATTAATTAAAGGTGCATAAGTAATAATTCCTAAGCTATGTAATTCATGAAGGATGTGACAGCATCTTGGGGCTGTAATAATTCTATGAAGACTTGATCTTGAAACTCATTAGATGACAAAAGTAAATCTACTGCTAGAAGTTTCTAAGAAACAATAAAAACACATCTAAAAACAGCATTAAACTATCACATAAGTCCATGGTTCACTTTTCTCTGAAACACTGACTTCCCTGACTTAAAATGGATTAATAAATTGGGAAAAAAAATTGTTTAGGAATGCCTAATCAGAAAGCAGATCTTAGTATGGTATGAGAGATTTATAAAATTCAGGAGCACAGATTATTTGTCACATCTTCCGACACAGGCACTAGGAGCCTATGAGTAAAAGGATGAAAGCAGGTGGAACAAGGCTGAAAACACTGAGATAAGACAGCTTTTCACACAGAAAGAAACCTGTGTAAACCCCTTCTGAGGGTAGCGTAGATACTGACAGTTCACACAGATTTGATGGAAGACTGGACAAGCATTGAAAGGTTTCAAGTAGAAAAAGCACAGCAGGTTCAAGAAACCTCCAAAGCTAAAACAATGGCCAGCAGAACCTGCTGGGTGAAGGATCATTTCTTAGTATCCCTTGATCTATTTTCTCTCCTCCTTACCCAGCTGCTGCAGCAGGAAGGTTTCTGCATTGCCCAGACCCTGAGCCAGGGCTGTTGTTCCCAAGAGGGACTGCGGGGGAGTTGGGTCTCTACAACCACTTGTGCTAACGACAGTAGGGATGGCCTCCCCACACTTTCAGTTGCACTTTTTAAAGGAGGTTAAGTTGCTCAGACAGGATTCGATCAAGGCAATTATTAAATTATACAGGTGAGGAGAAGGAGGGTGAGAGCAAGGAAGGTGTTGCTCTCTCACCTCAACCTCTCAGGAGCCCCACGATTCTTTAACAAGTTCACTGTAACTGCTGGGAAGGAGAAGGAAAAGGATTAAATTCCTTAGTGTTTTTTAAATATACTCCTGGTATTGCCTTTTGTTGGAAACTATTTTATATGCCTGGTTACCTCAGGGACCAATTAGACAAAAAACTCCTGGGTGAAATCCTGGTGTAACTTTTCCTCCTGATAGAACATTCCCAGAATTTCAACATGGGCCGTCGCACTTGGTGCTTTTGAAGCACTATAGAAAAAAAAAATTGAAATATATTAAATAATATATTATAGGCAGAATTTCTGAGTCTCCTCTGTGCTGGAAGACAGGAAAGAGCCAAATAAAAAGAAGTTGGACAATCCCACAATGCTTTGTCCTTACCTTCATACATTTGTTGTAGGAGCTCTTATTTTCCCTTTCACTTATTCTCCTGCATGAAGGTCCTTCTGCCATATGTCAGCCCAAATATTAGGAAAAGCTTCTATTTTCCTAAAAATTTCATTTGACACCACCTTAATCCAGTAATCAGAATGTTTTTGAAAAGGGAAAATTGGGACTGAATGATTAGCATATTAGACTAAAATTCCTATATAGTTTTAATTTATTTCAGATTTAAATAGTAAACAATGGAAAAAAAAATCTGGACATAGTCTGATTATATTTCATATACTTATGTAGACATTCCCATTATGTGCACACTCCTAAAAAAACCAAAATACACTCAAATAGCTTTTGGGGAATTATAATGAATAATTATTTATTATTTTATTTTCATATCGCTAACAAGAAATAATTTATTGATACCAAGAGAAAATATTTACTGCTCAAAGGCTTTTAAGAAAGGGAGTCATCCAGTTTTACTAGATTAACATGTTAAATTGTCACATACACATGTTTTCATGCAAGGCAACATCCTTAGCTGCTTTAGTGAATACAATTGACATTCTTAAACAGATACACACAGACCCTGATTGCAGATACAAACTCCATCTATGTTGTTGTTGCTGCTACTGCTGGAGGAATTTGTACAGCTTTCTTTCTGCCGATTCTTCCCCAAGAATTCCTCAACATAGAATCAAACTTTTAAATGCTTTTGCACTAAAATTCTTTCCAACAAACACTGCCTGATAAGACGACTTTAAATCCTTTCTTCTCCTGTGGCTGGACATCCATGTATGCTGAGACTCAGGGGACTCTTCCTTCCTCCAGAATAACTATTGGACATCACCTTCCTGATGGAAATTAACTAATCCAGGAAAGCCAGAGTTCAGTAAAGTTTTAGTAGGAGCAGGGATTGTAATAGGTTTTGTTACTGTTGAAAGAAACATTTAACAGGAGTTTTTAAAATGCTACCGCTAATAGACTCACACAATTAAATCTTTGTTGTGAAACAGATAAATTATATCATTTCAGTGTATATTAAACATTAAATGCTTGTCTTCCATCTTAATGCCTCTTACAATTAATTTAACAGATTTTGTACAAGATTTAAAAACAGTTTAAAATAGAATCTATTTTATTTTTCTCTGCTTTCTCATTAGTGGAGTTGTTGATACATATAGTTACTGAATTTGTCCTTATTTCTCGCTTTCTTAAAAAGGACCTCTGCCAATATTAACATATTTCATACTTTGTCAGCTGTATTTTGCTAAAATGCTAATCATTATGCATTTTTAATAGTCATACACAGAGGATTTCCTCACTTTCTTCTCTCTATCCCACTTTTTCTTTCATCGTGCTAATAGAAAATGCTGAGTGCAGACAAGACCATGTTTGTATACCTCCAGTCCATTGGAACATACTACAACTTGATCTACTTACCTTTGATGCTCATAGCCTGTGCCTAACATGCATCCAGCAGCAGCAGTTTTTCAGAAAAGTTTTTAATTTGATTTTCTGCATTTTTATTGGCATAAAATAAAATCAGCATCTAAACAATGGAAAAAAATATATATGTAGAATAACCTTTTGCATCCAAACCATTATATTGGAGGGGTTTCATTTCTTTATTTTTATGTTTTTATTATGATGACTGAAAAAAATGAGTTTTTATTTCTGCCAAAACTCACAAACAGAAAGCAATAATAAGAATTACAGCATTTTTTCTGTCTTCAAATTTACCCAAAGGAGAGTATGAACTTCATACTAACATGTTCCGCTTCAAGAGGTCAGGTATGCTCAGAGGTAGCCACAGGTTTTGAAGCGTTGAAGTGTTTAGGGTAGCTGAGAATGAATTCCAAGCCTACATTTAGAATTGAAATAAGAAAAAAAATGTAATTTAATGTGTTCTGTAACACCTTTTGCACAATCTAAGTTTTGCTAGCTGGACTGGTGCTGAGAAAATGGGCATTTCCATAGAAACACTGAAGGAATGAAACAACCACGTAAGGCCCTCGAGCAGGGGAAGAGCAGCAAGGATGTGTTGGCTGTGAATCTTCATAGATACAAAGCATTGGCCCTTACTGTGGCCTCCCTTTCTACAATAGGTTTCTAGACTGCAGGAGTGATGCCTGCTACTTCCGTACGTCAAAATTACTGTATCTGATGAGAGATTAAAAGGGGTTTTAAAGAGAGAACTGCCCAGTCTTTGTCTATTAACCTTTCAAAGGGAGGTGCATCATAGGAAAGATCCATTACCGAAGTCAGAGGCTCAGTACCTCTGCTAAGCTTAAATGCGAGAAAGTGCCCCTGGCTGCTATTTCAGTTTGGGCATTTTAAATCAGCCGAACACCCAAACTGCCTTTTCTTTTCTCTGCATTCTGTTTTCTTTCCATTTTTACTGCCACTATTACCGCAGCTTCTCTTGGCACCACTCTACTTTATGTGCAGAGAGTGGTACTATTATACACCCCTCTTCCTAGCACTTTAAAACTGGCCCAGAAACATCTTTCTTTCATCTGAAGTACGTGACACGAAGACTACTTTCTATTAAATGAAGAAATAGTATAGCTTTCAAGAGAACTTTAGTTCAAACTTTGTATCCAATTTGAGTACACATTGATGGTCCAAAGACAAATAATTATGTTGAATTATGTCAAGAAATCAAAAGTTTGCTATGTTATTTCAACAAAATATTTTTTTTTAACTAGTAGTATGGGAAAAAAGCAAAACAAAATCAAACCGTTAAAGATGCATATTACACTGCAACTACTTTCAGTTTATCTGTGCTATCAGTTTTATTGTCAATAGGTCAAAACTGGGGAGACAGAAGTATTTTTTAATACCGATAACAACAACAATAACAACAATAATAGTAATAAATAACAACAGTATCTGGTTTTCTAATTCTTGCTACTGCTTTCTACATTTTGAGAGTTATATATCCTCTTGGCTACATGAAAATAAGGTTGGAAGCAAAAGGATTTCTGGACCTTTTTTGGACTGGCAGAAATAGGTATTTACCACAACTTCATGGCTTTTTCCCATTACTATTTTGTTCTTTGTTTTTCATCTTAGTCAGAATTTGAAGCAAATAGGAACATGATTTTTGCATTCAGTTGTGTTACCTTGTCATCAGGCTGCAGCTTATGAGGGGCTCTGGGAAAACTTCTGCAATATGAAGTTACCTTCCATGGCAAATGCTGTTAACATTTGGCTTGGGTTACATCTCTGAGTGCTCTTAGTCACTTCTTATTTGTTTCTCTGAAAGTGTAAAACTTAGAATATGTTGGGGGAAGTCTCTGACTAAATATACAGCTGGCAATAACTAGTGAAGTAAAGCAGCAAAGTGGCAAAGAACTTTGCTATTGTCCTGGTAACATATTTAATTTGTATGATGTGGTAGAATTTGGTTACCATCAAAAGTCAGTCCATTTCCCCTTGAAGATACACCAGGAATCTCTGCGATCTGCAGCTTCTCAATAAGCCTGGTATTTATTTTTCTTCTCTATACAATGATGGTACAACATAATTTTCTCAAGGATAACTATCCATCAAAAGAGAAGGAGGCCAGTGCCCAGAATGGACAGTTCTTTGTTAGCTATTTCCAAAAAAATTGATGGCATACCTTGCACAGCAAGCTACATTTTTTTTAAAATGATGGTAATATAAAATGATCCATTGAACAAAACCTCTGGCCATTATCTATTTAGATGTAAATATTGAAGTCCCTGTACTGTTAATCATCTTTATGTGACTATTATGTAAACAGAATCCCATGCTAAGGACTTGGCCGAGGAACTAAACCTGGTGTTCAAACCAAAATGATGGTTGGAATGTGTTTAATGGCTGCAAATGTAAGGCCTCTGTCTTACTGTGTTGTCAGTAAATGACACATGCAAAAAGAGAAGCAGCATGACAAGCAGTGACAAAACATAGTGAACAGCTGAGAAAGGTGACAGAAAGCAAGACATGTACATAGTCTCTTAAACAGAATATAATATTAGATTTTCCAGTAAGAAGAATTAGGGAGACAAACTAAGAATTGCTGCTGTACAGCTGATTAAGCTCATTGTCAGATATATATATATATGTATATATTTATATATTTACATTTATTTATTTGTTTTTATTTTTATATATATTTATATTTACATTTATATATTTAATTATATATTTATAACTTTTTTAATGCTGCTATCGCTGGAGTCTTGTCGCATGGATAATAGAGGCAAGAACCAACTCTATAGTTAGCCAAGTCCAATTAACTGACCAAGAAACTTCCTTGTGTTTATTGGGAGATGGATGAACTAGTAAATGACTAGTGACCATATTTGTATTTAGTTCAGAAGATTTATTATCTACTAGTTATAGAGAGACATGAAACCGAAAACAGTACAAAACATTATTTGGGAAATTAGAGTGGCTGACTATTGAAGAAAGAGTAAGGAAACTAAGCATATATATCCAGTTAAATGATGTTCAAGGAAACATTCAGCAAGAGGTCTAAGATGAAAATACTGAGAAGGAAGGAAGTCATACAGAAACCCACAAGAATTATTAGGAATAATTAAAAAAAAAGGAGAAAACCAAAAACTTTTGAAAGGAAAATTCAACAAATATCAAAATCGACCAATGTAACAGTTATTAAACCACAGAATAAGTTTTTGCAATGGATTCATAGAAAAGCCATTCAATAGCTATTAAAGAAAAAATGTGTATTACATGGTATATTGGTATATGACGTGGCAAAATTTGGCACTGGAAAAAAAATAGGCTAGCTTTCTAAATTTTTCTTCTTTAACACTGATACAGAGCTAATTCTATCTATAATTCTGTTGAACAAAAACATCTTTTTCAAAAGCAGGAAGAATACAGAAAATTTAATTCCATGAGATCTGCGCAAGGAGATTCAGTTAAGAGTTCCAAACAGTTTCACCCATTGCTATACTTTTGGCTTTCCCTCACTTGTTCTAGATGGCAAAGCACTGTAAAATTTCACCTCTGAACTTTTTATTGTTTTATTGGAAGTGGATATTCCCCTACCTTTCTCTGAAGCATTGTGTGTTACAGCAGCTAGAAATCAAATGCTTTTGTTCAGTAGTGCCCATGAACTCTTTCAGCTGTTTGTTTAGAGGGCTTTGCTCACCTTCTGGAGATAAATGAATTTGCCAGTAGGGCAGGGCCAGAAGGGAATTTTCCTTTCATTGAGGATAAATGCAATTGCTTTTTTGTTCTATTCCTTTTTTTGTCTCTTTGTCTTACTTGCACTTTTATAAATTTTACCTTTCCTAACCAACACAGAGGAATTTAACCTTCCTTTTGGGTCCTGGCAAAGAACAGCTCTTCCTCCATCATTCCTGCTCTCAGCTAGTGCACAAGGTTGTGTTGTTTTGTGTTGTGTGGGGTTTTTTAAATGGGTTACTAAATGGTTTCCTGTAGGACACAGAGTGACTCTTCTGAGCTCATGCTTCAGCTTCCTTTAGGCTTTCTGGGAAAAGCAGAGGACCACAGCCACAACTGTCTCCTATTTTCTACTCCTGTCTCCTTAAAATACAGCCAACAAATTGCAGTAACACTGTAAACTGCCTGTAGATAGTCGAATTACCCAATCAGATTGTTTTAGATTTCTGTTCATTCTGACAGTTCATTTCTCCCAGAAGAATGAAATCCCTGGGAACTGAAAAGTTAGGTACACATATGTATACAATGTAATGGATGTGTGCATAATATCCTGGATTGTTTTAGACTTCAGGGTTCTTGGAGTTAGTGCTGATTTTGTGCATAGCTCTTGAGTTGATGAAATATTTGCATCTTAATTCTGACATGGGTAAGCATGCAGATATATTTCCTTTTCATATATACATATATATATTTATTTTCATATATATCTATATATCTCTATATCTATATATGTGTGTATATATATATATCTCCTGAAAATATGTGCTTGCTAAAACAGTACAAGCTCTTAAAAATGCTTACATAAACAGTTCACACTAAAGAAACACAGGACAGAACACTAAGTGACAACCACTGTGATAAAAGTTTAGGACCAAGAATCAGAGCAAACAGTACTGGTTTATGTTGTTTTATTTTTTGCTCCAAGAGTGGTTAAATTTAATCCTGTAATCTACATACTCAACTAACAATTTTTTAACACTGGAAATATGCAAAAGTTAGCATTTAAATTACATATGGGAGATCAATGTTAGAACCTGCTACATTAGTCAGAAACACAACATCTTGAATGGAGGGAGGGAGGTCTTGCATCCCAAATGGGCTGAAGACTCTAGTGTCCGATCAATTAGTTTTTTTAATAGTATAATAGGCTATAATCAAGACAAAAAACAACAAACCTTTTCAGGGTCACAGAAACTGCTGATGCTTATTAGTTTTAACACTTCATGAATGTACTACTGGAAAATAAATTTCACTTCACACTGGATTTCTTTTTTCATGTATCACAGCTCCTTCCTCCACTCCTATTTTACATTACATTTTTCATGTAATTATAGGAAGATAACTTGATGTACCATTCTTTGACATATCTCACTGAGCTGTGCACATTAAAAACCTCTGCAGCTTAGTGGAGAGCAAAGTGGAAAATAAGAGAGTAAGTCACGTGCTAAAGTCTTTGCTCATGTACTGAAATAAAATGGATTTGAGTTATATGTAATACTTGAGCATATGTCATTAGTTTATTTGGCTACAGATCTCCTGTGTGCATTGCTGTTTTTCATGTAGAACATTTTGTCACGTACATATTTGTTCTTTGAAGGGGAAAAGTTCTTTTTATTTGAAAATTCTTACCAACATATATTTTCTCCTCCTCCTCACATCTGTCATGGAAAAAAAGAAAACAAAAGCTCATCTGTTTGGAAAGTAAGTGTGAAACACAGAAAAAAATCCCATCATTAAAATACAAAGAAGGTATTATGAAACGATGCAAATGGCCTTTCAAATGTTGCGTTCAGTGGCACTTAGGCTACCAGAGGCTCCATTTCAGCAAAGCACTTGGGATCAGTTAGGGTGTGCTGAGAATTGGGGTTTGTGAAAGGCTAGGTGTGTATTAGGGTGGGAAGGGCTGAAGCAGGTGCTTGGGAAAGGAGGTCACACAGGGAGAGGAAGGAAGCTCATCTCCTTTCATGCGTGTGTATGCATTTGCACCCAGGGCTTGTCCTCGAGTGAAGCACTGCTGTCACACCACCCAGGGGCTCCTACAAGGTGGTGCTGGTGCTGGATTCTGCACCTGGGGTGGAGCAGTCCTGGGTGTGTGCATCGACTGGGGAATGAGATGCTAGAAAGCAGTGCTGCAGAAAGTGACCCGGGGGTCCTGTCCACTGCCAGTTGAACATGAGTCAGCCGTGCCCTGGCAGCCAGGAGGGACATCCATGTCCTGGGGGACATCAGACACAGCATGGCCAACCAGGCAAGGGAGGGGATTGTCCTGCTCTGCTCTGTGCAGGGGCAGCCTCACCTCGAGTGCTGGGGGAAGTTTTGGGTGCCACAATATAAAAAAAGACATTAAACTATTAGAGAGGTCCAAAGGAGGGACACAAGAATGGTGAAGAGTCTTGAGGGGAAGCCGTATGAGGAACAGCTGAGGTCACTTGGTCTGTTCAGCCTGGAGGAGTCTAAGGGGAGATCTCACTGCAGTTACAACTTCCTCCTGAGGGGAAGAGGAGAGGCAGACACTGATCTCTGCTATGTGGTGACAGTGACAGGACCCAAGGGAATGGCCTGAAGCAGTGTCAGGAGAGGTTTAGGTTGGATGTTAGAAAAAGGTTATTCACCCAGAGTGGGGCTGGGCACCGGAACAGGCTCACAGGGAAGTGCTCACAGCAACAAACCCGACAGAGGTCAAGAAGCTCTTTGGCACGTGATGTGACTCTTGGGAATGGTGAGGTGCAGGGCCAGGGGCTGGACTTGAGGACCCCCATGGGTCCCTTCCAACTCACAATATTCTGTGATTCTGTGAAATGAATGCAGCAGCTCCTGCCTGCAGCTAAAATGGGTGCTGGATATTGAATGTGAGGTTTTATGAATCTACAAGGAGGGGCAGAAGGTGCTTTATCCCATCTTCAGCTCTACTGCACATCAAGCCCGTGCACTGAAGCTCCAGGGTGTTTGCATTGTCATTTTAAGAAGTGCACTTCAGCCTGTGGAGGGTTTCTGTGCAATTTCCACACAGGCAGTGGAGTGTGACCCTCTAACTTCTTTTTCCCAGGGCTCATGTTCAAAAATGATCTGACAGTGTTTCTTTTCCCTTGCTCATCATTGTGCTCATCACATTTGTGATGCATCACTTAGACTTGTGATAAAATATCAGATTATTTCCATCTTCTAGAAACTTTGTGTAACTGACCCTTATTGCACTCTGCTTAAATAGAGTTATGGAACACAGCAAAATGACTGTCATTTGGCAGAAACATTACTTTATCTTAGATTTTGCTTCTGATTTATGTACAGCAACAGATTCAACAACTAACAGAAATCAGTGTTCAATGACTAGCTCAATCAAAATATTTGAAGAAAAACTTCAGTTTCTTATGGGCTTTTGATGTTTTCTTTTATAGAGATTTATCCATCCTTCTTCCTGCATTTATTTCTTAGCTTTTAATACACTAGCTTAGGAAAAGGGTTCTGTTTTGAATTTATTTCCACCATTATGAGCAATTACCTTTTCTTTTAACTTTAGCTCTTTCACACGTGAAAGAAATTTGACGCATCAGTAATATACGTAACTGAATTCTGACATATTCATTCTGCAGAAATAAGAAAACATGTTTCTAACATTGCTTTTCTTGATCAAATACTTAAGCCAAAATTTCATAAGCAAACAACCACTTTCAAAACCACAGAGGTTTTGAAGAATTATGCCAGGTAAAATCGATTTGTGCAACAAACCTTCAAAGACACATTAAAAAAAATGAAAAAAAAAAAAAAAAGGTAAAATTCTTTACATTTACAGAAAGAGGAATACATCTTGGATTTTAAAAACAACAAAAAAAAAGTTTCTGATTCTGTATTTCTCTCTATGATTCAGCCATAAGGATATGTCCACAGACATGGTAATCTTAATCTTGTAGTCCAAGTAAATAGAAAAGATCTTGAATTTTAATCTCCAGGTCAGCTCAGGTGTGCAAAACAATTTCTATTATCTGTCCTAAACACAAGCCAATATAGGCACGTGTTTGAGGAGCTTGCACACTCCCCTGTGTGACAAGGATGCTCGAGGTATCAGCAGGTACTGCATTTCTCCTTCAGCCTTTGATTTCTACTGGTTTATTAAATTTCTCCTGGATTTTCCATTTTCCTCAGTCTTGTCCCCATGACCTAACACAATATCATTTTATTAAAGATTTTTTCTTGCGTCTTTTTTTCTTTTTAATTCTTAAGCTTAACTCCTCTCTTATTTTCAAACATTTACCCTTTTGTTCCTTTTTTCATTTGTGTGTACATTTCTGAGTTTATTAATTTTCTCAGATCCTCTTGCACTGCTAACTATAGATCCCAGCTTTCAGCAAGTTAGATTGTTGAGTTATTATGATTGTATTCTGGCAAACAGTGCATCAGGTCTCAGGAAAATAATTAGAGATTTTCATTTATACAACAGCATGCCAGGAAGTCTCTAGGCATTACCAAAGGATAAATTGAAGTATAGCTTTGTATGAAAAGAAAGCTAATTAATTTCCAAAATAGTTAAGAAATTGAAAATATTTGAAAAATAGTACTAAGAAAGAACAATAATTTTTATTGCTAGAAAACTTGAAGAAGAACTTGGCCACTTGGTTTACTAATATTACAGAATTGCCTATTAAAATTGTTGCGTTAATTGCAAAAATAAAAGTAAATTTTTTTCATGTCCATTTGTTAAATCAATTCTGTCTAAATCAATTTCAATTTCTGTTTTTAAACTTACAATAACCTTTGCACATATAAATGGTGGTAGTCTCTCTTCCACTTCTCTTGGCATATTTATTTTTCATTAAAAGATTCTCATTTGGTTTTCATATGCCTATCTATATCAGCCAGTAGTCAAGGGGGGGGTTTTGTCTGTATGACATTGGTTTTTTTTAAAAATTCACTGCTTCCCCCCACCCCAACTCTGACACCATTTTCTTCTCACTGATCTTTTCTATTCTATTTCTAAACCATTTCATAGCACCTCCTCTGTAATTCCTATTTGTTCTTCCATTTTTCCACTCTGCTACATCCTCAGTTCAGTGGAGATTTTTTTACAGTTCCCCTGAATCATAACACCCAAGAACAGATGGATAGGGACAAACCATAGAATAATGAAACTAGGCTTGCTTAGGCTGATTACTCTGTACTCTCTCTGACCTTACTTTTTAAAATGGAGAATTCCCTCAATGTCTTATTCTGAAAAATGAACTCCATATAAAAGGTCATCCTGAACTGATTGCAGGATCAAGAGTCCTAGAAGATGTGGGCGGAGAAAAATACCTAGCTTATTTCCATCTCCAAGCTTCATTCTAAAAAAGAGAATATAAAAATATTTGTTGTTACTTTCATAAAGTTTCAGATACCCTCTTTCAGTAACTAAAGTTTCCATTTTTTTTTAATCAGGTAAATCAGAGTACTAACCATAGGTTGCTATAAAATATAACTCTAACAAGTAATTTTCTGACCTATCAGAAAATTTATCAGTAATGTAATGAAAAACAAGCTAAAGAAGCAAGAAGACCACAGTTTCCCTGTAGCAGTCCTGTTGTATGGCTGTGCTTATTCTATTCCAGTGGAACTCAAGCTGTAATAAATCACGGCATCTCCCGATGACAGTTTCAAATGAACATGTTTATTGGGACAGACAAGTACATCACTGAGAGTGTTATTTACTTCAGGTGCTGACATACAGTACCAGCTGCTGGGTTTAAACACTGGCTCAGTCACTGCAGCTGAAAACTAACCATGGGAATTTTGCACATCGTACAACAGTATGAGAAAAACAGGGGCATCATGGCATAACATAAGTAATGTAGACTTTTTTCTAACAGCACAAATGCTATGAGGTTTGAGTGAAAATTCCCCAACAAAAGCAGGCAAAAATTTCAGTCTAACAACAAAAATATAACACATTCAGATTAAATACTATAATTATGGTTTTTAAGAAAATTAAAAGAAAGGTTTACTTTGAAAAATCAGTGACTGAACTCCAGAGGCTTACTAAATTTCATTTATTTCTTCAGATATATATAACCAAATCACCTCTGATCTCTATTTTCAACCTCTGGGTAGTGTGGGTTTTTGTGTAAATAGTGCAGAATGGAAACAAATCCAGCACTGTTGTAAGCTCTTCCTCTACCATGGAGCATGGAAATCCAACTCAGACAGGGATCTGGGGAATAAACCTGAAACAAAGGGTGCTTTTATTGCTAGTAAGATAAAATAACAAAAAAACCCCAACAAAACAAAAACAAAAACAAAAACAAAACAAAACAAAACAAAACAAACAAAAAAACCCAAAACAAAACAAACCCCTAAAACCACCAAAAAACAAACGAAAACCAACAAAACCCCAGCTCTGACCACCACAACCCATAATAAATTAAAGAACAGAAAAAAACCCCACAAACCAAAAACTCATAGGAGAGCACACACAGGTAATGGGAACACAGTATGAAATGTACTCTGAGGTGGAATACTTCAAAAGACAGGATACCCATTGACGTTGTGGCGGCTCCAGTGTCAAGAAGAGTTGGGATGTTTAGCATGGAAAAAAATATCAAGAGGATATTAACAGCCTTGTGGGACAAAAAGAGCAGTTCTACAGGAAGGAAAGGAGGTGGCAGCTACCACATAAACAAGAGGATTGTTCAGTAGTCTCATCCACGACTCTTGTCCTTCAAGATTAAGAGCTGTTGTGTTATGCTGAGACCAAATGAAAACCAATGACCAGAACAACCAGACGAGAGAGACTTTATGTCCTGATAACGATTTTTGTGGTTATTCCAACATGAGAAAAGGAAGAATGAGATGGCTGAATGTCCCCTTCTGAGGGAGTGAATCCTTCTGACCACCAGTCCAGGAAGCATGAAGCTTCACTGGAACCAAGTCAAAGATCTTAAAGATATACCTTCAATACTAATGCTGCCTTTTGCCATGCTTTATTTCATTTTCCCTACAAGCTACTTTACTAATTACTCTGGCCAGTCATTTATCTTCCTCATAGAAAGCTGACATGATGACAGTCATCTACTAGTGCAAGTCAGGGAGATGACTATAAAGAGGAGTATAAAGCGTTATTAGGCTTTCAGCTCCAGCATACAAGGTTTGGCAGAGACCTACAAATACTGCAAGATTAATCTGCAACTCCGTAAGTGCTTGAAACATGAAAACCTTGTTAAAATTTTGGTTTCTTTTTATAGATGACATTCCATGAAGCAGCACCTCTGGCAAGACATGATGTTCCAAGCAAAAAAACCAGCTTCCAAACCAAAAATCCCTACAGTGTTGTTCTGTTTGTGGTGGGGTGGCTCAACCCTGTGTGCCTGTCAGGTGCCCACCAAAACGTTGTCTCACCCATCTATCTCCTCAGCAGGAGAGGGAGACAAAATATGATGAAAACCTCATGGATTGTGGTAGGGAAGACTGATGTTTCACCCATTATGACAATTATTATCATGGACAAAACAGATCCAGCTTGGGAAAATTAATTTAGCATACTGTCCTTAATGATCTTCCACAGTTTTTCTGAAATTTCTCTAGCATGGGTCCTTTCTATGGAGTCTAGTCCTTCAGGAGCAGTCTGCTCCAGCGTGGGTCCTCCAGGAGGTCACAGGTCCCCCACAACCTCTGCTCCTGCATGGGCTCCTCCCTGGAGGTCACAGTTTCTGCCAGGACCTAGCTCCAGCATTAGTTCTCCATGGCTTTTAGGGCATATCCATGTCCTCCACATGTACAAACGCTGGTGTAGTATTATCTGGTGCTCAAAATCAAATGTAAAATAATAGCTCACTTATAATGTCTTCGGTTTCTAGAACAAAACAGGTGAAAATAATTTGCATGGAAACAATTGTTGAATTATATTTTTTTATTCCTGGGCAAAGAACACACCACATAATTGGAGTAAGGACAGCAACTTTCACAAATAAAGAATCTAATTTGAAGGGGGTGGGTGGGTGAGCAATCTATAAATGTATTTTATATACATGAAAGTATTATTTATACCTATTAAGTTGTACTACAGGGGAACTGGCAGATCCTGAAAATGAGAGTATTAAAAGGACAGCAATCAGACTAGTGTAATTCAAAAGAAAGACAGTTAATTCAATAAACTACCAATCTAATCAGACATGCATCCATGCTAAGGGGAAAAAACAGGGAAAAATTGCCAACTGACAAAAATGCTGTTGCCAAAGGGTGTGTGTGATGGAGTGACAGAAGAATGATCATGAAAATAATCAAAAGGCTAGCTACAAAATAAGATACAAGAAAAAGAGGTTTTTTAGACACAATAGAAAATGAAATCAAAAGAAAGCAAAAGTCTCTTATTCAATAGGAAAGGAGAACAAAAAAGAGATTATGCACAACAGAATAAATTCAATACTTTCTTTGATTTTTTATTATAAAAGAAAGAAAGACTGGTAGTTTTGACCAGATACTTCACAAAATGAGTTTTATCACAAGGATAAGTATGTCAGGGAGAATTTGAAAAAAGCAGGGTGAAGAATATTTAGATAAATGAACAGAATATAATCTATCTTTAAATGCTTTAAAAAAATCTAACCAAAGAGATTTTTAAAACTTCAGTGGTTTTCTTCAAAAGATCATAGAAGACAGAAGACTTGAAAAAAGGGAAAAATGTGAAATTCTGTACCAGCTATTAAGAACTGTGCGGGAAAGAATGTAAAATAATTACAGGTCATGGTAGCTATCTTAAGGAATTAGGACACAAATAATTATCAATCTATTCATGTTGAAAGAGAATAAAATGAAAAAGTCAGACAGTGTAGTTTAGCTGAAGTTTAGATAATGCCCAAGCAATCTTATTTTCTCCAAGATGGAATGTGTACCAGGTTAAAACTGAATATGTATCTGACTTAAATCAGGTTTTTCCTACTGCCCTAAGAGACAGTCTCAAAAGAAAACCATGGAACCAGAATCCAAACACAGATGAGCACTCATTGTTTTCTAAACTACAAGTCAAGTACTTAATAATGATTCCTTCATTGTGAGAAGGTATTTCATCAATAGAGCACCTGGAATAAAAGCAGAACATGGCAATAAGGTGTCAATGACATAAAATGTCATTGGGAAAAAGAACTTGTGGTGAAATAGCAAAAAGGCTCCATGGAGGAAAAGTGAGCCTGAATGGTTAAAGAAGAATTCATATGAAAAGACAGACTAGAAGAGATGAAAAATTACTCCAGATGTATGGATAATGCACACTCTACACAGATAATGGAAGAGGTCATAGATACAGACATTGTGTTATGATGTTGACTAAATCTGTCAGTTTGATGCCTAATCCAATAAATTGTGAAGACTCTGGCTCTCAGATGTTTACCCTCTATATATCTAATTGTTTAAATTTGGTGAGGGGACTCTGTAGCACAAGCTTCATATGCAGCCTGTTAACGGAGCTGCTGCTAACATTAAATATTCTGCTCTTCATCTCTGCAATCAATTTCTTACATCTCTCTCGGTTTCATCTGGAAGCAGACTGCTTAAAAGTAAAGTGATATAAAGTGTTTCCCAGCAACTACTTCATCACTTCCAGTGACCTTCAAATTACATTTAACATTTGTCTTGGACAAAACTATAAGGCTGCTCAGTGTTGTGGACAGGAAGATTCATCTGGTACTGTTAACCTGATCAATAGTGAAATAAAAAGTCAACTGAGCTTACATTTTTACAACCCCAGGAGAAAGTTAAAAAACACATTAGTTGGTTTAACAAAATGATAGCAGACAGAGAATCAGTATCCAAGGTTATAAATGATGGTAGCTCTGCAAGCCCTGTACATCATATGCAGTCATAAACTACTCGCACTGAATTAGTTTAAGGACAACCTCACTTTTGTTCCTTTTGCTTCTATATTTCCTGTATTTTGTCCCCCAGAAAGAAAGAAAAAAAAGAAAAAAAAAGTGTGTGAGGGTCAAAAGCACACAAATTAAAATGAATTACAGATAAAGAAAAGGTCCCATGTTGTGGGGAGATTGATTCTATGAGCTTTAATTATCCAAACTACATGTCCATTAGTAAGTTGTTTGGTGCAACAGACGTAGATCAGCAGACTGAAACAGATGGTCCTAAAGCTCCTGAGCTTTATTTCATTTCTTCCTATGACTTTTTCAGAAAAGACAAAAAAAGTCTTTGCACCGGGGCTGCTTTACCAATGGTCAGCTATGGGTGTTCTGAGCACCACAGATGAATAATATTCTTTCAGGACACAAAGACTGCTTTGTCCTCTCTGCTCTTTTTGACGTCCCCTAAATATTAGTGCCTGCCTTTCACTGCTGCCTCTCTTGACCCTCAGATATCCTCACAGACCTAAACCTGAGCAGGCTGCTATAGAGAATATAGTGGACAAGTGTTGCAGTGTGAAGTTTGGAAGAAATGTTGCAAGGAATATGCTGGCAAGGGAAGGTGTTATTTACTGCTTCACTGGATGGCAGAAGATAAATGGGGAAAGGGATTGTAAGTGATTGCTGCTGCTCAGTGGGGGCAGCCTTCATAAGGGCTGGGGAAGCAGCAGGAAGAGCTGGCTGCATAGTTTCTAGTGACAAGGGGCTTGCTTTATGTCTAAAAAATCCTTCTCTTTTCCTTCAAATGACATTTTAAGTTCTGTCACATCCACCCCACTTCCCGCCTTTCCAGCTTTCCACAGCAATTAACAAAAAGTCCTGTGCCAAAGTATTTGAAGCCATTGAGGGAATGACAGCACCCAGCCATGAACCACTAGCACCCCAAGACTGTGCTCCTTTTCCAGACAGACAACAGAACCAGAGCTCCTCAGCCTCAGAAGCCACCTCTGCCCTCCTCCTAGAGTGACCTGGGAGTCATTGTGAGCCTATTGCCATGGAGAGCAAAGGAACCTGTCTGCAGCCTCAAGACAGACTGACCACAGCCCTTGGGATTAGGATGGGGCATCCAGACCCTACAGTACAGGGTTCCTGACCCGTCTGTTTGCTGCCAAACCTCAGGGGACACACATAGCAATGGGTCAGGCAGAGGAGGAGCATCTGAAAAAGAACACCTGAAGCTAAAGAGGAAGGGGTTCTGGTATCAACAGCTTTACTCCTAAGAAGGCAAATCTGATCCATTAGCTGCACAAATGCTGGCTATTAGGATCTAAACGTGACATAGACTTTCAAACTCACGTAATGTTAATTATAGAAATTTTAGCAAGATAACATGGCATTTCAGGGACGAGCATAAACGAAGTATAGCCATCACATTACATCCAAAATCTTGTTACAGACAAAACAAAACATTCTTAAGACTGAGGATTTTTGTTCAACCCAAGTAGTATTTTCACACGCTAATAGTCCAAGTAATCTAATAAAGAAAAACATTTCCATTTAAATTGTTATATAAAAAATTCTTAATATCTTCCCCTTTTATCTGTTGTTACAATTGTCTTTCTACCTTGATTTGAGCCCATGTGGGTAACAGAAGTAAGAGAGTAAGACATTTAGGTGTGCCTGGAGGAAGAACATAAATACCTGATTTTTATTGGTCATTAACCTGGGCAGAATATTTCCACTGATATCAAAATAGAAACTAAATTAACATTGGAAATAGCATGGTGCAGCTCTAGTGAATTAATAATATTTTGTGTTCAAAGAGATGATTTTGAGTTATTACCCTCAATATATACGATCATGGAATCATTTGGGACTGGAAGGGACCCTAAAGATCATCCAGTTCCAGCCTCCTCTGTGGACAGGTACAGCACTATTTTTCTTCTGAAAAAAAATGGAGTGTGGTTGACTCTCTTCCACCGCAGCCCAACAAACAGGGGAGATGTCACCTGGTATTAATTATATGCAAGCAGATAATTACTGTCAGCACCAAACAGGACCATTTTTCTGATATAAACCAGAGAAGATACTACAGTATAGTTAAATCTTCTCAGAGCAGTTCCAGTCAGGCTGAAAGGAATAGGTGCGGCTTGCCATGTGAACTTTCCATGCTTCTAAGGTGCTACAAAGATGGGGTTTTTGAGACCTTTCTGTCTGTCCTCTAACCTGGTGTGTCTTTGGGGACAAGAAAAAGAGATTTTTCTCTCAATATTTACCTGTGAAGCCTTCTTTGTTTCATTAATCTGAAATGCTTTTAGGGAAGACTTTTGAGTTATTTGGAATAATTTGCTAGCCTAGAAGTGTTATTTAATCACAGAAAACTGGATATAAAAAGCCTGACTAGTAATTTGAAGTTTTCCATCCTGATTGTCATGTCTAATACAAGGCACTATTAACAGTTTCAACAGGACTAAGTTATCATTAAAGCTCTGAGTGGCTGTTACAATGTTCTTTTATTTTTTATTGTAGAAAACAGTATGAATAGCAGTGATAAGACTGTTTTAGCATCCCACAGTGACAGTACACAATCTGAATGTGACATTCTTATAGGAGATCAGAAATTACGCTGTCCTGGTACATAACCACAAGTTTGCACAACATGAATTTGTAAATAATCAAAGGAAAAATCAAATAAAGAATAACCATTAGTAGTTGCTAAACTGCAAAAAATGCTGTTAAACTAGATAATCTAATTATCAAATAAACAAAAAAAAGATACAATAAAAATTCAGTAAAAATCCTAATGAAGCTACCTACATTTTTCTTGAGTTTTCTCAGTGATAAATTGTGTTGACTGGTTCCATAATCATTATAACACAACTTTTGGTCTTTTCATGACCCCTGTTTGAGAACTAATAACATGGTTTATTAGATATCTGTGAATTAGTCAATTTTTTTTTTTCTACAGGAAAGAAAGGAATTTTTTTTTCCTACAGGAAAGAAAGGAAATTTTTTTTTCCTGTTTTCCCTGAAGAAAATATTCCTTACGGGAAAAAACATTTATCACAACTGTATTCTCCCCTATAAAATGGTGGAATGGGAAAAACAATACTTAAAGCTTCTGAGGAATTTTTTCCTCAACATTTTGACAAATAAGGCAAGGATTATAGGAATCTACATATGCTTTTGGACCTGAAAACCTCAATAACAGCTTGCCATTAGAGTTAAGACAAAAAAATTTGGATCTGCTTATGAGTTTTATTGAATTCACCAGCTAAGGGGGATGGATGATCAAGCACTGTAAGAAGTTATTTCTGCTCATTAAACTGGCAAAAGTCTTCTGGACAATATCACGCCCTTCCATCCCAGACCACTCTACAAAGCAGCAAACAGTAGAATAGAAGCTGATTCTTAACTCTCAGCACAAAACAGTTTTTCCCTTTTTTCCATGTGTGCTTAACTGGACAGCTGAGTTAAAATGTGTAAACTTTTTGGTCCTTGGTCTCACATTGAATATTGCACAGCAAAGGTAGCAGTGAAATTAGAATTCATTTAGAAGCCCTTTTTATTCTAGTCCAACTGGCCGTCTCCATTCTATGGTTTATGGGGTTTTTTTTGCTGTTAATGGAAAGAAAACCTCCTTCCCTACAATATTTTCACAAAATATAGATTAGCATGCCCAAGCCTCTTTGACTGACCAGAACAAAGCTGAATATTTTGCATATTCTTCTGCCATTGTCTGCACAACAAGATATTGTCATACTTTACTGTAAACTTTGGCACCACAAAGCTCTTCTTCAGCAACTCTGCAAAAGCATCCCAGGAGTGATTCAGTGTTTTTCATAAGTTATCGGTTAGTGCTCAACAGATGATTCTTCAGCAGAATTTAATTAAACATTTTAAGATTTAATGTCAATTTTACCTAGTTAAAAAATAGCTTTGGACAAGTACAGACACTTCATTATGAGTTCACCATCAACTCAGATAGCTGAACAAATATACATTTCTCATTATGCTCCTGGATATCTATGAACTTTATGCTATGCATATATATGTTGTCAAAGCATATATTTCAGGTTTCATCCTCAAAAAAAAAAGTATTTTACAAAGCCCAAGTGGGACTTCCTTGGTCTTCAGGGCTTTCAACTTACATGCCATCCAAAATATGCTCTGGGCAATGTAACTTGAGTTTTGGTTTAAAAAACAATACTTTACTTCATACCATATTTTCACATATAATTTTATAGTTGGAAATTAATTTCTGATACAACTTTTCAAATTTTGTTTAATTTACGTATTTGATTATCCCACTACAATTTAACATAACTTTTATTTGAAACCTTTTTATTGAAAATCTGATTGATGATTACATACCTTGGTTTGTCACAACTTTGGTGCATTTCCCACATTGATATATGTAGGGAAATACCTATATCATAAAGCTGATATGATTTTTTTTTTTAAGAGTTTTTCTTCATCTATTTTTTCCTCTTTTTCACCTTTTTCTTTTTTTTGATCTACTGCAGGGTATTTCTCAAGAGATGCGTAGTAATAGCAGGTGTTTTTAAGATACTTGAATGGTCATCACTTTAACTTTTTCTCTTTGTTTTCCTCTCAAAATAAAAGTTTTCCTTTCAGTCTGTGCTACACCTCCATAAAACTATAATGAGCAGCCTATTGTGAGCAATCTTGTATCACATTCACTCTTTGCCAGGGTCATTTACACAGCTGAGGTAATGCATCAAACAAAAAATGCTTCAGAGACTATATGTGTGGATTCCAATTCTGGGTTTATTGAATGTTAGATGATGGCCAAGTGTTTAAAATTCACAGAGCTATTATATCTCATCCCTCACTATCCCTACAGAAAGAAAGGGAAGCCTGGAACAAAAATTAAAAATTTCTTTTCTATTTTTTTTAGTACTTGGAGAGATGGAAATTGCTTACAGCTTCCCTTGAATGTGGAAAAATTGCTCACCGTCTGTATCTGTTCATAAATAATGAAGCAACAGTTAATTTGAGCAGAATTTTTTACAACTTACCTTCAAGGAGCTGAAGGTAGGAACTTTTGTAGATTCTTACCATTACAACATTTCGCTTTCACAAATGCATATGATTTTAAACATCCAGATTTTAAAAGCTGATGAGAATTTATGATCTATCTGCTGAACGGCCATGGATGACTAAATAGCTGCTGTTAGGCCTGTTCAGCTGTTAGGTAGAATTCATAAAGATATTTTTATGGCTATTTAAATTGAAATGTTTTGCCTCAGTTGTGGTAAGCTAACTGTACATATATAGCTTTGGTAGCTCTGTCACGGGGAAATAACTTAGGGCTGCTGCAACTTGATTGTTTTACATTATGTTTCCATATTCTTATATTACTGCTACTCTAAAATATTTTGCTGTACTTTCCTTCATAACCAATAAAAATATTGCTTTCAAATTATTTCTAGTACTAAGACATAATATTTCACCAAAACAATAAGACATGTATATTGATGTTTTTTACCTGTGTCATAAATTATTGTAATTGGTAAGAGTCACATTAAGCAACAGAAGTATAAGTCATGGTCAAATCTGTGTGATAAACAAAGCAGGTTCACTTCTAACTGCTGTAATAGTAAATTGACTGGCCTAAATAGACTTTTTTTTTTTTTTTCTTTTTTTAAGTACAAACATTGAATAAAAATTACATTCTTAAGAGGTTGAAACAGACATTTAATCTCACTTCTGCACAGCATCATAATGTCCTATCCCACTCAGGTTAAAGCCAAAGTGGTGACTCTGGGCTCTCCCTGCACTGAACATGTTTCTGCTCCCCGTCTGTGGTAGCTATGGTATTTCTAGGTATGGCTCAATGGGGTTTTTTGTTCTTTTGTTTTGTTTGGTTTGGGTTGGGGTTTTTTTTGTTTGTTTATTTGTTTTTCAGGTGGATTAGGAAATTCGTCCAGCTAAAAATTATCCAACTACCCATGTGGTACCATAAACACTAGTGCCAGCACAAAGTAGAAAAGGAAAACAATAGAAATATAGACATAATTTACAGGATGCAGAAATATTCCCTTGGTAACATTCCACCTTTAAGATTGTTGAAAATGGTTGTGAAATCACAGTCTTTCAATAACCCTTCAATTGCTGTAGACACAACCACTTAAATTCTATACACATTTTTTCAACAACAGGAAAAACATAAGTTATTCCATCATCTGTCAAAAACCTTGGGATGAACCTCAGGGTTTCACATAATGTTACTCTATCACTCTTAATCTTCTTTTCATAATCAGCAGTTGTTTAGCAAAAGCAGTTTTCAGAGCCCCTCAGTCCACTTTTGGGAAATCCAAAAGGTCTCCATAATCTGATGGGGTCTCCTAATTTGAGAGTCATTAAGCTTCTCTTCAGTAAAGGGGCACGAAAGTGGAACGGGAACCTATTTCTCCTTTTCAATTTTTACCCAGAGCTGGCAACAGTTAACAGGGTGTAAAATGTTCTACCTTCCTCACTGCAGTGAGCAATTACCTCAAATAAAAAACAAGTTGTCAGTGTGTTCAAATCAGTGTTATTTCTGTTTTTCAGCAAGAGAAGAACATAAGGCTGGCAGCACAAGTAAATGAAAGAGTCAGTTTTCCCTGGGACTTGCCTCCCTTCAGTTCCTGTCAGCCAAAACCCAGTTATTTGCAGAGGAAGGAAAAGAGCACAAGTATAAACAGGCCCTGAGGTAAACAGGGCTTTGGCAGGAATAAGAAGAACTTTCCAAAGCCATTCAGGAAGCATTAAGGAAGTGTGTTCATGCTGAATTAATTATGTTTTTATTGCTTATGAAAAGATTGGGGAAAGGCACATTGTCCTCACTGTAAGAAAGGAGAAGTTGTTAATTTGCATTCATCGAGCTGAATAACACAGCTGAAAGGAGGGAATGCAGGAATCTGTCACTGCCATCCTTGTACAGCATTCCTTATTTCTGGTGTATTCCAGTTAAAAAGTGAAAGCATCTTGACATTTGAGAGCAGGCAGAGAAAGCCAACCATGCCCTGGGCTGCAGCCAAAGCCCCGTGGGCAGCAGGGCAGGGAGGGGATTCTGCCCCTCTGCCCCGCTCTGCTGAGACCCCACCTGCAGTGCTGCAGCAGCTCTGGGCTCCCAGCACAGCAAGGACAGGGACCTGCTGGAGCCAGGCCAGAGGAGGCACCGAGGGGATCAGAGGGATGGAGCAGCTCTGCTGGGAGGAAAGGCTGAGAGAATTGGGATTGTTCAGCCTGGAAAAGAGAAGCTGAAAGTTTTTCTTCACTTTGCAAGACATTGTACTTGAGTGGGTCTTACTCAGTCATTCCTAGTGGGTGCAGAAATAATCATCCTCCCTTTTGTAAAAATAGTATTTGAGATATTTACAGATAAAAGAAGATCCATGAATCTATATCAGGTCATATAGAAAATATATTTTAGGGAACTGAATCTAACACAGAGTCAAAATGAGATTTGAACAGTTTTTGGGCAATATATGAAAAATAGCTTAGAAATTTAATAAAATCACATAAAAAAATGAAGCTTCACTTGTCTCACAAACATTTAAAACACATGATAGAACATAAGATTTCCAGAAGGGGGTGTTAAAATGTCACTAAATACAAATGATTTGTACCTGAATGCTTTACTACTTTTGAAATCCTTTCAGCCTTTTATATGCTTCTCAGCACCCTTCTAAACATCCTGCTATCGCTATCTTCCAGTGCTCGGGTATCTGGAACTTTAATATCCCATTTGTGTTTGCACTAGGGACAAAGAGAAACTGGTTATTAGGTTTTTTTCCTGCTTGACATGATCTGCACAGACCAGAATTTTTCTGGGGTTTTATAAGCGAGACCACATTGTAAGCAGATCCAATTTGTGCCCTGATATCTTCCTTCAGTCTGATTCAACTGTATTTCTTTTGGTAGTTTACACTCTTCTGTGTTTTCTATCTGTGTTCCCAGACTGGTTTTATGCACTTTTTAAAAACTGCTTGCAGATTACTCAGCATTACTCAACAATTTCAGAGTTATGTGAAAGCATTAATAACATTAACATGATTTTCACTGCCAGATTACTGAAACAAAAAAAAAATTTAAAAAAAAAAAAAAATTTAAAAAAAAAAAAAAAAAAAAAAAAAAAAAAGCAGCCAAGAAAACAGTGCTTCTACTACAATACTCCCTGGGCTCTTTTCTTCCTTTCTGCATGATGTCATTTACCAACATCTTTTTTTTTTTTTTTTGGCAGAATAGCACTTCTCCTTCGTGCAGGCAAGGTTAGTATATATCTGCTCCTTTCTGTCGTGCCTCCTATCCCTCCTTAGTGCTTAACAACTATTCATTTGCCCAAGGACTTTTCTCCTGCAGTAAGACCCTTTTTGCCATGAGTATCCTGTTTGTGTGATACGTGCTTTCTGCCTAAAAGGGTCCTGAATCCTTAGGAATCTCTATAATTGTTTGGAAAGGCATTGCTGGCTGGCTCCCTTGCCAGGCTAGTTCATTGCCTAAACACACCAAGATAAACTTCTTGCATTTGCCTGCTAGTGGAATGTCTCTTATTTAGACTCACAAAAAGCTGCATATGCTATCTCCACCTGCAGAAGCAGAATTAACATTCTGCTCAAAAGGGAATGAAATGATCTCCTGAAACAAAGAGGAAGGTAGAGCATAAAGAGGCAGATAAGTCTCAGGGGCCTCCGGGAGATGATGACTCTGAAAAGCAGTGGTGCAGCCGGAGCCAGGGGATAAATTCATGTCATAAACATGTTGAGGGGGTGCTGATAGTGTCAGGGGCATCAGCTATCCCCCAGCTGGGGCAATGGAGGGCAACATCCCAAGGAGAATCTGAGATCAGCACTGGGGAACTGTTTCATGACTGCTGATGGAAGCCTTCAGTCAAATGAAATCCTTCAAGAGAAGGTTTTTAGCTCACACTTTACATAGAAGTGAACTTGTCGGAGAGTTCATTGCTGTGCCACAGCCTAATAAAGCCAGAACCTCTGCCTCTTGTGCTTCTTTCTGCTCAGCAGCGTCAACAAGCCCTGTCTAATCAAACTTTATTAAAAAGGAATATAAAAATATACTCCTACTACCATAAAGTATTTCAATTGGTAAATAAGTAGGTACAAGGAGCTACAAACTCTGATGCCTTTTCTGACAGAAAGGAAAAAAAAAAAGGAACAAATACAATGTTATATTTCTTTATTGAATTTGTTAAACCAAGTACATGCTCCACCACCTGCCTTTTAAAATGCTTCAGGTTTTCCAAAAGTAATTCTTCAAATGTAAACCCTTTGAAAACTTATTTTTAGAGTCTTGGGAAATGTCTGATAGCATTTCTATATGTCAAGTTCTTTCTTATGTACAGATCACATTAATATTTCCTAATTATATCAATTTACACTTTGTTCCTCTAATTTTCTTTAAATACAGTATTCTCTATAAATATGTGTTCCCCCCTACTGTAAAACAACATTTTTAAATTCTTACTCTTTTTAATCCTCTTGTTTTTCTTGGTCACTTAACAATGGTACAAAGTGCAGTATAAAACCACTTCAGGGAAATAAAAAAAAAAACCCTAACTAACTATATTCTGAGCACTTCTATGCTTATATAATAACATTGTAGGATTATTACATGATGTGACCTGTAAAAGGCTCTGCAAAATCATCCTAGCTGAGTCCAACCAGATTTAAAACAACTGACAACTTAACTCCACAAATGTCAACTTATTTCTGAATAAATTAACCTGGTTTAAAAAATAGAATAAAATTTCAAGTTACACAGCTTATGACATCATATCTGAAAGTCTTATACTAAATGCCTTAAATGCAGAGAAAAAACATAATGCTATATAATCTAATCTAGTTAATTGTTTAACAGGAGCTCCACATCTCTTGAAACATATTTAAAAGAGAATATGAGAGAAGAATGAAAACATTAATTGTATTGAAGCAGATAGAAAAATCTCCTGTTTTTCTCATAAGCCCAAGAAATAAATTTTTAACTCTATTACCAATCTTCCAGAACTCAAAGTTTAAAACTGTGCAGATTAATAAACGTATAGCCAGATTTCTTGCTTAGGTGGCTTGTCTTGGAATACCACAGAAAATTCTGCACAGTCCCTTCTTTCCTCTCTCCAGTTTTACTTCCAGCGTCTGAGAAATTGAGACTATTTCAAATGCTTTCTGCAATGATCTTTTTATTTGGTCTCAGTTGAACCTGGACTGCAATCTGGACACTCTGGGTGCATTTTAAATATTTGTGGTTTTAATTTAGAGTAGGAGGGTGCCTTTGGAATAAGGTTCTTGACCTTCAGTAGCTACTGAACTTCAGCTCACTTTGCAATACAGCTTCCTAGTACGTCAACAGGATCCTTTTGGGATGAAAACCCAAGAGATATGGATGACAGATAAACTTCAGGAGCTTGCTAAGTGCGCTCATGCCCCAGAGATCTCCCAAAGACAAAATTTCAAAACTCAGCACCTTGAGAAAACTGTTCCTAGAGGCCTGATTACTAGGAAATATATACATATTGTTTTGTCCAAAGCTTGATATTTACTCTTACAAATGGGAAAGAGCATAAAAACCAATGTTTACAAGAGACTGCACTCTTTTTGGAGCATGATAATTCTTTGGTATCACAGATATATATGACTTTTTATTTCTATAATCAAAAAAGTAATTGAGAAATAGTTATTTCTCTACATATTTTTCTCCTTCTACAGACAGAAACAATAAAATGTAGTAAAGCAGTATTATTGCTCAGCTGGTTCAAATCCGAGAAAACCTAGTTATCTGAAATATAACACTGTTAACATATGTTGAAAGGTATAATTGAGAATGAAATGTAAAGCCTGGATATCATGTTTTACTGTTACTGTTTTAAACTGCTTCATTTAACCCTAAAACCATCACAACTCAAGGCGACACAGAATTGCCCCTTTATAAACTTTTTCCTATTGCTGTCCCTGTGACCTGGGGAAAGAAAGATGTTTTGCTTGAGTCAACTGTAGAACTTCAGAGAAGAGTAAATTATTTTAACTATGCTAGTGTTTGGAATAAGACACAAATTTCACATGACTGTCTTCTTTTATTTCTACATAAAACATAACTTATAAGTGAAGATTAAAGGAATTACATTTATTTAGCTTAAAGAGGTGACACTTAGGGAAAAACATGATAGCTCTACATAAATATCTAAAGGACAATAATAGGAGAGAAAAGAAGAGTGAGTCACACTGAACATTAGTAATGAAATAAGGAGTAATGGGCTGAGTTAGAAGGATAAATTTACCCTGGTTATTCCAAGAACTCCCTGAGAGAAAGGACAATCAGAGCAAGACTTCTCTTGTGAAATAATTATTGCACAATCTTTGGAGACATTAGAGGTAGGATTAAAAACTATCTGTTAAAATATTGTGAGTTTTCAGAGACTGAACTGTTCAAATATTATGAGTTAAAATATTATGAGTTTTCAGAGGCTGAACTGGATGACCAAGAACATCCTTCTGTGGGTTGAACTTGTCTGGATGCCAGATGCCAACCAAGCCTCTCTATTACCCCCCCTCTTCAACATGACAGGAGGAGAACATAGTTCATGGACTCAGAGATCACTCACCCATTACCAGTACCAGCAAAACAGACTTGATTTGGGGAAAGTAATTTAATTGATTGTTAATTAATATAAAAGTAAGATGATGAGGAATAAGAGCAAATCTAAAAATACCCCCACCACTCTCTTCTTCCCAGGCTCAGTTTTGCCCTCATCTCTTCTAATTTCTCCCTCTGAGTGGCACAGGAGGGCAGAGGATAGAGGCTGGTGTCAGTTCATAATGCTTGGTCTCTGCTGCTCCTTCCTCCTCATCCGCTTCCCCTGCTCCAGGGGAATGAGGTCCCAACCATGGGGAAGAGTCCTTCATGACCTTCTCCAGTGTGGAACCTTCCAGCAGGCTGCAGTTCTTCAAGAACTTCTTTGACATGGGTTCTTTCCACAGCTTACAGTCCTTTAGGAATGCTCTACTCAAGCAAGGATCCTCAAAGGATCTTACCAGAAATCCTGCTCCCCTCCGTGGAAGGTTTAGATCCATGGGCTGCAGCTGTCTTCAGAATGCACTCACCTGCTCCAGAGTGGAATCCTCTATGAACTTCAGGGGAACAACCCAGTCTTCTCCAGGATCTGCAAGAAAATATCTGCTCCAGCGCCTGGAGCACCCCCTCCCCCTCCTCCTTCACTTAGTTGAGTGTCTACAGAGTTGTTTCTCTCCTATATTTCACTCCCCTCTTTCAGATTTTGTTGTGCATTATTTGTTTTTCTTTTCCTGTTCTCAAATATGTTAGCAAAACTGCCAACAGCAGGTCCCTCTTGGAGCCACCAAAACAGGCTCAGTTGGACATAGGGGCAGCTTCTGACTCTTTTATTCTCACAGAATACACTCTTTCAGCCTTCTGCTACCAAAACCTTGCAATGTAAACCCAAAACAATACACTCTCAGTATGACGAGGAAAAAAAGTGCGTGCTTAAAAATACCCAGGACTATAGGAACACAAACTCCTTCTGATGAAATCAAGCTGTTCTAAGAAAAATGTCACACAAAATGTAATAAATGCTCTGACCCTTAATTTAATTTGTAATCGGCTCTAGCTATGATTAAAACTGTATTGACTCACTTCTAAGATGCTTGCATCCAATTCTCCTGCACTAAGCAAATTTTCTACTGAAGAAGAAAGAATAGAGACAAGGCACAGGTTCAGAATTCTCCCTGCTTGTCCCTCGTGTTTGTGGGAGATAAAAAGTTTAATAAGAAGCATTAAGACAGATCTGTATTCATCAGACAGAGTGAAGATTTGCCCCTATATTCTTTCATCACCTTTAGATTTTCTCTGGTGGATCAGCAAAACTTATTCCTGAATTTTTCTGGTACTAGGGATAAATATGAGTCTCCAGGAACCTGCAAGATTTTACAGCTTCTCAACAAATAATACATAAATAAGTGAAAGTTCCTAGGAGCAAATGCATAAATTAACACAATTTACTAAGAGCAAACACGTAATAATAGCATCTACAATTTTCTTAAGATGATAGTTTTGGTCTATGAAAGCAAAATGAAGCATTAGACATAGGAGGGAATGAAGTAAGGATATAATGTCAGATATTAAAATTTGATAGACGCTCGCTCAGTAAAATTTGTGTAGAAGTCTCTGACTGAGACAATAAACACATGTCTGGACGCATGATATGAAGGTGCCAGGGAAAATTTTTAAAAGTTTGGTTTGTGTTTGGCTTTGTTGAGGTTACAGATGTTACAGACAAAACTTCATAGCTGCAATGGATTAGTAAGTTTTCTTCTCCAACTCACAATCTGTGAATTTTCAATTATCTTGAAAAGCTGTGATTGACACGTGGTCACTGACCATTATGATATACATCCCTGAGATGCAAAAATGTTCATAAGAAAGGAACAAGACAAAATTCCAGTGTCTTTAGTTTCATCATTAGCGTGTGAGATGTGACAGGTTTGCATGTGCTTCAGCTACTTTGCTATTAGCAGTAGTGCTGTAAAACTTGGGCTGGGAAAGGCCTCAGGACTCAGCTTTGCAGGTGTTTTGGAATTAGGTTGATGCCACTTCACCCCAAGTTCTTGTATTTGTTCATTATGGCTTGTATCAAGTTTACATGGCAAGAAAAAAGAAAGATTGGGAAAGGCATTTTCACTTTTGTCTCTTTTCCTCACCATTTAAACCTGTTCTAATAGAAAATAAACTAAAATAACTTTCCCCAAGTTTAGTCTGGTTTGCCCATTGTTGCCATTAGTAAGTGACATCCCTGTCTTTTTCTCGACTCATGAGCTTTTCCATCTTATTTTCTGCCTCATCCACTCACTGAGAGTGGCTGGTTGGGCATCTGGCAGGCAGGCAAGGTAAACCATCTTTAAACACATGATGAGCATAATTAACTCATGCTATGGTATAAAGTAGAGCTAAAATGCATTCACTGCACTCAGATGAATTCATTACCTTCAATTTTTGTTGCTGCCTCTAGTAGCAAAAGCAAAACTTGAATGCACCATGCTTCATATTCTGGTTTTGAGGAGGTTTTATTCTGCTGTGCTTCCTTTCCCCCTACCTGTTTCATTGTAGTGTCAGTGCTCACTCCACCTTGTCCTCAGATCACAGAGTCCATCCAAAAGTGCTGTTTGACAAAAAAGGTTTACTTGACAAAAGCAAGATGAGTGCAAACATTTTTTCTCCTGGAATACTGTTTCTCTGTATTAACCAAAACTTCAACTTCTAAAATTTAGTAAAATCATAAATTTTGCACCATCAACAATGACTGCTGGGACCTCCATTGGCAATAACTTATGTAAAACTTGTTAACAGATCACATATTTTTGTTTTATTTGCTCTGCCATTTTGCACTTTAGTGTAACTATCAGAAACTTTATGAAATATGTTACTTCCCTGCTCTTTGCTCTGCCTTACAAAACCTTTAAAAGTGTACTAATAACCTAAAAAAAAAAAAAAAAAAAAAAAAAAGGCTATGTAAATAAAAGTACTGAGTCAGTTAAAATGAAGGTTCATTTTTTAAAATTGATTGTTAAATTATTCATAAACTGTGTAGATGTTCTAGTTCCAAAATAGGCCTCAAACAAATTTTCTAATGATAAAAATTTTTAAAAAATTGGAACATGCTCACTACACAAAGAGCTTTCCTATTTTAATTGATACACGGAACTACGCTGAAGGTCCCAAGAGGTAGAAACAATATTAAAAGTTTACTAATTTTTCAGTTCTAGCCTGAACTCTTGTCCTTGAATATTCATTGCCACTGTAATTGTACTGAACATGGTTTTCCAGATCCGTTTTACATACAAAGTGCAGGATCTGTTTTATTCACTGTCATTCACATTTGTCTTAACTTGCTTCAGGTGATGGACCAGGTAGACCCTCTTCAAGAAAAAGTGAGATCATTCTTGCTCTGGGAAATAACAGTGCCTGCCTAGACAAAAAGTTTGAAACAGTGTAGGGCACTGGGGGGGTTGAAGTCAAGAGCAGACCAAAAACTGTCAGACCTGATGGGTGAAGAAGGAGCTTCCCAGGACCAGAGGGGACAACTAGTAAGGGACCGCTGCTATTCAAACTCTCTAATTTGGATAAAATTAAGTTTGAAAAGTAAAATGCTTACTCTTAGTGTGTGAAATAAGAGGTGTGTTCATCTCTTCCAGAAGCAGTTTCCTGTACTTAAGGGGTTTGGTGTTTTTTTCATTTCCATATTAGTTATGTGATTATTTTTCCATAAATCATGGCTTTTCTGAGCTGAAAATCCTTCTGGTTGTCTGTGAGGAACATTAATCATACAATATCCACCTTGGGGCTGTCTCACAAGGAAATGGAAAAAAAAACCTTTACATATTTTGAAATTGTTTATACTCTTAAATTTATAAAAATGAATTGAAAACTTTGGCATTGTACCATAAGCAGTGCTGATACTAACTTACGTTTTTCAAATTTTATATCACTGAATGGTGCAGTTCTGCTCTTGCGACTCTCTGAATTCCTCTGCCAGGTGAAAGCTGACACAGGGTAGGGTAGAATTTTTCTTTGCTTGTGATGGTATTTTGCTAATCCTTTCTGTAAAAATGTTTAGTGTTTCATATAAGCCTTTGCAGCCTTCAATAACCTCAATGACGTATTGCAGCACCCCACCATCACATTCTTTACAAGTGTTGTCAGAAGCCAAATATTTGCTTACACACTCCATCTGCTCTCTGTGATTTTTCTATGACACTTTACACTTCAGCTGATTTCATTAGTATTCTCTGCTACAATCATCAATTTCAGCACAAAGTGTTTTAATTATTTCATTATATTTATTTGTTTTCTTTTATTTTTTCCCCCTATCTTCTCATTGCTATCAATCCCTTTGACTCTTTGCTTCACACTTTAATTCCTGGAGTACATTATGAATTCTGAAGGAGGGACAAGGAGAAAGTTGCTTTGTTTTGCTTGTTTTGTCTCTTTTTGATAAAGATATAGCTATAGTCTTTTATTTGAACCTGGAGATAAACTGAGAACTAATCTCAAATTTGAAAATGAAATAAGTCTGTATATGTGGAGGCAAATATACAGCTTGTAGCAGGCTAGTTTCTGGTATGTACTCTTGCTGTAGACATTATAGGTCCATATCACTGGCATTTTATACCAGAATTCATAAAAAAAAAGACTTTGTATCAGTTCACATTGGATCTACACTAGAACTTTGGAAAAAATTAAATGTTGTGTTACATGACATAGCTGATAGCAGACTGTTTGTTAGGAGTGAAAATCCACTTTTTAATGATACATAAAGCTAAGGTCATTTTCACAGTTTGTGAGTAAACTCTGACTTGATACAGTCACCTCAGCTGCTTGTTTGCTGACTTAGAAGACTCATTCCTTGTTGTCTGCTTGAGCTAAAGCCCATATGGATTCCTTTGATGTATTAGCTTGACCTTTAATCATATAATTTTCAAAGCATTTTTGCATAATTGTCCCATCTGGGCTTATAAATTGGATGATTGGTGTTTTACTGTGTTACCAGGCATCTGATAACTGACCAATTCACAGCTTAACTTGTAATAGTGCAGCATATCAAGTTAAGAGGTCACGATTTAGCTTTTTTTCTTTTTTTTTACTACTGTTGATGGTATTTTGCTTTTGAAATATGAGACAGACTAAATTGTGAACAGTACAACCTGTTTATTCCCATTTTTTCCTTCAGCACTCCTGTTTTTGCAAATAATACACTTTATTTTCTAGACTCTCAATGATTTACTTTTCTTAGTTTTGTCTGGAGGGGATTTTTTGTGACAAAATTCACAAAATCAATGCACTTGAAATAAGTAGGTGTTCTTTGTACACACTTCTTGAAAAGTCATAACTGTATATACTTTTGGTTAAGCTTTGACAGGATCCTAATTTGAGCCTGACTGTCAAATGTGGATCAATTGGCATTTTCCCCTTAAAGACTAGGGGATTAGTTTCATTGTGCATCAATTGATTTGTATATTCTTTTATCATTATCGTTTTATAATTAATATTAATTTCCCTTTCTTTTCTGCCCCATTAAACTGCCTTCATCTCAATCCATGAGATTGTTTTTTTCCTGTTCTCTGCTCCATCCCACCGGGGAGAGTGAACAGAAGGCTGTGTCGAGTGTAAACATGAAAGTCCTTTTTGGCACCCAATGTGGGGCACAAAGGGTAGAGATAATGTCAAATCTAACCAGGCCATGTTAGACCAATTATTTTTATAAACATTCGTTATATTACTTTAATAGTCTATGGTCATAATGTTGATTTATTTGCTCCCAGAGTTGTGCTGATTCTCAGAGTTGTGTTTTGTAAGCTCTTACTTGCTCTTTATCATCTCCGGGGCCTGGATTAGGGCTATCATTTTGCTGTGCTGTGTGTGTAACACTGGCTTACAGTGTGATAAAATTGCTAGCCATGAGATTAATCTGGTATTTGTGCTCAGCATGGATGCCATCCTCCTGCTTCAGGAACCAATTTGTACAGGAGACAAGGAGGGACACTTTTGGCTGCTCCTTCCTCTTTCCTTTCTTCTCCTCCCCGCTAGTTGAAATAATTCATGAGAAATTTGAGTATCCTTGGGATGTTCCTATTGTTATGTCTCCTGAATGTGCATTGGGTCTTGTTTCAGGGTGAGCAATAACACCCAAAGATCTGCCCCAAGGCTGGATAATTGTAAGTGTCAGGGTGTGTGGGACAGTATGGACAAGTACTTGCAACAGTGGGAACCTCTGGTGTTTTGAAACATCACTCCTGAACAAATGCAGAATCTGGAAAAAAAAACAGCAACTCTTTTAAAAATTATGCTGTCACCCTGTCAATTCCAGAGACACATACATTTCTGCAAAATGCTAGGACCCAGCCCAGGCCTACTGAGCCTGTTGTTTTACCTGTGTGACCACAAAGAGATCATGAGGAAGTGGGATGCAAAGCCTAACTCGATCCTGGAGTCACTGGGATTGGAGTTGCAAGCAAAAATAATCACAAAAGGGGGCTTTTCCACAAAAATTGCTGCTTCAGATCCCTGCGGACAGTTCCCCATGGACAGTTTCCCAAAGTAGAAGAGCTGATTTTACTTCTGATCTTAATAAAGTGAGTTCTTATTTGTATTTACGAGAAGTGAGTAGCAAATGTTATGACCAAGACTAAAGGAGTTCGGGTTCAGCCAACTGAGAAAGAGGACAGCTGTGCTTCCTGGGCTGTGCGGATCCCATGGGCTGTCCCATCAGACCCACGGGACCACAAGGCTCTAGTCAATGCTAATGCCATCGAGCTGTGCAGGGGCAGATCCCAATGGCATTTCTGGAGTGACAGGAGGATCCCAACAGGAGAGTAAAATCAGCCTGACAGAAATGAATGGCTGAAACACCGTATTGGGACCGGCCCACAGACTGTGTATCCTTGGCATATAATACCAAAGGAGATGGTGCTTCAAGGACAAAAAAGGATATTACACCTATAATTGACTGTCCTAGGCAGGGAAACACAGCCCTACCATCTCCCATGGACTGACCCAGACTGCAGTGGAACAGGATGAATGTCCAGAACACCTGATTGACATCAGGCCTCACTCTATGAGGAAACACAGCAGAAGTTTTTGAAAAAGGGGAAAAAGGTAGTTCAAATCCTCCTGGAAGCTGATTTTGCCGTGAAACAAAAAAGGCTAAGAGGAAGCAGAGCCCATACAGCTCTCTGAAGGGATATGCCCATACCACATGGCATCATTCCAAGCAATAAACCTGGAGAAGTTGGCAGGGGGGTGGCAGCTCACTCTGGGGAAGGGTTGGGCATCAATCCACCTGTAGGGAGCAATTTCATTGTGCACCACTTTGCCATTTTTTTTATTATTATTATTTTTATTATTATTATTATTATTATTATTATTATTATTATTATTATTATTATTATTATTATTATTATTATTTTCCTTTCCTTTTCTGCCTTACTTACCTTATTTTCCTGATTCTCTCCCACTCACACTGCAGGGAGTGAGCGCAGGGTGTTCAGCTGCCTGCAGGGTTAAACCACAAGAGCACAGCTTTTCCCCCAGCATTCTGCTGTTAGTAACACAGGATTTTCTGGGTTGAAGAAACTTTCAAAGACAGTGAATGTCTTTTTCTGCCTAGAGCCTAGTTGTGTATCTGGTCTCTGCTGTCGTGTCCCTTGTCAGGTCGGTGTTCTGTCCCTTCTCTTTAGCTGTATATAGAGACTGGAGTTTGACACTTTTGAGAAACAATCCTTTTTTTCCCTACAGTTTTTCATTGTACCTGCTAGCTACTTGCTGGTGTTTTTCCTGTTAATTTTATAAACATAGCAGCTTATTCTCTCTTCTTTCTTTTTCTGTTTTTTTTTCTCTAACTAAAATCAAAATGTAAGAATACTAGATAATTATTCTCTGAAAAAAATGGATTAATTTCCCATAATGAACTCAATGACCAGAAGAAAAGAATCACATGATTTGGAATAATTCTAGATTTATATTAAAGGAAAAAAATCAATTATGTAGGGATACTTCTACTTTGTGTGCAGACAACTGGTGTTTGAATTCCAGCATAACAGGTCTGAAAATATTTTTTTCATTAAAAAACCCAGTAAATTTCAATTTATTTGATCAAATAAATTTAATTTCTTTTTATATTAATTGCATTTTACGCATCTTCGGCTTCTCCACGCACAATCTACAGAAAATGACTAAGATCTGTTTTTATCATTGTTTGCAAACAGGACTGCATGGGGTTTAGGAAAAATCTATTCATAGGTCACACTGCGCTGTTTAAGACTTTAATGGACTGTGCAACAGTATCTCTTAATGGATCAAGTTAAGGCCGTTCGGTGGTTGAAGAACTTGATTTTAAAGCTTTTTTTGGTGGGGGGAAGTTTAATATCAATCACTTTTGGAAATTTATTTTGATACATTTTGTTGTTTATGAGCAACAATTTTATTTAGCCCTGTGCTGTGCTTTGAGGATACTTCTGGTTTAGGAATACTTAACACAGAGTAGTGCAAGTAGTGCACGTTTCCACCATCTCTTTTAATTGGGCAATAACTTGATTGTGCTGTACGTATTTATGCATTCCCACCTTTTTTTCCAGTGAGGGGATCAGAACACTGGGCTGTGTGGATCTCTCACTCACAAAACGTTGGTCTTTCTGAACTGTAATTGGTAGTGTCACAGCAGCAATGGATTTAGCTCAGGCTACTTTCCATCTAGCTATGCTTGGAGCTCTTTCCCGGCTATTCACAAAGGGATACACCATACAGCTCAGAGATTACAGCATTACAACAGATATCATATGATTTGTTAACTGCCCTATTATCTAGTTTAACACATTTAAGAAAGGAAGCAAATAGAGTTATTGGATTTTTTAACACTTAAAAGTCCTTTGCTCACATACTTTAATGCACAAGATGGTTGTGTCACAGTTCTGTACAGACCCCACTCCATACCAACATTTTAAAGATTCTCACCGTATGGATAACTGCAACAGGTCACAGAGCACATCCTGCTCCCTGTAACCTTATCCCCTTCCTCAAATTGTCTATCAAATAGCACAATATGTACTGCAAAAGGTACTTTTATTTGTTTAAAACCTTCAATGGTTTTTATTCCAGACGTGGTTACTACACTAAGTCTTCTGTTTCACTTCTACCCCCTCCTGACAGATGGTGTTCTTGCTGCTATCTTACATCTTACTGCAGTGCTGCAGCAGCTCTGGGCTCCCAGCACAGCAAGGACAGGGACCTGCTGGAGCCAGGCCAGAGGAGGCACAGAGGGGATCAGAGGGATGGAGCAGCTCTGCTGGGAGGAAAGGCTGAGAGAATTGGGTTTGTTCAACCTGGAAAAGAGAAGGATTTGGGGTGAACTAATTGTGGCCTTGCAGTAGCTGAAGGGAACCCACAGAAAAGATAGAGAGAGACTATTTACAAGGGCCTGGAGTGACAGGAAAAGGGGGAATGGCTTCAAACTGAGATAGAGTAGGCTTATATCAGATATTAGGAAGAATTTCTTTCCTGTGAGGATAGTAAGGCCTTGGCACAGGTTTCCCAGAGAAGCTGTGGCTGCCCCATCCCTGGAAGTGTTCAAGGCTCAGTTGGGTGGGGCTTTGAGCAACCTGGGATAGTGGATGGTATCCCTGCCATGACAGGGGAATGGAACTGAGTGATCTTTAATATCCTTTTCTTTCCAGGACCCAGGTCATTCTATGATTCTGTGATATGGGACAGAATATTTAACAGTGTCCCTTGTGGACTGTGGTCTGTGTGAAACGTAATATGTCTTCCTATTTTTTAGAAGTAACTTTATTTTTGTAGATATGTACTTAATATTTACTGTATTTACTTAATATTTAATACTGATTGTCATCTTAGAAGGCTAAATAAAGTGATTTAAACCAGTACCATTAAATATACTGAGACTTGACAAGAAACACTTAATAATATTACTGAAGTAGGGGCCATTGTTTAAGAAAAGCATTAGTCTTATTATTCTCCTATATAATTTTAACAAAAAAATGTGGCATAGAGCTCATGGGTTGGTGATGATAAATTTATTCCTAAAACTTTTTCAGAGTACTTTATGAACCTTTTTCTGTAATGTCCTGAAACCTTAAAAAAGATATATTGTTTATTGGAAGTTCAGGATTACTAAGTTTTCAAGACGGGTGAGTAATTACTGAAAATTTATAACAGCCAACATACTGCTGTGGACACATTGGCATTACTTTTCCTTTAAAATTAACAACTCACATGCAGGAACTTCGATTGCTCTGTTAGTAAGACATCAGTTTCAAAATACAAACGTGTTTTTTAGCCATTCAATCATTTTTACGGGCAAGTTTCAGGCCTGGTGCTGCAGAACCACGTGGTGGAGCTGTTGAATAAATTTGGTTTCTCACAGCATCGTCCTGGGTGATCTCTGTGTCAGAGCTGCTGCCACTCCTGTTATCTCTGTGTGTGAACCTGCCTCCTCACATCTATTGGGGACAACGGGGGGAGGCTGAATGCAGACACAGATGTTGACAGTCCCTTCAGAAACAGGTTCAGAGGCAGCGAAACCCAAAATAAAATAAATGCACTCCAGGCCAATCAGTCTGGAATGAAGCTTCCTATCAAATATACAATATATGATGTTGCCACTGATGATTTCAATTGTCTTTTTTCCCCTTAGAAATAATTTTTATAGCAAGTAGTAGTGCGTCTCTCTTCAAATACATTAATTTAGTTTTGAATGGAGACCTTGATGATAACACCCTTTACACAGATGTGTTCATCCTCTAACATGACAAGCATGTAATGTAGCTCAGGAAGAGAAATATTTTCGGTTCATTTAAGATGCCCCAAATATTTTTCCTATGACTATTTTACTATTTAATTTACTACTTAGATTTGACATATGCTTGGGTTATACTTAGAGCTATTTTGGGGAGACCGCAAAGAAGCCTCAAGCACCCACAAGACATTCACAATTTCCTGAATAATGACTGAATCTTTGAGCCTATGAGATCACATGTGTTTTAGGAGAGATGAGTGAATAATAGCAATGCAGCCATCTGGCTGATGGTGGAAGCTTCAAGAGTCCCTGGGTTTGCACGATTTGTGTCTATTCTTTGGAGTAATAAAAGGCAATATCAGAATCAGTTTGCGTAGTCTGTCTCTTTTCAGTGTATTGGTTTGATGTATATTTGTGAGCTAGAACATGGAAGAACTCTCATAAAACAGTCAAAGGAGGCAAAGCTAGAAATTTATGTGTAAACACAGCATGCTGTGAAATTACCAATGGACTGCTCTGCCTGCAGCCAGAAATCTTTGTCTTGGATCAGTAAGAACTACAATCCTCACGTCCATTTGTCTCCTGCCAAATCAAATGCCTCTCTGCGAGACATTCTGAATAATGCTGCTGACAAAAATCTTTCTTCCTTAATTTTAAAATCACGGTAACATGTTTTTAATGCAAATATATTAAGTAATATTTCTAGGAATTTTCCTTGCTATATTACTGTTCCTTATGTTTCTATTTACATACATCAGACTTCAGATTTTACCCTAAAACTGCAAGTTTAAATCATTAGCTATACTTGTTCCAGAGTTCTGACAGTACAATTAATAACAGATGATGTTACAACTTGACATGGTAAGTAGGTTTATAACAGATGTCGAGCATGTGCAAAAACAAAATCTCTGACCCTTTAAATTTTATGTTCACTGTTAGAAAAGAGCTAAACCCTTGCAGCTGATCTTGTCTGGCCCACATTCTGATGCCAAATCAGTGTGACTCCATTTGTCTCCCTGCTATTGTTTTAGGCTCCTGTTAACATGACCTGAGCTGACTTAACCTATTATTGTCAAGGAAAATGAGCAGTTAATTTATTAGCAGTTCAAGACACAATACCCAAACCAAAATAATTTCTAGGAACTAGAACACCATTGCATTCTTTTACATGCCATTTTATATCCTTAAAGAAGGCTAAATCATTTTTCTATAAATAGGTTTGCTATTCTGAGAGGATTTAAAATCTTTTAAAGCCACATGCAAACAACAATGCAAACACATTTTAATGCTGTATGAACTTTGATATATGTTGGTTGAAAGGTGATATACAAACCAATTTATGCCTCAAACCAACTTATAACTTAAACTCAGAGAAGTTCATAGACCTGTAAATAGGGTTTTGCCATTGCCAGGGGCAGCTGTCGAGCTGTGGTGAGTTCCAGTGGGGAAGGAACTGACAGCCCTGGGCATTCCTAGCTGGACAAACAATGCCCAGGGATTTTAGGGGTCTCTATGGCAGTTTTCTTCTCTTCCCTGGGAGCAGGGGGAAGGAAGCAGGTGAAGACGGGAAAATAAATGAAAATAAATCCAAGGCAAGCCCCTGGACTGAGAAGAAAGGGAGCTCACCACCAGCACCATATCCTTCTTGTGAAGACCTTGGGGTACCGGTGATTTGCCTCCTCCCTGTTCTAGCCCACATTCTTGAGGAGGATTTCAGTGTTGAGTGTAAAACCCAAAGGTACTGAAACAGTAACCCAAACATGAGTGGTAGATTGTAGGTTGAAGGCTGTTTTTGTGTATAATATTTAGGCTGCATTATTATTTAGGTTTTTCTGTATTATGGAAGTAGTAACACTGTTGTGTTAGCAGGATATTCTTGATTCTTTACCCATGGTCTGTTACCTACTGACTGTAAAAGAATTTTGGTATAGTAAGTTGAACCAAAATTAACAATTTACTGCAAATTTCATTAATTTTGCCTCTCATGACAGGGCGCTGCAAATATTTGGTTTGCAACTCTCCCCCTAAGACTGTGGTACCTCCCTGGTGAAGTTTCAAGATTTTTCAAGATTTTCACAGGCCAAATTGAAGAACTTGCCCATACAGTTATACTCTGAACAGTTCCTTAAAACTGACACCACAGATTTGCAAGGATTTTTCTCTGAGGACTTTTCTTTCAGTTAGCAAGTCAGTAGAAGTGTACAGGCACTATTGAAAGACCAGATCCTGCAGAACAGAGCATCATCATGAGAGTCAATATGTAGGTATCTCTCACAAGTGTTTAACAAGCAGGCTACATATTTGTGTACCCATTTGCGATGACTTTCAGATCTCACAGAAAAAAAATTAATTTCCCTTATGGTGGCATACCTGCAACAGAAGGGAGCTGGAGAGAGACTTATTGTTAGTCTAGAAGTCTCTAGACTGCTGAGCAACATATCCTATTTTACCATGATTTTTCCTCCATGAGTTATCTTGATCCTTCCTTTTGGTGGGTTGAACTTGGCTGGACAGCCCATGCCCATTGAGCCACTCTGTCACTCTCCTCTTCAGCAGGACAGGGTGGGGGAGAAAAAAAGATGGAAAAGACTTCATTGATTGAGAGGAATAAATTTAATGAAGCAAAAAGAAAGGATGCGCACGTGGAAGAAAAGGAAGACAAAAGAATTTTACTCTCTCTTTCCATTAGCAGGCAATGTCCAGACAATTCCCAGGAAAAAGGCTTCAGCACACATGGAAGTTGTTTTGGAAGGCCAACACTGTAAACAACAAATGCTCCCCTCTTCCCTCCTCCTTTTTATTTGTTTTTATTGCCAAACAGACATCATATGGCATGGAATATCCCTTTGGCAAGTTTTGGCCAGGTGTCCTGGCTAGGTTGCCTCCCAGGATCTTGCCGACACCCAGTCTACTAATTTTATGAATTACTATTTTTGTTGTTTATGCTTAATAAAATAATACCTACATCTTTTATCAATTTTCATATGATAGCTCAAGTTTTTTATGAATTTTTAAGACCTTTCTTTTTCCACTTTTTTTTTTTTTTTGTTTGTTTGTTTTTTTTTTCTTCCTTATAGTATGCTATTCCAATTCAAGGGTGTCTCATCTTTATTTTTCTGGGTTTTATTTAAAATCACAGTCCAGAAGTCCACAACTAATTCCTTTAGCTTCAATTGGCTTTAGACTGAAGAGTAATACCAAAGCAAATAGGTATAGAAAGTTTGGCAAGGGTTTGGGTATTTTTTTTTCAGTAGTTGTTTTTAAAAGAAACATAGTCACTTTTTCTGTCTAAGATTCATCTGTTCTTCATTGCAGGCACTTTGTAAGATCCTAAAAAAAAATTAAGGGCAAAGAAAATGTAAACGTGGAAGTGTTCCCAACAGGAGCAGTTGGTTCACCTGTTGTGTGTTTCTCATCTTCCACAGTCAGACATCAAAATCATTTCTACGTTTCCACAGCATTTTTAAGTATTCTCTGAGGACAGACATCTTCTGCACTGCTCCTTTCATGACAGGGATCAACCAAGAACAACATGTTTTGTAGTAAAAGGGCTTTAATGCCCCTTTATCTCTGAAGGAAAAATGACCATGTCAGAAACATTCAACAAAACAGATTAATTTTCTGGTGTTATAGAAGAATTCAGTATAGAAAGAAATTTTGCATGATTTTTTTTTTTTCTAACTTTAGTATTTGCTGGAATCATCTGTCTGCAAGCAAGGCTCCATGCTGTTGTTTTCTGTCATGTCTTCTGTATATAACCAAAGGTTCTGATTCCCTCTCATATTGGACAATGCCTTTAATTTTCCTAATAGGCAAAGAAGATTGTAATTAGAATTACTTTTTTATTGTTGCGTGTTAATAAAAATTGCAATCATTAATAAAGCAACTCTTATGCCACTCTCAGTAAGAATCATCATTCCTGATTTCCACTCCTGTTACAAATGTGGTGCACAACACACAAAGTAATTTTAATGTTGTCCAGGCGAAGAATGTTTCTTGTTATAAACCAGAACAAAACAAAATTTCTCAGAATAACATAACTGGTAATCTAAAAAATCAAAGATGAGAGAAAACTGGCAGCAGATCAGCTTGAGTGGGTTATCATTGTTATAATACAGAAATAACATGAAAATAATTATAAGACTTTTAAAAAATGCTTGGAGTCCTCTTTCTGAGTTCAAAAGGACAAAATCTGTTTGATGATGAATAACTTCTAAATGTCAGCTTTGAGGAACAGCATAAACAGTTGGGGTTTTTTAGTCTTAGTTTTGTACAGACTACACACACACACACACACACACACAATTTTACAAAACATAGCCACACATTTACATTATTAGAGACTAACTTCTAACAGACACTATACACCCTTTACTCTTGCAAAGTTGTACATCATAGAAAGTATTTGACATAAGTTAAAAATCTGTCCTCAAAACATGCCTAGACTACATATTGACACCTACACTAAATAACATTTTGTTTTAAAATAGGTCATAGGGAGTATGAATAAGGTCAGCAGATGTAGTGCATATTAATTAACCTATTCCAACTGTAAAGAATTTTCCGTGTAATGGTCTAAAAGTATTTTGAAAAAGAAATGGACAGAAGTGACAGGGTGATGATACTAAAACATAGTTTTGACAAGTAAGTCATAATGAAATGCAGGAAAGTTTCTGTAAAATTCTCTGATATATCAAATTCATTTAAAAATATTGCACAGGGTGGAAATTAGCAACCAGGAACTGGAAATATTTTTTCTATCCAAGATATGAAGCTTTACAGAAACTTAGGGCAAGCTGCTGGGAGGTTCTCCCACAATTCAACAGCATGTTCTGCTTTGCTTATTTGGTCAAGATAAGCAAAACTACAGATGTAATAAAAATATTCAAGCTTATGGGAGTTTATTTCTACTCCAAGAGTGAAGATATCCTTATTCTCTTGCACACTCTTAAGTACAAACTTCTGTTTCTAAGCTATAGCCCTACTGGTTTGCATTTTTACTTTAGCTATGCACGGTCCAATAGTATAAATATTTTTAATACTTTTATAAAAATATCTGCAGAAAATAACAGTAATTTTTTTCTGGCTAAATAATCCTGAGTGGGCCTCAGTCACTTAATGGCGACTTACTGTACGGTTACCTTCTCTGCTTGCTCTAACAATTTAGCTGACACCAACTGGCCCTTAGACTCACTTCTGTTGTATTTTCCACTGTAACTGTGTTGAACACAGTTAATTTTCTTCTTATTGACTCATATTTAAAGTTTCATCATATTATATGTTTTTTTCTGATAACAATTTGTATCTAATAAGATTTTTTTCTCCTTTCATGTATTCATACAAGGAAAAGGAAATATCTATTCATATCCTAATATAACAGTATTTGCTGTCACTTTTTTACTACACTGTGCATTTTCCTCATCAAAACTGAAGCTCGTGAATTTTCATTAAAATAAAATTTGTATTTGTTTTGGCCTCTTTTCTATCCTCTAGCTCCATTTTTGTTTTTTCTTTCCATGAAAAAAATTTTACCTGGAAATCTCTCTTCTATTTCATGACTCCGAGTTTCTATATTACTCTTTTGATATATCATAGAATCATAGAACAGCCTGGGTTGGAAGGGACCTTAAAATTCACCCAGTTCCACCCCTGTGCCAGGTGCAGGAACACCTTCCACCAGACCAGGTTGCTCAGAGCTCCATCCAACCTGGCCTTGAACACTTCCAGGGATGGGACAGCCACAATTTCTCTGGGCAACCTGTGCCACCCTCACAGGAAAGAAATTCTTCCTAGTGTCTCATCTAAGCCTATTCTCTGTCAGTTTGAAGCCATTCTCCCTTGTCCTGTCACTCCAGGCCCTTTCCTGTAGGCTCCCTTCGGGCACTGGAAGGTTGTGATGAGGTTGCCCCAAAGCCCTCTCTTTTCCAGGCTGAACAATTCCAATTCTCTCAGCCTTTCCTCAGAGGAGAGGTACTCCATCCCTCTGATCATCTTTCTGTCTTCCTCTGGACCTGCTCCAACAGCTCCATGTCCTTCCTGTAATAACAGTCACAGTACCAAACATTCAAAAATACAGTGCAGTCTTGAAGATGATGTGAATTTCATCCATGAACTAGGTTAGCCACAAGTGAATGCTCCACCAGGGGCAAATGGACATAGATCGATGTTAGCACTTTTAACAATTGCCTTTTTATCAATAGTTCTAATATCATTTATCAGTACAGGAATTTTTCTGAATCTATATTTGCCTAAAATTGGTTACTTCCAATCAATTTCTCAAAGGCATTTTAATGTCAGGGGTTTGGTTTTACATAAAACTGGCAGCAGGCTCATCTCTTAAGAAACATTATGAAATTTTTTTTCCAATAAGTCAACAAAGCTTTTGTTTTCAATAGAAAGACAATAAATTCAGAATCTGCTCCTCTGAGAATGATTTTTCAGTACCTTTTGTGAAAGCACAGGAAAATAAGCAATAATAACCACAACCTTTCTTCAGTTTGTAAAGGTTAATAGGTGGTTATATATCCAATTTTCCATTTCAAAGGACAGCAAACAACATCTTTGACTGATTGTTTTAGAGGCTATGCAAAAACTTAAATAAAACTGTCAAAGGAAGGATCCCCTTGCTCAGGGGTTTATGAGCAAGAATAAAAGCCTGAGTAAATTCTTACAAGAAACTCTCACTCACTCTAGCCACATACTTTTTTTTTTTTTTTTTTGCTAGACAGAAAATACCAGACTTCAAATACAGTTAGTATTATGAAAGCTGCAAAGAGAGATCTTCCTGTAATAAGAAAATGGCTTTGAAACAACAGCAAAAAAAGTTGCACATTACATCTGGACAGTGGACATTTGTATACAAGACATATTTCTTTATTTTGTGGTACTCTTACCTATAATTTATATATGTTGTATTTCTGTAAATAATCAATTATGTTAATAAGACTGATATTAAACTGAAGATTTTAAGGGTATTATAGTCCTTCTGGGATAGATTTGTACAAAGTCATAAATGCACCAAAACTCCCTTTGCTTCTCCAGTTAAATGAAGCATTCCTTTTATATTAGCTCTCTCAAATATCTTCTATAAACTCTTAAAATGATTAATTCTGTAATCCTCTGTTTTCAAGAGTTTCACTATACAGTGATGATCCTTATGCATATTAAATTATGAAGTATATCTAATTCGTAAAATTAACAAACTCTAATTCTTTTCTAAACAGTCTCATTCTGATTAATATAGTAAAATCTATACAAAAATCTAATCAAGACTGAAGTGATTATATAATCAAACCCAGAAAAAATCTTTTTATTATATAGTAATTAAACTTGAACTCATTTATTAATCCACTTGGTTTTTTGGATGTTCATATCTTTCAGAAATCAGACAGATAACTGTTGCTGTGACATTCTATGTTTTTTGTCTATATGACACTAAGTTCATGTAGGCCTTCCAAGCTTCCAGTAATTCTGTCTTTTTGCCTTCTGCAGATAATGTCTGGTCTTCAAAGGCAATGTGCCTGAACAAACCTGATAAGAATTACATGTTCTGGAACTCTGAATATCAGTGTGGTGGTTTCTCATATTAAAAATGAAAGAAATAAGACCTAGACAAATTTCTGTTACTCTCCTTATTTAATTTTTGTTTAATAAGTTCCAAACTGCAGCAAAGCCCTGCAATAATTTCTCTTGTTTTCCAACTGGCAATTGACATTAGCAAGTCATGAGTATTCATAGATACTTCTGTTCTTGAGTACCCAAATATCAAAGCAGCAATGTACATTATTGCATTGGTCTTTAAAAAATCAAAGGCACTAGGAACTAAATAATTCTTAAGTATTGCTTACTCTGGAAAGTTAAGAGAATTTTGGTTATCTATCTCAGTCATACTGCATACAGAATATTACAATCCAACAATCTTAGAGTCATTTTAGTCCTCTTAGAGGTAAGAAATACCTACCCCGACAATTGCTAAATCTAATTAAGACATCACATGCTGCAGTAATAATTTTTCTGTGTAATTTAGTTAACAAATTCAACAGATTTGCATTTATGAATATATGATTTGTGAGTTATTTCATGTGTTTTGGATTGGATTACATTTCTATTAAGTTTTTTATATTAAAGCACTATATAGCCACATGTTTGAATAATATAAGGCACTGAGGGAAAATACATGAATCCCAGACACCATGTGAAAACAAACACACTAATAAAGGCATTTAAGCAAAAAATATATATTTAATTCTTTACTTAAAGTAAAAAATATGTAATACCACACTTTATTATGAGTTCCATCCATCACATCATTCCTTTGGACAGAATTTCTTAAGAAACCTATGGGGATTTATGGCTGGACATCAGAAATATCATGCAGGTTATTCTTTGCATATCAGAGCTTTACAGAAACACAAAGGCATAACATACTCATAAAAGTAGTTGTATGAACTGCATAAAAATATCCACATGAATAAAGTAGGCACAAAAGATTTTTCTTATAGTAGAGATTTTTTGTGGTGGACAGCTAAGAAGGCTAAGAAAATAGACTTTGTAAAGAGAAATTTGGTTTTAAACGGGATTGAATCAGAGTATACATGTCTGTGTGTATTTGTGAGACTGCATATGCACATATAGTTTTACATTTATAAGCAAAATGCAGTAAAGGTCTGCTAGTTTTAAGGGATTCCATCTGGAAATAGATAAAAAATAAGTGAAGATGACAGAGTTATATTCTTAAGACATTCTGTTTCTTTTGTTGCAATGAAGTTCAAAAGGAATTGAAATAAAATCCCTCCACCCTGAGAATATTTTTAACCATTTCTAGTGGCTACACACATATTTATATTATGACTGATATTGTAAGATTGACAAGATATTTCAGTTCACTTTTACTTACATTAAAGAGCTAAATTTAGCAATGATTGCATAAGCACAATTAAACGAAATTAAATCTGATAATACTAGAAGGCACTGATTGGTTTTATATAATTTTGAATTGCATTAAGTGAAAACATGCATTAAAAATTAAGACTTAAAAATCTCTGAAAGTACTTTAAAACCTATCCAGTTAAGACACTTACAAACAGTGTTTTTGAGTGATGTGTGAAATTCAGAGAAGAGCATGGTATCAGTAGAAAATTAACCAGCAACATAAAAGTTGATTTCAATTTCCATTTTATAGTCTCATTGGTTAAAATACTGAGTGATATAAAAGTTATTTGGATTTATCTTGCCCTTTAGAAAGCCATCTGCTACATGGATCGCCTACTGTGAACCACTTTTTTAAGACCTCATAAGCTGAAACATGTTGTTTCTTCAGAGACTTGTCACTGAAATGAAATCGAGTCATATGTTGGATCTATACAAGTATCTGCATAACACAAAGTTATATCCAAGAATATTCAAATAATGTGTTAAGGACTGAAAAATTAAGAAAAGAAGTGGTATAGAAAGAAAATAATTTTGGGGTCTTTAAGTACACTCAGATAATTAGTCAGCCAAGGCTTTTCAAAGAACACTCACAGATATTTCAGCAGAAACTTCCACAGTCACAGGCAATCGATAAAAAAGCCTGGCAGTAGTGTTTTCACATCTATGTTTGACACAAAATAAGATTCTTTGGTTTTTTCAGGACTTCCTGTGGAGTCTGTCTGTTTGGGACTTTGACTCAGGGTCTATTTGGAAATAGGACAACTGAGACCAGTCACTGACCTCTGGTGACTCTGGGTTGGCTGCTATGTTGATTGGACTGAAAGAAATCCCTAATAAATTAACTAGGGGCTTTGGAACTGGTAACCTGGGAAATATACTTTAATTCAGAAAATTCAGTCTCCTCTGCACTAGAATATTCTTTTTATGACAGGACTGATATATTTTACATTTTATAAAATCATAATGTCTGATCTACATGGTGGTTAGAATGGCAATAAGATTATCTCTGCAAAGGCTTAGCTCATTTCTCTCTCTTTACTGACCTTATAGGGTTTTTTCAAATTTCTCTTAATTTGTGAAGTAGCCTTTGAAAAGTATTTAGTTGGGTATTTGTTCTGCTCTCACATTCTTTCTGAAACAGGTTATTTTTCTGAAGCTAACCCTGACTGTGACAGGCCCTATTGCTTTTGTTACAGGCCTTTGGTATCAGATTTCAGGGCCTTGATGGACACAAAAAGAGACTTTAATGAAAATCGCAATGGGGTACATCTTACAGCCTTTCTGAATGGTGATAGATGTCTATAAAGTTAGGAGCATTAGGGGTTTCTGAAAAAGTCCATCAAGATATTTTTCTGACAAGATGATCACACATTTTGATGCCTTTCATGTTCTGGCAGAGGTTATTCTATTGATATTTTTTACCTATGATCTCATCTATTAATTATCAGATACTTCATCACAGTCCACCCAGTTGTTTGAAACCTTTTTCTTTAAATTATCGTTCTGTAAAAATGCAGGTTCATGACAGTACATTCCCTGAACTACTGCACCTCTCTTCTGTAGTTGAAATGTTTCCTTTTGAAAATCTGCTGTGGCCTTCTCATAATTCCCACCATTTCTCTTAAAATTCAGACTTCAACAGAGAGTGAACTCCAGCCTAAGACTATCACAACTAACTATATTTTTTTTCTTTCCCCCCGGTTTAGGGACCCGACCTCAGTAGCTAAACTCTGCAGATTCCAGCTATCTGGGAAAATAAATGTCATTGGTAGGTAAGTAAAGATCCTTCCTTGTGCTGGTCATTGCAAATATAAATTCTCCCTCTAGAGGAGGTCTGGTGGGTGATAGAAAACAAAATAAAGTATTGTCAACTCTTTTTGGTCCCTGAAGTTGGAACAAACAATATAAACCTTTTAAAGTGTGAACTGAGTCCTCTGTTTCCTATCACTGATGTCCCTCCTCGATTAAACTGTGATTCATTGTTGTAGAGAGAGTAACATTCTGTGAAAACCCTTTCAGGGAAATTTTTTAGAAGTCAAAGAGAATATAATGCCTTTCTAGCAACAATGTTTCTGTTTTCTTCTTAATCCAGCAAAGTTTTTTAAAAGATGAATTTATCTAATTTGTGGTTTGCTTAGATAAGAAACATGTTCTCCAAAGTTAAGTATTTAGTCAACCTTAGAGACTGAGCAAGAGCATATCATACACTTAATTTTTTAAAAATGTTACTGAGAAACCTAGAAATGTAGCTTGCTAAGACTAATTAGTCTTTTCTATATTTAGAGAAAAATATGACCAGGCTTAGGAAGCACTATTGTTGGAAATTTTATTGAAAAAGGCTATTTCCACTGGGAAAACAGTAACCTAAGCAGAGCTGGATTTGGGATAATTTGTGAATATGCAATCTGGGGGAGAACATAAAGGATTCATTTTACTATATTTCAATAAAGACCATTGGAGCTATGCAGCAGTAGCTCAAAATAATGGGTTTGATTTAGACCAGGGTGTGTGCCAAATTCTCTCAGCGGAGACCTCATGGCAGAGGGAGCTCATATGGTCAGTGAGTTGTGCTCCTTATCACGCCAGGTGCCAGCTGTGGCTGCTGCCGAGGACGTGGCAGGAGCTGAGATATTCCACGGGAGAGAGGAATATTTCTTGCAGGCAGATTTGACTAGAGCAGATATTATCTATATTTTATCGTTATTAAGGAGCTGTGCAAACAACATCTGCCTTCCTCCAAGGCTGCATATCTTGTGGTGTGGGAGGCAGTGCTGGGATCAGAGAAGGAGCCTCCAGCAGAAGAGCTGTTATGTAGATAAGCAGGCAGCCCTAACTGTGCTGCTCCAACATCGTTACGGTTGGGCTCTGAATAAAACCCGCAAGAGTCTGACAAGAACTTCTGAAAGGTACTTTGCTATCACAGAGACAGGAAAATATATTTGACAGTGTTTTATGAAAGTGTCAGGATCAAACTAATAAGATTTCCCTGCTCTTTTGAATCAGTTTATTATTCTTAATAGAGAATAATCAAGTAATGGAAAATTCTACTGTGACTGAGAAAACAACTTTGATTACTTTTCAAGAAGATTTTTACTATGTGCTTTGCCACGAAGTAAAGCCAGTAGAATAATAAATCCTCTCCAAACTGATGCTTTAGTCTTAGCATTTATCTGACACTTGATCTGCAGCTCAGATGTGCAGTGAAAATATAAAGCTGTACCTTGTTGAGATAGATCCAGTAATATTTTCAAACACTTTGAAATGTGTTTGACACATGTATTTCATGAGGATTGTAATCCTTTGAATACAAACAATTAGATTTTTTTTCTCTCCTGCTTCTAACTTAAAGTTCCTACTAGGTTTCCATGACTTTTCTACCAGAGATCATGTCTATCCTAATTCTGAGTTGCAATTATTGAATGTTTTGATACACTATCCTCAATAAAGCATAGAAAAATTATCAGACAGCTAAGCAACTTTTAAAAAAGTTTTTTCAGGGTTATAGAAACTAGTAGTCTTTTGTGGGAATCGTAGGCACATAATAAGAGCTACTTTACCATGAGATCAACTTGTTCCAAATTCTCACAATGGCTTTCTGGTTCAAAACAAGCCAGAATTCATAAACAGAGATGGCTAAATTCATGCAGATGGTGTTTTTCCAAGATGTTGTTCTGGCTGTAGGTAGCCAATGATATTGTGGGGTGGTGAATTGAGAGCCAATGGATGTGTTACATGAAAGTTAGAAAATAGTATAAAAAGGCTTTGGAAAATAAAGAGTTACTTCTTCCTTTCCTCTGACCAAGAAGATGCTATGGTGAACTTTTTTCGTGTCATGACCGTCTGGATAGTGACAGTTTTTTTTCAATTGGGAAAAAAAAGTAACTTTTTTTCTCCTAATGTACTACTGAGGCCTGCTCACATGTAGAAACGGGGAAAACAAACCAAGTCCAATGAGATAAACAAAAGCAGAATCCTGTTTAGGAAAAATACACAAGTCTCTTAAAGAAACAGCAGTGCCAGATTGATATACTATGGTGCTCTTCTGAAAAAAGAGCAGTGTGACTTACAGAAAAAAGTGTGATGTGGTAAAGAACACAGTAAAAATATGGAATTGATAGAGGATATTGACACATGTGATTTTAGAAATCCACCACATGAAGAAAAGAAAATTATGAAGCGCTCAAAGTCAGTTTCTTCTAAAAGACTACTCATCACTTTATTTCTGAAAAATGCAGGATATATGTTCTTGCTTAAGGAAAATGCCTTTAATGTGCTATTAATGATCTATATATGGTTTTACTCTTTGAATGAAAAAGGACTCAATCTCTTGCGTAACAAATTTTGTACTTTTATTATGAATACTTTAAAAAAGCCAGTAAAGCAAATCTATTGTTATTTCAAATAATTGTAACTCTTGATTCACCTTGTTTAATCAGGGAAATGGGTTAGAAGGTGCCTATTTTTCAAACGCCAAATGCCTTCAGGTCACTCTATTATTTTAGGTGAAATGTAGGTTTTTCTTTGGTTTCATGAGGAAGAAACTCAAAGTACGTTTGTACATCTTATTTTTTGAAATGGATTCTCTGTGCTACTTGAAGCGACTCATAGGAATGTATAAAATGAGAATAGAAACCCCACAGTGCAAATAGAACTTCCTTTTCAAAAATGTGCTTTCAAAGTCTTCATGCCAAATGCATCCCTGGTGTAAATCAATTCCAGTAGCATTACACCAGGGAACAATTCAGATTTTCCTCTCCATGTCAGTGACCCACTGGTAATATCAATCTATCTGCCATGTTACTTCCAATTTTGTTTCACTCACATTTACAGAATTAGTTACACTTTATGGCAGGAAGTACTAAGACAGCCTTTTTTCCCCCAATACCTTCAGGAGTGAATGTAGTGTGAGTGAATTGCTCCTTCTATTTATTTTTCCTCATGAGATAGAAGGAGCAGGTGTAAAAGATTTAATGGAGCAACTGGCAAATTGCAAGGGTCATTCGTGTGTAGAAAACTATAAATTAGCTGGTTCTTAGGGGAAATTACCTTCTACCTTTAAGGTGTTGCCATTTATAAATTATCACTAAGCTCCTGGGAAATAGCAGTTTGAAAGTTCAGAAAAGAAAATACTCAAATCCTTTTTTAGTTGCAGATATGTCAGAAAAGAATGCCTGAAAGAACTTGTAATATAGTAATAAGCATTCAAGGGAAGCTTTATAACCATAAATTTTGTTTGCTTTTGCAAAAGTTGGCTGAAATATACATACTAAATTCCTTTTTGTATAGACAGGATAAGTCTGTGGTCATTGGAGACCAGTTTACTACACGAGGTAAGTAAATCTGCCAAGGCGTAATACTTTTTCTAAGATGCTTTCTTACTCTCCTTGGTTTTTTGTTTGTTTGTTTGTTTGTTTGTTTGTTTGTTTGTTTGTTTTAAAAAAATTTTAAAAATTTTTTTTCTATAGGTGGAATAGACAACCATGAAAATTCTTTAATTAGTTATCTACTATGCAATTTTTCAGGGTTCTTTTGGGGAATAATGGTGGCATGATTACCTTTAAGAGAAAGACTGTAGCTCTGCTACATCATTATGTGACAAACCCAGATTGTTAAGAATAAGCTCCTAAAAACAACAACATCGGTAAAATATACTGATCTCTTTTGGTAATTTGGATCTGAGGAATATCCCAGTGTTCTTGGAGCTGACAGAATAGTTTCAGCTGGTATCAACTGATATGGCAAAAGGAGTCTCGTAAAAACAAAAGTTTGAAACAGCATCCTCAAGAACTTTCTTTCCTGCTACTGCTATTCTTAAGCAGATATTCAGTTGATGGACAGTTGATTAAAAAAATATGTTCTATAAATAATTTTGGGCTGCATAATTTTAAGCATTGACTTTAATATTTTTTTTTTCCCTTAAATAGACACTTGACATAACACCATTACAATAAAAAAACCGTGAAATTGTAAAGAGGAGAAAAATGCACATTCTGCATTTTGGTAGTCAAGAGGAAGCTTGAGACTGTTTTTCCTATCCCTTTTTGTGAAAATCAATAAAATTAGAGAATGTTTCACATATGTTTGGCAACTTCTAATTATTATTTGGGGGGACAAGTTTGTAAATATTTGCCCCATTGCTACTTTTAAAGAGTCTATCAGAGTCTTCTCTTTTCATTACTCAGAAGCTTCTTTCTAATTTAGAATGAATTTAAGGCAGTTTATGGCCATTCTTTTTTTCCCTTTGGTTTAACAAGCTTTTCCTTTTCCAGCATTGATCTCTTCCTTGCTTTCACAATTGTATTTGTACTCCTCTGGCACTGTATTGCTGTGTTCCTGAAGTTAAATTCTTCCGCTCCCTATCCAGGAAGGTAGAACACCGTTTCTTCTCATTGTACGATTTTACACTTAGTTGCAAAGGTTCAGGTCTGGGGCAATTTCTGCTGAGTGTGGATGATCAGTAATACATTTATGCTATCATTTTGTAGAGGTCTTGTTTAACTCTGAGCACTCCTGTCTTACTTAGAAATGCCTTGCTAGATAGAAAAATGTCAGTACTGCATTCAACAATAGTTTATTATTCCACCATACCATGTTCAGTATGCATGCACTGCTCCTCTTCCCATAATTTATGTTGAGGTTTTTAGCACAAATTGAGAAATCTTATTACATTTTCTATTATGGTACTTTGGACTGCTAAATGTTATCAAGTCTATTTTGTTCCCTTCCTTGAAAACTTCAGGTTCTTCCAGCATGACATTCTAATCCTCTTTTGTGTTGATGCACCTGACTTTGTGCCTTCAACACATTTGATTAACAAGCTACTTCTTTTTCCCTTGTCAATAAAATCAGTTATGTTCTCTACATCTGATTTTCAGTTAACTGGTTTATACAACATAGATCTATGATTTTATCCTATTTTATCTCCTTTTCTGTTTATCCCCCTGCCTAATTTATTAGACATCTAAGAAATACTAATTTAGAATATTATCTAAAGCCACAGAACTCTCGTGGTATTTCAGGGTAGGCTGCAATAGATAATATCTTATCTGCAGTCACCAGTACTCTTAAATGGATATTCCTTTGACTACACTGCTATCAATTTAACAATATTGAAAGTTCAGTGTAGCAGAAAAAATAGTTTGTAGTCATGGCAAACACAATATTCTTTAAACAGATCAAATTACATAGAAATATCTCCCATCAGCTCAAGAAAGAAAAAAGGATCCAGATATTGACTTTCATTAGATGTTTACACAACTGCATCAAGCAGGGTCCCTCTGTCCTGAGGGATTAGACAATAAAGAACAAGCACTAAAATGGTCTGTTATTCACTAAAAACACGGAACATACGTCATGCAACATTTTTTACTAGCTGGCATATAAATATAGATATATACATATTCATATACCTTTTTAAGCGGACTGAATAGAGCTTTGCGTTTTCTCTTTTGCAATTCACTGATTAGTGAATTCTTCATTTAGTTCCTCTTGTCACCTTCATTCTCATATTTTCTATTCAAAATGCCAAATATTATATGTCATATATAGTCACGCTATGCATGGCCTCACTTTGCAGATAAAGACAAAGGACGCCACCATTATGTTATGTTGCATCTATTCTTCATAATCTCACTGAGATTTTTCACTGTGTCATAGCAATAACCTAGTAAAAGTGGATGACTGGGTCTTCTGTGAGTAGCTGGATAACATGGTCTTCTGTGAATATTATTTCCTATGTCAATTATGGTCTCAATATTTTAAATTCAGTGAAAAATCATCCTCCCTGCATGAGGTTTGAAGCATAATCTAATTAAGTCCATGAGGCACCTCAGTGGGCCCTTCTTTTGGATCAGGTCTGTATTTTGCTTTATTCTTGTTAGTTATTAAGAAAGTTATTTTAGTGAAATGGGTCAGGTTAGTATGCTTTTGATTATTTTGCAAAGAGTTACATTTCCCTAGCATACTAAAAATCTCTGAGAATTATTCTCCCTCCTTCAGGGGAAGCATAGAGTTGGATATTTAATTAAGAATTATGTAGCCTCAGCTATCATTTGCTTTGTCTGGAGAAACTGCATTTTTCCAGTCCTGTTCTTCCAGAATTAAAAGCTGTGTGTCTAAGTGGATTAGATCATAGAATCATTGAATGGTTTGAGTTGGAAGAGACGTTAAATATCATCTTTTTCCAACCCCCTGCCATGGGCAGGGACAGCTTCCACTAGACAAGGTTGCTCAGAGATGTGCTCTCCCAGCTTTGTACGTACCATATTTTTAAAATCTCTCATCTCTTTTTTAAGTAGGTGACTCTAAATGCCTGAATGAACCTTCCAGATCACAAATAGTAGTATGAATCTATTCAAAAGGTGTCATAATCAGAGCAGATTAATTTACAGTTGTACATTTGCTGTTTTGAAGATCTTGAATACTAAGGGGCAGACTTGTGCATTTCAAAAGAACATTGCAATGTAATGCTTCATTTCAGATGATAAAGAAAACATAAGAACATAGAAAGACCAAATAATTAACATTTTTGTCACATTGATTCACTACCTTCAGATAATTTTCAGGGTAAAAATGCTGTTATACATTTACATATAGACACTATTTTATGTGAACTGAATTGGAGAATCAGAATAAATAAATGATCCAACCATACTTTCAGAAGCATTGCATTGTGTAAAATAAATCATTCACCTATGAACACAGAATTAAGGATGTGAACTTTACATCATGATCTTCATAGTTGAAATAAATAACCTTGTCCTAAATCTACATCTCTGATATACCTATTTATTATTAATCATAGGTTATATTTCCTTCCTCAATACAAGTTTTTCAATTATATTTATGAAAAAAACCCCCAACATTTTGAAATATAGAAAGAGCAGCATAGTGCCCTGGCTATTTCTCAGCTGCAGTATGAGATTTTCACAATAGTGGCAGAATGTATTTTTATTCTTCCTCTTTACTAAAACTAAAGTGATATTAAGAAAATTCTTTTCCTCAGATTGCAAATGAAAGAAATGTCCTACAAACCAGTATTTTAAGAGCTTTCTTAATGATTTTACAGATTTAACTATTTAAAAAAAACATGGCATTTTCTTAATAGAAATTCTAATCAAATTAATGGAAAAAATTAAATTCTGACTCAGATTATAGTGGGAGTATAGTTAAGATACTGGATAATAAAATTTATTAAACTGTTTCTATAAAACCATTTTCCTTTAATTCAAAGTTGTAGATGAATAAGAATATAATATACTAATGCAATGTGAATACATTTTTTTTCAGTCAACCATGGTTTTCTTCATCATATGTCTGCATAAAGGTTTTTTCTAGTGGGTCTATATTTAAAAATTTACTAGCACTTTTTACTCTTTCTCTATTTCTTTCCTTCAAAAAATTATTCTTATTTAATTTAAAGGCTTTTCTTCATTCTAATATCTAACCTAAATTTCCCCTCTTTAAATTTGTAGCCATTACTCCTTGTCCTATCACTACAGTTCCTGGTGAAGAGTCCCTCTTCAGCTTCCCTTCCCTTCAAAATCTTTCAGGATATTTTATAGGGAAACAAACAAACAAACAAACAAAATGCACAACCCTCTCTCCCCAGTGAAAAAAGCAAAATTTTGATCTATTTTACTCGCACTGCTTATCCATTATAACTTGCCTTCATTATTCATGGTTCGAGCAGAACCACAATTGTTGAATGCTGGCAGTATCCAACACTTTATCTGACTTTGTGCTACTTGGCAGGTTATCTCATGCTGGTGGGTTTTTTGGGTTTTTTTAGGAGTATTTCTTTTTTCTAATGTCTAAAATTTTGGTTGAGTAATGTGTTTGTCCCATTTCTCATGGTAGAAATTGTCCCTGCTCTCCCTTCTGAGCAATTTGCCATGGCTAGTGCCTCTCTAGATTTTCAGATAATAGCCTCAAAAGCAGTAATTGCTAAAAGAAAAATGCTTTGTCTGCCTTTCTGCTCTTTTAGAAAGAAAAAACTGTGTGTCAGGAATAGAGTAGCTTGATACCCAAAGTTCTAGAATTTGACTCTTCCCTTTCCTACAGACGATTCTAGAATAAGCAGCATCAAGTAAATATTCAAGAAAGGTTAAAAAAAAAAAAAAAAGAAAAAAGAAAAAAGAAAAGGGAAAAAAAAAAGGATTGGGTTTAAGAGAACAAATTTCTTGCAAATTAGTGATTTGGGTAAATGATTTATACTCATAGAATACCAGGTTGGAAGGAACCCCTAAGATCATCTGGTCCAACCTTTCCCGGCAAAAGCGTGATCTAGACAAGATGACTCAGCTCCCTGTCCAGGTGAATCTGAAAAGTATCCAGTGTTGGAGAATCCACCACTTTCCTGTGGATATTATTCCAATGTCTGATAGTTTTCATTGTGAATTTTCCTCTTGTGTGCAATCATATTCTCCCCAGGAATAACTTGTACCCATCATTTCTCATCTTTTCCATGCATCTCCTTTTAAACTGGGAATCTCCGTCTACTGTATCCACCCATGTCTCTTTTTTCTTCCTGCAGATTCCTACTGCCTCACAAGTACAACTAAGTATAACATTAATTTAATATGTAGGATGACATCTATCACCATCTTAACACATCTCAACATATTTTAATTTACCAGTTCAGTCTAATTATAAAATTCCATATGTGGACTACAACCCTTAAGTTTTTTTGAAGCTATGTTTTAACAGGATCAGCTGTAAGGATTTTTACACAAAGAATAATATAAAGACAATATTATTTATCTGGAACAGGATACTTTGCAAACCCCAACACAATGGATTTTTAATCTTCTCACAAAAGATAACAGAAACACTTATTTGCACATACCGAAAAGTTTTTGGTTTCAGAATAAGGTACAAGCAAATGAGAAACAAATGCTGAAAATGTGGATTCACACCAGCAGTTGTTCTAAAAGAAAATAGTCCATTTTTATTTACATATTTGTTTTCAAAGTCTTTAAGAAATGAGAAGTGAATATGCCTGACTGTGAAAATTGTGTGTATTAGATGTAACTTCCCTTTGAAGTATGGTTTTCAAATGGGATCTTGGGAGAGCCTGTGTAGGATGCTTCCTCTCACAGAAGCATCTGAATAAACCTGCATTAATGGGTATCTGGAGGTCCAAGGAAGAGACCAAAAACTGAAAGCTCAATGTCCACCTTTTTGCTTGAAGTGGACAGCAATTCAGTCAGATAAAAAGGAGAGACAATTTCCAGTTTACCTTGGTATAAATCGATTGTGTGCTTCTTTCACTTGTATCTTCTGTCATTATCTTTGTTTTTGACATCCAAAATATTTTTATTTTTAGTTGCATATTTCTTCCCTCCAGCTTAAGTAATATTGTAAAGTACCTGAGTAATAAGAAAACATTGGTTACTGAAAGACATGCAGGGTTTGCTAATTATATTAATAAATATTCAAATTTCGCGGCATATTTCTTGACCAGGGCTGAGAGAGGATATTGGTTTCAGGTGTCTGAGATAAAAGGAAATGTTGCACTGCAGAGACCAGGAGAATCAAAGCACCACATCATAATCTAGGCTGCTGTCTGGAGAGCTGGATGTGTTCTTCCCTGAAAGTTAGTATGGAGTCTATCTTTCCTGAATTCTGTGATTCCAAAGTGTCTAGACTTGGAGGATGAAAAATTCCAAACATATGCTCACTAGCGATGAAAAGAGATCTTTTTGGATTCATGATGTATTTGTTTAATAATGCAATTTGGAATGGGCTGAAAGTATTTGCATAAACATGGTGAACTGGAATTTCAGCAATAAAAATACAATTTATAACTTTTATAAATTTTAACATTGTATTTGAATTAGATTGGAATATTTATCAAAGAGTTAAACATTAGATAAATGAAAATGAAGCAAACTTAAGTATTTCACACAAAACATTCAACTCTCTTTTGGTTTTTTCAGTATTTTTATTCATCGTCTAAAATTTCAAATTCAAACAAGGAGTCAAAGATGCAGATGAAACAGTTTTTAACCCCCGCAAAACTAGTAAGAAGCAATCATCATAGGATCCTCACTTCATTCCATTCAAATTTCAAAGGCCAAAGATTTCTGCAGCCTAAAGACTGAGGTGCTCCCTGAGGCTGCAGTAGAGTTTTAAAGCTGAGTTCAGGAGACTATTCTCTACAGGAGGGCATTTGGGGAAATAGGAAGCCTGCATATACATAGATACAAAACTGTGAATTTCAGTTGCTGAAGGAACCCAAGATAATCTCTGCCAGCTTTTGAATTGCAATTTCAGGATGAGCTGTTCTTGATAAGCTATTTATATTCTCCTTATTTTCACACAAATTGGGCTGAGGACTGATCCCGTGCTGTACAACAAAGTCTTGATACTCCAGGATAGCAAGATACAATCATTGTCACTTCACTGTTGAAGTCCTAACTTCCATGAAAAACAATAAATTGTGCAGCTGGTGATAACAGCAGTGCAACACATCTTCAGCAGCTTTTTTGCCCATTTTGTCAATATTCAAAGGAACAAAGCTCACATTCAAGTTTATACAAAAGCAGTTTTGTACCATTCATAAGTTATAATTTTTATTCTTCAGCCTTAACTGTGATTAAAACTTTCCTATGTCCTTTATGTTTTCTCTTCATTTCATGGATATTTTCTTAAGTCAGCACTCTTATAAAGATGAAATTTGCTTGAAGTTAGCACTTCAAAAAACTCACACAACGCTGTGAGGTAGAAACAGAGCGGTAAATAAGACTTTTTGGTTTTAAGAATTGATGTGCTTTTTCCTTATGCCTCTGTATATCTTTACAAAGTAAGGTATGGAACAATTGTAGCTTCAAGCTGTTGCTTAATATTGTTATTATTCAATAGTGTTCAGCATCAAATAAAACTTTGTAAAATCAGTGCACTTTTAGTTATTTATTCCTTTCTTTCTCTAACTTTTTTTAAATTGGATTTTGCTATACCCATATGCTGATTCTGCTTAATATCATATCCCACAATTACTATTGGTAATGGAATTATTTCAATATAGGAAACAATTTCCTATTTTGGGATAGAAATTGAATTAAAAGTCTCTGATCACTTCAAGTTTTCTAGCTCTTGAGCAGCCTGGAATTATAAGACACATATTCACATATATAAAATGTTGATAATTAACTGGACATGTAGCTGTATCTTTCCCTGTATTTGTCTGAAGCGATAGAAATATTGAATATGTTATACAAAAAGATAAGGCTTTGTAGGAAAAACATATTATGTACTTGACTGCTTTTCTGCATTTTCTCTAGAGAAGCTGTCTTCTCTCTAATCATGACAATTCTGATACAAATTTGGAAAAAAGATTGGATGAATAAGAAAACTGTTTTAAAGATGTATTTTTCTACCCCTTAGTCATATTTATGTGGAGGAATTTATCTAGCAGATCTTTTCATGCGATAAGTATATCTTAATTTACTGTGAAATATTACTTAATAGGTCTTTCCCTCTCTGAATATTTTTCTACATCCGAACTCTGGTATTTCTATACAAAATTACTTAATTAAGACTTCTCAAGCCGTCCTCGGACTGTGGTGCAGCAATGGGACCTTTTAAATACCAAATTAACACAAGTGGACTCTTTTATTGAGACTTATATGCTGAAACACATAACAAGTAATTGTTAGCCTTTTTCTCTCTTTAGATTCACAAGAAAAGAGAGAAGTATGTAATAGATTGATGTCTCTTTTAAAGAAAAGAGTACCATGAACAAAGCAAGATAAAAAAAAAAAAATTAATTGATGGGCAGAATGTGGAATGAAGTCATATTGAGATTTACTCTTCAGTAACAGAACCACAAGAAAACTTAAACAATAAGAGAGTATTTCTTTGTGAATGAGATAGCATTTGTTGTTCTTTTGTTTGTTTTCTTGCAGCTCAGGGAAATGCAGACTCGTGAAACTTTCACCGTTTTGCTGGTTTACCACAAGGTAAAGTTAATTTCCTTCACAGTAGCTGGCTGTATTTTGGAATTGTGATAGAAACAGTGTTGATACTACAGGGATTTTTTTGTCATCACTGAGCAGTGTTTGCAGAGAGCCAAGGCTGTTTCTGCCTCTCAGCCCACCCCACCAGCAATTAGACAGGGGGTGCTCAAGGAGCTGGGAGGGACACAATTTGGACAGCTGAACCCAACTGGCCAGAGGGATATTCCATAATGTACCGCATCAGGTTCAGCATATCGATGAAACTGAGGGACGAAGTGAGGGGATATTCAGAGAGATGACATTTGTCCTTCCTAGTCACCACTATATATGACACAGCTCTGCTCTCCTGAGCATGTAGAATACCTGCCCAACCATGGGAAGCAGTGAATGAATTCCTTGTTTTGCTTTGTTTGTGTGAGCAGCTTTTGCTTTCCCTATTAAACTGTCTTTGTCTCAACACATGAGTTTTCTCACTTTCACTCTTTCAATTCTCTCCCCATCCCGAGCGGCTGTACAGAGCTTAGTTGCCAGCTGGATTTAACCACGTGTGTTTATGACAAAAAGTATGTGACAAAACCTGGCTTTGTTCTCATCACTGGCATTCTGATCCAGCTACTTCATAGCCAAATTCTGAGCACGTTGGTTAGAGCATGGTGTTGGTGTTAATAATGCTAAGGTCATGGGTTTGATCCCTGTATTGGTCATTCACTTAAGATTTGGAATTGTTGACCCTTCTGAGTCTCTCCCAATTCAGATTCTTCTGTGATTCTGTGATTATGTGCTTGAGTATCTGCCATCTGTAACACAACAGATTCACAAATAAAAAGAAGATTGGCTAGTATGAGTAACAAAATCAAAAGCAGAATAAAATTAAGAGTGAGATTTAAGAAAAGCCTACATGAAACGAGAAAAATGAAAATACAAGTCAAACCAGTTTGTGCGTGTGTAAAACTCAAATACTTATTTGCCACACCAGTCTGCCACTATCCAGGAACTTTTAAAGACACTCTGCATGGTCACATTTTCTAAACAAGTTCAACAAAATTATATATAAGAGATATTCTCAGATCTAACACAGGAACTATCTTGTCAAGAAAACAAAGTGTTTCTCACCACAGTCCTGAGGTCACAGTATAAAGAATCTTCTGTTTTCTAGTGAGCTTTGGCTCCTAAGGGTCAAGTCTGTCCTGGTTTCCTGCTGCAGGGATCCTTAACGGGCTGGGATTATGCTACGCTTTACATTTAAGTCTCTAGAGTTAGTGTGCTACTTATTACCAATGTCTGTATCTTTTTAATCTTCCTTCTGTTGAGTGAAATTAAAAGCAAAAGAACAGGCAGTTAAAGATGCTTCCAGCTTCTGGCAATATGCATCTATACTGCTTAGGAGGTGACAATTCTATTGCCTGCAGAAAGGTTTTTAATTGACTCCACATTTATCTGGATCTGTGGAATAAAAACTGCAGGATATTTAGGAAAAACCCAGCTAAGCAAACCCCAAAATCCAATACCAAGATAAAGAATATCCACTCCTTCACTTTATACTGCCTAATTCCTGAACAGAATTTATTTGTTTTTCCATACAGATACTTAAAGAATATCTTCCACTTCAACCTCAGTTTTCCATAAAATACACATGTTCAGATTTTCTGGCTGCCTTTGTTCAGTGGTATGAGTCGTGTTGCTCTGTGTCAGTAAGGGCAAGGTGACTGAAGCCAAGCAATGTAACACATTAACTACTAAAGATTTCAGCAGCAAACATTGAATTCCAAATCTCACTGACTTCTTGAAAGTTATTGTTTTTTCTTCATGGAATAGTGTTTCCCAACCTGTTTTTTATAAAAGCAGATCGTTTTCAAGTGTTTTGGCACAGAATATGGATGGCTCTGATTTGGTTTTGTTTTGAAATGCTCAGCACATCTCTAATTGCACAAAAACATAATTTGAATGTCTGACTCTGCAAATTTATTTTGTTTTGGCATGAAGTACAGTAGAGGCTTTAGTAGCTTGTGATGGTAGAAAAGAAATTTGAAAGTAATTGTCTCTATGTTAATAAGAAAGAACAGCTTCTCATCACAAAGTGTGACTTCAAAAGTGTTTTTTAACTAGAGGCACTATCAAAATAAAAAGGGAAAGCAGAAGAAAAAAAGAAACCTTGACCATAGCATCTAATTTAATTAGAAATAAACTGGGCAACAATTTCAAGAGGAAAAATTGCTTTAATGTTATTCATTGTTCAGAAATATCTCAGTGTGAATAAAATATATATATGTATATATATAAGCATGTTTTAATGTTGTATACAAAATGAAGTAGTTTGCCTGGTTTTAGTAAATAATCTAGGACTTGCAAAATTTCAGTTAATCAGATTTCTTCTTTTATTACAGCTGCAGTCATGGTTTTTTTCCGTGCGTAGCTGAGCCAGCTGAAGAGATTGCTCTTCTCAGCCACTCTTCGGAACCTTCTGTCTGGAAGTTGCTATCCCTCCCCTCAGCCTTCAAGTGAAGACAATTTTATTTCACTTCTGTTAAAATGACCCAATTCAACGTTAGTGATAACACATTCAGACTTGACTGTCTCTGGGTTAACGTGGCACATATTCATATTTACACTCTGACAAGTGAGAAGAAAGCAACCTCTGGCGTGGAAAGTTTAGTTGAAAATAGCACCAACTAGGACCACGTTATTTTTGGAAATCTGAATTTCTGTGATATTTATACAGAATAAGTTCACAGCAAATGAACACAGAAAGAAGAAAACCCCTGCTATGTGACATCTTACCACTTATAATTAAATTATTACTTTTTCTTATTATATCACAGCAGTCATATCATACCTTTCCTGTCAGAAGCTTCATTCCTTTTTCTGTGTTCCTGCAGGCTTTACACCAGTTTTCCAAATCATATCATTATATCATTTATATATTTTTTTGTCTGCTACAAATAAGGCAGATTCAACAAGAGCACTAGCAGTAGTCGGTACTCTCAAACAATCTATTATTGTAATAGGAAGCTCTGCAGATGTACTTGAACTTTGCTATTTTTCATTTCAATTTGGATTTTAATAGAGGACTAAATCAACTAACTCCTTGAGTAAGACACTGAAGACAAGATAAAAACAACTTTACTTTTTTTTAAGTCTCAAAATGACAGCAAGAATTATTTTTGTTTCAGAATATGTTTCCCTGTAAGAGCAAAAAATAAAGACAGCTTGAGAGAACAGAAATAAATAAGAACAGCCAAGTATGTTGCAAGAAAATGCATTTTGAAGAAAAAATCAAATAGAGGAAGAATATGAGAAGGACTGATGTTGGATTGTCAACATATTTGAGGGAAAAAGCATAATTTTTATTTTCTTATAAAACACATGTTATATTTATTTCACTGAATGGGTGAAAAAAATAAGCCTTTATTAAACATCTAAATAATATTTCATATAACTAAATAAAGTTTCCCTCTGCTTTGTACTAAGTGAAGTAGGAGGTGAAGCTGACTGAAGATGAATGGTAGTATGTCTCCTTTGGTACTTACTGTAGCTTTTGCATCTTATTTCAAATTAAAAGAAAAAAGTTAAGTTATTTTCAGGAGGAGTTTTTTTGGTGGGTTTTTGTTTGGTTTTGTTTTGATTTCTTGTTTGCTTGTTTGGGGTTTGTTTATATGTTGTTCTTTTTTTGTTTGTTTTTGTGTTTTTTTTTTTTTGTTTTCTTGTCTGGAGCTTTTAGTTTTGCATTCATTCTTGACTGCTTGGCAACCAAGAGAATATCACAATGTAACAGATTGCATAAGTGAGATCACTGCGTAGTTGTACCTAAGGGAAATTTCTTTGCTATAGTTGGTTTAAATTAAAAAATTCTATGAACTCAATTTATCAAGACATTGAAGATACTTCAGTCTTCTGAATAGTCTTGCTGACCTCAGCTGACACCCTTATCTCACTGTCATCCTTTCCCACAGAGGAACAATTTTCTGTGTAAAGAACTCTAAGTTATAATGGCATGGAGCACTTTAGATCTTCCCAGATGTGCCTCTGGAATATTATGTAGAGATTCTTCCCTCCCATTGAAAACACATCAATCTATTGTACAAATTTCGAGTCCCAGTCTTGCATCTCGATATGTGTATTGAAGAAAGACTTATGTGAAAAAAACTATAACTGCATACTATATACTACATAAATAATTTAAAAAACAAAATGCAGAATCTTCTATCACACAAAAAAAAAAAAATCAGAGCTTTACTTTCTAAAACGTTTCTTTTCCTAAATCTCCTAGGCTCAGAAGTACTGCCACATGTATTCGTGTGCCCAAGAAAAAACAAGTGCAGAAAGAAAATAGTGTATGAATCATGCTATATATGAGGTGCAATTCTGAGGTGGGGAAAAACAAGGTGGACAGTGGGTATTCAAGCTGATATCTGGCACTGCAAAGAGAACAAGAATTTTGAAATTAGTTACACCTGAAAGATAAATAAGGATGTCTATGCCAAAAAGTGGCCACTAGGAAATCCATGAGCATGGATATATGAGCAAGATATCAAAGATACCAGCACTTCTATCGCCTGGACACAGAAATGCATTCACCTGGTTTCTGGAAATGAGATAAGTGGAAATTCCCATTGTTCCTGCACACTGCAAAGTGAGACCTGTGATAAGAAGGTGTCCTGTGAAAAACATGCCAGGAAAAAAAAAATTAATATATTTGATAAAAACTTATTAATATCTTTTTATCATGCATTAACACATCCCATCCCTGTCCCTCAAGGCTGTCTTAAAAAGACATTATCTTCTACCTTTCTGAGCACATCTCAGCCAAACACACTGATTTCAGGAGGCCACTACCATCCAATTATTGATGTAATTAAGAAAAAAAAAACCCAGGAGCAACTTCAGCTTTTATTGATGAATATTGAACAGATAAAACTCTGCCTACTGCCATAATAGGAATAAAATTTGTCTATGCCTTAACTTGCACAAGGCATTTAAAAATAAATAAAAGCAGTGTACAAGATGGATCATTTTGGTGGGCTGAAAAGTGATTTGTCATTGCCAATGACAGGCAGACACTATGAAATTCAGTAACAGAAGTGTCTGGAATTACAAGCTTGAGTGTCAATAGTGCTCCTACAATTCTAGAGGCTTGGCCCTTGTTGTGTTCCCCTGTTGAGTTAATCATTATACTCATGAAGGGGTAGCAGCACAGAGGCATCATGGAACTAAGGCCTCAGGTAGCCTGCTCAAAACTTTCTTATAGGAATTATGCAGGTGTGTGGAAAGCGCGTTTAAAGAAGTTTTTTCCAATAAAACATACTTTTTCCTGATGTTCTGCAGGGAGGAAGAGCTAACTCCAGCACGGGTTGCACAGTCAATTTGACAGATAACTGCTGTTTGAAAAGTAAGCATGACATGTATGCTTGATGGCTTCAAAGTGCTGTAAATTGCTTATAGTTTCAGACTTTCTGTCCTTTTTCAGTAATTTTGATTCAGGAAAAAAAAAAAAAAAAAAGAGAGAGAGAGAGGGAAGTATTCAAGGTTTTAAAATAGAAAACAACAGTGTTTTACCTGTCTCTAAAGCACTTGAAACTGAAATGCTCCTAAACTGTGCTGAACTTAAATAATTCGAGAGTCACTTATACACAACTCTTACAATATCCATCCTCAGGAACACAGAAACAGTCTCTGCAGTGACAATTAAATACCTTACCCTCAGATTCGGAATATATTTTCCAAAACCATCTAACAGAGGAGGGAAATATAAAATGTCTAAGTCTGGAGATTCCAAGCCATGCAATGCCAAAGGTAGAAAAGAACCTTCCCTCTTGAACAGAGCGTGATTACAGACAAGCAGTGAGCAAGCACAGGTACCACAGTGGTGTCAGTCATCAAGCAGGATTGTAGGACATGGAACAGAAAAACTCCTGAGGTGTTTTGACATCTTTCCTCACTTCTTTTCACTTGTACAATGTTGCTCTGATCAAGTGCAGTAAACAGTTCTGACTGAAGGACTGTGACATCAGGTTGTCATTCTGTTGGCGTGTAGGTAACAGAGATCTGAGTCTGAACATGTTCTTGATGATAACAACAAAAGAAATAGATAACAGCAAACAACTAGAAATAAAATCCATTAAATAACTTCTCATAAAATGACAGACTTTAATCACATTGATATTTTATGGATTTTCTGAAACACAGTGACATGTACATCTCTTAAATACATTATAAATCTAAACCATTTTTTTGTTGTTGTTGTGGTAGGAAATACACGTAGGCAGAAAATGCTTGTTAACAATATATTTTGGACAAAGTTAATGAGATTTAAATTCTAAGACACCTTCACCTCAGTGTAACACACCCCTTATATGCACAAAGGGCAACTTATTCCTTAAATAATCCTCCTTAAATAGACACCTGAAGCTAGAAGGAGAGTAATTAAGAGGTACAATAGGAATTATGTTCAAAGAGTGAAGAGGAAGAAAAAAAAGATTTTTCCTGCTCTGGAAGCACGGGTGACTGTAATTTCAACTACTTTTGTTTTTTTTTTTTCTTCCCCCAGGATGAATGTAGAAACATTTTTCCAAAAAGAAAGTAAAAAAATAAAAAATATCTTAGTTTCTGATGATACATTATTCCCATATTCTATATATAGAAATATTCACTGTAGTCTTTGATATCCTAGAGATTGAAGCCAAGATACTGAAGCAGGTAGGAAGAGTCTTTTTTGTTAGTTTAAAGTTCATAAACTGTAAAGCGTAGAGGATATGCCATCTTTTTAATTTTTTTTGTTCTCTATTGTTTAATGGAAATGTGTACTTCAAATATTAAAACTTATTTATTAATAAATTTAACTGCAGAACTGACACCAAGGACTAGAAGAGAAATGCATCAAAAAACATCCAATACTGAAACATTTTCAGAACCTCCTTGTTTTCCAAAACACACCATCAGATTATCTAAGAGATTGCAAATTATCTTACCATATAAGCGATATAAGCCAATTTTCAAAGCAGATTTTTTAAAGAAAATTAAGAAATATCCTCCAGAGACTTGTCATTACAGCAACAAAGAAATAAAACATATTTCTGAACTGTGACAGAATTTGTGATGCTGTGTAAGGCTTTGTTACTCATTTTCATAACCTGATATTGTACCTCCAGAGTAAAGGTGATAATTTTTAGTGTTATGATTACATTCATCAGCTGCCACTGTCCAAGTAAATATCCTACATCTCTGGAAGTCAGCAGCAAGGACTGGAGTAATCTGGATATGCTTAACTTTTGATGCAGTAAATTGGTGATTTCTTCTGTGACTGTACTTATCTGGGCAGCCGTCATTAAAGTCACATCTTACTCTTGTCATTAAAGTCTTTCCAAATTGGTTATTCTTTTGTTCAGTGGGAATAAATTATTTTCTGACATCCTTCAGAGATGTGGTACAAAAAGGGAGCCTTTGTTTCCATAGAACTTTCTGCATCTCTGGGAAGTCATCCCATATATGTGAACTGCTTGCAAGTTCTCTGAAAATGATTGCTTGAACACAATCCCAGCTCCTTCTTCTTAGTTTTCCTTCACCCACTCTTATTAATGTTTTTAATAGGAAGTCCAACTCAGAGCCACTGGCTTTGACGTTTGCAAGCAATTTTGAGTTCTAAAAATTATTCTTGTACAATGTCTGGACTTTGTGAGTGCTAACAAGAGTCGACACTGAGGTTTTGCTCCTTACTTTCTCCTTAAATCCAACTTAACATATTCTTAAAGAAATGTCACAGAAAAGAAGTCCTAAGACCAAACTGTAGAATAATAGTTGCTTTTCCAGTTTTGTGTATCTTCTTGACAGATTAAATCTGGTTGGGCATCAGTGTCACTTTTCAGTCATGAGCTTTGAAATCATACTTAAATGACACAACTACATCTATTTTGCTATTCCTTCAAGCGTTAACAGTGGAATCATCAGGGGAAACGTTCATGTGTTTAATCAGAGGAAACTATGATTAAAATGGTTGCTCATATTCATGAGAAATTATGACAGGAATTTCTATGGTTTGGATAACACTGGTTTTCCTTGAAATGGGTTTTGTTATGGACATAATTTTAATACATCTTTACTCATAGTCTCTCAGCAGTGCTTATTAGTTCAGACACATTTCTGCACAGGTATGGTTATCTAAATCACAGCAACATCCATCCTACATCATATACAGATAGAAATCATCTATAGTGGAGGCTGCACTGCTAGATTTTAGGTGCCTTGGAATGGAATTCTGAGCAGAATGGGATTAGTGTTCTCATCAATTTACTGCACAAAATTTGTATCTCAGGTTAAGGATATAAACAGTCTGCACAGTGACATGGAAAATGCTGTAGCGACAGAAATCTTTGAAATTACACAATTTTGTGTGATCCTTAATCACACAAAATCAGAGTGGCTTGCAAGAGTGGTTTTAAGCAACAATACCCCAAAAATTAGGCTCCTCTTTTTGCTCACCTTGGGAAGGTCACGTAAACTTTCCAAATGATTCTGGAGGCAGCTACTCTGCATACCTGGGGAATTATTATCTAATTGAGAATTGCATTTTCCCTTTTACTAAGGGGATAATTGAAAAAATTGACAGTGCCATATTTCCTCATCTATCTGAATGCTTCATCATTAGCATTTTTAAAAACCCTTCAGATATTAAAGGAAAACTGAGTGTACTCTATTTGATTTTTAACTTCCTTTGCCTGTGAAGGAAACACGTGGTAAAAAACATGAAGTACTGCTTAGTCAGCTTTCAGTCTAATTGCAAGAATGCCTTGTGAAGAGTAGAGCTTCAGCAGTGATGTTTCTACAGTGTATTTAATATCTCTCTACTGTGCTCACTGGCTCAGGATGCCCTCTCCATCCCTTGCCTCCACTCCAGTTTTACATGGGAACCAAAACCATCCATTGGAATGAAACTCTTAAATGTAATATTGAAGCTGTTTTCCTTTGGAACCGCTGAAGCTGATATTTAGAAGTCAGATATATTTAGCCCCTGCACTTTTAATACTGGGATTTCAGCTGAGGAAGGGAGATTTTCTCAAACCTTTGTGTTTGATTAGCCTGTCAGTGAAAGAGCTGAGACCTTTGCGCCTGATCAGGCTGTCAGAGTCCCATTTTGGGGACCCTGGACTAAACAGTCCTGCTGGATTGGAGCGTGGTTCAGCTGACTTGTTCAGGGTCACATGCAAACAGAAAAATCCTCCTCCCAAATCTGCACACCTTTAGCTGGTCTGTCAGCCCCCCAGGAAGCATATAGGTCACACACCAACAGCAAAAGGGGCATCCTCTCTCAGGCCTCCACAGGTGAATATATTCCCTGCTGCCACCAACTCTTAGTGCCCTTGAAGGACTCACACTGAGCAGTTTATGGAATAACACTCAATATAATATAAAATGGTGACAGGTTAAGGTTCAGAGATTGCCAGTGATAGTATCTGGCTGCAAAAATGCATTCAAAGCAATATATGGACAAGCTGTAATTCCTAACAAAAGCTGTCTCCAGATAATCAATCAGTATGCATGGAGTACAGTCCTTAGTCTTCCCTATGGGGGAGACAAGAGAGGTTCAGGCCATTCACTGATACCAGAAGCAAAGATGGAGTCTTCCCCCACTTCACCCCATTTTTAACTTACTTTTATACTATTTTTGCATTGAGGTGGAGCTTGAGTGAGTCTAATCATACATCATGCTCAGTGCAGTGGTTGTACCTTGGAGATGTGTAAGGTCACAGTTGTATCTGAGTTGTGCATTTGTGATCTCAGCACAGCTTCTGGTTCCGATACCTGATGATTTTTGCCTTTTTTATATACCCTTTTATATTTTTATGTGCCCTTTTATATATTTTTATACCCTTTATATATCCTCTGTATTCTCTGTACCCTTAGCCTACGTGATTGTAATTTTTGTAGCCTGATATTCTAGCTTAATTTTGAGGTTCTGCTAGGCAAGAAGACCAAACATCCCCAGTAGCAGGCTAGTGAGCCCTATGCTATCTCAAAAGTCGAGGTTTCAACCTTGGTTGAAAACTTCTCTCTAGAACGTATTTTGTAAACTGGGGGAGAATTCTTTAGAGTAGAGGGACATTATTTCATTTATTAAGCTTCTTACTGAGCGATCCTAGATAGATATGCTAATTTGAAAGGTCTATAAAAATTGTATACGCGTTATACAGAGTGTACATCTTGGCATGTTCCACTTAGGATCCTATTAAAATACTAAGGTGAAACCCTTTTATGCCTTTAATGGTGTCTGGCTCATAATTCTAAGACCAGCAAAAGGCAACAAACTGTTCAACAGCAAGAAATCTTTTCCCTCCCTTGCTTGACAGGTGCTATGTGGTTTATCATCAAGGCACCCCCAAGTTCCCTCCCTTGCAGGGATTTTGACAGAGCCTGGTCACGATGTCTCCATCCTGCTCCATGCATTTAGTCTCCCTAAGCATGTATTGTGTGGGAACTCAGGCATGTTGACCTCATCCTACCCAGGGAGTAGCAACTGCATTTCATCCTGTTATTTCCATGCTGTTATAACTTCTGTTTGAGTGTGAATAAAAATTGCAGTTTTTCTCTAATTTTACCCCCAAGGCATTTTTTCACAGATGTTCAAGGAAATGCATCCTAAACCAAAGCAAACTTGCTGTTAACTATGTAAATAGATTTGGATTAAGCGAAACCTGAAAAACACTGGACGGTTTTTAAAGAAATGCCAAATGAGACACTGAAGTATTGTTACGGCTATACAAACACTGTTATTCAGTTCCTAGAGAGCATCATAGATCAAAAATGGTTAGGAAAAAAGAAGATAAGCAAAATACTTTTATAAAACAAGGTGCATATTTTACTACATTCAAATTGTCTACAGTAGAATTATAGAAACATGAAGTATCCTGAGTTGGAAGGGACCCACAAGGATCACTGAAGTCCAGCTGCACAGGGCACCTCCAGAGTCACACCATGTGCCTGAGAGCATTGTCCAAACACTTCTTGAGCTCTGTCAGGTTTAGTTTTGTGACCACTACCCTGTGAGCACGTTCCAGTGCCCAACCACCCTCTGGGTGAAGAACCTTTTTTTTTATGTTCAACCTAATCCTCCCCTGACTCAGCTTCATTCCTTTCCTTTGGGTGCCTTCACTGGTCAACAGAGAAAAGGGAACAGTTCTTGACCCTCCTCTTCCTCTTTAAGATATTTAGAATATTCTGAATGAGTGTTAGTTTGGCCCAAAGTACTTAGCCATTGGTACTCTATGGTTTGAATAGAATAACATAGGTAGGTTTCAAAATATGACATAAGTAGAGATTAATTGGTTAATGGCATTTTTTCCAAGTGGGATCTTGCATTTATTTCCAATACAGTTAACTTGCAGGTGTGAGATGTGATCTATGACTTGGAAGAAAATAGAAGAATTTTTTTGTATGTTTGTTTTAAAGAGATAAGACCATCACACTCTTATCATTGAGGAATAAATGTTACCTTAAATCAAGCATTAGAATAGTAAATATTGATTATTGATACTTATTTTGCAAAATAAGCTGCTTCACTTGGGAAATTGTGTATAACCAAAAATTCAGTTTTTAAGAACATGCTTCGATGGGGTGAAAAAGCGTGTACATTAAGGATATGATGAAGCTGTATTACACATTTATCTGCTAACTTTGCAACAGGGATTAAGTTCCTGTCCCTGCCAGTACAGTGCCAAAAGAGTAGCATTAAATGGTCTCTCTGTAGATGTATTTACAAATATGTTTAGCTACTTAGTAGACAGTGAAATCAGATACACGGCTATGATAGCATATGTGCAACTCTTTTTAACAGGGAAAAAAGAAAAAACAGAATATCCAGACCACAAAATGGTGTAAGATTTAGAAAACTCTCTTCATTAAGTGAGACTTCATGGGCTGAGTCGTTTTAAGTCCTTTAAAATAAAACTGTGCTTGATCATAGTCTAAAAGTGCCTGCAGCAGTAGGAAAATGTGTGATACCATAGAGCCCTTAAATGTTTCAGACAAAAGCATTAAAAAATGCTGGAAGCTAAAGCTTCTGAAAGTCCTAACTATTAAAGGTTATTTTACCATTAACCATTTCTTCTGGTTTAAGCTGGGTTGGAGTTAATTTTCTTCACAGTGACTGGTATAGGCTGTGTTTTGGGCTTGTATAATATTTTCATTATAAAAATACTTACCAAGGGCTGTGTCATTTACTTGAGAGAGTTTCTCAGCTATAGCCAAGAGCTCTCTGTACTTTTGCATGCCCCCATGACCCACTCTCTCAGCGCCCCATGCATTTAGACAGGAAGAATCCTGTGATTTCCAGACATCCCAGAAAACTCTTTTAGTGGAGGAACCCGAAACCCCACAAACAAAGATTTGGTCATAGGTTGCAGACACAACTGACAGAACAGGAAAATTTATGATAAATTTACAAACTTCCTTTGTAGATTCATCTTACAGGAGGTAAGTCATTCTCACCCCGTGTGGCTGCAGACTTGGTGTCCTTCTGCATGTCTCAGGTGTCTGGGTTGCAATTAAAGGAAATATATCTTTAAGGGGATGTTAGGAGGACATTACTTCCTGGAAACAAAAGGTTGCTTCCTTTTGTACCCAGTTTGTACCAATTTTTCTCTCCCAGCCATCCCCCACTCCCAGAGTAATTCAGGAATTGCTATGGTTCATTAATTTACTCAGAAAACATTTTTTTATATCTTCCCCTGTATTATTGACTTATGTCACTTTTTTGAAGATGCTACACCTCTGGAATATAACTTTTTTACTTCGAATAAACACTTACCAAATATTAACCTACTGGAGAAAAATGTTCTCCCCCCTTTCTCAAGAAGCAATGGGTATGTCTAAGAATCGAACTTTTTAATTCACTGAGCTTGTATTTTATGTCACCAAACCGTTACACAAAATTATCAGCTTGGTGCAGAGATTATAAAAAATCTCTCCTAATCAGGTTGTCATAATGGGTTTTAACTGACACCAGCATTGCTGGTAATGAACCAAGAGTTATTTCAGACTTGCTCCTTTACCATCTGAAAGTTTTACGCTTAGGACATTAATTTACGTTAAAATCCCTTCTAAATTTCCTTTATTTTAAATTTGATCAGGTAATTTAGTTATTTCTCTCTGGTTCTCAGTACAAATGACTTCAGAAAACAACCAATCAGCCTGATAAAATATCTCTGTTCAGCTGAATTGAGTGTTTCCTTTGGCATTGCTGAAAGGATTGGCTTATTATTTCTATGTTCTACTTCTCTTTCTTTAGAACAAGACCAGTTAATTATGATATATATTTGATTGACATAAAAGTCACATTTGCTAATAATTGATTTTATTATTGCTTAAAGGGAAAGTAAAGCTTTTTTTTTCTAAATCGTTCATGGGTTTTCTATCAGACACTGAGGGTTTTTTTCTGTATATTTCGTAAGTAGAATAATAAGTTCCCTTGGAGGAAAGAGAAGAAAGAAAATTGTTCAGACCCACATTTTAATATAGCTGCATCAGGAAGACAAGAACGTGAGAAATACATCCTTATAATAAAGTCCACGGAGGTAATTTTCAGAGTAATTTTTCATTACCTATGTGTCTTAAACAAATACAGTATAGATCCAGCAATCACTGAGCAATTAGAATATTAGCTTGTATTATTGGTGTGTAAAATAATATAAATTAATAGCCTGTCAGAGCTCTTGAAAGATCTTAGTGAGTTACAACATAAAATGGTAATAAAAATAGATTTTATGTTTTCAAGTAAAACAAAATAAAACAGGACTAACTTATAAATGTGAAAGATATAATAAACTAGAACATAGCAATGTATCTATCGATATACTATGAGATAACAAATATTTACGTCCTGACAACCTCAACTCAGATATTTAGGAGACACAATATCTAATTAGGATTTCTGAGTAAATAAGTAATTTTCAGCAATAAAAAATGATACAATTGCATTAACACTGGCTTTTAATTTATTAGGAGAATATAGCTTTGGATTTGGATTTGAGTAGATTTAAATAGAGTTATCAACTGCAAGCCTACAGAGTGATTAAGGATCATAAAGAATGGGGTTTTTGGTGATGAGAAGCAGAAAGTGGGGAAAGTGAGAGAGGAAATTGATTTTATTTTGATTATTTAATAAATTTTAGGGGATGAAATTGTGTTCCTGAATTTTTTTTCCCAAAAATAAATTTTCAATGACTGTGTCAAGCAATTAAAAAAAAATAAAGAGTTAAAAATTCATTTTCTTCTATAGATTCATTTTATCACTTTAATGTTAATAATTTAATTATTCAGTAATCATTCAAAATGTGGCAGTTCACAGAAGTCTACTACACTCATTTTGTGATTGCCTATGTCACACATCACTATGCAAAACAACAGGCCATTTCAGGTTATTCTTATGAGATAATAAGGATAAAAGTGTAGCTTCTCCAACCATATATAACACAAGTAATATTTAAGCAACCAATTTTTATGTACTGAAGAGTAATCCCATCAGTTCTGATTGCAGATTGCAACAAAAGCTTGGGCTCAGACTTTGTCTGTTTTGATTTTTGCCTCACTGAGAGCTTTGCTGGCAAAAGGCTCTAGTGGTGCCTTTCTTAACTCACTTCCTCCTGGGGTTTAAAGAAAATGCCATGATTCCCTTCAGGATATTTATTTAGCTGAGCTGAAAAAATGACATGATTTCAAATTAGCCAAATTAGTGGTGACACAATTGTGTGTGATCGTATCTCCTACTAAGAGACAGAGTGATATTTTCTGTTTGTGACTAGTGCCCAATATTCAGTTTTACGAATGAGGTTTTTCTGATTTTTCTTGCAAAATTACGATAACTAGTGTGAGTAAATTCAATACAATTACAGCTACAGTGCTGTTTAATGGGATATTGAAAGATTATGAGTTAGAGATTTTTGGTATTGTTCTTGCATTTAAAAGCAGTAGATACGGAAAAAAATCTGTTATCAATGTCCTATTTTCAGGATATTATGAATTCCCAGTATAGAACACCAGAATGGTTTGGGTTTAAAAGAACCTTAAAGATCATTTAGTTTCCTTAAGGATCATTCTAGATCCCTGCCATGGACAACAACATTTGTCTGTCACCTATTTATAACTTAGCAGAGTGTTGAGAGAGTAAAAATAGCAGAAGGGATTCAGTTTGTTTAGTGTCAGACATCGCATTTGAGTTACTCACCCTGGACTCCAAGCCCAGCTAAGGAAGCAAATAACTTCTAGGGAACAATTAATCAGACACCTTAGAGAACATACGGTATTTCCTTATGTTAGGAACTTATGTAAATATCTATTTCTTTCCACTGACAGTGTCTAATTTTATAGATCTTACTCCCCGTTTCTGTCTTCCTTCATTCTGGGCCACTGAGGAAGAGACTCAGGCATTTTTTCACCTGTTTTTGGGTGAGCACTGTGGATGTATACAGGTATGGATGTCTCCATCCAACATCATTCTTCAACACTGTCTAGGGAGGTCACTGGGCGTCAAATGCCCGTGGCTTCATGCAACCTCACAGTAAAAGGCTGTAAAGTTAATTTTTCAATGTCTTTCAACAGAAAATAACATTATAAATAGTATTTGTGGCTCATGCTAACAAGGATAATTCTTGGATACAGCAGAAAACTGCTGTGCTGCAAAGCAATGACTGTGGAGAAGGTTATTCTTCTCCTGAGGATAGTTCTGCACAAATTATCTCAGTACCCAGGATTCTGCCCCAGGCATAATTCAGAAAAAAAGTATAGTTGAAGTGTATGGTGACTTGTTCAGAAGAAACTACCTCCGATTTAGAGCATTCCATTTGGCAAGATGAATCCCAAAATGTATTTCTGAATTGTAGAGAAATTATTTTACAAAATGCCACCTACTCAGCTGTGGTCCATTACCATCCTGGATGTAACATGGAACAAAAATTGAGTTGCTCTGCATAAATGAGAATGTATTTCCACTAGTGCTTTTTGGGACTATTTCAGAAGATTTCATTCTCCTCAGAGATGTCTTTAGACAGTCTAATTTTTTACTCCCCTTTAAAAAACCTGAGCCTTTATAATTAATGATGGTAGCATCAAAATCCTGAAACCTGTGTCTGCAGGACTTATTTGCTTTTTGGCTGCTGATACTGGCTGCTAGATCAGACTATGATTATATGAAAATTATAGAATTTAACTCTATTGTACATGTCTGGTTCTTCCCATGGTTTCCAAAACCTTTCATTCTTATTCTTCTATTTTTCACTATTTTAAAATGTTATCTCCATTATGTATAGAACTTCTGAGAAGAAAAATAGAATAAAAATGAGGACTAGAGTATATAAAATCAAACTTTATCTCTGTTTGAATGCTAAATGCAGCTTTGGTTCTCCCATCACAAAGGGCTAAGACTGGAAATTACTCATGAAAGAGTGAGAGAGTTGATCAAAGATTGGAAAGGTTTTGTATGGGATAAAATAGACTTCTAAACTAAGACTGAAAATAAAATAGCCATAAAATTATCACTGGCAATTAGAATGAGGATCAGTTAATTGCATTCTCTTCAAGTATATGTTTAAGCTGGTAGTAAAAAAATGCAAAACCTCTAAACAAACAAACAAAAAATTCCCTACCAAAGGCAGTGGTTCTCATATAATAAAATATAATAAGATGTGGAGTTCCCCAGATGTTGCAGGCATTAAATTTCTATTGAATTCAAAACACAAATTGATCAAGAAAATACACAGAGGCTCAATATAAAAATGGCATTTTTGACTCAAAAAGCATGAAGCTGTTGAAGGTTGAGAGAGGATTCTTGTCATCACCACCATAAAGTTTCTGTGCTCCTGTACCCTTCCACAGGCAGCCACACCTTCTCTCTAGTGAAAAGAGTATACTGAGAAAAACTGACTTTTAAGCCTAATTTATTTGCTCTTGACATTTAAAAAAGCATTAGCTTGTCAATAGCTAAACTGCTTCTTACTCTCCTTTTCCAGGTTTATATTTTGTTTAGGGTTTTATCTTTTATTTTTTATTGTGGAATTTTTTTCCCCATCAAACTAAGGTCTAATTACTTAAATCACAGGTTTATATTGCTCCAGGGTTTTATGACACATTTTTAGCCTTAATTCACTGACTTCCACTTCTCTCTGTTCTTTCTTGTTTAAAAGTATACAGATTCTATGTTTTGTATTTACATGGCATGCAGTGCTCTGCAATACAGCTCCATTATTGAGATTCCTTTAGTTAAATAATTGAAATCTATCAAAGCAGGTTTCAGGAGGTACTTCAGAATTAGTTATTGTCAAAATAAGGATTAAGTTCTTGTATGTAATGCAATGTTTATATTTTTCCTAAGGGAACTTTAATTGCTTTTATGGAACTGGAACTGTTCTACTTTCCCATTCATGACTTTTTTTTAGTTTCTTTAGTCTCTCAACGAAGCACTGTTTAAAATCAATTTGAAGCATGAAGCCTGATGCACATGCTGGGGCACAGCCCTTGCATAGCACAAGTGGTTCCGGAACCTGAAGAGCACTGCTCCTCAAAAGGATGTGGGACAGCCTGTTATCCATTGTCTAATTATGCTAATATTTATAAAGAATATTGCAACATCACTGAATATTTTCTTCTCTGAAGATGAGAGGTGGTGTGAAATGTAAAATAAAAACCATACAATTTAGTACAAGAAGAAAACAGTTTCAAGTTATGGTATTCTGAATTACTTATAACAAAGTCTGCTCAAAATCTCATTGCTTAACGACCATTTTACCAGAGCAACTAAGACCTTGTGAACACTATATTGTAGTCAGAATTTAGCTTAACCTTTCCACACATTAATATTTACACACATAGACAGGAATACTCATCTCTTTTATTGTTTCCTGATTACTGTCAATTTTCCTTCTCTTATTTTATAATTCTTCATACTCTGTAGACTACCTTAGCCTTCATTACAATACTGATGATACAAAGGAATTATTTTTCTTTTGTAGGAGCTGTTATTTCTTTCACGTGAAACTAATAATAATGTGCCACTTCTACTATTACCTGATCACATGAGAACTGAGAGCTCAATATGACAGAGATGTATATTTAAACCAAGGGAACACATCAAGAAATAAGAATAACAAAGTAATTCAAGCAAATCTGCCCACGTACAGACAACTGTGGGAAATGAAATTGAGATTAACAAAGGCATATCAGCCTCATAAAGATTTCCTTTGCCAAAGGCAGAAAAGTATAGTATTACATAGAGATTCTACTTCTTACAAGGAGCAGCATTTCAACAGCTCAAGTTCTTACTTTCTTTAGACATTGTAAGTGGAGAAATAAATGAAGTGAGAAGAAACCAGAAGTGAGCTCTTTTTGTCAAACAAGCAAAAAGAAAAAAATTCTGTATCTTTGCTTCTCCTGGTTCTGCTTGATCTTTCTTTTTAAAATTAGAAATTCAGTTTTATTTAATGGGATTAAAAGACAAAAACTAAAGTTCTAATTTGTAGATTTGGTTGAATAAATTGTCATTCTGAAAGTGAACTACTTTTCTTTATTTTCAAAAGCTTTATATTATGTTTCAAGACTTAATGACAACAAACTCTCCTCAGAAATTTAAAGACAACTAATGAGATTTGGTAGTTTTCTCTTTTCATGCCTTCCCTCAAGAGGGTTGTTTGGTTTTATATATATGTTTTTATCACAACTGTCACTAGGGCTATCTATCTTTTAAAAAATGGGGTGGGGGGTGGTGTCCCTCTTGAAGTTATTCTTGCATCTCTTTCAGAATGTGTTCTTGTATCTCAACAAAAGTGAGGTTTCCTGAAGAGATTTAATCCTGCAATTTGTATGTCCTGTGCTATATCCTGGGATTAGAGGAAGATATCGACCTACAGAAGTTTGGAAAATATGATTTCACTACCAGTTCTTTGAAGTAGGCTTTATCAGAAATTTCTGATTTTAAGTGTCCATGTATTAAAAAAGTTAATTTCCAATAAATTCTTTAAATACATATTCAAGACATTTCAATTGCATCTTTTTCCTATTAATATATTGCCTTAAAAGTACCCTCTCCAACGGACTAAAAACTTTATAGTCCCTGGACAAGACAACCCCAAAAATCCTACCATGTACCTGAGAGCATTAACATAGCAAAACCTCCTATTATACTGCTTGGTGGATTTATTTGTTTGTTTGGGGTTTTGTTTGGTCGGTTGGTTGTTTTCCCCCCAATTCTAGGAGTTGAGTGAAATAAGTAATTTCTAATCTTACATGATGTCAGGGGAAAAGTTTTTCTCACGCAGAGGAAGAACCTTCAGCTTTTATCTGCTGAAGGTTCTTCCTCTGTGTGAGAAAAACTTGAATGCAGATATTATTAAGGCCATTTTGTTAGATATGATCTTGCTCTTTTATCTCCAGGACTTAAACTCACAATATGTTTTTTCACAGACCGTATCAGAGTATCATCAATTGGTGGATTCTGCAGATTTGGTAAGTTGTATGGCATGGTACAATATATCTAATGCCTTTGTATTAAACCACAGACATGTCACTCATCCCATGCCTCTGGATGTCCTTCAGTTCTAGTTTTCTCTTGAAAAAAAAACAAAAAACAAACCAAAACAAAAAACTTACTTTAAAAAAAAAAAAAAATGCTTTGCACTGAAGCAAAGTGAATTTGAAGCTGTAAAAGTTCTAACAGAGTGACTTGTTAAGAGTTCATGAGAAAGCATGGATACAACACTGGTTTACGTTCAAATACTTTATACTAAAACAGCGGATAAGCAGCTGGGATCACGCTTTCATATAATCTTGTCTTGTTTTAAAACTTGTGCTTTTGCAACTGTGTTCAAAATATTAACGCTTTTTTTCACTCAACTGTTCAGCGTGCCTGCGGATTTTGTTCTCTCTTAGATGTTTTATTTTCCAGGCTGGAACTTACTCTGGAAGTGTATCTGGAGCTTCACTAACTTCTGCTTGATTCAGTCTTCCTTTTATATCAACCTCCCTCTCACAGATCAAAATTCCTTATGCCTAAATCAATTCACTCTAAAAGGTTATGTCTTCACATAAGGTCTGGCATATGTGTCTTTTTTGCACAAGTTTTTTCTGACTTTATGATGTAGTATCAATCATCTTTTTGTGGGGGAAATTTGGAGTAAAAACAGACACAAACACACATTTCTGTTTAAGTTTCTAATCTATTGAAATCAGTTATGATGTAAAAAAATGTACTTTACATATTGCCAAGTCTGCAATTAAGGAAATGAAAAATTGTCTTGGCTGTTGGGTTTAGTAGTAACAGAGCTGGTCAGCAATGATATTCATGGCTGAAATAAACACATATGTTCTTGTTATCTTCTTTTTCATATATGGGATATTTTACTCATCCCATCCCAAAATTCAGAGCTGGGAATGCATGGGCATAGATGCATAGAGAAAATTAGTGTTGGTGCCTTGACTACTTGTAGTTTTAGTAATTTTGAGATTGCATCTTGAAGCAGTAGGAGGAAAAAAAGGGGTTTTTTAATTTTTATTTTTAAAATTTATCATCTTCCCTTTAAACAATGTCTGGGCTGTTAACACTGTAATTCAGCCTGGTTCCCTTGTGCTCGATCTGAGCAGTTGTCCAAGGTACTGAAATGGTTCCGATGTCTCACCCTGTCCAGCGCTTCTTGCGCCCTCGCTGGGTTTGGACATGGTCTTTGTTCTGTCCACAAGCATGGGTTTTTCGTGGCATGATTCCAGTTTATCGGTTTTTATTTAAAAAAGAGAATAGTTTCTTAGTTTTGCTATAGTTCCCACATAAATAATTTTCAAAACACTGATTCATTTCAGAGTACCTGAAATAAGCTGGTTAAAAAGCCCTCTGATTACTGTGGAGGTCAAGTTCTGCCTTCCCACAGACAAACTTCCAATAAAATAATTTCATACTACTTTAATATAGATTCTTATGTGTAATAGAAGGGAAAGCTGTCTCTGTAGCTTTGTATATTTTGTTAAAAATGATAATATTTTTATTTCAGCTTAGTTTGGTGAAGGTAAGTTTAATCAGGCAAAAAAACAACCAAACAACCAACCAACAAATCTGCAAACACAGCAAATGCCCTCTATTCACTTCTTACACACCGTTCAAATGCTAAAGTTTAATCTATAGACGTCCTACCATTTTTGCAATATAGTGCATCTATTTTATGTATTACATAGTGTGAAAATACATGGCCATCACCATTGACCTGATACATACAGTTTTGAGTGGGACACTAAGAACTAAAATGAAATGGTTTAAGCGACAACCGAATGAAAGAAAACAACATAAAAAGAAAAACAAAAAGGAGGATCATAATTTAAATTATACTGGTACGATTGTTCTGTAATTTCCAAATAAGAGCAATAGTTTTGGTTTTTGTGGGTTTTGTGGTTTTGTGTTTTTCTTTAATGCAATTCATGCATCTTGTAGTCATAATAAGGAGACATTCACTGGAAGAATTTTTTTTTTAGTCTTTATTCCTAAAGAAATAGTACAAAACTTTCTAAAATATGTTCTGCACGACTTACTCCATCTTAATGCTAGAAAATAAATACTTGTGTGGATGGTTTTTCAGACCTTGTAGCATAGCTCGTTCTGACAGTGGCCCAGTGTGGTTCATTTGTAAGTTAATGAACATACCTATAGCTATAGAAAAACCACTGGAGCTTTAAAATTCCACCTGCCTGAAAGCAAATATTACTTTGCTTTGAGAAAACAGTGTTATTTAATAGAACTCACTCTCTCCATCAGGAAATTTTAGCACTTCATTATTACATATAGTGAAATCAGTGGTGTATTTACATATCTATGTGTATGGTGTAACTAAATATTCGTATCAAATGTTCAATATTCAAACCACTTGTTTACTTTGCATTTGACTCTCATTTCTAAGTTTCTAGGGTTTGTGGTATCATTAAAATTAACAATGTTTTCTTCATATTTTGGAAAGGACATGAAAATGGCAACTTGTAAAAATTCTTAAACTGAATCCCAAAGCATGAAAGAAACATTCTGAATTGTTAGAACAAAACAACAGTTTTAGGAAGGAGCTTGTTCATAAATAGAAGGTGACAGGAGTATCTTATTAAAGTGTAGATCCAAAATGATGGACCTTAACTGGAGTTTTGGAAAAAACTGCAAGAGAAAATTATAGGATATAATTCAACAGAGTGGTGAAGTTTTTATCGTATGGCTTGGAACCAGCAAAGGGGTAATATTAGTCACTGCTCCCAAATGTGGCCTTGAAATAAGCAGTGGAAAGCACCATAAACCTTGAATCAGAGTGTCTCCTTGAGGAATTTAAGCCAGAAGCATGAGGAATATGCCAGAGTTATTGCTGAAGAACAGGGTGAAAAAGAATTGCTTTTTCATTAACTTCTTTTTGTGGTCATAAAATAGATAACAAACTTCATCAGCCACAGTAAGGCCAGTAAGAATATATGAAAAGTGATGGGAATCTCCTTACAGAAACCTATCTTTACAATTACCTAATTTACATACTTATGGATAATTAATAGATGTCTGCAGAAAAATACTTTATAGGGACAATAATTCAGGTTTATAGTTGATTTAGTCTGTGTTCTATCTTTTTCTCCTGTATGATCATAACATTCAGCTGCCAAAGCAGTTGCATTGAGCCTGGAACCTGCTGCCCTTTGGCTTCGATATCACTCAAATGTCTGGGGATCTGTGGACCACCCATGAGTGTTCTGCGCTTGCTCCTGCATGTTCATTGTCTGGAGCAAACTGGAATTGCTCCAGAAAAGTAAGAGAAACTAAGTACAAGTTCTCACAAGTTCAAAAGGAGAGGAGGAGGATGCCAGCAGCCATGATTCAGAGCATTGATTTTATTTAAGAAAGCTGAAGTCCATGCACTTGTACATGTCAGGGAATTATAAAAGCCAGTTGCCCCCTTAGGGAAGGGGAACCAGGAACCAGAGCCAGGGTTCTCTGTGAGGGGTGGCAGAGTATCCAAGGCCCATCCACCACTCCATCCAGGAGCAGAGAGCCAGGAGGCACCAGGTCAACCCCAACCCTTGTCATTCGGCACTCCAGGGGAAGAGAAAAGGCTGGGTGGAGATGTGGAGCCATCCCAGCTGGGTCCATGGCCAGTCAGAGACAGGCCTTGATGTGGCATCACTGCAGGGACTGATGGTTTCAGAGGGCTGACAGAGACAGGTCTTGGGCCATGGCCAGGGTAGGAGAGGTTTGCGGGGGCAGAAATGAGGTCCCTAGCCATGGTCAGGTGGGGCAAGTCACAGGGAAGTGGACAGGAACAGTCAGGGCTAATGGTGTCCTCAAGGTCCTGACACCGAGCCTGAAAGTAATGCTACATTTGATCCGTTGCAATCAAATCTCTCTTCAAAGAAGATGGCACTGTTTTTTATACATAAACTTGTGCAATTGGGCACTTGAAGCTTGATCTAACATTTAAGTGCTGCTGTGTTTTGAAATACAATGTTAGGTATTGAGGGAATTCTGTGTGTGTTTTTTCTACCAAATCACTCATCAGCAAGCAATCTGGAGCTACTCAAGTCTCCCATTGGTGAATCCTACCATAAAGCAGCAGCAATGATGCATGGCAGATCCAAGTAATTTTGCTACTTCTCTGAAAAGCTGTTTATAAAACAGTTTGCCTCTCCAATACATCTGCTTGTATACATGATTTTTTTGTACATGCTCTTATCAATCACTTAAAAAAGAACAATATTTGTACTTGACAGAATTTATGATAAAATTTCTTTTTTTTTTGGTGGGGTGAGGAATAACATACATGAATTAAGCTCAAAGATCCTTCCTCTTATGGTACTCCAAGGAGAAAGATAACACCAGACTACAGAAAAACAAGTATTCTGGGCCAGGGCTTTGAATGGAAGAAACTGGCAGAGGACAATTTTGCACCCAATTGTCTCTATCCCTTGTGGGCCACCTTGACAGCAGAACACTGGGGTAGCACTGAGATTCTCCAATTCTTCACTGCTAACCACAGAAGATGAACAACGAAGTGCTTGGAATATGGAAGCAACATATTGTTTGAAAATACTCTATTAGATTTCATGAATTATTTCCTGTAAATGTCTTTTTGCTTAATGATCTTTTTTGCTCATTTTGTCAGTTGTCATGGAGTTTTTGTGTTTTTATTGGTTGTGGGGCTTTTTTTGGTTTGTTTTGTTTTTGTTTTTTTGTTGTGTATGCATGTGTCTGGGTTTTTGGTTTTTTTTTAAATCATGCAGAAAAGCTAAAATATGCACACCCTGATGTACTGAGACAAAAACTGCTATGGTGGTGTCTTTTTTTTTTTTTTTTTTTTTTTTTTTTTCCCCCGGTAAAAGCTGAACTTCAGGAAAGGACAAGATCAGAGCAAAGGAAGTGACTAACTGAGAACCAGATGTTACTACTACAAATTAAATTTTAGAGCTGGCTGGACAACATCATTTGTAAAAAATAAAGCTGGTACTGGAAGGAAGAGCAATTTAAAGGCTGGAGAAGAGTAACCAAATGCGATTATACACTGCCACTGCTGAAATTCACTCCAAATGAACTGATTTGCTCTACATCGCCTTTCAGGGTGACTTTGGCCAGATAGGGAAAATGTGTTTGGGGACTGGAGAGCATTAATATCCTGCTTTGGGTTTTGTTATTGTACAAAATTAAATATGCGCTCTAACCCAAATTGATTGTCTGAGGGCTCTCTTCCAAAATATTTTCATAATCACTGCTGTGGGATTTTTTTTTTAATCTGCGCTGTAGTCTATTCCCTGTATAATACTTCTCAAGCAATGACTCCTTCATTAGCCCTATTTAACAAATCCCGAAGTGTCAAACCCTTTGTACCATATCAGCAACACTAATTCTTTAATAGGTGCTGCTCCTAGGATTCTAATAGAATAAAATCCATTAGATATTCTGTCATCCTGGAAATTTCTTCAATTATTTATGTGGAACTATTTGTTGGTACTTGTGGTGCTGTCAGTAAAATTCTGAAGTCAGTGAAGTTTTAGATAATCAGAGCAAGTTAATATTTTATTTCATAATCCTAATGAGAAAAGGTAAAAAATCTGTGAGGTCCCTTGCTAATGGTTTCTAAATGGCTCCTTTTCCAAAACTCTTCTATTTGAATTAATGTATTGTCTTGTTGTGATGTGGAAATATTTGCATCGAATTTGGGCTTCTTATATATTATTTTTCTTTTTATTAAATTTATTTTTTTCTTCTTTTTTTTCTTTTTTTAAGTTTGTACTTTATTTTCTTTAAAATTTAGAATAGATTAGCAGAATCACTTTCCTTTTCCATATTGCTTTTTCCATTTTTTTTTGTCACCCCAGATGTCTATGTCTATTTTGCCACACGCATTTCTTTCAGAGGAAGCTTCAATTTTTACACTGGCAAGTTGTGAGTTGTCTATTGTAGTTACCTGTATGCTAACACGATTGCATGGAATTAAAACTTTAAATATACCTCATGAGGCTGAAATAAGGAACATGGAATGAAAGATCAAAAACTGAAGAAATGACCTGAAATCCAGGTTATTACTGTCTGTTTAACCTTGATTTCCCTCCGCCCTTTTACATAAGCTCTAAGCCATTGACGGGGTTATCAGCAATACAAATTGTCCCATTCCCTGCAGCAGCTGTGAGGGCACCAACTAAAAGAACTTTTTTATACCTACAAATAGGGATATGGCAGCAAAAAGGATGCTTGTCTTGAATCCAATAACCAGAAAAAAGCAAGAGAAATCTTAATATAAACAAATCAGTCTTGAAGTCCTTCTGTGTGTCTTCCCTTGCCTTGGATTCTGGCAACTTTTCTTCATGCCAGCTCTTCGAGGCAGAAAAACACTTCTGCACATGTAGACCAGAAGACTGACATTTTCAAAGGAAATACAGCTCCTAACCCAAATGTAGCCCTTAGTAAAAGACAGTGCCTTGGCTCCTCAAATGTTCAGTGCATTACCCAAAACTGAGGTACTGCAAGGCTTTGTGGCTTCTTGCCAAGTTTTTGGCCCCAGAATCTTGCGTTTTTTCCCTGCCAGTCAGGACACCAGGGTTACCTCTCTGACTTAGCTGAGTATAGAGCAGAAACACTGCTGACTTTCCTAATGAGGGAAAAAGACTAAATTCGCCCCTTAGAATGTCTTCAGTACATTTTCAATTCAATTATACTGGTTGTGCTCTGTTGGTTGCATTAATGTACTTCATCTACACTAAAATATCAAGGGGCAAGAGTTAAAAGTACTTAAAGATATCTAAGCAGGAAGATACAATGAGATGTTTCATGGGATTGTCAGATATGTCTTATCAACTAACTTACTATGAATCACCAATGATTTAGAAAATTTGATAATGTTGGTTACTGAAGGACCCTGGTTAAACCTTGCAATTTTCATGTAAGAAAATGCTGGAGTTGTCGTCTATTAAGGAATTACTTTTCTCCCAATAGCAGGAGATGTGGAGGATGCTAAGAGGATACTGTTTACTCAGTCATCCCTTGAATCATTCCTTCATACAGCTTTTAAATATTCTTTTCACTGCTGTTGAAAATGTGCTGACAACAGGGCAATCCTCAAAACAAGAAAAATAAGAAAAAGTTTCTGTTCCCAAAACAATCAAGTTATATTACTTTTCTCCTGATATGTAAGTAGTTGTAACTAAAGAAAGATTAATACCAATAATACTTTCATTAAAACTCACAGAGATTGAAAAATGCAGTTTCTCAGTGAAAAAAAGATTTTGAAGGGCCTTGAACATGAATCAAACTTTTGAAAGGCAGATAATCAAAATGGTTACTCTTTAATGTCACTTCCATTATTTTCCTGTCAGAATGTCCAAATTTAAAAACAGCAGGAAAGTTTTCTTTCTTTTCTTTGACTTCAAAATAGTCAACATTTCAAAAAGTTCTGAATCTGTCCTGTCAGATCACTCTAACTGTGGGAAATGTAATATTTATTTTCTCCAATGAAGAAATAATAAAAATAAAATCCAAAGCTGATTTCCAGCTAAGCCTTTCAACAAATACTGTTGTTCATATTTAATAATGAAGACTAATAGAATGCCATTAACATTGTTAGTATTATTCAGAAATCAGTGCTCCATTGAGGTTTTGACAGACTGAAATTTCTTTATAGTACTCCAAGATATTGGTCAGTTGAAAAAAGATCATCCAAAATCTTCAGAAGTTTTCATTGGACTTGAGAGGTATAATATACAGGAAGGCTATTTTAACCATATAAACAATTTTATATGAACCATTTTATCATGTAATCATTAAAACATATGAACAATTTGACAAGGTGCTGTGGTTTCAGTGTCTGGAAAATTGTGTTTATTGTGAAAAGACCTAGATGACCACAGAGCTCTATCTTGAGCCTTGTGACAGAAACCGAACTTAAAACTATTAAGTACAAATCTGATACCTCCAGAAAATCTGTTTAACTTATACTGGAAAATTATTCCAATGTGTGAAAAAAGGCAAAATGGAGAAACTGATAAGCAAGAAGATTTTGATATTTTCTCGATATGTCAGAGGGATATATAAGCAATAAATGCTTCCCGACCAATTGGTTGGAGATTGTGCTTTGCAAAATATCCACTTTTGCACCTTCAGCTCAAAAACTTAGGTGAGAATGATGTATGAGATACCAGTTCTCAATAAAACATAAAAAAATGGAGGAAGGATATTGGTATTTGAGGATTTTTGGACCAAGCAGGGAGCACTCATAATAATTTTTTTGAAACTTTTTTCATCTTTATTGAAAACTGTTTCTTTAGCTTTCCAGTAGTTCATAAGTTCGAATGCATTTCTCTCAGAATTTTGCAGCATTCTGAGGAGCAGTGACAGCCACAGAAGAAACACGAAAATACTTCTGACAGCACCTTATTTGTACTTTCTGAGGGAGATAGATCCTTGCCATCTATCTATATGTTATAAATGTCTATTTTAATATATTTTTTAAAATTTTGTGTATGGTCTCTTCCACTATTTAAATCTGAATACTAAGGTACTAAATTTGAAACTTACATTTAAAATGAATGAAGTAGCAAAAAGATTAGTGTATATATGTTAGCCTACTTTAAATAGCTCATAAATCTAGGGGTTAGTGATGTCCATGTTTGCAACTTAATTCTGAAAGAAAAAAGTAAACTTCTTTCTTTTTCCCGGAGTAGTGATTAAAAATAGACAACCCCAGAAAAATACCTGTGTGATCAAAAAAAACAAAGCCGTGAAAGTAGCCAAATTTGCCTGATTGAAACACTTTGTTTGAAGTAGGAAAAGTAGCTGGGTTTACACACTGTTTCATGGCTATTGTTTAATTAAATGTGTCCATTTATCATAAAAAATAATTGGTTCTAATACTGGATCTTCTTCATACTTAAGGTGAGATCCTGTTTAGCTCAGATTGGTTTACTTATTTCTAATAAAATTTTAATTGGTCTCTTTTGGAATCCTAAGCATTCTTTAAACAGCAGTCTCACATGCATAAGTATGTTTTGTTGTAATTGAAATTACAATTTTCCAAGAGTTGAAAATGTACTCTGCATGGTAAATAGGTTATAAAGATCTCATTTGTAATTTGGATATTATCTCTAAGGTTACTAGACCTGCGTTGGGCAAGTAATTTTGCAGTTGAAAAGAGAGCTCTAGGGAATGTTAAAACTAAAAGAGGCTTAGAAAAACAGTTTTCATTCCCTTGGAATTTTTTACGATCTCTAACTGTCTTGTTCTTTAGGGTGAAATGATGAAAATGTTCCCCTCAAAAATTGTGTCTGAAAGAAAAACTGAGAAAGACTCCAAGACAATCCCTCTTTGGACAAGCCAGACAGTCAGGCAACAGGGATTTGAGAAAGGGATTTGAACTCTGTTATTGAACACTTTGGTTTCTCCTTTTTGCAATTGTACCCATGACTATGAGAGTTCCCTAGTTAGATCCCTATTCCTGGCTGAAAAGAAACTCATATTCAAAACAAGGCAGTTTTTGCATCAAATTGTGTCAAAAAGTTCTTTCTTACCAAATGTTGTAACATATGTTTATGAAAATATTCCTGATTAGAAGTTTAATTAAAACATGTATTGCTCCATAAGAAAAGGAAAGTAAATCTGCAGCTCTGAGGGTAAGAAATAAAAGACTAAACTGAGTTCCAACCTGTAACTATCATTAGAATCAAATTTCTAAACTTCTGTTAACAAATACCCTTTTGTAAAAGCTCAATCCAATTAATGCTTTGAATGACTATTTGCTTTACTGTGCCTTGGGTAATCTTCAGAGTTTTCCTGAAAAAAATTAGGTTTGGATATTATTTATTTATTTATTTATTTATTTATTTATTTATTTATTTGAAGTTATAGACTCACTTTTGAAAACAGAGTTGTTTATTGTTATGATTGATTATCAATATTCTTCAAGAAAAGAATCTACAGAGTAAAGAAAACAGCATTAGTAGATGTGTGAGGGTCTTTTAGTTTTTTCTTTTTCTTTCTCTTTTTATTTTCTAGTCCCCCTTTTTTCTGTGTCTGCAGAATGCTTTAAAAGAGAAAGTTTTGAAGGTATGCATTCAATATGGTCTTCAAGAATAAAATTAATAAATTATTCTAATTTTCAAGTAGATGTAATATATTTGTTTTAAAAAAATGTATTAAATTAAAAATGTTCATTCACAGTCTATCCATACACAATTGTTAACACATTGATCTTATATCTGGTAATATAAACAGTGGTAAAATAAAATAAGAACACTGCTTCTGACGATTTTGTGTAATCCTTCTTTCATTTTAAGAACTTTTTGTGTCATTAATTTCCATCAGTGCTTAGGGCATTCTTCAAGTTAAGCTTTGCATTTAGAGCTCTGAGTTAGAAGAAAGATGCACTGTTTCTTGTGTGGTTTTCAGACGTTCTTCTCATAAAAAGCCCTAGGCATTTCAAAAGAGATCAATGATCTGTGCTGAATAACTGCATGTTCTGTTGGCTTCATAGAATCATAGAATAGTTTGGGTTGGAAGGGACCCTACGTCAAATTTATTTTGCTGCAGTGTTCTAGTACAAGAATATGCAGTTTGCAGAATTAGTATAAAGAAGCCTTGCTGCCATAATATGAAGAGTCCACATGCATCTCCATGAGTAGATATAAATGTTGTCCTAAATCAAGCTATTAAAAAAAATACATTGGTTAAGGTGGGCTCCCTGAACTTTTTCTTCACTTCTCTAAATGAGTATTTGATGAAAATTTGCTGAAACTTAGAATCTTTTAAAGAAAGAATTTTGTGGGGAAAAGAATCCAACAAAACATCAGAAAACTTAACAAAAAGTTTTATTATTTTATATCTTCTAAATCCTACCTTTGTTTTCCCTCAAGAGAGTTGTAGCCATGGTCAGGAACTTGCCAATTTTCAGTGATAAAATTGAATGCTTTGAGAGGAAGCAGTTTGTCAAGGGAGGCAAACAGGATGCTTACCGATTCAAAGCTGTTAAATTATTACTCAAAAAATGTGCTACAAACCTTCTGTCTTTTCTTGGCATAATTTCCCCCTTGCCCTGCATTTTTGTATATACGCTATAAGCAGAATATGCTCATTTATCTTGGATCTTGTAGTTGGTGTTATTCCTGTGTGGTTTCATGTCTTTAAACCAATCAGATGATTGCTCCATTTGGGTGGAATTTGTGTCCAATTCCAATTTTCATCTCAGAAATACATTTACTCTAACAACTATGAGTCATTTTTTGAACCTTAACCTCTGTCTCTGTCACTTAACAGTGTTCACATATTTCTGTTTTACTTAAGGCTTATTGAATATCCTTATTAGATAAAGGTAATTCTATCAAGATCTTTGTCTGCCATTCCTTTATGTCATACTATCTTGTTGCTTTTTTTTCACTTTTTCATGGCAATCTTATTATAAAATGCCTCGAGTCTTTTCTGCAGAAGGTCTCCCAAAAGAATCTGATACAATTCTTTGGCCTATGGGGGTGTAAAATAACACAGTGTAGAGGTTTAAACATTCAAACTAGACAGTCTTTGGGTTTAGAATACTGAGAATAATGCCATACCGAAAGGACTCCATTTGTCTCACATCTTTGCGAATTACTTGGCTTGTTCTGCCAGCAAATGTGCGGTTTAGTGGTAGGAAAAGACGGAATGGTTGCCATAGAAACTGCCATACAATCCAGTGTGGTGCTTATGTTACTGTACCTCTGAGACAATACAAAGCTGCCTTCTTAATCCCTTTAGTGCTCCTGGTTGAATGGTGTATGCCCAGCAAAGTGGCACTTGTAGGTCCCCTGGCTGTACGCTCTATTTTCCATCTCCTTCTCTGTAAAGTAATGGGCCTCCTACAAATGGTATGAAATAAAACCCCAAGCCCAGCATTCAAAGGGAGAAACTTAGTGCTCTGCTTGAAAAACACACAACTTCCCCCCAGACTGTAATGACTGGGATTTTATGAGGTTTTTTTACATCCTCCTAAAAATCTTTAAGCACTAACCGATGTCAATAGAGATACAATGAACCTTGTTCAAAGCATAGGAGATGCCTCAGCGCAAATTAATTTTTCCTAAGATAATTGTATGTATTTAGTTCATTGCTTGCTAGAGTCAGTGAATTTTGGGGACAAAATAAGACAAACCACATGAAATTAAGGCTTAGTTGATTGTTTAGTTGTAGATTTTGAGACATTTAACATCTGCTAGATTTCATTTAACTCTATGGAACAACTGAAAGTTGTGGCCCCAATGGAGTGGACAGGTTCAAATTAATACAGTATTTTGCAGCAGCTTTCTAATGAGATTTTTATGTCAATGCTCTATCATCAGTGCTTTGTATATAGCCATTAGAATCCCCACTAGAGAGGATACTGGCATGTATATCATAGGAAAATGCTCCAATAATTCAGGTGTAGGGAATTCTGTGGAAAAGCCAAGTGTCTTTTATTATTTTGTATTGGTAACACATCCAAATATTCATTCATAAAAAGGATAGATTAAAAAATTAATTAAGCTTGGCAATTATGACACTTGCCTGAAATGTGGGGCACGGGAATATTTGCACTGCTGAAAATTTCAGGAATTTTCATTTTCCTCTTGTGTCTGAATTATGACACGTATTCAAATTTCTCCACTGCCTTTTATCTCAGGATTTTTCCTTTTCATTTTCTTGCATCTTAATTTAGGAAAGTACTGTAGAAAAACACAAATTCTCTCAAATGCCTTACATTGCAGCTTGATCCTGAAAAGTTTCTGTTTCCATCAGTCTAAACTGAGATTTTTTTCCTTTTGTCCTTTTGTCCAGCCCTTGCGTCTACATTGATTAAATAGGTGTGGGTCAAATATCACTCGCAGGTAGCTATGAAAATGTTTTTGTGAGATGTAGATTGATGCGCCTCTGAGCAGTAGCACAAATGAAATTATACTGGCAGAATTTCAATGTTAAATTGTTAGTTATATCTAATATTTTTACAATTCTACATTTTATAAAGCATAATGATTTAAAATGTTGAACTTCCATATATGCATACATGATGTGCATTTTAAAGGAAAACTTGGCACTTGTGCACCATCAACAACACCTCGAAAACAAGTCCAACAAATACTTGTTTTGTCCTTGCGCAGCTTTCAGCATCTCCTTTAGTTTATGAGTTTGTGATCATTGCTTTGACTTACAGAGAAAAAAAAACAAAACACATTCAAATGAATCCATGAAATTATAATAGAATCCACAAATATCTTTCAAAGTTAATGGGAAAAAGACATGATCCATAATTTCCTTTTTTTTGTTTGTTTGTTGTTGTTTAATATTATGGTTTTCGTTACTACCCTTTATGAAATTTATTGTGGAAATGAAGGGAGGGAAATGCCTTACTCCAGACGAGGGCTGTGGTTCCATCTGCAAAGCTGGGCTGTTGTTCCTGGTCTGAATTGGTATCCTGGGTCAAAGGCAGAGAGGGGGAGAGGTTTTGGTGCTGGGCAGGTAAAACAAAGCTGATTATTGCCCTTAGGGACTTGTTACAAAGAGTATTGTTCATAAGCTCCTCTTTTCTTTGGTATTTTAATATGGTTAGTTAATGATATAATCCTGACATTTTAAATAAGCACCTTTGAGAGCTTTCATCCCAAATTTGAGATATTATTGTATTCACAGGTACTTCATGGACACCAAAATGTAAGTTTGTATATTTCTCCAAAGACTTTTTTTTTTTTAATATATCATAAAGCACATATCTATGCCTGATTAACTGTAATACCTTAATTATTGGTTTGACAATCCAAGTCCTGAGCAAAATATTTTAACACAATATCTGAAGTGAACTTACTTTGAGCATACCAGTAATATTTAGCAGAAAATAATAACTGTTTTCAGTGTGCAAGGATATATCAGTTTTTATTCATGAGCACAACCTGCTTGCATGTGTAGTTTTCCAATCGGGAAAGACAACTGAAAACTTAATATGCATCCCACATCTGAGTTCCAAACTTTTGTTGTCAAAGATCTTCTGTTCATCTATCTGGGTTAATAAATGTCAAGAAGAAATCTGAGGTGTTGCTTTATTTCCTACTTCCTCAGAGTTGGTTGACTGGAGAAATGATGGATTTATCCACACAGAGGCACAGGCGTAGGGCAATTATCGTACTATATCATTGTAAAATGCCCTGTGTGCCACTGTACTATGAAATGATTGTAGCTTCTTCGTCTGTGGCAAAGTTTTTGACATCCCCAAGACTTTTAAAAAGTAATATAAGAGGAATAAGAGGAATGGTGTTTGGGCACAAATTAAGAATTCTCCACTACCATAACACAGCAGCACTAAGGTGACAAAGGCAAGTATTAGCAGCACACAGAGCATTATAAAGGTCTTTTGGCCAGGAAGATTATTTTGTTTTATAATCTGGAGATTTATAATGAATAATATGAAAGCCGAATGGATTCAAATCGAAAGAAGAAATCCTTTTTTATCACTTAAAAAAATTAAATTATCATAAGCAGTGAGATTTATATTTTAGGTGTCATCTGAAAGAGTTTATCTGCAGGGGTATGATGTCACTTATGTCATGTGGGTATGCCTGAGCACCAGCCCAGTGGAAAGAATTACAACTTTTTTATAACCATGCAATTTACTGCAACATCTGCTATTTCTCTGGAAGCATTTAATATGGATGTGACCTGACCACCTACTATCAGCATTTCAGAAGGCTGATTACTATATTGCTAGTCAAAATATAATGATTCACTTTCATTTAGTGCACTATGACTGAAATTTTACAACCCTGAAATAAAATGTAATTGAATTTATATAGAGCTAATTGTGGAAACTATTAGTAACTTCATACATGAATGATCTTGAAGATTTATACTTTATCCAAGAAAATTGATTTATTTGAACAATTGTTGATAGAATTCTATTTATGCCTACTTTGGTTTATATAGAATGTAGAATATCGAAAATGAATTTATGGAAATTTAATTAATATTTTGCTAAAAGAGTTTTTGAAACATCACCAAATAATATGATACAGATTGCTATTTTATCCCTCCTGAACTATGGCTTACATGAGTATCAGGGTTTTTTAACTCTCTTTAGAGCATTTATGATTCTTATTTCTGGGGAATACTTGTGCCCAATTAATAAAATTTTAATTTTTTGATAAATTGTGTAAGAGTCTCCAAATATATTTTTTCAGCATAATAAGGGGAAAATGAATGCTATCTAAACCCAGAATTTTTTAAATGAGGTATTTGAAAAGTTATATTTTATATACAATTATGTGCTCACCAATTTTCTTGGAAATATATATTTCAATAAGGAAGAAAATGTTGGAAGAAGCAGAAAATCTTTAAATACTGCGACTATTTAAAATAAATAAAGGTTTTAATTCTCAAAAAGAATTTGAAAGTTCTTAACAATTCTCAATTTCTTTCTCTTAAAAAGTGATTTACATGGTATTATGACTTTCTAAATGTTATTATATGTTAATTTATATTGCTATGTTAATATTGTGATCAGATTGTAGTTACTAATATTGTTGATGAACTTACACAGAAATAACACCAGTAAAATCTGTAACATAACAATATCAAGTGATTGAATAAAAAATTTATTGAAATTGATGTACTTACATTAATGTACAAATTTTATGAGATTATGATAAATTTTTCTTGTTATGTTCTTAGTTATTTCAGTTAGTAATATTCCATGAAGCTGTTTGTTTTGATTGTGTTTGATTTTGTCTTTAAGCTGATGCAATTCTTAGAAAATGTCTTTATACCTCCCTTGATAAAAATTTCAGTTATAATAAATTAAAATTATAACCATAATGTCTGTTGCAATAAAGGGAAGATGTAATCTGAGACACAGGTGAAAATAGATAGATTATCTTCATCCTTTTAAAAGGATGCCTTCTAAAATACTTAATAGAATCATAAAACCAATTGAAAAAATGTTACTTTTTTATTCTGAAAAAAAAATTGAAAACATTAAAAGACCTTTAATGTTTTTTTCACAATGAAATAAGCTAATATTTTGAAATTTTGCCAACAATACTGAATTTTGGAATTTTATATAAATGAGAGCAACTGCTCAGTCCTTCAGCACTTTTCTCAACAGTCACAGCCGTAACGAGAAGCAACCTCTTTCCCCAGTTCCTCTTAGTTAATAACCTTAAACAAAAAGTGATTGCAGATTTGGAAGTAGAAAGATACCTGTGCCTATTTCCCAAAATCATCTGGGTACAATACTCTCGAGTACTTATTTAACTAACAAGCTAAGGAGTTGTGTGGAAGGACAGCAAATGACAGCGCTCTTAACTTCTCAAAGAAACCCTGGGATTATTTGACAGCGTTAGCAGCAGTTTGCAGCCAGTGCAGTTTGTAAACAATCTCAGAGCTCTCCGAAGACAACATCGACTTCTAATAGAGGCTGTAAACAGTGCAGCGTTTAACCTTAATGTACCTGGTTTAGAAGGAGAAATCAAACCCTGGGGCTAATTGCCATGGGCTGTAGGATCCCAAAACCCAAGCACCAGCGACGGATATTCCAACAGCGCAAATGTTGCTCTCTTGGGAAGCTCCCTGTGCATTTAGTTAGATCAATTTGGAGCACACTTGTTCTACTATTTACAGTCTTTTACGGATAATTAACCCCCAAGAGAACAAAGTAATTTTTACCTAAGACAAGTAACAGTCAGTAAAATATTGCAAAAGAATAAAACATTATTTTCATTCCCAGTAGAATGTGAATAGTTACCTAATATTAGTAAGGAGAAGAAATGGGAAAATAATTCACAAATAAAGTTATAAATGAGTCATGTGGTCGTGAGGAATGAGAGAAAAATAAAAGCTATGAACGACTGTATGGAAGAGTACAAGCATGGAACTGATATAAATCAGACCAGTTCATTTTCAGAGCTGTATTTTAATTGTTTAAGATTCCACAAGGTATATTTTCCTTAAAATTTGAAACTTGCATAATTTGAATTAAAAAAGTGTTAGAACTATTGTTTCCAAATAATGTATTCTTTAAATATTAGCATTTGTTATTTGTTTTTACCCATATAATTATTTGCAGTGAAAAACAATGTTAACATGTTCACCCCAGTTTTGTCTACCTGTGCTCAGGGCCAGCTCTGACACTATGCAGCCATAAAACCTTCTATCAGACTTCTGTATAAACAGATAAATTGTGAGAGCTTGTTTTGTGCCCATCCTGCACCTTCAGCCAGCACCTGAGAGCCCTATTTATGCTCATGCTCAGCTTCAGTATCAGCCATGTCCATTCCCAGCCTTGTACACCTGAAATCCTGGGCACTCATTAAAATGTAGCCATTTTTTGGCACTTATCCCCGTGGTGAATGAGATAAATTCATAGTAAATGTATTTCTCCAAACAGTTGTTTTTCAGTACCTTTACATACCTGTCTGCTTTGAAAGGTCTCCCATCCTTCTGTGGACACAACAATGAACATCTGTAAAATCAGCTCTGGTTATTACTCTCTTTGGGGTATGGGGATCACTGTATTTGCTCCTACTGCTGCTTTTTAATATTTCAATGAAGCAATCCCTGGATAGCACTTCAATTCCCACGGCTTAATAGCATTCATCTCTTCTGCCCATAGTGTTTAGTAGGAGACTAAAAACCTTCCCCAGTGTAAAGTCCCCTTGGCATTTTGCCTTTCCAACTTAAGTTGAGAAGTGTGGTATCCAATTTATGAGAATCTGGTAAACCAAGGATTTCTGATACTGCTGGGCATTGGGGAAAGCACAAGCTGAAGTTACCAAGTAGTTTGATTGACGTTCATATAAATACATATATAATTCCACTAGGAACTTGGCTTGGAGATACATCTTGTCCATCAAAAAGAATTGAAAGAATCCATTTTTCAAACCTAAGACAAGTGCAGGATTCAATCTCAGTAAGGAGTATTTCCAGAGTGCTTGTAAAATAGCTTTGATGGAACCACCATATCTCCATACATTTTTGAATTATATACAAGAGTGAACATATTGTATTTATGACTGATTCTAATTTCTGCAGAAATATTTTATACACTGCATACATGTAAATATTTGAAGATATATCTTTTAGGGTTTTATGTAAATAGTTTAGCACATATCTTTCATTTCTACCTTTTATACATATGAAAAATAAAATTATTTCAGAGAAAAACACTCATGTGTAGAACTTAGTGAATGAGATTCTGAATATAAAGACTTACTTCACATGTCCATCATTATTTCCTGGACATTACTAGTGATAAGGGACAGCTTGCTATTTACAACTAAAGAGCTACATGTTCTTAATCAAAATATTGTTTTAAACCATTTTATATTCCAATAGTTTGAATAGATTAATTTTGCTCAGTTAGCAGTAGCAATAATAGTTATAGTCTCTCCATAGAACAAAAGGCACCTTGTATATTCTCTGCTTGATTTTTTTTTACTACTTGAATAGAAGGCACCATTGCATACATGCTTTAATTGTTCACAGCAATTCAGTGGCTGAGTAGAAGTGGCTGGTACAAGTAGTACCATCATCTGCCAGCTAATTTAGGGAATTCAGCATTTAGGTGTTAAAACAATGGGCGTTAATCATTGTTAAATGAACATTTTAACAGTGTTAAAACAATATTAAAATAAACAAATATGACAAGCATATGTAATATTCCTCCTTGCATTCTTCTGGTCTCCAGTTTTTTTTTTAAACTATTTTCTGGTCCCCTTGAGGCATGTATGTTTCTAAAGTCCTTGAATCTCTCTGCCAATAATTCATCAAAGTGTCCCATGAAAGCACAAAAGATTTTTGTGCCAAAGAAGTCCTTTAGTGGCAACTTCTGCAGGAATACTTCTTGTTGAAAAAAAAAAAGGCTTTTTAAATATTTTTTTTTGTTCTGAACATAGTAGTTGGGTGCTTTGGCTAAACATGTGTTAGAAATGTTCAGCTTCACTTTAGCAAATGCTTAATTGCTTCCTCCATTTTGGTTTTAAGATTCAATTTTCTGTCACTGGAAACCAGGGACTTCATAGTAAAATGAGTAATAGTGGTATAGTAAATTGAGTAGATTAGCATCTGAGGTATTATTATTATACAACAAAATGAAAAGCTAAATGTGACCTGAAATATAAACCCTTCAATAAAATGATGGTTCTTATTGAACATTAGAATCATTTATGTTGGAAAACACCATTAAGATCATCAAATTCAAACATTTACCCAGCACTTCCAAGTCCACCAGTAAACCATGTCTAAAGGTTTGTTTGTTTGTTTCCTGAATTTGAACTAACCAAAAGGAGGAAATGGACTCTCTAACATGAAGACAAAATGATGTCCCAGTGTTTTGTTGCTGATAAGAAAGTTTCATTATCACTGATAAGCAAAGCCTGCTGCAATAGGAGATTTTTAATGGAAAAAACCCAAAACTGTTACTGTCAGATCTGTGGCAGTCACAATGATTGGCTCAAAATATAGCTATTCAAAAAAATTAGGATCTAATAAATATGCATAGGGGTTTTCATCTCCATTCTTTTCTTCCTTAGTGAACAAATGAATGAAAAAACAATACTATTTGCATGTTGCCCATGAGTAAAGCTAAAGAAATACAACTTAATTAAAAAGACTTTTGGAAGTAGGACTGATTTATATAAGGGTTAGATAGGTTGGAAAGTTAGAAATAACAGGTGCTAAATAAGTGAAAATGAGCTGACTTATAAAGAAAATTCACTCCATTACAAAACATGCCTTTATTATGGGATGTGAGGGGAAAATGAAAGCACTGGTCCATACACTGACCAGAAGAAGTGTTTTTCCTAAATAAATAGAAAGAATGTTCAATGGAACAGCCATTAAAGATGGGAATAAATGAAATATCTGAGAAGAGAAATGCCTCATGCAACAAGGACTCAAATTATTTTATTACCAGAAAATGATGGGAAAATTAAAAGACAGCTGTATATTTATTCTTTTCACAACCAGCAATTTTAGAAATCACTGGAGTTTTTAAAAGTAATACTTTCTTTATTCCCCTCCTTTTTTCTTGTCAAATAGAGGATAAAGATATTTACTAAAATTATGTTGAAGGCTGTCTTTGTCAAAATAAATTAGCAGTGATTATCCTGGTGATACACATTTGCTTCCATCTTAGCAGAAGACAAAAATAGAGAAGTTTTAGAGTCATCAAAAAACTTTACACTTTCTTAGTAACACTAAGGTTGCTACTACTGTCAAATAATTCAAAAATGTAAACAGTGTAACAATTAATGAATTTTAAAAATAACTAAAAATTAAAATAATATTTCCAGGCTATATTCTACTCATTCCATAATCCTACAAGGTATTTATGTTTACAAGGTATTTCAGTGATGTTAGTTTATTTTTAATTCCACTCCCTCTAAGAGCTTCTTGGATAACATATTTCCTTTATAAATGCCACCAGTACTCTTGCATCAAGCTCAGAATAAAAAAAAAAACACCCCAGGAAATAAGTGATATTGCTTAAATTCTGTCTTGAGGCCTGTGTTTAATGGTGTATTCTCAAAGCTCTGTGTAACATAAAGGAAGAAATGCCTAAAAGGAAGAAATGCGTCCTGTATCATGATACTGTTGAATGACTTTGAGCTGCTTATGGAGGAGATAAAAATCTTGCAAATATTCCGTGATTGCTCTCTTAGTCTTAAATGTGCAGCTTAGGAAGAAGGAGGAAATCCTAGCATAAATGTGGATGGAATATTTTAAACATCAGTTTATAAACTTGTCTGACAGAACCCAAAGAGAACTGGATAAGTTCACTAATTCCTAATATCAAAGAATCATAACATGGTTTGAGTTGGAAGGGACCATAAAGATTCTCTCATTGCAACCCTCTGCCATGGGCAGGAACACCTTCCGCCATCCCAGGTTGCTCAGAGCCCCATCCAGCCTGGCCTTGAACACTTCCAGGGCTGGCGCATCCACAGATTCTCTGGGCAGCCTGTGCCAGTGTCTCACCATCCTCACAGGGAAGAATCTCTTCTTAATATCTGGTCTAAACATACTCTCTTTCAGTTTGAAGTCATTCCCGCTTGTCCTGTCACTACAAGCCTTTGTCAAAAATTCCTCTCCGGCTCCTAAAGCCTCTTCAGGTACTGGAAGGCCTCTATAACGTCTCTCCAAAACCTCCTCCAGCTAGAACAACCCCAATGCTCTCAGGCTTTCCTCACAGAAGAGGTACTCCAACCCTCTGATCATCTTCGTAGCCTTCCTCTGGACTCTTTCCAACAGGTCCATATCTTTTTTTAGTTGGGAGACCCGAAACTGGATGAAACACTTCAGGAAGGGCGTCACAAAAGCAGAGTCACCTCCCTTGGCCTCCTGGTCACTCCCACTTGGGTGCGGCCCATGACACAGTTGGTGTTCTGGGCTTCAAGAGTATGTTGCTGAATCATTGCTGACTCATATTGAGTTTTTGATCCAAAAACACCCCAAAGACCTTCTCCCTAGACCTGCTCTCAATCCGTTCTCCACCCAGCCTGTATTTGTGCTTGTGGTTGCCCCAACTCTCTGCACTTGTCCTTGTTGAACTTCATGAGATTCACACAGACCCACCTCTCCAGGCTGCTCAGGGCCCTCTGGAGCCATCCTTTCCCTCCAGTGTGTGACTGCACTACAGCACTTGGAGTTGTCAGTAAATTTGCTGAGTGTTCCTCTGTCCCTCTGATCCCACTGTCTGTGTCAACAACAAAAATGTTAAAACTTGCTGGTCTCAACACCAACCCCTGAGCAACGCCACTTGTCCCTGGTCTCTAAATGGACCTATTCAAAGATCCAAATTCAAAAGATCCTAGACCGGAATTGATGATAAAAGATTTTTTATTTTTCAGAAAATATACACAAATCATAGAAATCTTATTACCGATAAAAACCACACACATTTACAAAAAAACCCCACCAAACCTAAACAATAAAAAATTCAAGTGCATAAATTTGAAGTGAGTAAAAAACAGCCAGTCAGCAGATTGGAGTCAGACAGAGAGAAGTGCTAAAATGACTGTTTATTTGGAAGCAAATTGGCCCTACATTGAGACAGAAGAGTCACAAATAGCAAAATGGACATGCAGTTTTATAATTGGAGGTTTTAATAAAGCCTTCTGAAATCATACCATGGCCCATCATTGTTACAATTTTTAGATAGGGCACCTCAATATTATCAAGTCCTTCAGCCTCTATTGACAGTGATTGCAAGCTGAAATCTCAGCCATGGTCTGTTTTGCTACAGTGTTTGGAAAATCTTCCTGTCACAGGAGATTTTGATAAACTGCACACATAGCCTGGAAGAGACAATTAAAAATGTTTATCTTATTATAGCGATGAAAACCCACAGAAGTGATGTAAACAGTAAGCACAAATAATTGCTTCCATTCTTTTCATCTGGAGGGATTTCCAAGGCAGCTAACAGCCAGAACTGAATCCTGTGCTGAAGTGGCCGAGTGATTCCCAAGTGGGTCTGGGGAAAACAAGCTCTGATATATCTGCAATTGTCTGCATGGATGTAGTGATAATAGAGACCTCTGACATTGTTTCTAGAAGGCTCATTATATCATACAAAAGGCTCAACAGCTGCATTGCCATAGTGATGTATCTGGGCAGCACTAGACTCGGGAAAAACAACTATAAATGTAATAAGCCATCTCTTATAGAAGTAGGTATGATTAAGGATCACACTCAAATCCCTTCCTTTTTAATAATTCTGATCATCACTAAAACTCAGGGTCTGAATGAGGAAGATCCTTGGTTTTCCTGAAATGTTCTATTGTGCTGCCAAGACAATCTGGAAAGAGTTATGTAGCCAGAACTCAAATATTGAGGAGCCTTGTCTCCTAATGATGCCATTCATATAAAAGCCATCTTGGAAGATAAACTTGTCCAGCCTAATTAATGACCTAAATTTGTCCTTGCCTTGTCATCTTCATGATGATTTCTGACCCTTCTTCCCTTGGCAATAATTTCATCTTTAGCAGCTCATGGAAAGCAGAAATTAAAATGCAGCAGTTACATCACGTACACAAACATTTTTTTTTTCCCTATGGCCAACTATGTAAGACTTGAGATGGTAAATAGATTGTTATTGTCTTCTGTCACTGAGGTGCTGGGTAAATCTACTTATGATGCCCATAAAAACTGTATTTAAAAAACCCTCAGAGTACTTGTTTGTTTAATACACTCTCTGATATCTGTGTATCAGTAGTGATTACTGCCCACACAAAAGAAGTCTAATACACACAGGACCAAGATGTAGGTTATGAAAATTTAATCAGAAAGTATTCAGAATTAATTAAATGGACGTGAAATAAAGCAGTATACAGTAATCATGGAGATCTTGTCTCTGGTGCCCAGAAAAGATAACAGTGATTGGTTATGTGTAGCATAACACAGGAAATGTCAACAAGATACAGAATTATAACCAGCATTAAAAAATTGTCTAACCCGCAGTCAGCTTCAGTAAAATAAATTTTAATATATAGGTGAAAAATTAAGCATTTTCTATGCAGAAATGCATATGTGTGATTACGAGTGAGTTGTGAGCTCGTGTACTGCATATTTGCACCAGGATTTCACGAGCACAGGTGGCAGTGCAGTTTGTCCCTCTTTTTCCTCAGCATTTTCTACCCGTATGGTAGGTTTTTGATAAGTATCCTCCATGGCCTAGACTGGTTGATGCATACAATTTGTTTAAAAAAAATAAAACTCTTTCAAACACCTATTCATAGCAATGTTGCAAGAATAATTGTTATGGAAGTGTGGTATTTATTTTACAGTTCCTCCTTGAAGACTATGAAGGGTGAAGATGAAATATTACAGAGGAAAATCAAAGAAATGTGGGAATTGCAACAGCTAATAAATAGTATACTGGTGGCAGTCCACTTCTAGTTGATCTTTTGATGGACGTGTCTCCTCTGCGTAATCAGTGTATCATCAATACTTCAAACCTTTGCACTTTGTGCAACCTCATGACTTACTGTCTGTGACAGAAATAATTAACAGTAAGGAAAAAGAGACTGTAAAACAGAGAGGAAAGGACAAAGCAACTGATTTAAAAGCCAGCTCTGCTTTAGAAGCAGTTCTTTAGAAGTTTTCATGAAAACTTAGGCTCTGAAAAAAGTTATAATGTTCTTGTGTCGCTATGTGTGAAAACAGAACCTCAGTGCAATGATATGGGTTAGCACAACTCATCAAGTGACCTTTCTGACTTTCTACAGAAATGAATTAAAATTGCTTCAGAAAGCGGCTCCAAAGTTCTATTTATTTATCTTTTTCTCTTTCAACCAGTTATAACTAAAAGGTAAAGTTTCAACTTCAGAGCTGGGTAACCAAAGCACTGATACAAGCAAGAGTGGGAAAAGGTTAGAAAGAGCTATGAAAGTCTTTTAAATGGTAAGTCTCTTACCTGAGTTGTAAAAAGCAAGATAGCAATTTTTGTGAAATAATACTTTAAAAATATTCAATCATCATTAGGCAACTTAACCATAAACTAATACTGGTTCAAACTAATATTTTATTGCTGCTGTTTAAGAGACTGATATATGGAGATGTTTTCTTTTGATAATGGCATTTTTTTTAAGGTGTTATGCATCCCTAGCTTTTTTCCCCACTGTTTTTTAAAATAATATGAATAGTAAGAAGCTGAGAAAACAGGCATTTTGAAATGTATTTTCGCAGTCATACTTTGTCTGAGAACTACCATCAAACTTTAATATTCTTGCAAAATATTACCAAAAAAAGTTGAAAAGTTCTGCCTTCATCTAAATATTGTTTTCTTTATATTAAAGTTTTTCAGGTTATATTTGGTTTGCATGAAACTTAAATAAAGCTAGACATCCAATTTTGGAGGTGTGAATCTGCTGCATTAAAATATCTACTTTCATTATAGTTTGAATCTTGAGTTTCATTGCCTGCATTTATTGTCTTTCCATACCATATATATTGTTTTTCTTGTCACATTTTAAAGAGAAGTTCAGTGTACTGAATAAATCTTCTCAAGAGTCTTTTAGGTATTAAAAGACAAAATTTCTCAGATTTATGGAGTCACGGGGAAGCTTTAGAAACTGGTCAGACATTTCAAGATGTACAATTTACATCATTCTTCAGATCTTGTCACCCCATGTGCCATTTTAGACAGCCTACAATCCACAAAAAAAGAGAGATTAGATTGCATTTTAAAGCTTTATTTTTATTTTTAATTTTTGTATTTTGTAACAATGCCAAAAAGAGCAAACATTGAATGGTGACTAAGTTGTTATATGTGGGCATATATAAATACAATTTGCATTGAAAAAGGACTTTTCAATTAAAGTATTCACATTTAAAGATGGAGCAGTGGAGTGCTTGTGTTGTCTGACCTTCTGTTTGATTCCCTAACATAGCGATTTCTTGCATGTATTATTTAGTGAAGTTATATGCTCACATATTGAATCTGCAATTAGAGAGACATGTGAATTACCCCTGAGGTTATATCCCACCTGATGATGTAAATTCCTCTGCTTCACACTGAGGTTTACAACCAGAATGTCTCTCTGATTTTGTGTGAGGACAGTGTGGCTGCACCAGCCCTGGAAGTGTCCAAGGCCACGTCAAATGGTGCTTTGAGCAACCCGGTCTAGTGGAAGGTGTCCACGCCTGTGGCAGGGGGAACTAAATTACCTTTAAGGTCTTTTCCAACCCAAACTATTCTGTGAAACTAAGATTTTATGCAGTTCTTCTACATAACAAAAGCACACTAATGTTACTGTGCAGTTTTATACTTAATGATTAGCCCAAGGAAAAGAGATAGTTGGAAGGAAATAATCCCTTACAGTACTTCTTGTCTACCTAGAGGTAACAATTTTAAAAACTAGTTTTAAAACATCTATTCTTCCAGTATGCAACAATTCTAAGGTGGTCATTTGACTAATCTTTCATTGTCTTTAATAGGAAAGGATTAGGAGGACAGAAATATAGTTCAGCAGTAAGAACTGAGCTTCTGAAATGACTTGTCTTTCCTTCACCATTGACTATAGAAACCACAAAGTGTGAACACAATATCACAGGACATTCCTGCATCGTGAAAAAATTCTGTTGAGACTGACATCTTTTTCAAGCTTGCTGCACAAAACTGCCAGAACAAAAGAAGCCTCTGTGAAACCATTGCTTATGATTTGTAGATAGCACTGCTAGCTTCCCTGGATATTTTATTTGAAACTGAAGATGTCTGGGGACTTTGTAGACATAGTTTTTTATATGTGAATAAGGTTGATTTTTTTTTTTTTAATATTAAATGCTGCAAAGAGTTAGGATCGTGTCTTCTCACCTGACCTGATATTCGTTCCTTTTTTAGCATTTCATTGGATCTTCTGAGGATTAACAGATTATAATGAAAAAAGAGTTTTGGAGGAGTTGTAATTGAATGTGATGTTGTAATTGAATCTATCTGTCTGTCTGTCTATATATCTGTCACAGATTGCTACAGTAGGATGTTTAAAATACTGACAAGACAGGACAGTTTTAAACTATAAAGCTCAACTTTACTACCTTAATTTATTAAAAACATTCTTTTGCCAAGGTTCAGTCCTTGCATGTCATCATCTGTACCTATACAAAGCTTAGTATTTGACAACCATTTTCTGCTTGAACTGTGGCTGTCCTGGTGATGATGCTGCACAGTCAGCACTGATGGCTGCTGTCCTTACTTGTTGCTGCTCACCAGGGCCCAGTTGATCAGTCTTGAGAGCTCCTCAGTGAGACAAGACAAGCAAAATGGGTTTGTTTTCCAGTTTTCTACCTTGATTGTCTGGTGCTTTTATCCTGTTGCTCTGCTGCCACCCCCATAAGAGGGACTTCTTCTGCTCCCCACATTACTTGATTCTTGGGCTACAAATGTGATGAGGGGACTGGAGCACCACTCTTATGAGAAAATACTGAAGGAGCTGAGCCTGTTCAGCCTTGAGAAGAGATGGCTGAGAGGGGAGCTCATCAATGTCTGTCAGTGACTGCAGGGCAGGGTCAGAGCATGGACCAGGCACTGCTCGGTTGTGCCCAGCAATGGGACAAGAGGCAAGGGGCAGGAATGGATACACAAGAAATTCCACCTGAACATGAGAAAGAACTTCTTTCCTGTACAGCGAGGGTGTGGAGTCTCCCTCACTGGAGACATTCCAGAACCATGTGGATGCAATCCCATGTCAAGTGTTCTGAGATGACCCTCCTTGGGCAGGTTTCAACCTGACCCATTCTGTGATTCTCTGATTCTGTTTTCCTCCATCTTGCCAAACATCCTTTTAGTGCTTTTTTAGCAGGATAGCCTGCCTATTTTCACCCTTTTCTCCTATGTGGTGACTTTATTGCTTGGGTGCCTCAGAGCTGTTGTTATCCCACTCCTTCCTGTGCTTCTAAAACGTCTCATACACTGATGTAAACTTTGTGTTGCTATGCCATCCCAGCACTGTAAAATGTTCACATATTGCTGTTGGCTACACCACTTTAACATGCCCACTTTCAAGTTCAAGGCAAGTCGATATATTAATTCTAACCTAAACAGTACATTTATAATTGATATGCATATTGACCTCTGCATTGGCTACAATGACAAGGTCTGCCAATATTTATAGATTAAAACCATTGTTTGCATTTAGAGTGTCAATGTAAACTAACTTCTTGGCGAGGAGACAGTTCAGTTTGGAAAAGTTTGTGGAGGCCTCCTATGTCAATATCCATGATGCGATATGAATTAGAATTATCCGTTGACTTTGGCTGCTGTTTGTCTTTCTTCCCTGATTGATGTGTTAGCTCTTAGTATCTTTTATTTGGGTAAATATTTCTCTTAACAGCTGTTTCCTTTTCTTTCTGCCTTGGTGACATAACTTGCATTTGCCTCTCCACTCCTTCGGCAGGACTCTCTCTTACTTTTCTTATGAATTCCAGCATTTCACTCTGTGCATAAACCTTAAGGTATTTCCAAGATAGAATTCAGAATGTTTTGCAAAATTCATTCTTCTGTCATTGATTTTCTAAATCTTCTGGTTGACTAGTCTTCCCTACTCAGCAGCTTCTCTTGCACAAAATTTCTCAAGGGAAGGAGTTTTACAGCCTTTTACAACCTCCCACACAAAGTTCCTTGCATGTATATTTTAAAGGACCCCCTACTACAGGCCCCTATTTTTCAATGTCCTCCAATTAGAAAATGGAAAAGCAAATAACACAAATAACATAGAGAAGTACTGTTTTTAAAAGAAAACCATGCTATAAATGTCATTTTTCTTTATGTTGTCATAATGCTTGGAGAATTTATTAAGGGCCTTTCAGTTTCTGAGAAACTGCCCCATCTGTGCTCCAAGTAGGAGATTGTTAATGGAATGCAATGGCTTCTCCTAATTCCTAAATAGTAAAAAAAAGGTGAGGAATAAAAAAAATAAAAATCTTATTTTCAGAATGTTAAAATAAAAGTAGCTTTTAATATAAACATGTTATGTTTCTTAACATAAATTACTAAAATATTTTTTAAAAATTACCTTGTGCCCATATGGAAAAATCTATATTCAATGCAAAAAATGGTCAGCAAATAGTCATAGGCGATACTGACAATGATTAAAATAGATTCTTGTACACTATTCTGAAGATCAAGAGGTGTTTGCAGAGTAATGTTAGACTTTGAGAGCTGAGAGCTGCAGAGGTGCACAGAGCAACCAGAGTCCAGCCAGGGCAATGCTGAGGTTAATGATTTTTCCCAGATGGCCCATTTTATTTTCATTTGCCCTGTTAATATCTATACTGGTATTATTAAAGGTAACCTTGAGATGGTATACAAAATTATGAATCACACTAAAAAATAATCCTATTGTTTTTATATTTTAAAATGTAAAATTTGAAGTGTTGCTTACTTTCCTGAGACTTGCATACTCTACCTGAGAAGGTAGCTCCCTCCTTATAAAGGCTTTGATTTGTTTTCTGTGCGTCTGCTGTCAGGTGCAAGAGGTTTCTAAGGATGCACTAACAAAGAGAAACAAAATTAAAAGGAAAACAAACAAAGAAAAAAACAAACTAAAACAAAAGCCAAACAAACAAACAAACCCAAAACAAAGAAGAAAATCCCAGAAAAACAAACCTGTCTTTGAGATATAATAACTAAAGCAATTGGTACTACTTTTGGGAGTGGGGTTGATAAAAAATGTGGCAAAAAATTGAGCTAAATCTCCCAAGTCTCAGCTACTTCATCTGCTCTGTCTCTATGAACAACAACCTAGTTTGTTTTATACAATCTTATAAATTTTGAAGTGTTTTCTACCAGAGAATATTTAAGTTGGAAACAGATTTTAAAAGCACTATTAATTTATATTAATTGTTTACAGAATGCCAAGAATGTAATTAATATTTTAAATTACAGGCTAGAAAAACTACTAAAAATCTTCAAATTCTTTTTAGAACTTCACAGAATATCAGATTCATTATATGCTTTATTTGTCATCTGGACAAGGGTGACCCATGACTGAGCTTTATCCCTTACTAGCTTGTATCCTGAGGTAAAGTAACAACATTTCCAACAGCCATGGAGTGATCCTGCCCCACTCCTCATTCCCCTGTGAGGCACATCTGGAGTGCTGTGTCCAGTTCTGGGATCCTCAGGACAAGAGACACATGGAGCTGCTGGAGCAGTTCCTGTGGAGGTTACAGAGATGATGGAGGGATGGAGCATCTGTCCTAACAGGAAAGGCTGAGGGACCTGAGCCTGTTCAGCCTCAAGAAGACACAGCTGAGAAGGGAACTCATCAATGTCTGTCAGTGTCTGCAGGGAGGGGCCAGAGCATGGACCAGGCTCTGCTCAGTTGTGCCCAGCAATGGGACAAGAGGCAAGGGGAAGGAACTGATGCACAGGAAATTCTGCCCCAACATGAGGAAGAACTTCTTTACTGTACAATGACCAAGCACTGGAACAGACCACCCAGAGAAGGTGTGCAGTCTCCCTCCCTGGAGATATTCCAGAGTCATCTGGATGCAATCCTGTGCCATGTGCTTTGGGATGACCCTGTTTGAGCAGGGAGGTTGGGCCATATGAGCCACTGTGGTCCCTTCTAACCTGACCCATTCTGTGATTGTGTGATTCTGTGATACAGGCACACTGTTGAAATTAGATCAGGAGTATCTTTGCTTACTTAGACAAACTGAATTTTAGCTGTTTTGTGAGCTTGTGAAGTAGCTGAAAATGATTAGTGGTACTGGGGACAGGTTTTGTAAAGTGGTTATATGAGTTAATATTTGGTGTTCCAGGAAGATAAGTAGCATGGCTTGGTACAGGGTAATGTGGCAAAAGGATGTTAAAGTATTTTTATACTGTCCTTACTCTTTGTTCATGTGAATAGCAATGCAGTCCTTGCAGTCTGTTCACACTCCCTTTAGCCCTAGTCTAGCACCGAAACAACAGGTCTGACACTTTGGGTTTTACAGGGTCCCATAACTCACACCCAGTTCTATTCTTGCATTTCTTTCACCTTCCTATATCTGACCCACACAGCCAACTCTGGAAAGAAGCTGATATGAGAATTTACTTGGGGAAATGTTGAAGCCTTGCCCAGGCTTCTGTAGAAGGACAATTCATAAAACATACATAAATCTTTCTAAAAATAAATGCTTTTCTCGCTCAGAAAAGGACAAGAGATTTCTGACAGAAGAGAGCAAAGGAGGAATAGTTCCTTCTGAGGAACTACTTGCAAATTGTTTCCAATTTTCTGCAAATATAGATCTTCCATTATATTTTCTTACTGTGAAAGAAGTGCCATTTGCAACAGGATCAAGGACAAGATTTGTGTTTCAGTCCTCAATATTGTTATAGAAAGAGTAATTTGGAGTATTTCTTATGGTTTGTGTTTCAAAAGATGACATTCAACCAAGTGCTGGACTATTTCAGATTCCAAGTAATTTACTTCCTTACAAGTAAAATAGCCCAGCAGATAAAGTAGTCTAACCTCACATTAATTTAGTCAATGGTTTGTAAAATTCTTTTGAAGGCAGCATACTAGCTAACAATCTGTTACTAGGAAAGAACTCTCCTGGCAATATATCTCTTTATGAGCACTGGTATGCAACTAGTATATAAAAGAAATTTGAATTTCAGTGCATAACCCTTGTTTAATCAGATTTATCAGGCTTTATTCTTGTGTCTGTGGTTCATATGTAGCCATACTTAATAATCAAATTTATTTCAGCCCCAACATTACTTTTTTTTCTTTAGGCTGAGGACCCTAGTAAGTGAATCCTCAGCCTGTGGATTTAAGATTTAAATGCAGAACATAGTTGATTTTGCTGGAGTATCTGACTTCAATAGCCAATGTTACTGTGTATGAATACTTCTCCATAGACAGATAGCTTCATTAAAGTAACAGAAGCAAAGGAGGAATACTTAAAACAGAAGACAAAGCCCAGTAGGACTCCTCAGCAGTCTCATGGAAGCAGAATTTACCCCAAAATAATCCTGAGAGCTGAGGAACCACATCACTAGTAAGTTACTAGGCAAACCTGATTATTCTACGGGTGAGGATTTATGGGTATTTCATATGTGACATTGGGTACTTAGTAACTGAAACCTTTCTTCATCCTCTCTTTTAAAAGAATTATCTGGCTTTCTTTTGGTTTAGAGCAGCAGTGCTACTAATATTTTGTTTTCTCCATGGGATCCACAATCTCAATGTTACTGATTTTGTTTTGGATTAGATGTTCACATTATTCTACCTTTCAAAAATAATGTATATGAAAGTGTTGCTGGTTATAAATTATCTTCTCAGAAAATGTACTTAAGTATGTAAAATTATTTTAAGTGCTCAAAGTACTTGAGCAATGTGTGGTGTCAAGATGTGCTTAAAATCTTTTAGACCTGCAGACACAAGGTGGTAGTATCAGCCTTTAGTAGTAATTGTTTAGGGTGGCATTGCTTTTGGTTAATAGCCTTTGTTCCCTCTCCTTTCCAAACAAGGGTTAGAGAAAAACCTTTGATTTTGGTCCTGCTAGCATCCAGTGTATATCTTGAACTACTGATGCATCAATCAAATACTGGACCGGTAAATTACAGATATGCAAATGAAATCAAAGTAAGGATCTTCATCTGTCCCAGCAAGCTAAAAACTGTATATTTTTCTGTTTTTTCACATTTCTTCATAAATTCTTAGAATATTGAAGAGAACAGTGAAAAATAAGGCATTTCAGACAAACAGATTGCCTTTAAAAGACTATGTTTGCCATGAAATATGAATCCCATATTTCTAGCATCCTGACAAATGATCAAGTCATGGATAATTTGTTAGGAAAATGGAGACATTTTATTTTGTAGAAATCTCACAAAGAACAGGGATCCTGACTGATACATGTTGTTAATCCCTATCTTTTGCTGACCACTTTCTTAAGGGAATAAAAAAATCATTCTTTATGCATGTAGTAAGAAAAATACTAAGTAGGAATCTACTACTTAGCATTTGTCCCTTTTGCAGGAAGCATATTAGCATGCTTTTAAAATAGTTCCCCAATATTCAATGCCATTTTACTCTATTTTTGCGTAAGATTTAAAGTCAAGGCATAGATTTGACATTTAACTTGTTCTGAGGGATTGTCTGTGCTATGGTGTCATATTCATACAGTCACACCAAACTGTGGCAGCTCATCCCAGGGATCACTTAATATGCTCGTACTGCCTCTAAGAAACTCCAGGACTGCAGAATACTGATTTTTTTTCCCCACCAGTTTGTTGTGGTAGCTGCTCTTTCATTTCCAGTTCCCTCCACTCCACTATACCAAAATACCAATATATCACAGAAAGTTCCGTTCATTCCTTTTCAGTTGAAACCTATAGAAGAGGAAATGGTCAAGTCTTTCTTAAAAAATTAGGATGGCAGAATGGTCAGCTGGAGCAGGTTGCTTAGGACTGTGTAAATCAGGTTTTGGGCATCCCTAAGAATGCAGACTCCACAATCTCTGTAGGAAGAACTTGATGCAGTGTTCCACCCCATTCTCAGGAAAAAAAAAAAAAAATCTTCCCTTTTTTAAATTATATTTCCAGGTTTTTTTGTTTTGTCCTCATTGTTTCTTGCCCTGTCACCAGGGAGAAGAGTCTGTCTCCCTTTTCTTTACTTCCACCACCAGGTACTTATATAGATGGCTATGATTCCAGAAGATCTTTTCTAGTCCATGTTGAGTAGTTCCAGTTCTTCTAGCCTCTCTTCATGAGATGGATAGTCCAAGACATAATCTGCTTTGTGTCCCTTCCCTGAGTTTGCTGCAGTGCACATCCCTGCCCGTCTTTTACTGGGGAGCCCAGCACCAGAGCCAGAATCCAGATGTGTTTCTCCAGGGCTAAGCAGAGGAGATGGATCTCCTCCCTTCACCTCCTTGCAGAGTTCTGCCTCATCTAGGCCAAGATGCTGTTGGCTCTTTGCCACAAGGACACTCGGCTGGCGATGGTGAAATTTCCGGGGCTTGCCCCAAGTACTTTTCTGCAAACCTGTCTTCCAATCAGTCAAATCCCAGCTTGTATGAGTTTTTGGGGTTGTTCTTCCCCAAAAGCAAGACTTTGCATTATGAATTTCTGGAGGTACTTTTTACATCTGTTTCTCAAGCCTGACAGTGGCTCTCTGAAGGTCACCACAAGCATCTGATCAACCAAACACTTCGTGTTCCCCTATGCAGTGCTCCTGCTGCCTTTGTTTGATTTCCTAGGATGGACAATTCTGGAGCTTAGAGAAGGTGATCTTTGAAAATCAAAGAGATCTTCTTGTTTCTTCTTTTTCCCCAGGACCTTACCCCATGCATTTCTTCCAAGCAGCTTCCTAAACAGACCTGCTTTCCTGTAGTGCAGGGCTGAAATACTCTCATTTGCTTCACTGACTCCCACTCAGACATCAACACTGCAGCCAAAGCTGCCCCCAGCCTTCACATCTTCAGCCAATTCTTCTTTGTTGATACAGTCTTTACTTTTCACACTTGAAATATCAGGACTGGCAATAGAAATTAATCTTTGGTTATAGAGGTCTTTTATGCTGGACTTATCTTTCATCATTGAAATACTTCTAGCCATCTGATTTTATATAAAGATACATAGTCTAATAAATGCTATACAAAAGAAGGTTTATCTTGTTTGTATTTCAATTATTTTTCCATTAATTTTTGATGCAGATAATGTTTAGTCAGCCACTCCCTATGTGTGTGGGTGAAACATGGGATAATATGGCATAATTGCTTTTCTGGCATGAGTTTATGATTTATTCATTACTTATATGACCAGGTGTGCTGCTGTTGGCTGGGGTAGAGTTAATTTCCTTCCCAGTGTCTGGTGTGGGTCTGTGTTTTTGATTTGTGCTGAACACAGGGTTGATAATACAGAGATATTTTTGTTGTGCTGATCAGGGCTTACACAGAGTCAAGGCCTTTTCTGCTTTTCATTCTGTCAGGCTGGTGAGGAGGTTGGGGGTGCTTGGGAGGGTGGGAGGACATGGCCAGGACAGGTGACCCCAACTGACCAGAGGGATATTCCAGCCTATATGGCATCATGCTCAGTATATAAAGTGGGTGAATAAAGGGGAAGTGGGGTCTGTTCAGAGTGAGTGTCCCAGCTCAAGTCCATGAGCTTTCCTGGGAATGTTGAATACCTGCCTGATGATAGGAGACAGTGAATTAATTTTTTTTTCTTACACCCATGGCTTTTGCTTTTCTTATTAAACTGTCTTTGTCTCAGTCCATGAGTTTTCCAGCTTTTTTAACCTGCTGATTTTATCCTCTATCCCACTGATGGGGGATTGAGCTGCGTGGTGCTTGGCTGCTGGCTGGGGTTAAACCATGACAGAAGGCTAAAAATCAGAAGTGCCAGGTTCTCTTAAATGAATGTTATGAGTCTCTAAGATGGATTATCTGTGACAGAATGATTGAAGAATAGTCAGAGAATGGCTGAATAAGAATAGCTCCTGGAAAATCAGCTCATCAGTTTGATGACTGAGTTTTAATGAGGAATCCTGAGTGTTTTCTCTAGAACTTTGTTTGAACTATTTATAACTTGTATGACCTAATTCAATTAGGTGAGAATTATGAAAAAATCTTATTTATCTCTAGGTTAATTTTAGTTTAATTGGAGATGAATTATAAGTATTAGAATGGTAAATATTATCAAATCAAGGCTCTCCTATAACATAGGGTCTGAAAAAGACTTGGATTTTAATATTATAATGTTTCAGTAGATATGGTGGAGCCTCATTTCTTAAACAGGGAAATTCTACTATCAGAGGGCTTTTTTGCATTCCCACTGCATAGGCTAAAACTATATTTTACGATGTTTCCAAAAGAAAACTGGAATCCTGCTAAGTGTGAACACAGTGAGAGCTAGAAATTCTAGAATACTGTGGAGATTTGGAGATCTTGGTGTCCTTGAGTTCCCCATCCAAGCTTTTTAATTTAAATCATTTCTGAACAAAGCAAAGCTACAACAGCTTTAGCTTGCAGCGCTAATAGTGTTAGGTGAAAGAAATGCTAAGATCATAGACAGATATTATTTTTCACCATTGAGACTTAAATGAATCAATACTTTGTTCTTAAATTGTATTTTCACTGTAAGAGAGAGACTGCCAACTTTCATCAGTTGCATTAAGTCTAACTGCTCCTAAATTTCAGAATGAAATAATTATGTTAAAATAATGTGTGATTGAAAATAGTTACAGTTATATTGATTTACACTGTAGATCTGAGAACGGAATTTGCCGGCTTGGCAGGTTTGTGAAATAGAACCTTTTAATAAATCTAGAAATATTAGTTCTACTGTAAAATTGAGCATTTAACTATTCCATATGGCATTTAGCTATTAAAGAAACAGAAGCACTGGCAGCTTAAAAATGATCTGATTTCATCAAGATATATTTCTCTAAATGCAGGAATATATTTCTAGGATAAAATTAGAAACAGTTAAACGATTTACTTTAAATCTGGATGCAGCAACTATATTGAGTGTAAGAAGAAAAATTAAATCATGAATCCTGGAATATGTGTGCCCCTGTGAGTAGATTGGATGTGGGCATAGCAGAGTGGGCATAGCAATCCACATCTGGATTGCACTTTCCAGCACCAATCATTATTTTCTCATGTAAGAGAAATGCTTTTGACTTAAAAAATTTGACTCAAAGAAGTGTTTTTTTCTTCACGCTCCCTAATTCTCTTTCTTTTTTGTAACATGGATTGAAAAAGAACAGGGGCTGTGGTTTCAGGGGTTTTGGTAGTTGTGCTTTTGCTTCATTTTACGCTAAAATTTATTATGGATCTCAGGGTACAGTTGCTCCACTTCTGTTTCATTATTTGGCTATCCCACACTCTAAGTAGTATAAATCTAGGATCAAGACTTTCCAGTACTGACATTTCAGGTGTTTAGGGAGATAATAAATCTATATTTAATTTAATTTAATTTAATCTACACATGTTGTCTCATGGCATTATAAATTTATTACGCTGCCTCAAAAAAAGAATTGTGCAGTGCAGTTCTTGGTTCTCATAAATGCAATCTATTCTGTAGTTTCACATATAACCATAGCTTCACGTGTAACATCCTTTGTGCAGTGCTTGAAGGGGAGATTTGCTTATGGAAAGCCTTCTCATGGTAATGCCAAAGGGCCTGGCCTCGTGGTTCCAAATTCAACAAAGTGTTCTAAGACTAAAATTCAGAGAACAGAGAAACAAATATATGAACAGCATAGCTATTCAAGCCACTGATAGGGTTTTAATTACAAAAAAGCAATATTTCTTTGTTCAAAATAAATAACTCCAAAACCAGATATCACACTATTTTTAAAGGGGAATAGTAAAATGTTTATGTCTTTGCTATGTTCTATAGCTTCACTGATTTTCCATACTTAATAACTAAGGGAAACAGTAGAATATTTTTTATTACTGTAATACATACACAATGGACAGATTACTTCTCTTTCATTGATACGGCAAGAAGTGATCCAATCATCAGTACAAAGAGGGTAAGTATTTTAAAGAGAGAAAATCTTAACTATGTGCAACTTTTCCAAAACTCCAATCTACTCCTCCCTATTACTATGGAAGCACAACAGGAAGTTAGCTTCTTCTGGTTTTATACAGAGATAAACAGTGCGTTCCTTCACTATTAAAAGTACAGTTGGATGGAAGCTTAAATGGAGGAAAATTCCTGCATCTGATTTGCTGCTGTCTCTTTATTTCGTAGAATTATAGAATTGCCTGGGTTGGAAGGGACCATAAAGATCATCTTGTCCCAAACCCTTTGCCTTGGGCAGGGACACCTTCCACTATCCCAGGTTGCTCAGAGCCCCATCCAACCTGGCCTTGAACACTTCCAGGGATGGGGCAGCCACAGCTTCTCTGGACAGCCTGTGCCAAGGCCTCACCACCCTCACAGGAAAAAAACTTTCCCAATATCTAAACTAAAGCTTCTCTTTCTGTTTGAAGCCATTCCCCTTTGTCCTGTCACTCCAGGCCCTTGGAAATAGTCTCTCTCCATCTTTCCTGTGGGCTCCCATCAGATACTGAAAGTCCACAATTAGGGCACCCCAAAGCCTTCTCTTCTCCAGGCTGAACAAACCCAATTCCCTCAGCTTTTCCTCCCAGCAGAGCTGCTCCATCCCTCTGATCCCCTCGGTGCCTCCTCTGGCCTGGCTCCAGCAGGTCCCTGTCCTTGCTGTGCTGGGAGCCCAGAGCTGCTGCAGCACTGCAGGTGGGGTCTCAGCAGAGCGGGGCAGAGGGGCAGAATCCCCTCCCTGCCCTGCTGCCCACGGGGCTGTGGCTGCAGCCCAGGATACTTTTGTCTTTATGGGCTTCCAACGCACAGTGCGGGCTTTAGAATACTTCTAATAATTATAGTAAATATTGAGAAATTAAAACTATATTGGATGTATAAATCAATACATATTTGGGTTCCCTTTTGAGAATAGAGAAGTTTTTATGGAAAATGCCAGTCATATTCCTGATATCCAATAATGCTGATTGATAGAAGAGTACATTCCTGCAGTGGATAAGATAGAATAGGAAATTAACTGAGCATTCCCTTAGTAGCTGACTTATATTAAATATATTGGGAAAGCATATGAAAAATCATAATTTTAGATGACTTTTCTGTTTGGTGTTTTCTATTCATCTCCACTATCTTATACAAAAGGAAAAAATCAGATCTTCTGCATATGAGCAAAGATTTTAAGTGCTTGGTGTCATTCTGCTCAACAGGTATGAACAGGAGGTAAATATGATCCTTTAGGTTAATGTACAGCAGGATTATTTTACACACAGACCACTGTTGTACGACTTCACAATGTAGTCTCAATGTGAAAAAAGAAATCTTATATGGAAATACAGGAATAGTATTCATTGTGCTGTCAAGTAGTACTTTAAATATTAGAAAGGTAAATGTGCAGACCTTGGAACAGAGCAGAACAGAAAAAATAAATGACATGTATTATTCTGGCAAAGTGAGATTTGAATGGATGGCTCCAGGATACCTGTGACCATCTAAGCCTAATTCCTGTATATCTTTTGTAATAGTGGACTCAAGAAATTCTTACATATATTTATTTCCCTATAGAGGTGACCTAAATACTATCCCTCTGTCAAACAATTGGCAGAGTAGCAGTCTCCACTGCATGATCTTTTTCATCCAAACAAGAAATTTGGAGTTCTAAAAAAAAACCCTGTAACCCTGTCAGCCCTGCTTAACCTCCATTAGAGGCTTCAATTTGGCTGTCTGTCTGCTCTGAAGCCTAAAAGCTGTTACTTGGCTGTCATAAACTGAGATGGCTGATGGTCATGGCTATTGCAGTGGATAAAGGCTGGAGCTGAGAGACGAGGAGAATTAGAAAAACCATGCTGCTTGCTCTGCGTGTGCTGCTCTCTGTAGTGAAGATGGAGTCTGAGCTTTTCCATATGCTGCCAATCTGTCAATTTTCATATGTATGCCCTCAAAACATTTAAGAAAGGAAGGATGATTCAAAAAAATCAGTTGCGGTTCTTCAAAACATCAGGTTATTATTGGAAATATACGATTATAATTCCCCTCTATTTTTTAGAATAGCATGTTCAAACTACCTAATGTTTTTTGAAGGGAAAGAATGTCATGAAATGCATATAGTAACTTGTTGGAAAGTGCTACAATGATAAAGAATTTAAGTGATTTCATTGAATTCAGGTGAAATGGTTCTAATTACATGAATTCTGTTTGAAATTCAAATGTGAAAAACCACAGGAAATAAGGAGTATATTTTGGAACATATTTGACACATTAGAGAAAAAGAATAAAATCCTCTCTGGGGTAAATGATTACTGAAATATTAACCAGAGTGAAAAGCATATAACTTTAGGCAAAAAAACCCCTCCCTTCTACTCCTATTCCCCCGAGAGCTTTTATTTTTTTAAAAAAATTATATTAGAAATTGTATGGGTAAAAGAAATTATTCTCAATGTTTTAAGTTTGGTTTGTAGTTCCAAGATAAAGGTACAAGGAATGAAAAAGAAAATTTTAGTTCAATGGATGATTTTAGGAAATTTCAGAAACTGCACTGAAATGTGATGGGGAAACACTCAACGTTCCTCTCAGTGTACAAAGAAATTTCTTGTTTTGTGTCGCCCTTTTGTATCAGCAACAGTGTGGCAGCAGGACCAGGGCAGTGATTGTCCCCCTGTGCTGGGCACTGGTGAGGCCACAACTCAGATCCTGTGTTCACTTTTGGGACCCTCAATTCAGGAAGGACACTGAGGGTCTGGAGTGTGTCCAGAGAAGGGAACAGAGCTGGGGAAGGCTCTGGAGCACAAGTCTGGTGAGGAGCAGCTGAGGGACCTGGGGGTGTTTTATCTGGAGAAAAGAAGGCTCAGGGGGAGACCTTCTCTCTCTGTTCAGCTCCTTGAGAAGAGGGTGGATCCAGGTGGGGAGCAGTCTCTTCTCCCAAAGGACAACTAGGTAGGACAAGATAGGATAAGAGGAAATGGCTTTAAGCTGCACCGGGGGAAGTTTAGATTGGACATTATGAATAATTTATTCAATCAAATGGTTTTCAAGTATTGGAACAGGTTGCCCAGGGAAGAGGTTAAGTCAATGTTCCTGGAGATATTTCAAAGACGTGTATAAGTGGCACTGAGGGACATGGTTTAGTGGGGGGTGTGGCAATGCTGGGTTAGTGGTTGGATTCAATGAACTTAGAGGTCTTTTCCAACCTAAACTATTGTACAGTCCTTTAATTTTAAAAGGAAATCTGTTTGACTCCTAGCTGCTCTGCCCATGGGGGGATTGAATGTCCTCTCTTCATCTCTTCATCCAGGAGAGAAGAGGGACATTACATTTACTTTATTCTCCAGGTGGAACATCCCAGCTCTCACTTTCTCAGAAGCAAATGAGGTGCAAAATTCTACCCTGACTCAGGGTAGCTCAGACATTTTTCAATTTTTTTCCATTTAAGCCAAGCACCCTGGTTTAATTAGTTTCCTGTCTATCTCAAAACAAGGAAGCTTAGACCACAGTTATTCCTCTTGTGTGCACTCTTGCTTTCTCTTCTAAAGGCGCACACACACGTGGTTTTCTTGCAGCGCCATGGGAAAATGTGGTGCTCTGAGAGTTTTTAAAGTGAGTGTTTTTCTTTCTGGTATGTTCTCCATACCATGCACCATCACAACACAAGGCACATGTACAATCCTACAGCCCTAGTAGTACTTATTCACATAACTGGAGTATCCACCAGGTGCACCACAATCTTTTACTGTCAAAGTAGACTGTGGGACCAGATGCTAGAACAAAAATCAGGACAATCAGCAGTCAGAAGTCTTTCAAGGTTACCACTTTTAAAAGATTTCTTAGCTTTCAGATCTTTCTAATCCTGGAAAAAGAGATGGAGGAAGAATACTTTCAAGCCAGTTTTGACAGTGTTCTAGTCTCATGCAGCTATGGAAAAAAAGTGTTTGTATACCAAAGAAGGATTAAAACAAATTTGGTACCTCAAAACTCTGTTATGCCGATAGAGTTCTGATCCAGACCTCTGAGGAACAGATAGAACAAAAAATAGCAACATCTGTCTTTGTTTTTAAAGCACATCTTATTTTGAAACAAATAAAGGAATTCTCTTGGCCATTTCAGGTTTAGGAACCAGAAAGAGTTACAGCCTAGATAAAACCTAAATTAACAGCTTAGCAGTAACATCCATGCTCCTGTTTCAGATATGGCTGCTTTCTTTTGCTATTATTTATATTCTCTGCAGCTACTTTAAAACTGGATAGTTGATGAGAGCTGTATTAATCACTTTTACTTCTTTGAAGCTGCTCACTGTGAAATAGGAAATAAAAACCTTAGAGGGATTTTTTAAGGTAAATATAACCTCTGTACTAAATGACTATTCTGTTTTCCTTGTTCCTTTTTCTCCCAACACGTTAAAATTGTGCTCTAAAAACTCAGCAAAGCAAGTACTTATACTCTAAAAAAGAAACATTACATTTATTGAATTAGGAAACAGTGACAGTTTGTCCTTCACACAGCTTTATACAGGATCTTACTTAAATTTTAAGCAGGAAAATCAATGCTTTTATTTCACAGAATATAACATGGCATTTTATTTTGTCTCAAGAAAAAAAGTTCATCCCTTTTATGAGAGAGAACATATGCCAGATTTTGCATATTATTGTTACCAAATGACTATTAATTGTTCAAGTTTTCCTTTCATGTTTTTGCTTAAATGTGACTTAAAATCAAAATAATGTCTAAAAGCCATTCTTCTGCGAACATATATATATTATGTGCAATTAACTACTAGCTACCTCTTAATTGTGCTGAAAATTTCCTTTTACTGTTAGTTGAAAAGCTCTTTTGTAGAACATCTTCTCTTTCTACATACCTGTGTTATTTTTATAAAAAATATTCATTTTGAGACAGCTTTTTTGTCTTGGTGGGACTCAAGAATTCCAGTTATAAGATGTTATATTAAGATACAGAATTCCAATTCCACACATGGTGTTAATCCAAATTAATAACATGCAGCTGAATGAAGTCACTGGCTAAATTTAGGAATCTATATAATTGAAGATACTTTTAATAAAGATAATTTTTTTATGCAGCTATTGGAATTTAGAAGTGAAACGACTGTACCTCAAGCATTGTAAATAGATGGAAAAATTCTGGAAGGTTATGCAAAGCTGGTTTTCATTTAGGGGTTTTTTTCAAAGACATTTTGCTGTTTCAGACATTACATTAATATTACAGTACATTTTGTCTTTTGACTTTGTATGACATTGTAGAAATATAAGTTTTGCATATAGCCACATGTTAAGAAAAAAACCAAACCAAAACTAGCCAACCAAGCAACCCAAGCATCAACCTGTACTCATAAATGCCAGTCCATTCCTTTTAAAAATTGTTTTAATTTGCATTTGCTCTCAACTCAGAGATGCTATGCTGGGGTCCACACACTGGGTGTGATGCTTAAGCACAGAATCACTGTTCACACATTATTTAGGAAGTAATTCTCTCCTTAGAGAGAACTCCCTAATAGGGGAAATTTACAGAAACCATGACAAAAGAGAAAATTTCAAAACAATTTAGGAATGAGGATATTTGGGAGTGGGTTTCTGCTGTGAGGGTGTTGCCTTGGATCATTTGAAGGATAGAAAGTGGTTGTCATAACAGACTGCTGAAATCTATGGTCATAAACCTAAAATTAATCTACTTTATTCACTAGAGATTCTAATTAAGATTTGCCAAAGAGTATTTGGTTACAGTGTCATTAAATATAAAACTTTATAGAATCCACATTATTAGTAACAAAGACAAAGGGATGTGTGAGAGGAGGATCAGAGCACGAGTGTGCTGTCTGTGAGTGTGATATGTGCTGGCAACTGTTCTAATTGAGGTAAGCTTTAATTTTATCTGCAGTACCTGTTTGAAGACAGCTAAATGTGTAATTAAAAATAGCAGCAATAAGCAACCTTACTATTATTGTTACTACTATTATTACTATTATTATTAATGAAGCTTCTTAAATACATAAAAATACTCAGAATGCAAGGTCTACATCTAAGTCAATTTTTAGATCATAAGATTCCATCGCTAGTACTTATATTAATGAAATTATATTGATTTTCCTTTTTTTGCCCCCTAGTTATAGAAAAATAATTTTAATATTTTTAAGATGATTGATAGTGTGTTGAGCTGCAAACTGATTTAAATCACCAACCCTTGCAATCAGTGTGTAATCACTGCTTATTTTCTTTTCTTTTAGGAAAAATTCCTTAAATTGATAATATGATATTATTTTCTAGTTCTTGTGACACTGAATGCACTGTGTGGATGCATCTCTTTGCAGGTGATTATTTACCAGTGGCAAAATAATGGTACCTGTCCCTGATCCTAATAGTATACTCATTTCTTGAAAAATGTAATACTAGGTATTGATCTCCTTATAGCACTGGATATAAAAATTGCACGAAGAATAGGGAATTAAGAATGTGAAGTTAATATAAAATGTATAAACATTAATTTTAATAGCCACAATTTGGCTAAGAGGGTGATGGTGATCAATACCTTGCAGTGGGAATTCTATTATTGCTCCTTGCAAATAATTAATTGATTGATTCTTAATCAAGAAACTGACACATCTTAACATTTGACGCAATTAAGGGACAGACTCAATGAACTTGGACTGGAATGCACATTAAAAGGTAATTGAGGAATGTGAAACTCTAAGTTTTCCTAGAATCTTGACTTGTTATCACAGACTTTCTACACTGGACACACGTGGCCTGCAGGGATGTACAGCTGACGAGAAGGTTGGAATCATAGCCCAGGGAAGAGTTTAGCCTCAAGCATCATTTTACAGTCTACTGATCTTCTTAAGAGTAACATAGATGTTATTTGTTACAAAAAAATACAAGAAACAAACACTTTTTTTCTGTGTCTGAGGTTTAGATAGGAGAGAATTTGATGGGTGCCTATTCCACCTGAATTTCATGCTTAGCATCAGTTAAAATGCAGCTCCTAAAACCACAAAGTGCATGACATGACTCATCTGTGGAAATTTCATTTGATATCTGAGATCAATGGTGTATTTAATGCATCTAGAACCATAGATAGCATCATTTTAATTAAAAATGCTAGCAGAGTAATTACTTTTTAAGCATATGGCCGCAGATAAGAAAATTGAATGACACTTAAATTGAGTTTGTAAGAAAATGAATTTGCATTAAAAAGTAGCTATTAGCCATTTCAGTGACAATGTGGGAGATCAAGGTTACAGATCTTTGCTCTGTAGGTTGGGAAACCTGTTTTATGAGAGCTGATATATTTGGGCTTTAAGGAAAATGAGGTCTCAGTGATTTTTCTCATCTCAGTTTCAGTTTAATTAGTGTCATCACATGGAGAAGCATTTGTTCCTTTCAGGGAATAGTGGACAAATGGCCTCTTCAAAAATCAGGTGGAAATGTCATGGCTCTGTAATTGAAGCAAGTGGACAGTCAATACTGGGGGTGAAGGGACTCTTCAAACTGATTTCTGCAATTTTATTTTTTTTCAATGCAATATTAATCCAGTTAAAATTTCAGTATAGCTAGGTTTGAAGAGATATAAACCGAGGAAGAAAACACAGACAACTCTTCCTGATATTTCATTACCATCTTTCTGATTCAAAGTACTTTTTCCCAAGTGAGAGTTGGCATCTTAGTAGCCCTAAAAAATAACTTGAATATTTTTTTCTATATACAAAACATGAGTTATTGAGTTTATTTTATTCATTTATTGCTCTTTTATTCATTTATTTCTCAGCTTATATCTACTATTCCAAGGCAAGTTTATAAAGATAAATTCTTATGAGGGTGCCAGACAAAAATGGATGCTACATTTCAAAAATTAACAACTGCTACTAATTTCTACTTTCTGCAATTTCTTTTTAATATTTAACCTGTCATCAGTAATAAGGGAGTGGGAGCTGCAGGTGCTTACTCTCTGCTCAAAATGGTTTTCTTGGTAGATTTCCTCAGCACAGAATTATTTAAAAGTCTCAATTATCCTGAATATCACAATCTTTTCTGGACTCACTTTAGTTCATTTCTTCACATTGTACGTTGAGTCATATCTCATACACTTTGGCAAGGAGAAATAGTGCTGCCATTGCTCATTCTCAAAAAGTCGCCAAAACAAAGCCCCAGACAAAGCATCAGTGACAGCAAACAAACAAACAAACAAACAAACAAAAAACCCAACAATCCACCCCCTTCCAAAAATACCCCTGAAAACAAAAACAAACAAAAAAAGCTTCCACAAAGCCATCTTTTAAAAGTAGCAAAATAACCAATTATGGAGAAAGAGTATTTGAGTATTTTCCCAAAAGATGTTTTTGGACATTATCCAGCCTCTGACCTGCTCATTTATTTTACTGAAAAAACATTCCCAAGTGCAAGATTCTTCAAAACTTGTATGCATGACAACTGAACATCCCAGCTAGAATACAAGATTCCAGGTGACAAATACATATATCATAATATTCCAAATTTTTTTTTTTCCTTTGGTGGGTATTGGAGCACTTACATGTTAAGCTCCAAGTTTTTCAGCTAGAAAGCTCTTCTTAGAGAGTTGTGAATGCTATGCTGAAATTAAAATTAAAGTAATGCAGAACAAAGAGGATACTTCTCACTCCAGAAAGGAGCTAAAAAACTGAGATTCTGGACAAAAGTAAGTAATATTCAGTTTTAAAACTACATGTCTTGTGACAACTGGACCTATCTAGAATGTTACTGTAAACTTGTGCAGCCCAAAAGATGCTCCTATAGTGCTGGCAGATTGGCTTGTGTTATGAATGTGTCTGAGCAGAGGTAACCATTTTGCTGGCAAATTTAAATGCCTACACCTGTATGTTTCTTCTTGCTACCACATATAAAACCAAGAAAACATAATTTATGCTTATGATTAATTGCATATTGCTTAGAATCATTAGAAACAAGTAAATCTATTAATAAAATTAGGGGTTTTTTTGTGAATAAAATTCAGAATAAAATTCAGAATAAAATTTTATGAATAAAAATTGTATGAATAAAATTAAGTGTTTTCCCAAGGTAACTTGTGGCAATTGCCATAAATACTTTAAGTTTCTTGAAAAAAGTTTTTACTCTCCTTATATCTTTTTAGCTTCTTACATTTTGCTCAGATTTGCTTTGCATATTCCACCATAAATATCCCTAAATGTTTATTATTGTGGAGCTGACTTTCTCTGATGACTAATGACACTCCTGGTGGCCGTCCAATAAGCCTATGCATTTTTCTTCTTAGTAGAAAATTTACATTTTGTTTCCCAACAAATTGAAAGTTAATTAATGTGGAGTGTTCGTCAATAAAATATGTGATAATTCGAATTGTTGTTAGCCCATGAGGGCTCTGCATTTCTCTTGGAAATGTTCTTGTCCTGTCCCTTCAAAGTTTCCTTCTACCCAGCTGACGCCCAGCCTGCATTGCTGCCATGATGTAATTCCATTACAGATGCAAGATTTACCATTGCCTTACCTCACTGAAATTCCTGGGGTTCCTGGGAACCCATTGATATTGCCCACCCCATTCATATCAGTCCACTTGGATTAAAATGTTTCACTGTTCTCTGTCTTCCAATACCAAATAATCAATGTCCTAGAAAATCATCAGACTGTTAAAGCATGCTTTGTGTCTTAAATCAGATGCTTTGTTTTCCTTTAGTGCAATAACTTGGAAGTTCTTTTACCTAGTTGATATAACCGTAATGAGTAAAAAGAGATAAAAATCCAAATATGTTATGGGACTTCAAATTAGGGGATCTCCCTTGTAATGTTTCCCTTTGGCAAAGAGGGTTTCCTTTGCAGCACACACATGGGAGTTTATCTCAGATTACTGGAGTAATACAAACACTTCAGATCCTCCTCCTCCAAGCTTAGCCTTTGTACTTACTGCAAAAAAATCTCAGCTGAGCACAAAATTATTAAAACAAGTTTAAAATCATGGTCATCAGGCATCACAGAGCATGACATGAATGTTCAGAGCTTCTACTGTAGTACATCTGAAGAATCCTTGTGAACTGACAAATACAAAATGAGCCCAGCATTGCAGTAAACACAGGTTTAGTCACTCAGGATAAAAGTGAAGATAGATCTAGCAGCTTGCCAAAAAAAAAAAAACAAAAACCCATGCAATGAGAATTCCTTTTTTGCCTAGAAAAAACAACATTCGATGACAACTGGAAGGTGTTAAATTTCCCTTTAGAAAAGATTTCACTTCTCTTGTGAGTGAATTATTCACTCACATTTCACAGAATACCAGCTCAGCACTCCTCTGTGCAAACATGCTGTGTAATGGTTTTTACTTAAATAGGACAAATAATAGATGGTCTAACCCCTAAGTACCAGTTTTTGTTAGCATTGCCCTCCTTTTACATATTTTTATCACAGCTGGAAGAATGCCGCTGTAGTAGAAAGCTCTATTCAACATCCATTTGTTCTTAGTATAATGATAATAATGCCAAGGTTGTGGGTTTGATCACTGTATGGGCTATTCACTTAAGAGTTGGACTTGATGATCCTTGTGGGTGCCTTCCAACCCCGAATATTCTGTGATTCTCCAATTCTTACATTTGTCCACTCCCATGCTCACTCATCTTTCTTCCTTTTCAGTTGCAAATATAAGACATTCTACCTTTCAGAGGCTCGTGTTACACCATTATGGCTGAATGTTATTAAACACCCCAAAATAACAATTTCTCAATTGAATTAGCCAGTGTTGCAGATTCCTTGTGAATAAGAAAAAACAGTTTAAGTTTATATGTGTGGAAGGTTTAGTTTGCTTTTGGAGGAAGAGGTATAATATTGTAATAAAGTTGTTGTTCTAAAGTGTTCCCTCTTTTCTAATCTCCTTCCTGTAGAAAGATCCATCTATGTTAATTTTTCTTAGCTTTAAGTGCACCTATGTCAATTTATGCTTTAAATCACATCGCTACAAAAATGGCTGCCAAACATTACAGAGTAAGCAATTTTAATTTTTTTTTTAAACTTAGAATTAATTTTAACACAATAAATTAGAAGTTTTGATATTGACTGTTATATTTGCTAGTAATATTTTTGAGTCAAAACAGGGTAAGGATTTAGGGTATAAAACAGCTTAAAAACAAAGATACAAATAATTGCTACTTAATTTCAATAGCAAATGCAGCAACAATTATAAACAACATCTTTTAGACAAAAGACAAAACTCTAAATTATGATGTTACCTTTTTTTAAATAAGTTTTATAGCTCAAGTGTGAAGCTAAATTTTGGAAATCTAGTCACACCTATTCTTTGGCTGAAAGCTGTGAATTTGACTTTATTGTTTGAAGTACAGTTTTCTAACCCTGAAATAAGGACATAAATGTTTACATGTGTTGAAAAGCAACTTTTAATTTTTTTTTCTAGAGTATTTCACAATAATCATAGGTACAGAGAGATTCTAATAGCAATCTACGAAAGACATAAGTTGTTAATAGGCAAAATATGACTGAATATAAAAGAGCAATTAATATCAAGTATCAGTTACTAAGGACTTTTTAAAACCTAAAATAAGGCTTTCTCATTGTAGGTGGTTTATTGACTAAAAACTAGACTAGACACTGGACAAGCTTCCCAAACCCTGGATCCTAAAGGTTTATACCTTGCTGATTGAAACCTTTAAGTTGAAGTTCAAATTATCTTCTTCCATAAAAGTTGCCAAACCTGGTGGGTGTTTGTAACAGCATTAGAATTTCCAAGATGGAGTGTAGGTCAGGCACAGGGTAGGCACAAGATCTCAAGCAGTTCTTTGCATGGTATGTTCCAAACAATTTTGTTTTCCTTCTTTTCAGATGCAAAATAGGAAGAGAATTTTCATCAGGAAGTAAATTGACAGCAGTATGTTTCTTTTCAATGGAAACAAGAAATTGAAACATGTAAGAACTTCATGGTTTTTGTAAATTGGAAGTATTTACTGGGGCTAGGGAAGTGACTGATAAAGTTTCCAAGAATAAAGGTCAGCCATCATAATCCTCTCTTTGTCCAAAATGACATTAACCCATTGATCCCTCTGTCCTCTGGAAAGCCCTGGTCTCTTATCTTTGATCATTAGTCTTATGGGAAAGATGGATTTCTTTTAAGCCTGAAAAAATAATTTTCTGTATGTTTCAGTGAGTATTATGCTGTACTTGTTTTCCTACAGGAGATTATCCAGAGTTTTGCTCCGACATGGAATCTCTGAGATAGATGATTGGTTTTAAAGGCAGAGGCAAGAAGAAAAGACATGTCATGTCCATCAGACACCTTCTCTTAACCTCAGGTTTTAAGTGGAGTAATTCTGGAGTTTTAGAATAAAGGGGAGGGGGGGAATATTGCACTTTTTTACATGACAAAAGGTGTTCTGGGTATAGTCGTTTCACTTCCCTCAGAAATTTTTATGGGAGAAGACATGACTTACCTCCCTTTTACTGTGCCAACTTTTTTTCAGCAGTAAGTTGGCATAATTTTAACACCATGTCTTCTCTAGTTTACTGCATAGTATGTTTTTTGTTCTGTAGAAAGAAGGAATCCCTTACCTGTGAAATTTATTTTAACTTTATTATCATATATTTATTTAGTACTTAGCAGCTGTATTTTCAGGTCAATAATGCATATATATTCCTGGATGTTCAAAAAATAAATATAACTGAACAGTAAATTAATAGGATTTTAAATTGTGCTTTTGTAATATTTTACAAAAATCTATCAAAATAATTACTTCTGTTCTTCTCTTTTTAATTTTCTGTCTTTCAAGCAGTAACTATAGTCATTTCAACTTCTCACAAATTCTCTCTGGAAAGTTTCACATAATTTATTTGGTGATTCTAATAAAAAGAATTAGAGCAAAGCAATACTTGGAATTTCTCTAATGTGCAGTCACATTCACTGCCCAGAGCAACCATTTTGTAGTTCTTTACACTGGGGAAAATATCTAATCATTAGTTTCTTTAGCTAATTCAGAGACATTCTGCATTTCCTAAAATATAACTATTAAGTAGGTTAAGAATTCTCTCATTAAAATATCCACTGTTTCTTTCATACACTATACTTTCAAAAGAAGGATGTTTGCTTTAAATATCCAGGGATTTTTCAGCCACTGTCACCTCTTTCTCTTTATTAGTTGTCATTTGACCAATGCGCTTTGTGATTTAGTTGAGTTTTGAGTCAGAGGTTGTAGCTGAATTTAATACTCTTGGTCTTAAATGCTGTTTTAATATTCAGGTGTCTTCTAGTTTTAATGAGAATCTTGGTATATATTCTCCTTTTTCCATATTCCAGGAGATGCATTCCCCAGGTGTCACCAGAAGTGAGTGAAGATTTTAACAGTTCTCAAAGAACTTGGTGTGGAAGCCTGCGAACTCCAGAGAATTTATCATTAGACATGGGTGCATAATGGCATCTGTGTAACCTGTTGCCTTTACCAGGTTTTCTTGCATTGCAGAATGTTGTGGGAAGTTCTGAGTTTATTGATTTGAGTTTTGCAATTAGGTAGGGAGACCAGGTTGAAGGTGAGCCTTTAGTTATGTGGCCTTTTTTTTTTTTTTTCTTCTTAATTCTTTTATTTTTTATCCAAGTAGTATTTTGCTCTACTGGATTTTTTTCTTGATCTTTGTTTTGGTCCTCATGGCAACATTTCTGTTTGGTCTGGAAGATATCAAAAACTGTTATCAATAATAGCAGGGGGTTAAAGGTCTTTGTGGGCTCATGCAAGTATTTTTATTACAATTTTATTATTGAAATAGTTAATACTTCCCATCTCTAGGAATTGTGATTCATTGTTAGTCATCACATAAATGAAACTCTTCCCTTGCTGGCAGAATGTGGTTTTGTGTACATAGTCTGTGGTCTATGGAATTGCAGTTTGGTTTTTTTTTTTGACTTGCAGACAAACTTACTAATTTTTTATCATCTCTCACTGTGTGTCACAGTGCAGTTGGACAATATAAATCGCCAGCAGCACTCAGCCTTCTGCCTTTGCTTTGTGTCTCAGACGTAATGACTAGCTGAGATTTTCAGTGATTGTATGAATCTCTGAAAGGTCAGTTTTACTGTGTTACCTATCATACCCACAAAATGCAGTTAGTCTTATCTTTTGGCTTCACTTGACTGCTGAATTTGTAAGTTTTACTAGAATAATAGAATATTTTGGATTGGAAAGGAGCTTTCAAGGTAATCCAGTCCAGCCACTCTGGTACTGAGCAGGGACACATAGATCAGTTTGCTCAAAGACCCATCCAACACGAGCTTGAATATTTCCAAGGACTGTGCATCTACCAACTCTCAGGGCATTCTAATGTTTTGCCAACCTCATTATAAAAAATTTCTTCCTTAAATCTAGTTTCAATCTACCCTCTTCTACTTTAAAATCCTTACCCTTTGTCTTATCACTACATCCCTTTTGCTTGCTTATTTCATTTGTTCAATTGTTTTTCTTTCAATTTAATGTAATTTAATTATTTATTTTGCTTGATTTTTTTTTTTTTCCCCAAAGGGTCTGAAATTCGAAGAAACAATGTGAGCTTCAGCTACTCTGTAAGTACTGAGACTTAATGTAGCTTTACAGTTTTGGAAAAAGGCAGAAGCTGTATGGGTGTGGCTGATCATATGTCTTCATGGTTCCTGTATCAATCATAAACAGATAGAACAGCCTTTCTTGCAAACATATTTTTAAAAAGGTAGTTGTACGTCAGAGGGGAATAGTGGAAGCACAATTCACTTAGTGAGACTGCTTGCCGTGCCCATTTAGGGATCTTGGAATGTTGCCTGGAGTCTCAGGATCCTGCCAGTGTTCTAAAAGGGCCAAATAGAAACCCCATTAATGTCAGTAGAACAATCCCCACAGACTTACATGAACTTTAAATCAGGATAAGCAAGTGCTCATGTCAGCGCTTTATCTGAGCCGTGTGCAGGCCCACAAAGGAGAGCAGAGGTTTGCAAGCTGGAATAAAACTCTTCCAGGTCCCAGCAGTAAATCTCACTAGGTAGGTTGTGATGGTCCTAAAATGCATTGGGCTTTGTTTTATATTGGTATTAATTAACAATATGAGCTGATAACTTCCAGCAGACATGCCAAAGAAAATTATGTGGACACAAAGACTCCTGTTCATCAAAATTAAGTAACTTACAGGAGTTGGAAAAACTGTGCTTCCTCTCTAGCAGCTTTATAGTTTTCCTACATTTACAAACTTTCCTATATTAGAATTTAGTCCTATTCTATATCTGAGGCAGATTTTAATAATTCTTTTTCACAGTGCAAATTTTAATGGTATTGCACTCTTTCCTGTCAACAAAACACACATCTTTCTGGGAAGGAGATAAAAATACAATGAACAGATGATGCAAACTGCAGCTTGACAGAGTGCCATTAGTAGTGCAGAAAGGACATGTATCTACTCTGACTAGGTACTATCTTTAGTCTTCTTGTTATCTAGATCTTATTTGTACAGACTTTGGAATCTTCGAATATAGGCCTTAGATACAGCTGGGAAACTACCTTCAGAGCAGCTGCCATGCAACAGGGCTGCATCAATGTCTAGAAATGTCTGACGGGTGAGTGTCAAGAGGATGGACCAGGCTCTTTCTCATGATCCCCAGCAATAGGACAAGAGGCAACAGGCAGGGACTGATGCACAAGAATTTCCACCTCAACATGAGGATGAACTTCTTTCCTGTGCAGTGACCGAGCACCGAAACAGATCACCCAGAGAGGGTGTGGAGTCTCCCTCACTGGAGACATTCCAGAACCGTCTGGATGTAATCCTGCGCCGTGTGCTCTGGGATGTTCTGCTTGAGCAGGGAGGTGGGACCAGATGATCCACTGTGGTCCCTTCTAACCTGACCCACTCCAGGATCCTGGGATTCTGCAACAGTAGCTGCTGTCAGAAAGCAAGTCCCATGTAAGGCAGAGTTTTTCAATAATGGGTGTAAGGTAAGAAGAGGGAGAGAAGTCATGTGAAACAGTGTATGTATTTGATTCATTGATAGATTTGGTGTTGAAATTCTTTTGTTGTATTGAAGACTGGAATTTTATTGATAGTTTAGCCTATGATTTCTTCTTTTCCCTCCAAACATCTCCTGAAAATTGAAATCATGAACAGATGAGATAAACGTCCTTAGCAGAATCTCAGTGAGTGTATAAAATACACTTGTAAAATGCTCACAAACCAGAATATTGTCTTAGAGAAGATCTCTGAAACTGAATTAATACTTACAATATAATCTAATACAAGAAAGGTACATAATTGGTTCAGTTTTAAGACTAATTGCACATCACACTGTGTTGTCATATCTGCCAGTGTCCATCATGTTTGTGCATTATTATAGACAAAAAAAAGTGCCAAAGAATGGATAAAGTACCTTACAATGGCAGAAGTTATTAGGTTTGTGTGCTTACAAGAGATCAGAACACTTTTCAACATAAAAAGGATTAATTCAACAGCTAGAATGTACAGTGAGATCAAGAACAACTCTGGAATAAATTTCCACCTCTTCTTATTCAGAATGAGATGTGAAATTTAAGAGTGGGTGCTATGTAATAGTGGCTGATATCTTCTGTGTCCCAGATGAACTCTAATGTCACCAGGTGAGGTGAAAATGAATTCTCATTTACTGCAACTGTTCTATTTCTGAAAAATCCTTCTTTATACCCTCAGCTGAAGGAGAAGTGCATTTACACTGGAAACAAGTCCCAAAGAGATCTGATTATGACAGGTCAGTTTACTCCCAATAAACTTATCCAGCCTTAAGATAGATAGAAAAATCCTGCAAAAACCAAACCAATAAATCCCAACCAACCAAAAATCAAAAAAACATAACAACCAAACCAGCTTTCCCTACAAACCAACTAAACAACCAACAACCCACCCCCCACCAACAGCAAGAAAAGAAAAGAAAAGAAAAGAAAAGAAAAGAAAAGAAAAGAAAAGAAAAGAAAAGAAAAGAGAAAAGAAAAGAAAAGAAAAGAAAAGAAAAGAAAAGAAAAGAAAAGAAAAGAAAAGAAAAGAAAAGAAAAGAAAAGAAAAGAAAAGAAAAGAAAAGAAAAGAAAAGAAAAGAAAAGAAAAGAGACCGAAAAGCATCAGAAAGGATTTTTTTTTACTGGCAAGTTAAATTATCTGCTATTGTAGGTTACTCATGACATAATCTTGTTCATATAGTCATATTTCCCTTCATTAGAGCTAGTCCACGTCTGCAGGGGTTTTTAGTCTTGCTTTTAGGTGCTGCTTCACAACTTCATTTTCTCATGGTTAGAAATAACCTTCTAATTTACAGTGCAATTTTCAGACCAAATTACATACCTTTGTTCTAGCACTGATATTGTCTTTTAGCTTTAATAGCTCTTCCCTCTCCCTTGTGTTTGTTCCCAGAGGTACTTGCAGAGAACAATCATCTACCCTCTTATCTTGTGTTTTGCTAGGCTAAACAAGCCAAGCTCTTTCAGTCCGTTCATGTAAGATAGGCTCTGCTGTCTCTGCACTAATTGTCTTTCAAAAAAATTTATCAGAAGGCACACTTACTGGAAAATAAAGTTTCAGTGTACGCTGCAGAGCATGCAGAAAGCCTTTCCACATTTGTTCCCGACCTAAGCCTAAACATTTGCACAAGAAACTAGTTTAAATCTACAACTAATTAAATCTGTGAGTCAAAATTACAGGCAATAATTCAAGTTCAGTAATAATGATGTTACCTTATGTAAAGAAATTTCTGTAAAATTAGACTAGTCCAATTAACTGTTCATCACAAGTTCCAAGTTCCTCTAAAGAGAGGGTGGACCATGGAGGAGCCCACACTCCATGGAGGAGCCACCACAAAACTTCCAGGGTTACTTTTGATGGACCATGCTCTAGGGAGGAGCTCAAGTGTGGGCACAGAGAATAAAACAATGAAGGAAAAAACAGGAAGGAGTCACAGAAATAAAACTTTACATGGGCAAGGCCAGAAGTAGAAACCTACATCTTAAAAATCTGCTTTTGAAATATGCTGAGGATGCAAACCAGGGATTGGGAGAAACTGTGTAACCCTCAGCAAAAACAAGAGATTCTGAGTCGAGGCAGGAGAGGAGAAAAGGGGAGGTATTAAACAGGAGTTGAGTCTTTGAAGTGAAATAGAAAGATGTTTCCCTAAGTGTTGGTTTAATTATTTGTTGTCTTTTTATTTTTTTTTTCTTACCAGTCAAAATCTGCATCAGTAATTAAAAATTTATTTTAATCGGTCATTAAGGAAATAATGTTAAATTCTCTGTGATGAGTCTTCCTTGTCTGTCTGACAGTCCAACAATTATTGAGGGTAGTACTTGGCATCAAATTCCCAATTTAAACACAAAAGTATTATGTTTAGAACCTCAGAATCTAAGCTTGAGTATTGTCCTGCAGTGTCTTTAAATCAATTGCTATCCAAGTTTCCTACAATGTGTAGGCTCTGATCTTCTGAAGAGCACATCCATGAGGACCTGGATTCAGACAGGCCCACCTCTGTGTATCAGGTTCAGCAGCTGCAGCAGTCACAAATAATATAAAATCATTATTCAGTTCTCTGAGTGAAGTTCAAACAAAATCTGAGCTGGTTTCAGTAGTTTGTTAATTAAGCTCCTTGAATTTATTGCTCTGCCTCTGCATGTCATATCCTAGTTCAGCCAATGAAGAGAAATGGCTGTTTCTGGATTACAGACCATTCAGCCTATAGAAGCTCTTTCTGTAATACAGCTCTTTGTTTTTATTTCCTTATAGTGGGAGTGGTGGAGAGGGCAGAGCCAGAAGTACAAATCTACATCTTAAAAGTCTTCTTAAGTATGCTAAGGATACAAACCAGTGTAATACAACCACATGATAACGTTTTTGCAGAACTTCATGATAGCGCTGAGTAGTAGTTCCTGTATTTTTGAAGTACTTTTCCTGATTGAAAGGGGGTAAGTTTAAGTTGGATTTTGGAAAGAAATTCTTTACTGTGAAGGTGGTGAGGCACTGGAGCAGGTAACTCAGAGAAGCTGCGGACGCCTCTTCAATGGAAGTGTCCAAGGCTGGGTTGGATGTGGCTCTGAGCAACTAGGACTTATGGAAGGTGGCTCTGTCCATGGCAGGGGCACTGAAACGATCTTTAGGTCCCTTCCCTTCCAAACCACCCTGTGATTCAGGGATTTCAAGGATATCATACTCATAAATCTGCTCTTGGTAACATTTTTTAATCCATCTGTATATGTGTATGCTCACTATTTTACTACTGTTACATATAGTACTGTTCTACTGACTCTCAAAATTTCATAATTTCTTGCAATATTTGATGATACATATTCATTTAGCACAAAAAATAGTGGAGATGAAACAAGCAGTCATGATAATTTATTGTAACAGGATCTTAAAACCCAGCTCTTAAAGCCATGTGCTTATACAAGAATCATTTTTATTGCTATCCTTCTTTTGTAGCCATCAGGGATGTTGTTTATATGGACAAACTTTTTTCTTTATTTTTGTTTTTCTTTTTCTTTAAATTCTAATGAAATCAACTTACTAACAAAATGTAATCAAGGGTCCAAATTATGTATCTGATTTTAGAAAGTGTTTATACCATTACTAAGTATGAAAGGGGCTTAGTCACATCTCAGATAAATCATAGTTTTCCTGCAGCATTTATAATTTGTTATGCATATGCATATTCACACACACACACATACACACACACACACACATACACGTATATATAGCTTTTACCAAAACCAGATAAATAGAAAGTAAATTCTAATAGTGCTCTTCTAATGATGCTTTTATGCTGGATAAGTCACTCATTTTGTGTAGCTAAATGGGAGAACTTTAGGACTAATGAAGAATTTTTCTGTACTTCAGTAAAATACCTGAAGGTGCCTCCAAACTCTTAACTCATTTCATGTCCCATAATGTATCTTATTAAAAGCCTGGAGAGACTATGCTTTTTTAATGGCATATTTATCTCAAAAAAAGGATTTGTGGTCTACCTCTGTACTAATGTTTGGTTCCATTTCCAATACCTAGCAGGTCTTAGAGCAGGTTAGGCCCCTTAATTGTCTGCAGACTTGTATTCCTGCTTATCATTAAACACAAAGGGAAGGAACAAAGCAACAAATGAAAGAACAATCAATGAAAAGGAGATAAGAAAAAAATCTTTAAAAGTCACAAAACCCTTTAAATTTAAACAACCATGGTTCCATAATAAATTTCTTCGAGTATAGGCACCTGTCATCTGAATACTATCTGTTAGAAACAAGCAAAGAAACAAAAAGCCAACCAAAAACAATTACTATAATGTTCTAAGCACAATTTTTAGGCTAGACATTGATAAAAACCCTCTGTGCAAGGTATTGAAATCTACCTTGTGTTCAGTGTTGTCAATATTAGTTTGCTCAGAGGGCAGGTTCTGTGCTAGAGTTAAAGCATCTTTCTACTCTAATATGGAATTGGAAAACTAAAGTTATCCAGGAAAAGGTAAAAAGGTAAGAAGTAAGGGGTTTTTTGCCTATTTATTTTTTCCCCATAATGTCTTACCTTGACATCCCCTAAAGGATGCATTTCATAGAATTAGAAAATCGTAGTATGGTTGATGAGAAGTTCAGCATGACCTGGTTCAGAAGTTCAGTGTGTGCTGGAGCCCAGAAAGACAAATGTATCCTGAGCTGCAGCCACAGCCCCGTGGGCAGCAGGGCAGGGAGGGGATTCTGCCCCTCTGCCCCGCTCTGCTGAGACCCCACCTGCAGTGCTGCAGCAGCTCTGGGCTCCCAGCACAGCAAGGACAGGGACCTGCTGGAGCCAGGCCAGAGGAGGCACCGAGGGATCAGAGGGATGGAGCAGCTCTGCTGGGAGGAAAGGCTGAGAGAACTGGGATTGTTCAGCCTGGAGAAGAGGAGGCTCCAGGAGGTCCTTAAAGCAGCCTCCCACCTAAAGGGGACTGCAAGAGACCTGGAGAGGGACTTTTCACAATGGCATGGAGTGATGGGACAAGAGGGAATGGCTTCAGACTGAAAGAGAGTAGGTTTAGATGTAAAATTAGGAAGAAATTCTTTCCTGTGAGGCTGATGAGGCCCTGGAACAGGTTGCCCAGAGAATCTGTGGGTGTCCCATCTCTGCTAGTGTTCAAGACCAGGAATTCTGGGATTCTGTGGCTGTCAAGCAGGCAAACATAGAATTCTCAAGGCTCAACTCACTATTGCAGGCCAAAGTGATCAATGACCAATACCACCTGAATTTTTTTGTGTGATTGCTTCTAGTCCACTACCTGGTTGAATTTAAGTCACCTGAAGGTGCTATCAGTCAACCGCTTCAATAGTAAATGCAGTACAGAATTGTCTTGATCCTAGAGAAACAAGACATGTCACTACATATTTTTTCTCTCTTTTGTGATTCTCTTTACACACAAGGCAGTTAGAACATGAGGCAATTAGGTAATCCCCCTCCCCACCACAGCATCCTCAATGCGGAGACAAAGAGGAGGAGGAAATATTAACCTTTGAACAGTTCAGCATCTTCCTTTATCACTGAACACGATGATTTTTCAGTCTGAAAAGCAGTCAGTGTTGTATGATGTTAAAGCTACATAACTTTGTATATAATATTTTATTTAAACTTTATACTTTGGACAGAGGAAGTACAGCAGGAATCAGCATGGAAAAAGAGAGGAAGTCTGAATGAAAAGTTGAAAGACCAATGAGGCTGCAACCTACTCATGCTCCCTTTCCTACTGCAGCCATGCTGATATCCCCTACCATGATGAAATGAAATTTAAGGTCTGCTTCCCTTACTAGAGTTGCTTGCGTTTTATCACCTGCTGGTGATGACTGGCTGGTAATAAAGCTTCAGAGTTCATATCTCAGTAAAATTCATCTTCCTGTACTTTCATCTGCTTGATTATACCAGGTCTAGGCATTCAGCTATCAATCTCCATAAATGAGCTTTCCTTCTGGATAATAAAAACAAGGAGGAGGACCAAGATACTATTTTAATTTTGAATAAACACTTGATTGTATTGATAAAAAACACTGGAAAATATAAAGAGAAATGTTTATGTGGAAAATATGAATCTTCTGAAAAATGCAAATATGCTTAAAATTGCTTTCAATCTGCTCAGATAGTTAGATATCTTCATAAAAATAATGATTTATGAGATTGGAAGCAATGTACAGTCTTATACTTTGCATGAGGTAGTATCATTGGTGGGCACGTTGTATGATAATGAATGTGCAGGAGACACATAAATTGATCCTCTTGTTCATGAATAGAAGAAATGTCAGTTTGAAAGAGTTACAAAAAAATCTTTTCAAAATATCTAAAAATTCTTCTCTTGATTATGTATGTAGACATAATATGAGGACTTGAACCTTCCTGCTAAAGTGGACTATAGAAGTATTTAGGATTTTCAGTTAAAATATTTATTCCTCTGTAAAAGATGTCACATTTTTGACAAAATTAGCTTTAGCAATTAAGAACTGTAAGGATCTTCTACCTAAGTTGTAAGACGCCTTGAACAAAATGGAGGTTGGTTTTGTTTCTTTGTTTCTTTATTTCTTTTTTGTTTCGATTGCACAAATTACAATCTGAAGATACCTTATAAACAAGTTATAGTAAAAGAAAGATACTTTAGAGGCAGAAATTTATTTTATATTCATTTAATTTGTAGCTGGGCATAGTGAAATTCAGTTAAAAACTCTAAGTTCAGCATATGATAAACAGAATATTACAGGGTGGACATGAAGTGAGAGATTAAATCATTCACTAAGGTAGAAAGTGGAAAAGTGAATGATGTTAAATCTTACACGATGCCATAAAAATTATATCATAATAGAGATTCAATGATAAATTGTAGTAAGAGATGCAAAATTAAATTTTTCATACACAGGGCTTGAGAAACCATATTTGCTTAATTTGGTAATGAAAACCTTTGATAATGAGATTGAGTACAATTTGGAAAATGCGTAAAGGAGTACCAGAACTAGCTTTGCTGATGTAAAGAACATTGTTGCATGAAATGCTAGGAGAGAATCCTTTAATAGTGAGCAAGGACTAACAGGAGAAACAAATATTAATAACAAAGTGTATATTTCTCTTGAGGGGACTAAATGCATGCAAGAGAAAAGACAAACAATAAAAAGAAGGTAAATAAAAAAAGAAAACGTAATGAGAAACAACAAAAAATCCACTCAAAAACTCACCAGAGACGTAGAGGGACATTCATTATTTCCGTAAGTTTAATGTTATTCGGGGGATCTATAAAAGCAAACCACAAGGAGTTTTGATCAGTGTCAATAAACGGGACCTTAAAAAGCTCCTTTTGAAGATTTTCGGCAAATCTAAGGTGGAACTGACTGAACCAACAGACAGGTCTGTTCTAATGAAGCAGTCACGGATGGTGTAAAGGTTAGCTGGAAGTAGGAAACAGAAAAATTTTGTGCTATAGAATGTAGTTACACATTTTTAGATTGAAAGATAACTGGTAATGACCCAAATTAGATTAAATGCTAAGATATGTTGAATAAAAACCTCTTACTCACTGGGGTGAAAAATTATCACAATTTAAAAGACAACTTCATGCTCCCATACATCTTCTAAGAAATAGGGATAATAGGAACTTAAATTTTCTCACCTTGTGCAGAGTAACATTTTAGTTAATGTATTAAGGAGAGAGAAAAGAAACGTTCTTAATTATAAAGTAATTGCAATAATAATTTCAGAGGTTTTTTAAAATAAAACCCTCAATATCAGTCATACCTTACTTTTTAAAGAAAACTAAATGTCCTAAAATATTAAATCCTCAAGGATAAAAGAGAAAGAATTACTGTAAAAATCAAAAGAATTGAGATCTGAAATAGAAGCAAGATAGTACAACTGTTCTTTAAAAAAAAAAAAAAAAGTTGTTTCTTTTATATGACATATACATTCAGTGTTTGCCATGGTGCAGAAAATGTGGGAGGTGTTGCATTAAGTCCAAGAGTGAGTCAGGATGTACTCTAGCACTTTTTCTAAAAATATTACCTTCAGTAGATTTGGAACAATATTGCAAAAAGAAAAAAAAAAAAGAAAAAGGAAAAGAAGTCCGATGAATCACCCTTGCCAAAGACAGGGAACATATCTTAGCAGACATCACAGGGGTACAGAGGAGGCACCATCACAAAAAAAATAAGTATGTTCAATCTCTGAGAGTTGCATTTTGCCATTTTCCCAAATGTGTGTTAGGTGTCAATTAAATAGATTGGATCTTCTGTACCATGCTTAGCGCATGCCTATGAGTGACATATAAATAAATAAACAAAGAACATTTCTAAGACTTTTAAGAGATCTGTCTCTACAACTAAGTTTTCTAAGACTTTTAAGAGATCTGTCTCTACAACTAAGTACCAAATACAGTTGTTTGAGGGATTTTTTCCTGGTCTTATTCTGTTAATGTGTTCATTTCACTGTGATTAAAAAAGATGGCAACTGAACAGCAGGAGAAGCTGGAGAGCGAGGGAGAGAAAAATACAGATTCTCTGGAAAATCCCTAGCACAAGCAATTCTTTTTTCTTGCCCTCCAGTCACCTGTTTGCTTGCTCCATCTCCTTTTAGGCAGGTGTAGCACTCCAGTGGTTGTAGTGTGCCAGCTAACAAGGTTTTTCCAGAATTTGTGGGATAAGGGACTAATGACTGCAACGCCTGCAGGACAGCTAGCAACCTCATTAGACAGATGCATTCAACTCCCAGTGAATAGGAAGGCAAGTAAAATTAAATTCAGCTGCAAAGCTGCCTCTCATTTTAAAAATAAACCAGTGCTGTTTGTACAGTGAAAGTTAAGAGATGCATCCTTTGTACTCTCAGGGAAGTGTTACTATTCAAAAAGCACATTAGAAGAAATGTAATGCTGTTTGGCAAAAATTGGGTTTTATGTAGTGAAAGTCAAATTATATTAAGAGCATTCTGTCACCATTGAAGTTATCCCTTTATTTGAACAATGTGATAATGCCTGTGTGTTTGTATCTACGCAGTCAGAAATGATAGAGTTTAAACTCCAGCAAAGAATGAAATAAGGCACCCTAAGGTTTAGAAAAATCAGTCCATTGAAATAAGAAGGGATAATCCTTACTTATTTGATTGTTTATTTAATACCGGAGACTTTGTGTCTGAAACATAACACATTAAAGAAATTTGATCTAATAAAAATGTCTACATGAGAGCAGTTAAATGAACAGACCTTAATCCAATTCCAGATTCATTCAGAATTCCTTGCTGTATGTAGTCATGAAATTAAAATCCCTTATATGTCTGTGTACTACTACTTACTTTTCTAAATCCAGACTAGATGCATGAGTAGGTCTGCGATAATTTGGGATTAATGAATTTGGTCTGACAGCCAATTAAAACCTGCTAGTTTTTAATGGATAGACTTGTGTTTTGATTTTGCAGCATATGTGTTTTTGATCTAGATCCTGCTTTAGCAGGAATTCTCAGTAATGAAAGCTTGAATATGCATGGAGTAAGGACTGTATAAAAGAAATAAAATCTTATTCTCTTTATATATTTGAGTCAGACTCTCTACACAGGAAATATTTTAGGTGGGATGAAAACATTTACTTTTTCTGTGCTTTCTTTGCAACTGTCCTCTCTGAAAATGTAGACAGGTTGGCCCAAGCTTTCTTAGGTTGCATAGGGAAAAGGTGAATATGTTGTTAACTATTCTCTTACACACCGACGTCAGATGGCAACTCAATTATTGTCACTTTTGGTCATTTTTCATAGCTAATTAACCATGTACAAATCTTTTTTTTTTCTTTTTTTTTTTCCCAGATGGTGTTGCAAATTAGTGGAGGAAAAAAAAATATGATCTTATTTTTGATAGATGGAGATTTGGTATTTAATCAAACAGGTTGCCAGGAGATTGCTTGGTCCTGCAATATTGAAAATAGCTAGCAAAATTTATTTGAGTTAGTTAAAAGAAATGTTCAGTTACTTCAATCAATACAAAATTTGTGAAATTTCCTAACAGTAACATGAAATCTATTTGTAAAGTAGATTTGTAAAAGAACTACAGTGCTTTGAGTGACATATGTCTAATAAACAATGTAAGAGAGGAGTTTGATGTAAAATGGATAAGTTGGCTTAAAAACATTGCAGAATTTTTCTTTTTGCACTGAAGTGTGTGGCCTTCAAGCTATGCCAGGCCTTCCTGGGGATACAATCTGTAATAGTTTCCAAGTGAACATAAAATATCTTAACATTTTTTCAGACTTTACTAATTTTGCAAGTGTCTATGCAATGGTACATCATGTTTGCTTCCAGAGTGGGAATTGTATATTTAAACATTTTTATAAGATGTTTTAGAATGAGAGAGGACAAGACTGAAAGGAACTACTGGAATACGCATCTAGATAGCCACTTGAATTTTCCAAAATGAAATATTGCTTATTCTTAACCCATGTTTCTCTACTCTGTCCTCAAAAACCTCCAGTGGCAGAGGCCCTATCTGATTTCCTACCCATGCACTCCATGTTTTCCTTATCTCTCTAATGATTAACACTTTGCTCCATTTGAAAACTCTTACCAGTCAGGGTGAGGAAACAGAGACAATGTTTCTTCAATTTACCGGTGACACCAATGTAAGAAGCTTTCAGAATACACTGAAGCAGGTCATCAGAATCAAACCAGGTGATTAAATAGCTTGGGAAAACATGGGGTGAAGTACCGCAAGGAGAAAAGTGTACTGGCAGGATGAACACAACAAGTGTTGTGGTACTATCCAACATTTTGCAGCCATCATATTTTTGTCATGAGCGTGTTTCCTGCCTTGCTCCTGAAAATATTATGCAGGTGTTCCTCTTCTTCCAGGAATATGCAGAACCTGTAGTCTCCTTCTGTGAAGGGTAGGTACTGATGCATAGAATTACAGGTGGTGGTGTTGAGAACGCAGAGCCTGAGGTGCCCCAAAAGAAGCAGGGAATGTGCTGCAGGTTCCAAGGAGCTGAGCACATCATCATTGCCAAGTAAAAATATATCAACATTGAATAAATAGATTTCTGCTGAATCTCAGTACATTGTTCACTGTAAGAGCAATTTGCTTTGAATGCATCAAGAGAAAATTGTCCATAAGAACAATGCAAAATTTCATGTACAGTTATGTGGAATTATGTTCCTGAGGTACCAATCAAATTTGTTTTCCAGTGGGCCAAATGAGGAACTCACTCATCCTGTGGATCTGTGTGTTCTATCACAGAAGACTAACCAAGCTCCCACGTTTGTGGGTGTCTGAAATGCCAACTGCTGTGTAAGGGAATGCAATCTCCTGTTCTCACATTCCTTTCTATTTGTTCTTAAGTGCTCTGTTAAACAAAGTTCACCTAAATTTTTTTTTTTTTTTTGGTGAATTTAAGTTGTACGCATCCAAATGTTGCACTATGGAAAGCAATGAGGTCTGGCTTTTTCATCTGAAGCCAATGAGCCCCCTGAGTTCACTACAATTTTTAAAACAATCCGTGATTATACACATATTGTGTTTATCATGTCTGTCCCAGACTTGATTTGACATCATATTCTAATCATGTCATGACAGAATGTGTGTAACTTTATTTCTGTGTTTCATATGGACAGACTGGAGAAAAAAGACCAGTTGTCACTGTTCAAATTCCTATTGTCCTAGATCTGTGTACTTCAGGTTTCACTTGTTACAACTCCTAGGAGTTTTAAAGGTAACATCCAAAGTACTGGCCTGGGAAGTGTTTGTGACTATGACAGAAGAAACAAGGAGATGCAAATTCAATTTGAATAATGTATTACTTTTTTAAAAGGGAACACTGTGGAGTATATTAAGCTAATGATATATTAAATGAATTATATATGCTAATATATCAGTTAATGATATGTGAAATTTTACATGATCTTACATACCTTGTAGCTGCCATTCATCTTTACCCTAAATTTCTCAAGGTCTCATTGGAAGATTGTGGATGTAATTATCTCACTATCAAGAAGAGTAAATAGAATTTTTCCCTTGAAAGAACTTGTAGGTTAATTAATAGGCTAATAAACGGAAATTATATTTACTAAAAATAACAAGGGAATATCTTCATATTGACAAGACTTTGAACATCACTCTTTATTATTTGTCACCATCACAATAGAAAGACACACCAATGAAAAGAACTTTCATTTAGCAACACAGAGATAAGAGCCTGAAAATGGCTGGAAAATAGCCAAGTAGGACATCATATCTTTGACTACATATTAATACAAAATATGCAATATTAGTTCAATTTACATTATTCAAATATATAAGTAGACTAGGGCCCACCTTAGATATTATGCAATGAAAAAACCCAGCAACTGATGTTCAATTGCAGTTGGTTTTCTGAGAGAGTTCAATATTATCATGCCAAAAGATTTCTTACAGAATACAGTGTAACATAGAAAGTCTTATTTACAAAAACATCGAAGGTCAAAAATTAAGGGACTAGATATATTTAAAATGACAGGTTTTTACTATATCTTTGTAATTGTAACAAAGACAGACTCAGTTCAAGAGTTCACCCCTTGCCACTTAGATTCTCATGGAAAACCATTGCATTAAAGTCAATAAATTCACTGTGTTTTTCCCTCAAATATTACATGCATATCAAATGGAAATGCCACAATAATAGCAGCTTTTTAGGAAAAAACTCTTCTTTAATATTTTTACAGTTCATCTGTTTTGATGACCTTCTTTTGGTGGTTCAGACTTCTCTGAAATCACTGAATGAAATGTCAGTCAAAAGAGAACACGATCAAAGCTTAATTCTCTCTGATCTTTACCCTGACTTGTATTTTACTTTTGCCCCACACAACACAAAAGCATTTCATTTTCAAAATTGATGGTGAAAATGAGAAATTCTAGCCTGAAAGAAGGAATTTTGTGTGCAAAGTGAATACGTGGTTAAGTAGAAGGTATTTACACCATCATCTATAATGACTGTTTCAAGTTTCAAAGTAGATAGGAACACACTGACAATGTTCAAATAATTTTAGGATCTTTGGGGATCTTGTGATGAAAATTACAGTTAGCTACTCCTTTACCCTTTGTAAGAGACTGTTGAGACTCTTAATAACAATGAACCATTATTTTCCCCATCTAAACAAGCATCAAGAAAAGCATTAAAAGTATTTTAACCACATGTACGAACTATACAGAAGAATGACTTTGAATATGAAATCCTGTTGAAAAAGCCAAGCTAGGATTACATGGGTATGAGATAGCTGAGAGATTGCTGGGGGGAAACTGCCTGGCCATTTACAACCAAAGTCAGTACATATATATAAAAAGGGGATCCCAGTGAGCTCAGTTTGGAACAATAATCACAATGATCATCTGCGAAAAAGGGTTTTGGTTGTAAGACGTCTATTTAATTTACTAAAGTATATTTCAAAATCATCTCAAGTATGTTCATATTTCAAATACTATTTAAAAACATTTTTACCTATTTTCTTACTTCTATAAAGAGATCTTTTAGATTAGTGTACTTTATATGCATTGCATGAAAGAAACCAATTGATTTCTTATTGTGAAAAGGATGTTTTAATATTCCAGTGAAGTCTTATTATAGAGATAACTGCAAACTAAGCTCTGTGCTTATCTTTACTGATGTGGCTGGTCTGGCTAGTTTCTCTTAATCACAAGATTAAGAGAGAAGAAATTTTCTTTGAAAAATATGACCACAGAAAAAGATCAGATTTTCTGCATTAAATAAACTTGATTCTTATTATTTTATCCCAAACAAATGCATAAAACATTTCCATATAAATCCATTCTGGTTTGAGGTGTACCTGCTGATTTATGAGGTGTGGCTGGATCCAGGTGTCCTACAACCAGAGCATGAGCTGCTCACAAAGAGAGTGTCTTTCCATGAACGGCTAGTGAAGCATGTTTGTTTGCCTGACATTATAATATTTGGGCTGCAAAAGCCCCTCATGTCCTCAGGGACCCTTCAGTCATGATTCACACAGTTTTGAAGCCAAAGATGTGTATATTTTTCTATTTTTCCAGGGAATTTTCAATCTGCATACTGTAATGAAGTCTAAAGATGTTCCCTAGATGACTCTTTACTCTGACACCCATATATATATATATATATATATATATATATAGTCTTCTGAATTATTTTGACTTGAAAAGTCTAAGTTGTGGGGTTTTTTTGTTATAGCTTTGATGTATAAATTTCATTTACCTGGATATTGTTTGGTATCCTTTAATGTATTAAAACAATTTCACATGGCAGTCCACTGAAATGAGTATGAATCAGCTTGTTAAAAAAAAAAAAAAAGGTGTTTTTCTGACTAACTGACATTGGGTATACATAAGAGCAATAAAATGGACTCAAGGCTGCCAGGATGGATGTTTTGTCTTTCCAGCCCTTTGGAGAAAGTTTTCCACTTGCTAAAATTACTCTTCGTCTTTGGAATAGCACAGATTATTTCTCTCAAATATTATCAAATCCACCAACAACTAACAAATGCAGTGTAGGTTCAATTTCAAGGTAGTTTTAGACCATCTCAGTCATGATTTTTCACTGACACACTAGTGGTGCAAAAAAGCTGTATAAACATAAATCCATAAAAATATAATTCATGCAAGCAATCATACCCATGTTTTATTGTGATGTCTGTCATTGTTATAATCACTTAACTGTAATTAAAAATTCAAGAAAAAAATTAATTATATGTAATTTTTCAACACTTTACAATGAAATTAAATGTAGCTTCTTCCTTTTCAAAATTTTGAATTGTTCTCACTTACCTGGCCACAAACCTTCTCAAGGAAACATCTTTTATCTCTTCTGTATTGCTTTGGGGGTTTATATTAATATTTATTTAAATGAAATATTTATGTGCTCTAGACCCAGCTGGAAATTCAATTGCACATTAACATTTACACCTCTTCTTTGAACAATACACAACCCAGACTAACGGTTACACATATTTGCAAGATTACAGGCATCAAAAACACTGTTGAAATTTGTATAGTACTGCTTCTTTACATTGAGATCCAAGAAGTCCCATATTACTTAGAAAAATATTTCTCCTTTGTTCCACACCAGCTATTGCATGGCAGATGTGTGCTGTACACACCCAGAAAAGCCTTTGTGTTACTTCCTAGGAACTCAAAATTAGGATTTTCATGTATGAGAATGCCTTCAGAGTGTGAGACTTTGGTCTGGAACATGTCATTTTAGAGCCAGAGTAACAGGAAGAAGATTTTGATTCCATGCATTTCACTTCCTGGCAGCACAGTCACATGTTGTTCTTTACAGTATTAATATAATTGACAGTTAATAGAAAAGAAGTCCTAAATTAATTAAAGCTTTGGGGAAAAGTACATTTAATGCAGAATCCTTTTTTAATGTTGGAGACAATATTTGCGTGCTCTCCTGAGCTCTAGCTCTTCGTGACATTTTCCCAGGCTGTTAGAGTCACATTTCCCTACCCTCTCTAATACTTCTTGGCAGAGTACAAGGAATACAACGTGATTTGAGTTGTCACAGTGCAACGTGTCCTCAAGACAACTTTGAAAACAAAAGAACAAAGTGCCATGAAACAGACTGTGGCTTTTCAGTGGGAAATAGGAGGGTTTGTGGTGTGCTTAATAAGCAGTGAAAGCATAAATGGAAATAACTTCTCACTGTCTTCCTGACTTGTATATTTTTTTACAATAAGCAGTGGCATATCCCTTTGACTTCAATGAAACAGTAGCAGTGCAGTCTAAAGGAGTATATGCAGCTCAAAAATAGTCTCGGGCAACCTCTTAAAATGGAGGAAAAAAGAAATCTCCACATGTAAATTTATTGCTGTTTACTGTTGGCTCTGGAGCAGTGGCATGTAGAGGTTTTGAAAGAGCTCAATGCTGCTGACAGTCAGCTGCAGCTGGGTGATATATTGTCCACATGCCTTTTGAAATTTTAATTTATAATGGTTATGGAAACTGTGAAATGGAGAAACTTTGAGGGTGAAGACTCTAATTATCTCTCAGGAGAGGTACAGTAGAGGTCGTTGTCATTGAGATTTCTCCTTTCTATCTTTGGTGTTTTGTAACCGGCACAAAAATCTTTCTCTGCAGGTCAGAGCTTATTTTCTCCATTTGCACTCAAGTCGCCAGGATTTCCTCTAGGATATCTTCCTTTTTGCCGACAACACCAGAATTTGGCTGTTCAGCTTCAATGAGTTGTACTTTGCAATATTTGGTCAATTAGGACATTAAATATGCATTCATTTTGACTGTTTGGGGGACTTCTTTTGTGAGCTTTTGAGTGTTAATATTAACTGTATATTGTTCTGTACAAGGTGGTATGAAATACAGTGAGAAAAAAGAGCCAATTAGACAAATGGGATAAAACCTTCAGAATACTTTTCTTGTAGTTTTGTAAAAAATCAGGAATTTTAAGGAAAAAAGAAGTCCTGATTAGTATTTATGATTTCTGCTTCCTCATGACATATTCTGCAACTTCCTTTTCAATTTGCTCTTCCTAAAGCAGTTTAATTTTCAACCATAAACGAATCAAAACCATAATAAAATATAACTTTCCATCTATGGACTTCTATCCGTTTTGAGATCATATGCTACTATTGATAACTTTGCCAATGAATGTGTGTTGTATATCCGAGAAATCTTTCATGGAGCAAAGATTTCTGAGTGCAAATAACTGCCAAAGAAAATGTTACCTCAAACAAAGAAATCCACTGTAATACCACAGTAAAGGGAAATATCAGTTTATATGTGGCCAGAGACTCAGAAGTTCAAAACAGATTTATATCAGAATAAAGTAATAAAAAGTGCTTCAGGAGTAATACAAACCAATACACTAGGGTGGCAATAGCTTCATCTTTTGGCAGTTTTTGATAGAATAATACCAGAAAATATCTAGGTAACTTCTGTAGATATGTAATGACTACTTCTTGATCTCTGTATCAACCTAGGAAAAAATATGTTTCTTCTTGAAAGAAATTGTAGTTTTGGAGCACTTCTTACCTGTCCAGCACAAAAATGGATGTCTTACAGAGGAAAGCCACCTGCAGAGCCATACTACCCTCCCCTGCTCTGCCTCTAACCCCCCTATGGCAGAATCAGGTCTGGAAGCTCTGCCAGAATTTGTCTTGCAATCTGAGCTTCACATTTAAAGGGAGAAAATGGAGAGAAGGGTCACAACATCCCTACTACACAATGTATTTGCGTTTACTATTTATATGTATGACTTCCTGTCTTGCCTTAAAATCATGTAAGAGTACTCCCAGACTTCTGTTAAAAATTGACGTGTCCTTCATTGTTGTTTATTGTAGCTATCTTCCAGTTTTAAATATTTTTTTCCTGTTATATAGTTACTAACATCTGACATATTCTACATGTTATAACAGGATCGAGGGTGGAAAAAAAAACAACCTTTAAAAAACTGTTTTCTTTGTTTAAATCTCAGAGACTAATTAGTCTAAGAAAAAAAGTGTCAAATGCAAGTCAGTAACACTGAAGACAAGTTTAAAATTAAAATTGGAAAATGCGTAAATAAAAGGTCTTTGTACAAAAGGCAGAAGAAAGGAGTAGAAATTTTGCAAGAGGTACAATAAAAGAAGCACTGACAATCTAAAAAACTTAGATGTCAGGTGCAGACAATTAAATTTCATTGCTTTTTTAAACCTTAATATTTGAATTTATCACTTATTGGTGAAGAAAATGCATTGTGTTTCAAGGTCAAGGAGGATGGATCATTAAACAATTGAGACATTTCCATCACTAGTGGTTCTACTATGGGTCTATGAAGGTACTTAAAGCTGTAGACTCCCTGGTCTGAAACTTTCTCTTTCCACTGAATTTGCTATAGTTTTTATTTTAAAAAAAATTGGTTTCATGGCTGAAATTTTAATCACTATTCATAACAGAAATTGTATTTTCTCCCTTCAAAGATCCCTTTTCCTTTCAAGTGGGACTATTTTTTTTTTAATTCCCTGTCACATGCAATGCTATATTTCTTCTTCCTAAACCACTTTGACTCCTAAGGAATCGCAATTAAGCTTAGTGTTAGGACAAAGCCTTTCAACCCAAAAAAGGACTACATAACTACCAAGTAATAAAAAAAAATTAGTATCCTTCTGTCTTATCTCTGTCGATTATCACATGATGCAGATATATTAATTTCTTTAGGTTACTCACTAAGTGGTCTCTCCGATGGTTGATGGTACAAGTCATGTCTTGAGATAATAAGAATAAAATTAATTCAGGGATACTTGTGTTTTATGAAAGAAAGGAGTCACTTTCATATATAGGGAGGTTTGGTGTTATTTATCTTCCTATGGGCAAATTACTTTAAAAGCATAAGTTGAAGGGTGAAAAACTTTAGGTGTGATATATGAATTATCTACAATGGTAAAAAAAATTCAGATGAGAAAAGAGGAAATACCAAAAAAGCTAAAATTAACCTTTCTGATTGTTAAATTAAGACTGCTACTAGGAGCTTTTCGTCCCAAGAAGAGAAAAATTTGATTTCAGGAAGAGAAATGAATGCTTTATGTCACCATCCTGAAATCTTTCCAAAACTGAGCAAATTGTTTCTTCTTAATTATCTGAGCTACAAGTTCTCTATTTCATTCTTATCATGGAAATACAGGCCCAATTGTTTCACACTTTGATTGAGAGTTTCTTCATTGCATTTGGGATGACATATCAGGAGCATGCACGAGAGGTGATAAAATATGGCGAAGAAAAACAAGCTTATTTCCTGAAAAAGAAGGAAGTGCCTCCTCTGTCTGATTTACACAGAACAACAACAGAAAGAAAACCATTGAAGTTCTTGGAGCTTGTTTTAAAAAATATGTATAAATATATTTTGTTTCCCATGGAATAAACAAGAAAAAAGGTCAAATATATAAATAAATATTATAAATATGTTAATGTGTGTATATAGCAATATTTGGAAGCATCATGAAAACAGGGAAACTTTACAGCCTTGATATTTTAACTAGTAGAAGAAACAACCTTACAGAACTAAAAATATGACAGTCTCTCTTTGCTTATTTGTCTAAAATAATTGTTAATGGCTCATTTGATATCATAACCATGTTGGAATCACATTATTTGTCAGAACCATTTTACATTAAACACTCTTCCCTCCATCAATGTTAACCTAATTTAAAAAAAAAAAAAAAAAAAAAAAAAAAAAAAAAAAAAAAGCCCTGTTTTAAACAATCTTTAACTAGTTTTCACTGATTTGAAAAAATTTTGAGAACAAAAGTGTTGCAGGAATTTTCATAATTTTTTTATAACAATCACTTTTAGGCAAAAAATAAGCTTGGATTCTTTAAAAAGTTATTTTACAGAAGAATGTGGTTTTGGCATTGGTTTTGTGTTTGTTTGCTTGGGTTTTGGTTCCTTTTGTTTGCATTTTGAAATAATCTCGTGTTCATCCACTAAAGACTAAGCTAAATCGTTGGCTTATGCACAGTCCATTTTGCTGTTAATATATTTTTATTTATATCCAAATAATGGATATAAACTTGTGAAGAAAAAAAAATTATGATGTTTATTTTCTTTTGGCAAATGAATGTTGATAACCATTATTCTAATTAACTCCTCCAAAGACTGGATTAAAAATAAAATGTGCAGAGATTGGACAATATAAAATAAAAGCGGACTGGGGGAGTCCAAAATTCTGTGCAGATAGCATTTAGGAAGCAACTGAAAATATAGTGGGTTTTTATCTCAGATGAAGCATATTACTGTACTTCAAGAATGTGTAATATAGTTATTGGAAATTAACAAGTAAATGAATTAATTTGTGAAATTAACATTGCTTTAGTGGGTCTCATTTAATTGCTGGATATTTGGCCTTGTTGGCAATGAGTAATCCTCATATCAGATAAGACTTTAGTCTGGTGAGACTCACTGGCCTTCTCCTCTCAAATAATAACTGACACTTAGAAAAATTATCAAATGTATAAAATAATTTTCAAAATAAGTTTTTTCCAACCTCATTGCTCTTTTTTTTAAACTGGCAGCCTCTTCATCCTTTAAAACAGCTATTATCTTACTGTGTCTGGAAGAATGAGTAAAGATCTTATTTATTACCAATATACATTATTAAGAGTGCTTTCTGTTCTATTAACAGAATTCACGAAATGGAATTTAATCTTGGTTAAAATTGATAAGAAAAAGAAAGAAGAAGAAGGTACTCTCCAAATGACTGAGCTTGACAACTCCATTTCAAGGATGCGTTCCTATTCAGGAAGCATAGTGAAGCTTTTGTAATTTAAATATTTGCTAAGAGTTAAGCAATTGCCAAAGTGTTTTCCTCTACTAGGGAAGAAAGCTATATCCAGAAAGTTTGATAAAAAGAGTATTGATATCAAGCTGAGTCTTTCACAGGGTTCAAAAGCTTGTCTCAAAGCCTACAGCTAAAGCTTTCAAGCTGCTTTCTTACAGCTTTGCTCCTCAGGTGCCAACACATTACTTTTTAAAATTTAAGGGCCTAAAGATCTGAAATCATTGTAGCTATATTATTGTTTCATGAGCATAGGCTGAAATGATCCACCATCTTATTCATTCAAAAAATCAGACCCCTAAAGATATTTGACTTACAGATGAATTGTCTCTTGAAAAATGTCTGTGACAAAACTTGGTGGGTTACAATTACTTCAGAGATATTTTCTTAACAAAACCAATTTTGTCTGTTACCTCTAAAATTCTTTGGAATTTTAATGAGAGACAGCCAGTCAATCTTACATGGATAACGAGGTGAAACCTCTTTTTCTCACTGTTTTTTAGGACAGAATTTAAACCATGAAATGAGGCCTTCCCATTTCCTTATGGATTGTTGAATCTATAGCTGTTAATTACCAGCCTGATGGCAGTTATCTTTAGTATTATTATTGCTATTATTATTAATAAATATTATGGTAATTATAATAATGAAAATAATGCAGTAGCGTCAATTCTAAATTTTCTAAATTTTATTTTTTATGTATAAAGAACATAATATAATTCAAACATACATAAAAGCATCAGTTTCAGGTTTACATTATTGTTAATGAGAGTATAACTGTGACTTTCATCATTTTTGAGGGAAAAAAATTAGAAAATGGTTTTCAGGCTGTGACTTGAAAATGGAAACAGAATCAGTGCCCAGTTTGGAGACGCTTGACGAAAAAATAAAATCCGTAGTGTTGAAGTAACAGCACAGTTTGTCCATATATAACTTCTCAGGTTTTAAGGTCTGTGGGAGAATATTTTTTAATTATGGTGAGGAATAATTAAGGCATGTAAGTGCCAGAGATTAAGATCTCTGTTTAACTTTGATTACAGACCAAAACCCACAATGCAACTTTTGTTGAAGTATACTATTGTGATTTTTTTCAAAGTTTATTTGCATATAGTAGTCACTATACTATAAATAAAAACTGAATAGTCCTTTCACATAATTCAAAAGAATTACATAAAATTTTTGAAATAACAGCACTGCCTTCATTTTGTTTCCATTGATAATACATGAGAGGGGTTTGTTTTGTTTTTTCATTTTTTTTTCCCCCCAGTGAATTTAATGGGAGCAGGTAGTGAATATTTTTGGGAGTTGCATCTGTTAAATGACAGCTCAAGGACATTTTCAAGCAAAGTATTTAATCCTTTGCGTAGTTCTTCTCTATATATAAACACAACCAAAAAATAAAAATACTCTCTGCTTTAAAGAGGGAGCTTTGACTATCTCAAACATTGTCCCAGGCAACATACTCAGGTAGTTTTCTTCTCTGATCTTTTGTGGGTTTTTTCTACCTTTTTTTTTCCCCTCTGTGTGTGTATTTCATATATCATAAATGATTTAGCAGGTGGTGTGTATTCTGTATTAATTTTCAAAAAGAAACAATTGAATAAAACCAAGTCCCAATTTTCAAGGAGGTTTCACAAACAGCAACATTTTTCTGAGTCAGACTTTTTCAATAAATTTCTTTAAAAAGCTTATTTCTTAAGCTTTTTTTTTGAATAATCTGATGGTGTATGATATAATTTAAAAGAAGACCGTCCTTAAACTGAATATGATTTCACAAGGTTTTATACTGTGCTTGAAAAATCTTATCAGAAATTACAAACTCACATTGAAAACTCTCAGGAAGAGTGTTCCGTTTATATCTCTTTAGAAGTAATATGCCCTTTGTATGGTTTTGGTTTCCTAGGCCCCTAAGACATATAAACATGAATAAAAGAAGTAATGATTTCACTCAATATAAGTTAGAAATCAATCCTTCTAAGAATTAACTGGAAGGTAGCAAACAATTTAAAGTTTCACTGTAATTTTATTAATTAATAGTAACTCCATTTCAATTACTGGGAGATTTTTTAAGATTGATTGAGACCTTGAAAATTGAGATCTTACAGTCTCTGACCTTTATCTTTGCCTACAAGGCTTGAGAAGCATTGGCAGAGTGTGTAGAACTGTTCACTTTGTTAAACCGTAGTGTCTGGAGGAGATTTGAAGTGCACTAGTAAGACATAATAATACATTCAAACTTTTCTTCTTTCTCTTGACATTTGAAATATCAAGAGTGCTACATAATCATTTCCGACTCCTTTTCCTAAGGGTTCTTGACATATCTCAAAAGTAGAAAAGGTAACAGTGCATGCAGTTCAAAACTGAAACCAAAACACCTCCATTCCAGCCCACGCCAGGTCAGTAAAAGATGGTTGCAGGTTGAACCACTGTCTTTTGCAATATCATATTTTAGCTTGTTCAGAACTTTTAGGATTTTACAGCAAAACAAAGGAGTTGAGAATTTATTTTGCTTGAATTAAAAAAAAAAAAAATAGAAAAGTACACTAGGAATTTTTGTCACTGTCATGATACCTGCTGTTACTGCAAAAAATCTACGTACCTGCACCGGCACAGGTTGCCCAGAGAATGGGCCATCGTGGGAATGCCTCATTCCCAAAAATGTTCAAGGATAAGTTCGATGGGGCTCTGAGCAACCTGCTCTGGTGGAAGGTATCCCTGTGCATGGTAAGGGACTTGGAACTAAATTATATTTGAGGCCCCTTCCAACCCAACAGATTCCGTGATTCTGTGATTCTATACATGCAGGATTAAATATTTAATCGCACGGCTTTTGTGTTAAAATTTGCGATTTCAATGATGGGCAGCATCCTGTCTTGCTTGAGCTCTGTCTTAATGTTTTGTATGCTTAAAGAGAATAGAATTCTCAAAAGTTATCTTGAAAGAAACCCAGGAAAGCACAAACTATTTTTGAATTCTGTTCTGGGTTAAAATATGTACTCTGAAGCCGTGCTTGTTTTTTCCTTTTCAACTCTTGTTTAAACTTTATCTTTGCCGATTTGACGATGAAATTTATGAAACTTTTGAGATTGGTACATAGGGGGAAGTGTTCCAGATGGTAATATCAACTTGATTAAGAGAAAAAAAACCTGAAAATTATTGCAAGTGTCTGGAGAAGTTCAGAAGAGTGCTCTGAGTAAATTGCAAAGTGATTTCCAGGGTAGAGCATAAAAATTCTTTCTATTTGGAAACATACATAGATAAGGAAAGGCAACAAGGATTTTAGGGCACGTGCCTTGGAAATGCCTTGGGTTTATCTCAAAAAATTTGTCCAGTTTGTTTTAAAATGTTAAAACAGCAAATATGATACAATCTTGCTCGTGAGACTTGGGGGTTTTAGCTATTTTCTCTACCTTCTCTTTTGGAACTAACAAGCGTATGGAATTTTCAACTGAAATGTTTTGAGCATCTGCAGAGTTTGATATGGTTGCCTGGACTTGTTAGATATGTTATGTCGACATACAATTTTTTCTCTTAGTTTTTCTTGAAAGCTGTCACCAATTTTTTTTTTTTTTTTTTAAATCACCTTACAAGTCTATAGACCTCTGGATTTGTTAAGTCACTCTTACACAGCTTCAAATGAACATCAAGCGGTGTGTGAGAAAAAATCCAAAATCCCCTCCTAAAGAAACTAGTCTTTTCTCTAGTCAATATATCCACATCTGTAGTCTATGTTTTCAAAAATGTTGATCCTTAAGACTTGCAAACTGTTTATTTAAAAGGAAAACAAAACACTATGGATGATCTGTGTCATGAATTTCATTCTATTGGCCACATAATGGGCGTGGAAGGATCACAGTCATAGAATCACAGAATCACAGACTGGTTTGGGTTGGAAGGGACCTCAAAGATTCTCTCGTTCCAGTCCCCCTGCCACAGGCAGGGATACCTTTCACCACACCAGGTTGCTCAGGGCTCCATCCGACCTGGCCTTGAACATTTCCAGGGTTAGTGTTCAAATGTAAATCTGCCAAATCTAATACATTTCTCTTACTTCTCCCATTGATCATTTTACTGTGACATATAAGCAGTTAATAGCTTCATTAAAATAATAGTTTTCCACTGTCCTAATCTGTCCATCCTCATTTTCGGGGCAGCATAACTCCAGCAAGCCTTGGCTTTTTGGTCTATCTAGAGGTAACATTTTAGTATTGAATTTAAGTACAGTGAAGAGAAGTAATGCTAATTTGTATATTCTTTCTTTTATGTAGCAGAGTAACTACATGAAATTATTAGTTTTAGATGACAACAAGCTACTTTGAGGAATTCATTTAGCATGAGAGAAAAGACAGACATGAGTAAGGAGGATACTTTGCTTTCTTTTGAAACTGAATTTCTGGGACTCAATTTGAAAATCTAATTAATCTTCCAGGCTTTTTGTTGCTGCTCTTTGATTGGATTTGCTGCACATTCTCAGCTAATGTATAACAAAATGTCAGAATATGAGTACTCATGTAATTGAAATTGCATTCATTTTAGTATTCTTCTTCAGATTATGTGGCAAGTAGGTTTGATGCTATATTTGAATTTTCTTTTGTATTTTAAAAATTAAATTAGTGCTTGTAGGTATCAATTCACTACCAATGAAATTCTTGTAAAAAACCCTAAGAATTTAGTAAGAAGTTGAATAGAACTTCTTTATCTTGATTTTTAATGGTAACATTGAAGTTTCCTGCTGAAGTCATATATCTGAGTCTGGGTTTTGGTTGCTTTCTCAGTTACATGGCATTCGTGGCAGTATTCATAGCATGTACTCTGGGTTCCTCAGTGAGTAAACCCACCCAGTAGTTAAGCCTTCAGTTCCTAATTACTCATTGGACCAAGCCAACTACTCCTTGTGAAGAGGACCTGGTTTCTGCTTCCAAGGTCTTCTTGTTCAGTCTAATTAAAATGTTTCTGTCAGAGTTACTATAACTATTTGCTACAGATTATATATTTCTACATTTCTAATTATGGCTTAAAACTGATGCTGCCATTGCAACAGAGCAGGATCTGAAGGAAGTTATTCTCCACACTCTGTGCAGTGCTGGTGAGGCTGCACTGGGGATGCTGCAGATGGGCACATCGTCTTCAACAGGATCCAGTGAGAAGCTACGGGATGATCAGGGGCACAGAACACACTGGCCTTGAGAAGAAATGAAGGGATCTCGACTTTTTTACTCTAACAAATAGCTTGACATTCCTTTGAAGGGGAATTTCCAAAATGATGGAGCCAAGCTCTTCTCAGTAGCAGCAAACTCAGATGTAGTATGAGAAGTGGCTTGGAAACTCAAATACAGAAGAAATCTTGTCACCAGAAGGACAGTTCAATGCTGAATAGGTTTCCCACACATGTCATGGCTCTTCCACCCTGGTGGTTTTCAGTACTCAGCAGATAAAATGCAAACATGACCCATCCAATACAGGTCACAGCCCCACTTTGTGTGTGGAGTTGAGCTACATTCACACAGAGATTACCAATGCTCTAAACAGCATTTTATGGTGCTACGGTTCACTGATAAATAAAATTCACTAGTGGAAACAGACCTGAAAGCATGTTGGTGACTGAAATAAATTTTAAACAGGTGTCAAAAATATTTTCACTTCTCAAATTTGTATAATGTTACATATGAAACTTCTAGTTTCAATTGGTTTGTTTGTATGTTTTGTTCCTAAGTCAAATTGAATCCAACTTAAAACAATTGTGGCCAACCGTGAACTGATACTAAAAGAAAAATCCCCAAAATCATGCAAACAAACATGCATGCAGTAGTTTTTTAGAAATATGTTTATTGAAAATTAAAAAGCCTGATGCAATTTCCAGGACCATCATCTTCTATTCTGCTCTTCAGTGACTTGTAAACAATATTTTTTAGTACTGGGAGGGCCAGAGGAAAAGGATGACTCTTCCCTTGGATGGATCTGGTTGTACATGCTGCATTGGCAGATGTAAAATTAAGGAAGACTAATTAGTCCTTGGTATTCTCAGAAGTGGTGAGTGACTAATGCAAAGCAGAATTTTGGAAAACAGGATATCTGTCTTCTTGTCACATGGGATTTCCAGGAGGTCTATCTACAAGCATGTGGAATAATCTTAATGTTAAATCTTACCACAGAGAGATGCTATCTTTTAAGTTTGCACTACATGAGTGTAAATATTAAATAGGCATTGGACAGATACTCTGGGTTAAGACATAATTCTCATTCTTTTCACTTTGAATTGTATATCCAGCTTACATTTTCTGACCTTGGGGAAGTCAGCTAACCTTAAACCTTGCAAAACAATCATTGTTTTGAAATCCTTTTTGTGAGAGGGTTCTTCTTTTGATTTTCCATTGATTTTTTTTTTTTCAAAATAATCTGCAATTTCTATCTTCACAACTGCTGGACATTGCCCCAAACTGGCTGTTTTGATTTAAAATGCACTTGAGGAGGTGGTTTCATCCTTATGACTCAGCATTCCCTTTAAAATTAATACTTGACTTAATTCCAGACTAGTACATACAGTTTTCAATTTCTGGAGCCCTTAAGTCTTCACAGAAAATTACTTCCTTACTTCTACTTCTTCAGAGAAACCTCCAAGATAGTTTAAAATCTCTACATCTGGCATGTACAAAAGATTTTAGAAACCTGTCTTATAAAAATAAAAAGCACTCTTTTCTCATCCAATTTGCGTCAAATGAGCACAATGAAATATGCAACAATATTGAAAATGTCTTTCACAGAATAACACATCACAGAGAACAGAAGAAAAAACCGCCTCACTAATAAGTAGGCAAATTTCTTTCTTACATTATACACTTGCACTGATTGCTGAGATGATGGTCTAAAGCAATGACATTTTCAGTCACAAGCAGCCTCAGGCAAACTGAGTAAACTAAATAAGTATGGAAACAAGATATCTTAGGCCGCCTTTTCATGGTAAAGGAAGCTTAGGTGAGATTATCTACCATCCTGTCCAGTCACACCATGAAAACCTTCAGTGATGGGAGCTCTACCACATCTCTAGGAAGGTTGTTCCAGTGATTGACTCTTCTTACTGAACAAAAAAATCTTATGTCAAGATGAAAGGTCTCATGGTGCAATCTGGAGCACTTGTCCTTCATTTTTTTCATGTGATTCCTTGTGAGGAGAGAACCTTCACCCTCTTTGAAACCACTCTTGAGGTACTGGAATACTGTGATGACATTGCTCCAGAGAAAAGGAGAAAATACTTCAGTCTTTACACATTGGTAAGATGTTCAGCTCTTTGACCATTTTCATGGCTTTCCTTTGGATCAGCTCCAGCCTGTTCTTGTCTGCTTTGAGTTGTGGGAACAGGAACTGGACACAGTGCTCCAGGTGTGCCCTGACAGGTGCTGAGTGGAGTGGGATGATCCCATCTCCATCTCTGCTGGCAGTGCCCCTGCAGATGAGCCCAGGACATGTTTCACCTTTGCTGCTGCAGTGCTGCCCTGCTGACTCAGCAGCAGCTTGTGTACATCAGGAGCCCCATGTGGCTCTTTTCTCACTTGATAAACGTCGTTCTGTTCTTGTTAGCTCACTCTTCTGACCTGCCTGGATCTCCCAGTAAGAAATCTCTCCCTTCTGAAATGTCCACCTCATCCCTCAGTTCAATGTCACCAGCCAGCTGACTGAGAATATTTTTGATTCCATCATGCCAATGATATATGAAGATGTTAAATGTCATGGAGCCCTGTATTTATCTCTGAGGGATCACATTTGTGGAAGGATTTCAGCCTGAGCAAACCCACCGATTTTCACTTTCTGAGTACAACATTGCCAAACTCCCTACTCAGCTGCCAGACTATCAATCCACTCTTTGTCTTGTGAGTTTGACTGAGAGAAGGCAGTGGGAAACAGTACCAAATGCTACTAAAGTAGCTGTAATTTCTGTAAAACACTACTAACACTTCTGCTATAGTCTGCTGATTTATGGGATAGTATTAAATTTGCACTTCTAAAGTAACTCTACTTATTTTATTTCCTGACATTATAAATTATGCTTTTGCTCCCATACTCAGTTATTAAATAGCTATAGCAGCTAAACTTGATCCAGGCTAAAATTAAATAGGACTGGTGAGTGTTTTCTGCAGATCTTTTGATCTGTCCATCAAAGAGATGCTCATCTGTAATCAAGATCTAAGCAAATAAATATTTCAGTTTTTTAGGCCTTTAAATTACTGATGATGAAAATGGCCAAAGTGAGGAGCAGATTTTAGAAGGTATTCTATCTAAGGAGATAAAAATCCTGCAGCCCTTGTCTCAACAAGAAGGAGTGTCTTTTCATTCATGATCTGACTGAAGTAATTAGGAAGGAATACACCGCTCACTGAAGCATGCTGCTTGGAGTTAATGGCCTACAGAAAGACGAGCAGTGATCTAGGAGGCAATGAATTCCTGCTGCAGAGCTGTGGGGAGGGCTGCCTGTGCACAGATGGATGGGTGACACTAAATCATCAATAAGCCATGATGAAGAGGCATGGGAATGTTGACTGTTGGTACATCCCTCAAAAGAAACATAGCACTGAAGGCTAAGTGCCTTCAGTTTCCCCCCAAAACCGCCAGAAGTATTACATGTCCTGAAGGCATTTGCCTTTGTATGAATGGTGCATTGATTTTACTTTCCATGCAAAAAATCTCATCTTTCCAAATTATTTTATGATAATCTTAGTATTATACAATAGTTTGAGTTGGAGGGGACATTTAAATGATACCTGGAACAACCTATTCAGGTGTTTGACGACCTTCACTGTAAAAAATTCTTCCTTATAACTAGTGTGAATCTGCCATCTTTTAGTTTGAAACCATTACCTTTTGTTTTATAACTACAGTCCCTTCTAAATATTTGTCCTCATCTTTCATGTAAGTCCCCTCTAAATATTGAAAAGTTGCAATAAAATCCACCTGGAGCCCTCTCTTCTCCAGGCTGAACAATCCAAATTTTCTGAATTTTTCATAGGAGAGCCTGTCCTCATAAGAGTATCTTCTACTGTGATAACCTCTCTTATTAAAGCCATAGAGGCAGTTTGGAGGGGGTAAAAATACAGTTCTCTGCTGCTTGAGTACCGTAATTTTTTAAACTATCACTTTTGCTAAGATGTTATTAGGATGGAAGAATAGGGATTCATCCTCCACAATTTCAAGAATCCATCTACATTTTCAAGTAGAAGCCCATCATGTGACTTTTTAATAAAAATGAAGCCCACTATTTCATCACTGGTACTCAGCAATGACTTCAAAAGCATGAAAGAGACAAAGGTTATAACTGTGGGGAAAACGTGACACTATTTTTCTCCCTCATTTAAGCTCTAATTTTTTTTCTGTCACTCAGCTAGAAATTATGCTTTATTAAGTAATATGTTGGAATCTTGCTTTTAGTAGGATTCTCCGTGCTATAAAGACAAAGGTAAGAAAGGGCAGATATTTCCCTTCATTACAACATGTTTAAAAAGATGTTACCTTTGATCTGGCAGTCCTTGATCTTCCCCATGGGAGCAAGATGGTTGAGGGGTACTTCCTCTTTCTCTGCAAATACAAGACCTCTATTTTATACAACATAAGCTGAGAATGACAGCTAAGATCTCCATTTTCTTTTGATAGAGAAAAGACTTTTAGCCAGGTTTTCAGAGGAGGGACCAGTTATGTGATCAGAGTTGATTCTGGTCACCTCCTCATTGAAGAAAAGAGCTCAAGACTTAGAATACTCTGGGGGGGAGAGCTCACTTTGGCCATCTGCTTAACATATCTGAAATAAAATATTTCCTAAACCAAAGAGAGATTGACAATCCAGCCTTACATTTAGGACACTCTCAGCTAGTCTGAATGTTTAATCACTGACGCAAAGCTGACAGATAGAGTCTAGATGAGAACATGATGTGGAATCAAATATGCCCTTTAAAATGAACTGAGTCTATACCATTCTACATTTGATTAACACTTCCCTTGCAAGGTCAGAACTGAGTTTTTTTTTCCTGTGCAAGGTAATAAGAATTAAATCAATCTATTACTAAAGTTTACTTGACCTAAACTGTTTTATTTTTCTCTGATTTGGATCAATTTATTTGTGTCTTCTCTGAGTAATATTCAGTTTTGGAATGTTTGGACCATTGTAGTCTGAACCCTGAAAAATATTCCTAGAATACCCTATACTCATTTACATAGGTAAGAAATGACATTTCATAGCCTCTTAATCTGAGGAATAATGTAAACTGAATTTTGAACTATAGATTAAATAAAGATAACAGCAGAACCATCTTTAACAGAAAGTGCTGTTTGCTTGAGGTTATTTTTGTATCTAGATGTTCCTCCTCAACAAACTTTACTTCCTGAAACTTCTCAATGATTTTTAACTCAGCTGAAAGTTTGAATTTTACATTCTTAACCAGAAAAATTCTTCCACTTCTGGTGAACCTGTAACTGAAAGAGAAGCTTTGCACAGAGGAATCACACTGGTATCCAACATATAAATTATTCAGTGAAATGGTCAGTATTCACTCAGTGTTTTGTCTCTTTGAGGATCTTCAGGTGTAAATTAAGCAATCTTCTGATTTTTTAAGGAAGATAATAAGCAGTTTTATGTCATTTGATATATTGAAAGATTAAAATTTTTCTTGAATCTGAATTAATTTGGAATTTCACATTGTAACCATTTGGTGGTTTCGTTCTAAGATTTAAAAAAGTTTACTACAGAAAAACTGTAAATGTAGACCTCATTATAATATAACCAGATTCTAGAAAACTGTGTCTTGAACACTCCCTGCATTTAAGAAGGGGAAAAAATAAATTCTTGCACAGAACTAACTGAGCCTGAGAAGAGCAGAGTGAGAATCTGTGAGCATAACAGCCCTGCAGACACCAAGGTCAGTGAAGAAGGAGGAAGAGGAGATGCTGGAGCAGAGATTCCCTGCAGCCCATGGTGCAGCCATGAAGAGTCAGCTGTGCCCCTGCAGTCCATGGGGGTCCATGGGGGTGCAGAGATCCACCTGCAGCCCCTGGAGCTGACCCACGTCAGAGCACAGAAATGCTTGAAGGAGGTTGGACCATATGATCCACTGTGACCCCTTCCAACCTCACCCATTCTGTGCTTCTGTGATATTTGAGAATACATTATGTGTAGGAATGAAAGGCCAAGCAAACACAAATATGAATTAACAACCATGGAAGCAGGAGGCTGAGGTGCCTGGCCCTGGTTTTGCTGAGAAAAACCTTCACAGTGCTAGTCTGAGACTGACACAGGGCAATTATGGATAGCATTCATAACCAAATAAGGTTTTTTTATTCATAAAGTTACTTACAGGAGTATGTTGCTCCTTTTTTTATCTTCTAATATTCTTATTTGGATTATGATTAACACAGGTGTTTTTATGGCTATTTGAGATGACTGCTATTCCATAAGAATAATTAGAATAAATGATATTGAAGGTTTATATGATTGGAATACAAAGTACCACAATCAAAAATAGATACAGCTAAAAAGCCTTGAGGCTCAGCTTTTACACTGAAGTAAAGATAAGACATAAGTGTCCAGCTTTGTAATAATAAGCAACAATAAAAAGAATATAATATACTTTATTATCACTTCAGAAAGGATATTTGACTTCTTATCAATGCCATGAAATGAGCTTTGTATTATTAACATCTGATAGCTTGTCCACATGCAAGGAACTGATTTTCTCAGTGTACTTTAAGACGTATGAATAAGACACAGTGAATAAACACAGGGCAAACAGTGAAAGTCTTCTGTGAGAATTCAAGGTTGTAGTAAATATTAGAAACTTTATTGTTATTTTCCCAGTCCATTTTTCACAGCTCTTTAGCCTCCTCATTAACTTACATATTTATCATGAAATTCAGTGTTACCAGTTAGAATTTGCTAGAAGAGAATCACACTAATAACCAGACTACCTGCAAAGGCATAGGCTGACCTAATTAGTATCATGTAGCTTACTGATTTTTGCTGTTGTCGTTGTTTTTGGGGATTTTTTTTTTTGTTTGGGTTTTTTGTGTGTGTTACTTTAATTCAATAATATTAAATCCATTAAAAATATTTTCTCTTTTTAAAGCATCCAATTTGAGTGGAACAGGGTTGAGTTAGAAGAGCAATAGACTGTATGACTTCATGTCTTAGTGAGTGTATGATGGAAAATTAATTAGAACAGCGTTCATAAATGAAGGTTGGAATTTGAAGAATACAGAAAAGATGATTTTAAAAATTAAAATATTCACTGGTTTTGCTTTTATTCAACCACGTGACACTAAACTGAAAACAGCTCTTTGTGGCTGAATTCATGGTGCAAAATATTTTTGTATGACACAGTATTAGATTGGTTTTCACTAGGTTCAAGAGCCTTTGTAAGTAAAGGGTATTTACAGAAGTTTTTAAAATTTAGTGTAAACTTTTTTAGGAATCTGAATAGTTATTAAGGTTGGGAAAGACCTCTAGGCCGAGTCCAGCCCTTCATGTTGCACTGCCACATTCACCACTGAACCACATCCTTCAGTGCCACATCCATGTTTCCTGAACACTTCCAGGGATGGTGATTCCCCTTCTTCCCTGGGTAGACTGTTCCTGTACCTGACCACTCTTTCAGTGACATTTTTTCCTAATATCCACTCTAAATCTCCCCTGATGCAATAATGCCTTTATTTTTCTGTAAGCTTAACTGATCTGATTTCCAAGAAAACAATTTTTTTTAACAATGGAAATGGTTGTTCTTCACTGTTGTTCACTTGCAAAAATTAGCTGGGACCTGCTCTTCACAAGCTATCAAGAGTATTCTGCAATGCCTTTATATGTGGGGTAAATAATGCCAAATAATCCAGGTAAGAGGATTTCATACTGAAATAATTCTTCTGCTTTCTACACTGATAAGAGCAACCTGAAAAATTAATTTTATTCTTATTTTTATATCAGCTGACTTCAGAAAAAAAAAGATTTAATGTTCTAACACTGAAAATTAAAAGGTTGAGGAAATCCAGAGACTTAACATAAATGAAAAGGGATTAAAAAAGAGATGCAAATGTCAGCTATTAGAGTATTTTTCCCTTTTTAAAGATAAATATGTATATGGTTAAGATATAGTAACGTAACAGTAATAACCACTTTATAATCCAAGCATGCAGAAATCTTATGCATCTTAGTATGCCAACAAAGAGAGTAACTGTATTATGTATTATATAAAAAATTTATAGAAATTTAATTATTCTGCAACCAACTTTATTTTCATGCAGTAATATTAAATCTTCATGTAAATGCAGATTTCACTGGTAATTATGCTATAGAGATCAGATAGAATTTTTAAAGTTTGAAGCCCACACCAATGACTGATATTTCTGTGCTGCGGTCTGAAGACGCAGTGCAGGCAGTGTTGTCAAATATTGCTAAACTGTAAATAAACTATCATGACTTTAAAAGGCAGTAGGTTTAATAAGTTAAATATAATAATAAATTAAATAAGTGGACCTACTTTAAAATATGCAGGTAATTTTTCATATGTTAAATGCTGTCTGAAACTCTCTTGTGTCGATTTTACATGTGAAGGTGTCCTTCAATAAGTTTTCTTTTTGTTTGGGATTCCTGTAAATCTGAACTTTAATAAATAGTTAGCTTAAGTCAGCAAAACAAAAGTTACAGTTCTCCACCTGTTAGTTTTGCTTATCTTACCCAAGAAACAAATCACAATAATTTTCGCATTCCTTCTCACTTGGGACTATTTCACCCTCTGTATCATTAACAAATTACAATTTCAAGGGTTTGGGGTTTTTTAAAACCACTTATACTCTCAACAGCCACTGTTTTGGATTTCTTACAAATCTTATGCAAATAACCCACCATGTTCACAGCTAGAACCAAGAATAAATTGATCAAGTTTCTCTCTGAGCTTTATGATAAAGTAGGAACAAAATTAAAAGCATATAATATAGCATTTTAACTAGAAATATTGTTAATGTTATTAAGCCTTCTCTTTTAAAATATTGTTACAGTCCCCACCACCACAGTCACTTGTAGACATGTCCCTAAGGACTCTTTCTGTACTGAGCTTATTCACTGAAGTTTTATGAAGGCCTTCAAAATTGAAACTGGAACCAAGGTCTCCTTTCTAGCTGATTAGATTGATTTCTTTTGTAATCTGTTTGTCCTTTCTGGTTCAGTGAGCCATTAACTCCTTTATGCAAAGTGAATGAGGACAGGACTAATGACACCTTGTTATAGGAGTCTATAATCTGCTGACCAGGGCATCAACACGTAGGCAGCTTCCAATAATATTCTCAGGTGATTGGAGTGGTAAAGAGGGAGGAATAAAACTCCTCAGTGTGTATTCACAGTTGATTTCTCAAATAAGATGGGATTGAGGAGGTGATAAAGTGTGAAAAGTGAAGAAGTACAACTTCTTTTCCTAGTGCTGTACTTTAGGGCAAGGTGTTGCTTGTGTTACTCTTTGATGTCTTTTTTTTTGGTTGGGGTTAAACATACAAATATATAGATATATATGCATATTTCAATTGCATGTAGTGTTTATTATTAACAACAAATTTAACAACTTTCAACCTTTGTGTTTTCAACCCTGCATTTCAAATGTAGAAGGAAGTCTGATAAGAGGGGAGAAAAAGAAGGAAAAATACACTAAGAAAGGAGAATGATTTATAATCTGGCTCACTCAGATTGCTCATGACACAGTCCCATTAAAAATCAGTATATCCCAGAGAGTTCAGGGGTGCCGCATTTTGCACAAAACCCTAGAAAAAATTGGAAATGTTTAGTTCAGAAGAGGATTCTTGGATTTTTATATGAACAAATGAAAGAATGCCCATGTGAACATGACTCAGAAAAATTAATCCTTTCTTGTTCTTTGAATATGAACTCTCATAAGGAGACTGTTCTCTCATAAGGAAGAGATATATAATATTTCTACATCAAAATAATAGCAACCTTTGTTTTTAGGCATAAGCCCAGAGAAAATAAACTCTCTTGTGGACACAATCCACAGAAATTATTTGAAAAGGTGATCTCCAGAAAGCAGTGAACATATTCCGAAGAGAACAACAAAGCTTAAATTAGTTAGCATGTATATTGTGTGTGTATATACAATTTTGCTGTACCAGAGAATTTCTCTGTGTACTAAATCTCCTAAACAAAAATTACTTATGACTGTTTTTCTTTCCTGGAGTTAATGTTATGACATATTTTACACAGGTTTTTTGTTTTGTTTTGGTTATTTTTTCTTTAGGATTATCATCCTCTCTGTCCAACAAAAAAAAAATCAAAAAACCTAAACATTGAAATATTGACGTGTAAACCCTTTTTTATTATCCTACAGACTGAAATATTCTCAGCACCTTCGGGTTTTTATTGTGCCTCAAATCCTTATGCATGGCAAGCTTTTTATTTTACTTCTACTGCATCTTCTCTGGGTATTATCAGACATATTTTTCAATCGTATTGATCAAAGCATGTTCAGAATATAAGTGTATTTCTTTAGAAATTGAAGATCGCCTCTTCTCTTTATAAAAAAGATGGAACAATATATACGTTTTTTTTTCAGTTCAAGTCCTTCCTTCCCAGCTTCATTTTCACATAATTCATCCTGATGACTAAATGAAAGCAGTAGAGTCTTGGTGGTTTTTCTTTGGATATTTCTTTTTCTTTTTTCATCTTTCAGAGTTATAGAATGTGTGTAGGGTATTTCAGGTTACTAGAAAGCTGGATCTTTGCCCATAGCAAGAAAGTTGGAACTAAATGATCTTTAAGGTTCCTTCCAACACAAATAATTTCTATAATTTTATGATTAAATGGAGCTTAATCAAAGTTGACCTGGAAAATAGGCACTAAACTGCAGATATCTTAGCTCTTTAACTCAGTAGCTAAAACTTTGTTAGTCACAAAAACCGCTAAATATATATCTTGAAATTACTTACAGGTGTATCAGTATAGGCAAAAAAATATTAAACTTCAATTTTAAAGATTTATTTAATTGCTAAACTGTAAAAGCATATAGGAATAAGCATAAGAAAAAGAATTAATATTTTGAAAACAGTTATGGTGTCTCCATCTAACAGATGGTGGAGTTATGTCAAGCTATTTCCTGAGTAAAGAAAGACTTTCATATACTGGGATGGTTTTCACCTTTTAAATGGATACTCTACATAATCTGATTTTTCTTCATAGCTAATAATCATAGTAAATCCTCTATTAGACATCCATAACTTTCTGGCAATATAACACAACTGAAACTATCATCAGACAGAATTAATAGAAATAGATTAAATAATGGAATTGCCTGCCTGCAGTTCCACAAACTGAATTACTGGGACATGATGGTGTAGCTTGGTATTCTAAAGTTCAAGAAACTTAATTGTTATTGAATCATTGTGTGCATTCACAAAATTGTGCATGTCAAAGACAAATTTGCAGAAAATACCAAAAAAAGGGGGGGAGGAAAAGGCATAGCAGAGCTAAAAGATTAACCTGTCCTGAAAGGCATTCCTTCAATTCACCACTTCATGAAAGAAAACACATATCTAAAAAAACCTCAAAAAAGCAACAAAAAAGTATCAAAACAAAAAACCAATATAGAATCATAGAGACACATAAAATGGTGCTTTAAGTTTCTGAAATATAGATTGCCACAACTCTTCAATATACTTTCTATTTTCTAAGATGTTCACTCAACAAAAGATATGAGGAGTGTACTTATAGCTCTGGTGGTCTTTTATTTTATTTCTTTCCTTGATTGCTTGTCTGCTGGGAACTGGACTTCCCACTAAACTCATTTCTGAAAGGTCACCTCTCATCCTGAAAATTAGTTTGTCCTATTTAAGTGACATAATTTTGGTAGTAATTTCTCTGTGAAATTTGATGTCAATTTTAAGGGTTTGAGCTTCAGCATAAAATTTGATAATAACTGTAAAACTTTTACATCCTTCTGAAATCTGTTGGCATTAAGACCACAGTTTCAAGGTAAAAATTGTGTTTGAATTTTTTATCTTCTTTTATTCTTCTGTAAACTCTTGTTGTTGGAAAGGCTATGCTTACTGAGACTTGATGAAGCTACACTTGCTCTGACTTCTCCTTTTATTTCAAAGGTTTTCTTATTAATTTTTTGGATAAATTTTTGGTGAAATCTGTGGATTAGGGCATAAGGTTGTTAAAAATTCAGTAGTACATTCATTTTGATTATTTGAAGCATGGAGATTTGGAGGTAGAAAGACAAGTATAAGAGTATGTTTATGTTTTTGAAAAATCGAAGTGTTCAGATTTTCCTGCACTTCTATGGACTAAAAACTCTGCTTTCACAAAAAATTAAATTTAAATAAAATGTTAATAATATTGTTATTTTTCTGAATTTCATGGCAATTTCATTATCTCTGCTTATATACATTCATTCAGTTTTTGCAATCACTGTTCTTGAAACAGTAAATTTTGAAAGTAAGATGATAATTTGTAGTCTGAGAACACAAACCCCTCGAAGTAAGTCCTTTAGGAGAGCTGGAGTGGCTCAACCATAAATAGATGCTTCAGCCAACCCCTTTGGTAGCTGCTATTGAACACAGTATAAAACACTGAGAAGCACTAAGGTCAGCAAGGTCAAAATGAGTTGATAAGTGAAAGAATATTCAATTATAATTTCTGTGTTCTCGTCTCTGCTCAGTTATTCTGAGAAATTAAAAAGAGAAAAAAAAAGGAGGAAAAAATTTAGCACATAAATGGAAAATAGGTTTATAGGTTTATTATTAAAAAGGAAGGAGTAATATTTAAAAAAACCCTCAATTTGCACAGAATTATTTATTGTACATTAAAATGCTAATTATACTAACTCAGTGTTAATGATGATGCCAGAAGGGCATCAGTTTGAATTCAACTAATTAAATATATCCTAAAGGAAAGAAGGAAAAAAGAATTTTGCTTCTCCAAAGCTTAATATATATAATTAAAATGAGAAGTAATGGTAAAATGTAAATAAAATATTATACAGATCTATAATGGGAAAAGAGTGCTGGAAGACATTTAAGGTATTAGATTTATATTTTAGATGGTATAATAATCTTTTGTCTAGTGCTCAGAGCATGTAAATTTACATAATTTCATACCTAAGTACAAAAGAGTCAGTGAACATTGATAATACAGAAAGTAAATATCGACACACTACACAAAATTTTAGGAAAAAAATCCTTCTCTTGTACCTTGTCATGAGACCCTCAGAAAGAATCCTTTGGGTCTTCATTATGGACAAAGCAAAGTTGGTCTCAGCATGGCCAAAACTCCCTATTAGATCAAATAAACTGTACTTGTTCAAAGAGAATTTAAATAGTTTCTTTGTGATGAATGTGTGTAGACAATAGATTCATCTCCTATTTTATTCAGTTTCCAGCAACTGAGAATGACTGCAATTTGGATGTTAGAAGTTAGTTGGAACAGAGAATAGTGCAGAACATGAAACAAAGCTTAGACTCAGATTGGAAAACAGATATGAACTATTTTGCAAAGAACCTGTGTTATTTTTATTCCAAATGAATTCACAGCTAGACCCTTTAAGCACTTATAAATCAGCAAAATCACCATGGAGCAATGTTGTCTTGTAATCATGCTTTGCATTTAAGGTGAAATTTTAACTGTAATCTAATTTCTTTGGGGGAAAAAATAAAATAAATCAGAACACGTAGAAAATATAGAACTACTTTTTAGACAAACTTGCAAAAGTGTTAAATTTTGTATGCCCTTGTATGCAACTTGTTTAAAAATTTCACATTAGGTTTTAAAATCTTGTCATTAGGATGGACCAGCAGAATTTGCTGTCCTTCATATGCATATTTAATTGTCATTGCCTGCCTTGTGATAGTCATGATGACACATTATCTGCAAAGAGAAACATTTGTCTTATTACTGAAGATTTAAGTGCTTCCACTTGCTTAACATCTGTGAAACTTTTTATGTAGAGGAATCAGCTGCAGGGTGGATTTAATTTTCCTCAAGTAGAGGGAGTGGGAAAATGAGATGTGCTGGCAGCATCCCGAAGTCTTTGCCAGCAGGACCCAGAGGCTCATGGTGGGAATTTCTGTTCTTTGCCACATGGAGCAGGATAATTGTGTCTTATACATGGAGTCCATTCAAAATTATTTTTTAATATGTTTTCCAGTACCTGCCTAATTATTTTCCTCTCCCTGGGCAAGGGGTGAAAGCTGCCATGTACAGTGGTGTGACGAGATAATGACAGTGGTTGCTGGTTGGATCATGCCACAAATTGTCTAATTTTTCCTGTTCAGGAAGGGTAGTTCCTTGTGCTTTTTCAAGGTTGTCATGACATGGGTAAAGTGATTTTTTTCACAGAGTCACTGTGGTGCAGGTCAGGCAAGAACTTGCTTGGCCTCTAGCAAGGCATATGTGGCAGCACATTCCTGTTGTATTCACTGCATCCTCAGAGAGGCATTCCAGGATTATTGCCCCAGGACCTGCAGTGTGGATACAGATGGCATTGTCAAGGTTTTAATAATAGTATGGGACTTCTCCAGTGAGGGGGTAAGTGCTCAGTAGTTGGGAATGCAGCCATTAATCTCTGTTTTTATAAATTTTCAGAATAAAGATATTGGATGTAATAGGACCCCAGGAGCATCTGCATGGAACAGTGCTGGACATTATTTTCTCATCTAGATGGAAGTACTATTTATAATTACCCTCTCCTGAGTTAGACAGACAGCTTTTGATTCATTTAATTGTATTCCTCTTCAAACCAATTTGACTTAATTTCCCCGTAGGATATGCTGTGACTTAGCATCAAATACATTCCGAGAATCCAGGCAAATCTTCTGCATGTCTTTATTATAGTTCTGCAATTGTATCCACACCAGAAGAGTGATTGGGACGGCTCGGGACATTTGGTTTCTATGGATCCATTATGATTCTAAGTTGCAAATTACTTCACTCCTTTCCAAGTAGCAGCTATTAACATTACACATCATTAACAAAAACAGTTATGTGAATGACAGTAGGTGCTAATATCACTTTCTCATTCACACTTTTATATTTTAAGGCTGAAACTTACTAGTGCTAAAGGCTTTAAAGTTACTCCACGCTCTGCAACTTGGTTTCTGCGGTTCCTTCACTGTTCACATTCATCAGGTAAACCAGTCTTGAACAAAGGTAACCTTTGTGGAAGGTTTCTTTACTGCTTGTTTTTAATCTAAACTGTGCTTTCCCTTCCGGTTTAGTTTCACAGCTAATAATTTAGCCTTGGATTTTGGAATACTCAAGTGACCTCCTTTTAGTGTCATCTTCCTTCTTATGATTTTCTGTAACTGCAAGATGTTCTCCATAATTATCCTTCCCTTGAATATCTGGTATTTAGGTCTTTTGTTTATTGGCTTCAGGCATGCAAACCAGCTGCAATCCTCTCTTTTTTTTTTTCCTTGTCTATGCTTCCTCCGTCCTTTAACAAATTTTACTTCTGTTGGTAACACCAAGAACATAAGCGATGGCTTGTATATTAAATCAGACTAGAGAATCATTTTGCCTGGTCTCTCTCTGACAGAGGTCAATATCTAAAACTTCTCAGAAAAATGCAAAATGATGAACCAAATTCTACTTCCAGGAAAGCAAACTTTGAAGGATTACAAATCACCAATAAAATCAGAAGGAAGAAATAATCCTTCATAACGTATTTCAACTATTTCTCCTTCTTAATTAAAGAAAAAAAATGGCATTATCTTATAATTTAGAATAATTAATTTTTAGGTGCTAATTCTTTCTTATAATTGATTGTGCCTGGAAGAAGCACCCTTGGATTTTTAAATGACCTTTGCAAGAAATTTAGCTGTTAATATCTGGAGACAAATGTTTAAAGAGGCACATAATTTATCTCCTGAAACAGATATGGGCCTAGATGTATCCAACATATCACAGAAGCTTCAAGTTTAGGATTCAAGTTATTTAAACTTATTAAAGAAAAAAGAAAAAAAAGCTGTATTTTCTGTAAGGTTTCCAGTAGTTCGGCTATTTTTGAAACAGTTAAAACTTTTTTTTTTAATGCTTTATCTGCATATTTAAACTGCTTCATTGCACAGAAAGGGCCTAGTTCCTAATATTTGATTTGTTTGCGATAATAAAATGTTAAGAGCACTCTAAAATTTTTGGTTCTTTAGCAAAATGTTGGAGAAGTCTAAATGGTTATATATTGCATATGTATATATGTCTATGTAAAGTGCTCATGAATAGTTCCACTTTCTAATAATGAAGTTGTAAGGAATTTAATAAGCTGCCATGATTTACATTTTACATAATTTTAATAATAAACCTTGAAGAGGAAGCTGTATGTACATCCAAGTAATATTATATAGACAACATCAAACAGGTATATGAAAAATAGGAAAAATCTAATGGAAGCTCACTTCAGGACTGAAAAGCAATTCTGGGCAGCAAATAATAATTGTTATGATTCCAACTCACAATATAAGGCCAACTTCATAACTCTTTTTAAAAATTATTCTTATTCTTATTCTAAAAGTATGTGTTTAATTTCCTAGTGGAAGATGAAGAAAGATGATCTTTTCTCCCCCACAAACAGAACAGCGGTTTCCAGGAGCTGTAACTGAATTTTTACCGTATTGTTACCATTACTGTATGGAAAGTGTCTTTTTAAAAAAAAAAAAAAAAAAAAAAAAGTCAAGGGCAGGCATGCAAGGTAAAGCTTTATTTTTGGAGGGGAGGGGAGATATTTTTGTGAAGAATAGAGAAGATAATGGCCGAAATCAAAGAAACAAACTTATATATATGCATATGTATGAGGAAAATGTGAGAATTGGAAAAGAAGTGCTAAACCATTTTCACATTCTTAGGTAGAAGAATGGAAATGCAAATTTGGGACTACTTGTAATGAAAGCTAAGGAAATAATTGTATAAAAAAAAAATTAGATCTAAATAATACAATTCTTAGAGTTCAATATAATGAAAAAATACTAATGGCATATTAAAAATAGATTCATAACCATAACATTATATGGCCATAAGTTGAATGAGTGATGATCAGCATACTGAAGATGGTTGCTACTTACTGCCATTCATATCTCTGTGCAAATATGGTTGGTTTTTTTTCTAGTTTAGGGTGTTAGTGGCATTACTGACTTGTTTGCTTGCTAATTTTTAATTGAGGCTGTTTTCGTACTTTTGTTTGGATTTTTTAAAATTTAATTTTCCCGTAATTTGAGGCTGTTGCCTAAACTAGTCCATAAAGAGCAAGATATAAAACTTTCACCTTACAAAGATCCCATTGTCAAGATGGAACTTAATGTAAACTGAAGGAAACAAGCAAATAAAAAAAAGCAGAAGCAAAGGCTATTGGAGAAGGATTAGAAATTGGCAGAGAGATGTGACTTACTGAGGTGAGTGCTGAATACAAAAAAAAAAAAAAAATTGGCCCAAAAAGTCTAGGTGAGAACTTAATATACAAGAGAGCTCATGTGAACCAGTTTTCTAATCTTCTTAAAAAGTACAGCATAACTCAGCATCAGGGTAAAGTACAAACTCTTTTGTAAGGACACCAGGAAGTTTTGACTTTGGGACTAGCAATGTGATTTTTTGTTAATGGATTTAGAAGCTGAAGTTAATAGCTGGGAATAGCAATTATTTTTCTGAAACAATCTGAGTTAGTTAAACATAGTCAGTGACTGCATGGAGATAATATTAAAGTCCCAAGACTGGAATACAATAATTCTTGTGTATCCAAAGCATTACCTGGTGAAAAGCAAGAATGGTAAATATTTACCATTTGTTTAATGGAATAAGAACATAAACAAATATCTATTTCAAATGACCCATGTGTAACTTCTTAGGAAATGGATAAAGGAAACTAATGAACAAAAATTTAAAAAGAACATCAATAAACAAATATGAAGCTGTTTTTTTCAAATAAGATGATTTATAAATGTAATCTCCCATTTAGGTTTGCAGTCCACACTTGTCAATTCCCCTACAGGGCTGTGTTTGGTAACAATCCTGTGAAATTACTAAGAGCTTTAGTTAACAAACAAGTGTTATTGCATTAAGGGACTTAGTGACTTTCTTAGACAATTTGCAAAATATATACAAAATAGAGAATTTGGATATATTATTGCCCCTGACTACCACTTTTGAGAGAAGTTTTATAGCTGTGATTTACTTCAGCTGAACATCGTCCTTTCATTGATTTCTACTTCTTAGTTATGTCTTGAAATTGCAGATGTAAAAGTTTTTCCAGTTTTAGACTTTCACTTAAATATATAAACAAGAAGAACTTGTTGCGTTCTTGCAATTCTCTTTATTCTAGTATTTTTAAACAAATGAAACTGAAATGTCCTTGTGTAAATTAAGCTGCATAGTATAACTCAGAAAAATCACTTTTGCATCATGCCTCCTGCAAAATCAATAACACTTATGGATACCTCGAGAACATTCATCAAAACAATTACATTTTTATGCATTACATGAAAAATTTGGATAGGATTGGTCCTGTTAAATTATGGTGGGTTACTCTATAAAAGCATAATAAATTAGGGGTTTCCATTTTATTTAGTTCTGACGTTAATATGTTTGACCTTACTCCAATCAGTCACCATTGGAAATAATTTTAAGATCATAGCAGTGGTTTTAAGGCATCGCTGTATATTCCAGTATTTTAGATACAGAATTGTATTTTTCATTTTCTTTAACAGCTATTTGAAAACACCCAACAACTTTGCTGCAGAGGGTTAGTATATTTAGAAAAGAATCTTATGAAGGAATAAAACTGTTTCTTTAATAATATATGGATTTTTTCTTGTGTCACTTATATCCACAGCAAAATAATGCCCAGTTCTGAAAACTGTTAAGATTGTATGGAGCAACTTTATTGCAAAATAAAGAATTCTCTAGTAAAGCTTCATTAATGAACCCTGTACTAGTTGAAAACACAGTAATAATCCTGAAAGTCTTCTTTTCCAAGATGGAGGTCTATGCAACAAATTTATGTTTATTAATCTCATATTTCAGGTAGACTATTGTTTATTTGAAGGGACTAGAAAAGAATAATTGAAGTTAAGAGAAAAAATAACTTGGCTGATATGCTTTTGAGTAGAAATGAACCATATATGGACATAAGAGGTAGGGAAGATTGCACTCCATTTTTTTATTGCTACTTGAAAAAGAGAAAAATCAAGTTGGTGATTTTTGTTCTACTTCTGATAGGGTTTGAAGATGAGACTTGAGACAGGCATAAATTGACTCTGTCTAAAGAGTAATTTGGGTTGATTTATTTTTCTTTCTCTGTAATGTAGAGAGACCTCTACTTTGCCTGCTATTTGAGAAACACACATATGAAAGCAGAGGAAAAAGTATTTTTCATGAAGAGAGAAAATTTATTCCTGATTTTTCTACACTTCTCAGAGGTTGTATTGATTTATAAGGTTTTGAGATTTCCTATAGATTTTTTTTTTCCTATAGGGTATTCAAAAACACTTTTAACTTTGTGTGTGAATGAAATAAGCATTTGAGCAGATGTTTTAGAAACCTTTCAAGGTTGGAGATCTTTGGAACAGTCAGAGATGCTCAGATCTGTATTTGATTCCTTGAGCTTACTAAAGCTGGACCTGGGCTTATTTGTTACCCTGAAGAAGAGAAGGCTGTGGGAGGACTTAGTTTGCAGATTTTCATATCTAATAGTTGGATAGAGGAGATGGTATCTGATTCTTCTTAGAGGTGAACCGTGAGAGGATATAGTGCAACTCTCGCGAGTGGCTGCAAGAGAAATCCGAAGGTAACAAAATCCTGTAAAAGCATCATTAGGCACCGGAAAAGACTGTTTGGAGAATGTTGGTGTATATCCATTCTTGGAGCTTTCAGAATTTATTAGCCCTGGCCAAGATAACCTAAATTTTGGTTAGGTTAAGTTAAACTTCAAACAGGAAAATGCATGCAGTGACTTCCAGAAATCCCTTCCAAATCTACAAAACTAACTATTGTTTGAATCTATGTAACGAAACACTTAAGAAAGTGTGCAGGCATTTGTTGAGGTTTGTTTGATTATTTGTTTCATTTGTACAAATAATGTACTACTGTGAAACGCATTGTCTCTTTGTAGTGTTCACATACTGTTAGTTTTCTTGTTACAGTCACACAAAATTGCACATATAGCTCTAATCATATTGGATTCCCTCAGAAATATCTGGTTTGGTTAATTGCTTCCTTATTAGGGCTCTGATGAATAGCTGCAGTCACTGAGCTAGTAAATAAGTGCAAAAACTTTGTCCTGTAGTGCTTTTTTTGTTGCAACCACTGCAACTCACACATGCTGACTGGTTCATGTTTGAGTGCCAGCATCAGGCTGAGCAATTTCATCTACATTCAGATCACAAAATCCATCTCTTTGCAAGCCCTGTGGAAAGCATCCATTGACGACAAAATAATTTAGGTTGGAAAAGACCTCTGAGATCAAGTCCAACCTTTGACTGATCACCGCCCTGTCAGCTAAACCACAACAATAAGTGCCACATCCAGTCATTTCACCTCCAGGGATGGTGACTCCACCACCTCCCTGGGCAGCCTGTTCCAATGCCTGATGACCCTTTCCATGAAGAAATTCCTCCTGATGTCCAGTGTGAATCTCTACTGGAGCAAACCGAGGCTGTGTCCTCTTGTTTTATTGCTGGTTGCCTGGGAGCAAAGCCCATCCCATACCTGGATCCACTCTCCTTTCAGGTTGTAATAGAGTGACAAGGTCTCCCCTGAGCCTCCTTTTCTCCAGGCCAAACACCCTCATATCCCTCGGATGCTCCTCATAGGACTTCGCCAGCCCCGACAATCTTCTCTGCAGTGACTCCAAAACCTCAATGTCTTTCTTGAAGTGAAGGGTCCAGAACTGAACACAGTCACTGAATCTATTTCCTACATAGATTCTTGCTCCACTGCAGACAGAAAGTGTGTAATTTCAAATATAAAGATTTTTGTATTTGAGCCTGATGTTAACAATTTTCCAATGGCAGCATCAATTGTGAACTCATTCTGTTAAGGATTATATCTTTTGTAATTTGTTTGATACCTTTCACACATACCTTTATCTAGAGTCTTATTTTAACTACTGCTGATGGCAAATAAAAAGAACACCACTCTGACTGCATTTAAAATGTGATTAGACCAGTCTTCTCTTCACTTGTCATCCGCAGTAGTGGTCCGGTGTATGAGCATTCTGACACTTAAAAGCACATTCTGGAAGTGTGGTGTTGAGTGAGATAAAAAAGGAATTCAGCAGCAGTGAAATTGGTTCACTTAGTGTAGTCATTACCTCACAAGTCTTGTAGCACTGATTCATTGAAATTCCCATCTATTGCCATCAGTAGCTGTGGAAACTCTTATCCGATACAAGTATTGTACCAATTCTTTCCAGCTTGTACCAGGATTGCATTTTGACAGCAGAATTTAATTCTAGCAACTTGTCAAAACCAAGATGATATGCAAAGAATCCTCATCCTAGCATGACTTTATAGCTTAAAAATGCCACGACTGTTTTCTGTTTTCAAAGCAGGGGAGAAAGTAAAAGCTCTAGAAGACATAATTCATACACAGAAAAATAAAACAAAGTTTAAATTTTAAACCTCCTTTTTATATCCTCTCATAAAAAGTATTTTGAATGTTGTCCTACAACTGGATTGTAGATTCAATTATCTTGGGGCCATTTTGCATATTATTGTTAGAAGTAAGCTGCAAGCTTACATATTTTTGGGGTTTTGTTAATTTGGTTTGGATGTTGTTTTGGATTTGGTGATTTTGGTTTGTTTTGGTGTGGTTTTGCAGGGGTTTGTTTGAAAATGTGATCTGCACATGCCAGACAAAGAAAGCACTAAATTTGAACATTTTATTTTCCATGTTCCAGTTATCTGGCACCAGCCTGTCAGGAGTAATCTTATTATCTCTGGGCTTTTGTCTGAACACTGAGCTTCATATTTTGCCAGTTAAGTTTGTCTCAAATTTATTCTCCTGCTGTTCTCAGTCTTAACTGAGCTACTGACAGAAATCTTTGCTGGTTATTTTCTAATGTCATGTTTTCATTAATTCCCTCTTGCATTCTTGCAAGCAGGCTGACAAGAATACATAGATCAGAAAGCCTGCTAGTATAACCTCTCAGTTATCAAATCCCACAGTCTCATTCCTTTATGTACTTTCCAATTTCAGTGAAATTAAAAAAAAATCCAGTTATTAACTTACTCAATTTTTAAACTGGCATTAAAGGAGAATAGGTAGCAACGTTCTGTTTAAATATTTTATGCATGTGCAGTTTCCAGAATCAGAGGAGAAATGAATGGTTTGTATGGCACTACACAAAATGGAAAACAGAGGAAAAGAGGTGTTGAAAGCAATTTTCTTTTTCTTTGTCAACCATAATTGGTCAGAGTTGCTTAACTTTATGTCCTTTGTAATCTTTTAAATAAACTTGGATAACACTCAATTTCAATTGTTTGTGGGTTTTGCATGACATCTTTTGATGGAAGTATTCTTCCCTTATGCCTCAAAATTTGCGGGTTGGAGATCTCAGACAATTATCATTATCAGACAAATCACACACTTACTGCAGTCACTCACTTCCATCACTGCATGATGTCAGCCAGAGCTCACTCAAATCTTCCCAGCAAAGCAAGTAAAATTCCGGTTTATGTTCAGTGGATTTAGGGAAGATAAGAGGAAAATAGCTCAAGGGATGGAAGCTGTAATTTGGAAAGGCCAGAAGGTGGGAGTAGGTGTAGCCTCAGCTCTGAGCAGGACAGGAGTGTTGTGGGCATCGGCAGGACATAAGGGAGCTGTAGGGAGGATATTTAACACTCTCTTCTCTAACTAGATTAGGATCAGAAAGTGTTTGATTTTACTTTCAATTTCCGGGGGATTTCAATTACCAATGGAACCCAACATCTATTAATTTATTTCTTTATTGGGGATATCCAGAACATAAAGACATTGAAATAGGGGCCTAGTTAGTCTGCAAATTTCCAAATCTCTATGCAGTATCTACTTCCCTTTTCCAGCGTAGCATTTTTGGTGAGCTAAAAATTCCAAACATTTTTTCTATCTCAAACTCTTTTTGCAGTTTCCTTTTCTGAACCCTTATTTACCATTCTGTTATGTCAACACATTTCTCTCCACTCTTTAATTTCCTATTTTGCCCATCTTCCTAACCTGTGTCTTACTCTATAAATCACTGATGACAGAAACAAGCCCTGTACAGAGTGAGGTCTTGGAAATGCTTGATTTTCTGGAGAAATCACTAAGGGAAAAATGTTGAACAGACATAGACATGTGTCAGCTGGGAAACTTCCTACTGTGCAAGGCAAACATTTTTGTACAGATTTGCTTTTACGTGCGTGTTCCTTGCTGTTGAACTCAGAACAGGATTGGTTTGGGCCTCAATCTACATTAAGTCATCTGAACTATCTGTGAGTTACAGCTTGGCTGCTTCTGCACAGAAAAATTTCAGGGAAATCTTCCAGCATTTTCATGATTACCTGAAATAAACACGTTTGTTTCTCTACCATCATTTGTGTAGCTCTTCCTGCCTGCTAAGCAACCCTCCCTAAATCAAACTGGAGTAATCAAGTTCTTTCTTCCTTTACCTTTTGTTTTTGTTTTCAGAACATTTACTTTGTCATTAAACAGGGCATTTTTTTTTTCCACGATATCTTCAGGCTGCTCTCGAGTGATTCACTTGTTACATGAGGTATTAAGGCTATGAGCCCAAACAACAGGGACAGTGAGAATAGAATTAGTGTGCTTATTTTAAACTTGCAAAGGTTAGTATTCTTCAAAAATTCCTTCATCACGAAAAATTTCATCATTGAAAATATTGTTAAGCACCTCAGCTGCCCAGGGAAGTGGAAGAGTCACCATCCCTGGAGGTGTTCAAGAAACAGCTGGGCATGGCATTTGGTGCCACGGTCTGGTTGACAAGGTGGTGATCGGTCAGAGGTTGGACTCGATTATCTTGGAGGTCTTTTCCAGCCTTAATGAGTCTGTGATTCTGTGATTAACAGTTTCATTAGGTGAATGCCAGTGTGTATGTTAGAAATAAATTGTTATTTATGGGCAACAATTTCGAATTCATCATTCAAATTAATTGTAGAGAAAAAGAAACATTGTGGAACCATTTATTACTTCACGGCAGCAGCCTAGTTGCGCATTTGCACATGCAATTATATCTTCAAAGGTTTCTGCTTCATAACCTTTTCAACAGACTGGGGGCTAATTAATTCTTAAGGAATAGTCCTCTGATCATAGTTGAAGGTGATCTGTCTTTTTTTGTACCTCAGACTGACTTGTGGTATTATGAAACTCTGCATCTGCTTCTTAATAGTCATGTCATACTGCATTAAGTCATACAATACTATCCTGAAAAGATTGATGCAATGATTTATCTCATGTCATATCTTGATGTGTCAGTCAAGGAAGTAGAGCATATGCAGATGGATCTTATCTGTAAAAATGGCTTGTATATAAGGAGTTTTAAGAAAAAAATTCATGAAAACCACAGAACTTTAGAAAAATTGCTTTTGTACTAAGTATAATGTTTAGAATTATCTGTTAGATTGTCATATCTTTGATAAGATATGATAAAGTTGTTTAAAACAGGAAAGTAGGATACATATGACCAATAAATAATCCTTGCTGTAGAAAGAACTGTTAGGGATTCATTTTGAGCAATGCACAACAGGAATCTTCTTCATAGTAACGTTTGAGGCCCTAATGGGGTCTAGCACTTTAAAATATAAGAAATAAGTGCAGTTTTTGGTAGGGGATATTCAAGCCAAAACTGTCTTTTGGTATATTTCTTCTTGTTTGATATTCCTGGTGTCAATTAAAAAACAAACAAACAAAAACAAACAAACAAACAAAAAACAAACAAACAAACAAACAAACAAAAACCACAAAGACATTTGGGACGAAACCTGAAAGCTTTTTTATAAAATTTCATTTCTAAGATAAGCAGTAGATGAAGTTATCTGAGCACAAAAGAACTTAGAACTGCCTGTTAGGTCCTAGCTACCTTAAATATATAAAACTTCATTTTTTGGTGGTAGATAATAAATTTTCAGGCCCATTTTCATGGCTAATGAACTGTTTCTTCATTATGCCTAAGTATGTGAGCAATAAACACCGGTGGCATTTTTGGTAAGGATGGTTGGCATCTATGGATCTGTCTTTGTCTCCTGAGCTGAAAGTTTTTGTGGTAAGGATTCAGTCATAAAGGTTGTGCAGAGTGTTTGATGGTGTCTATGACTTTAAGCTCCATTAAAAGATTTTGAGGTCTCAAGAAGAAACAACTGCTTAATGCAATTATGTAAAATTTTATTTTGTACAAAAATGGCTGTAAGACACTAAGGCTACAATTAGCCACCAACTTTAATTCCATGTCCTAGATTTTTGAAAGTCATTGCTCAGGATGGTTTCTTATTTCCATGTTCTAATGCCATTTCTTCTAGTTATATTTTACTTTTCCTGTAATTACAGCATTTCTTAGAGAATAGTAACAGTTGCTTGTTTTCAAGGTAAAAAATACTCAATATTCTCAATTGTATATGTTTTAGCAGATATTCTGAAGACAAAAATGGCCTAAGGCAATGCTGTTGATGGATATCTGGGTTAATGTGCCAATGTACTAATTAATTTAACTACATCACAGAAATTTGCAAGGAGCTGGTTATAAATGACTTATATTACAGATAAAAATCGTGAAATTGGGAAGACTCCTCACAGGATTTTAGTCCTTTGTATAAATACAAAATATCATTGATAATAAGGGGGGAATTTGCACATAAGAGGGTGATAATAGTTGTGTACTTCCATAGAAGTAATGTGGCACTAGCACATTTTTCATATTTTCTGTCCCAGTTTTTTCCTGCCCTGGATTTTATGGATATCACATAATTAGAAAATCACCCTTATTTCCGTGTTCTATTTTTACATCAAATGTGAATCAATTTCTTTTGCTGAAAGAAACATTAGAAACTATGTTTGAGAACATTTAGAACATTTAGAACAATCTCAGCTACAGTGACAAATGTGCTTTTAAAATACCTCAAGCTTTTTGATTTAATCATAATAAGTAAAAGTCACAGTGGTTGATTTCTTGAAGAAAAAACACACGTCATTCCCCTACCCATTTACATGTGTAGCTTCTAAATTTTCTGTCTACTATGGCCACAAAATATTAAACAGATAAATATACTGTTTGATGTAGAAATCACGGGTTTTTTAAATGATTAATTGAACTTATGTCTTCCTGTGACAGTTACAGAGTTAGATGTACATATGGTCCATATTAAGATTTCAGGGTGACCAATGCATGGAGATTTTTTAATGTCATAAAATCAAGACGCCTTCAAGAAACACAGTGGTCAGTAGATAATAGTGAGACCAAAGGCCTAAAAAAGTAATGAATATTTAATTAAACTATTACTAAATAAATAAGTGGAAGTATTGTCCATATGCATTCAGTTCTTCAGAAATTAATAGCAGGTGGGCAGCAATGTAGGAACATCTCCATGTAGCAGAGAGGATAAGAGCGATAGGGCTCTTGTTCAGCATCAGAATGAGGATATTAAAAATCAAATAACTTCTAAAATTCGTATAAAAGCCTTACTACTTTATTTTGGCTTTCTTATGATGGGATTTTATTTTTTCACAGAATAAACGTATAAATCTTAATAACTTTTTTACCACATACTGTGGCACATCAAGTTTCTAATAACAAAAACTAAAAGTGATTATCTTTATGTGATTTAATGTTTCCCTCTGTTTATTTGGTATGGCTTTGATAATGGAGTTTATGAACTCTGTTGTCTCTTGAGATTCCTACTAGGAAAATCTTATTGCCAGCTAACTAAATCTTATGTTTTACCCTAAAAGCTGTTACATGATCTAATATATTTTTTTAAAAAAAGATCTCAGAAAAACTTGGTTTTGTAATTCTGCTAACACTGGGTTGCTCTTTCTTGGCTTTTGACTCAAGAAATACAACATTTCGTAGCTCCCTCAGTTTACCTTTTTTAACTTCATACTCAAATAAGAATGTCACAGAAGCAAATAACAACTAATAACCATCCAGGAATTTTATATTTGTTTTGGTTCAGGTTGAGTTGGGTTGGGTGGTTTATTTTTAATTCTTCTGTAGCAGATTTAGCTCCATTTTAGTCTTTGTTTTGATGACAGAAAAGCCAAAGTCATGTATGGAAAGCTGATGTTTCATAGATTGAGGACAATTGCTCTACTTCCTTTGCTATTTCTCCTTGGAAGGCCTTTTGCCAAGATTCAATAACAATGATATAATAGGTAACTCTCTATGTATAAAGAGGAATAGCATATAAAGCCAAGGAGTGTCATAAAACCATGTCTGATTACAAAGGCCCAAGAATCTTGTTGTCTCCTCACAAGTTAGTTGAACTCAGAACTGTACTGCCCACTAATAAAAAAGGTAAAAATATTAGAAAATTTTGTGTTTTGTGGGTGAGCGTTACAATTTAAGTTGTATGGTTGTGGGAGCAAAGGTAAAATCACTAGAAAATAAGGAATAATGGCTTAACCCTTGTCCATGGCAAGAGACCTTAGCTCATTAATACCAATTAGTCTTCAGTGTAATGTCTGATCACTTAAGTGGAAGGTATTACTTTGTAATTTGCTTGATCATGAAGGAAATATCTTGGAAGGAAGTGAGTACCATGGCATATTCAACCCCTTTCTGCTCTAACATAACTTATTTCAGTGCCCAGATAGTTGAAGTTTAGAGCAGAATTTGCCACTGTAACTGGCACTAAAATATTCTTTGATTCTTTACATCTTAGAGCTTGTAATCTCTGAATTTCTGAGGGTGACAATGATTTTATTAAGTCCTGCAGACTAATTTATCCTATTCAAGTCAAGTACATCAGAATACTGATGTAGCTGAAACTTGAATAGGTTTCTCACCTCTCTGACATCAGCAGTTGCATTAGCTGGTTATTTGTTTGAAGCTGCTGTGAGAGCATTTGCAAAAAAAAGGGGGGAGTAAAATAACTGCTCATTACAATTTTAAACTACTTGCCATTCTAGCATGTGGAATATTAGATTTTCTTTATAAGTGTGAAAAAGAAAGAATGAAGAAAAATGTGACCTGTAACAATTACAAGAACTCCGTTTTGAAATTACTTTGAATAGCAATTTTTTATGCTGCTCTGAATCAGGAAGAACAAATTCAGCGTTTGCCTCTCTAAAGTAGAAGAACCTTACTTAATATACTGTCATATGTATGTGACCACACCTATACTCGATATGTAGGTTTATATTCCCTCTGTGAACATTTCAAACTTCATCAGTAACTAGACATGAGTGTTTGGTCCTTTTTGCTTCTTAAATTTAATTATCAAACATCCTTTTTTCTCTATCTTAGGCAATCTATTTGTACATCATTCTATTAGCCTTTTCTTTGTAAATTTGGAACACACTTGCATTTTCAAATGCAAAGATTTATAAAGTGTCACTTATGAAAAGTTATATGGGATTTGAAGTGGCAAAATATATATTTCCTTAAGAAGTTTATACATTTTGTCTTTTTTGTTCTTTTTTGTTCTTTTCCCTAATCTTAACTTCTATTTAACACTTAGGCATAGAAGACCATCATGATTTTTTTGTAATGTATGAATGTCAGGTTAAGGAAATAGATGATTGTATGGTAGCTCTGAATTCTCACAACCCTTTTTTAAGGAAACCTACTCTGTGAGCAGAACGAAGAGGCAACAGGTAGGTGAAGATACACAAGAATTGCCTGTAGGCTTCCAATATGTTTTTAGATTATATTCTTAAAATTTTAATATGATCTGACTAAAATACTAGTGAGTTTGTCTCCTGTGTTGTGTTAAATTTAGCCTGAAACCTTTCTACTAAGATCTTCAAGCCATATGGTCTTGTTAGCATTTAAATAAGAGACTTCCCAAGAAAACTCAGATGCAACAGCAGAAGGCTGTTTCAGCTTCATTCCCTTCTGTTTTTCTCAAATTAATCCTTGTTTTGAACAAAGGTGCTGGCAGAACTTCCTTCAATTATATTTCAATGGAGTTTCAAATAATTTGATATTTAGACCTGTAGCAGAGTAATTTGTAACCTTAGTGTTATTTCATTCTCTTACAGAAAAGTGACTGATTTTAATGGAATGGGAGTGTTTTCTTGAAATTGTATTTTTGTTTGTTTCCTAATGATCTTAAGTCCATATTGATGATTGCTAGGTATAGGTGATGAAGTGTTTATCTTTTCTGAGATAGGCAGTGTTCCTAGGCAACATGTTTGTCTGAACATCAAGAAGGGGGGACCATAGATGGAGAAAAAACTTGTATTGTGTAGAAATTACTGCAATAACCTTCTATATAATTGAGTAAAATACGTTTACATGCTATATGTATTTTACAGTCATCTCTGGTAAAAGATTAATAATTTCCTATTAATATTTAAAAGATAAAAGCTAGTCTGAGCAAAATCCTGACTCCCCACAAATTCTGTATTTGCTTCTAGTACTTTTCAAAGCACTATGATAAAATGGACAAACCAATTAAAAATCCCCATAAATTATTGACGAGGGAGAGTGGAAAAAGAGGTAGTTGTGCATGCAAAATCTGTATCAATTTCAGTTTTTTTTATATTGATGTTTACTAATGGAAGACTGGTTTGGATGACACTTGGCTTTGAGAATTTAAAATTTGGCTTTAGATGTTGCACTTTTTGGCCTAAACATCATTGGTGATACAAAAAAAAAAAAAATTGGACACCTGTTTAGATAAAACTGCCAAGTCCCTTAGCTCCTGTAGCTTTAAGACTCCTTTGAAATGTTGCTGAGGATTTTACTTTTTTAATAAATATGGAGGTATTCAAAGAACTGGGTTTGGTTTGTTTTTTGGAGTTTTTTTGTTGTTGTTGTTTTTAAGCCTGACACAAAATTATCTGTTAGTGGGAAAATCATATTTAAAAATTATCAAAGATATATTAGTATTTTGTAAGGGTTTAATACTTTGCATTTTAGAAACCATCAGTTATTTCAATCAAACATTAGTGATTTTAGGGCATGGAAAGATGAAGGAGGTGTTTTGATCCTCCAGTTTAAAGATTTCAGATTACTGTATGCTGATGACATTAAATATCTTCATCCTGTCTTAAAATAGAAATGCAATTTTCAATCACATTGAAATTAGATTATCTGAGACTGCTTTGTTTTCTCTGCCAATTTCCAATGGAAATAAAAGGTATTACCTGTGATCTCTAAGATTTATATTGAATATTCGCACACTGTGCAACAAATTGAAAAATCACTGGACTTCTAAGAGATCCATTTAAATGAGTAAGTGATTCAGCTTCTGAAGTAGGCAAGAATATTGATCTATTTTTTCCAAAGGTTAAACTTTCAAATGATCTGCCTGAGGTTTACTGCCTGGGGGGATCAGATTCTTCTACACTATATGCATGAACAGGAGTGTACAAATCATAAAAGCATTCCATATGTTTGCTTTTATCTCCTATTACAGATCCTAGTTGCTGCATCTTTACCAGTAGCCCCCATAATTTAATGTATTGAAGGTATTTTTAAAACAACTTGAAAGGGAAGAGAGTAATGCCTTTACGATTCCTTCAGAAGGGTAAAAAACAAAAGAAAATCCTGTTCTAGCATAAGCCATTCCCATGGGATGCAGTTTCCCTCAGGAAATATCCACCTACACCACGGGTATCCTCCACAGGGTCCATCATTGACCTCTCCGTGGTTTGCAAAGCAATATCTGCTCCTCTTTGGTCTCTCCAGGAGCTGTGGGGAGAACTCTTCTCCAGCACCTGGAGCACCTCTCCCCTTCCTCTTTCTCGCTCCTCAATTTTTTTTTCACAATGAGCAAATAATTTCATTAATTTCATTCAAAGATTTCATGATTAGTTAGTACAAACAAGCATATTATGAAATTTATCTTTGCATGTCAGGAAACCAGAAATTCTGGAATCTTCCCGAGTGATATAGCTGTATGGTCTTTGGAACTTGAAAATGTATAAAATCATAAAAATTATAATAACACTGTCAAGTGAAAAATAATTTACAGTTTATTTAGATTAGTCATTTATTTAAGGATCCAGACATTTTTGGCACCACTGTTGGGTATCTGAAGAGATTTCCAGAAATTATTTTGCTGACAGAGCTCTGACAGGTGAAAAAGTGAAGCCCTGTCTATCAAATATGACATTTCATGCAATTACTCTTCTGAATGCCATCTTTCCATAAAAAGCATTTCCCAATTTCTGTTTGTGCTCTGTCTACATTGTTTTTGAAAGGCATCCTCTGATCTTGTCTAATTTTTGCAAGGGTGATTGGCAGGGAGGCCAGGACATGCCCCCAGTGGTCAGTGACCTCCGTGTGACTGATAAGGATTGGCAAGTCAGCAGCTGCCAGCAGAGAGTTGCCTTGGAAGGATTTGGACCACAGGCATCAACTTAGCTGCAGTGTTTTGGTTTTTTAGAGTGTCCTCTCCTGCCCTCCTTTGGTCGCTCCCAGGGGAATGATGTTGGGTACTGTCTCTCCAGCTGACTCATGGAGTCTGCCAAGTGAAGTGCGCCTTTCTGAAGCCTCTACAATTTTCTGAGATGAATATTCTTTCTACTCTTTCTCAAATCAGCCATGTAAGTAAGAAGCCTAACCCAGTACTTAATTAAATCATCTGCATGAGGTTAATTTTCTATTAGATTAACATTTTCCCAGTTCTGAGGAGTCTGAATTGTAAGTCTGTGTAAGCAACAAGATTTGTCAAATGCTACTTTTTACCTTCTCACCAATTATTACTAAAATCAAAACAAAGCAAAAATAAAACAAATTACCCTTAAAAGGGTGAGTAAATAAGATATCTCAATTACTAATATTTACTGAACTACTGCCTCTGATATTTAAAGTTTCTTAGAACTACTTTATGTATCAAAAAAATTTAAAAATTCTAGTGTTTCTGCCATTAATTTATATATTTCTAAATAATTGAGTGCTCTAAAAATTTAAATTAATAATTTATTTTTCATTTGGTGGTGTTATTTCAATTTTTAGGGATTTAATCTTGATACAACTTAATTATGTTCCTCTTTAAATATTAAAGTGAGTAAGAATGAACAATAGTAAACAGTGAAAAATCATTATCAGGGTATGAGAAAAAGTAAATAAAAAGTAAAATAATCTCTCATTCTCTGTTTGAAAAATAGAAAAGACATAGTAGATCATTAAAAAAAAAAAAAGAACAAAATGGACTTGAGATAATTTTAAGTTTCAGGTTCAGATTTTTAGCAGCCACATGTCCTTTGCCCACATTAAATGCTTTGCTAATGTCAGCTCCTGTGTCTTCCTCTGGATCTCTGAATGATATCCACAAGGCATTTCTCTTTTTCCTCTATGTCTGCAAGTGGCAATAGTACTCTTTGGAAAACTGCATCATGTCCTCACATTCAAAGCTCTTTGGCTGCCTTTATAGATTTCCCATTTTGCAGTATCTGAGATATTAAAATTGTGGCAAGTTGGGAGATCCTTTTCAAGACAAAATACTTACCTGTCAGAACATAAATGCAGAGAAAAACTGATGAAACAACATCAATCAAAAAAGTGTGTGTTTTTCACCTTTTGCTTTTACTAGACTTCCACAAGAGTGAACTTCTTTAAAGGCACTCTAAACTTAGTGCCTTTGCTCTTCTTTCTAACAAATTAATATGTTTAAAGTCTCCTCACTAATAAAAGGATGTTGTTACTACAGGGCTACTGGACCTACTTATTCTGCTGCTATTCCCTCGGCCATGCTCTTGTATTCTGGAATACCTGGCATAAGAATAGGAAAATGTTTCCCAAAATTTTGTCCATTAAAAACTGGAACAAATCACATAATTGGTTACAAGTGCATGAGGTGATTCAAATCAACGGAGAATCAAATCACTAAAATGCCAAAATGACACGCATGATACTGGGAAATTTACAATAATTTATCCATCAGAAGCTAGTAGAAAGCAACTAAATTTTTAAAATGTCTGGTCGCACTGACACTTAGTTCATATGATAGTTTTGTGTATTGCATGGGAAAAGAACAGAGCAATTTATATTTTTATGATTAACCAAATACCTTTATTATAGACAAAAAGGACTTTTGCAACCTTAAACATAGGCATTTATATTAATCTTCTTTTTTAAAAAAATCATTAATTTTGATAAATGTTATTACAATGAGATTGGACGGTAGGGAACTTTTCTCTTGTATTAGAAAATGGAACATGATTGTTATCCTAAACAGAAACAAACCATAACTTTTCGGGAAAAACAACATACTATATGTCAACATTCAAAATAAATGTGCAGAGCTTCCAATTCTGTTGTGTTGTGTGGCAAACGCTTTTAGAACATTAGCTTCCAACTTCCCACAATCTGATTAATTGCCTTAATTTCAGCTTTAAAACTCAGTCCTGGAAGCGTTCAGATTCTTTTCTCATGGGAGTTTTCAAAAGTATTAATTAAAATATAATAAAATAAAGTGAGCGGTTGAATGGTTTTCAGAACTATTTTGAATTTTACTACAGAGAGGAGCCTGGCAGGGAGCACACGACGCATTCCAGGGAAGCAGCCGCGATGGAGGGCAGCGCTGCAGACAGTGCTAATTCATTTAGCTCCAGGAAGCCGCACATCAGAAGTTGTGTCACTGGAGAAATATGCCAGAATAATGATTGCTTCTTCTGAGGCAAGGGAGTCCAAATCACTTAAAAAACTTTTCACAAGACATGTGGCAATTCTGGGGTTTAAACCCAGGAGGCCACACTCTGCGCTATGATGTCGAGTTCCCAGTGGTGACGAACACTTGAAAAAGTGGCAGCTTTCTTCTCTGGAATCATGAATTTAGGATGTCCAAATCTATTATGAGTCTTGCTTCTCAAAGAGACTATATATCCCCAGTTTATATTGGCATATTTCTGTGGAAAGCAGGAAAATTATCATTTACTTTACCCGAGCAAGCGTCTAGCCTACTATTGCAGGCCTCATTTAAGCAACTGCTTTTTATCAGAATTTTTAGTAACAGTTACAGTCCCCAGATCAAAAAGTTGAAATACTTTAGATAACTGGTTAAAATATATTATATGGAGAGCTGTACCTCATGGATATAAGGATCAAATTAATTTATTATCCTCTTTCTGGGTATGCACTGTACAGGCACAGGAAAATAAATCAATATATACTGTATATACTAGTATAATTATATATTGTATATATATATAATATATAATGTATATATTATATATAATATGTAATATTATATATACACTATAAACTATATATACTATAGATATATACTATATTTAATATAATATTTAGATATGTATAATATATACTATATATATTATATATACATCAATTATTATATATAAATCAAGATATACTGTATATACTAGTATATTGTATATACTGGTATAATTACTTTCTTATTTTCAAGATAGTTGAAAATAGTTTCTGACAAGACTCAGGGTCAAGATTCTATCAACAAATGGAAAAATCAAAATAAAAATAGCAGAAATTTGTATTTTCTGGTTTTAATATAGAGAGAATAGAAAAGGGCAAAGATGGTCAAAAAGGTTTAGGGAAACTTATGGAACAGTTCTCAATAAATTCTTCTTGTTCTTTTTTAAACATATTTATGCTTTTAATTTTCACATCTTATGATAATAGGTTCAATGTTTACCCATGTGGTACCTGGGGAAAAATATTCTTCTGGCTGGTAGTTTAGAATTACTTCTTGATTGTTTATCGGGATTCCTTTGCTCCTTGCATTGGGATCCAGTTCATTAGAAACAATTACTTACTGTTCTTCATAGCATCTGTGATTTTCTCTGCAGAGAAACTATTTTAGACATGTATGGGATTTCTTTCCATAGAAAATTCTTGGATTCTCCATTCAATTCCCACTGTTCTGAGAAACAGAACTAAACTAAACTTTTTTTTTTTTTTTTTTTTTTTTTTTTAAGAACAGGGTAAAATGTGATTTTTCTCTGAGAAGACCATGTGTCTGAGTTTTTTCCTAACAGTTTCAAAACAGTTTTCAGTTTGCTATTTTTCCTTTCAGGCTGAGTTGTTCCTGTCTCCATTTTTGCCCAGGAAATTTCACTAATGGCATGTATTAGAGTATTCACTTAACTTGAAGAATATTACATGTGAGTATGTGATACATTGAAGAAGATTCTTTTATCCTATATGCTTAATTTTTCTTCTTTTATGTTTTATTCCCTGTGGAGTAGTCTGATGATTTCTCCCTCGAGGTGTTAAAACATGAGATTTTTGTTATAGTTTTGCTGTATTTTGGATAAATCTCTGAAGAAAAACAAGAGGTCTTTCAACAAGCCTGTCTCATTTCAGGTAAAGAACAGGTGCTAAAAAAGCATTCCAAATGTATACAGATGTATTTAAGCACAACATTTCATGTTTGATGAGTTTTTGTCGTTGTATTTTGTTTTATTTTCTTTTTGAAGATACTGAGTTTCACCTCGATTCAGGAATAGATCCTGAATACAAAAATAACATTTTTCATCTAGGAAGTAAGGTCTCTATAAAATCTCAGACTGCCAGAGGATAATGTTAGATCTCTTCTTTTATTTTTTGTTTTTCTTTTTCATAGAATACTTACTGTAATCTGAGCCAGACTTGTGTCTTTCTTTTCTCATAATCCTTAAGAAAGGAGCATTACTGTATTCCAATTGCTTTTCAGCTTTATTCTTAACAGTATGTATTCTTTTAAAATATGTTTATTTTAATTCATATAACTTAAAAATTAATTCTGCTTTCTTCTTAATACTTCTATTAGTTTCTTTTAGAAGCTCAGATTTACTTTAGATAAACTAAGTCTTCTAACATTCTGAAGCAAGAGAGACCAACCTAAAAATATATTTGGCATTTTGCTTTGATTTTTTTCTAACAGTTTCCAAAAGGAGCAATATATAACCTGGGGAAGTTATCCATGTGCCAAATTGCTCTAGGAGATTCTCTTTTATCACTTGAAGTGCTCAGTGAATTTTACTTCATGCTGCAGTTAAGGACTGTAGCACAGAGTTCTGAGTCATCTTTGAAGATAATTTCTCATTTTCTGTCTTATGAGGGAAGGAATGATTCTTTCTTTGACCCTTACTTGGTATGTTTAAAGGGCTATCATAGAAGATTTTGCAGAGGTTGTTTTGGGTTTTTTTAAATGGACAAGTAACAATGTCAGCAGAGATATCCAAAAAAGCAGGTGCTTTCGTAACATCCATTGTATTGCAGTAAACCAAATGTAAATTAGCATAATGGAAATATCTTTATTTGGAGATAACCGTATGGAAGAAACCACACTTCTAACAATGGAATTACTTTTTCTTGCTTGTCCTACCTATCTTTGACCTGACAGTATTAATAGATACCTTTAACATCCTACTTCTTTTAGGATAATTCACAAATGACTCTCCTGTTAGTGAAGTGAGATTAATCATTCACTCTTTCATCTTTTTTATCTTGATTTTTTCACTCCCCCTCCCCTTCCTTCCCCACTCTGATCTTATTCTCAGAAAAACAAAATCCTTTTGGTAATAAAGTGCACAATGTTTGTTTTCTACCACTTCAATAGAAATTGTCTGAAACAAGCTTTTCTTAGCTGCTTTTAGGACATGCTGAACTGACCCTTTGTCATGGTTTTAGCTGGTATAGAGTTAATTTCTGGGAGGGGATCTTAGCAATGCCTACAAATATATTAAGGGCAGGTGTCAAGAGGACAGGGCCACACTTTTTTTCTGTGGTGCTCAGTGACTTGGTAAGGAGCAGTAGGCACAAACTTAACCACGGGAAATTCCAGCCAAATATGAGGAAAACATCTTTACATAGAGGGTGACAGAACACTGGAACAGGCTGCCCAGAGCCTTCTCTAGAAATATTCCAGACCTGACTGATCACCGTCCTGTCCAACCTACTCTAGATCAACCTCCTTTAGTAGGAGGATTGGACTAGGTTGTCTCCAGAGGTCCCTTCCAACCCCAAACATTCTGTAGATGGATTTATTTATTTGTCTGTTTGCTTATTTATTTATTTAAGTTATTAAACTCTTGTTATTTCAACCCACAAAGTTTTGTCACTTTAACCCTTCCAATTCCCTTTCCCTCATCTGCTGAGGGGAGGAGTGAGCGAGTGGCTGTGTGGGGCTCAGTTGTTGTCTGGGGTTGAACTGCATCAGAAGCCCATAGATCATGAAGAATCTTTTATTTGGAAAGGGAAGATTTAGTTGCAAGAATGGAAAAAAAACTTGTGGGTAGAAGATGAGAATGCAAGTGATAGATGAGGTGATAAAACAGGGCACAGGAGAGACTAACGGGTTTAGTTCTCTTCAATAGATAGCAAATTCTTAAAATATCTCCATTTCTTGTCAAAACAAACCCTAAACTCCTAACAGTCTTTTTCAGTTGGCAACATTGAATCTTCTAATCAATGTGATTAAAAATTTTTAAATAAGAAAATACAGAAGATTAAAAAGATTCGTTCTGCCAAAAAAATTCTGCTTTATGTGTCTTCATAATTTATCCATTATTTCTTCTGTTTATTTCTTGGTCTTACACTCACAAAAATGCAGCTGCTTTCACAGTTGTTATTTACTCTTGATGTAAGGACACTACACATTTCCAATACTTTTTTTCTCATTTTGCTTATGAAGATTTGGCATTTGCAGCTGCTCTGACACTTCCCCGGAGCACTCTGAAGAAAAACCTAACAATGCCATGCTCAGGAACAGATTGGCAGAAGGGCAAAGTCCTGGTGTCAACTCTGTACTAATTAAGTAAATGTACACTAGAGGTTACACTTAGACTATCCATTTGCATCAATATCTCACATTTGATAGTATAGTCACTATGTCTCATTGTTACTTCGAAAGCAATTATTTTGACAATTATTAGGAGACATTATAAATAATTCAGGACATAATAATGCAAAATAAATCCATTAAGACAAAAGCCCTAGGGCAGACAGCCTGGCTCTTGTGAAGTAATGAACAAAAAACACTTTTCCTGGAGACCAAGTTTCCTGCATTGTGACTGTGTATAAGAATGGCCAAAATAGGTTACAAAATGTGTAACATTATAATTCTAACATTGTAAGTCCCATGCTTAACACTTACCTAATGTAAATAAGGGAACTGTGATTCCATCAACAAAAAAACCCAGAAATACTCTCTTGAAAAATGTCAGGTAAAGCTGACAACGTTACTATATCGAGACTGAAGACTCAGCAAAGATGGGAGGAAGGGCTGAGGGAGGCCTGGGTTACCCTCAGAACAGAGATGCTCAGTGTGCTGGATGCAGGATGGTCCAGAGACCTCAGCCTGCTCTGCAACACGCAGCAGAGAGTGACAGTTTCCCAGATATGTGTGGAGAGATCATTTAAATATTTTTTCAAGTAGCTTTAGGCTGTTGGTTTTTAAATCCTCAAATAAGGATAATGAAGCTCAGGAGGGTAAGGAGCACCGGCAAAGCCACCCCCTGCATAGTGCATTGTTTTCTTGCAGAGCATTTTATGTGGTGATCAATTCAGGCTCTATTTAGTTCATAATTTGAAAGAATTCAGGGTAAAACAGTCTAAATGTGTACAACCCACCACACAAGAAAACTATTCTAGATGGAATCTGGTTTCCTAATAACAGAGAGCATTCTTGTTTACATGTTTTAGGAAGCTTTATTTGGTACAATAAGGTTGAGTAATACACTCAAAATACATTTTAATTGTTTGAAAAATTGTCTGATTAATGTAATAACCAAGCCTTAATGATATGTATAAGATGCACAGTTGTTTTCATGATGCCTGCAAAATCTTTGTAGCCAAAATATTACCATATGCTTTTCTCTCCTTCCATATTTTTATGAATAAGCTTGTGTTGTTGCAATCCATCTGTGCCTCTTGGATTGTATCCAAAGGCTGTCCATGCTCCATTGCCAGTACCTATATGTCCTATCATAGAATTGAATAAATGGATACATACAGATACTTATAAATATGTGGCATTTTTCCATTAAAATTATATCTTGAGGAGATAAATCATCAAAGACTGGCAAGGCATAGTTTCTAAAAAACACAAACCAACACACTAAAACAATTTACGCTGCTTTAAGGTATGATAAAAAATTGGTGCAGCACTTTCTAGAGACATATTAAAAAGGCTGACTTTATTACAATTTGTCAATTTTGTATTGTCAAAAAGAGATGGGAAGTTCTTAGCAATTCTGATCAAGAATGATTAATTTAGTAGTGTTTAATTGTACATTTAGAATGGAGTTGCTAATTGGATTATTTGACTTTCTGAGCTTCAGTACCCATCATCAACTCTGCATGCTGAATGTTAAATATCAGATAAATCATTTGATCCTCTACCACAAAAAAAAAGGTGAAAATTAATATTTTCAAATTGCATGTCAGCAAGAGTGTAAAAACGATGTGTACTATTGCTCATAACAGCTAATACTTAATAGATGGCCATTTCATAGATGGCCACACTTTTTTTCAGTGTATCTCCAGACACAGGAAGGACAAGAAGGTGTCTGAGTACTGCCAGATGGATTTATCAAAAGTAAATTGCGTCTGGACAGTCCAGTTGGCTGTTTTAGTGAGATGACTGGTTTTGTGTTTCGTGGACAAGGACACAGCACAGGATGTTTCAAGCTGCAGTGGGCTGACCCTGGCTGGGTGCCAGGCACACACCAAAGCTGCTCTAACACTCACTGCTGCAGTTGGACAGGGCAGAGAAAATTCATGAGTTGAGGTAAGGACAGAGAGGGATCACCCACCAAGTATCACCATGGGCAGAACAGACTCAACTTGGGGATATTCAAATCTTAAAAACACTTTCCCCCCACGTCTCCCTCCTTCCCAGATCTACTTCTTCCCCCTAGCAATGCAGGGAAATGGGAATGGGGGTTGTGGTCAGTTCATTACCCATGGTCTCTGCTGCTGTTCAGGGAGAGGAGTCCTTCCCATGCATGAGTCCTTCCCCTGCTCCACTGTGGTGTCCCTCCCATGGGAGACAGCTCTCCACAAACTTCTCCAGTGTGAGTCCTTCCCATGGGCTGCAGTTCATCATGAACTGTTGGAGCGTCGGTCACTTCTACAGGGTCAGTCCTTCAGGCACAGGCTGCTCCAGCATGGGTCCCACACAGGGTCACAAGTCCTGCCAGCAAGCCTTCTCCAGTGTGAGCTCCACTCTCCATGGTCTGCAAGTGTGTGCCAGGAGCCAGCTCCAGCATGGGCTTTCCATGGGGTCACAAGACTCTTCTCAGGCATCCACCTGCTCTGGTGTGCACCTTTTCCACAGGCTGAAGTGGATTTCTGCTCTTCCATGGACCTCCATGTGCTGCAGGGGCACAGCTGCCTCACCATGGTGTCACCATGGGCTGCAGGGGAACCTCAGCTCCAGCACCTGGTGCACCTCCTGCCCCTCCTTCTGCTGCAGGGCTGTTCCTCTCATGTATTCTCACTCCTCTCTTCTCTGGCCACAATCACGTCTTGCCATAATTGCATCTTTTTTTCCCCTTAAATATGTTATTACAAGAGTAATACTATTATTCCTGATTGGTTAAGAAGTGGGTCCATCCTAGAACCATCTGGCATTGGCTCTGCTGGACATGGGGGAAGCTTCTGGCAACTTCTAAGAGAAACCACCCCTGTAGTCCCCCTGCTACAAAAACCTGGCCTCACAAGCCCAACACAGAGTTCTTGACTTTGTCAAGACCATCAACAAGGTCTCCCACAACATTCTTACAAACCAAATTGGAGTCACTGGATAAGTGGACAGTAAGGTGTGTGGAAAAATGACTGGACCATCAGGTTTAAAGGGTCAAGTGACTGGCATAACATCCAACTGGTAGTTTGTGACAAGTGGTGTCCCTCAGATATTAAAAAAGGAGGCAGAGTGCCCACTTAGCCAGTCTGGGAGCAGTGCCAAAGAGAGGAGGAGGACTTCTGCTCAGGGGGTGTCCAGGAGGCTGGAGAAACGGGCTGAGGAAAACCCTGTGAAGCTGAACAAAGCAGAGGTGAAGTCTTGCAGTTGGGATGGATTAAAATCATATAACAATAGGATCAGAGTGCCAACGCAATACTGTGTCCAGTTTTGGGCTTTTCATTACAAGAAAGAAGTGGACGTATTGGAACAAACCATTTGGGGGACTACGAAGACTGTTAGAGGGCTGGAGCAAATGGCCTATATGGAGAGGCTTAAAATAGTTGTTTGTCCATTCTCAACTGAAGGCAAGGGGTGAGGACATTCTAATTGCAGTATTCTTGCTGTCTAATGGGAAGAAAGAAGATTAATTCAGACTTTTACCAGAAATTTCAATTAAATATAAGTAAAAACTTGGTCACCATGGGTGTTTGTATTGTATTATCCAGAGAGATTATGAGATCTTTGTACTTCGAGACTTTTAAAATATGACTGCTAATTGGACCAGATAACCTCAGGAAGGCCCTTCTAGTTTTCACAGTTTTTGCAGTTTTCACAGCACATTCTGAGTTCTTCAGGCCCCTTTAGGCACATTGTTTAGGCCCCTTTAGCCCCCTTGTTCAGTGATTGTACCATTCTAGCAGGCAGAATCCAGAAAAGTATGAAAACTCTTTTCCTCTAAGCTTCATTAACCACATGAAATAGATGAGACACCAAAAATTCTTCATGTCAGACTTAATGCTTGTGTTCATCATACTGCTGACCTCAAAAAGTCTTGCTTACTTGGTAGGCAGCTAAGAGGGGTGGCTCATTTTGTCTACTGCAATACTTGCAGTTACAATACTAAATTATAAGAAACTGTACTTTACAAATGATAAATTGCATCCTGTTTACATTTTTTTTCTTTGTAGTATATTTATCAAAATCTTTCTCAAGATTGCAGTAGATGTCATTTGTTGATGTTCATACCTGGTATCACTTACACGCAATAGTTCTCAAATCTATATTTTTTAACTCTTTATTCTATCCAATCAGGAATTTTTGTTGGAATGTTAAGAGTGCCCATTTTGAAGGCCTCAATAATTAACATTTAGCAGTTTAGCAAGAACAGTTTGTTGCATGTGCTGCTATTAAGTATCAAATGATAATTCAAAATCAGGATTTAAGTTCTGCTATAAAATCTAAAATTTTACAACGTCTAGGTATAAAAACCTGCATTTTGTTCACAAATGTATAATTATTCTATCAGTCTAAATTAAATTTTTAAAGCAAAATTTGTTCCGACTTTGAAGAAAGAGACACTGGAAAAGAAACAAAGTAATCTTGTAGTGTTTAAAAATCTCTGCATTATAGCAAATATCTGGATAAGTGGATATTGAATATCTGGTCAAAGATCTATTAAAATTAACAGGATTTGTCTAATGGTCTTTTGTTCATTTAAAATGGAATTAATCTAAATTAAACTTTATTCTGGAGACATTTTAAAAGGAAATAAAATATCTAATGTCTCATTTAATCATTGGAGACTGTGAATTATATACACTTCACTCTTACAAAGGAAAATAGGCACACACTACTAAATTTAAGGGATTTTAGCTTTTATTTCTCTGGACTCAAATATTTTATTTTGGTTGGAAAAAAGGAGCATCACAACTGTCCAGCAGATCTCAGAGGGTTAGTTTAGAAGCACAAAAAAAATGTTTTCATTTAAATTCATTTTCTGGGTTTATTCAACCTATGCTTGAACACTTGTTCATCCTTAGGCTCATAAGAATTTCTTGTAGGAACATCTTCTCAGTTAGTAGTCTTTAGCAAAAGAGAAATATCTTTATAACTTCAGGGAAAACCAATCCATGGACTACGAAGGAACAACCTACAAAGAACTGATATTTTTAAAGCAAATGAAAAAGATTAAGGAATATTTTATCTATTTTTATTCACTTTGCTAATAATTGAAAAAAAAATTAATTTCGTATTCTTTCCATATAATTTTTTTTTTCTTCCTTATGAATAGGTTTCATGATGAAACTGAATTTGGGGCCTTTCTGTCATATAAATAGAACTGAAAACTGACTAAGATAACATTATTAAATTGCTTGACAAAATACTCTGTAGTAAAGAAATTTCTTGGATGATTTTAAGTGGGGGTTGTGTATGTATAGCCTTTTATTGACACATGATATTTTATAGATGCATATTACTCTGATGCCGAGATGGGTTTCTGCATGCACAGCAGCATGAAAAATGAGTGATCTTGGTTCCCCTTCCATGGAAATGGTGTTTATTCTTAACTCTGCTATGAAAATGGTGAATCAATTTACATAGGTATACGATGATGAATATGACCTCAGCAATTCATGTTTTTCCTAACTAGATATTAATTAAGTCAAGAGAGACATTTCCATTAATATAAATAGGTGCTGGACTTTGAGCCCTGAAGAAAGCTTTATATTTAATATAGGATTTATGTCCCTATAAATCTGGAAAACAGAAAGTGGATGTATATCATATGCATTAAAACAATAACTTCAAATAAAGCTTGAAGCATTACTTTATTTATTGCTGCTGATAAAGTGTTTCTGCAAGAAACTGGCACTTATTTGCATGTTTCTTAGCAGCATGAGCAAGTTCCAAAATTATGGATTAAAATTCATGTTGACCTGTATTCATGCATTTCAAAAGATTAAGGGGAAAACATATTCAAATTTGGCTAGACTAGGTCAAGTACTGAACTGAGAGTGTGTAATGTCATTTGCAATGCAAGTGGTAAATGGGAATTGGAAGCTGAAAAAACTCTTCAGTCAGTTATGGTTGCAAAATTTGTATTAGCATTTGCATTTCTGATTCAAAATTGTCCGTATTTTTTGGTATCTAAAATGGGGGGAAAATTGAGCATTATGCTGGAAAGTATCTTGTCAACCCCTAGTTTGAATTTTTATTAATTCATTCTGAAGGGGTATTTGTTTTCTGTAATAAAACCTCTGACAAGACCATTAACTTCTCCGTAATTGCAATGAAGGACTCAGGCTTCTGGGTTTCCTGGTGTTTCTGCTCATGTCCACGCTGGGACATTACTCAGGCAATGTGATGCCCACTCTTGCAGTTCAGAGGTTGATGAAGACATTGCATTATAAATGTGGCATCCCACGGATGCTGGTGTTGAGCAGCAGATGCAAGAATGTTCTTCCTGAGCAGCACTTCCAAAAACCCTTATTCATGGAGAAGGGAGTCTCCATTGTTCTCTTGAGCTTTGCTGTCTCTGACTTTCTGTAGTTAATGAGCAACTTGGTTTGGGTCTTCAAGTCCATGGTAGGAAGGCTGTTGTGGCTGCCAGAGAAGTGACAGCAGGGCTGCTGATCCGCAGGGAGTGTCAGCAGTGTTTATTAGCCTCTAGCTGTCTTTGTTTATCGTGGTCTCCCAAAGTGTATCAGACCATTTGCTGTAATTTGAATACCACCAGAGTCCTCTGTGAGCGCAGCAGCAGCAGCAGCAGCTCTCATTGTTTTCCATGAAATGCCATGGACACAGCACACCATGGAAACCATCACTGAGCGTGTCTCCTTCCCGAGAAATCCAGAAGGGCATCCTGTTCCTCACCATGGGTGTCCATGTCTATTTCCCCTGTGGAAGTGCCACTTCCCAGTTACAGCCCTGGTTAAAATCAGAAGCATCATGCTTTCTTCTGTTGGACCCTTCAGGATCTCATTGAAAAGTGGATTAATCTGTGCGTCAGTGTTCATGTCACCCCCTCCTCAAGAGGCAGTCTTGGACTGGGATCTCCTGCAGTGCCATAAATTCCTTGTTCAAGGATGGCAAGAAATTTCAAAGTGATGTACCTTTTGTTTCCCACTGAATTCGACTTTCCAGCTCTCCTTCTATTTGTCAGAATTAATTCACTCTGGGCAACCTTTTCTTTAAAACTAATGGTCCTAATCTTTTCCTATCATATGAGACATTTTCAGTGATTTCTAAGGTTAAACCTTACAAGAGTGGGCATTTGGCCCAGGACTACATATGTAAATATGTAAAACAGTGAGGAACTTGGAAATGTAAATAACCAGTCCTGTTGTAGCCAGGCTATGAGACCAGAAAAGCAGAGAAATACCTTATCCTAGCCTTTGTCATTATTTTATATCTTATGAATTACTTTTAGGAAATTATCACCTTAAATCACTCTCTTTTATCAAGCTGTATTTCCTTATGTGTTTATAAAAAGTACATTTTTTTAAAGGGCTTTTTGCAAACTGCAATTTAAACTGAGAATTAGAAACCTACAGGAAAGTGCTAACAATGAGCAGGAATAGAGAAGCATTTGAAAGGTTTAAAAATAAAAATAATGCGATTTTACATGGAACACTCCATAAAAAGCTGCTCTTGTGGCAGCAAAACAATTCAATTAAACAAAAAAATCTGATAAATCTCAGAACTAAAGGGAACTTCTACCTTTATAATCTTCTACAAGTTTTCAGTAAAATTCCTAGGAAAAGAAAATATCAAATTTTCGTTTAAAATGCCTGCTAAGAATAGCATACACAGAGCTGCAAAGAAAACAGACATCTGACAGTGATTCCAGTTATTAAAATTTTTTGGTCTGTGAGCCTTTATGCTTCAACAACAGTGACTTTTATACCAGAGTCATACACTTTTCACTCGTAAAGATCCCAGAAAACGGCATTTTGAAATGAAGTTGGCAATTTCAATAGAGAGTTGCTAAATTCCTAACATGTTGTATTAAGTAGCTTTTTCCTTTGCTCTTCTCTATAAAATATTTCTTATATGTATTTACAGGCCATTAAATTAATAACATATAAAAAATAAATCAAAGCAGATATTTATGGTTTACTGGAAGATGAAAAACTCCACATCCAGTCTATATGAGAGGGCTTGAACTACTGAGGCCAAATATTTTAAAATTCATCCTAGATTAATTTTTAAATTTTGGACAATTAAAAGCAGATAAATATTGGCTTTCCGGCAGACATAGAAATCTCTGCATTCTAAAATTAAAAAAAAAAAGCTAGGAAAAAGAAGGCAGGAAAACACGTGGGAACATGTACTTTCTAAACAATCTGAATATGAAGAATATTTCAAAATTATTAAATTTCTGGCATATTCAGTATTGACATGAATAAGTAAACTGGGCCAAAGAAAGTTTAGACTCGATGTTAGGAAAAATTTCTTCACCAAAAGAACTGTCAAACACTGAACAGTCTGCAAAGATAATTGCTGGAATTACCATACCTGCAGGGATTAAAAGATGTGTAGATGTGGCACTGAGGGACATGGTTTAGTGTTGGACTTGGCAGTGCTGGATAAATGGTTGGACTTGATGATCTTAAAGGTTTTTTCCAAATTCAATAATTACATGATTTTATGATTCTATGATTCGAAAATATCTGATGTCAGCCTGTCTGTCAGTGAACTCCAGAGTTCAGAGAAGAACTTGTTTTCCTGATCTGGCTTTCCCACGAAGTCCACTCACTAATCCCCTTTGGTATTTAAAAAAACCCAAAAAAGACATCTATAATTCTATGTTATTATTACTGTTATATAAAATCCCACAATGTTATTTTTTTATTCCCTTTCTTTTGTTGTTTTCTTTATTTGTACTATGATCTCTTTGTCATATATTTAATTAAAATTTAATTCCAGATATGTTTATTTGCTTCATTTTTTAAGTCAACTTCAATGCATACTGTATTACGCCAATAAGGGATTCCTATCAATAGTAGGAATAAGATTTCTGCCGAAAATTTTGAATTTAATATAATGAAAATTTAAATGAGTAGTACCTGTTGTCTTCAGGAAATATCTTATTGTTGGCAGTACAAAGAAGAAAAGTCTTCAAACTAAAATTGTTTTTCAGAATAAATGCATTTTGAATGGCATAGGCTTTCATAGGAATTGTAATTCAGTTGCCTTTATGTACTGATTTTTCCTTGGGCTCATTTCCCAACCTGGACAATGCTACCTATAGCGTATCATTCTGATAATTAGCCACAAACTTCTTTCGAGGAGAAAATCAGAAAGCAACCTTTGGGAAATAGAAGAAAATTTGAGAGTTTGGCCTGAAGAGGAAAGTGAAAACAAAGCTAATCAAATCATAATCCTCAAAAGGCATAGTAGAATCTTTTATTCTTTTTTATTGTTATGAAAAATATTTTATACATGGTATTTAGCCAAAAGAAACAGGGTTTTCTGAGGTAAAATTAGACAAAAATATAATTTAGTTTTCTTAAAAAATATATTTCTACTTGTCTGTAGACATTTTCTCAAGGAAATAAACTATATTATTTAAACAGCACAGTAAATCCTAAAGCATTGATTTGTAAAGCTTAGAGAAAAGACAGAAAAAGATCCAGATGTGCACAAAAAAGAGAGGAAAACTGAAGCATTCCTGTTGTCTACCCATTTTTTTCCTTAGTGCATGATACACAGAGGGCTTATGCCAATTAAAGATGTTCCCAGAGGATCATGCAAGTCTCGACAGCAAAAAATCCTACCCTGGGAGTTTCTGTGCCATGAAAGTTTTTGAGCCTCCCAGATTTTCTAATACAGTAAGCTATCAGGTATTTAACATAGTTGAATAATTTTTTTTTTTTTTAGTGTTTTGGGGGTTTGTTTGTTTGATTTACTCTTGTTGAAGAATAGAAGGAAGTTAAACCTTTTTAAAAAATTTTTTGTTCTGTTTGGGGTTTTTTTTGCTTGTGGGTTTTTTGGTTTTTTTGGGTGGGGTTGGTAAATATTTTCTTCAAACCAAACGAAGATGTATTTTTACATCAGTTTGCATTAAAAATATATATAGAAAGAGGTTGATTGTATTTATCAGAATGGTTTGAATTTGCAATGTAATCTTTCCATGAAATTCAGAATACCATGTTATAAAATCTTACAAGTATATGGGGATTAGATTTAGTCATCCACCTTCACCAGGTTGCTAGTGGTGACAAATGAGAAGGAAAGACCACAGCTTGATGCAGGCTGAGTCGACTTTAAATTTCCTTACTTTTTTTCTGTTATTAAGGCAGTAAAAATGGTTAGTATCCAACTCTACCAAAATATTTTTAAAAGCGCAACATTTTCCCAAACTAGAAACATAATATATTTGTATAAATGTCTTTGTATAAATATATTTGTAAACTCAGGTCATTTTTTCTTAGCCTGTAAATGGCATTCCATTTTAAACAGGGATAAAACCTCTGAGCTAGCCTACCATACCAAAGCTATCTCATACCTTACTGATTTTTACAAAGAAATAAAAATGTGTTCTGAGACTTGATGAGTCACTGGCTGGGTTACTGTGTTTGATGTTCCATTGGCTTAGATTTAATGGGAGAATGGGGACAGAAGGTAAACACAGGAATTGATATTTCAGTGAAAAATAAATCTGCTTATGCAACTTTTCGGTTAATTTTCAGAGATGCTAGTCTGTATAAATATATGTGACCTGAAGTATATATGGAGTATTTAATTATGTATCTCTTAATATTTTTCTCAAACATATTTCACAGAGCCTTTAGCAGTACTTCACCCTTTTTTCTTTCAAGATTGTTTTTGAGCGATATTGATGTTTTTATTACCCTTTGTATCAGGCTAGGTTCTTTTCCTCTGTGCTCTGGTTGGACTGGCAAACTGCCCAAATGATCCAAATGAGTGCAGAAGATACCAAAACTTGAACTGGATTTTGACATAGGGTCAATCAAAATTCCAGGAAGTCTATGTTTTTAAACAGTATGTTCTCTTGTCTAAAAGCAATGATATTTTTATCCAGGAAACTGAGAAACTTGCAATTATCCTTTTTTTCCTTTTTTTCAGAGAAAACAAGGATTGACATCTTTCATAGGGGGATATCTATAGAGAAAATACTCGAGGCATCAGAAGAAAATTACTCGTGAAATATGAAGCATTCATTTTGCACAACATTAGTCAAGGGACTCCTGATCTTTATTAAAACATGTACATATTATAAAACCCTTTTACAATTCATTCATTGCTAAATTTATAGCAATAATGCAAAATTCAAACAAAGAAATATGCTTTAGAGAACATCCTGTGTCTTCAAGATGATTATTTATTGTGTGACTTTCCCCGAGCAGGCCTCAATAATAAATCTTGTATTTTCTCATTAAAAGTAGGGGGGCTGTCTGCATTTTTTAAATTGCTCTTGGGTTTGTGTCATTTTAATTTTGTTATCTGTACAATTTCATATCTGAATCCAGGCATTTAAACTCTGTGGAATTAGAACAGCCATGCAACTAATTTGTTTGTTTTCCTTTAATGTCACTTACTGGAGCTGCTGTGTTTGCAGGAAAGATCAGACTTCTTTGAAGCTATATTTGTATTGTTTTAAGAGATTTTATTATTTCTACCATATAATGGAAATTTAATACTATAACAGTAATAGTAATGATTTTGTGTGATTTGAGTCATGACTTGCAAGTAAAGTATGTCATGAAGTCATAATAATGCTATAATTTAGAATCTAATGTGCCCTGAGGGGGGAAAGACTTTTTTTTTTTTTTCCTTTAAGATCATTATGATACTATTCTCCTAGACTCCTAAATCTCCTATTCTTTATCTTATTTAAATAATTAACAAATGCAACTGAGATAATTGTTTGAGGAAATGTGACCTATAAAAAGTAGCTCTTCTGCAGCTGGCTTAGAAATATAAATATCTGTTTTCTGTTACTACAGAAAAACTTAGTTAAGTATTATTTTGGAGGAGGGATGTTGAGAAAAATACTCCAATTCTAATGACTCTTCATTGACAAACCCCCAAAATTATTTGATACCTATAAGTTCAGCAGTGGACTTTTCAAGATAAAAACAGTATTTCCACTTTTAAAAGTTTGCTTTGCAGAGGGGGTGCCTCAATAGAAAAGATATTTCTAAACTGGCACATGGTAAATTTCAACTTTAAAAATGTTGATGTTTCTAATAAAATTGTTTAGCTTAAGATAAGTTTTGATTAGATATTGTTGTTTAAGGAAGGATGGTTCTTATCATATTTCTAAAAAAAAAAAAAAATCCTAAAAGTTAATTATTAACCATGCTTTCTGCAGAAATTGTAGAGAACTTATAATGAATAGATACATTTCTGCTTTAAATCTTATCACCTTTTAATGAATCTGTCCAGAAATCTTTCTGAGTTTGAAAAGAAAAAATCCTGAACTGAAATTAAAAGGCAAAGATATGAAAATATTTTCCCGGAAAAAGTGCTTTGAAACTCTCAAGTATTCATGTTTTTATTCTTTATATACACTTTCAAATTGAAAAACCTCTGCATGGCAAAGATTAGATTGTTTCCTAATCTTTCTCTAACTTAAAATCTCTTGGAAGTATTAGATGCGAATTTCACAAAGTTTAGACAATATTTCCGCATGGAAAATTTTCTCAATCATTTTTCAGCTGGTTATAACCATTTGCACGCTCCCCCTACAAGTAATTCCTAACCTACATTGAGTTTAAATTCTTTTGCTATTACCATATTATTAAAAAAAAATATCTTTCTTACTCTTCCACAATTTTGATTGTTTTGGCTTCTCAGTCCTATATTTTAAGTCTTTCCAGTCCAAAGATACACTACTTGCTTTTCTTTGGTTCGACAGACTATCTAATTATTAGTTTCCGTAAATAACTAGGAAACTTTAAAAACCCCTTTAAACCTTGATAAGGTCGATAGAGCACACACAAATTACAAGCTTGTGGTAAATTAAGGAATATTTACTGGACTATCTTGCTTCTGCAAGACAGACAAACGTTTGTAAACACCAAGGTTTTTCAGTTTATTTCAGTAGTCCATGGTTGTCTCTTACTGTCTGCATTGATATTATTAGAAGACAAATAAGGAGGTGATAAAAATACAGTATTTGACTATTGACATATGGTAGATGATGGTTTGTGAGCGGATTTAATGCCTGACATACTCAACTCAATCCACACACACATTAAAAACCATAAAACCCTTTTACTCAGTCGCTTTTCACAGAGAGAATGGGATAATAATTAGAGCACTAGTCATGAATTTAAGAAAATAGGATTCAATTAAATACGTTACCATTTGTGTATGACCTTAGATAAATTACTTAGGTTAAATTTTCAACAGTATTTGGTAGTCAATGTGGAATTCATCTCGCTTGAATTTAGCTATCAAAAATGGAAGTGTTTAACCTTAGTTTTATCAGATCTCTTTATAGGCAATGAAGGAGGCAGATATGTCCCTCTAGAGCAAATGTCATCCCTCTTCTCTCTCTCTGCCTCAGAGAGAACCTATATAATTAGCTCCAACTAAATGCTTTTCTCTTATGACTTTATCCAAAAGGAGCTGATGATTTCTGTGCCTAAGTTCTCTGGTGAGTGGTACTTTCCCTACCCCAGCAACAACCTGAGCAAAACTGTGTTATGTGAGATGGGTCAATGCATTTGAAACAGGTGACACGTTGTCCTGAAAGAAAACTGCATTCTTAACGTTCCAATATGTGAGACACCTGCAGCATTCTGAAACTGGGCAAGTGATAGGTCACAGCAAGTACACAAAGTCTCCTTTGGCAACGGATGGCTACACATGAAATATGTATTTATGGAAATGGTGAGCCCATGTATGTATTTGCATACAAGAATGTGAATTAATGCAATACCTATGCACTCATTTTCATCTGGAGCACCTGCACTTGCCTTCAACTTTGCCATTGTAGGAGAAAGTCATCACAGGATGTTTTTCCTTAAGAATATACCAAGATACTCTGAAAGTTCAGTCTAAATATGTGCTTTAATACAAATATTTTAGATATTCATAATGGGCACAATAGAACTAACAGCTATGTCAGGGGAAGAGGAAGAATAGGGATTGTGGAGCCTTACATAACATAATTTGGCACTTGACAAATTATATGTTAAGGATTTAATTATGCAAATAAAAACTCTGGAAGAATAGGATCACAAGACTCCCCAGAGTGCACATTAGAAAATGAAGAAAAGCACAATTAGAAATGCAATATATACACCACTTACTATCAGAAATAGATCTCTTTTTTTCTGTCATTGAACCTTACTTTTTGTTTTACACTCAATAAAATGATTTTTATGAACATCTATCATGCCAATATTATTTCATTATTTATCTGCAAATCCTACTGCTATGTTGCCATTGCAATTTCTGCTTTGTGTTGATTTTTTGTTTGTTTTCTTCACAAGTATTTTTATTCACTCCCTTCAGTCTAATTAAATTGATGGGAAAGTTTAAAGTATAATAAATTTGTTTGATTTTTATTATAAAAGTTTTTTGTTTAAAAAATAAAAGTCAGTATTTTGAGCTCCACTTGATTTTGGCAAGTAGCCTCTTTTCATCTTTTATGTGAACCTGTAAGTATGTAAAATATGTGTCTTGCAAAAATATCTTAAGTGTTTAAAATGCAGTACAAAATATGCTCAGCTTTTAATTTCCCTGGGAATGGGGTTCTTATGTCTGAAAGTTCCTAAATGAAAGTCTGAAAACATGCCTCCAGGAGGCAATTTCTTTATTTCCTTCATTTCTTCACTTATTCAGTGGGGAAAATATCACTCAAATTGGGGTAAGGATCTCTGACTCATTGTTTTTAGCCATTTTGAGATACTCTACTTGCTCTATAGAGCTGAAAATATGATCTGAAGCTTACTTAAACCTGTTGCAGCAGTGAAAGGCATTACCCTGACCGTTTCAGCACAAGGAGGATGAAGAAGCAGAGGGTGTTTGATCTAAAGAAACAGCAGAATGTGACAAGGATTATAGAAATCCCAGCTATTAATGCTCAGTTCTTAATTTCAGCAGGTGAAAGTGGACAAAAAGAGGAAGTCAAGAAGGCACGAGCCTTAAACAACTTCCAGATGTGTAATAAGTGAGTAAATATGTTTTTCCAGTAGGCTGTGTGGGTGGGTGTCTGGGCTGCCCTTGCCCAGGGCTGGGTTCCCCATTGCCCAGCTTGTCTCAGCTCCAACCCTGGGAATGACACCAGGGGAGGGGACAGCAGCTCGAGGCAGGCCAACAGCTTCTGGAAGCACTGGGGGCTGTGGGGCAGCTGTCACCTCTTTCCTGGGAGCAGGGGGACAGGAGCAGTCTCAGGAAAAACATCTGCATAAAAGCAGATCCCCAAGCAGACCCATGACTGAGGAGGAATGTACTCTCTCCCCTATGAATATCACACTCCTCCCGGCAAAGACAGGATGCTTAATGCCAGTCTTGCTTTCCTTTAAAAAGACTGAAACAGCCAACTAAAGTGCCCAAGACGTGCTGTGGAAGACTGAGAATAAAACTATTAAAAATAGGTATATAATAGGACGGGGTTTTTTCATGTAAAAATTATAAAACAGTCCATAACTCTACTGTCAATGAAGGTTTTTTTCTGATTTAATTAGGTGATTTGGACTGCAAGATGAGTAAAACATTAGTTGGGCTGTCAGAAAATTCCTGGGTCTGTGGCTTTTGTGGTTTAACCCCAGGTGGCAACTTACTACTGTGGAGGAACTCACTTGTTCCCCACCACCTTCCACACCTTAGATGAGGAGGAGAATTGGAAAGAAAAGGTAAAACACATGGGTTGAGATTAGAACAATCTAATAGCTGAAAATATTCATAACAACCGCAATTGTAATAAACTACACCTATCTATTAGTAATCCTAATAATACTAAACATACTGATAAACATATTAATGATGATTATTATAATTTTAGTGATAAGAAAAGAGAGAGAAACTGAACACAGTGCAATTGCTCACAAAAAATTAAAATAACGTAAACCCACATCACCTGTTAAAATGTGCACCTCCTTCAAATGCTGCGTTTGGATACCACTGCAATGAAGGTGATTATTACTCATCTGCTGCTAACATTTTGTTAATATAAAATAGTACGTTGACTATGAACAAGACATTAATATTACCCCTAACATAAAATTTTATTCAAATTCCAAGTACAACATTTTACAAAAAAAGTTTGATTTTCAATGCTGAGTTCTGCACATGCCAGAATTAAAATGCATTTTCTTTTTAACATCTTTGAATTCAACACGTATTAAAATCTCTATAAAGTGCTTTCTGTAAATACAGTACATAGGGCGAGTTTCGCTTCAGTTTGCTTAACTACAGAAGACAGATTCACCCCTTCCCTCTTCTTAGTAGCCACAGACATAAAAGTTCATATATTTTGGTTTTAGTTAAATGATGCAAAGAGTCTGGAGCAGAAGTCTGGTGTGGAGCAGCTGAGAGAGCTGGGGGGCGTTCAGCCTGGAGAAAAGGAGGCTCAGGGGAGACCTTCTCTCTCTCTACAACTCCCTGACAGAAGGGTGTAGCTGGGTGGGGATGGGGCTCTTCTCCCAGGCAACAAGCAACAGGAGAAGAGGAAACAGCCTCCAGAGGAGGTTTAGATTGGATTTTAAGAAAAAAAAATTCTTCATGGAAATGTTTGAAGTGGTGCTCACCGTACCTGGACATATTTTAAAAGACATGTAGATAGGGCAGGTAGGGATATGGTTTAGTGCTTGACTTAACCAGTGCCAGGTTAACAGTTGGACTTGATGATTACAAAAGTCTTTTCCAACGTAATTCTATGATTTAATGTGTTGGGGTTCGGTTTATGGTTTTGACTTTTTTGTGGTTTTTTGAGGGGGGAGAGAGTGTTTTGATTTGGTTTGATTTGGTTTCCCTCTGGTGTTTCAAGTACTGAATATTTTGAAGTGTAAGAAAAGAGCATCTAAAGATGGCAAAACTTCAGGTATTTCTTTCAAATAAATGTTCAAAGAAGATTTCAAAAAGTACAGTACAATGCTTGCTGGCATAAGTCCTTTTCCAAGTTCACCTCTAATTCTTATGGCTATTATTTATTATTCCTTCCTTTAAGGATCTGAGCACTTATTAACTTTGTGATCAAAGCAGTAAAGTCTTAGGATATGTCACAAAAACTTTAAAAAAACTTCTGAATTTTTGACACACGCTGTTTCAGTGGATAGAACTGCAATTTTTTATCATTATTAGCTAAAATTCTCTTATTAAACAACAGGCTTTGGTTCAGTGATGAAAATAGTCTCTTTTTTATCTTTTACTTGTTAGTGTGTCTATTATTATAACTCACGCTGTGTAACTGAGTGTCACATCAATAGGCTCAAGATGATGCAGTGAAAAACTTTGAGGTTGCTTTGAATTTAACTCCATAGGAGAAATACAAAGGATTCATAGTTGCATTTTTTACAGAGATTACAACCAGTCTTTTATTGTGTTATTATTTATGTAGGAGCGTATGTATAGACAGCATGTCACCTGTTATCATCGTGACTGACCAATGCACCCCTGCAAGAGAGGAAGGCTCAGACAAGGGCACAAGTGATGTGCTGGTGAAGTTTCCCATTTTGGAATGTTCTTTGAATTCCTGTGCCAGCTGTTGCAACACAGTTTTGTCTCAGTTATTTGATTTAGCTGCCTGTATATGGAGGTGAAAAGTGGGTACAATTTGTGTCAGAGACAGCTCTAATGCCTTTCCATAGGTGATGCTGTGTGGCCCTGTTGAGAGGCAAGGAAAATACACTCCTGCCCTTCTTGCCCTCCCCAGATAAATTTCTGTGTTGTCTTTCGTCTCTCACTTGAAATATATACTATTCATCCTAGACAGGCACTTGTCACATGGTTCATATATTTTTTTTTTCTTTAGCAGGAAAGAGTCCAGGTCTCTTAAAAGTCTTTGGGCAATTCTGTAATCAAAATAAAAGAGCTGTTTAATGTGTTCAATATTCTTATTAATTAATTTCAAGATACACAGTTCTTAGTGACAATCAAAGGGGTTTTAATGGGGCAACTTTACATATTTATAAATTATTAAATTGGCCATTATCCATTAACGTGTCTAGGTTCCTTTCTTGCTTTCTTTTAATGTAGCTTTCTTTTTTATGAGCCTGCCTTCAGTCTTGCATTCTTTGTCGTGTTGGTTTTTTAAACATCCTGTTTCTTGCAAGAACTGCAGAAAAGAAATTTACGTTATGAGCTACTAACAGTAGGTAGGAGAATACCTGTGGATAGGTAGCTGTTTGAAAGCTTCTGAGCTTATTTGAGCCACTCTGAGAACCCACCTGCCTCTCCTGCCTTCACCTTTTGGAAAGTAGGACAGAAGTTCTGAAAGTACCTGTCCTCTTAACTGGAGGAGAAACCTCAGCCAGTCAAGAGTTTCATGCATTTTTGTATTGTTTGGATCATTGAATTATTTGAGCTGTTTGGGCTTCATTTTTGCCTATGTGTGTCTATTAATACTGCTAAAATCAGGCTTAATAATTTTATTTAATGATTCTCTCGCTGTACAAATACAGACTTTGATAGCAGCTGGAGAGATAAACATTAGCAACATGGAATAAAAGTCCAATACAAGAGCACTGAGAACTTGCTCCTTCAGGTTCACAATTTTTTTGTAATGACTGAGTGCAGATGACCTTAAATCAACTACTTTTCCATTACCTTGCTATGTGTTTTCATACTTAGATTATTTCTTTGCAATTATTGTTAGCTAGTGAAAGAACAATTTCTTCTTCTATTAAGGAAATGCAATCATAACCTGACAGCATATTGAGATTTATTAAAGAATATTTTTCTTTTACATATTTAGCCTTGACAATTTATGTACTTAGACTTGACAACTTATTGTATTGGGCAGGGGGAAGTGAGTGTGGTGTATTTTAGGAAAATAAAACTGTTCTTCTACAGTGAACAAAATCAATGGGGAGAGGATAATCTGAAGGTTGCTATCATATAATCTTGGATTTGTTTATAAAGATGTACATTATTCTTTTAATGTCTTTATTAGTCTTTCTAAAGTTTTATACATCATGTAAACTCAATCTCTGAACAAAAAGTGCTTGGGACTTTCAAGTGGAATATAGATAATTCTTCACATTTTCTGCAAAATGAAATGCTTTCTACTTCCTTTTGCCATGTGATCAGATCATAGAATCATTACAGTTGGAAAGGACCTTAATGTGAAGAAGCAAAAATCATCCTGGTCAACCAAACATATATTCAACCTGTTTAAATTGGAATTGTGTCTAAATGTGTGAGTGTACAAAAAAAAAAAACAAAGAAAATAAATCTAAAGTGATGCTGTTGCACTGACTGAAAAAAAATTTGAATTTTCTTTTAGGGTAAATCAACAAGAACTTCTCCATCTTAGAATTATTACTAACTTTTAGTTCTTCAGTAGTGTTTGTGTGCTTTCTCTTAATCAAGTTTTAAATTATTAATCATTAATATATTTCAAAATTCTTTCACCTTCACATATGGACTGGCCAAACACTTCTGGTGTTAATAAACAGTTCTGATAGTTATGTCTGAGTTTAAATTCAGAATATTGTCTGATTACTGTTGTTATATTATATGCTTGGGAAAAACTGGGTTTCTCTATAGACTCTAGAGAAAAGCAGTACAGGCTGTAAATGCACTGCCATGCAGACATTTTAATATATGTGGTACATGATAGGTTGATAGCTTGATTTATCCTGATAAAAGCAAATGAGTATTTCTCATTTTTAAATTTCTTACTTGTTCCTTCTTATTTTTTTTCTTTTTCTTTTTTTTTTTTTAATAAAAGAGGTTTCTCTTGCTTCAATTAAGACAATCAAATATTGTTTAATAGGATCCTGCAGAAAGCAAGTCAACTATATTGTATATGGATAAATCATTTTCCTATCCTTTAGGAAGAGTATGAAATTAATATCTGTTTATAACTGTCTTAATCAGATCAAGATTAGTGCTCTTATTATTGCAAGGATTATTGACGGAAACACTAAGGAAAGTTTACAGATCTCTGTTGGTGTGATTCTCTGGTAGAACTATCTATCATTCATATTGATATATGCCATGAAAAGATAACGACTAGAGTATGTTTCATCTGTTCTTTAAATGCTATTAAATAATGTGCTTGCATAAAAAAACCCCAATTTGTGTTATTTGTAAAGTGTGCTTTGACATAGTAAATATCTGTTCAAGTTTTTAAGAACCAGTCTTTTCAGACATATGCACACTCGGGAAAACATACAGTTTATGTGGAAGAAAACAGGAGACAAAAATGATCCAGGTGTTTTCAACAGAGTTTATAATTCTGGCTTTTCTGGGTATGCTCACAGCTGGCAGCCTGCAGAATTTTAAAATTGTCAAAGGAATTAGAAACAGATTTGACAAGTTTCTTGTGAAAATTACTTTTAGTATTCCTAGTCGTTAAGTATATTTTAAGTCATTGATGATGAAAAAGAAAAAGGGGGAAAGACAGGGCATATAACGTAAAGTTTTTAAGTCACCTGATACTAACAAACAAATATAAAATTAGCTGTAATAAAATTAAGCCACATTTTAAAAAACTTGTTTTGAAGAATGTGGAAATTTTGTCTCTGAAAAAAATTTCAATGCAAATGTTTGGTTATAGGGTAAAGCATTGCTCAGGATACCAAATCTATAAATTTTATGGGTTTGGATTGGTTTGTTTCTAATGAAAATCCAGCCTTTTTAAGAGTGGGAAAAAAAGCACTCTCATTCCTCAACAGATATATCTTCTGTATACAAAACTAAACTTTGTGACAGTTACTGGTAGTGAAAATTAATCACATATTTAAAAAAGTCACAAAAAGGACAATGAATTTGAATCTGTTCTTTGGTTTTTGTTTTTTCTCTTCAGATATTAAGTGTTCCTTGCAAACTGAAAGTTGAAATTCCTTCATTTCATACTGATATATATAGATACGCACACATATATGCAAGCTTGTACTTTCTTGGATTGTGTGCCAATTGTTTTTAATGCCTGTCTGTGAACAGTTTTTAAAAGTTGCTGTTTTCAGCATCTTTCAGACGCACCAGAGAGCAGCAGCCTCCTTTCTTCCTCCCCTTCGACATTCATTTACTGTCTCTCTCAACACAGATTCAGCTCATCTGTCATCCTCAGCAATAGCTAAAATTATTTTCAGCTCTGTCTATTGGGGACTCACAAGGCAAGCAGACTAGTCCAGGCTTTCTTTTTAAAACGATTTCTAGTTAAGGTATGGACTTTATGGCTACTGACCTACTTTTGCAAACACCTTCGCCTGAGTCAATGTTCAAATCCTTTTTTTGTATCCTTTGAAATTATATTATTGGTAATACTTTATCCAATAATTGCTTTAGTTAATATATATTCTCCATGAATGTCTATGTCAATATGAGCATCTAACACTCACAATAATAGTAATTGGGTTGATTCAAATATATAAATTACTATTGAAGGATCAGTTTGCACACGATTACTTTAAATGGTTTTCTAAACTACATAGATGAAAAGCTCTCATTCAAGATTTTTATTTCTGATGTCCATGCTAATAGAGGATAAAATGCTTGGAAAATGCTCCTTTTTTTTTTTTTTTTTTTTTTTTTTCCCACATCTCACCAGGAAGAGATGCTTCTTTGGGGAATGCTTTTATCAGTGGAAACTCTGGTAGTGACATATAAAGATCCTCCTATTGGTGGGATGCAGTCTTGACAACTGTGAAGCAATATACAAAAGGTATCTCCAATATTTTCTCAGCTATGGATGCCATGAAGGGAAAAAAATACTCTGAGAGGTCTATTGCTCAGGTGAAAGAAAGAGGGAAAATATAGGGTTTTTTTCCTGCTGCTTAATGGCACAATATACAGACATTTTATGTATTGATAGCTTTTAAATATTAGAGGAAGTACTTTTGTTTAAGAAAAGAAAGAGTTTGATTGGCATGACTAAATAAATTCTTTTTTGTTTTGGTAGGGTTTTTAATTTTTTATTTTTTTTTTTTAATTTTCATGTAAAGTAAAAGGCATTTTTCTACCAATTCATCCATGTGAGAGCAGGAAAAAATGTTGGAGAAGGTGAGTGTGAAGCAAAACAATGGTTCTTTTCTGCACAATATCTTCCGCAGGTTAAGTCAGCAAACATTGCTGCAACTGCAAACAGTAATAACAGATTCAATACCCTGCACCACTAAATTAAAATAAGTTCTACATTTTTCCAACCAGTACACTGAGCTAGAGATACTGAGATTCAGACTCATGACTTAGTCTATACATTTTACTATTGAAGTTCTCTCTGTCCTTCAGAAATAACAAACAGAAAGCACTCTGAATATTTGCTCAGGTATTCTGCAGAATTTGAAATGGAGAAAATCATTATCAAATCATCACATAAAACAGATTTTTTTCTTCTTTCTCCTAAGAGATGTAAAAGAGCTTGAAAAACAGGAGTTGGAATAGCCATCTGTGTTTCCCTGCCTGGTTTTACAACTTATATTCCAAGACCATTAAAAATTCATTATATGTTTAAAAATATTATAAATTAAATTAGAAACAACATGAATAATTATAGTATGCACACTGTTCTAATTACTAAAGTTCTGATAGGGAGTAAATCAATTGACTCTTTATTTCAACGTTACTCAAAGTTACATTTTTTACTAAATGAGCACCAGAAGGGGATTTGCCTGCAATAATTGGTGTCACTGCAGCTGGCAGGAAAAGGACTGGTTAGAGAGTTAGGTGGGAGGTTGTGAACTTTGTGGCTAATTTCCTCCTTGCTGTTCATTTTATAAAAATATGGGAGGAAAAAAGGATGGAAAGTATTTGCTTTAATGTCCATTGGTGTCAAACTTTGAACCCATAATGAGAAGGTAATGTAAGCCAACAGGTTCCCAATCAGAGTACAAAAATTACTCCCTGAAGTTGTCTTCAAAACTGCTTTATTAACATTAGAATTGTTCTTGTATGAAACAATTCATAAAATCAAACAAAAACAACCACAGAGATTAAAAAAAAAAGACAAAAAAGAAAGTCAAGGAAAAAGATAACAAAATATCTGTTAGCTCTCTTATTGCTGAGTTTTCCGGTTTCTTGTAAACTGACAGTATAAACCAATATGTCATTCTGTTTTCAGAGCATTACTAGTTCTCCAAAAGGTAGATATATAAAGTCCTGTAAATATAAAAAGTGTATGGATAATCATATATCCCATAGCACACATCTGCATGGTGCAACAATGGATTTTGACAAATTATTGCCTTGAGGGAAGACACAGTAGTAAGATGAGGACTGAGGGCAGATTGGATATCTTTGCTCTCATATCTAATCATAAGTGCCTGCTAACACTAAATATCTACCCAATTTTTATTTCCCATGAAAAGATAGTTTAATTGCAGCAAAGCATTATTTTCAATTAAAAAATGGTGCATGGTAAGCATTCATCTAAGCATTCAATACCAGTATCTGCAGACAGAAATACTCAGCTCAGATAGGGCATTTTCAGGGCAGTCTGCAACTGTTCTATTTTTAAAATATCGTAGGGTAGAAAACAAAAACTAAATAAAAACCCCGAAAGTCTTCATTTTAAGAACATGAATGTTTTCCTTAAGACATTAAGAAAAAATTTTTTTAAATATATTTTTATTCTGTAAATGAAGTTTTGTGTGACACACTGCTTGTCACTTGTAAGAAAAGAGAGGGATGCATATTTTCCATGCACTGAATTGAAAATATCTCCAATATTTTCACAGCCAGCATAAGCTCAAACCCATTAAATCCTGCCAAGAATACTTGATGCTATCTAGCAAGTGGGCTTCTTCTTGCTACTGGTTAGGATTATTTGATGTACTTCTCCCCAAATCCATCCCAGTGTATGAAGAGAGCTTATCTCCTTCATAGAACACAAATGAGCATTAAGCAAGTCTTAAATGTCACCTGTTTGTTTCCCTGATTTTTACTATTTTCAATTTATTGTTCTGAAACAAGTTCAAAATTAAATAGAAAACCTGTTTCTATTTGTCTTTTTGACAAAGTCTGTAGATTTTGGATAACAGTAGAAATTATAACTACATCCAGGCAGACACTAGTGGAAACGTGTTTAAAGACATACTTTTCTGCTCTTTTGTTTCACTATTTGTTTATTCCTTTGCTTTCCTGACCTTTTTTCTTGAGAAAATGGATGAACTGCAGCTGTTGCTTACTTCCACATGGAGTCAGACTTCCACATCCGTCATGAATAGTTAATACTGTGTAATTTAAAATGCTCTTCTAGGCTGTCATGCATTGCACATAGCTTTAAGTGGGTCAAGTTGAATTTTGCCAAAAAGCAGAAAAGTAATAGCGCTGTTGTAATACCAGAGTTAGTGAGGCAGACTTGATTTACTTCTCTGTGTCAAAACATTCACAGCCCAGTCAGGAATAGATTCAGTTATACTCGGAAACAGAGTAAGGAGAATAATCAAGACAGAGATGCATATACTCAGATGAGCATAGTTGTCCTCATTAATCCAAAATTGAGAAAACCTCAGACATCTAGTTCTGTATCTTTTTTCTTTTTTTTTTTTTGATGGTGGGCTATAATAGTTGCTTAGATAATGATTAAAAGAATGAAGGACCTACAACATGATCCCCTCCCTGACAGTTTTCTGGTTCTGATGATTTTTAGCATATCATTATTTGTCATGGAAGTTTTACTCAGAGATGTCTTCTTAAAGTTTTATTAATTTTTAATCAATATGTAGGTTCCATATTCAAAGTGTCCTCTTACAAGTTCAAACTCATTATACATTGTGTGGCCATAACCAACTACCCTTTACTGCCACCTAATTGTGTATAACATTGTGCAATTTTTTTATTAGAATTTTTTTTATTATTATTATTAATATTGTCCTGTAAGTTAACATATGTCATGGACCAGTGCAGTTACCTTGGTTTGAAACTGAAAGGTGCTGGTCACTTTACCATATCACCACAAGGAATCTAATTATTATTTAATTATTAATTATTAGTTATTTCATACTCTTCTTTGCCCTTTTTTAGTTCCACAATATCTTTTTGAGATGCTTTGATGCACTGTGCAGTTTTCAAAATAACAGGTGAGCATTTCTAGCATGATTATGCTTTTAAAGTTGTTCCTTATTCCTCACTTTATAGCAGTTCTAATTATCTTTTTCATCATATGAACAAAATGAAAAAGAGTCATTCTCAGTGACTTTTTGGGTTTTTGAGCGTTACTTAACTAATGTTAGTTTGAATGTAATGTGTAGGTAATGTTAGGCTGAATTGGTTCAATTCCAAGGGAAAAGCTTGAAAACTGGATCTAAGCACATCTCAAAAAAACTTAAAAGGCAAAAAAACCAGCAAAAAGAAGAAAAAAAAAGCCAAAGCCTGTCAAAACCTGTTTACAAGATGAAATCTCATAAATTATTTGGCTCTTCGTATGATTATTTTTAGTTTGGTGTTGACAGTGTTAAGTTTTCCTTTCCTTTTTTTTCCTTTGCATCACACATTATCAAATCTCCATATTGCCTTATTTGTTTTCCTTGAGTTTTAAAGTATCTTAGTTAGAAACTTTATTCTTAAATAAAGTTCCATGATTTTTAAGGGAAAATTTTAAATTATAGATATGATATTATACTGAAGATGAAAAAAAAATATTGCAAAAAGAGAGATTTATTGGAATGCTGTGAATACAATAGAAGCAATTAAAATATCTTTTTTGGGTTTTTTTGAGGATACTTAATTTTCAGTGTTTGATACTGAATGTTTACTGTTAACCAGTGCCACAGATTTCTTTCAAATTCATGAATAAAGCAGGGTAAATGGGTAGAGCCGGTGGATGACTTTGCAAAGTACTGAAAGTATGAAAATATTTATCTAGTTTTGGAGAGCTGCATTGACTAAAGTTAAAAATCATCACAAAATCAGTCTCTCTCACACATACACACACAAAAAACCCAATTAAGTGTATAACAAAATGAACCTTTGTGGCATTATTTCCAAACCAATTCCTCAATAATTAAATTACTTTCCTAATTTACAGTGACTAGTTGTCCATTCTTTCAGTGAAGAGAAGGTTAATTTGTTTTTACTGCAGAAATATTTAAAAATCTTTGTACTTTGCAGAAAACAATATAATATCAAATATTTTTCTTTCTTCTTGAAGATATTATGTTTTAATTGAGTAAATATTGGCAATGAATATCAAGATTTCAAAGAAGCAAGAGAAACAATCAAGTCCCATTGGTGATACAGTATAAAGCATTCTTCAAGCAGAATGTTAGGCAAATGCATTATTTCATCATTCTTATCTTCTTAGACTTAAGTACAATGACACATATTTAAGCTTCCCTCTTTCTAATTCTTTTTTCTAGCTCTAGAAGTTCTCATGAAGGAAATTTCATGAATATAATATTTCATCATCAAAACTTTCTCAACGGAAAATTAGGATATCTTTGAGAGCACTCAGTGGGTAGCTGCTCATCCTTTATCTATTGACTGCCATTAAAAACACTGAAAGAAGATTTATATTTATCCAGCATTGACTTCTTTTCAAAATGTTCTGTGTAGTCCACATCAAATAGGATAACAAAAACCCTGCATGATCATTTACTTTTAAGCCTACATTATTCAGTTACTTACAGAGCCTCTTTTAGTGTCCTATAATAGAAGTTTATTGTGCTAGAGAAGGAAACTTGATTATGGTCTTCAGGGTGGTGATTTAGGCCTATGAACACCTCCATAGCTCTTACTTTCTGCTCAGATCCCAGGATGCCTGTATGGATTTCTTTTCCTATGGGTAGTCATTTTGACAAGAACGTGATTTGCTAAAGGTGGCCAAGTGAAGGTTTTGATAACCTTTTCACATTCTCTCTGATCTCAAAGAGAACATTTTGTCCATTATAACCAGAGAATGCTGTGGGAACAGAAGGCAGATCATGAAAAGTGAGGCTATGGCAATGATATTAAATAACTATTTAATGTCAAAGAAGTGCTTTGCCAGAAGTTTCTACAGGCTGCTGGTGTTTCATTTCTAATGAGATAACGAGATACAGGAATTCTAAGTATTTTTTTTTTTAAACCATGACAGATAAAGAACTGATTTTTTTTTTTTTTTACCTTTCTTAAGGCTTATATAATTTAATGATCATCTGGGGAGAAAATGAAGCTTTGTATCCAATGTCATTTGTGTCCATGTCATAGAACTAAAGAACAGAGAATTAAAAGACTTAATAGAGGATATGGCTGCTATTCTACTTCATAATTAGGGAGGGGAGAGTGAGAATGAACAGGAAAATGATGACAAGGCTGCACATCATGCTTATTAGAATGTCCTTCCAATGATCCCTATTTTGATAAGGGGTGGAACTTACTCCATCAAATATGATGATGCTGCAGAGAACATCTTTCACACTGAAGCATAAGAAAGTTCTATACAGTGATGAAACAACGCCAAGCAAAGAGGGTAAAACCTGTTTTCTGCATGCATTCTGTTTTTCATAAAGTTTAAGAAAGTATGTCTTAAAATATTGAGTATTTTCTGAACTCTTTGCCAAGGACTTCCTAAAAATTTCATGTGTTGAAGTGAGGACTAGGAGACCTGAAATGGCTTTGAATGTGTGAATTATTGTTTCTAGCACATTTCTTTTTTACTGTGTTCAAATATTGAAATCCATTGTTGTCAATATAAACTCTCTAATAGATTAGGATATGCTTTGGATAAAATGTGGAGAAATTTTATTTCACTCATCACCTTATTTCTCTGAATTCATCTGGTTCAGGTGGATTAGCCTGCATAGCAGTGTGCATCAAAAAGGATGTAGCTTGTCCTGTGGCAGCTGATCAACTTCCTCTCCGACAACACAGATTGTACTGACATGCAAACCCTCAGGTCCTATTTTTAACACTGCAGTGGGGGTTGGAGCTTGGGAAAAGCAGCACAAAAACTAGAAATATATACATTTTTGTTCAGATTTCCAACAGTCATCATGTTAACAACAGTCTAGTTCATCCTACTTTGTGTTTCTTTCTTATAAATATTTTGAAAACACGTATTCAGAAAGTTCTCCGAAAAGTTTTAGTTGTGCAGGCAAAAAACATTTTTCTTTTCTGATTCTAAACATTTTATGCTCCAAAGTGTTAGGGAAAATATGCAAAATAAACAATTCCCTACTTCTGTTTTCTCACTGTGACCTCCTCTCTCCTCACTGTGCCTTAAATTAATTACACTTAAACATTGTAAAAGAGTTAGTAAAGATAAATGACACAACTGTTAAAAACATGCTTTAGCTCCACAGTCACTACAGTGATTGTCATACAGGTTTTTATTTTATATCCATTATTATGATAAATTGTCCAAGAACTCTGAGACTCCACCTGGAGTGGAGCTTCAGCTCTTGGACCCCAACATAAGGACCTGGACATGTTGGAGCGAGTCCAGAGTAGGGTCAGGAGGATGATCAGAGGTCTGGAGCACCACTGCTATGGAGAGAGGTGAGAGAGAGTTGGGACTCCTCAGCCTGGAGAAGAGAAGGCTCTGGGGAGAACCTTCCAGTACCTAACAGATGCTTCAAGGAGGACGGAGAGGGAATTTGTACAAGGGCACATAGTGATAGTACAAAGGGGAATGAATGTTTCAAACTGAAAGAGGGCAGGTTTAAATTAGATGTTAATAAGAAACTCTTCCATTTGAGGGTGATGAGTCACTGGAAGAGGTTACCCAGAGAAGCTGTGGATGCACAATCCCTGGAAGCATTCAAGGGCGGGCTGGATGGGGCTCTGAGCAGCCTGGTCTAGTGGAAAGTGTCCCTGCCCACAGCAGGAGGTTGGAACTGTATGATCTTTAAGGTCCCTTCCAACCCAAACCATTCCATGATTCTGCGTGTCAAACTAAAATGTGTTAATCGTTTTAGTTGTTAAGCAAATTTTCCTGAGCACATTGTCATTGATAGGTCTGAGATTTGCTTCTCTCCGCTCCTGCCTTTCCAAGAGGAGTTGGGATTTCTCCTGCCTGTGTCCCCTTTTATCAGGGATCCTCAATGCAGAGGCCATGGGATAACTTATGGTGTTCTGTGAAACACCTTTTCCATGCTTCGTGTGTCTTATCTATCTTTGCACATGCCAATCTTCCTGTGTGGGCTCCAAATGAACAGTTTCCCTAATCAAATTATAAAATCTTCTTTATCATCTACATCTTAAAGCAGCTTTTTTACCATCTTGTAAAGACGTCATCGTATTTTGGGGACGTGGAAATATTCCCTCACTGCCAGACTGAATCTCTCTGGGTGAAATCTTTTCTACTTCATGATGATTTCTAATGCAGATTTATTGAATTACTTTTGACTCAGGGTTTTAAAATTCCATAACTTTTCAACCTGTAGATTGGCATTTTTTTAAAAAAGCAACTTTGTCCTCAAATTACCAGCCCGATACTTATGATTAATGTAAAGATTTTGGAAAGAAGAAATATTAATTTCTATCTCATCTAAATTGTCCGTAGCTTGACTGGGCCTTAATGAATTGCATTGGCAACATAGTTTATTTACGATATCTGTCAAAAGTTCCCCGAGTACTGCAAAAGGTTTTAAGTATCAGAATAAAATGTTAATGTTCAGGTGCTATATCAATATATTTGAAACAGCTCCTTTCATCACAGACCTAATCAATAACTTAATTTTAGTCAAGTGAATGCGACCAACAATGAGAATGAATGTAATGAAAGATTATCAACTTATATTTTCAATCATTGAAAAAGCACTACATGTGAGGAATAATAGTACCATGACAGAACATTGGGTGCAATTCCCTTTCAGAAAATCCCTGAGACTTTAAAAAACAACAGCAAAAGGAAGTAAGTAAAATCTGGGTTTGCTTACTAGTGTTGTCTCCACAGTCACCTGCTTATAATTTAAAAATAATTTCTTTAGGCATAACATTGATCTAAATTAGAAACTTCACAGGGCCAGAGACTTCTCCATCCCTATAAAGACACAGTTTTTCAGTGTGTCTTTATCCTTTTAAACTTTATCCTTTTCTCAGTCTCCAAGAATTCTATTGAAGCTTGTGGAAACCAATGATAAACCAAGTTGCTAGACTGCAGTGTTTTTCTCTGAATGACCTACATGCTCATTTTTCCATTAGGAAATGTGACATAATCCAATATTCTTAGCTAGTAAGCAATTCTGCTTAAAAAAAACCAGCAAATCCATACCACACTGTTCATACCAGCTACTAAATATTTTCACCTCCTGGCCAAATTATTTGTAAATCTAGGGCAGTTGTTCAATTACACACTTGTGCCACTTGTGTCATGTCCATCATGTAGACAACAATTTTTTTTTTCTTATGTTAACCAGGGACTCTATTTCACATATGACATTCTTCTACTTTCTTAACCACTGTACCATTTCTAATTTTGTGGCTGTCTTTATCTGAACTGCACTGGTACTTTGAACTGAAAAACCTGATAAGTTAATCCAATTCTTACTCTACCCAGCTATTTTGATTTCTCTGTAGTAAGTCTATTGCAGTAAAGGTGGTTGGATTTTTACATAAAATAAGTAATCCCCAAAGCATTTACATGTAAAGATATTTTACTGCTCCTGTGACATAGTACAGAAAGTTGTAATATATCTGATTCAGGTCCCATTTCTACACCTTCCATGTATATCTGCATTTAGTCAAGCACTAAACCTCTTTCCCTTAAAATGAAGAGCATTTTAAAATGACATGCTGCAAAGATGTCCTGCCCAGCCTATTAAGATCTTATTGCAGCAATACAATCTTATTATTGCTCCCAGCCATTTCCCCTGCTTATCATTTCAGTGTTAAAGTGCTTTGCCTCTCCAAATTCTTTCCTTGCCGAGAAAAGTCCCCAAGGCGTTCAGCCTCACCTTCCTTACTGGATGGCAATGGAGAGTTTTCAGTCTTAGAAATGAAGGGGAAAAATTTTGCAGAATATTCCTTGTTATTTCCTTTTTGGGAAGATATCAGATGGCAGAATGATTTAAAAAGAAAAAAAGAAAAAGGAAAAAAGGAAAAAAGAAAAAAAGAATAATGAAGTGAAGAGAGAGGAGCAGACAGGAAAGGGAAAGGAAAAGGAAAAGGAAAAGACAAAAAGAAAACGAAAAAAAGAAAATGAAAAAAAGAAAATGAAAAAAGAAAATTAAAAAAGGAAAATGAAAAAAAAGGAAGGGAAGGGAAGGGAAGGGAAGGGGAAGGGGAAGGGAAAGGGAAAGGGAAAGGGAAAGGGAAAGGGAAAGGGAAAGGGAAAGGGAAAGGGAAAGAGAAAAAAATGAAAAGAAAAGAAAAAAAGAAAAGAAAAAAGAAAAAAAGAAAAAAGAAAAGAAAAGAAAAGAAAAGAAAAGAAAAGAAAAGAAAAGAAAAGAAAAGAAAAGAAAAGAAAAGAAAAGAAAAGAAAAGAAAAGAAAAGAAAAGAAAAGAAAAGAAAAGAAAAGAAAAGAAAAGAAAAGAAAAGAAAAGAAAAGAAAAGAAGAAAAGAAAAGAAAAGAAAAGAAAAGAAAAGAAAAGAAAAGAAAAGAAAAGAAAAGAAAAGAAAGAAAAGAAAAGAAAAGAAAAGAAAAGAAAAGAAAAGAAAAGAAAAGAAAAGAAAAGAAAAGAAAAGAAAAGAAAAGAAAAGAAAAGAAAAGAAAAGAAAAGAAAAGAAAAGAAAAGAAAAGAAAAGAAAAGAGAAAAGAAAAAAACATCACTTAATCTTTATCAATTTTGATGTAAGACACAGGCTGTTTTTATTGCCAGTCACATTACTTGACATAGTAAGTGGCAGCTTTTGATGTGTATTACCTGCCTGTTGCAAATAATAAGGAAAGAGATTCTTCTGTATTCTTGGGTTGCTAAAAACTCCACTTCTGAATCCATGCTGTTAATTGTGTGTTCATGTGCAAGAGAGAAGTTGTGTTATTGTGAAAAACATTGGAGACCTTTTTGATTTTTTCTCACAGCTACTTTATAAGCCACCAAAAAAAAAAAAAAAAATCACTTGTAATGAGTAACAGTAATAAAACACAGCCACAAAGGAAATTAAGAATATTTTTGACACAATGACAATGTTGATGAAGAACTACCACTGTTCATTGGTGCAACATCTCATTACACACACAATCAGAGCTAACTTTCTATTTTTTTATAAAATTAGATCATGTAATAAAGTCGTATTTCACATCAGAGATCATGGTGCAGGCAAAGAGGTTTGCATTTGTGATTGAAAGGAAACATAAGCAGCAAATGAACTGAAGAAAACTTGGTCATGTAGATTGCCTCATCTTGCTCTCACCAGGGGTCACCATGATGCCCTGTGCCCGGATTGAAAGGTTGCTGATGGCAGCAAGTGACAAATGCTGTTGCATTTCATCCCTGGTTTGCTAGGTCCCTGCAGGGAAAGATACCATGGCCTGGTCAAGTCTTCAGACCTATTTTCCTCAGGATAGTTTCACCAACGAAACAGATAAAATGATATGCAATGAGTGTTATTAAAAACCTAGTTATTTCTTTTATTTAATTAATTTTTATGCAGACTAATGTATTAAAGCTTTGCATAATGCATTTAGCTCATTAACAGCTCATATTGTTATACTTCACTACATATAATGTGTATTGATGTGAGATGAATAAGTTGCTTTTGTATGACAATCAAATAAGAGTATGTATGAGTAAGGAGTCATTATTATTACTTGTAGTAGAAAAATAGATAATGGTGTGATGTAAGAGAAGAAATAGTGTTTAATTTTTCATTATAACTTCAATGGTGATTTATTCGATGGACTTGGATGAGTTTCTCATACTTTTCTGAATTTCCTTCCAATTATTCTTCCAATGAGAAAGTGCATTTAGCCCAAAATGTCCTCTTAATTCCAGCACCATCAAGCTGACTGACTATTGTTTACAGAAAATCCAAAAATTACTGACTAAAAATCTTTTAAAAAGAAAGGTATGCTTGTTTTATATATAAGTTTTGTAAAAATTTTGATCTGAACTTGAAGAAATCTGTTTTTATTTTTCTTTCTCAAGAGTGAGATTTGGTTCAAACCTAAGTAGCCTATATCAGACACATATCTCTGGGGTTTTTTTGCTGTATATTGATAACATTAGCTTAAAAGGCAAAGGAGAAAATAAAAAGAAATATCATTCTCCAAAATATCAGATAACAAGGACACGTACACATCCCTGTTTAATTAAGAAAAATATTCTGGAAATACAGAATACTAGAAAAAGTGCACACAGCTTAAATGGCAATTGGTTCACTCAATGTTTCACAAGGTAGATACAATGGAATGGTAATTAACTCTCAAAACCATAAACCAAAATAAACTCTTCCAGCCTAACCATGTTCACTTAATTTAGGGTCTAATAAAGAAATGGAGGGATCAATAGGTGGAGCTGGAAAGGAGCAGTACAAATTCAGAAGAATATTTTCTTTGAACTTCATGAAGAATCTCTATAAAAGTTCCCTTTCTTGCATAAATAAACAAAATAAGCTAAAGAATATAAAAAATGCAATGAACTTGTGCCTGCTGCAATACCAAATCATCTACAGTCCAGAATTTGAATACTGAGGTTGATGAAAGATATTTTATCCAGATAGAAATAAACACAGATACCTACCGAGTATGAGTAAATTTAAAAAATAAAACAGTGAAAATGTTCCAGTGTGTTTTCTAGGGAGATTCACCAAGACGCACAGAACAGATAACACAATTTCTGTTCAGAATTTCACCTGGATCCAGCATTCGTTTTGAAATGAGTTTGAACTACAGTTATCAATCTTCAAGTTAAAACTGAACACAGTGCTACCAAGGCCATTATCTTGACAGAAATATCCGTGTCACTTGTGATCAGAGAACAACTGGAAAAATCACCAATATTACTACATATAAAAAGTCAAATTTCCAATAATTTGTAGTACCTATTAGTGAAGACACTATCTACTGTGTCTTTGTATGGAATACTGCCAGATCCTCTTATTCACCTTGTTTAGGAAATCTCAACACAATGCATGAGAATAAGAGTCAATAAAGATAAAAAAGGGTTGGAAAACACCTTAATCAAATGATTAACTGCATAAGAAGTAAAACTTTTTTTTGCCCACATTTTCTTTCTTCTATGGTATGGAAAACAGTTGAAAAATAAATGAAATTAAAAAATAATAAATTAAGAATTTAGAAATGAGCATGTAGACTCAGGGACAGAATATGTTCCTGAGGTTCAAGAACATCAGACTAAAAAAAAAAAAAAAAAAAAAAAGATCATCTAAATCTTTGTGGCCAGATTTTGCAGCTAAATAAGATGGTAACTTAACTTGAAGTAAATGTTTCTAGGTTTTCTTAACAGGGATTAACCTTGACAAAGTTTAAGAGGAACCTTCTGATATGGAAGCCAACTGAGTTCTTTTCGTGTTCTTCTGAAGCATCTGGTACTTGTCATTTTGGGAGTCTGAACACCTGACAAATTTTTGGCAGCTCTGAACAAGTCTGGCAATATCTATTAATTTATATTACTGTCAAAAATATTTCAAGGGCCCACAGCTGAGTTATCACAAGAGGGCACTACAGGAATGCCTGCTAAAAAGTACCCAATCATTCCTTTGAAACATGCCGGTTATTTTTTCCTTTTTCCTTTTCTTCTTACATTAAAGCTGAATAAAGGTAAAAATGCTAAAAGAATTACCAAAATCTCAGAGTTTGTTAATGGAAAATATTCATCTGGTGAAGATGTTCAAGAATTTATAAAATATAGTCTCAAAACACTACGTTATCAATTTTTGATGATTATTCTTTACAGGGCTCTAAAACGTTTCCTCCACCCTTGCCTTGCCCTTATCAACTTTTTCATACCCAAGTGTTCTCTTTATACGTTTTACAGTATGATCAATAGCCCAGTTGAGGTGTCTCTATAACAATGCACACAGCATAGGGAGCATGCAGGAGGAGCTGAATGCCACAGTGAAGCCAGAAATCTCTAATCTAATTGCTGCTGCTGAAACATGATTGGATGGATCACTCATTGGGAATGCTTCTCAGGAACAGGAGACTCTTGCTTCAAGGATATCCTCCTTGCTTGGAGGATAATTTCTTAATCCAGGTGATAGACAGCCCAACTAGAGGCCAAGAGTTCCTAGACCTGTTGCTTGCCAACATGATTAAACTAATTGGGGTATAAAGATTGGGGGCAGTCTGGACTGCAGTGATCACGCCTTGATCGAATTCACAATGATGAGTAGAGTCAGGATACTGATTTTAGGAGAACAAATCTTCAACTATTTAAGGAGTTGGTGGATGAGACTCCCCAGGAAACTGCCCTCACGAGCAATGGAGTTGAACAGACATGACAGCTTTTTAAGCACATTTTTTCTTAGAGTGAAAAACATCTTGATATGTGCAAAAAATCAGACAAAGATGTCATGAGACCATCATGGCTCAGTAAGGACCTTCTGACCAAACTAAAGTGAAGAATGACATGCGCAGGCAGTGGAACCAGGAATCTCAGCAAGTTTGCAGATGACACCAAGCATTGCAATGCAGTTAATTTGCTGGAGGGAGGGGTTGTCATGCAGAGTGACCCTGACAGGCTTGAGGAGTGGTTCCATGCAAATCTCATGAAGTTCAGCAAGGTCAAGTACAAGATTCTGCAGCTGAGTTGGGGCAATTCCCAATATCAGCACTGACTGGAGAATTGAGAGCAGCCCTGGGCAGAAAGGCAGATGTTATTGGTTGATGGAAAATTAGATACGAGTTACCATTGTGCGTTTGCAGCCCAGAAAGGCCCGTGGGCAGCAGGGCAGGAAGGAGATTCTGCTACTCTGCCCCGCTCTGCTGAGACCCCACCTGCAGTGCTGCAGCAGCTCTGGGGTCCCCAGAAAGACACAGACATATCAGAATGGGTCCACAGAGGGACAGAAAAAATTACCAGGAAGCTGGAACACCTCTCCTATAAGGCCAGGCTGAGAGAGTTGGGATGGCTCAGCCTGGAGGAGAGAAGGCTAAAGAAGGCCTTACTGTGTCCTTTCAATACAGAAAGAGAGCTTATAAGAAAGATGGAGAGAAGCCTTTTACCAAGGCACATAGTGACCGGACAAGGGGCAAAGGTTTTAATCTGAGAGTAGATTTCAAGTGGACATATGAAATACTTTTCGTGATGAGGATGGAGAGGCACTGTAACAGGCTGCCCAGAGAAGAAGATGTGGATGACATTTGAAATGTTCAAGGTAAGACTGAGTGGGGCTTTGAACAACCTGATCCAGTGAAAAATGTCCTTGGCCACAGCAGGGAGGCTGGACTACATGAACTTTAGAGCAACCTCTGCACTCCCCATTTCAAAAACCATGCAACCCAATCCAACCCCATAATCTTCAGAAAATAATTCTTATCACACATACCTCTCTTTCTTTTTCTGCTTATGGTGATTGCTGTTACTGAGGACCCCACTTTGCCAGGGAAAATCCTGGGCTTTTTCTTTTGAAAATATGGTTTGCAGTAGGTAAGGCATTCACGTGAATAATTACACCATGTGCATACCTGTACTTTAAATAGCTCTTCTGTTTTATTCTAAAACAGACTACAGCAGGTATATGATATGCTTTAGTGCACCAGCAAGGTTATGCTTTGGTTTTAAAGCTGGTTGGCTGATTGATTTTTACTAACAGCATAGAGACATCATCTTTTTTTCCAGTTAAATACACTCAATCTTTCCCAAAACAAACTATAAAACGCATCTTCAAACAAAGCTATATACAGATATATGGTTTTATGTCAATGCTTACATGCAAGAATCGCTGCTAAAACAGAGAGACAAAAGTTAGAAGACTTAATTTTTTCCAAACATAAATTAAAGCTCATGACAAACAATCTTCTCATGAGACAAAACATTTTGAAACCAAGTCATCCTTATTTTTTCATAAGATCCTAAAATTCCAGCATTTTTTACTTACTTTCACTATTCCAATATTTTTTCTATAATAGTAGTCTTAGTGATGCCAAAACAATAAAGTCAAAATGAAAAATTCTGGTCTCATAAATAGATTTAAAAAAAAAAAAATTGTCATGCATTTTGCTTCCACCAATTTTAAATTCCACCAATGGAATTTTAAAGAGGAAAGATGTTGCAACAGCATTATTTTGACTAATTTTACTTACTAACATATCCTTACTAAAATAATTAAAACATCCTGAACCCTGTGAAATGCAATTTTTTTTCTGGATTTATTTTGCCTGCTTGTCACCTTCCCTTTGGCGTGCCCTAACTGAACAGGGGCTAGACATGAATAAGAACAACTTTTATTTTCTGTGGGTGAGCTGATGGCTTCTGGCTACTTTATGTTTCACAAGAAATACAGTCTATATCCCTGTGTTCTAGATATCACAAGAATTCAGGTATCCTACCAATATGAGCTAGCTAAAAAAGACAGAATTGCCCTTCTGTGAATATAAAATAAAATTTAATCTGCCTTCAGACTTACAAGTCCTTTTTTATATATTTTTTTCAGTTTGTAACTTCAGGGGCTCTTCATAGCCAAGGAAAACCAAGACTTTGAAACTGGTTGACACTATTCTCTTAAAAAACTTGATGTAAAGCAAGTCTGTGTATCTCTTTGGTACCAAACTAGGAACTATGGTTCAGGTTAAGCATATCAGTGCATTATTTTAAGGTGACTTTGCTGTTTTCCAAAATGAGATAAGTGAAATGGGTCATAAAATGCAGTACAGTTCTGGTAAGCTTCTTAAGAATAGTAAGGTTAAGATAGATTTGAGAAGCTGCTGGAAATTCACCTCATAAAAATAATCTCTTGAATGCAAGGAATCAGCAAGCCTGTGATTTCAAAATAGAATAAAAATCAAATTTCCTAACAGTACATATTCATGAAGTATCTTTTTGTTTCCCTGTCAGCTGCAGCAGATGTGTAATATACATTGTCTATGCACATACTATTTTGCCAGAGCAGTGGTTAAAAAATGACTTGCATTGTGCTTAGATTCATCACATTTAAAATGCACATTTGTCTTCCAATGGTGAAGGGACATATTATACACATTTTGATAAAATTGTGGCTTCAGCAAGTTTTGTTTCCTCCATAGGTCCTTTGAGGGCCAAAGGTCTTCCTGTGACAAATTTTGTTAGCTGAGTTAGGATTTTGGAATGTGTGTTCCTCTCAATCCATAGGCAATTTTACAAGTGTGTGAATGCAATAATTAAATAGTTTGTATTACTACTGGGGAAATCTTGATCTGTTGTAGTGGGTAAAGCTCTAGTTTGGCCAATATGCTGTCATTCACCAAAGTGGACTTGACATGAAAACTGGGTACTATTCTTTCAAATCTTTACAAATGTTCACACACAAATGTTTGATAACCTGAGAGCTGGAATTGATTTCCTCCTTTACAACCCATTTAAGAGGATTTGCTACATAAGCACTAACTGGATGGTGCACTGGTGCTGCTACAGCATCTTGCTGCCTGTCTGAATTCTGGTATTGAACTACTGTTTCAGCCACTGAGCTCTTTTCGCTTATGTTTCAGATCTCAACAGCCTCCTAACAGCACTTTGACATGGAATTTTTTTTTTTTTACTTGATGAGAATGTCACTTAAAAAAACCGTTTTCTGTGTTTAGAGCTAGGAAAAAAAGCAGCATAACATCTGATAGACTCCTGTGAATTATACTTGATAATCTTGTACATGGAAAGCCAGCTGCTTTTCCCACCATCACAGAAGGAAACACTCTGTAGTTCCTGAGACATGTAAAATGTATTTCAAGTGAGAGCATTCAAGGTGAAAATTCCTCTTGAGTACTAATAGAAATCCTCTAATGAAGAAAGACAGAGAAAGCAGACAGTTCACAAGACTGTGGAGGAAAATTCTGGTCATTACTTTGCATGTCTTGGTATAGACTACTTTTAACAAAACCTTTTCTTTTGCAATAGAAATTTTTAAAAAATATGGGCCATGCAGAAATGGTTGATAATACACACAAATCAAGGTGGCAACTGAGATTAGCTCAGTTGATCAGAGCAGGGTGCTAATAATGTCATGGTTGCAGGTTTAATCCCTGTACTGGGCCATTTTTTTAGGAGTTGAACTTGCTGATCCTTGCATGGGTCCCTTCCAGCTCAGAATATTCTGTAATTCTGTAAATAAAATGCATCCTCTAAATAGGTTGCTCCTTTCCCTTGTAAATATTTTACTCACAAAATTATGATAATGTTTGAGATGCTACTACACCTCCCAGAAATACCACAGCCTAGTAATCCAAGAAAATGTTAAAACTGGGAGTTGAGTAACAAAGGCAGTTTTGTTACACATCATTTGTATGAATTTTAATGCAGGTGTAGAAAAAAAATATGGAAAGGATATTAAGCAGAGTTGAATTCTTAACCTCTGGATCTCCTGCTCTGGCAATAAAGAAGAGGACAAATATGACAATAAGTATTATAAAACTTATAGTTGATAGCCTTAGAGCAAAAGTATTGGAAAATGTGCATATATTATTAGAATTGTTCAAATATAATGTAATTACCTTAAAAAATCTATTAAGGTTTGGAATAACCAGGACATATAATATTACATACTTGAAGAAAGTGTCATGCTGTCTTGGCAAGGTTTTCTGCAAGATTAAAGGCAGTAAGAAACCTGCCAATACTGGCACTACACTACACTAATAAATAACACAGGAAATTGCTATAAATCAACAGCTGGCACAGAGCTTACTTTTATTCCTGCAAAGAAGTTTGACTTTTTTTCCTATGCTGCAAAAAAGGAAAGAAAGAAGAAAAGAAAAAAAGAAAAGAAAAGAAGAAAAGAAAAGAAAAGAAAAGAAAAGAAAAGAAAAGAAAAGAAAAGAAAAGAAAAGAAAAGAAAAGAAAAGAAAAGAAAAGAAAAGAAAAGAAAAGAAAAGAAAGAAAAGAAAAGAAAAGAAAAGAAAAAAAAAGCTTTGCTATATTTTATTGCAACAGGTATTTGAGGTTGGACAAGTGTAAAACTTAGAGATTACAATGCTTTAATGTTATATTACTGTTACATGCTGGTTTTGCAGTCGCTTCTGACTTTCCCAAACTTTGACCTTGTGGGATTGATTTTCTTGTATAAACTATCATCATCTTATGTTTATTTTTAAAAAGTCAGTCCTGACCCTCCAACCCACCACCCCCAAATCTTGAAATAATTTGAACAGTGCCCTAATAAGTAAAGACTTAACATTTTGATTTTAAATATTTTGCAGATGCTCAGTAGCAATTTTTTAGAGCTTTGTTGCTTAATTCTTCAAAGATTTTCTTTGCTTTGGCCATTCTCTAAGAGCATTCTCCTTGCAATTACTAATCTTTTGTGTCAAAGCAGTTTTAGCTTGAGGTCCAAAGCTGGCCAGTGGTCTGCTCTGCTCCCTGTTCTCTTTTTTCCACACTTCTCATTGAAGCAAGAACCAAGAGACTGAATAAAAATTTTGTCTACCAGATACAGATGATATCATAGGGTCTGAGTGCAGGAAGACAGGTGAAAACAGGGAACTGGAACATAGATTTACAGAAACTTTGAAGGATGAAATTGACTGGGAAAACAGATTAGTTTGGGCAAAGGAGACTTTGACAGGGCTGGCAAGGCAAAACAATTAAGAATGTGTGGTGTGGATGGCATGCTTGTACGTTATAAAAAAATAAAGCAAAATAAACCAAAACCCATTGTACAATGTTGCCAGCAAAATAGTCTCAAGTAGGGTAATTTTATTTGATTTTATTTCTTGCCAGTGGACAAAAATTTCTGATCCCTGATTCAGGCAGAAAGAAAAAGAACAAAAAAACTAAAGAAATACTTCTGTTGTATCCATCCTCTTCCCTCCATAACCTCTATTTTCAATGTGTTCGCTGTTGGGAATAAGAGAAGTGTATCAGAAAAATTTCAATGTGGCATCAGAGAGGACAACAGAAAGTGGCTGGAAAAAAGTCTGCTTTGGACAGGATGAAGGAGTATGACATTGTGGCGGAGAGCTGAAAGGCAATAAATTAAAAGCTACCAGGAAAGAAGGCTCTGTATTTCACCAACACATAGCATGTGTTTCAGCAAACTAGTCAGCCATTCAAAACTCTTTGTGTGTCCTCTACTCCTCCTTTCCCAGACTCAGGAATTCTCTGTATCAGTCATGTTTTCCTTGCACATATTATAAAACCTATTTAATTGTTACCAGCCTGACACACAAGTGCAGTGATGTGTCTGCACAAACGCAAAAGTGTATCCCTGGAATATCCCTAAAGAAAACAGGAGGGACCTCCACAGTGTGAATTCCTGTAGTGAGCTGGATGCAGAGAATATGTAATCAGGCTACTGAGAGAGATTCTGGTGTCATGGAGATATTCCAGGATGGATATATCTTACTCTGTTGTTTTTCTACTTCCTTTCATCGTTTCTCAGCAGTAGCAACAATAGGAAAAAGAAAAAAGAAAAAAGAAAGCAACTGTCTGGAGATATTTGTTCATATGTGGTACCTGATTTTGTGTTTTCACTTCAGTGTGTTCCCTTTTGTAAAAAACAATGGAAAGGCTTAGTTGGTTCTTTGTATTTCTCTGAACCATCAGGAAAAGTTCTCATTTGTGTACACTTTCTACCTGTTCAATCTCGCAGAGCAAAGCCTCATTCTGCTGTAATTAAATCAGACAAAAAACCCAGCCAAACAAGAGCCAACAGATGGTGTGCATCATATGACAATCTTTAGGAGTCACTTTGAAGCAGTGTTCTTTGTAACAAGCCCTGTCACAACATGGTACATTAACAGCTCCTGATTTTCAGTTTTCAAAAGCATTTTGTATGATGTGTTGAGGAAACAAATAAATATTTGTCTGCTTTTTAAATATAATCTTCATTTACATTGAATATAGATCAGCTACCATTCACATCAAGAACTGAATGCACAGAGCAAGAAAAAAATCTGGATAAAAATATTGCTGAGTTCAGACCACACAAACATATTCAGAATTCTGTTTTCAAGTTTCTTCCAGAGTACAGGAACTTAGAAGACTAAATTCAGACAGAATCAGAGATTAGACTTTTTTTCATTAAAAAGGAAGTTACTGATGCATTTAGCTACACTCTGATTTACAACACATTAATTTAATGGAATAAAAGTTTTTCAGAGTAATGTTATGAGTTTCTGGTAGCAAAAAGAAAGTGAGAGTTCAGGAGATTCCCTTCTGGGCTTGTATATGTCTTGCCATCCCCATTACTTGTTTCTGACAGCTAACACCCACTTCTCATGCAAATCTTGCCTCGAACTTTTTGCTCCAAGGAAAATCTTACTTTTCTAAGACCACATTGTTATTATATTTGTCATTCTTGTCATATCGGTTAAATGTCACTCTGGAGAAAATAATACAGTAATTAGCAGTGATTTGTTCAGAATGTTTGCTCTGGGTCTAGTTCTTCAGAGCATCAGTCCTCTAACTTTTGTATTGGGGGATGACACTTCTTGCTTCCTGTAGCAGGCAATGATTTTTGCCTCTTCACCACAGAGGTGGTGAAGATTTGTGTGTGTGCCCACATTCCTGGGCACACCTTTATGCATTCACAATCCCTATTCCGGTGTGCTGCAAACCTTCACCTCTCCAATTCCAACACAGAGTGTGATAAAACATCAACCCAGTAAAAATGTTGTTGCAGTCAACCTGCTCTGTCTTGTCTGCTCAGGATATTGTAGGCATTTTCTACACTGCCTTAAATCTAAAATAACACTAGTCATATTCTCCATCCAAAATCCTCACATTGTAGAGGTTATGTGAGCCACTCCCTTCCCTTTTGCTTAAGAATGTATTCTCCAGCAATAGACTTAATCTGTAGAATATTTTAAAATGCTTTACACTAAATAGGAACTGACTCTTGTGGGGGTTGACTTTAACAAAGCTAACGATTCTGATTTAAGCAATGAATTTTGAGCAGCAATGTGACCTGAGTAAAGCTGTTCACCCCTTAAAAACAGAGACAATAAAATAGAACAATATCAGGTATAGCTGCATTTTGTTACCAGATAAAAATTGCAACAGATAATTTACACACTGAAGTTATTTTAAAAAATTATCCTGAAATTCTAGATGTGACTGAAATACAGATTATTTACAAAAAACCAAACCTGGATCACTGAATAGGAAAAAAAGGGAAAGATTTCTCCATCCACCATTTTATGGGCATTTTTTAATTTTTATGTAATTAGATATGAAATCATACTATAATATCCTATAATACAGGCTGTTTCTGATGAATTTTTATATTTCGCTTTCAAATACAACTAATAAATAGGTGACCTTTCAATATAGATTTCAGAAAAAAAAATTGAAGCTGTAAACCTGTAGATACAAAGTTTGGTGTCAGAATGAATCACATTTTTCTCATTTGAAGTTATACGCCACATAATTTTATATATTAGCAAAGAATTTTAGTGAAGTCTTTTGGTAGATTGTTATATTTTAGAACATCAAAAGTGGGCAAAAATCTGGGTTTGCCAGCATTTTAAGGATTAAAAACACATTTTGTGGAATATGAAATAATAAACACCTTTAACAGAAAGCAATATAATATAATTCGAGATGACAATCATGTCAAATTGCACTTCTCAACACAAGTGAATGCATTTTGCTGTATTTTCAAAAGACACATTTCTTGTGTTTTCTTTTGTATGGAACCATCTGTAAGAATTCTATTGCTAATTTTTATTTTTCCGTGGATCCATTTCTGAAGCAAAACACTTGATATTAATAGCTGCCTGGAGTCCCCCCCCCCCATCAAAATATGGTTCTTGTCCTTAATTTTCCAATCCATTTTTGAAGCTCACTTCTCTCACCTTCAAGAATGTTCACAGAAAGTAATATAACACACCAGACAATTTTGCATTGCAAATGTCTAACTTGGGAGAAAAATTAGGAAACACCATCTATTTCCTAAAAGTGTGGCTTTTTGCTGCTATGCTGAGAACACTTAGTTACACATTCCTTTATAATCCCTTATGTTTGTGATAATTTCTCTGCCACACTAGGATCTCTTTCTGGGGTTGAGTGTTCCCATATTTGGAAAAAGGTACCTGATTTCTGTGAGGTACTGTATGAGATAAGTCATGAGATAGGCGGTGAAGGGATTTCCATGAGATATGGCGTGAAATATCGGATGACAGGATTACTTTGGGCAGGAAGGCCCATTGGTGGCAGTGATAAGTTATCAGGCGGAGGCCAGATGTCCCTTACTGCTGCAATTGGCCACGTGGAAGAGGGACTGATACTGGTGTCACAGTTCTGTTCTGCCCTTGCACATGGCCTTTGCAATCTCTCTCTTTGTAACTCTTGATATGCTTCTTTTACATATAAAATGTTTGTACCCCTGCCCCCCCCATATATGACAGGAACAGCATATTTTGACTACCATCCCATCTCCACTTCTCACAAAAGTATAATTTATTTTTTGAAATCTTCCATGTCGCAGGATCAGATAAAACCATCTTGCAGACAAGTCAAGTTCCTCTCTCCTTCCCAAAGCAGGGGCAACCCTTTGGTCAGATTTGTGTTTCTGACTGTGTTGGAGTGTCCCCAGGAACATTCATACGTAGTGTTGAAGCTGATATTATGTAGGCCTCGTGGATTTATCACTGGAAATCTAACAGGAATCCATAATCTGCTGCTTTAATAAACTGCACTATTTGTGAATCTGTGATAGTGAAAGTTCGTGTTGAACCCAGCCAGACTCACATGGTTGGATTGGTAAATCACATTATTGGTGAGGCTGTGATCATAAATGAGACCAGACTTCTAGTGTAACTCACACTATTTGCACATCTGGGATCTCATTGAATGCAACCAAGCTTATAGTATCAAATTGATAGTACAGAAATTAAGCCCAGCTGCACCCAGCCCCTGTGATCTCTGAGGAGCAACTGGAAAGCAAGAGATTAATCTGTCACCTAATTTCTGTACTCCTAACATGGCAGTACTAACAGCATCATATTCCTTCACTGTTTCTCAAGGCCATTTTAGATATTTTCATTATTTTTTTTATATTTCAAGGAGAATGTCTATAGGAATTTCTTCACTGTGTATTATTTCTGTTCTTCACTGAGCCATTGCCACATTATAAATGTTTTCAGCCTCGTGCCTTGCTCTTGCTCTTGCTATTAAACTTCTGCTACAAGAAATTTACTTGACTCAAATAGGTTGAGCCCTCACAATGTTTTGAGTTTTCTTGCACAACCACTACAGAAGCCAGAGCTTGCTGTATTCTGAGGTTTTAATAAATTTTCCTCATAAATATTTGGATCTTCTCAAGCAGCGTCAAACTAGAGTTCATGGTCCAGGACTGCATCAAGATGCTCCTGAAATATCTCTAGGGATATCTCCAGGGAATGAGACTTCACAGCTTCTTTAGACAGTCTGTTCCTGTGCACAGTCACCTGCACAGTAAAGAAGTCCTTCCTCATATTCAGGTGGAACTTCCTGTGCCCCTTGCCTCTTGTCCTACTTATAAGTGTTGGTCTTGGATACGCCTATAAAGTTCACCAGAAAGCCAAACATCAGTGTGACCTTGTCACTTTGTGCTAAAAGAATTATTGCTTGAATAAAAAAATACAAATTGTTTGGTTGAGGTACTATGGAGCATACTCCGACCATAAAATGGGGTATAATCTCATTCTTTCAGCTACTATCTATACACATATGCCTAGCATTAGAGGTGGAAAAGCATGCTTTTTTTTTTTTTTTCCAGCTTAATGATAGAAATGAAAGCTTTGGAGAGGAAAAAAGATTCCAAGTGGTTGGAACTCAAAAAACCTTTTTTTGACAAAATGAAAAAATATCATGGTCTCAAAACTTGACCTTCTCTTTTTTGAATGAAAACTCTTTGTCACTTCAACCTGATTTTACAGATACCTTTGCTTCCTCTGCATTTGTTTGTATTTGCTTGCATTTGCTTCCTCTGGCTTTGTTTATAATTTAATTTCTCATGTGTAAAAGAAAAGAAGGTAAAAAGCAAGGAAAAAGAAGTACACAACCCAGGATCTTAACTACAACTGACAGCAGGATCTTGGGCTTTTTACTGCCTGAAGTCCAGGCTCAAGGCATACAGTCTCCAGTTTTCTTCTGTGCAGCAGATTACTGAGCACAGTCATCAGAGCATTGCAGTATAGCTGCAAGTCAAGTTTTTTTTCAGAGGGAAGCTGAGAGGATGAGAGAGAGGTTATGCCACTCTCTCAGAGAGGCTGAAATTTGGAAGATCTTTGGGAAATGAATTTCCCTTAGATGACATTGCTGCCATTCTTAGATCTTCAAGGCAAATAATGCATCCTTCTATTTTACTAATCCAAATATTGTATTTAGGCTGAAGGAATGTAATTAGCATTGGCTTATAATCAGTTGTTGACAATACTAAGCTTTAAAATAATTTCTTATTCAAATAATTATTCATGTTAATATAAAGCATTTTAATGAGACATCAGTACAACATTTTTCATACAGAAGGAAGAGGATGTTAGTGCATAAGCTATTAATTCTCTATACCTTTGCCACACTTGATGGCCAAAGTTTTCATAGACAACTGTTAACAGTATTTTATAACTCTTGAAAATGCTTAGGCTTCAGTACATTCAAAGATGTTGGCCATCCTTTTGTCTTATCAAAGTATTTCAACATCCAGGTTTGTTTTCTAGGTGTAATGATACACGTACATTTTCTCTAAAAAAACGCTCTAAACACAGCTCACAAGCCAGAACCAGCCCTCTAAGGCATTAGATAAATAGAATATGAATAATGATGATTGTCCATACATGCCCAGTACAAGTTAATACACATTCTTTTATGACAAAATTGGTATAATATATATGTACTAATATAGATGTGTCATTGCAACACTAATATGCGCTGTGATGAACATACACTCTCTCTCCACATTTGCATTTATGCACATATGCTTAAATATGATTCTTTATTACAGGCTCACACTCTGAGTAGTTGGCAAAGATAATTGTGAAATGCTGACTGGACTCTTTTCTTCCTCCCCTCCTCTTCTGCAGGATGTGTTGGATGACAGAAGTGGAAACCTGGATTTTCTTCCTACTTTCATGATGCCGTTGCTTAGATTCTATCAGGGAGGAAGATACATGTTTGTGATACCCTTTGGCTTGTGGGATTATCTCAGATTGATTGTTGTAAACCATTTCTGCTGGATTTTGAAGAGATGACTGAGAGGAGACCTCATCCTTGTCTGTCAGTGACTGCAGGGAGGGGGCAGAGCATGGACCAGGCTCTGCTCAGCGCTGCTCAGCAATGGGACAAGGGCAGAAAAGGATGCCCAGGAAGTTCCACCTGAACATAAGGATGAACTTCTTCACTGTGCAGTGACTGAGCACTGAACAGGTCACCCAGAGAGGGTGTGGCGTCTCCCTCAGGGGAGGTATTCCAAAACCATATGGATGCAATCCTGTGCCATGTGCTCTGGGATGGTTGGACCAGACCTGACCCATTGTATGGTTCTGTGATCTTAGAGAGCTCAATGTTCACTATGACAATACTTTGTGCTAATCAGTACAATAATAAATTGCTTTGTCCAAAGGCAACATGTGTTCCCTCCATGGAATAATTAGGGTGTTTATTATATAAAATAATTGATGAAAAACATAAACTTTCTTTTACTGGGGGAGATAAGAAGCAGAGATCTTTTTCTCTGTTAGGCACCACCAGAAGGAAATAACATTTTGACCTGTGAAAATTTTTTGCAACTATACACAGATGTATGTGCAAAGCCCAGTTGTTATAAAATGGATATTTCTTCCTTCTTTCATAAATTCTTTAGACAGGCAAAACATGACATTTCATCGTCATACAGACTCTTCAAAAATATTAAAGAATTGAGAAATAGAATCTGGCATTTGATGTGCTTGAAAGATTCTCCTGGACAAAATAAAAAGACAAATAACAAATCAAGAGCTAAAGACGAAGAACTCCTTGGTATAAGACCTTATGCTACCATGACTGAAATAACTTCATCGAATTCAACCATTCAAGACAACATTGAATTCATGCTATATGTTATTAAGACCCAACCCTTTGGTTTTATTTTTACCCTTTTCCTTATATTCTGAAAGTCTATTTTTTATGTATATTTATTGATGGGCTTACATGAGGCTGGCAGCCTGTCACTTACCGGGTTTCCCCAGGGCTCAGTTTTAGAGACAGCAGTGAAGCTTGTCGGAGTTCAAGGAGTGTCTGGACAATGCTATGAGTCAGAGGGTTTGGTTGCAGGTAATCCTGTGAGGAATAGGGGGTTGGATTTGCTGATCCTTATGGGTCCCTTCAAACTCAATATATTCCATTATTCTGTGATTAAAAACAGGATGGAACCCAAGCTCACCTACATTTCTGACAAATTTGTTATGTAGATGCATTTGAAATATTGGCTAAACTCCTTTAACTAAAGAATTCTCTCAAAAACCACTTTTATCCTGAAACCAGTGAAAAAATCAAACTGAATAATGGATGAACACAACTTGGATCAGGTAAAAGTAAGAGGTTTACCATTCAGACACTTATAATAAACAATCAAAAAGTTCAGCATCTGCACACTGCAGTTAAGTATGCCAAATATTAATTTATTTGCTTTAAACAATAAGTTATATAACATCGTTGCATTAGCAATATTGCATTAGAATTTTCTGTGGTAGAATAATCAAATATTCATTGTTTATTGAAAAATGTCAATAATCCTGTGTTATTTTCCAAGTATACTTAATGAATTAGGTTAATTGTCTATCAGACATGTCACAAAGTGGATATAGAAAGGAAAGCAAGGTGCAAATATTTCATTCTTTTCTCACAAGTCAGTATTCATTATAAGCCCATTTCTCTAGGCTCAACTTAATATACTTAAATTAATCTGAACAAACGTATTATTTAATTTCAGAATTTTTAGTTCCCTTTTCCCTTCTGGAAATCTATTGATATAAGACATAGATATTTTCCTTCTTTAAGGTACAATTAGTAAAAGTATTTCTGATTCTAGATAAGATTTCTAGCCAATTTTTCCAGATCAATAATGTTTTACATTGTTTTTACAATGCAATTGTTGTTCTGTGAGGTTTCCAAGTTAAATTTGGCTCATTTTTTTAAAAATTATTTTATTTGTAATTTAATTATGATTAATGATAATTCTGCTGTATATGAGAAACAGCCCAGGATAAACAGCTTTTTACATTTATTAAGGTAGTCTTATTCTGTGGCTGTTGCAAACTGCCCATTTTAATACAGACAATTGAATATGATGGAGAAATGAAAGAGGCAAGACTTTGCCTCAAGGCAAGGAGATGCATTTTGTCAATCTTTTAAAATATCCCTCCTTATGTATGTTTTATAGACTCTTGTTGTTCAACAGGTAAACTCCCGCCTGTTTCACATTTGGTCCACCCTGCCAGAAATCCTGTGTATCATGAAGGCAGGGATGACTGCATATCATTCTCAGAGTATAACAGCTCTAACTCTTTCCAGCAACTGAAGATATTAAGTAGAGTTTGCATGTGATCAAACATTCCAGTTGCCAGTGCAGCAGCAGCAGGACCAAAGTCCAGACAGCTTTTGCCACCCATGTTTTTCAAACTTTACATAGGCAGGCACTTTTGTCACACTTTAGCTCTTGACTAGCAGCCCCTTCTGTTTTTCCCATCTTCCTCTTTAATGAAACACTTCCAAAGAAAGTATAGCCTTACTAATTTTCTTTAGGGTGTTGGAGGTATTATGGTTAAATTTAGCTAATCCATAAAGAAGTAACACCTCTATCACAGGATCGCAGAATTACCTGAATGGGAAGGGACCTTAAAGACCATCCAGACCATCCCTCTGCCATGGGCCAAGTTGCTCAGAGCCCCATCCAACCTGACTTTGAACACTTCCAGGGGTGGGGCATCCACAACTTCTCTGGACAAGCTGTCCCAAATCCCCACCACTCTCACAATGACAGATTTCTTCCTTAAATCCAAGCTAAACCTACCCTCTTCTACCTTAAAACCGTTCCCCCTTGTACTGTCATAGCAGACTGTGCTAAACTCTCTGTCCCCATCTTTCTTGTTGGTTCCCTTTAGGTACTGAAATGCTGCTGTAAGGTCACCCTAAAACCTTCTCTTTTCCAGGCTAAACAGTGATTTTCTCAGCCTTTCCTCACAGAAGGGGTGTTCTATCCTTCTGACCCCTTTTGTGGTCCTCCTCTGGACCTGCTCTAATAAGTCCATATCTTTCCCACACTCAAGACTCCAGAGCTGGAAGCAGCACTCAATACATAGGACAGATATAACTAATTGATATGCATTTTCATTCAGTGCTCTGAAAACCAAAAGATCTGATAAAGTGGCAAGGAAAGGAGAGCCTGCAATGTCAATATCCTTTTGCACATGTGTACAGAAGGGATTTAGTATAAAACTCTAATAATACACTTGTACTTTCAATACTAAATTAATATTATTGTAAATTAATACTTTCCTCTAGTGTTTGTAGATACAAACAACATTCATGCATATATATAACAATTCTGTTTGTGTTTGTTTAGCATTCTAATTCACCAATTAATAATTTACTGAAATCCAGTTATTCTTTATAGAGATAATCTTCACAGGAAAAAAATAAAATCCCCTCAAACCATTTAACTTCATTCTACCTTTGGGGAAAAGAACAGCAGATGATGCCAAAACCTACACGTCAGTGCACAGATGCATGAAGGTTGTAAGGGTTGAATTTTGTTATTGAGGAAAAGGTATCTTGTTCAAATGGCATTAAGCTGATTACAGAAGGAATACCCTGAGTACAAATAGCTGTCCCAGCAAATGCAGGCTTTTCATAAGGCAGCTATGATCCCAAATCCAATATGATCAAATAGGTTAAATCACAAGTAATCCCTGGAGGTACTGTAGAATCTCACAAAATTTGTCATCAGCTTTTCATCTCCTATCTGCTAATTCATCTTCCATATTGTAATGAATCAAAAGGAAGAAGTTCCAATTTTGTTTCACAGTTCAAAGAAATTACTAGACTATTCATCTATCTAATAATCTTGATGCAACCACTTAAGAGCCTAATCTCTGTTCACTTGTACTTTTCCTATCAAAAATAATTCCTCCAGTTTGAAGGGCTTTAAGTATGTTGTTCTCTGGAAGGATAAAGTGATATTCTTGAATCTCCTCGCAGCCAGTGACCTAATAACTCTACTCAATGTACTTGATCATGACCGTGCCCCCAAACACCTCTGCTGATCATATCACAGTTTTATCATTGCAAATTTCTGAGCTTTGGCAAGCATTTCTGCCTTCAGTGCTAAAGAGAATGTCCTTCTTAAATTGCTAAGAGGTCTCATGTGAGAGGGGAAAATCCTATCTATCATTTATATTGAGTAAAAACTTTAAATCATCTGAATTTTCTTCCTCAGTAAGTGCTTACTCCTTTTTAAAATTAGATGTTCTGGAAATGTAATTAAGAGAGTATTTTTTCCCCTTCAATAAGAAGTACTAATATAAGAGAGAAACATCAGTTTTCAAGCAATGCAGCAATCTGGAATCTGCATCTTAATTGAACACAAGCTTTTCCATTGTTCTTGCTTAGTCAGTTTTACAACTCTAGCTTTGATGTGCATCTTTCACAATAAGACTAAAGGAACAATTTAAAAGAAAATCTGCATATGGCAGAGTACAGTGGAATCCAAAAATAAAAAAAAATAGAGGTAGTTTATATAACAGGAAGAGCATGCAAGGTGACAGAAAAGACTACATAAAATGTGTTGATTCTTGTGAAATGCAAATATCTCATCTGAGCGTATACAAGGTAAATTTTTTGTATATTTGTTGTTTGGTGTTTTTTCCCCAGGATAAGAAGGAATCCAGCTATATTGTAGCTTCATCTTCTATATACTCAAATATTCAGTGAGAGCACAAACCTGTCATGGGTTTATACTGCTGCAAATTGGACTGGAAAGCCCAATCTAATGCTTGACATCTGTCTTACAAGAGCTCACTGAAGTCTTACCGAAATGCAGTATATCACTGCAAAGCTGTAACTACTGTCTTGGGTATTTCTTCCCTTTCTCTGTCACTTCCACGCTACATCAGTATTTTAATTTATTTTCCAGCGATACCTCCAATTCTCCTTGAAAAGTTTCACTGCTACTTTTTGCTCATCCCTTGCTATAGAAAACCAAAGAACACACATTTCCTTGTAAGGAACTAAATGAAAAGCAGAAAGACAGCTTCCTTAATTCCTTTTTTTTTTCTAAAAATGAGTGTGAATTTTGTTGCCATTGTTGTTGTCATTACTTTTTACATCCCTGGTCCTCTGTCATGGTTTAAACTCAGCTGGCAATGATGCACCACATAGCCACTCACTCACTCACTCACTCACTCACTCACTCACTCACTCACCCTTCCCTGGCCGGATAGGGGAGAATCAGAAGAGTAAAAGAAAAGCTGTGGGTTGAGACTGACAGTTTAATAGGGAAAGTAAAAGCCGTGCACACAAGCAAAACAAGAGATTCATTCCCCAGTTCCCTCGGGCAGGCAGGTATTGAGCCATGTCCGGGAGAACAGAGCCCCGTCACCCTCAACAATGACTTGAGAACACAAACAGCATCACTCTAAATATCCCCCTTCCCTTCTTCTTCCCCCAGCTTAAAAGGCTGAGCATGACACCATATAGTATGGGACATCCCTTGGGTGAGCTGTCCCAGCCGTGTCCCCTCCCAGCTCCTTGTGCCCCCCTGGTCCTCTTGCTGGTGGGGTGGGATGAGGGGCAGAAAAGGCCTTGATTCTGTACCAGCAATAACAAAATCATCCCCCTTAGCAGCACTGTGCAAGCACTGCTCAGTGGTAGCCACAACATCGCTGTGTTATCCATGCTGTTTCCATCCAAATCCAAAACACAACCCCATGCCAGGTAATGTGAAGAAGATTTACTCTGCCCCAGCCAAAATCAGCACAGTCTCCCAGATCCCAGGAGTGTCTGCTGCTTTTTGCCAAATTTTTCCCTCCTGAGAGCTGCTCCATCCACTCATCACTTGACATCAGGCTTGTATCTCAGGTTCAGAGCACAAAATGCTCGGTCCCAACACCAAACTGATACTGGTTTGGCAATATTTCTCTGGCTGCATATGAATACTCTCGAAGTTTTCTAGTCCCAGGAAAAATGCTTCCTCGGCCACTTCCTTGTGATTTCAAATTCCATATATGCACCTGCTCTGCAAAAGAAGTTTTTGCATATCACTTTTTTTTTTGTGTGTAGTCACTTCAAAATATGCTTTTCTGAGAAGTCAGCTATTGTAATCAGAGTAATTTATCACCATTCTGCAAAGAATATTTAGAATATTGACAGAAGATTTCTCCATTTGAATGTCTGGAAGCATGTAAACAGAAAAGATTTTTCTCTACTTCTTATATCATAAAAACTTCTTCGCAGTAAAATATTTCTCAGTTAAGTGTACCCAATTCAATAAACCTATTGAAAAGAAAATTTAATTTTTTTAAGGAAATCATTTTATTAATAGTTATTAAACAAAAGGGTTTGGACATGAATCTCTCTCCCTGGCTGATAGACAACCAGTTGTAGAAATGAGTAGAGTACCCCAGGAGAATAATTCCTTTAGATTCCTCTTTTTTTTTAACCATTTCTGAGGTTTATTTAACCATTTATGGACACCGTTAAAAACCCATGAATAGGCTCAGTGGAAAACGGATTGAACCCTGCAGAGTAGCTCTTATTTGTCTCCTGTGAGAAGATGTCTATTTCTAAAAACAAGAAGAAACAAAACTGAACTTAATTCTGTGATAAAATATTAAGTCTTCCCCTTTATTTCAGACTCTGTCTCACGGATCCTGAGAGAGACACCAACACCTTCTCCCTGAAAACAACTGTTCAACTGTACGGGAAGAAATTATGCCAGGTTATTGTAGACCTGTTAACAAGAACAAAAGGCACATATCTTTTTTACTTTGGCTTTAGGAATTTCAATAACTCACTGAAGTTCGGTAGGTACCATCGTAGACACTGTTGTCTAGGACTGCACATGAACTATGAATGAATGGATATAAAACACATACGATAGAACAAGATAGAAAAAGTGAACTTAATTGCTACATTAATATACAGGAAAAAGAAAGGAAAATTAAAAATTTGATCAGGAATTTGTTGCTGAGATGCTTTCATAATACATTTCCAATGATTATTTAACTTTCTGTTCCTTATTTGGATTGTTTATTTTCATGATTGTTTTATTTCCAGAACTTCCTCTGCTGTTATCTGCAGTTCAAACAAGTTGCTCTATTCCAAGCTTTGACTTTATAAATTTTTCTCCCAGACAATTTGAGTTAAAATTTGCCTAATTCCTACCAGCATTCTAGCTACAAGTTTATTACTTCAAGCCAGTTTCTGCTCAAGCAGTGACAAACCACCTGTGGGAATAGATCAAACAAATATGAATCCCAGCCAGCTGTAACTACAGCAGGCAAATTGCTGGTTCATTGGACTAGTCTACCTTTATTTATTTGTCCCTAATTATAAGACAAGGATTTTAGAAAATAAAATTATAGCTGTTTTCTACAAGGCCAATCTGTCCCACAAGAATGTTCGAACAGTATGGAAAAAGTTTATTTAAAATAATGCTGTATCTTTCAAAATTAACATTCATCTGTGTAGATTGGCAATCAGATGTTACTTAGAATTGTAATCCAAGTAGTATAAAAGGGAAAAAAAATCCACAGAGAAGAAAATATTCAGACTTCTTCCTTTAAAAGAAATTATCTGTACAGGAGAGAAAGTTTTGAATGCAAGATTAATGTACATTATATTAAATGAATTCTTGCCGTACACAATCTCATGGATGAAAGGTTTATTTGAATAGTTTTATTCAATTTGAAATAGGCCATTGTAACATTTCTGCATTGTAAAAATGGACTTTTACAGTGTTTGACACGTGTAAAATGAGTTGGCTCTTCAACATCTGTTCTGAAATATTTACAAAATTCCCCTATTAAATTTTAACATTGTGCTCTGAAATATTCTGCACAGTGTAATCAGAAATCCTGATGTATTTTGTTTCATTCAAATCTTAGATGTCCATGGAGAGCTTTCAGATGAAAAACTCCTACAGGTCTTTCTGTAGATAGAAGAAGATAGAAGATAGAAAATATTATATTGATCTTTATATAAAGCAAATTATACTGAAAATCTCTGGTTGCATATAAATAAAGGCTTCTTAATTAATTTTGACAGGTATTTAAGTTTCAGGCAAAAAATAAAACAAAAATATAAAAGTGTTACTATTGCCTTATAGAAAAAATTGAAAACTAGAGAGCAGACATTGGCTTCTTCAGGGTTCTGCATTGTAGGGCACCAGGGGAAAAAGCCCTGGAGGAGAGAGGAACCCAAGAAAACTGGTTAATATTTAAGGATTGTGCCTAATAGCTCTGAAGAGATGCACCCCAACAGAGAGGAAAAGGCAAAGACCTGTGTGGATGAACAAGGAGCTCTTGGACAAGCTCAAGCACAAGGAAGCCCACAGAGGGTGGAGGCAAGGAAAGGTAGTCTGGGTGGAATACATGGGGTTTGTCCAAGCAGTCAAAGATCAGGTTAGGAAGCATAAAACCCAAATAAAAGATCAAATTAAACACGGATAGGGACATCAAGGGAAAAATAAAAGAGGTTTTAGGTAGACTGGTGATAAAAGGAAGACTAGGGAAAATGTGAGTCCTCTCTAGAAAGAAAAAGGAGATATGGTTAAGTGGGATATGGAGAAGGCTGAAGTACCCTCACTTCTGTCATATTTTATTATAGTTTTTATTCAGAACCACTAATCAGTCTCTATCTCATTTTCTCAACTTCTGAAGCTGCAATGGTAATGCAACTTTTTGTTTACCTGTCAATAAAATAATTTTCCACTGAAAAAAGTGGATTATCTGAAACTGCAGCTTCTTAGGCAAGAAAATCTTCTTGGCTGCAAGAGAAAACACTACTATCATGGCTTAAGATAGAACTCAGTACTAGGAGAAGAAAGATAATGTGTAGAGTTAACATATTTCTTATCCTTTTCGTACTTAATTTGTGAATGATGTTGAGAAAAAAGAAAAAAATCTACAGTCACTCTAAGAGTTAGAGAAAAAAGGGAGAGAAGACCTAGATTCCTTGTACAGACCATAAAGATACCTCTGGAATTAGAAAACAAGTATGAACAGCAGAATTCTATGTTTTTTATTAATTGTTCAGTAGTTTTAGTAATTAATTCTGAGTAAGAATTTTATTAATTAATTCTGAGAGTTCTTTTCTGGTCATTACCAAAAATCACATTTCATTAAGGAGGGTTTATTTAGCTGAAATTGTCCTAACTCTACATCAGTACAAATTAAAGCAAGACCATGAACTATTTACTGGTTTTCTTTTTTTAGGTTTGTTGCCTGGTTGGTTGGAGGTTTTTTGATTTTGCTTTAATTTACAACACTATTAGGAAAATTAGAAAAGGAGGAATAAATTACTAGTTTAAGACAGTGAAGCACATTGGATTCGTAAATGATTGTGCCTGTGTGTTCTGTAAATCTGTAGCAGTTCCACTGTCATGAACATTGGCTTAATACCCAATTAGTGCTTACCAGTACTAATGACTATAGATGCCCAAGAAGTTCTGTTTCTGGGATGTTGTGATGATTAGAAACTGTGCTTTAACAATGAACAAATGAACAAAAGAAACTTTAATCTCCACAGACTGGAAGCTGTTACTTAATTAAACTATTTTAAACAGTAAATTTTCTGAGTTAGTCAGTGATTTGTTTTATTGATTTGATTATCTGTTTCTGCAGTGAATTGTCCATTCACTGATGAAAAAACCCCCCAAAAAATCAGCACTAACATGCAGACTGAACATAATTTGTGATGAAAATTCAATTTAAGTTATTTTTTAGTTTAAAGATAATATTCCTGCAAGTTGTTAATTTGTACCCTTTGGCATTATATCAACACATGGGAACGTTTCTGTTAATAGACCTCAAAATTGAAAAGGATAAAGACAAAATCCACAAAATTCTCCTTATTTAGAGGAAGTTATAAATAATTTTTCAGAATAAAAATATTAGAATTGTTAATTGCCAGATATTTAGACTGAACTTCTGTATAAGGATTATATAGACTTTTCAGCAATGATATAAAAGAAATGCTAGAAACAATCTATTAATAGGCATGGTCAACAAGGTTTATGTGTGTTTTGTTAATAAATTCCAAATATTCCACAATTTACCACAGGGAAATAGCTGCTCTAAGACAGAAGATATTTTAAAAGTTATATGATCAGTTCTGATAGCCATTTAGTGCTGAAAACCTGTGTTTCATTCTTCTTGGTATAAGTAATAAAAAAATATTGTACTTTGTGATTTTGGTTCAAGAAACTCCTGATGTTCTGGATAGTGGGAAGGTATTAAAAGTGTATGTGTATGCTTTCCCTCTTCCTACCCAGAAATCTCTGATTTGGCTATTACATCTTGCATTCTATTTGTAGTTTTATTTCCTGAATATAGTCTAACTGGGAAGGTTCAGGCAAGGGCAAGAAGGAGGAGCAAGTATGGAAAGTGTACTTCAGAATGAGAAAATAAGAATGAGTCTTTAATCTGCAGAAAAATATCTGGGGGAAAGCAGTGGAACAGAGCGATTTTGAAAGATTGATATCACCATGACATTATTATAGAAGATAAATAAAGATGCATTTCTCAGTGGGTGTGGCTACATTACTGGTGTTGATTGATACAAGAGAGTATTTGTTTGAATTTAAGATTTTGTCCCCTTAAAGCTTTTTTCCCAATCACAGCACATTTCCTATTCTGGGAAACTATGGTAGATGCTGGGAAAAAAATAAAAAAGAGGTGAAAATGGACTCCTGCATCATTTGATTTAGCCTGGTATGGAGCAAAGAGTTTGTGTAGGAAGACCTGTGGAAATTAATGGTCTGCACATTGGTGATACTGACAGCAAGGATCCAATTGGGGATTATTTGCAGAATCAAACAGCATAAGGTAGACTGAATTTAAGTGAACCATTAAGTCCTAATTGAAGATGACAGTGCAGATACTTTCCCAGGAGAGGGCAATTGTTTAAGAGAAGCCTAGAATATGTGATACTAGAACAGAAGCAGCAGCAAGTGCAGAGAAAGGGGACAAATATTATCACCTCCCTTATTGATCTCTTTGTAGATATACACTAATTCAGCTGACACCCAGCACAGCCTTTCCAAATTATTTCAGTCCCAATCAGCCTACCTGTCATGTAGAGCTGTAGCTGATGTTTGGGAAAAAATGTCTGTGTCTGTCTTCCAGCACTGAAAGAACTAACTCTGTATTTCAAATAGCAAACTGGAAGTGACCAACTCAGTTATTAGAAACAAATTGTGGGTATGTTCTTCTGTGTTGAGTCCTACAGAACATAATGTCTAAAATAAAATCAATCTTAATGTTTAGACTGATGGATTAATTTTAAACTCAGGCACAAGTTAAAATGGCAGAGACAATTAATGATTTTGTAGGCAAATTATATGAACTCTTTTCTTGTTATGTTAAAAAAACCAAAATCTATTGAAAGTGGGCTTTTTTGTCATTTGATGGCTTGGATTTAATTGGCTATATATATATATATATATATATATATATATATATATATATATATATGTATGTATGTATGTATGTATGTTTGTTTGTTTGTTTGCTTTTAATATATACATATATATGCAAATTTTTATTTTACAGCTGATATTTCTGTGTTTCATTTTGGTTCCACAAAGAACTATTGCTTAATTATTATATTTAGATACCTAATTTAGAGATATCTACTGTATTTTCTAAATACTTTGAAAACGTACTGTAGTTTTTTAATGGATTATATCTTTAGATGGATTTTAATGCACTTTGTTGCTTCTATGTCTCTGTTCCTGGGTGCTTAATGTCAAACCTCCTGTTAACTCCAACACTGTGCAATCTGCTATTCTTTTGTTTTTAGTGTTTTATAATTGGAAATGGGCTGAATAACAGGGGCATCATTCTCCATGGGAGTACTTCTGAAAAGTGGGAATCTGAAGATTGGAAAAGTTGATGTGAAAATTTTTAAAAGTGTGTATGCAATAACTAATAACTAATGCTATTGATTTTTTGGGCTATGTTGCATTTGTGCATATTTTAATCATAGCTGACTCAGATTTTGATTCTTCAATAATTTAGATGCTGTTGTGGTGACAGGAAAAAAAAGACAAAGAACTTAACGTTTTGTAATTGCAAGAGGTAATTCAAAATTGATTTTTCATGGGCTAATTGGACCACAGTAATAAACCTAAAAGATCAGAATAAACATCTGTGGCTTTCAGCTCATTTTTAACTAAACAAACAAACAATAATAACATTAAGTAATGGATGTCCTTATCCCTGCAATTTTTAGGTTGATTGTCATTACAGAATTTACATTGAGGACAATTTCTTTATGGGAAAATTCTTCTGCACCAGTTTATTCTCAAATGTGCTATAAACAGGAATTACATATTTGGCATTTATAAGACCAATAAATATATCCAAAGTTGTCTTCGTTAAACTCCATGGAGAGAAGTCTCTGAATTCACACTGTAGTAATGATTCTATTTATGTACGCTTCATCTTTACAGGTACAAAATACCCAACTGTTTTAAGATACCTTTAAGGAATAACAGTTGTGTACATGGTCCACATATCCACACAAGCTGTAGTTTAAATTGTTCTTGTTTACTCATTTACATATTTGAGAATTCTTCTGACCTAATTCCTTTGGCCTGATCAAATTATCTTTTTCAACTTTAATATTATTTTTATAGTAGTTGTTTCCTTTTTCCTTGGATATAAAAGAGTATATTCTTCATTCATTTCTTTTTTTCCATATTCATACTTACTTTTTCTTACCTTTTTCTGAAAATCATCACAAATTGACATTGAATTCATTTTTCCTTGATGCAACAGTTTCTCATTGTTCTATTTTTTCCCTACATTTTACTTTAAACTAGACTGCTTTATTTAAACTTTTTTTTTCCCACAGTTCTACTCTTTCAGTTGTTCTTTTTAGAGGATAAAGCTTTTAGTCTTCAATCTTATTCCATCCATAGAGTAGACTCTCCTACAGAGTTTTTAAATTATCCATAATGGCTAAAACAATTTTAATTTTTTTCTAATATTTGCAGAAATAATTGTTTCAAACATATTTAAAAGGTTATAGATTAAATATAAAATAAACAGAAGAATTATTAATGTTTAATCAATTAAATTAGGAATCAAAATATTATATAGTGAAAGATCCTTGCTAATAAATAATTGATACACAAAGAATTTATTTTCAAATATAATTCGTATATGCTTTCCATTAGGTCTCAGGCTATGATTGCACAAGAACAGGTCCATTCTTTCATGAAAACCACTAAAGAAACACTTATCCTATTTGTGTAGTCAAGGAAGGTGTTGGGTTTTTTCCTTTCTACCCAAAGATGATCAAGTCTTCAATATTGACATGTACCCAGAAATCCATGGAATTTTTCTGTACCTACACCCAAGATGAAATGAACCATGGATGTGCTGTTGCGTCTGAACACGAATCAGAGTGGAAGAAATAGAGAACACAAACCCCTTGTTCCAGTACTTAAATGAGGTATTAAAAATGCAATGTTTAAAGTGTGATATGCATTTACCAGCCATAAATATTTCATGCTCAGCATAATTTTCCTTAAGAAGTTGTGCAACTATAGAATTTTATCACACTCTTCTACACAGTACATTGACTTAAAGAGCTGGAATATATCAAGAGAGTGATTCAGGTGTTAAGTTATGACAAAGTGTCAATAAAAAGACAAACAAAACTAGGAGTTTGGTGGGTGAGAGGCTGGACATGGCCCGGCCGTGTGCGCTGGGAGCCCAGAGCCCCCCGTGTGCTGGGCTGCAGCCAAAGCCCCGTGGGCAGCAGGGCAGGGAGGGGATTCTGCCCCTCTGCCCTGCTCTGCTGAGACCCCACCTGCAGTGCTGCAGCAGCTCTGGGCTCCCAGCACAGCAAGGACAGGGACCTGCTGGAGCCAGGCCAGAGGAGGCACCGAGGGGATCAGAGGGATGGAGCAGCTCTGCTGGGAGGAGAGGCTGAGGGAATTGGGATTGTTCAGCCTGGAGAAGTGCCCTGGCTTTGGGGTGACCTACTTGTGGCCTTGCAGCACCTGAAGGGAGCCCACAGGAAAGATGGAGAAAGACTATTTACAAAAGTCTGGATTGACAGGACAAGGGGAAATGGCTTCAAATTGAAAGAGAGTAGGTTTAGATTAGACACTGGAAGAAATTCTTTCCTGTGAGGCTGGTGAGTCCCTGGCACAGGTTGCCCAGAGAAGCTGTAGCTTCCCCATCCCTGGAAGTGTTCAAGGCCAGCTTGGATGGGGCTCTGAGCAGCCTGGTCTGGTCGAAGATGTCCTTGTCCATGGCAGAGGGGTTAGAATGAAACAGTTTTTGAGGTCATTTCAAACCCAGGCCATTCTGTGATTCTATGAATCTATGTAAACCTTTCTTTTATCTCTGTGTGTCTGTACATGTACAGGAGTACATACACATAATCAGGAATTTTTATAAGAACTATCGCTATTATGATGGAATTATTTTATGTAGCTTTCAGTTAAAATGCCTTTGACATCTGTAGTGTGAGGCTTGAATTTCATATCAGTATCTTCCAGGGTTTCCTTACTATTTCTAAGTATTTTCATACTGATACTGTGCTTGCAATCACCACTTGTTGGTGTGGCTGAAGGTTTAAATAAACTGAATCATAAACTCACCTTGCTCATGAAACCTGAGAGCACAACAAAAAGGCTCCAGTCAGATTAGGTATGCTCAACAGTACCTCGAATTTGAATATTACTCAACCAGATAATCTCTTGTAGTTTTCTTATTTTTATATGGCTCTTGAGGAACAAATGACTAGTCAGATAAAGTTAATAGTTGCCCAGTTAAATCTGCAGGAAAAAATCCCCAGCACAATGCATCTAGGTACCTAAATTCATAGGTCATTATGAAAAGGTAGCTACTTAATCCTCATAAATGTTTTTCTGAGTCTAGGGATGTATCTTTATGTTTCTTCAGACATATCAAATGTTATCTTAAATCTTAAATTTAAGGTATATTAACTCTTTTAATACTTGATAAAAAAAATGAAATAGAAAATTTAGTTTATTATGACATTTGAGACAAAAACCCCAACATTAAAAGACTATAAAAATGCTGCTATTTGAATTACAGAAGATATATCTTTCATTAAAATCAGTTATAGGTTCCTGACATTCCTACAAATCGAGTGCATGGCTTCTTGTAAATGCATCATTAAAATGTTTCCTGTTGCTTACAGGTAAGCGTTTTGGAAGAAAAACATGCCTGCATACAGTTTTAAATAAAAGACTGGTCTTATATGTATGACAATTATCAAAGCTCTAACTTCTTATTGAAGCAGTGAGACACGGAATAAATATCTTGAGTCTGAAAGAACACCTGTTGAACAACTGAGCTATTAAAAGTTCCCTGAAAAGCTTCAGCAGGAAAAATAATGTATTACAAATGTGACTGAATTGAACCAATTAAAGCATATAGTCTGTTGTGAAAATCCTAATAATGGGAAGAAATTGTTTGCTTTTCAAAAGAAAAATCAGCTATTAATAAAGCCAATATACTTTCCAGAAAATTTCTCTACTTTAGTGTAAGACAGGATTTACATACAAATTTGGAAAACTTGTAATAAATAAATAATAAAATGTTGCACAAAGCTTATAATGAGAGGAAAGACTGTGTGTTTGGTTGCTTCTTTTTTTCCCCTTAGAAATCAAAACACAGCAAGTCAAGGGGATGAAAGAATGCAGGTTTTGTTAGGTACTGTTACAGTATCATTTTGTACAACAATAGTGTTTGGTGTTGTCATTATTGTTATTATTCATGTACACTTACTATGTTTACTAGACCCATTGTATAACCATTTTGTTCAACCTTAACCCTTAAAGTTTTAATAAAAATTATATTGTTATGCCCTTTTTAAAGATGAGCATTGAGAATAATTGAAATTCACACATTTTGTCCCAGGCAGCTGTCAGAATAATATTCCAGCCTTTTTTCTTACATAAGTCTTGATGTTCATCTTCTTCACCTTCAAATCTTAGCTACAGAATGTGTATTTTAATGAAAAAACACATCAGGAATATTTGTTTTAATTCTGAGGTAACCCCAAGGGGTTATGAAGATAGGGAACTCAGTTATGTTAAGTACCAAGATATATCACATATTTAAGAACTTTCACTGTTTCAATTTGGCTGCAATCTTTACATAAAAAGAATCTTAAACATTAGCATGTTACATACATTCACTGAGTTTTAATCTTAAAATCAATTAGAGCTTGTGTTTTCCCACCTTACTCATGAGGTAGTCAGGATGATCATGTAGCAGAAAAATGTGCTTCAAAATGTATTCCCAAAATTAATTTTTCAGTGAGCCTTCAGAAGACATGGCCTGCCCTTTCCCTTTCATAAAGGATATTTTCAAGATGAGGGCTTATGGCAAGCTCCCTTTGCAAAGCTTTTATTACTTCTCCTTAAAGAACATCAGGCCTTTGAACAAGAGAAGGCTTCAAAAGCTCCTGCAAGTTGGGGTCTGTCTGGACCAATATTTTAAAAAAGGGTGGAATTGGCATGGGAGGAGGAGGGCATTAAAGAATTCAATTTACCAGCATGGGGTGGCACCTCATTTCTTTCCAGCTTTAATATCGTAATCTCTTAATCCTCACATTCCTTATGCAACTCTACCTTTATGCTAATTTTTCCTCGTTATCCTATCACATGTGATTTTGCCTGAAAAATATCACTTGCTGCCACTCATCTGCCAAGCTCATCACTCATTTAAAAAAACCCATCAGAACAAGCCAAAAAAAATTATTTTGCCTATTATGTCATTTTGCCGAATATGCAGTAACAAATTTTTTACCAAAAAATAACTGTTGCCCATTCTATTGCATAAATAAGGGTTAGAGGAGATCAGAAAAAACAAAAAGCAATCTGTAGAATATTTATAGTAAATCAAAGAGTGAAGTATAGAAAGGCAAAAATATTTAGGTGAATTTGGGTAATGGAGAACAATTATTTTAGGTGTTTTCCACTTTCATATGCCATTAATTCATCAAAATTATTTTATACATGTATAAATGCATACATATTGAGTAACTTCTGTTATTCATACTTAACCACTGAATTGCTTATTCTTCTCCTTGGACTTCAATTACTTATCTGACTGATGTATGTCACAGTCTATCCTTGATAAAATAATTTTGAGGCAGTACTTCACAATTCTTTACTGATGATCATTAAGCAACAAAAGTGCTTTTTGAATCAGCAGGACCCCTTGAAAATACAGCACCCTCAAATAAATGAAGCTCTCGTCATAGAATTACAAGCTATCTTAAAAATCAAAGATAATGGTATATCTGATTTATACAGGTCTGGATATTTCTTTAATCGCTAATATACTTAAAATCAAGGAGTTTTAAAGCAGACTATGTTATACTTAATGAATGAGAGGGAAATAATGATGTCATTTACAGGAATTTGACATCACTCACAAGAGTTATCATTAACATCAATAAGAAGAAAAGTAAGTTATCCTCCTGTCCAAGTAACTTACAATTCTCTATTTGATTTTGTATAACATTCAAGAGAGTGCATTGCTACATAAAACTAAAGAAATTGTCTGGGTGAGGCTCTCTGGTGCTCAAGAAAAGTAGGCTATGATTGAATAAAATGTTCACAACAGTAGAATATGCTGAATTGGAAGGGACCCATCAGAATCATTAAGTCCAGCTCCTGGCCCTGCACAGGACACCCCAACAACCCCACCCTGTGCCTGAGAACATTGTCCAAATGCTTCCTGAGCTCTGTCAGGCTTGGCGATGTGACCATGTCCCTGTGAGCCTGTTCCAGCTCCTGACCACCCTCTGGGTGAAAAATCTTTTCCCAATATCCAATCTAAACCTCCCCCAGCTCTGCTTTCAGCCATTCCCCTGCATCTTGTCACTGGTCACGAGTGAAGAGATCAGTGCCTGCCCCTCCACTTCCCCTCCTGAGGATGTTGAAGAACACAATGAGGTCTTCCATCAGTCTTCTTCAGTCTGCAGGATAGTTGCAAGAAGCTTTCCCTGCTCTTTAAAACAAAACTCCCATGACAAAAGCTGTGGAATTTAAGTCAGAAGTATGGCACTCAAGTTTGTCCTACAGTTATGATTTTGGTGCAGTTGAGTACATCAGATTTGTCTGTGCCTGTGTCTGTGCCCATCACATGTCAGCAATCAATTTCCTGGGAGGTCAAGACACTCCCCGTTGAGTCACTCACAGACTGATTTGAGACAACAAGTGAATGTCAGGTAAGGTGAATCTCAGAGACCTGACTAGGTCTGACAGGAGTTTTCCAGCCAAGAATTTTGGACAGTCCAGGAAATCCTTCCACTGCATTAATGCTGTGCCTAGACCAACCAGTAGTCACTACCTGCATCTGCTGATTGATTAATTGATGGTGGATTGACATCCTGGACAAAGAATCTGGCTATGCAAGGGCCTCGTTGATGTAAATACTGCTGTGGGTGAAGAAACTGATCCAATTCAACATAGGTTATTTTAAAAAGTCTAAGCAAACTCTTCTCACAGATGCAGAAATTGTTCTGAAAGATAGGTTTTTTTTCCATGTAGTTAAGATAGGCAAAAGCCTTAGGATAATCAATAACAATGGTCATGCATATGACAGAGGTATCGTGTGTAACCATATTGAATCTGGACTATAAAAATATAGCAGAACAGTTGGCTAATCTTACCATTTACCACATCTTACCAGATGTGGAATCTATATGCAGTTGCAAAAACATTCGACAGAGACTCATGTCAGCATCTGGACAGCAGATGACCACCCTGCAGGAGGGATTCAACTCCCCATGTATTATCCTTTGCAAAAGATTCCACAATTTATTATTTTTAAATGCTTTAAGCACAAATATATATGCAGCAACCCTTCTGTAAAAAACACCAACATGAAGACAATTAGTCTTGCCCCCATGAAATCTCGATGGCTGTTCAGAATCATGGTATTTTTTGCCTCTCTTGTTCAGAGCCAGCAGTTCATAGTGGTGATATATTCAGATTATAAAAGATGTTTCATCTTGTTAAAAGGCAGAGAACACTATATAGAATACAGAAATTTAATTCAAGTCACCTTGGAGACAGCATCTTTTCCCATCTTCTCTCACACAAAATTTTCTGGGAGGTATTTACTAACTCCTTAAATCTTAAGACCGAGTTAGAGAAGAATCAAAAGAGAATTGAATTTTTTCTGCCTTTCTGAGAGGTGAATCAAATTTTTGTGCCTTTGGAAGAGTTTAAAGACTCCCCTTTTTATTTTTTTCTTGGTTTTGTTCTGGTTTTGGTTTGTTGGGTTTTCTTTTCCTTGAGATCTCTTCATTTTTTAATTGGTTAGTTCATTCATTTATAAGGCTTTGACAGCATTGTGTGCCCAGATGTTATAGGAACATGTCATGTTTTTAAATAGCTTCTTGGTTTATACCTTAGCTAGCAATTTTCTCAACAAATAAAAAGGCAGCGGCATAGAAACTCAGCTGAGAAATACTGTACATAGATGTTCTCATGTACTGATATCTCATTTTATGAAATACTTGATTGAAAACAGCAGCTTTTATATTTTCCTCAATTTTTATTGAAAGAGTATTAGTGGAATAAAATTCAAATATGCTGAGAGGAAACTGTATTTGTATTAGTGATAATATTCAGAGTCTTGTCTCATTTCTTAAACAAACCTGAGTTTTGGGGGAAAAAAGAAAAAAGAAAAAAAAAAAAAAAAAAAAAAAAAGGAAAAACCAGATACATAAGATGAAAAACTTCTGGACAATCCTGAAATTCTAATTCACAATTTAATATGGAATTTTTTTAGAATGTCAGCAAGTTTTGTAACTTAGGTGATACAAAAACACATAGTGTTTAAGTCAATAACATAATTCCTTACTAGGGTGCGTATTTTATTAAAACATTATTTGAGCTTTGACTTGACAAAATTATTTAAAAAATTCTTTTGTGATGTCAAGCTCTGGAAGCCCTCCAGAAAACATGAGGCAGAGATATCATTGTAACCAGTGTTGATAGCTTGGGTTCTGTTTGGTGTTGATTTAGGTTACAGTTAATTTTCCTTCTGAAGTAATTTGTAAAAATTCCTGTATTTTCATCTAAAACCTAGGTCAGGGGAAATATGCATCACACCTGATTCAGTTAGACTTCAGTGAGAAATCAGAGCAGATAATCTTCTGATGCAGAACTGTCAGTTCAGGGAGTTAAAAAGGTAACATTCTCTTTTGCAAATGTACAAATTAAAATTTATACCTGTCTGCATTTGTATGACATACCCGCTTACTGCAGCTCAAAAGGATAATGCAGGTGCTGGCATTTGAGAAATATTTTTCCATGAAAACTGAATTGTAAAGAAAATAAGGATAACTTTTTCCCCTTGTTAGTAGAAAATGGATACATTCACAGCCCTCTGAGTCTGTGAATCCTTCCAACATTCTATTATTTTTCTTGTAAACCACTGTTCTGCTAAGAATTTTGTATTGCTAACACGTTCAAAATTTTTTTTTATTTCAACAGCGCTCTAGTAAAAATGGTTGCTGAAATACCTTCATGGAGAGAAAAAAAATGATCAGATAGATCTGGGCTCAGGATGAAAGACATTTGACAGTTCTCAGCACTCCAGTTCCCAAAACAGTGAATAAAAACAGTGTTCAATATTTGATATCCCAAGCACAGTTAGTTGTGTCAGCATTTCTGATAAAAACATGGTTCTGTAGAAAAAGGTTTATTTTTTTTCTTTTTGAAAAAAAGAGAATAATTCTTAACAAAGTCTTATTAACTTGGGACATGGTAGTTTTATAGACCTAAAGTTAATAATCATTCTTGTTTAATTTAACCTTCATGAAATATTTTCTTTTTGTGTAATTTCAGAATATTCTACCTCCAAAATAAACATTAAAGAACATTTAGGGCATTTATGTGTAAAAGAAGATGTCACATGTAAGTATTGATATTTTTCAGGAGAAAGTTTTTCTGAGCAAGAACACATAGGTTTTTCAAAGAATTTTTTTATCCTTAACGAGAGGCAGTCAAAGAAAACTTCTGTTACTTTTGCAATTTAGAAATTGATGACAGACTTCTGTGGCATTTCAAATGAAGGTTTTCAGAACTTAACAGAACTGAAGATGAAATCTTCCCCTGGGTAAAAAAGATGTTAGAGTCCTCTGGGGAAATAACAGCTCATTTTGTATCCTATCCATTTCCACTTCTGATGCCCAGAGAGTTTAGGGTTGACTTTTGCTCTCCCAGGCAAAGACAATCAGAATTTATTCTAATTTGCTGCTATTTCATGGTGTGAACTCCTAGTGAGCCCAGCTGCTCGCATGCTAGACCTGGAGTTGTTTCTGCTGTTCTGTGCATTTTGGAATTATCCTTCTCTCTTCAGGTACATCAGGGGCTTTCTTGGCTCATCCCTCCTCCTGTGCCACAGCAGCAGCTGAAATTCAGAGACAAAAGCAGCTTTTGAATCCTTGGCTACCATTAACACTCATGACAAAATATCACCAATTTTTGTTACTTCCTTTAAGAGCCTTCAACATCACCTCTTAAAGAGGTCTGAACTTATAAATGATGCATCTCTTCCATCTAAATCTGTGTACCACTTGCATATTCAAATGTGCCTATGTGTTTTTACAAAGATTTATATAAAACCTGTGTTTTTCTGAATATTTTTGTGCAGGTCAGTCGTGTCTTTTGTGTTTCTTGAATCCACTAAATCTAACACAATTTATAGAATCAGCTAAAGTACAACACAGTAAAACATGCAGGTGACATATACAAGCAACATTTTGTGCAGGGCATGATGATAATATTTTGCTATTTTAAATACCCATGAAACTAAAATGCAACAAAAGAGCTCCTCCTGTAGCTTTGACACCAGAATGGGTTCAGCTTGGTAACACCACTAATTTAAATCATGCAACATTAATGGTGTGCCCTTTTGGATTTGTTTTTACTTTTCATGAAGCATATTTTAATCATTTTACTTTGAAAACTGCATCTTTTAAAACTTTTAAATCCCTTTCTCAGTACTTAGTTTTTTTGCTAAAAAAATCTCATTAAATATGTCCCTTTAACTAGGTGTTTGGAAGATCTTAACATACACAGTCTTTGACTGTACTAACATTTTTCATATGAAAAAAGCCCCATTCATTTGGAATGAGATTTAACCTGAATAATTGGCATTTGGCAGGGCTGGTGATGCTTCTGAATAAGAATAAAGTTACCTATTAATAAATAGTTTTGGTTCATGTGCATATTCTTGGATTTCCCGCATTTGTTAATTGCTCCTTAGGGGCACAGCTTTTCTGGAAAGCTCAAAGCCTTTTTTAGACACACATGGAAAGTCAGACATAGAAGCACCTTGTAGCAAACCCCCACATGACTGCAAAGTTATCAGCCAACAGTGCACAGCTCTAACATATGAATTAGTGTTCTTGTGCAGAACAAAATCAAAAAATATTTTAAAAAATGTGCATGCACACAGACAGATGGACAATGCAGGGTTTACAGGTTCTGCATCAATCCTCTGCTATGTCAGCTGTCTGCTATAGAACTGACTTCCCCAGAGAAACCGGAAAACTGATATTTCTTTGTTTATTTTTTCTTAGTAATATATACATGGTCTCCATTTAATACTGCAGTAGCATATTGGATAAAGAAATATTGAAATAATTTACTGGAGAAGGTTTTAGATAAGCTAATAAGTGAAAGAGGAAAGACAGGCTCATCAGATAAGTAGAAATTTGCCATGAATGGATATATGAGGAACATATGCTTTATATAACATAAATTGCTACTAAAAACACCAAAACCCCCTTATATTGTATTTTATAGTACCATACCATGGTATTTTATAGTACCACGCCATTTTGTCCCCTTTTCAGGCTAGGCTTTTGGTACATACCTATGAAATTTAACACAATACAAATACAAGTAATTATGCTATCAGAATTCTTATTTTATGCCCTCTGAAAATTCAAAGAGTGGAACCACCTGTAACAGATTATTATTTATGTACCATCTTATTTTACCACAATTACTAGTTACTGTTAATTACTATTTTTAGGTATTAGCCAAGGCAGGTTTTGCTACATGGGTGTGATGAAATAAAACTAAATTATGTGAGAATATACATATATATTTAAACACTACATAGCTGAGTATTGGAAACGCTTGTACAGGACCTGCAAAACAGATCTCTAAGCATTAGTTTATGTGTTATAAATTTGCAATGGAAATCCTATTTGAAAGAAGGGAGATTTTGCAGACTTTACCCATTGTACCCTGAGAGCTGTGGGCTCATTGACTATTCATAGATGATTGTATCAATAATGTTATTAGTATTTATATTTTCCTGAGTCTTTTGATGTATTTTCTGGGGAATCATTATATACAAAAGATAAATAATTCTCATTCCCGATCCTCTCTTTCAGATTGTATCCCTGAGGAAATAGAATTGACTTTTATTTGTTTGGAGGACACGGTGAAGTAAATACCTTGCCTATCACAGTACTGCAAAGCCCCTTAAAAGGTGTAGAAGAATTACTGATAAGGGACATCTTTGCATCCATTTGAATCCTATTCTCAAACAGAGGTTGGGAAACAGAGGAGGAAGGTGAAGGAAAGTGAAGGAATCTAAAGCTCTTACACCAGCTTTTCCAACTGTTTCCAACTGTTTTCATCTCACCCTTGTCCTCTTGCTCTTTCCAGTCCTTGAATACATTTGAACATATGTAAATACACATAATTGGTTTGAGAAAGGTTTTCCCCTTGATTATTTTTGCCATTCATTATTACTGCAATTTGTGAAAACATGCAGTGGTTAACTATGTTATTAAATATGTAATTTTATAAGTATTTTGTACTGTTAATATCATATCTTAATTATAATTTTTGTTCCGCCTATTATCTCCTTCTAGAAAGGGATTAACTTTATTCAGCAGGGATGGTTTTGCTGAAGTGCAAAGGTTCTGAAGCCTAAAAAACTGATGCTAATGAAGACCTGTGTAAGCTTCCATCCCAGGGATAATGCCTCTTAGAGATTCTAATGCGGCACCATAAGGGAAAACGTGTCATGACCGAGCTACAAAGCACTCCACCAGAAGTATTCCTCGGCACCTTTCTTCCTAAGCTGGCTGAATATTGATCAGGAACTGCTGACTGTTTCATTCTTTCCACTTAATATCAGATTGCCTTGGTGACAGATGCTGCTCCGTGAGGACTGTCACGTTCGCATTCTAATTACTTAGCAAACCAGCAGGTTTCTTTTTCCTCACCAAAACATCTATCTTCCCTCTTCTTCCCAAGGAATTCTGCCAAATTAATCTATCTGTACAGATATTGCAACTTAGCAACATTTTCCTTGAAGTTTTTATATCGTGTTGTGAAGAGGGAATACTAGAAGTGTTTGGTAGTGTTTTCTCTCTCTAATAGATGCTTCTAATACAAATGTGGAAAATCTGTATTATTTTCTGTTCTCCTAGCAATTAATGTGATAATTTAAAAAATCTATGTTATAAATATTTTCTTTCCCGGCTTGGGTGCCATAGAAAACTACTCATAATTGCATAAGACATGGTCATATCTTGTAGAGATAGGAAAAAAAAAAAAAAGCTGTATTTGTTTTAAAGCTGAATCTGATAAACGTAAATGTTAAAGTTTATCTATGTATGTATGTATGTATGCATGCATGCATGCATGCATTTATGTGTATATAAATATGTATAAAACATATATATCAAGACTGTCTTGGGGTAATACGTTAAAATATAATTAAATAAGGATTTTTTTTTATCCAGTTATAGTAATTCCAACATTTAAATTCCAGATCTAAGCAGACAGATGTCAATGAAAATATCCTTAATTTTTTATACCATGAACATATGAATACCTGTCCTTTTTTTCCTGTTGCTACACTCACCCTTCTGAATCCCTTCTGGCTCTGATTGTGGACAGTTTTAGCCATCCCCAAGCAAATAGACAGGGGATGCTGGAGTGAGCACCAACGTCCCCACATCACTCTAGGAGGAGCACAATGCTGGTGGTTGTGTCCATCCCTTCTCAGTCCTGGGGTTCTCTTGGCTTTCTTTTCATACTTTTCTCATTCCTACCAGTTCCCTTTGCCTCTATCCCAGGAAAAGGGTAAAAAATGCACTGTGAGCCTCGGGGGCTGTTTGCAATACACATAAATAATTTCAATTGAATACACTTCCTTACCCTATAGTTCTCATTACCTTGTAACTTTTTGTTGGTTTTTCATATCAGGTTTTCCTATCCTGAACCTCAATAAAACCCATAGTTTCCAGCAAAAGGGCCAAATGAACTCTCTTACTTCTATTTCTTAGAAGAAACCTCTGTCCTGTGTTGCATTCTGTGACTATTTACCATTAACCAAAATGCTGGAGAGACTCATTTGGCTATCACTAGCTGTCTGTACAACAGAAATCTCATGTGTTTTCCAGAAGTCTCCAGGTTATACACGAGCTTCAAATGTGAAACTCTTTCAAATGCTGTCAGAAAAGTCTATGTACAGTACATGTCATAGAATACATTGTTTGGTGGCTACAGTAAAAATACCTTCAAATCACTACAATAATTTAATGAGTCATGCTGGTCTCACCTGAAATCAAAACAGCTATTATTTCCTCAACCAGACTTCTAAATTCCAGATTTTGCTCCTCTTTAAAGCTATCCTGAAGACGTCATCTGCAAAAAAATTACGTCCTTTATGAAATAGAGCATAAAAATCATTGTCCATTGTTCACAATGGACATTTTTTCCTAACCCATAATTATGTTCATCCAGATGACTCCTTCCTCAAAATAAACCCTTCTGCTTTTAAAAGGATCTGAATCATTTAAAGAAAAGAAACATATTAATTTTTTTTGAGAGCTGTACTTATTTTTCCCCCACAACTTTGGCACTGACCGATCCACACAGCCTTAGGCTCTCTCTAATTTGCTCAAGATAGAGGAGCACTGATAAAAAGGCAGAAATTTTGGAAGGCTTTACACCAAAGCTGAATATTTATCTTATCACCAATATTTGATTAAAAAGATTAAATTTCAACTGACATATTAGAAATTGGTTGATAATCACTAATATTCCAGGTTAGAGTTTCATCCTCTAAATTTTTACAGTAGTTATAGCCTTAATCTATGGAATGAATGCCTTGTTAACTATACTTTTGTCACCCTGATTTGACAGATTTAAGATTTTAAATATATAAATATACATTAAAAACTTTGATCTCTCTCAAGAATCTTGAGTAGAAATGCAAAAAATCCTTGATATGTAGTTCTGGTAGGTAATGTTATCTGCCAATGCCCACTTAGCTTGTTACCTTAACCTTATCACTCTTTTTCCGCTGTACTAACTAAATATGCACATCTTGAAAGATAAAGTTTGCAAGGAGATTTAAATATAATTGGTTGAACAGTTTGTATGTTGGACAAAGTAAAATGGTTATTCTGATCAACTACAACTTTTATTCAAAAATTACATCTTTAAGAGCACCACCTCTTCAATAATAATGCTGATAGGATAAAACAAATGTTGCAGACCACAGAAATGTTTTACTAAACATTGAGTTATCTAAAAATAAAACAAGCAAACAAAAATTCTTCCTCAAGAAAATCCGTTAGATTTTCTGTTCACAGGAAAGTAAAATGAATGATGACAAAGAAGGCAATTCTCAATTCTGCAACAGCAAATGGACTTTTGTTATTTAAAAAAAAAAATTAAAGAATGATGGGATTTTCATTGCAAAATATCTATAATGTTAAGCACCATCATAGCTAACGATAACTTGATTCATTCTGCCTTTCTGCATGCACATTTTGGAACAAGACTCTTCACCTCAATTAGCTGCCATTGTTTGATTTTTACATCATCTGTCAGTGCTTTGGCCCACTTTGAAAGACTCTTTGTTACCTGGTTATCAATTAATTTCCCCTTGCTTTATTATTTTAATTATTATTTTTAATATACTCCTTTTTAACCTTGTGGTTTAGTTAAGGTTTCAAAGTTTTTTAGGATCTCAAACTCTATATGAAAAGGTTGCATTCAGTAATTTACGACAGACTTTGTTTCTGCTGCAAGAAATAGGTAATGCTAAGTACTGTACATCATTCTAGCTGGTCTTTTTCATGGGCAAGACATTGCTAAAAAAGGACTCTGTGGCCCAGGTTTATGTTAATTACCAAGTACAAAGTAACTTTTGTATACTCAGAATATTTCTCCTTCCCACAGCTATCCTTTAATTTTATCAAAAGTTATGTAGATTCTGGTTTTATTGAATTGTCAGGTTTTTACAAGCTTCTAATCTTTTAAAAATCAATTTTAAAGTTGACTTCTGGCTTCCTAATTCATAACTTTTGTCTCTTGCTGTTTGATCCCTGAATGATGTAGATATCATTCTTTTCATCTGAATAAATAGCTGAACAAGAAAGCTCAGTATTATTGCTATTTCATTCTCTCCTTTCTGTAAATTCAGATAGATTTCCTAGGAGGGATGCTCTTTCTCTTCCCTTTGACATTTGTCTATTCTGTTCGCACGCACACGCTTTTTCTGTTTTTCTTTTATGCTTCATATTTTTTGATGATTTTCATTTTCACTTTAATCTCAAGAGGACCGCGCCGTGTTGAGGCACATGCTGTAGCTATAGCACTTGTTAAAGCTTTCATGTAGTATTTCTCAAACTGAGGTTCACAAAAGCAAGTGAAAGGGGAAATAAAATTGGATGGCAGAAGTCAGCAGCCATTCAGAGCTGCCTGAGTCAGCAGCCACTTTAGAGGGGGAAGTGAAGTGCAGAACTTTTGGCAGCAAATGGTTACAGGAGCAGCCTACCATTAACTGTTGGCAGCAGTGCAGTTTCACCAGTAAAGTGGAGTGAGCTTAAACATCTGCATTCAGTGATTACAGTTTATTTCCACTTCAGCTCCTTAGAAAGAAATCCGTAACATTCCTCCAGCAAATGTAAGCTGCTGCCAGCTAAGGATTACATGGTAGGTGAGGATGAGAGTGTCAACATTTTAAAAAACCGGATTTACAAGTGCGTTTGCAATTAAGCAACTGAGCTCATCAGATTATGACAGAGTCAGAAGAAATGGCCTACAGATCTGTTAGATTGAAGTAGCATCACAGACAGAAGTGCATTTACCACACTTCATGCAGGAAATGCATTTTTTGCAGATGAAGACAATATTCGCACAGAATAAAAATGAGGACTAATAGTGGTCTCTTGTCCAAGGACAAGATGACAATAAGATGTCACCACCCCATGTCTTTGTGAGTCAAGAGGTTTGGCTGGAGCTGGATTTAGAAGAAAGGCTCAGGATCCAGCGATGCTATTGACAATACACATAAATATCAACTCGACTTGACTTACAATTTACGACAAGATCATGGGGAACCAGCTCTTCCTTAGAGCAAACCCTTCAGGTAGCCACTCTTCAGTACTCATGACCTGCATGAGTAAATCCCAAAAGCAGTCCCTGTCACTAAATTAATCTCACCTGAATCAGGCTTTGATTTGATGATTACTTCGGCCTTCAGAAAATTAATCTCACAATTTTTAACTATTTTTTTCCCAAACATTTCTTCCTTTAATGAAAAAAGTGGATATGCTGCTGAGGAAAATACAGGAATCACAGATGCAGTGAAAACAGGTAAGCAGTGACCTAATGTGACTTCCTATTGCTGCTGGAATGGATTTCCAGTAGAAAAGTTTAATTAAACTGAGATATAGTAATGCATGAGAAGATATTTTATATTTAGGAATACTGAATCCCTATAATGTGGAAAAAAATATACTGTCAAGACAGCAAAGGAAGGAACACTTGAGAGAAAATAAAGTTATAAAGATTGCCATCTGTTACAGTTAAAAAACCAGGGGGTGGAGCCTTGGATCACCATATTTGCCCTTTGGTTGTCAAAACCGTCAAACCATCTACAGTTTTTTCTCTTCTGTCTAATTGAGAAAAAGAAACAAGTGAGTGTTTTAGGGCATTATCCCTTTAAGATAAACAAACTGCGAGAATAAACAAATAGAGCTGTTCCCTGTTCTCAGAGGAAGAAGAATGCAGGTCAGCTACAGCAGAAGGAAAGTAATTCATTTCAATTGTGGTAAACAAAAGCAAATATACACATTAAATACAAACCAAATCTTCTAATGTATGCTCACAAATGAGTTTGTTCTCCTTTCCCCATTTGGCAATACAATTTTAAAAGAGGATGCCTTGAAATTTCTCCCTTTGGAAATATTCCATTATTCTGTTTCCCCAGCTTATATTCTAATTAACCCATTGGGAGGATAATGTTCTAATTAAGTAGCCTATATGTAGGCTTGTTTTATTCCTTTGTGGACATATAATATCCCTAAGCAAATTTTTTAGCTTTTGACAACCCTTTTATGCAGAAATCATTCCTAATATCCAATCTAAACCTCCCCTGGTGCAGCTTGAGGCCATTTCCTCTTGTCATGTTTGTTACTTGGGAGAAGCGACCGACGCCCACCTGGCTACAACCAACAACAACTAAGGATCATCTGTAACCATCGGCCCAGATCAGATTATATGCTGTAAAATGTGAATGATTATTATATTTACTGAATATTTTATGTGAGGGAAGAATAATTCTAATTAGTCTTAGTTTCATTAACTTTGTGGATAGCTTATTAAATTGGTTTCCAGTTGTGTTTTGTTGCTTTTCCTACTGAGATTTTTATGGGTTTCCTTTAAGGATACTTCCATATTTCGCATAGAATGGAAGCTAAAAACTGAACAATTACAGCACAACTAATTTGTTCCATTCACTCTTCTCCTTGACCATACAAATAAAGGCAGTGGAGATTTTTTTTCACATTAAGAGCCATAACTTATGTAAAAAAATACATATTATATTCGGAAAGTCAGAATATAGGAAGAAATGGAAGAAATGGATACTCATAATCTGTACTGTGTTACCTTGTCAGACTTAATCAATAGTGTACAGCTGTGTTTCAATGAATCACAGAATGGTTTGGGTTGAAAGAGACCTTAAAGATCATCCAGTTCCAAGCCCCCTGCCATGGGAAGGGGCACTTTTCCCTAGACCAGGTTGCTCAGAGCTCCATCCAATCTGGATTTGACAGTCTCAAGGAGGGAGGGGGCATCCAAAGCTGTGCCAGTATTTCACTACTCCAAGTGTTCAGTGTTAAAAATCCAATAGTTTATGGTTTACACTTTTAACTACTAATATTTCATTAAAATCTTGGTTTTTTTCCTTATACTGTAAACCCAAGTTCTAAGTATCACATATTTGAAAGTCAGGACAGGCCTGAAATTTATTCATATAAATGGCTTTATTAAAAATTAAAAACAAAATGTAAAATTCTGAGCTATGTAAAAAATCCATTTTGGCTTCACCATTGACTTAGACAGAGCCAGGAATTTACTCAGGGTGTAAAAGACATATGTTTACTATTTACAGGGCTATTTTTTCCCATGGAATTTTGTGGCCAGAGTCAGTAACTGAATTTTTCTCTTTTTCTCTTGCTTTCACAAGAAAACTACCAGATAACATCCCTGTGGTTTTGTATTCTTTGTAGTTAATAGCAAAAAGCAACATCAGTAAAACCTGAGCCATGACACATTTATATCAAAATAAATCCCAAAAGTGAGTGGAATTTAGCAAGATGGCTAAATGCATTTTCAGATCAGAGGCCACCAGAAAACCTCAGTAGTGATCAAGGAAGTTCTAAACGTGGAAATTCAATAGCAATGCTTCTAGTGAAAATACTACCGAAGATTTACAGTATAACTACAGCCCAGGGAAACACTGATTCTGGAAGCAGAAATCCAAATTATTTTATGGTTTATGCTTTTGACCCAGATCTTCTCTGATGATAGAACATGGCAAAATAAAACTTTTCCAGATTCCAGGAGAAGGATCATATTGCTTGAACTGTGCAGAGTCAACATTACTTAAAGTAATTCATAATTGTAATTCAACCTATTCAAAATGCATTTTCCAGACTTAAAAAAAAAAAAAAAAAAAAGGTTAATTCTGGTTATTTAATTTTGCATTACAAAATTTGATTAGAAAAACCATGTATACAATATACATGACCATATAAATTTTAATTCTCAATTGAAATTGTGAACTGGCTCTACTTTTATTTACTTTTAGGAGACTGGGAGATGGGAAAGATTTATCTTAAATGTATAGTTTCTTCTCACAGTGTTTCCCTTAGCATTACTGAATACTAGCAAGACTTCACTATAACTGTAATACCATCCCCAAGCACTTCTGAAACATAAGAGAGGTAAATTGTGTTCTCAGAACAGTTACAAATTACTGAAGTCTAAAAGAAAACTGGTTGTATTTCACATACTTAAAATGAGAGTTCAGGTAGAAAATCTTCCTTATCTCCTTTTGTGTGTCTAGTTATTTTAGCTCTCCTTACATCAAGCTTACTCCAAGTTTACTGAAGATTTTAAGAGTTTTGCCTGCGTGAATACCTTAAGACAAGACTCCTGTGGTGTGTTGTATGAGATTTTTCGTTACTTGGAAAACTCTAAAGACTGAAGAAAACATAAACCAATAATTCAAACCTAGAACTTTACTCCCTAAAATCTAAAATGAATTGAAAAGAAGTCTGATATTTACTGCTTCAGGTTCATTAGGTTAATCCATGTGGAACTTCTTTAAACTCACACAATTTGCTGCTGTGAAGCTTTTACAGTTTTATAAATCAATATTGACGTGTGCCTTGACCCACCAGACAGAAAGAGTGTTTTGGAACCTCTTGCAATCTATTCCACCAAAGAGTATCAAGAGGGTCTTAAAGCTCTTGGTTATATGTCTCCTGAGAATACACACAAAGAGTTTGGCAAAAAGTTTGGAATTTATATGAAATGTTTACTGAAAAACAATACAGGTTTATTTGCAATACTTTTCTGAATAAACAAGTTAACTTTATGAGTCTTTCTCACACACAAGGGTGTATAAGCATTTAGCCATTGGGCAAACCATGCACCCTGCAGTTTATGTCCATCCAGCTATGCCAATATTTTCCAGGAGAAAACTTGTGTTAAAAGAACAGAATCAGGTGGAAATGTGGAGCTCACGCTTTACGGTACTCTATTTTCTAGCAATTTCTCTGAGGAATGTAACTCTTAGCATTGTAGTTTCTTTATTCCGACTTACTGGATACTTCTTCGTCTAAGTTCAAGATTTAACATGCAACTCAAAACCAAAAAGAACAGAAGTAAAAGATAATCTTCACTCTGCCTTACTGCAATTTGTTGCAGCTGTTCTACTATATTTGCATAATATCTTTTTTTATCGTGGGCATTTGCATAAATACCTATTTCTTGTTCGCTGTAGAAATGTAGAAATGTGCAGAAGTACAATGTGCATTTGGAATAACTGAACCTGACCCCTGTTAACTACTTATAGAAAAAGAATTTAATTTTGACTGCTAGGGTTAATCTATTTTCCCCATAACTTAATATATAGCAATTTTATCTCATGCTCCAGGAAGAAAAAATTATATTGTCAATTACAGCTCTATTTTTATTTGTAAGTTTAAACATTAATACTTATTTTCCCTGATTTATGTTTCTAAGAAGATAGCTCTGAATCTTCTAGATATCAAATTAATGTTGAAGAAGCCCCATTTTCACTATTAACCTGTTGCTATTATTCTGCTATGACCCCATTTTTGTTCAAACAGTTTGAGGTACACCATCAGAGGGGAAAATTGTCTTTATGTCCATCTTAACAGATCCATTTCTGAAAGCAGATGACCTGCTTTTCCCTATAAGACTGTCTTTGCCTCAGATTAATAACATTTAAATATGAAAAGAGAGAGTAGTTAACACAATGCATCACATTTATTTTCAATATTACATTATTACCAAACACAATGGATAACAGTTGTATTTCACCATTTTTCTACTCTAAAAACTACTTAAAGTCATGACATTTTAACATATGATCTGATTGTTCTTGTTAAGTAAACTAAAAATATTTAATTTTCTATATTTTGATTTGCAACTTTAGAAGTTTTTGGTACTTTTATTTCATCAACATAAGGTAAATAGCACAGAAACCAATTATTTCTGTGACCCAAAAATTGTCCAGTTTTGATTGGAAATTGTCACTTTTTATTACAATGCTTTTTTAATCCAGAGTAAAAATGCCTTAACATTCTCAGGTTTTTTTGCATCAAACTTTTTAGGCTTGTAATCAAGTCAGTAGTCAACATTACATTTCTTGAATATACTGAATATATTTAACACAAATATATTTAAATCATAGAATCATAGCATGGCCTGGGTTGGAAAGGACCTCAGAGATCATCTCTTTCCAACACCCCTGCCATGGGCAGGGACACCTTTCACTAGATCAAGTTGCTCAGATCCCCACCTAACCTGGCCTTGAACACTTCCAGGGATTGGGCATCATATTTGTTGCTTTAAAACACCTTTGGAAATCAATTATGTGCATTTTTTTAATATTATTTCCCATTATTAGAATATCCCTCTTTTCAAGAGGAAAGCTAGAATTGCATCAGTTCTAGTCTTACCAGCTTTGCATAGAGGTAAACTGATTTTCTGAGCTTGTTTATTCTGAAAAAAGTGTTATATAATCAAAGAATTAATATTGGCTAAAATGAGGTGGCTATACAAGATAAAAACCAGCTATATAGTAAATTGCAACTCTTCAGGGATAACTTCTGGTAACTTGATTAAGTTAATGGAGCCTGTGAGAAAAGAGCTAGAGAATCTCAATTCACAGAATGAATGTTTTACCAGTGTTCTGAATAAAGGAAACTTTCTGACTGACAACTTTAATATATAGCAGTTGCACAATTCCTATTGGACCTGCATTTCTTCAGAGAAGGAACTGTCTTATTCAAGGTCTAAATAAAGACACTTGTATACCTGTGTGAAGACTAAAAATCACACACAAGTGCAAGTTGTTTTTAATGACAGTTTGCTAAAATTAGATTCCTTATTATGAGCATCAGAATCAAATTATTCTGATTCTCATATATGTATGAATGTGAAGGGGAACATGAAATTTTCAAACATTATTTTCATGGCACTCTTAATAAAGTTCTTCCATGATAAAGGACTGCAGGTCTTAAAATTACTATGGAACTTATTAAGAAATGTGTCATAAATGCTAAGCGAAGGGTGCACAGCAAATGAGTTTATGTTTGCAGGCATCAACTACATATTTTAGTCAAGGCTGTTGTACAGAAAGCCCAGAATCTCTCAAACTTTGCAGGTGATTTTCTCTGATACCTCTATGTTACACCTCATATATTTGATTACATATTTATTTTGCATAAGTCTATTACATAGATTTAATATCTTAAGTTTTGCTAGTGAGCCAGGAAATATACAGAATCTCCATTTGAATGAGTGCTTACTATCTTGAATTAAATGCATGGATATTTTGTGAACAGACTATCTAACTGGAATACCAATGTAAAATTTTTTTCTCAAGACTGTAGTTTCTTTTCCACTAATATTATATGTGAATGTAAAATCATTAATGTGGTATTGAACATGGCCATGAAAGCAGATTTAGAAGTACATTAAACAGAGCTTGGTTTCTCCATGCAGTCTTACACTAAAATAAACAGAGGATTTGGTTTACTTTCTTCATAATATTTTAAAGCTTATTTTGTTTCATCCACAACATAGAATTGTAGAATCATCAAGATTGGAAAAGACCTCCAGGATCGTCAAGTCCAACCTTTGACTGAACACCACCTTGTCAACCAGACCAGAGCACACTGAGTGCCATGTTCATGTTGTTTATTTAACACCTCCAGGGACGGTGACTCCACCACCTCCCTGGGCAGCCCCTTCCAATGTCTGAAAACCATTTCCATTCTTCCTGATGTGCAGCCTGAACCTCCCCTGGCACAACTTGAGGCTATGTCCTCTTGTCCTGTCAAAAACATAAACCAACCAATGTCTTAGTTTTAGATTTTTGTTCCAGTGTTGTTATCATTAGGGTGTTTTCGGAAAGGAATAAAAATAGCAGGCCGGAATTTATATAGGGTGTAATAAAAACCACACATTTGAAAACCCATGTACTTTGGAATTAGAAAGTACTCAGCAACTAAGCAATGGCAATTAAACTGAAGGAAATACAGTGTCATATTTGTCAGGTGCCTGAGCACATATTTCCTTTCTTCACAATTATTTTTTATCAAACAGTGCAGTATCGAAGGATCACAGTAGTAAAACTGTGTCATAGTGCACACAAGCAGGGACATTGCACCTGGAAATAAGGCAGACAGGATGCCAGAGTATATAGGTGTTAGTTCTTTCTATATACAAACAGAGATGTGTATAGATACATAGGTACACATATCTTTTTCCAAGGAACCACCAAATTTTTGTGTATAATGTAGGCCTCAGCTTAGTCTGTTTTCAGGACAGATAAATCTGAGACAGAAGAGGCACAGAGAATGCTTAAGGGAATACAAAATCCTTTTATGAGAAATGATTGAAAATGCTTGATTTGCTTAGACCAGCACACTGCAATCTCGCAAAAGATATGTTTTTTTCTCTATAAATATATGGGAGAAGAGTTGAATATAGAACAAAGGAAAATTGCTCTGGGATTGACAGGTGTTTTAGGTACAAAAGAAAATCAGTGTAAAATTGTGTTCAATACAGGATTCAAAATTGTTGTACTTTACGATTTTGTCTTGTAGGGACAGTGCTTGTTAAATTAAGTATTCTGCCCAACCTCATGGATTTCAGGCTTTTATTCATAAACACAAAGTATAGGAATAAGTTTTTCGAAGTTTTTTACCTCTATTGCTACAATTCATAACTGCTGTCTTCTCTTCTAAATAATATTTTGCCCCAGTTCTTGCTCTTTTTGAGCCATTTCCCCTTTGCCTTTGATTTTTGTCTCTTTACTCTGCATTTATCAAATGCTCTTTTTTGGTCCTGGTCCCTCTGAATACCCATCCACCCATCAATACCTCCTCTTGATTCCCCAATATCCTTCCCTCTCCTTCCACCCATTTTCCTCTCTTCAGTTTCCTTGCATTACCTTGCTGGTGTCATAGGTCTCTTCACACTCCCACTGTTCAACTTTCAGCTTTCTGTATCGCTACGTTTCTGTTTAGTCCTTCTGTTCTTAATTCGCTTGCAACTGGTCACCAGACATGGGTGAAGAATCATTGCTGAGATCACAAAGAAAATGACTTGTTGCTCTTCTCTGTGTCAAGTGTCATAACCAGTGAGAAGAACAAATCCCATCAACTCTTTTCAGCTCTGAAGAGCCTAGTCCTGAAGAATTCTCTAGATGATTTAGCTGCAAAACTTCAAAAGATGATGAACTCATATGAAGGGCCCTTTGTTTCTTTCTGGATTTTTTTTCTGCTTTGAGTTTGTGTAGTGTTAATGTGGAGTTTCACTGGTATGAACAAAATTATATCCTTGATGTAAAATTACCCTTGGACCAGGCACCCAGACTGGAATGTATGTCTGAGAAATCTGTTAAATGTGTTGGTGTTCTTCACGTAGAACACAATATCACCACGGTACAGAAAGTTTCAGGCAATCTGAAGCACAAGCACTGTTACCAGCAATTTATACACCAGCAGCAAAAATTTTAACAGCGAAATCACATAGCCTGCTTAAAGTGATGAATAAATTTTAAATGTCTCTTAAAACCATGAAGCTACATAATATGTTAGCAGTCCTCGTAGAGGTTTTGATTTTGATTTTGGCTTTGGGTTTTGTTTTTTTTTTCCCCAGTGGATGTTACTAAAAACCTCTCAGTCTAAAGAGCTAACAGAGAGTTTCCTTTCAGAACCTGTAGGAGGAAAAAATGTGTTAAAATATATCAAGCATTACCAAAAGTCAGTGTCTGGAGTGAACACAGTGTATGTGAACACTAAAGATACATAATGTATGGCAGTAAAATGTGAGTCACATTATTATATAATGGTACTTCAATTGATCAGTTTTGTAGTCAAGGAAAATCTTAATTTACAGAACATTTCAATAGAAGAAAATAAATCAAATCAATAATCAATATATCTTTGAAGAAATGTTAGGGTTAATTATATATAAATTTACTTCAATAATTGGGCAAAGTCACACATACTTTACAGTTACAGTTTGAACTGTAAGAAAATAATAGCAGTTCTTTAAGTGAAATGTACTTATAGCTTTCTAACAGACACAAAACTCTGCCTTAAAATGAAAATTCTAGTCTTGACCTCATCAGGAAGACACAGCACACATTGATTTTGTGGAAACCTATAGGAAGCAACAGTAATTAGACTGATTTGCATACCTAAATTAACATAATTGTTTTTAAATACCAATGGTTTAAAACCCCAAGCGAGTTTTGGACTGTAATTGTAATAAGTGTGATTTACAGGAAAAGGCAACAGTTCAACTTCCCCAGTGATCCATCTTACTAAGGATATAATTTTAATTTTGCACTTAATTACAGTGTAAGGGATATGCCACACAAGTGTCATTGTACATCTCTAATTCTCTGAAGACGAAAGAGCTTTTATTTCTTTGGAAAGACTTTCTAAATCTTTGCTTACTGAAATGCAACAGTTTATGTTTGTAAGGAGTGCATGGCGCATTTGAATGTCTCCTTTAAATGGTTGGGAGATTTTGTCAAGAAGAGTTTGGAATCTAAGTGATGTGATTGATTGGAGAAACCTCACCTAACTTCAAATCCATGAAACTGATCAAGTTTCCCTCAGCTTCCTGGGCAGCGAGTACAGAGAGAGAGGGCTGGAGATTTCAAATCATTTGATAGAAAAAATATTTTGCAGTTTGGTATCAAAACTCCTTTGCAAAGAAAATCAGAGGTCAATTCTGTACTTGTTTCAGTAGATGGGAATTTTAGCATAAGCTTAAGTAGTATAGAAAAAGTCCCCAGTTCTTAGTTTTTTATATCAATTAAAATTGTTATCAAAAGATTAAATATTGCTGGAACCTGTTTTTAAAGATAAGCCTTCATCTTTTGAAAAGTTGCTTGATTTCTTAAATATGATTAAGAATACTCTATAATCTTCCTGATAATAGGAATTACAAGAAAACAGCAAAATGCTTCAAACATATAATAGCAAAGAAAAAGCCTGTTCCTGGTTTTCTTAACTACTTTTTGAAGGTCCTGCGACAAATGCATTTAACGTTTCTGTAAAATTTCCTGGGAAAATAAAGAGATCATTTAAAGGATAAGCAAAAGGACTAAATTGCTATGTGCTTTCCCTGACCACAATGGTAGTTTTGAGACAAAGGACAAAAGCAATTCGTTACACCTAACTGATAAACCAGTAAAAGAATGATTTAACGTAATTTTTAAACAAATTCTCTTACACTTAAATTTCTGTAACATGATCGAGTAGCAGATAAATTACAAGACTGTAATATACTTTCTTCAGTTCTAAATCCGACTTTATGCCGAATAAACATCTTTGAATTTAGTAATTTGCATATTTCAAACACTGACTTAATTTGAAAGATGTTGCAATTGAGCAGAACAATGAACTGCTAATTATGCCTTATTCTTTTTTTTTCCCCTTTTGTCTTTTGTTCAATCATCAGTGCTCTTTCTATGGACTGCATTAGATCATATCAAATTGTATCCTGCTAGTGACAACACACTAATCATTTTAATTCCTCTCTTTGGCTGATAACCCCTTGATTCATAGACACCTGCTGCATTTTATTCTATATTTCTTCTTTCTCAAGAAGACTTTTCTTATTCTATGGCTGGAAATATTTCTTTATCCAATTTGTTCTGAGTTTCAGTTTCATGTCATGTCTGTCTCAGAGTAAATGTCGTGGATGACAGCTGAGCAAAACTTTATGGATTCTTTTAATGCATCTTTTTTTTTCCTTCTATTCCTTGCCATATCCCAAGTTTTTTGGTTTTAAAAATAGTTTTGTAGATTTCTGATCAACATCCAACTGTAGCAGTCAGTCCAAAGGAAAGGATTTTCATTGCTGACACTGATGCTTACCACTTTTGTAGCAAAAGAAAATGAGAATGATTCAGAGTAGTCATATATCCTGAGTGCATATGAAATTCTAAAAGAAATCAGGAAATGTGCAACTGACTAATGCTTACAAATTCTAATATCTTAATGGAAGAACAGTTGTAAATTCCAATGAAAACATAAGGTTTGCATGCTCATTTGAACAGATAAGGAGAATTTTCTATAACAATAAACCAGTGTTGTAGAATGAACTGGCATCTAGAAAAATGTTCACAATCCCTGTTTTATTGCATACTATCAATTGGAAGCCCCTAGAGTTAATTTCACAAGACTTTTTATTTTAAAATCCTGATCAAAATAATCTGATAAATTAGAGAAACATTCACAACCTGGTCCCTGCAAAATGTATTTTTGAAAAGAATAATCCTTTAGCTGTATTTTGAAAATGTGTTTCTGATGCTAGGATTTTTTCTTCAAACATTTAAAGATTTATCTTTTTACTAATTGGATTAAAAGGAAAATGAAACTTAGGTTCATGCTGTTTTAGATTGCCAACATATTTTTCTAATTTTGGCAGGTGAAAATGAGGAAGACAGGTTTTTGCTGGTAAGAAAAAAAATCAAATAGGTGATTGAAATGTAGCAGTGATACTGTTTAGTATTTGCATCAAGGAGAAGTCAAAACATAGCAAAAAGTCCTCTTTAGATTGTTATCATAGTGCAGAGTCCTCTAAATCTTTAAATCGGAGGAATGATGTGATTGTTTGTTCTGTTGCAAAGTACCACCATTGCAACATAAAGAGACACTGCATTGATGTTTTTGGCACGAATCCTTTATCTTCTAACATTTCACTTGATCTGATAAAGGGATTCCAAAGTCGAAGGCTAAAAGCAGACACCCTTCATTGGCACTAAGAAAAATGACTGTCCCCACCAGCAGGCAGTAAGAGAGGGCCTGCAAGGCAGAGAAGTCTCAAGGTTACTTTCTCTCCAGAGTCTTAATTTACAAGGCAGACATGCACAGCTTCTCCAGACCACCAGGTAGGAAAAACAGCTTGATGTTTTAATGAAAGTGCAACAGTGGGTCTCTTACTGTCAAAGTCACTGTCAGCAAGATAAATGCTAGCAGAAATATTGCTAATGTGATGAAAGTGTAAAATCCATCAATATACAGTCCACACCAGCATTACCTATGACAGTTTTCCCACTGGAACTCCAAAGTGATATAAATTTTAACATAGTGTTCATAAGCCAGAAAGTATTCAATGATGGAAATCATATTCAGTCATTTGGAATCAGAGCTCCATAATACAAGTGGCCAACTCTCAGGTTTTTCTGTAATATATCCCCACCTTTTGCTTATAAATCTTAACAATGAGTAAGGGGAAAAAAATCCAAGAAAATTGGAAAACTTTCTCCACTTTTGGGCCAGACGCTGAAGTATTTTCAGTGGAGCATCAATGGTTTGCAACCTCTAAGCAGCAGAGCCATTGAGAGGGAGTTGTATAGATTATCTAACTTCTTTATCTATTATGAATAATTCTTATTGGGGGGGGGGGGTGAGGTGGATTTTGGTTTTTTTTTTTTTTTTTCCTGCATTTACCTTTATCTTTACTAAATTTGTGATATTTCCTCCTTCTCAATTACAATAATCTCAGGACAAATTAATTATGTAAGATGCCAACTACTTTCTACTTGCTTTGGGAAAATGAACCTTTTAAAAACATACACATACACACACACACACATATGATTATTATTTCTAGTTGACAGAAAGATTATCAAATAATTACATTATTAAAAAACCTAGACAAAAATTTCTAATATCAAATACTCTTTGACATTTATATGCACCCTAGGAGTTTAAAAGAGAGATATATTGGCATAATGAGAATTATTTCAAAATCATTTAAAAATATTATAGCTATGATTTAGGGCTGGTTTTAGTTAGGGCAGCAAAAATGTCAATACCAATACAGAAAATTGGAAACAACCAAATAAATATTTATCTTTCTTTTAAAGAAGAAAAGTCAGATTATTTTATTTCTTTTCTTATTGTATTTCCCCTTCTTGAAGATAAGATTGAGATTTTGCACCTACTCAGTTCAATTTTTTGACATTGAACAGACTATTTCTCTAAAAACAATAGAAACCAATGGTAGAAAGCTGTAGTCTGCTCAGAATTTTTATTTTGCTTCCCCTACATTTTCCAAAATCCCTGTCTTTTGCTCATACAGACAGACAACTAAAAATGACAAAACTGTCATTATGCTTGAATTCACTTGGAAAAAAAACAACCTTTCCTTCACGAAATGTAACTTTATCACTCTCTTCCTGAGCTATGGCTTTGCAATCTGCTGTTACACTGTTTCTAACTATTGCAAAATATAGTGCAACTTAACACTCCTTCCCCTAATCAGCCTCTCAAAAAGGTCTGTTTAAGAACAAATTTCAGTGTTTTCTTATGAAAACAAATTAATTTGTAACTATCTACAAAGATATTAAACAGTAACTTAATGATGAAATTAAATTGCCCCCATCTTGACCTGAAATGATTTTTAAAACTGGCCCAAACACACTCTGTGACACAGATTGCATCTCTAGATGCATATAAAATTATTGGAAATACTCCAACTGTGCAGAAGAAGTTAATCCTCATATTTCAAAATAAATGTGAGATGAGTTAGGCAACATTTAAGCTAGTTAGCATGACACAAATTATGGACAATGTTGATAAGGAATATAATTGGTAAAGAATTAAAATATTGTAACCTAAATAATGGTAATAAAAATAGCTTTATGGAAATTAGATATTTAAGACAAAACTCATATGTTATTTTAGGAGATTATAACTTGGTTACCATGGAAACCTAGTAAACTAACGGCTTCTCAAAGACAAGTTTCTTGATGTTGAATGATGGGATTGGGAGTTAGACCGCACAAAATCAAAGTGGTTTGTGTTGAGAAGTGGTCAATTCATCACAGACAGGAAACTGACAGAACAAGACCTTCACTAGTGAAATTGATACCGTTTTGTGCCGTTTCCATAGAAAATTAAGTCTGCCTGCTTTATTACAATGTACTAGGTGAAATTATTTGGGAAGCCCACCATTTGTACTTTGGCTAGCATGACATCCAGGTTGACTATGATCCCCAGGCTCCCACTCATATCATTTAAGGTTGAAACCACTTTGGTCTAGCACAGATATTTCATTGGATAAGATCCAAATGGCTACAAGGTGGGAAAAATTAATTCAAACCTCATATTTCCAGATAGACAAGCAATTATTTGATGCAGCAACTCAGCTGTGGTCATCATTCCATTTCGGTCTGTTCTAAAAGCTTTCAAAGCAGCTATTTCGTGCAAGGATTGCTGTTGAACATTATATTGTTTCACTTACCTATGACTAATATGGGGTACCATATGTATGAAGCATAGTAGAATCTTAAAGGTTGTGTCTTTTTCTTCCTCTTAATTTATCACACTTTAGAAAGTTAAAAGAAAAAAATCCTGTCTTTTTATGTGCTGGTTTTGACTGGGATAGAATTAATTTTCATCATAGTAACTAGTGTGGGACTGTGTTTTGTGTTTGTGCTGGAAACAGTGCCGATAACCAGAGGATGTTTTTGTTACAACTTCTACAGAGCCAAAGCCTTTTCTGCCCCTCATCCCACCCCATCCCATCTCACCAAGGGAATGGGTTGGCGGCAGACAAGGAGTTGTGTACCCAGTTGACAATGGATACCAAGTGATGTGCAAGCTAATGAAAACTTTAAAACACAGCCTGATTTTTTCCTTTGGTTAAAAAGCAGTATTTTCCTAAAAAAAAAAAAAAAAAAATCAGATTATTTATCTGCCTGTGTTTTCTTACTGTAACATAGAGTCAGAAGCCCATGTGCTTAAGCAAAACTGTCTAATTCACACTCCAAGGATTTAAACTAGAAAATTCTATTCTGATGAATTATAAGATTAAATTCACCTATGTGTTGCTGCAATACATTGGTAGTTTATAATTGTTTTGGGATGAAGCAATATATTAAATCTTCTTTGCCTGTCATTTCTACATGATGCGTATTCATCGTAGATCAGAAATTCTTGTTATTAGTTCCAGTGCATAAATACTCGCCCGGGTCATTTACAAGTAATTCCATTGCTGTTGCTCCAGGATTCAATGTTCCAGAGTAACAGATTCCAGTACCTTCTTGTCCTTTGATCTTGCGGGGAATTAATGATGCTCCCTGTTGGTACATTATGCCTCTCCGTGCAGGGGGTGGGAGAGACCAGTTAGACACACAACACACACATACACGCTGCACATGCTTATTGTTTTGGCCAAGGACACTAAATAAAATCTCAAATAAGTCAGGAAAGCTTCTTAGAAAACTGTACTAATAATCTCCATCTTTTACCAGAGTTCTCCTGCCAACTTACTGGCATTTTTTGCTGGCATCTTCTCCAATTTGTTATCAATTCCCGTTTTCCCTTGTTTGTCTAATAATATACTATGTATCATATTATTATATGAATCATTGACATTTGGAGTGGTTGTATAAACAAAATTTTCTATTTCTAGAAAAAGAGGGCTTCGGTTTTGTAATGGCCTGGAACACTAAGTACTGTAAAGTCTTGTTGCACATTTTTATATTTCTCTTTTTTTTTCCCAAATATTCCTTGTTTTTGTTTTCCTGTCTGTAATTGTTCAAAATCTTACACTCATCTAAAGCAATGTGACTTTAATTTCTTTCTCATCTTCACTTCTATGCTCTTTTCTTCCCCTCCAAAAAATGAGAACCAATTTTGCAGTAGTGTTATGTCTCAGTTCTCCTTTCCTGCATTCTGTTTGCTCAGCATGCCAAAATTCAGTTATTTGAATTTTGTGTCCAATTCAAAGGTGTTAACTCCATGCAGTCATTTAGTATCTGTGCCAAGGCTTGTTATTTTTAATACATTTCAACTCATATGTCGAAGGTCTATAAGCAATATTTTATAACTTTTTTATCTGAAAAGAAATATATTTTCACTTTTTGTTTCCATTAATTTTAATTTTTATTTATCTATATATATTTTTACAACAGATTTTCAAGCTAAGCAGGGACCTGGAACAGGATCATCACTATTTCTGATATTTCTTGCTAAAGAATGCAGCAAAATACACGGTACCTATAGTTTGCCAAGTAACAACAATGAATATTTAAACACATTTTCTTTGCAAGGTAACTTTCTATACTGCATATGCAAAGTGAATTTTCAAGAGCATGCAGTGACAGGATGAGGGGGAATGGTTTCAAACTAAAAGAGAGTAGGTTGGATTAGATATGAGGGAAAAAATCTTTAGTGTGATGGTGATGAGGCCCTGGCACAGTTTGCCCAGAGAAGCTGTGGCTTTCCCATCCCTGGAAGTGTTCAAGGTCAGGTTGGGTGGGGCTCTGACCAGCCTGGTCTGGTGAAGGTGGCCCTGCCCATGGCAGGAGGGTTGGAATGTGACAATCTTTGAAGTCAGTTCCAGCCCACGCCATTCTGTGGTTCTATGATCTAGCACACTGTTCAGAAAAAGTCATTCTGCTGGAGGTTCATCTGAAGGTATTTATCAAATATATTTACCCACCAAATGTTATTTAAAACCAAATTAATTTTTAAAAAGCTGACTGATGTTAATACATGCAAAAAGCAAATATGTCATGCTGAAAGAGTACATAGCTACAGAATGCCAAAGCTGGCACAATGTGCCATTTGACACCTGAATTCAAAATCCAACTATGGATTATCAGGAATGACTAAACTAGTTATATATAAATCTAAATTTGTGAACGGCTTAATTATGAGTTAGGCTTACGTCTGCAATGAATAACACAAAGTCTGTGTACCGATCAAGTTCTATTCAGTAGCTTAACTACAGTCTTCTAAAAAAAGACATCTCCGGAGGTCTTGTTGGGTTTTTTTTTGTTTGTTTCTTTCTTTGTGGCAGATGTTCCTGTGATTTCAATCATGCCAGAACTATTTCCTCTTATCACTTGCACAATTGCACTGAAGTCATGCACACAATGATTATAACTATCCTGTTAAGTACGGTTCATTTTCAGTCTCTCTGTTTTGATAGCTCATCATTTACCCTACCTCTCTAATTCTGGTGAGTGTTGTGGCTTAGTGTTCAACGTCCTTGGCCCTTACCAATAAAAGCCTTTTGTCCTTATAATCACTGCCTTCATTAACACAAAGTGGGCAGAAGCCCAGCACAGGAAGAATGTGACCACTAAATCCCAACAATCTTTTCTGTCCTTATAAATGTTTCGTTTGGTTGTATTTTTTTTTGTCCTAACATTTCAGCAGATTGCTAATAGAGGTGGCTTTAACTGAGGCTGAAAGTTGTCATGAAACTGGTTTATGCCAGCAGCCTTTTCTGTTTTACCTGCCACGTACAGATGTTTCAAAATATACTGAAGGTCAGGTGTGAAGATTAAAACATCAAACAGAAGAGAGAACAATTCTCCCAAAACCAAAAGAGTAACCTTTTTGATATGCTGAGTTAGGTGAGATTTGGATAAAGTACCTTTTTTTCCCCCATACTAGAATGTAACCTATAACCTTCGGAACAATAGTGTCAATTTAAAAGTTAAGGAAACTATTCTCATTAGAAATAAGGAAAAGTGATTGAGAAGGGATTTTAAAACTCATGTTTTTTTCTGTGATAAACAGGGAAATCTAACCAAGGACATTTTTATTAAACCAAAAGCAGGAAACTGCTTGATAAGCATTTTCCCAGTCAAGAAAGTACTTAAATCAATGCACTTCAGACCTAAAGGCCTTGCTGTCTCCACAAGAAGTCTTTTTCTGTTGGTAAGGTTTTTTTCTTTCCAAATAAAATAAAAAGGAAAATGAGGAGGAGGAACATCTGGCAGTGTATTTGCTATTACTCATTTTTTCATTTGGTAATGGAAAGGTACACTGTGGAAAGTATGGTCCAGCCACCAGAGTGAGAAGAGACATGCAGGGGGTGAGAGCAGGGAAGAGAGACATAAAAGTGAACCTGTCCATGAAGGAAGCAGGTAATTCAAGCTCTGAAAGATCTGCAGGGAAAAATGGTTTTGGGAAAAAATTAGATCTTAAAGTTCCAGAGTAGCTGTCTGCAAATCTTTGTCACACTCCAGTTTAAATTCCGTAGTGTTTCCAGTATCAGCTGCTCATGACATAATATACTCCTAATCAGGAGCAATCACTTAAACCAGGTGCACAAGTATGTGTAACTTGATCATATCTGATGAAGTTTTTCATAATCTGTTTCATAACATTGACATGCAGTATTTGTAGACACAAAAATGGGTGTATGGATTTAAAATACTTATTGATATAAAGCACTTCTTGACATATTTTTTTTTAAATTTACTCAAAGACTTCAAACAAGCTCAAAGCCCCTGATTTTGATCAAAAAAGCACGTGTAACCTAGACCCAGCATATTTAGAAGATGGGAATACTTTAATGAAGATGGATGTTCCTAAATTTGGTCCTAAGAAACTCTCAGTTTAATGGTAAAAATAATCTTACCAGGGCTCAAAGTCCTTTTCACAACCAGCAATGAATCTGAAGAGGAACTGAAAATTCTCAGAGCATCACCTCCTGCGGGGCTTCTGTCTTCAGACTTGCTTCCTCTGTGTAATCTAGTTTTCAAGGCAATTATTAAAACCAAATCAAAAAATTCCACAGCTCTTTCTCAAGAAAGAAAAGACTGCAAACATCTTTCTCCGAACTGTAATACAATGTGTGCTGCATGTGTTTCTATCCTATGAGATGTGAACGAGAAAGTTGCTTATTGAAGCCATCGTCATTCTCCACAGAGGTGTTTTATGATATGTAGACCGAGGCTTCCTTCCTGCTAGCATTGTAAATGCAGGTGTTACTCTCAGCTCTGAGCCATGGCAAATTAAATAGGATATAAGTAGTTAGACTGCCATGAAATGTCCTTGAAGAATGTATAGAGCTATCTCTCTGAAAAGCACTGTAGTGAATGCAGCACCAGGACATTAACTTTTATTGATCAGCAACCACAGAGGAGAAGAGTTGGTTTGGGTTTTTTTTCTAGTGTAGAATTCAAACAATTTCACAAGGCTTACTGCCTGTTAGTCCTGTTATTCTTGCTGATATTAACTGTGCCTTTTGATATTGATCAAATGAGTATAAGAACCCCGAATGCTGCAAATTAGTTCTGGATCAGTTTGCTAACCCAATTAAGAGCTGGATTTTTTAACTGGAAATTGTTTAGATGAGCTTCTCAGTTTTCTAATTTATTGTTTTTAAATGAAGTCTCTTTCTGTGTGGAGTCAAGTTATGTTAGATACACCTGTGGGATAGAAAAGAAGAAATTATGTCACCCAAAGTCTTGGAAGGACAAATGACACCAAATTTGCCTGTATAAAATAGCTTAGGCTAAATTAGAGGCATATTCAATGGCATGGAATGGAGTCCTCAGCAAAACCTATAAGAATGAAACTAATTTTATTCCAGTATCTGTATATAGAGTATTGACAGGGAATAACACCACACACTTACGGAGTAATTTCCAGAAGATGTAGTAACCTGTAGCAATGAATTGTCACAGTATCTAATATTTTTTGACTGTGCCTTATTTTGTCATATTATTGTAGCTTAAAGACAAAAGCCAAACCAAGGCAAAACATTCTAATAAAATCTGTCTTTACTTAGACATAGGCTGAGGCTGGGCTAAAAAAATTGGATTTCAAATCTCAAGTGCTTTATGTACGAAAATAGAATTTCCTAGAGGCCAATATTTTATTATGCATGGTTTTACTTTTATTTTCTAAAAAATTGCAATCTGTCATTATATTTTAAGATGAGCACATAAATCATATGTGTAAAACATCAGAAGGAACTTTTATATATAAATATTCTGTATATGTAGAAATAACTCTTATCTACATACCCGCAATATCTGTTGTTGACCAGTTGAATTTTTTATTTTTTTCCTAATGGATATCACAGTACAAGTAATGAAATATTATATGTTCAAAGTGAAATGACCTCTCTGTTTGAAATCAATATGAGTTCTATAGTGAAAAAATAGAATTTAACATTTAAAACTTTTATCCAGGGTTTTACATAAAACCTGGACAGTTATAACAAGATTTTTCCCCAAAATATTAAACTAATGAGGATGTGGCTTCAAATTTTGTATTCAAATTATCCTTTAATGATATTTTTTACTCTGTCACTTGTGTATAAATGCACTGCCACAGCAAGAATACATTATTCAGATTATTTATATTATTACTTGGAATTTTGGATGATATTGATCTTCAGTGTAATTCTACTTTATTTTTTAATTACTCATATTAGTAAACCAACAAATAATTATATTTAATGTCTAACTCCTACATACAGGCTTAAATCCATACAATAGAAAGACCTGAATTTCCTTTAGAAATTCCTGACACACACCTGTGACGCAGGACAAGATCCCTAAAGCTTTTGCAAAAATTTTCATTCAGTTTTATGTGAATTTGGAGGGAGCATACAGACTCTGGCGGAAAAAAAATTATCTCAGTACTGAGAAAGAAAATTGTATACCTGAGGAAAAAGAGACCAACAGTTGACAAATTTACCAGTCATGAAAATCGACACAAATATTGATTTTAACAACGAATGCAGATATTAACATGCTTAACCAAAAAGGTACGAAGTAAAAGTAAGACTTTTACTTTGTAAAGTAAGACTTTGTCTTCCTGTTCTACAGCAAGTACTTTGTTTCAAAGGACATTTTTTCCCCTAGAGATATAAACACCTGATTTTCAAATTATGTAGTTCACGATCCTATGAAATTCTCCCTGTAACTTCTACATCTAAACTGTTAGTCATTAACCACAAGGAAAATTTGAACAGAGGCATAGGAAATGTTTTTCATTTTCATTTTTGTTTTTAGTATCAAATGCTTGGTTCTCCCAAAAGACTGACTAATGTTGAATTTATTTTGTTCCATTGAGAAAAAAGGTATAGAGTAGAATAAGTTTACAAACAGTTTTCATTTCTGCATCATCTCACTCTTCAGTTACGCCTTAAATATTTTTTCTAACTGCAACTTTTGTAAGAGTGGAAGCTTCTTCAGCAACACTGAAAATGCTACCTGGACAGAGGACAAAAACAAAAAAAATCACTATTCACAATGTACTGAATGTAGTTTCATTTGTTGATTTTGATTCAAATGTCAAAGGTTCATCATCACTTCATTATACTATTAGTAGTTATGTCTGTCTAAAACTTCAGATTTTTATCAAGACTTCTTTGTTTACAAAATACTTTTGGTGAAAAAAATAATTGTGTTAGAAAAATAATAATAAAAAAGTAAAAAGATATATTACTGTGTCACACACACTTTTATTGTGCTCCAGTGAATATTTGATAAATATTGTTAGTAACAATTTCTTACTTTCTGATATTCATAACACCAGAAAGAAACACTGACAATATTAGAGTGAATTTAGAACAAAACCCAGCAAAATGATTAATGACTTGAAACTGACAATGACAAATTTAAAAACTTCATTTCGAAAAGATTGAGTAAATATTTACTATGTACCGAGAAGAGTTTTTCAGATGTTTTTGGTGACTGAACACTGAGTCAACTGGAAATTCTTTTATTACTAGGAAATTTTCTCTTTTACTGATTTAAAATACAGCACATGATGAAGGGATAGTAGTGTCCCACTGCTTCTTTAATTTTTAACTAATTGTAATGAAGGTATATAAATGTGATCTGGACAACTTTAAGCAATACCTTTTTTTCTGTATAAAATTAAGGGATTATTTTATCTATTTTTATATTGCCTCTGTCCCAGAAAAAAAAAAAAAATTCCCTACAATAGGCATAATTATCCTGTAGAGGATGTAAGAAATTATTTTATGGTTATAACTCCTTTTTCCCAGATAACCAGCATTATCTCAGCCAAATTACTGGGGAGGCAGCATTTGTTTGTTGTTTCTATTAAATATGTCATCACTGATGTAGTAACAAGCAATCCAGATAAAAATAAGGATTACAAATATCCAAAATAAAGTAAAGAGCAACACTTTATGTTTTGTAAGACTTATGCTGAATGTTAGAAAGAAGTTCTTCCCTGTGAGGGTGGTAAGGCACTGGCACAGGTTTCCCAGAGAAGCTGTGGCTGCCCCTGGGTCCCTGGTAGTGTCCAAGACCAGGCTGGATGGGGCTCTGAGCACCCTGGACTAGTGGAAGATGTCCCTGCCCATGGCAGGGGATTGGAACTAAATGATTTTTAAGATCACTTCCAATCCAAGCCATTCTATGGTTCTATGATTGTATGCATTGGAAATATTATATGATTTTTTTTGTTGTTCTTTTGAACTCGTACTATTCAGGTGCTGAACCTCGTGGAAATTCTCCAACAGAGAAATTAGATTACAGACTCTGACCTATTTTGGCATTTGACATATTCCATATTTCTGTGTGAAATTTGGAATATAAGAGATTATATAGATAATCTTGTTTGCTTTTTCATTAGCTATGAGGGTCTTCCTAGCGAATGACCAAAAAGGTCAAAATTAGCACATTGAATGAACATTGATCAATTAGTAAACTCTGGGGGAAAAAAAAAATCCAACCTTTTTATTTATCACTGTGTCTTTCTAAGAAAGTAACTTATTTTCTTTTTTATCATGAAATAAGGTGATATGTTAAACACTTGCTCCACTTTATGAATTATACACTGATCCTAATGTTTTTGTAATCCTGCCTGACTATAAAAATTGTATGACTCTAGATATATTCTATGCCATCAATTCTGTGTAAATTTTATTTCTCTAGTTTAGTTATCCCTGGTTCGCATTCCAGTTTACACAGTTTAATTTTGACTTCAGTCTGACATCATAAAACATATAATAGTATGTCTTCCTCAATTTTAATTAATCATGTTGAAGACAATGGGACATCCTCAAAATTTCATTTTTTCCTATGTTTTCTTTGTTATGCTCTGCAGTGAGTTCAGGTAGCTAACTACTGGTAGCTGGCCAAAAACATACTGACTGTAGGTTAGTGCAATTTTTCAGATCTGCTTTTAGGAAATTGCCTTGCGATGCTCTTTGCCCTTCACTTGAAGACTACTGTGACTTTTCTGTCTTACTCCCAGGGAGAAGTAAAATGTGCTTTCTCACATTATATTGATGTTCCCACACCCACCCCCACAAGAGGAATCCCGAGGAGCTCTAGTAACCAGGAGTGTTGCAAAAAGGGATAATCAGAGCATGTCATGTTGGCCAGGGTGTGGGAGGACAGTTTCCATGGCAATTTGGGGAGGAAGGCAGCAACAGGAAAATGTCCTGCTTCCAAAGCTATCAGAGGTGGGCTGAGAGGGGGCACTATGTGCTGGTTTTGGTGATGAATTGTGCAAAAACTCAGTCTGGCTCAGCAATCCCAAATCAACATCCTGACAGTGAGGCAAAGATTTGGCAGATAAGCTGCCAAGCTGGCCTGGAGACACGAGTGGCAGTCAATCACTTTACACCATTAAGTCCAGCCCACTTCATATGGGCAGCTTCTTCTAACAAATTCCTTCTTGGAGAGATTCCCTTCCCCTCCCTTGGGAAAGGGCACACCCACCAAGGATACTCCTCAAGGCTGAGAGAAAGAGACCTGCCCAGAGTGTTGGTGTGTGTGAGTTACAACAATCTCTACTTAATAATTGTTTATTTTTTCTAGCTTTAATATAACTGCTTTAATATAACTGCTTGGATATAATGCACTATCATATCCTATCCTACACTAGTAGTAGTTTTATCTTTATACTGTGTGAGAAATATTTTTGATTAAGACTTTTTGTCTAATCACAACATTTGCTGCTCACCAGGGGCTAAAAGCAAGGAAGCCACTGAGAGGCTACCAAAACCTCATACACTGACACTTTTACTATAATATAGAATTTAATTTCTTGCCTTTTATCAAAGACTATTTCTGTAATTTACCTGCAAATAAAAGTACTTTTGAAATGTATTTTCTGTTCAAACCAGAAGAGAAAACTGCACACAAACCCACACATAATAAAGAGATCGCAACTCACTTAACTCCTTTATATTCCTCTCTTATTCCAGCATCAGCACAAAACTGGTGACAGAATAAATATAAATAAATAAATAAATAAAGGATGAAAGTTTCAATAGCATTTTCATTTGCTTTTAGTCTTGCAAAGCTCCATAGCTGCAAGGTAAAATGTTGGCTGTAATATTTACAAAATTGATGTTACAGCAAAATGCAACACAAAGAGGATTACTGTTCCAACACAGTTTTGTAACTGATGGGGCTTCAGCTTCCTGAGGCTTCCACTGAACCATCCAATGTGTTAAAAGTGGTAGGATCATCCTTATTTTTTTGTAGACCAACAACAGCACAATAAAAAAAAAAAAAAACAAAAAAAAAACCCAAACAAAATTGTGTATCAATATTACCCATGAAGTCTGATGGAAATCATATGGACAATCATGGTCATCGTAGTCAATCACTCAGCAACACTTGACACTACCATTGATTTTCATTTCAAGCCCATAGCTGGAGAGTCTCAACATTGTTCACCTTTCTAACTTAACATACATACCAACAAAATGCTGGTGGATCATTTCCTGTTTGCAGACCATCCCTTTTTACTGATAGAATAAAAATTAAAATTTAAAAAAAAAATTAAAAAAGAAAAAAAAAAAAACAAAAAAAGAAAACAGAAAAAAAACCAAAACCAAAAAACCCCAGCAAAATAAACCCAACTGGAATTCAGGTTTTTTCAGGGGTTTTTTTGAGTTACTATATTTTGGATTTAGAGTTGCAGGTTATCAAGGGATATAAGGAATATTCCAAGTGAAAATGAACAGAGAAGGTGACTAGAAAATGTGAATGACACACTGAGATGTGAGGAGGGCAGAACACACCATCCTTTTTTCATGACAGATCTATAAATCAAGAAATAATTGCTGGTGATTGTGCCAGTTGGCATTTTATATATTACTGACCACAACTGTTCATGATTTTTCACTATGTAAAATTAACTTCTGTTTAAAGGCTGTGAGGGATAGGGAACCTATCCAGCTGCAAGCTTTCAGATTAATTACCATGATAGTAATGAGGTTCCAACTATTAGAGCTTCCCTTCCCTTCCCTTCCCTTCCCTTCCCTTCCCTTCCCTTCCCTTCCCTTCCCTTCCCTTCCCTTCCCTTCCCTTCCCTTCCCTTCCCTTCCCTTCCCTTCCCTTCCCTTCCCTTCCCTTCCCTTCCCTTCCCTTCCCTTCCCTTCCCTTCCCTTCCCTTCCCTTCCCTTCCCTTCCCTTCCCTTCCCTTCCCTTCCCTTCCCTTCCCTTCCCTTCCCTTCCCTTCCCTTCCCTTCCCTTCCCTTCCCTGTTTAACAAGTGAGTTTCTAAAATGAAGATTAATTTAAAATATTTACTCATTATAGTTTTTCAATTGCATGTTCTGTATTTTGTGTCTCTGTGTGTTTAGGTACCCTTGTCTTTTCTTTTTTCCAAAAAATCTGTATAGTTCTAAATGTATCAAGTTTGAGAGTACCATAAGAGTTGTTTCATAAAGTACTCTTGCAGAAATAAAATAGACTCCTCTATTTTAATTTTTCACAGCAGGTAGATTTTCCAGACCTTGGACCTCTCTTGCAGTCATATTTATGAATCAATTTAATATTTGAATATGTTTTAGAGTGTGTGAATACCATGCTGCTATTTGAATTATTCCTTCATAGTCTTACACAAGCATAAAGACCAGAGGGGATAACTTTATGAGAAGAGATTATATTATATATTCTTTTGTTATCAAAATAAGTTTTATGTTGTTTTCCCTGATGACATGACTTTTTCAGCCTCTTTTTTTTTTTTTTTTGGTGTGTGTGTGCTATGAATCCAGCTGAGAAACAGAAGATAGTTTTATAGCCAGCTCAAAAATTTAAAGCTTTACAGGCCACTTAAAAGTTTCCAACATTTTGCTGTATTTCAGCATGAAAATTCAATAGAAATATATAAAACCTTGGAAAATGAATGTTTTGGTTCAGTAGCTCAGTTCAGTTGCTGCCCTTGGTTCTACCACACGAATGCCAACAGAAGTCCAAGATTGCCCAAGTGGTGGTTTGACATTAACAAAGAGCGATAGAGCTGAAGCCAAATGAGGTCCAGTGGGTCTCTTATTTCTTTGGCATAAGGCAAAGTCTGAGAAAACAAGGGATCAAGGTGGGTAGGGGAAGGACAACATAATGGAGAGAAAGGGGGACAGACAGGGACAGTGCCAAGTAAAGCTGTTGGGTGTACGTCTGTCTGGCTGAGCCTTGTGCCTGATCACCTCTGTTCATCTCATCTCATCACAATCTATTACTAAATCAAAGAATCACAGAATGGTCTGAGTTGGAAGAGACTTTAAAGATCATTTAAGGTTCCAACTCCTCTACCATGGACAGGGACATCTTCCACTATCCCAGGTTGCTCAGAGTCCCATCCAACCTGGTCCTGAACACTTCCAAAGATGAGGAAGCCACAACTTCTCTGGGCAACCTGTGCCAGTGCTTCACCACCCTCACAGCAAAGAATTTCTTTCTAATGTCTAAGCTAAACCCAGTCTGAGTCTGAAGCCATTTCCCTTGTCCTGTCACTGCAGACCTTTGGAAATAGTCTCTCTCCATCTTTCCTGTGGGCTCCCTTCAGGTGCTGCAAGGCCATAATTAAGTCACCCCAAAGCCTTCTCTTTTCCAGGCTGAACAATCCCAATTCTCTCAGCCTTTCCTCCCAGCAGAGCTGCTCCATCCCTCTGATCCCTCGGTGCCTCCTCTGGCCTGGCTCCAGCAGGTCCCTGTCCTTGCTGTGCTGGGAGCCCAGAGCTGCTGCAGCACTGCAGGTGGGGTCTCAGCAGCGCAGGGCAGAGGGGCAGAATCCCCTCCCTGCCCTGCTGCCCACGGGGCTTTGGCTGCAGCCCAGGATACACTTTAGTGTGATCTCTCTCTGTATTCAGGGTATATGGGGAGAGTTATGTGTGTATCCACTGGCTTTGAAGTAGACTACCTGAGGAACAGGACACCTGCACCTTGAAATAATAGAGTTCTGATCTAGATTAAGGTCCTGCAATCTGGGCATGGGTTATCAGATTGACATAAAGGCAATACTAACATTTAAGGGATTTTTGAATGTGTGGGATTTTGTGAAACCAGAGAATGAAGATGTACGCACATCAGCAGTTAATTTTCAGTCTGATCAGTTGGAAATGAGATACAGGGCTGAGACACCTCCTTTTTTCCATATTTATGTAAGTGTGTATGTTTATCTGGATGTAGGTAATGGCTCAGTACTCTGTGTTGATCTGTGCAGCTGGCTGTGTCTGAACTGGGAGTGTGTTCCCTGCAAATCTGAAAAAAAAATCATCTGCATTTATTACATCAGAATGTGAGAAGTCACCTGGGATCCTAAAGCCACCAAATCTGGCTTTCTTCAAGTATCATCATTCCTTCCTGGCAAGTCCCATCATGTTTTTGCATCTGTCTTATCCTCTCCTCTTCCTAGATTGTATGCAGCAGAAGGAGAGACACAGGCACCATGATGCTGCTCAGCAGAAGAGAACGCAATGCATCCACAGCCTAAACTGTGGGGGTTCTTTTCCTCCTCAACCACTTCATCCAGGCAGAAGGGGCTCCAGATTGAAGAGGCAATGGTCAAGGAGAAGAAATGCTCCTTTATCTGTCAACAAAACCACATACCTCTTACCCAGCTTGCCTTTAGAAGCTTTATTTTCAGCGTCTGGACTGAAACACTTACAATAATAAGCTCTAGATAAAGATCTGAGACCTTAATTGCTCTGAAGTATTATTTCCCTATTGAAAATCATGGAAGTGAAGAATTACTTTGTTTCTTAGGTTTTTGTAAGACCATATTAAGGTTGATAGCTTTTGTTCTGAAATTAGTTTTCATATTTTGCTGGGTCTGCTGGACGTTATGCAATTATGTTAAGAGTTCCTGTGATTCTCATTATTCTTTCTTGCTTGCTGTTGGTGCACATGAATAACTTTCAGTCTTCCCTTGTGGCCTACCCTGTTTGTGCTCAATACAGTCTTGGCAGGCCTGTATTAGGGAGGATAGAAGGAGTCCTGTTCCAGTGAGGACATGCAGAAGACAGCCGTATTCCACTGGGATTTTTTAAGGGATGACAAAAGGTGGGCTGAGCTCTACTGTTACATTCTGCCACTTCAGGAAGGCAAAAGGTGGGCATGGCATAAGTATGATCTTGACTTTGTGCAGCTGCGATGCCAGAGTGGGTTTTTGCCAGGACAATAACAAAAAGCATTGTAAGAGTTATATATTAAAAAGATTCCTGTTGGCACAAGGTGCTTCTCATGGTCCTGGTGACATTATATTACTAATAATTGTGTATCCACTTGCACAGCTCAGCACAAGATTTTTCTCTTAACCGAACACTCCATCGTTCACCACTTAATAATTTTCTGTTATGAACAGCAAGAAGGAAATATATCCACTTTAAATCCCAATGCAACTAACCATACAGAATGGAGGGTTTGGTCTTGTGCCTAAGTATGAAGAGGGATTGGATTTTTTTTTTTTTTTTTTTTTTTTTTTTTTTTTTTTACTATTATTCTTTCTCATACACTAGAAATCTAAGCCGAAAAAAGAGCACATTGAAATGGTTTAACTTTTTTGCTATGAACAGAAAGAGCTGCACCTGGCAGTAAATAGATTTTTTTAGGAGACATCTCTAGCCAAACATTTTATGGGTTTTTTTTGGGGGTTTCTTTTGAATGATTGCAAAGCTAAGTGAGCAATGTGAAGAACAACAGCTAAAAAAAAAAAAAAAAGTAACACATTTGCATGTGAATGGAAGAAAAAGAGAAGACCAATTCCCTTTAAGAAACTAAAATGACCATGGCCTTACCTGGAAATCTGCAGGTCAGGGGCAAAACTTTGTGGAGGTGTATAAAAAAGATTGTGTCACTTATCTCTACCATGTTAACATTACATATAAAATAGATAGAAGATGAAATAAAGGAAAGAAAGATCTGTGATAAAAAAATAATCCATTGGCTCAGGAGAATGTTGTGCTGGATTGTATTACACATTAAATCTGACAACATTTTTACAGCACAAGAGTGTTACAGAATTAATTTTGGAATATTTTGTTGCTCTTACATGGCTCAGTATGCAAATAACTGTTACTCTAAGTAGCTTAGTACAAGGCATACTCATAATATGTGCGATTATTCATGTTTGGAATGATAACATCAAGGTTATAATCATGGATATAATGAAAGAAATAGCATTTTAAATAATATTTTTACTATGAAATCTTTCTCTGGCTTGGACTGGGGTAGAGTCAATTTTCTTCATAATAGTGTACATGGGGCTGTATTTTGGATTTGTGCTGAAAACAGTGTCGATAACACAAGAATGTTTTAGCCATCACTGAGCAGTGCTTAAACATCATCAAGGCCTCCTCTGTTTCTCACACTGGGGGTGCATAAGAACCTCTGAGGGGACACAGCTGGGACAGCTGACCTCAGCTGACCAAAGGAATATCCCAGACCATAGGCATCATGCTCAGCATATAGAGCTGGGGAAAATGATGGAAGCGGAGTAACACTGGGAGTTACAGCATTTATCTTTGCAAGTGACTGCTAGGTGTGATGAAGTGCTGCTTTCCTGGACAAGGCTGAACACCTCTCTGCCAAGAGGAAATAGCAAACGGTTTCCTTATTTCACACTGTTTGTATAGGCAGCTTTTGCTTTACCTGTATTCTGTCTTTATCTCAACCCACAAGTCTTTTATGCTTCCAGTTCTCTCCCCCATCCTGTGAGTGGGTGGCTGCTTGGGGCTTAGCTGCCTACCAAGATTAAACCACAACAAATCCAATAGCAACACGTCTAGAATAGTTTTAAGTTATTTATTTATTTATTTATTTATTTATTTATTTATTTATTTTAGTAAGAGACATTCTTCTAGAATCCTAGGACTTCGGAAGAGGATTCACATATGAGCATAAAGTCACCGTTTATTTTTCCAAATTGCATTCTTTTGCACCTTCAGAAATTCATAGGTTGCTCTCACGAATGAGTGTTTTAAGTTTGCTTAAGGAATTTACTTCTAAATTATTAAAATTTAATATGTATATTTACCTTTAATTACTATTTTAATATATTTCTAATATGAAATTGAAGTTGCTGCTAAAGATAATGCAAGTAAAAATCCTTATCAATAAAGCAGCAGGGTTGATTTTCTTCTTGCTGAACCTTCTTTCTGTTCTTCCTCTTCCAAAATTGCTTGTTCTTTCTTGACATATTTAACTCCTTCATTGGACAAGATAACCCCAAACTTTAACCTCCTTTTCTTCCTGACTCTCCCTGTCCTTTTCTTTCCTTGCACATAAAGTTTTTACAAAACTGGAGACAGGTTTCCAAATTTCTCTTCTGAAATAAAAATGCTACCTAAGAATAGTTCTCAATGAAAAACATTTAGATGAAACTCAATGTAGTCTCCACAGAAGTTCTATTTTCTAATATCAAATTGCTCACTAGACCAAAGATTTTCTAATTCACCTATTTCCATTCTAATTCCAAGACTTGCAAGTATGGAATTTCCTCTAGAAACACTAAATTCAAATGAGAGTCAAATGTGTAAATTTAATAATCCTCTAAAATCAGTCATGTTTAAAGCCAAACATGAACCTAACAGGAATCCGTTACTGCTCAATTTCATTTGCACATCTAAAAATTTGTAAGTGTTAATTAATTATTGTGTAGTTATGATTAAAAATGTTATCTATGCAATCAAAACAAAAATACAAAATGCTAATCAAGATTAATGTAGAATTGACACCTAATGAGCTTACGAAAGGTAAAGTGATTAATTTAAACACAAGTGAATAAATTACTTTGCTAATTATTAATTTATTGTAAAATGCTTTGTATTTTGAAAAATGTCATAGCTTGAGAATGTTAATATGTTTCTAATCTTCTGGGTATATATTATAATTTAAAAATGAAACTGAAAACTCTTTTACTCTTGGGGAGGCCTTATTTTTTTCTTTCTCTAGAAATGAGTCACTTTCTTCCTAAAAGATCCTTCAATTTTAGCTCCAAGAGAATGTGTTTTCCTGAAATATCAATTCCACATTAATTTAAAAAAAGGAAAAGAATACAGAATAGTGAGATTTCTGTCCATGTCTAACTACATGTGTGTGCTGACCCACTAATTGATAGGAATAAATCCATCAATGCACCTATTTTTCTATTCCTCTGGGCTCTCAAAGTAGCCATTGTCAAAATAAGCGTAGAATCATGGAATCAAAACAGTTTGGGTTGGAAGGAACCTTTAAAGGTCTAGTGCATGCCCCTCTGCAATGAGCAGGGACAATTTCAGCTCAAAGTCCCATCAAACCTGACTTTGAATGTTGTCAGGAACAGAACACCTACCACCTCTCCAAGTGACCTGTTCCAGTGTTCCATCATCCTCGCTAGGAAAAATCTCTTCTTTATACCTAATCTAAATCAGCCTTCACTTAGTCTAAAACCATTTACCCCTTATTTTATTGCTACTGGCCCTGAAAATAGGTTTATCCCTGTCTTTATTGCTGTGCTTCTTTAGGCACATATTTGAAACTTTCACATCTTTCCAAGCACCTTGCCTGACTGACCTAATTTTTTTGTTTATGTCTTGTTTTCATATCTTGATTATATGTCAACTGACTGTTGTAAAATTCTTGTAAAACACAACAAATATTGCAGATATTTGATTATTAATTGCAATATATTTTATTATTATATCCCACTTTTATCAGAGTAATGAATTTGCTGAACTTGCACTAGTTATTTACAAAGGTATTTTTTCTTTGGACATTTTTCTGTAACTGAAGGAAACATAGGACTACATTCTTTAAATGTCATTTTTCTCCAGCTTCTTACAATGTTAATTCTAGTGCCTGTCTACCTTTGGACTCTAGTGATTATTATAGCACCATTCTTAAGTGAGCAACATTGATACCTGAACCAGGCTTTGACATCATAAATCTGGATTTTCCTATACTGACAGGGTGCTGAGTTTGGTTTTCAACATTTTTGTCCCAGTTGTGAACTACATTATTTAAATCGTAATTTAAAAAAAAAAAAAAAAAAAAAAAAGGGTCCCACATTTTTATTTGTCATTGTTACCTCATTTATATTAGCTGTGTATGTTCAAATAATTGGAAAATATTTACCCTGGATTCTTAGCCAGAATGAACCTTGGCAAGTATGTCTAATAATGAATCATTTATCATTTTCATGGTTACATATATATCTAAAATTGGGACTATTTGTAAAACAAAAGCCTAAAAGTTATCTTGGGATTGCACATGAGTAGTAAACCAGCACTGACCAGTCCTTATTTCTAGAATTTCTTAAACTGAAACTACTTGAAGAAACTCTAGACTGAGACCAGCACCAGCTACATTTTAAATCAGAACAGAAACCTGCAGGATGTATTGCTGAGCTCTTTTAAATATATGTTCACCTTGTGGACACATGCATGATGGATAATGTGCAATGGATTGAGTGGTTTGAGCTAGAACTTCGGGCATGAAGGAAACCATAAATGAAATGTAAGGAAGTTAAGAGAACTTCTTTGTGATAGTCAGATTCACAGGTACTGTGAACAACAGACTATTGCAGCTTGAAGTACAAAGAAGATGTTGTTGTCCCACCGTTGCTGCTTTCAAAGCCACCATATTCTCCTTTTCCACTGTATGTTTAGAGTTTTAGTGTTCATCCTTCCTTAGTTTTATTGCTTACAAAACAGATTATTTGCTATTGGTTTTTATTTTCTGTATAAAACCACTTTATAATTGCTTCTGAGTGGCAGCTGCAGTAGTCCTCCAAAATAAATCATTTAGTCATTATCCTTTCCCATAATTATTTTGCAGCCCAGCACTTGTACCTTTATTTTTGAGCTAAATGCAGTGTTTATCAGATACACAATTTCACATCAACAAGCTACCATGAGTTTGTCTTTCTTCATACCCACAGAGGTATGCTCTTTCATTAAGACCTGAAAAGGCTAAAAGTCATACATCCTCCATCAGAGATATTTCCAGAGTCATATTAGCATTGAAAGTGTTTTATTTAGGAGAAGATAGTAAGGAGAAATCACTCCTTCTCTTCAGTCATGCAGCCTACAAGTGTTCACATCTCACACTGACTCCACTTACTTCTTGATCTTCGACTCAATTTTTCTCTGCAGTTGATAAAATATCATGTTCATCCTTTTGTAGTCATGTAACAATGACTGTTGAATCTGGCCTAAGTATGACAAAAATATTAAATAAATTATTTTTTTCTGGATTTAGGAGGGACAAAAACTTTTTTGTGTTTTCTGGAAGGAAAACAATCACATATTTTCATAATATTGATGTTATTGATGCTTGGTCATATGTTGATGCTTGGTTTCTGTCATGTCACCATACTTTCATCTCACACTGCTTGCTAAGAATTTGGACAGGGCAAATTGTTGTTCTGCTTTTATTGAATTTCAGCTGGAGCACCAGGAATCTGTACTCTTTTACAGGCTCACAGTCTTGCAAAAATCTCATTAAAATCTGTCATTCAGGTTTGTGCATGAGAATATGAGCATTCTTGTTATTTATAAATGCAGTATCTTAAATGAACTGTACATAAAAAAGGCACAAGATATTTCATCAACTGCCTTGAGAAGACAGTTTTAGAGAAGCTGCTCTCAATATGGTGCTAGAATACATCACACAGCTGTTAAATCCACTTAATCTAAGTTGCACTAAGAGGTTGTTCCCACTAATACAACTGAATCCTCAAAGTCTGGACATCTGCAATTAGCGCTGACACTAAGCAACTTGTGCTATTGTTGGAATCCTTTGAATATCTTTGAGTATTCCACCTGACCTCTTCCTTTTTGATAGCATAATCCAGGTAATGTTGCAAAATGCTTTTGAATGCCTGTTTTGATTTAAATGTTAAGATATTTTAAAATAAAATTCAAAAGCCATGTTAATTTTTGCAACTGTGCTCTCTTACTGTGATTTTAATTTTGAAACTTTGATTCCCATAGAATTATTAAAAATTCCTTTTTTTTTTTTTTTTTTCCTTGATGGAATTTTCTTCCATGTTCTTCATATTCCCCAGGCATTAAATTTCAGACTATACTTAGTTTCCTGACGTGCTGTGAAGCCTGGAAGTTCTCTACAAGATGATTCAGTCTGATCAACCACCATCAGTGTGATTTCCATGCTGAGCAGAGCATAATTTTGTTTGTTCTTTAACCACACCAGACATAGCTAAAAGGCAAAGTATACTTCCTGAAAACTCCATAATCAGCAAAGGATCATTAACTCAATGCATCTAATGTCAAACCCAACTACAAAAATTTAATTAAAATGGATGCTGTATAAAGAGACATATACATACACATACATAATATAAGGTTATCAAATTCCTAGTTTCTCAACAGCAATAGAAAAATAAATCTGTCAATACCAGGAGATGGAAAGAATGAGAAAAAAGACATGAAAGAGATCTTTTTCTCTTTAAAAATGACAAACACTTGCTGTGCCCATGGAAACAAATTAAAGCAGCGCATAGCATGAAAAACACAGTTAAGTACTAAGAACAAGTGTTTATTTTGGGTGGCAGATTTATTTCTCAGGGTCTTTTTTTTTTGCTACAGAAGAAGTCTTCGAAAATATGAATTCTGTTTATTCAGAAATGCATCCTCTTTTGGCCCTTGCCCTGCTGGTTTTGCAGTGGCTCTGCCTCACTTGATGAGTTTGATGTGGAATTCATAAAGTTCAGAAGCCAAAAGGTGGAACAGAATCAAGTGACACTTGGACACTGGCAAAAATTTAAAATGACCACTTAAAGCTTAAACTCCCAACATCTGTGACACTTTCAGTTTCCTTTAGAACTCTCACAAACTTGAGAGTATTGTATGGTTTTGCAAATGTTTATCAAGTTATTCCTATTGCAGAGTGCTAAAGACTCAAATACAATAGAAAATACTTTGTTCCTCTATAATTCCTGCTATTTTTGTATAAGTTTCCTATATGTTTGTATTTTAACAGTAAGTTGAAAGTTTTACAGGTTAGTGATGTGTGATTTATTAACTAAAACCAGTTACTTAATGACAGCTTTAGGTGGATTTTCTTAGATTTTTTTTTTTTTTTTTAGGAAAAATGGAGGATAAGAAGAAATGAAAGAAAGGAAAGAAGATAAGAGAAGAGAAAGGTAAGAAAGGAGAAAACAGAAGAAAAGAAAATAAGAGACAAGATGTATTTTCTTATGGAAATTGTCCAGAACACTGAACTTTTGATCAAAATAACAATTGAACCCTGAAATTAATTTTGCATGTAAACACTAGAAAGAGATTAAACATATCTTGTTAAGACATTTTAAGAATGGAACGTTCAGCAAAGCATAAAGCAGCAGTTATATTAGTTAACAAAAGTGTGGAAGTATTCAGCTTAACTGTATTAAAATAAAATATATTTGTTTCCAACACTGTTGTCACAGGGTGATATAGTAAGAAACAATATAACATATGGAACATTTCAGTTTTAAAGAATACCTACAGTAGCTTGTTTTATGCAATTAATACATAACAAAACACAATCACATTTGAACTTAAGATACATGCTTTGAAGAGTACTTATTTTTCCTTCATTAAATGAAATTCCATTCAGCAAACAGTTAAGTCCAATTTTCATTCAGATAGCAAGTGGAAAGTGCCAAAGGTTTCAGTTAAGCCGTATGCTGTGTCAACCCATCACTGTACAGGAACAAGCACAATATTCTCAAAGCTTGTGCTCAGCAAAAGTAAGAGATATGTCAGTAAAAGACATTATTGGTACTATCTGTGTGGGGAAAATCAACAGAGTGTTTCAAATAATATGGGCAAAACTCAGTTTTGTACAAAATGTGTTTATTGACCGAATTCTGAGTGAGTTATTGAAAACTGGATAAGCCTCTTAAAAAAGACAGCCGGGTGCCTTTGTACTGGCTCTTCATGGTATCATCAGTTCTCTCAGCTAAGCCCTCTTTGCTCTAAAGAAAACAGCAGAGCACACAAAATAAAAACCTTTGGAGGAAAGGGGGACTATTGCTGATATGAAGTACATTCCCAGAGGCCTGGCTGGCAGAGGTTCAAAATGCACAATGCTGGTAACTTAGCTGAGTAGGAAAGCTATGAGTTATTTACTGCTGCCTGGAACTTCCTGGTCAAGTTTACATATATTATGCTGGGTTCTACTGGTTAGTTATCTCATATCTGCCTCCTGAAGCAGGCTTGGACCATTTTCTAATGAAAGAAATGATTTATACACAGATTTTTCCAGTTAGTTTTATTGAACTAGTTCAATAATAAACCACATACTCCAGCTACCAGATTAAAATAGTATTTTAAAGACCATTACAATCTAAGTGAAATGCCTCACTAATATTGATAGATTTAGAATCAAGAATGTTGTATTGTCTTCTCCAGATACCATTATAAACCAGTATTTATAAATAAACATGGGATCACAGAATAATTCAGTTTGGAAGGGACTTTGAGAAATCTCCAGTCTAAACTCCTGCAGGATCAGCTTTGGAATCAGACCAGGTTGCTCAGGGCTTGAAAACCTTCAAGATCAGATACTGTACAACCTCACCAGGCAACCTGTCCCACTGCTTGCCTGCCCTCACAGGGAAAAAAGATTTTCCTACTGTCCAGCCTGAGCTTCTCTTGTTTCAACTTACACAAATTTGGCAAGCAAGCACTGTCACCTCTTCCAGATAATGATCATAAACAAGACAGATGATAAATTAGCTCTTTCAATACTGCACTTGTTATTGGCTTCCAGAAGAGTATGACTCACTCCCCATTAATTGTCCAGTCAGTCTTTTTTACCCATCTGGTTTTTGTGTGCATCAAGCCTGTCTCCTTAACTTGAGAAAAGGATATACTAAGAGATAGTGTCAAAAGTCTTGTAAAAATCACAGTAAATTACTTTTTTTACATCTCCCCTCATTCACAAATCCAGCCATTATATCCCAAAAAGCAATCAGGTTGGTTAGGAATGATTTTTCCTGGGTCAGTCCTTGTTGATTGCTGCTGCTCAGTGCCTTCCGCATGAGGTGAGAAATGCTCCCGAGGGGATTCACTCTGTTTTGCTCAGGGACAGATGTGAAGCTGACCAGGTTGCACTGCACTGGGCCACCATTTTGGACTTTTTGGAAAATGCCTTTTTCCAGTCATATGTCTGTTTCCTGTCATTTCCAGTTTCCCTGACATATCAAAGGTGATAATAGAGGCAAGGACATTGGCCTTTTGGCTGTAGCGCACTCTGGTCATTTCTAGGGACTTGTATGGACTGAGTTTCAAGGTCAGGCTGGATGGGGCTCTGAGCATCCTGGTCCAGTGGAAGTTGTTCCTACATATGGCAGAGATGTTGAAACTGCATGAGCTTTAAAGTCCCTACAACCCAAACCATTCCATGAGTTCTCAAAAGCAGTTTTGAGTAGATCCTCATCCACTCCAGGTTATTCTCCTCCTACTCCAACACTACCTCTAGGCAAGGAGGACCTGATTGATGAAGACTAAGGCAAAGGCAGCCTTATAGATGTCTGCACTTACCAAATCAGGCAAACTGCTCCTAAATTCCTCCTTTTTACTTATTTCTGCTTCTGTCTTTTGTACGCTGCCTTTTTGCATTGGAGCTCTGACTTGAGCTGTGTGTTTTGCCAAGCCAGCATCCTGATATAGCTCCTTATTTTACTGTCTATTGAGATGAGCTGCTATTGTAGCTGGGGCATGCAGTCTTTAAAGAGCTGCCAGTTTTCCTGAGTACTTTTGCACTTCAGAGCTGCTTCCCGTGGGATCCCACCTACCAGTTTCCTGATGATAATTGCAATTACATTTATGATTGACTAATATCAGAAAACTAAGTTGTGAAACAGATGCTTAGATGTAGAGACAGATGGAACCCTGTTGCAGTATTCCTATTTCTGCTGTTTTAGAAATATCTGGTGTTTTTTCCTATATTATAAACTTAAATTTTCAGATGCACTTTTATCTTTCACAGTATTAATTATATGTTCAAGACAGTGCTTCTTCTCCTAATAAAATAATGGACATCAGCAAAAGGGCTCTGTTGTACAGGGTAAGTGTTGATTTTACTCATATAAAGACCAATGTCACTGTTTAATTGTATACAATTTGCAGACAAACATCTCAATCCAGAGAACAAATTGGTTTTTAGAGCAATGGAGGGGGATGATACAGTTAGTTTATTCAGTCCTTGTTGTGGAGTATAAAATTCTACCTGTCCTAAAAAGATTTCTTCAGGGCTAGTCCTCATTTATTTCAGTGGGGAAAAAATACCACCACCCTCAAGTTAAAAAAAAAGAGTAAGGATTTTAAAACTTTGGATGGTTATATTTTCAGAACACAAGTAATGCACAAATGGAGACCTCTATTAAGTCATACTGAGCCTTTCCAAACCATGCCCTGTATATGTATTACTGACACAAGCAGGACAGATGGGGAAAATTGCTTTGTCCTGTCCTTTAAATTAGAATGTTGTGATACTCATCAAGAGGAAAGAATTATTCATTTGGCAAATAAACATATTAAATCTCAATAACTGGAAATATTGTCAACTATTTATTCACACATGCACACAAATACAGAAAAATTAAAGATAACCAGAAGGCCATAACTCTTTTCTGTAGTAAATTATCAGATTTTGCATCTGGTCTCCATGGAATAGGTAACAAGGCATTCTTGACTCCAGCACGCAAATATCTTGATAAGCAGTTTACCAAAAAAATGTTTCAAAATATCAGCTTCAGATTAAAAACATGTTCAGGAGGTACTGGAGGGACTTAAAAATTCCTGCCAAAGCAAGTGTACTAACCTATAAACATCTCATCATAGTGATGAACATGCTGAGATGGATATTCGGCATGCACAAATCCTTAGAAGCCCACACAAAGTAAAAATTGCTTCACTACCTGAAGGACTGTCTTCAGGAACAGCAATCAGATCTCTTGATATTCATCTTCTGTAGTATAAATCATGCAGATCCACTGTCTTAATTCATTTCCCCTCTGTTTCCATATCTGAATGTGAGTTATCCTTCTCTAGATAAAATATTCCTGCTTCATTTCATTGCTGGTTCTGCTCACCTACTTAATATTAAACATGTAATTAAATGATATGCTAATAGGAACGTTGTTGCATTTGGAAAGAAAATTAAAAATGTACAAACCCATTTTTTATTCCTCTGTGCCAAAGGATGCATCACCATCCCAGCAGCACTTTTGACACTCATAGAGTGAAAATGGATTCTGTCAGTGTAGACTGAGTAAATCCAGTTCCCTTTAAATCGCTGTTACTTTAAGAATTCTATTTTTAGAATTCTGTGAACAAGAGACCTACAGATAACACTATAGATAGGTTACCACTCAACAAAGCTGACCAGACCTCTGTCTCTGCAGGATTTATTTCTGTTGATGCTCCCGATGTAATTATCACATTGGTGATGTTTTCAGATTCCTACATTCCTCGTTCACCCCCCCACCCCGCCACCACATTCTTTTCCTAATTTTCTCCAAGGAGCTCTTGTTCTGACTGGAAAGTTATATCTTTTTTTTTTTTTTTTTTTTTTTTGGCATGACCACTCATTATTTCTTTATCAACTCTTCTTCTTATGGCAATCACACCACCACATGTATGATCTCAGAATGTTTCTCTGTGATTATGCTGGGATTTCAGACTGAAATGACAGCCACCATCTACTAGACTTAAGTGACAGCAAAATGGAGGTGGATGAGGAAGTCATCAAACACTGCATCTCACACATCAAACTGGAAAATAGGCCCATGATATTAACTCATGACATTAAAAATACATACAGCTAGAACTCCATAATGTATAGTATCAGAACAAAAACACAGATAAAGCAAATCAAGCTCCTCAGAAAAACAGGAGAAAATTGCTAATGCTGAATGAACTTGGGGTGTAAGATAGTTTCAAAATGACCGCTAAATTGAACATTATTATATAGTACTCTTGAAAATCAAGCTCTGAACTTGGCACAAAATCAATCATCACAACTCCTCGCCTATCTTACATGTTAACTATGCCCAGATGACAGGCAAGAGTTCCTGTCTTCCTATCTCTATAACTGATTGCTGATATGTCTTCCTGATGGCCTTTTAAAGCAAAAGAAATCAAATACTTCATGCAGCTTTCTTGCAGTCTGTGCCAACTGAGCATCAGAATTACCTGCAACAGGGAGAGCTTTGTATCCTTTTTTCTGAAGCATAAAGTTATTCTCACTGTTTTTTAGAGAAGAAAGGGAGCTTTCTGTGAGCATTTACACTCACTGTGTAAATTTTAAAAAAATAATAGTTATTTTGCTGACTTTCAGATGACCATAGTACAGTACAATACAGTCTGGCTCAAGACAGGTTTATTTTCACTTAAATTCCAAGATGTAAGTTACCAAAATTTTGTTCCTAATCATTGTTTCCTGCATTTTTTGATAGTCCAAGATCAAACACTGATCTTCAGATTGAAGAAAATTGGAGAGTTCCATCATACAAAGCTTGCATCATTGTTAGGAATTTGAGAGTGCAAATTGCTTGTGTAGAAACAGATTATGTGATAAACTAACCAAGAGGAAGTCACCTATTTCCTTGCAACCTTATAGAGTAGAAATTCCTTTGTGAATTAGGAAAAATAATTGACCTGTAATGCTCAAAGCACCATTTCTATGAGTAAGCAGTACTTTTACAGGCTGATGAAACTTCATGTTAGTCCTGGCAAACAAGTTTGCTAGTACATCTCTTTGCCCATTAGACACATGTGCCCAGGGAAAGTTTCACTTATACAAATGTGCCCAAAGCTGGAAGGGATGCAAATGAAAGACACTAGAAGAAATTGACTCACGTATTTAAAGATAAATATGTTTGAATATAAGGCCAAACCAGCATTTTGCCCAAATTATGTTAAAATCCATGAATGTTATTTAAAGCTCTTAAGCTGTGAGGCTCCTCTTGTCTATTTATGTCACAAAAGAATTTGTTTTTCTGACTTAGAAACCACCATGTTTAATGGCACCTTGTACCACACTGCTGAGTTCAGCATAGGTACAAGTGAGAGAACTGGACTTAGCTCTTTGCAAGCAGCTCGATGAAGTTTCATTGCTACAAAAAGAAGAGAAATCACTGAAAAGGAAAGAAATTTAAAATTAACTGACATAGAACCTTTTTTTTACAAAGTTTTTGAGTTTTAAGCACTTCCAAATGAAAGACCGTTTGTAACAATGGGAGCAATATGGTTGTATAAAGTGTAACTTTGCATGTTTATATCTAAACCTTATCAAATTGTTAAATTGCTATTATTTATGAAAAAACGTACACCTCTAATTCAAAACCAATAAAATAGTACACATTGTAAAGCAGAACAAACTCAAGTGGGTAAACCATAAAAGATGCAATTTATGTTTCTGTCGTTTTCACAGGATTTTATAAGGGTAGGTCTGCAGGCTCCTGTCTGCATTAAAGTCCAGCCAAATCCATAAAACGAAAACAACGTTAAACAACTTCCCAAAAGACAGAAATAGCCTTTTAAAGATTCACAGGAGTACTTTCTCTGTGTCTAATCCAAGCGGCCAGCAGGGTGAGATTGATGGGCACTGGCAGAGATGCATTTCATGAGGCGGCTGTCTGCTCGATGGCATTAGAATGGAGCTATCTGTCTTCATTGTGCTCCATTAACATGCCCCTCAGATCTATCAGGAAAATGTCTACAGCCCTGGTTTATAAATTATTACCTCTGACAGTTAAATATTTTAGACCATATTTAGGAATATTGCTCACCAATAGTTCTTCACTAGCCTGCATATTTTTTACAGTTTAATTTCCATATATACTTTAAAATACCAAAAGAGATGCTTTGTATTTCTTTTTCCTAATGTAAGGGTATTTCTAGTCTGTGTGTGCTAAAAATGATTATCCAATTACTTGACTTCAACAGTGCAATCTATAGAAATGTGTTCCATGTCAGAAGAAGATAGGTGTTCACTCACCAGGATATATCCTCTTTAAAGTATTAGATTTGCCTGAAACAATTAAATTAAAAATGAACAATCAGTATATGGAAATTATAAACATGATTGCTTTCAGCATTGAACACAAACCAGACGTCTGACTCAGTCAGTTTGTTTCCATTTTTTCAGCTTTGTGAGGTCTTTAATTCTGTTTTTTATTTTGTTCCCACTGATTACATTCTATTAATCAAGTTTGAGAAATACTAGTATATGCCAGTCTTCATACAAAATATAGATTTTAAAGAAACCACAGTATTTTACCCTGTTATCTTACACCTGAAGACCAGTTAGTCTTTAATAAAATGAAATTTTATTCAATTTATGTTGAATTCAATGTCCTCCCAAGCTGCATAGCCAGCAGCTTGCAGTGCATTTCTGAAGGGAGAAAAGAGAGGTAGAAGAGAGTGCTCAGGGTTTAATAATGATCAGGCTGATTTTAATTTTCTATCCAGGCCAAGTAGGTTTTAAACTGAAATGTTCTAGTCTGCTTTACTAAATAAATAAATCCTTAGTTAAATATTTTTTTCTGCTAACATCCCCCTGGGAAAGGCTTTCCTGTATGGAATAAAAGGAGGGTATTTAACAGCAAAACAGTAGTTTCTTTCATGAGTAAAGATGAACAAGAAATATATATCAATTTTGGATAAGGCAGTGGAGAAATTCAATTGCCCAGAAGCTTTTCTGGAAGAGAACACTAACATTGACACCACATTGCCCCTTCTGTGTGGCAATGTCAGTGGTCCAGATGGCATTTCAAGAATACAGGTGTTTCCAAAGAAGTTTCACTTAGATAACCTAATTGTTCTTTTTGAGTTTTTTGGGTTTGTTTTTTTTTTTTTTAATTCTGCTTTTGAGACCATTTTATGAAGCATGAAAAAAAATTAGGGAAGAAGTAAATTATAAGATATAGATAAGTTTCAGACCAGAGGGTTATCAACTTAACTGCACTGAGCAGAGACACAGGGGACAGTAACTAGTGGGGAGATATCTAATAAGCAAAAGACTTTAAAATATCAGAAGTATACATGGAAAAAATATAACTTGATAACTTAGGGACCCATAACCAAAGAATTGAGTTTCAATGCAGCTGAAGAAAGAAAGAGTAGAACAACCACAAAACCTACTAGACAATATGAGCAGATTTCTGGGAGATAATCTTACAGGGGAAAACCTAGCCTAAGTTAACATGAAGGGCAGAGTTTAAAACATCAGGTGACTAGCTGGTTCTCCTCCAAGCTATCGAACACTTCAATTACAGTTTAGGGAAGATAAAAGAGTGAAAAAGAGAAAAGAATGTGGTACTTGAATATGGAAGTGGGCTAAAATCTTGCATTTATATCATCAGCATATCTCACTAGTCACTTTTCTTTGGTTCTGCTTAAGAAGGGTGTAAATTGAAGAAACTCTCCTTACCTCAAGTTTTTAGCTTTGAAGCCATGATCAGCTGCCTCTGGTCTGGTTAGACCCCACCTGGAGTCCACAGGTCAGCTCTGAAGTCCTCAACACTTCAAAGACATGGACCTGTTGGAGCATATCCTGAGGAAGCTATAATAATGATCCGGGGTCTGCAGCATCTCTCCTATGAGGAAAAGCTGAGAGAGTTGGGATCATTCAGCCTGGAGAGGAGAAGACTTCAGGGTGACCTTCTAGCAGCCTTCCAATACCTAAAGGAGGCCTATGATAAAGACTGGGACAAACCTTTTGGAAGGGCCTGTTGTGACAGGACAATGGGTGATGTTTTTAAAGTAGAACAGGGTAGATTCAGATGAGATAGAAGACAGAAATGTTCTGCAGCGAGCATGAAATAAGCACGGTACAATACCGTAGCAGGTTGCCCAGAGATGCCACCTGCATCTCTGGAAACATTCAAGGTCAGATTGGACAGGGCTCTGAGCAACTCTGATCATTGCACTGGGGTTGGACAGGATGACCTTTAAGGGACGCTTCCAACCCAACTATTCTAAGATTCTGTGAATCCATAAAATTTATCAGCATATTGTTTAGATGGGTGCTGATGCACTTAGCCTTAAGTTTTTGTTGTATGATGACAGCTTTTAAAGGCATTGTTACACTAAAGTAAAAAAAACCTTTTTTTCCTTCTGTATATAGTAAGTTATACCCAAATTTAGTTCCTTAATAAGAAAAAGAGTTTTTTGCTTCTGGAAAAACACCACTTATAACATTAAACATATATAGCTTTTAGAAAAGGTCTCACAAAAGTAGATGCCTCCATAAAACCAATCATCATTATGGAAACTCAAAGGGGCCAACAGAGATGATGATAAAATGCATAACATAAGCTTGCTTAATTTGAGAATGTAGCTGGTAAAAGTGAACTGGCAGATGACCTTATTTACTTTTAAAAGAAAAGTGTGTTGCTTATATTTTTAAATATTTTTTTTCAGACTAAATTCAAAGATTATTTTTAAATACTAATTTAAGAATGGGTAGGTGAATCTGAATCTGAATCTTTCCAGACTATAAAAAGGATGCTATCCAAACTCTTTGCCAATTTGGGCTTTACAATTCCTTTTCTTCTCTCAACAGGCCTGTTGAAAAAGCACATGGAGTTGATCTACGTAAGAATTTAGCACTGACTATCTTGGAATAGGCTGCACCCAGCTCATCCAGCATCTTGCTTTAGAAATCAGACTATGCTGTGCCTAGCACTTCCAGGGAAATATCACCCCACTCTCAGTTACACTTTACAAAGCTGATGTGCTCTTACTGTGTGAAATTTAATGGGAATATAAAAATCAAACTCTTTGTGGTTTTTCCTTTTTTTTTTCCTTAAAGAAAGCCTGGCAAATGACTGTGATAACTACGGCAACGATTTAACCTCTGTCTGAGTGACCTTGAGTGTGATGGCAAGTAGGGCTGGGCTGTGGGCAAGTGGATTGTCCTCCTGGATCACAGGGCAACCATTTGTCACAAAAAAAAAAATTCCCAAGCATATCTACTTAGCCACTTGATACAAAAGATCTAATTCAATTTAAAGCCACACTGGCAGAAGAACAGGATATTTAACTGTAAGCAATGTTGATTGTGTATGGAGTGTTTGACTTGTGAAAATCAAGAAGTTGGAAGCCTAAAAAAGAGGTGGAGGTGCCTGAACATTTTATGCCTAAATAAGCAATTGTAAGCAACTGTTCACATTTAGTGCATTATGTCCTGTAAGATCTACAAGTCTTTAATAAATTGAGGCTAATTTCGTGTTGTGTTTGTCTAAACAAATAAGTGCATCAAGCATCCATGAGAAGACACTTTGGTGTTTCAACAGGGCAGTGAAATTGATAAATTCCTAGCATGTGTCCTAGTTTCCAAATCAACATCAGAAAACTCCGAGTTGGTGAGAAATTCTATTTCCTGTTCCAAAGGTACAGGAAGGAATTTAATTTTTCCTGTGATGACACAAAAGAACCGCAAGCCAGGTTAAGAGGCATGTAATACCAAGGATTCTTTAAAGAAAGAAAAAATAAAAACCAACTTCACTTCAGATGGCTTACAATATGATTTGTAGAGAATGTACAGTGAGAGACTACACAACAACAAAGAAATTAAGGTAATAATTTAGCTGCATGAAGATAGCGTCCAGTTTGGGGAAACTGGATAACTAATAAAGCAGAGATGACAGCTCTTTGTGTGTGAGTATTGCTAACCCACATCCTCTGAAGAGGTAGGGGAGATAGTTTTGAGGTTTGGGTTTTCATATATTCTGATTCTACACATTATGGTCATGAAAACACTAATACCTACATTGCTAGAAAATATTTCCTTGAGCAAATCCCAGAGTTACATGTTCTGAAATACCAGGGGCATGCTGCATTTTTTGAGGATGTAGGTAAAACAAGGCATTAAGCTGTCAAGAGAAGAGACTAACTGGAAAATCAAGAAGAGATAATGATAGGCAAATACTGCAGTTTAGATGCTTAGAGTAGCAGGCAGCAGTCACAGGAGTTCTTTGCAGTTACACGATGAAGAGATGCAGAAAAAATGAAAGGGTAAATATCATTAGAAAAACTGTTTTAATTGTAAATGCAGTAATAAGCACCACTAACCGTTATCGGTACATCTATTTTTAGAGTCCTATTCATATACTTGGGCAAGGCATGTAGGCATTTAGATATTAAATTTCTGAGATAGTGTGAATGATAACAAGACCCCATGAATCACTGCCAACCAAACTCTACTCTAGTATAGAAATGTTGAATGTGTGTTTGCCTGCTCGGCCAGCCCCATCCAGAATTCTTCATTCTGCTCTTCTCATGCTTAAGAAAATCTCACCATATTTTATTGAATGCAAATACAAGTGTTTCCAAATTGAGTAATTAATTGAAAACTCTCAGTTGCTGATAGGATTCTTCAGAAGTGCAGTATGAACAAATACAGAATAATCTTTCACAGGCAGGAGTCCTCTCTCTGGATTATGGCATATAATACTTTGCAGGGACCAAAAAGAGCAAGTGAATACAAACTTGTGATAACTTGTGCAGGAGAATTGTATGTTAATGCTTCTTAAAGCTGATGCTGCAAGCTTGAGCACTTATGTACAAATCTAAAAGGAAAATTAAAAGGAAGAAAAGGGTCTTTTAAAATGAAATAAAAAAATGGGGAAAATTCTTTTCCATTTTGGATGGCTATAATTTTATATTTTCTGCCTGAAGTTTCTGGGAAAGGATGATTATTATTTGCTAGTAGTGTGCTGCCATGTATTTTTCTTGACCTGGTATTTGCACGCATCTATACCACATATAGAAGCTTACTAAAATGCAAAGATATAGATGCATACTCTCTGTGATGCTAAAAAGACTCTACCAGTGAAAAGGTATGTCATTGCTTACTTCCCAGTATATAAATGCTTCCTGAAGCTTTGATATTAACTGAGGACCAGTACTTGGAGGTTTAGAGGTTCAATTCATTCTAAACAAGCGTTGTTGAGACACCATATCTTTAATGTCTGTGCACCTGTGTAATTAAGCGTAAGGGAACTGGAAGAGAGAGGTGTCATGAACTGTGATGCTACAAAGGTGGGAGGAAGAGGGAGAGGAGGTGTTCTAGGTGTTGGAGCAGAGACTCCCTTCCAGTCTCTGAAAAGATTAACCTGGAGCAGAAATCCCCTGCATTGCAGCTCCTGGACGACTCCAGGCCAGAGCAGGTTTATCCTGAAGGGCTGCAGCCACACTGGAGAGGGGAAGAGTGGCAGAGGAAGGAGTGGCAGAGAGGAGATGCTGTGGATTGACCCCTTTTCTCAATCTTCTTTTGCTGCTCAGGAAGGGAGGAGAGGGCAGAGGAATAAGAAATGAAGGAGTGAGGATGAGCCTCGGAAAAGGCTCTTTTAACTGGCAAGAAATTAATTTCCCCCAAGCTGAGTCTGCTTTGCCAATGATGTTAATTAGTAAGTGGTGTCTGTTTCTCAAGCTCAACCCACAGCTTTTCCATCATATTTTCCCACCCTGTCCTGCTGAAGAGGGAGTGACAGTGACAGGGTGGGTGTCTAAAAACCAGCTAAGGGTAGCTCTCAGAAACAACCTGTTAGAAGTCAGTGACTCCAGACCTGGTTACAAGGTGACCACAAGGAGTAACATACAAGAAAGACAGTGAAATTTAGGCAGACCCTGGAAATTCTTTGCTCCAGCTACCTACAACAAAAGGTATCCTGAACATCTGGGAAGTTGTGTATATTACTAACCTTTAGAATATATCAGCTTTATAGAATTAACGGTGACCAGAAATACATTCAGGGTAAACATAGCAAAGACAACTGTTTTGCAAATTAAATTTTAAAAACAGGTATTCCATCCAATTCTATTTCATTTTGACAAGTTTTTGTTTCATACTAAAATCTCTTCTCATGGCCAATTATCTCCTTTCTCAAAACAAAAATGCTTCCCTCCTAGCATTGTAGAGGAGAAATAATCCCAGTATTTGACTAATCTTTGGGTATGGAAGGAAAGAAAGACTCTGAAGATACTAACTTAGAATTTATTTTAATTTGTTCTATTTATTTTTTTTCTATGTAAGACCAAATGGGAAATTGCCAAAAGCAGATAGCTAGACAATCTGTCTTCTTAAAGAATGAAAAAATAAAATTTCACATTTGTACTTTCGAAGAGGAATCAGGGAAAGAAAGAACAAATTTTCACTTGGCTCTTTTCATTGTAGGAATATTTTCAGTCTTTGTATTACAGTTCTACTGTTACACCCCCACCAAAAGACTGTAATATTAAAATTACATCTTATTTTTATGTCAGTCCTGGTTGTATCAGAGTTGCCCACTTTTTTTTTTTTTTTAATACATATTTTCAAAACTGAAAAAGCACATTTCTGAAAAGAAAGATCTTGGTTGATTCACATAAACGCAGCTAAGGAAAACTTTTTTGTTAGAGTTTTATGTCATAAAATATAGAAGATTGAAACATTTTGTTACATTCTCAGTAATAAACTTTAAAAAAACATAACAAATATTGAACCATAAGCAGATAGTTAAAATCTTATTTGCTATAAATGTGCATTCTTAGTAACGGGGGGTTTTTTTGGAAGTTTTATGTGTTGCAGCCAGTCTAAGGAGAAGTGGATTAGTGGACAGAGTGTTAATATATAAAATAATGTCTAGGCAGGGAAAATAAAGTATAAAAAAGAGATTTGGTCCAAAGGTTTTCATTTTTCCCCAGCAGTGGAAATGACCTGCTAGAATATCTAGAAATCAATAGTTCTATTGATGGATAGTCAATCTTTTTAAATAGACTCCTTGTTTTATACAATTTCTAGTTTTATAGACTCGTACTTCATAACACGCATAAAAGATGTAAGCTCAGTTTAATTTGGAATTTCCATCAGTGCTTGAAAGTCTTCATGCTTAATTCATATTTAAATAATGGCAATTAGTATCTGAATTTCCATGACATGATTTGAGGATAAAAACATCACAGAAAACCTTCAGTGTCAACTTAATTACTGCAGCATTAATTAAGATTGCTACCTCGAGGTCTATTCTTTCTCTCAGGAAACCTGGAGTGTTAAACTTCAAAGGTGAAAGTTCTTGTGATTCAAAGAGACTGATATCTGTCAATTCTCAATTCCAGTATTTTCTATTTAATTTAAGGAATACACTTATATAATAAAAATTGGACAGAAGTTTATTGAAAGTAGAAATTATTTTATAAGCAATGTTTTTGGATTTGTCTACTCTTTTAATTAAATGGGGAGTTATTTGGTTTTTGTTGTTGTTGTTTACTTTTACTGACCTCCAAGCTTCCTGTGCTGCCAAACACATCATTTTCTTATCTCTAAAGAACAGAACAATGCAAAGTGGTGTGGGTGGTTTCCAGTGCTTTATGTTTGCACACAGTGCTCCAGAGATACAGCTATGATGAAAACTAATTGAAAGTTCTCTGGAGTTCCTTATGTACCCCGGAGTGCTTGAGATTCCATGCAGAAATTTCTTTCTGTTAGTCCCCTTGGGAAAACACAGAAGTATTGCAAAAAATTCTTCCTAGCAAGCAACCAACCTTTAAGCATGGTTAGTCAGTACTTACCATGATCCTTTATTCATGTCCATCATCTTCAATATTCCACAGAAATTCCTGAAGTAATCATTAAAAATGTCTTTTATATCAGCAATGTACGTGCAAGTATCATTATTTTAGCATCCTTCTTATTCAGGTTCTTAATGGAAAAGAAATACTGCAAGCAAAACAGAGCAGTTATAAAATTCTATACTTCACAGAATCACAGAATGGTTTGGATTGGAAGGGACTTTAAAGATCATCTCATTCCAACCCTCCTGCCATGGGCAGGGACACCTTCCACTATCCCAGGTTGCTCAGAGCCCCATCCCTTATGGCCTTGAACACTTCCAGGGATGAGGCATCCATGGCTTCTCTGTACTACATGTGCCAGTGCCTCACTACCCTTACAGGGAAGAATTTTTTCCTAATATCTCATCTAAGCCTACTCTGTGTCAGTTTGAAGCCATTGCCCCTTCTTCTACCACTCCAGGCCCTTCTAAACAGTCTCTCTCCATCTTTCCTGTGGGCTCCCTTCAGGTACTGGAAGGCCACAGTTAGGTCACCCCAGAGCCTTCTCTTTTCCAGGCTGAACAATCCCAATTCTCTCAGCCTTTCCTCACAGCAGAGCTGCTCCATCCCCCTGATCACCTTGGTGGCTTCCTCTGTCCTGGCTCCAAAAGGGCCATGTTCTTCCTGTGCCGGATGCAACACTGCAGGGTGGGGTCTCATAAAAGTACCAAATGCATGAATTTCTCGAGTGCATATAGGGCAAAATCTTTACAACAGTCATGGATTTTTCTTTTCCCAACCTGTTCCTGAGGACACGAATGGATGGCATTGTATTAGATAAAGATAACAGAAGAATAGCCTGATTTCAATTTATGCTGATGATATACTCCCTCCCTTCACTTTCTTCCTCTTTCTGCCTGAATGTTTGTTACAGGCAATTAGACAGGTGATGGATGAACCCTCAGCTCTTGGATTTTACTGCAAACTATACAAAGTTTAAAAACACTGCTATGTGATATGAATTATGAGCCCTTACTGACTAACGTGCATTTAAATTGGCCTTGAAGAGTTTTACATGTGTGAGCAATAAACAACCCACAACATTGGTTGAATCTGAAGAAAATAAAAAAAGAAATTATCAACAGGTGAAAAATAGTAGCAACCCTTATCATAGTTTTCCTTGTGCAGTATTTACAATATGTCTCCCTGCGAGGCAGAATGGCAAAACAGATTTACATGTTTCTCAATTCTAAATTGTTGGTACTGCGTTCAGGAACAGAACCAGATCCCATAGGACATAAAATTCTGCAGAGAAGTTTGTCATTCCACATGTATGCTTTCCATACATATATTGTCATTTTCCTTATTTTACTGTATTCTTAATGGTATCTAACAACAAGTAGAAGTTACAAAATAGAATCTTTGAGAAGCATTATAAAAATAAAAGCATTTCATTGTTCTTTACTACTCATGAGTTATGTTCATTACATACAATTAAATCCAAACAAGAAGACAAATATTTCTTTACTACTAAGTTCTTGCTAACAACTGTGTTATGTGAATATTTTTGTAATATTTATCTGTTCTCTCTAGTAAAGCATAGCAGGGGGATATAATGTAATGCTTTAATATACTTCAGAATGTCAACTGATATCCTTTAAAACTTAATTCCTGGTATTTTTTATATTCATTTATTTTTAAATGCCTTGCAAAAACATAATGCTACTTGGATCCATAATAGAGGACAGAATAATTTTAGTAGTTATTTTATGTAAATATATCCAAAGAGTAATTCTTCCATGCACTCTAGTTGCTTTAGAGATTGTCATAAACTCTTTATTATTTTCTGAAACTAATGAAACAATTAATTAGCAGTGTAAATGAATCTCCTAATAAATCTGAAAGCTGAATACAACCAAAATGTTTACTGAAATCTTAATATTATAGGAATTAAACATTTTTTAGAAGAAAACATGTTGAAACATTTTACTGCAAAACTATATCTTCATGCAAAGATAAATATCTTTTAAAAAGTGCAAGTTTTTCCTGTGTTATTAAAAAGTAACACTGGGCAGAATCTTGGCCCCATGGAAGGCAGAGAAGCTTCCCTGATTGCCCTCAGTGGAATCCTGGCTTAAGCTTCCAAGACTCCCATATAACATTGAAGGAAGTTCTGCCTCACAGTCAAAGGGGAACTCATTACTCAGTGTGAAGTGTGATTCTAGCATGGTCTCTTCTGTGTGCAGAAGTATTAATCATGTTCATCTTTGCAGTAATAAGATGCTAAACACTGTCATTCAGCACTGCAGAGGTATAAAATTAAACCTCTCTATACACTGCTATGGAAATACTACATTTCATAGCAGCAGAAGGCTGGGCCCGTTCACTCCCATTGATGAGAATACTTTTTCCCATGATCCTAATAATTCATTTTTACGGATATAGTCCTTTGTGTAATCAAATATACGGCTTGATCCTTTGTTTATTGCAGGATTGAAGCCAAAGAAAATAGCTGTCTATTATTAGACTTCATTTTGGCATAATTAAATTGGTTAAGGGTGCAATTTTCTACAGAAACTCTTCATTTTCCAGTAAAACCAGTAATATGAAATAATGTGTAAAATTTGTCACATAGCAGTGCCTAAAGAAACATCTCTGCTGGCTTATATGTATAGCAGAACAGCTGTGCCAATTTGAAGGAACTGTAATGTGTTAACTATATCCATATAATTATATTGGTATTATTTTTGTATGAAAAATAAGGCTTAAAAGAGCTAACAGTTTGGCACAGGGAAAGGTTTATCAGGCTTCAGAGGAACAAGCTAATGGAGTGTGCCTGAAATGCACAAAGGGAAAAATTAGCAGGAGATCAATTACAATACTAGTAAGAACGTTAGTGATGACAGAAAGCTTCAAGAGTGTTTTCAGAAAGGTAGGGAAAAACCAAAAAAAAGACAGCAACCTAAATGAAACAGACTTTGAAACCTGAACCTACATTTTTCTTACAAGGATTTGTAACCCAGATCTATCAAAAAATTCATTGCCATGAGTAAGGCATGCAGAGGAGTTAGAGGAACCAAACTGAAATCTGCTTTTGGAAGAATATAAATTCTTTGTTAGATTAATAGTATTCAAGATGAGTTTAAAAGGAAGTCATTGACTTTTTCGTTGTAATGTTGTACATGTCAGATCATGTACCTCTGTTCATCCTTCACATGACAGATCAATTTTGTCATAAGCTGTGCTTTTTTTCCAGTAAAACCGAGTAAGAATTATATGCCTTATATTTATATGTATATGTACATATATGCATATAATAGTGACATACATGGCATACGTTCAGCTGTGTCTCCAACAACGCTGACTTGTTTCATCACATCAAGTTATTTTTGAAATGTGATGTGAAATAACCTGAAAGGAACTATATCTTATTAGAAAAAGGACTGTTGCCGGAATAAGTCAATAAAGTTAAGAAAATAAGTCAACATTAAACTTGTTGAAGAGGCGGGACAGATCTAGTGGCAATTGAAAACACAGCGGAATCTTTTTTGTTCTTTTTCTGGGTTTTTTTGGTTTTTCGTGTTTTGGGGGTTTTTTTGGGTTTTTTGGGGTTTTTTTTAGTTTTTTGCTTTTGGGGTTTTTTTGTTTGTTTTTTTGTTTGTTAAAAAATGTGTACAAATATGTGAACTTGTCGGTGTGTGAACATGAAGGCAGACATACTAAAGGAATCCTTCTTCACCTGCAGTGCTGCATCAGCTCTGGGCTCCCAGCACAGGAAGGACAGGGACTTGTTGGAGGCAGGGTAGAGGAGGCACCGAGAGGATCAGAGGGATGGAGCAGCTCTGCTGGGAGGAAAGGCTGAGAGAATTGGGATTGTTCAGCCTGGAAAAAAGAAGACTTTGGGGTGACTTAATTAATTGTGTTCTTTCAATACCTGAAGGGAGCCCACAGGAAAGGTGGAGAGAGACAATTTACAAGAGCATGAATTGACAGAATCAGAATAGGTTTAGATTAGTCATTAGGAATAAATTCTTTGCTGTGAAGGTGGTGAGACACTGGCACAGGTTTCCCAGAGAAACTGTGGATGCCCCATCTTTGGAAGTGTTCAAGACCAGGTTGGATGGGACTCTGAGCAGTCTGGTCTGGTGGAAGTTGTCCCCGCCCACGGCAGTAGGGTTGGAATTACATCTATAAGGTCCCTTCCAACCCAGGAATTTGATTCTATGATCTATTTCCATGATAAATTCTTTTATAAGGCACTGTATGTCTTAGATCAAAAACTTTAGAAGAAGAATGAATTGTTTCTTGCATTCATATTGTCTTGGTCCATTAAAATTAATACCATTCCCACTATTACGTAGCACAAGAGAGAAAGTTTTGGAACTACATGCTAGGAATGCAGCAGTGGATTAAGCGAAATCACTAAAAATGCTCATTGTGGATATACCTGGTGTGACATCAACCATGCAGGTATATTTTGTAGAGAAGACATTTGTAAGGGGAAATAGATGAGGGGCAAGGTGTTGATCAATGATGTGTGTGTTACATTTATCAGATAAAGCTTCATTTCTCACTAAAACTGGATTACCGTTATTAGTATAAGATAAATCAGTACACTGAAATGTCTTTAGGAAAAAATTTCTAAAAAGAAAAGGCAGAAATCATTCATAAGACAAACATTGCAATAAAAAACATATAAGCAAAAAGATAACAAATTCTATGTGCTGTCTAGAATTGATTTTTACTGTGAGCAATGTTTTAACAGAATGTACAAATTATAAAAAAGTTATCATTGCTAGTCTAAGTACAAGGATACTAGGAGTGGATGCTCAAAGCTCAAATTATCTCATTATTACAGAAAAGCTTCATTACACACTTGAAATCCCCATAACACTCATAATGTTGTTATTCATTAACTTCGTAGTATCTTTCGGGTGTTAAGATCATTCTTCTGATGTTCCTCCAGAACCTAAGATTGACATAGCTAGTTTTCTCCAATAAACTGGAAAAGGAAAAGACTTGGAATCAGTTTACAATAAGTCATCAAGCATCTCAGTATTTTGCTAGAAGTATGATGCTAATGGTCCAAGGTTGACATGGCTCTATTTTTGCATGATTTCTTATACAGTTCATAATTTGCTTAAACCTATAATTTTCTTAAATTTGTGGGTTAGACTTCCCTTATTAGTTTCTAAATCTGTGTTGTGTATGTGTTTTCTCCTCTCCTTCTAATCGCTAAAGCTATTTTTACCTGACCCATAGGGTTAGACTCCTTTCATGACCAGCAAGCATGTTTCTTTTTTCAGTCTGAGGCTTCTGTTGACATTTTTTATCTTTATTTTTTTACACCATTCAGTAGAGCATGAATCATGAAACAATCTGCTGAGGCTCAACCATTGTGAAAACCTAGTTCAACCATTGTAAAAACAGGCCCTATATCTTTTTATTGTCATGATTTAAATATGTTTGGATTGAGCAGCATGGACTACTAGCAGTTCAAAACAAAGATGTCTTGTTCTGAGTAGAAAAGAGACTGTAACAATTGTGGTTCTGCCACAATAGATAAGATTATTTGAAATTGCTAAATTTAAAGTAAAAAAAAAAAAAAAAAAAAAAAAAGTAATTTTATCTTTAATTTTCCATGAAAAAGAAAGCTATTAAAACTAATGTATTAGCAAGGTCAGATTATCTCAAAGTTGCAACTACACTCTCGTTATTTATAATAATTAACAAGAACAACAAACTGAAAAAAAACCCAAAACAAAACACCAAACAAAACAGAAGACAGATTCAATTTATTCAGTAGTCAAACCCATATAAAATAAATACTGGGTTGGCTGCCTGAAGATGTTGGTTTCCCTGGAGTTACCAAGAAAAAGACACAATTACTTGTTCTTCTATTTCCAGTGCACAATTTATCTTCATGACCATGGAGAATTCTGCTATTGCTATTCAACTATAACTCAAGCTATCTGACAAAGAATATTTTGTAGAAATCAATACTGTTGAATGTATTAAATATGCATTGAAATTGTTTTATGAGTAAACTGGGCAGTTTCAAAGTACTCTAAAAATCCAGTAAAGCTCTAATTCTACAAGTGAAAAGAGGTCTTTTGTATGTTTTAATGTCAATACTTAACCAGAAGTTAAGAGGAAAAAAAAAAATTCTTTCTTTATATATTCCTTTCAAACAAAAGAAATTCTTCTCCAAAGACTGTATATTTATTTTTTTACCAAATAGCTTACAGTGTTGTCACTTTGGTATTATTAGAAGTGAGGTTAGGTTTGAATCCAACAAATGAATGTACACAGTGATGTGCTGTGTGAGCACTGTACAGTGATCACTGGCTCTGGTCCAGCACACTTATATATATAATTGTACCTATAAATATATAAATTTGCATATTTTGCACATATATGCAAAGGCTTTGATGGCCTGGGAAAAGGAAAAAGAAATAAAGAGTCAGAACTTCTAGCACTCTCAGCTTGACCAAGTCTATCAGAGCTCCAAGCAGGCTGAAAATTGAAGAGCAATAAGCATGATTTTTTGATTTCATTTTTTTATGCAGTTCAGTAAGTTTATTCTACGTTTCCTTTCTTTTCTTGATGATGTCATTGCTGTTGAATTTTTATCTCTTTTTACATCTATAATTAGCTGTAAAAGTTGCGCCCCTAGAGAAAACAGAATTGCTTTTACTTGTGTGCCTGGCTGCAGATTTGCCCTTCCCATCTTCACAGATTACATTGAAGTGAGCCTCCTGTTGGAATTGGCATTAAAATATCATTTTACAAATCAATGGAAATGAATGAGTACTCAATCTTTAGTCATAGTAATTTGACATTCCTTTTCTTAATGCTCCATATCCTAAACAAGGATTTTAAAAGGCAAGTGGTGGTTTCCTGGTAGCCAGTTAAAAGAGGGCTGACCTAGAAGTATTTACAATTGTGTTTTGGATTGCAGCTGGGAATAATCCAAGAGACTGCTTGTTTTCAGGTGGATGCAGAAAGGGTCAAAATTATCTGATACAAGGAAATTAGAAATACATTTTTGTTTCACTCTGCCCTTTCCAAAAATTTTTTTATTCAATTTTCTATACCAGAACTTAATAGTTATGTAGATACATTTTTTAGAAGAATGAATCTTTTCAACTATGTCTTCACTTAAGTTACCTCCCCTAAATCCAGCATACTTTTTAAAATTTGTGTCTTATTTTGGAAACAAAGCACTGAACCACAGCATCTCCCATTACAATTCAGAAATACCCTTGACAAAAGAAAATCTTAATGAACTCTTTTGAAGATTCCATTTTTGATTGTGCCATACACAAAGGGAGGCCTTAACTTCACTATCACATGTGAGTAAAGTGAATGGTGCACTAATTTGTTTGTCAGCTTGGACAATCAGTCTGGAAACTGGCTTCTTTAGATAGCCAGGTGACATGTAATGTCCTGATACCTGGCAACTATATAGATCTTCCTTCAGACAACTTTTGGATAAATATCCAAAGACTTTCAATTCTATTTGCAATAGTACACTTCAATACCTGGGTTCTTGTTAAGCTTGATTTAATTCATACTTAATACTTCTATTTATCAAAAAATGCCACAGAAAGTAATGACTGTAAGCTCATGTCTCTCCAAAATTTGTCCTTTTTCTCTATTTTTCTTTCCAAATTTTTAAATTATGTGGTTCCTCTAAAGAGCATCAACCAACATTTTACATTTTCATAAGGTAAAATTTTGAGTAGTAAGAAGGTGGCCAAACCCACATGAGACATATCATGAAGTTCACTGCCCAAATGAATTACTCGAAAGACTTGGCTGTGATAATTTCACTTCAGCTCACTTTCACTACATCTAGCCATCCAAGCTTCTTCTGTGCTTGGGAGGGTATCTATCTGCAGAGGATATTCTGCTTCACCTACAGCAGGTTGCTACACTAAAAAGAGTACCAGTCCCCCTTGACCAAAAAGGGTGATTTGACCAGTTGTTAGTTAACCTAATGACTAGTTCTGACCACAAGTCTAGCTCTTAAACACCTAAAATTGAACCATCTCATTTCTACCTCCTGCTTACATTAAAAATACATCGCTTTTCAACCACATTCCCTTCTCCTTTCAGACATTGAGTGTTTTTCTGCTCTTAGTATTATTATTATTTCCAAAATAAATGAGTTGACAGAAATGTTTTCCTCTATAAGTTCTTACAAGTCCTGTTATAAGACCGGAAAAACAAGAAGTTTGTCTATTGTCATCTCATATTTCCTCTTGATTCTGACAACATATAGGAGAAAGAAACCACACATGGCACAGAAAAACTTTAAATATTCTCTTTGATAGAAAGAAGTTGAAGAATATTGGGACAGATTAAGAAATGATGAAGCCAAGTTAATATGACATTTTTTTATAGATTTCAAGATATTGGAATGAACTTAAAAGTCTATCACGCCGCAGAAATTGTATCGCAAGTAACTAGACATCTTAATTGATTTTCAAGGGTACTTTATTGAATGTGTTTGACAAAACATTAAGTGTTTTCCACTTGTTTGTAGGTCGTTTTCCTCACCTGAGTACAAAAGAAATAAAATCCCCACCCTTTCAAACCAAACAAACAGAGAGCAATCTGCACAGCATTTGGGTTCCTGAACCAATTTATTTCTATGGTATTTTCTTACCTCATAATATTTAATAGCTATCACTATTTTTATATGCCGTTTTATGAAAGAAAAGAATCCACAGTTAAGAAAAAACTCTCCTGGATTTGTGTCTAGTTTGCAATTCACTTCAGATGGTATAATGAAGTCAGAAAAAAATCAGAGGTTGTTGGAGAGGACATGAGGACACAAAAAAATAACAAAACATAACACAGAAAAACCCCTAAACCTTTATATACTGAAACGACTTTCATCTGCAAGGGAATCTTTATGGTCACAGCAGAAGTGATTTGGCATTTGAGAGAGGTACAGAGTATTGCATTTGAAATCTTTAAAAACTTGTGTGCATCCTGTTTGAGTCGATTCAGATCTTCAGAAAGTCACTTCTGATTTTGGCAACTGCAGTCAACATGTGACACAAGTTGCAGTCATGTTCCTTTCTGACAAGAAAGATTTTCTAGCCAGGATGTTGTCAAGGGGTTTCTTGGTTGGTTGTGTGGGGTTTTTTGCTTGTTTGGTTGGCGTTTTTTCCGCCCATTTTTATCTATTTAAAAAGATATTTGGGCTAAATTCAGAAAAAAATTTGAACACTTCCAGAATTAAATCATAATTATCATTGTACCTTGACTTAATAGACAGGGAAGAAGATTTCCTGTTGAAAGAAGTTAATATTTTTACTCTGAATGGAAAAAAAATTGATGATTTATTAAACTTTGCAATGTGAATTATGTCTTATTATTTATGCCTTATATTTTGGTCTATACTTTTAAGGTTGTATTCTGTGCATAAAGCACTGGTGGGGACAATGAGAACATTTGGTGTTGGAAAATGGAATATGTGAATAGGAATGGGCTGCCTTTGAGGAAAAAGAATGACTCTTCTTACTCTTTTTATTTTTATTTTTTTTACAGTGGGCAATAAACCTTGAAATGTCTGTGTGTTTGGGGGATTGGAATGTATTTAGACACATGATAGTGAGTATATTTTGGCTTTGTGTAATTAGGACACCTTGGAAAGATACCTGTGAGAATGCACAATTTTAAACAAAGGTTTTGATGTGCTATAAATATGTTACTATTTTGGATGATATTCAGCATGTTACACATTTTGTTCTGGCAGAATTTGAGGAATGTGGAGACATAAATGCTACAAATTCCTCATGCTGTTTCATTCATTACTTAACACTCCCAGAATTAAAATTTTGATTGTCTTCAAGATAAAAAGCAATTAATGCTGAATCTTATAAATTATTTAAGTATTACTTACCCCCTCTTTAATTTCAGTTTCATCAATTTACTGTGTTTTAAAGCTCCTTTTAATCATGTTACATATTGTTACAGAGGGAGAATTCACAATGATTACAAAGTTTCATGTCTACAGTAATTTCAGTTTCCTTGCCTTCATAAATAGTTGCTTTCTATCAAAGATGGTGTGATATGAGAATTCCTGTAAGAATGCTTTAAATATTTGAAATTTATGTCCATGTCTTCCAAGGTGAGTGCTCGGGCTGGGCAGGAGGCCACCAAAGGGACAGAGCAGGGAGCTGTGAGACAGAGCCCAGAGACAAGGCCTAAGAAAGGCCTCTGTGCTCCAGGCCAAGACATGCCCTCTCACAGCCCTAGAAACTTGAAAGTGTTTTGATTTTATCCTTGAGGAGGTGACAAAATAAAAACCAAAGGCATTCTGCAAACCTGGCTCTTTCCCTGGCCTGCTCCCACACTCCCAGCACCACGGCCTGCAGGCTGCAGAGCCTGGGCACTGCCCACAAGCTGCCCACAGGAACACCGAGTTCTGGCAGCAGATTGCTCGGCTTCCCTTTCCAGAAACGGAACCATCTTCTTCCTTTACCATCATAAGGAAAATTCAACCTCTACAACTTCCAAAGATCACTCCTACACATCACAGATCAGAAATGTTGTGCTGGACTTCCTCCACCAGAAACATCCCCACTGCCCAACAAGGCATTCCAGGGGCATCATCAAACCCTCCACACACACTGCACACACACCCAGCATCATCAGCTTTGCGTCTCTGCAATTCAGGCTGCCTGCACTGCTCCTGGTCCTTTTCTCCTCCTCTCTCCATAATTTTGGGAAGTGCAGAGCTGCCAGGCCTTTGGCAATTCCCAAGGCCAGTGCCTTCCATGGGTTGTTTGTTGGACACTGCCATGGCTGATGTCCCCTGGTGTTCCCAGGTAAGCTGCTGATTGCCAGAGGAGGCCATGAAGTTGCTGAGGGCATTGGGACACCTCCCCTATAGGGAAAGGCTGACAAAGTTGGGGCTGTTGAGCTGGGAGAAGAGAAGGTTGTGTGGAGACCTCAGAGCACCTTTCCAATCTGGGAAGGGAAGTAGGAGAGCAACACTTCCCTAGGAACTGCAATGACAGGACAAGCAGTAATGGGATCAAATGGAAAGATAGTCGGGATAGTTTTGATGATGGGAAGAAGTTTTTTTTCTGTGAGGGTGGTGGTCCCTGGCACAGGCTGTGCAGAGAGGCTGTGGATGCCCAATCCCTGGGGACATCCAAGGCCAGGTTGGACAGGGTCCAGAGCAATCTGCTCAGGTGGGAGGTTGCACATTTGGAACCAGATAATCTTTATCGGGCCCTTCTAAGTCAAACCATTCAAGGATCCGATCATTCTATGATTGGAGCATGCCAGCATGCTCCCATCTGCCACTGCAGAGTGGCTCCGAAACTTCTGTGACATCACAGCTCCCACAGTGCTCCACATGGAACATCCAGGACCTGGAAATGACCACAACACACTCATCACCTGCTGCGAGTGGTCACTTCTTACTCACTCTCTACTACATCTCTCAGTGCTGGCCTGTTCCTGCTGCCTGGACTCTTCCTGCTGCCTGGACATTTCCTCCTCCCTGCACGGAAGCATCAATCCCAGCACAATGTGCACTCCAGTCCCAGGGAAGGTACAGTGCCATTCCACGGAGGCAGGCACCCTCCGTCTGCCCGGGCCGGACAGAGCCCTGTAGGATGGTGTGGCACAGGGACCCCACTCTGAGGTTGTGCTCTCTGATGCAGCATGCCGGTGACACTGTAGTGGACATGGAAGTCGATATGGTGGTGGACATGGAAGAAATGAAGGAAGTAGACGAGGAAGAGTTTATTGAAGAGATGGAAGTGGATGTGGATGACATCATTGAGGAGATGGAGGTTGATGTCCAGGATGAGATCGAGGACATGGAGATTGATGCAGAAGATGAGGAAGAGCCCATGATCCTGGGATGAGCATGCAGTTCCAGCAGCAGGACAGGCATGTGCTGCCCATGCTCTGCCCTCAGGCACAGTGGGTCCCCTGCCACTAAGCCGGGGCTGGGGTGGGTGGCCCCACTCAGGGAAACGGTGCCCTGTGGGGATCCTGGATTCTGGGGACACAAGTTCCACCCCCAGCCTGCCCCACGCTTGTTTTGGGCTATGCCAGCTCCGTCCCAGTGCCTGGGGCCTGGCACCCAGCCCCAGCCGGGCTCAGGGCTGGTGGCAGACTGCCCCTGTGCCAGCGTGTGCCAGCCTGGGGGCACAGGGAACAGTGCTCAGGGCTGCACTGGACTGACCGTGCCGCTTCCTTCTCTTCCAGGACTGACGGACATGCTGACCATGGATGTGACCCTCCTGTATATATATTCTAGATGTTCTAGCTTTTCTGTAAATACGTTCTACATGTTATAGGATTTTTGTAAATATGTTTTGAAGACTGTCATCTGTAGGCCCTTCTGTAAATACGTTTGGAAGATTGTTACCCTGTAGGCTCCCATGTAAATACGTTCTATAGATTGTTGTTGTTATAAAGATTCTTATAATGAAAGATGTTCTGGAAGTCCTATGTTTTGCTGATCTGTAAATAAATTCTGCTGATTTTTGAAACCCCACTTCTCTTTGCAATTCCTTTGGGCACTGGCAGCCTTTGAGACTTGTTGTGGCTTCCACTTGCTCTGGGTTCCCAAGAGTGGAGGTCCCTGGGGATGCTGGCACAACCACCCTGGGGTTGGGGGTCCAAAATATATGACCAATCTCTTTTTGCATCTTTTTCAGATAATTGAAAGCATAAGTGTATACAAGAAAAATACACAATTACTGTCCTCTGAAAAAACAACCCTCACTCAATCCTTTTCATCTAGTGGCAAAATTTATATTTGATTATGCCATAAGAATTTCTGTTCTTCCTAGTGATTGAGCATATGTTTTTATATTTAATTTTCAATACAAACATGAGGATAGTTCAATTCATGTGTTTAAATCTTCTAAGAATGTGGATTTTTTGGAGCAGTGTACAGTGATAGGCTTGTCACCAGCCTAGATTTTTGAGTATTACCATGTATGAAATGTCTTTTACAGATCCATTAACGTACATATTACAGTCTATTCAATCATGTAACTGCAGAGTTGTTTTTTTGCTATTTTTGTTATCATTTTACAAATATTACTGGTAGGTAAGTGTCCAGACTTTTCAAATACTGTCTGGATTTTAGAAAACATGCACGTAAACTTACAGTTGTGTATCAAAACTATATTTTACTTTATCCCACTCATTTCTCTAAGCGTGTGTCTGATACTGTTTTTCACAGTAATGATATTAAGTGAAACCTTCACATTTGAAACCAGAAAAGGCTTAAAATTCTTGAAATACATAAAAATAGGTGAAGTGGGGCTTGCAATAACTGATGAAAAACTTTAAAAAAAAAACATCTGGTGTTACTTAAGTTTAATTTCGCTGTATCATCCCTAATTTCTTCAAGTCTTGCTTCTGAAAATATCACCACTATTTTTTCTTCGTCTGCCTTCAAAAAGATATGTTTATTCTTCCAATGTTTCTTTTGATAGTTGACAGAGTGCTTCATATTGCCATGTTGCAAATTTTTTTCCTCTCCTATTACTGTTTCTGATCAGAAATTCTGGTTTTTACTGACACATTATTACCTTTTTCCCCTATTTTTTTATTCTATTATTTTTATTTTATTTCTCTATGACTAATTAAAGAAACATAGCTACAGAGTTTAAGCAGCTCCAGATTTGACAGCACACATTCTATCCAATCCTCCTGAGGATTTCGTGGTTCCTTCTCAGACAAACTGCTACAGGATAGGTTCTTTTATATCTGCTTGGGTTTTCCCACCTGCCCAGGTGGGAGGCTGATCAGGTTGGAACCCGATGATCTTTACGGTCCCTTCCGAGCCAAACCATTCAAGTAGCTGATCATTCTATGATTTGAGCATGCCAGCAAGCTCCCATCTCCCACGGCAGAGTGGCTCTGAAACATCTGTGACATCACAGCTCCCACAGTGCTCCACATGGAACATCCAGGACCTGGAAATGACCACAACACACTCATCACCTGCTGCAAGTGGTCACTTCTCACTCGCTCTCCAGTGCTGACCTGTTCCTGCTGCCTGGACTGTTCCTGCTGCCTGGACTCTTCCTGCTGCCTGGACTCTTCCTCCTCTCTGCACGGAAGCATCAATTCCAGCAGAATGTGCTCTCCAGCCTCAGGGAAGGTACAGTGCCATTCCATGGAGGCAGGCACCCCGCGACTGCCTGGGCAGGACAGAGCCCTGTGGGATGGTGTGGCACAGGGACCCCACTCTGAGGTTGTGCTCTCTGATGCAGCCTGCCAGAGAGACCATAGAGGACATGGAAGTGGATGTGGTGGTGGACACCGAAGAAATGATGGAAGTGGATGAGGAAGAGTTTGTTGAAGAGATGGAAGTGGATGTGGATGACATCATTGAGGAGATGGAGGTGGATGTCCAGGATGAGATCGAGGACATGGAGATTGATGCAGAAGATGAGGAAGAACCCATGATCCTGGGATGAGCATGGAGCTCAGCAGCAGGACAGGCACGTGCTGCCCACGCCCAGCCCTCAGGCACAGTGGGTCTCCTGCCACCAAGCTGGGGCTGGGGTGGGTGGCTCCACTCAGGGATATGGTGCCCTTTGGGTACCCTGGATTCTGGGGGCACAAGTTCCACCCCCAGCCTGCCCCACGCTTGTTTTGGGCCATGCTAGCCCCCTCTCAGTGCCTGGGGCCTGGCTCCCAGCCCCAGCCTGGCTCAGTATTGGTGGCAGAGTGGCCCTGTGCCAGTGTGTGCCAGCCTGGGAGCACAGGGAACAGCCCTCAGGGCTGCACTGGACTGACCATGCCACTTCCTTCTCTTCCAGGATTGACAGACATGTTGACCACGGATGTGAACCCCATGTATATATGTTCCAGATGTTCTAGCTCTTCTGTAAATATGTTCTACATGTTATAGGATTTCTGTAAATATGTTTTGAAAACTGTCATCTGTAGGCCCTTCTGTAAATACGTTTGGAAGATTGTTACCCTGTAGGCTCCCATGTAAATATGTTCTATAGATTGTTGTTGTTATAAAGATTCTTATAATGAAAGACGTTCTGGAAGTTCTATGTTTTGCTGATCTGTGAATAAATTCTGCTGATTTTCGAAACCCCACTTCTCTTTGCAATTCCTTTGGGCACTTGCAGGCTTTGAGACCTGTTGTGGCTTCCATGTTGTGGATATAATTTTATAAATATGACCGATAGATAGTGTCCAGAATCCTTAAATACTGTCTGGAATTTAGAAAAAATATATGTAAGATTTTAGTCGTATATCAAGACTATATTTTACTTTTGACCCACTCATTTCTCTAAGCGTGTGCCTGATACTGTTTTTTACAGTCATTGTATTAAGTGAAACTCTCCCCTTTGAAATCAGAAATGGCTTGAAATAATTGAAACATATAAAAATAAGCCAAGTGGGGCTCGCAATCACTGATAAAATACTTTAAAAAAAAATCTGGTGTTCCTTGTGTTGAATTTAGCTATAAGTTTATCATCCCTAATCTTGCTTCTGAAAATATCAACACTATTTTTTAATATATATTTATAAAATAATAATATATATATTTATTCTTCCAAAGATTCTTGTGATAGTTGACAGAGTGCTTTATAATACCATATAGCACCCTTTTTTCCTCTCCTATCATTCTTTCTGATCAAAATTTCTGGTTTTAATTGACACATTATTAGCTTTTCTCCTTAATTTTTAATATATTATTTTTATTTTATTTCTCTACGACTAAATTAGGAAACATAGTTACAGAGTTTAAGCAGCTCCAGATTTGACAGTACACATTCCATCCAATCCTCCTGATGATTTGGTGGTACCTTCTCAGACAAGCTGCTTCAGGATAGGTTCATTTTTTCTGCTTGGGTTTTCTATTTTTCCCTGGAGACTATGCAACCTGCAGAATAGCAATTCTTCCACCTTTTAAAAAAAGGGAGAACCTGCACGTGCAAAAGTTCTTGTTGAAAAATTAGAAAATATTAGCAGTCAGTAAAAGAAAAAAAACCCAATACTATTGGACTCTTCTCAAAGAAGAGATGAATGCTGTGTCCTAAGCAGATTTCCCTTGATGAACATTACTTTTTCATAGAATCATTGAATCATAGAATGGCTTAGGTTGGAAGGGACATTAAAGGACATCTGCAGCCCCCCTGCCATGAGCAGGGACACCTTCCACCACCCCAGAATGCTCAGAACCCCATCTAACCTGGCCTTCAACACTGCCAGGGAGGAGGCACCTCTGCTCTTGCGTGGTGACATCTATTGCTGCCATGAGCAATTGTACTGTTTGCAGTATTATTTTGGCATGCTGCAATCCAGGACACAATACCCAAATGGTTTTTTAGAGAGCCTGGGAAAACATCTCCAGCTTCTGCATCACCTGCACCAGAAAACATCCCAGGAAATGCTTACAGAAACTCAGGCAGTTCTAATTCATGCTACAGAAATATTGGGGTTTTAAGTCTTATGCAACTTTTTGAATTGTGTAGAAATTTGATGAATTTTTTAAGCAAATGTCATCTCTCCCCTTCCTGTGGAGATGTCCTTCAAGTTAATGCAAACTATAAACATGGACTGTTGAGCCTGCTGGACCAGCCACGTTCCATGCCATTGGAAGAAAATAGTGCTTCTACTTTATAATCAGTGCCCAGGAATTATAGCAGTACTGGGTGTTTTTAGAGAAAGGTTTCTAGCTCTTCTTCCAAAAGAGCTGACAAGTCTGTTCCGGTGAGAAAAGCAAGTTCAGCAAAGGTAAATATGGATCTCATCTGCCATGGCTTGCTTTCCAGAGGAGGAAGTTGTTAGCAGCGTAATGTTGGCTGCACAACCTCATAGTACTTTGTGAATATCTGTAAAATGCATCGTGTGTAAAATTATCACTTCTTGAAAAACTCTCATGGAAGCCTTTGCTGGCATATTTGGGTCACCTGACACACTTCAGTATTTGATATTTGCAGCACCTTATTTCCTTTTGTCAGTTACTGTGATTCTTCTTGTACCTCGTTAAAAAAATTAGTTTTCTTTCTTTATATATTCCTTTCAAAGAAAAGAAATTCTTCTCCAAAGACTGTATATTTATTTTTTTACCAAATAGTCTACAGTGTTGTCTCTTTGGTGTTATTAGAAGCGAGGTTAGGTTGGATCCAACAAATGAATGTACACAGTGATGTGCTGTGTAAGCACTGTGCAGTGATCACTGGCTCTTGTCCAGCACATATGTTATTTTTATATATATATATTTGTATCTATAAATATGTAAATTTGTATATTTTGTATATATATGCAAAGGCTTTGATTGCCTGGGAAATGGAAAAAGAAATAAAGAGGCAGAACTTCTAGCACTCTCAGCTTGACCAAGTCTATCAGAACTCCAAGCAAGCTGAATAGTTCAGATCAATAAGCATGACTTTTTGGTTTCATTTTTTAACACAGTTCTTTAAGTTTGATTCTATGTTTCTTTCTTTCCTTGATGATGTCATTGCTGTTGAATTTTTTCTCTTTTTATATCTGTAATTAGCTGTTTAAGTTGTGCCCCTAAATAGAGACAACAGAATTGCTTTTACTTGTGTGCCTGGCTGCAGATTTGCCCTTCCCATCTTCACAAATTACATTGAAGTGAGCCTCCTGTTGGAATTGGCATTAAAATATCATTTTACAAATCAATGGAAATGAATGAGTACTCAATCTTTAGTCATAGTAATTTGACATTCCTTTTCTTAATGTTTCATATCCTAAACAAGGATTTTAAAAGGCAAGTGGTTGTTTCCTGGTAGCCAGTTAAAAGAGGTCTGACCTAGAAGTATTTACAATTGCGCTTTGGATTGCAGCTGGGAATAATCCAAAAGACTGCTTGTTTTCAGGTGTATGCAGAAAGGGTCAAAATGAACTGATACGAGGAAATTAGAAATACATTTTCGTTTCACTCTGCCCCTTCCAAAAAAATTTATACTCAATTTGGTATACCAGAACTTAATAGCAATGCTGTATTTTTTAGAAGAATGAAACTTTTCAATTATGTCTTCAATTAAGTTACCTCCCCTAAATCCAGCGTACTTTTTTAAAATATGTGTTTTATTTTGGAAACAAAGCACTGAACCACAGCACCTCCTATTACAATTCAGAACAACACTTGACAAAAGAAAAGCTTAATGAATTCGTTTGAACACTCAGTTTTTGATTGTGCCATACACAAAGGGAGGCCTTAACTTCACTATCACATGTGAGTAAAGTGAATGGTGCACTAATTTGTTTGTCAGCTTGGACAATCAGTCTGGAAACTGGCTTCTTTAGATAGCTAGGTGATATGTAATGTCTTGATACCTGGCAACTATATAGATCTTCCTTCAGACAACTTTTGGATAAATATCCAAAGACTTTCAATTCTATTTGCAATAGTACACTTGAATACCTGGGTTCTTGTTAAGGTTCAATTAATTCATACTTAATACTTCTATTTATCAAAAAATGCCACAGAAAGTAATGACTGTAAGTTCATGTCTCTCCAAAATTTGTCCTTTTTCTCTATTTTTCTTTCCAAATTTCTAAATTATGTGGTTCCTCTAAAGAGCATCAAACAACATTGTACATTTTCATAAGGTAAAATTTCAAGTAGTAAGAAGGTGGCCAAACCCACATGAGACATATCATGAAGTTCACTGCCCAAATGAATTACTCGAAAGACTTGGCTGTGATAATTTCACTTCATCTCACTTTCACTACATCTAGCCATCCAAGCTTCTTCTGTGCTTGGGAGGGTATCTCTCTGCAGAGGATATTCTGCTTCACCTACAGTAGGTTGCTACACTAAAAAGAGTACCAGGCCCCTTGATCAAAAAGGATGATTTGACCAGGTGTTAGTTAACCTAATGACTAGTTCTGACCACAAGTCTAGCTCTTAAACCGCTGAAATTAAACCATCTCATTTCTACCTCCTGCTTGCATTAAAAATACATTGCTTTTCAACCACATTCCCTTCTCCTTTCAGACATTGAGTGTTTTTCTGCTCTTAGTATTATTATTATTTCCAAAATAAATGAGATGACAGAAATGTTTTCCTCTATAAGTTCTTACAAGTCTTGCTATAAGACCGGAAAAACAAGAATTTTATCTATTGTCATCTCATATTTCCTCTTGATCCTGACAATATATAGGAGAAAGAAACCACACATGGCACAGAAAACTTTAAATATTCTCTTTGATAGAACGAAGTTGAAGAATATTGGGACAGATTAAGAAATGATGAAGCCAAGTTAATATGACATTTTTTTATAGATTTCAAGATATTGGAATGAACTTAAAAGTCTATCACGCCGCAGAAATTGTTTTGCAAGTAACTAGACATCTTAATTGATTTTCAAGGGTACTTTATTGAATGTGTTTGACAAAACATTAAGTGTTTTCCACTTGTTTGTAGGTCGTTTTCCTCACCTGAGTACAAAAGAAATAAAATCCCCACCCTTTCAAACCAAACAAACAGAGAGCAATCTGCACAGCATTTGGGTCCCTCAATCAATTTATTTCTATGGTATTTTCTTACCTCATAATATTTATTAGCTATCACTATCTTCATATGTCGTTTTATGAAAGAAAAGAATCCACAGTTAAGGAAAAACTCTCCTGGATTTGTGGCTAGTTTGCAATTCACTTCAGATGGTATAAGGAAGTCAGAAAAAAATCGGAGGTTGTTGGAGAGGACATGAGGACACAAAAAAATAACAAAACATAACACAGAAAAACCCCTAAACCTTTATATACTGAAACGATTTTCATCTGCAAGGGAATCTTTATGGTAGCAGCAGAAGTGATTTGGCATTTGAGAGAGGTACAGAGTATTGCATTTGAAATCTTTAAAACCTTGTGTGCATCCTGTTTGTGTCGATTCAGATCTTCAGAAAGTCACTTCTGATTTCGGCAACTGCAGTCAACATGTGACACAAGCTGCAGTCATGTTCCTTTCTGACAAGAAAGATTTTCTAGCCAGGATGTTGTCAAGGTTGTGTGGGGTTTTTTGCTTGTTTGGTTGGCGTTTTTTCCCCCCATTTTTATCTATTTAAAGAGATATTTGAGCTAAATTCAGAAAAAAATTTGAACACTTCCAGAATTAAATCATAATTATCATTGTACCTTGACTTAATAGACAGGGAAGAAGATTTCCTGTTGAAAGAAGTTAATATTTTTACTCTGAATGGAAAAAAAATTGATGATTTATTAAACTTTGCAATGTGAATTATGTCTTATTATTTATGCCTTATATTTTGGTCTATACTTTTAAGGTTGTATTCTGTGCATAAAGCACTGGTGGGGACAATGAGAACATTTGGCGTTGGAAAAAGGAATATGTGAATAGGAATTGGCTGCCTTTGAGGAAAAAGAATGATTGTTCTTACTCTTTTTATTTTCATTTTTTTTACAGTGGGCAATAAACCTTGAAATGTCTGTGTGTTTAGGGGGTTGGAATATATTTCGACACATGATAGTGAGTATATTTTGGCTTTGTGTAATTAGGACACCTTGGAAAGATACCTGTGAGAATGCACAATTTTAAACAAAGGTTTGATGTGTTATAAATATGTTACTATTTTGGATGATATTCAGCATGTTACTCATTTTATTCTGGCAGAATTTGAGGAATGTGGAGACATAAAGTGCTACAAATTCCTCATACTGTTTCATAAATTGCTTAACACTCCCAGAATTCATATTTTGATTGTCTTCAAGATAAAAAGCAATTAATGCTGAATCTTATAAATTATTTAAGTATTACTTACCCCCTCTTTAATTTCAGTTTCATCAATTTACTGTGTTTTAAAGCTCCTTTTAATCATGTTACATATTGTTACAGAGGGAGAATTCACAATGATTACAAAGTTTCATGTCTACAATAATTTCAGTTTCCTTGCCTTCATAAATAGTTGCTTTCTATCAAAGATGGTGTGATATGAGAATTCCTGTAAGAATCCTTTAAATATTTGAAATTTATGTCCATGTCTTCCAAGGTGGGAGCTCACGCCAGGCAGGAGGCCACTGAAGGGACAGAGCAGGGAGCTGTGAGACAGAGCCCAGAGACAAGGCCTAAGAAAGGCCTCTGTGCTCCAGGCCAAGACAGGCCCTCTCACAGCCCTAGAAACTTGAAAGTGTTTTGATTTTATCCTTGAGGAGGTGACAAAATAAAAACCAAAGGCATTCTGCAAACCTGGCTCTTTCCCTGGCCTGCTCCCACACTCCCAGCACCACGGCCTGCAGGCTGCAGAGCCTGGGCACTGCCCACAAGCTGCCCACAGGAACACTGAGATATGGCAGCAGATTGCTCAGCTTCCCTTTCCAGAAACGGAACCATCTTCTTCCTTTACCATCATAAGGAAAATTCAACCTCTACAACTTCCAAAGATCACTCCTACACATCACAGATCAGAAATGTTTCTCTGGACTTCCTCCACCAGAAACATCCCCACTGCCCAACAAGGCATTCCAGGGGCATCATCAAACCCTCCACAAACACTGCACACACACACAGCATCATCAGCTTTGCGTCTCTGCAATTCAGGCTGCCTGCACTGCTCCTGGTCCTTTTCTCCTCCTCTCTCCATAATTTTGGGAAGTGCAGAGCTGCCAGGCCTTTGGCAATTTTCAAGGCCAGTGCCCTCCATGGGTTGTTTGTTGGACACTGCCATGGCTGATGTCCCCCGGTGTTCCCAGGGAAGCTGTTGATTGCCAGAGGAGGCCATGAAGTTGCTGAGGGCATTGGGACACCTGCCCTGATGGGGCAAGGCTGACAAAGTTGGGGCTGTTGAGCTAGGAGAAGAGAAGGTTGTGTGGAGACCTCAGAGCACCTTTCCAATCTGGGAAGGGAAGTGGGAGGGCAACACTTCCCTAGGAACTGTAGTGACAGGACAAGCAGTAACGGGATCAAATGGAAAGATAGTCGGGATAGTTTTGATGATGGGAAGAAGTTTTTTCTGTGAGGGTGGCGCTCCCTGGCACAGGCTGTGCAGAGAGACTGTGGATGCCCAATCCCTGGAAACATCCAAGGCCAGGCAGGACAGGGTCCAAGCAACCTGCTCAGGTGGGCAGTTGCACATTTGGAACCCGATAATCTTTATGGACCCTTCTAAGTCAAACCATTCAAGGATCCGATCATTCTATGATTGGAGCATGCCAGCATGCTCCCATCTGCCACGGCAGAGTGCCTCCGAAACTTCTGTGACATCACAGCTCCCACAGTGCTCCACATGGAACATCCAGGACCTGGAAATGACCACAACGCACTCATCACCTGCTGCGAGTGGTCACTTCTTACTCACTCTCTACTACATCTGTCAGTGCTGACCTGTTCCTGCTGCCTGGACTCTTCCTGCTGCCTGGATACTTCCTCCTCCCTGCACAGAAGCATCAATCCCAGCACAATGTGCACTCCAGTCCAAGGGAAGGTACAGTGCCATTCCACAAAGGCAGGCACCCTCCGTCTGCCCAGGCCGGACAGAGCCCTGTAGGATGGTGTGGCACAGGGACCCCACTCTGAGGTTGTGCTCTCTGATGCAGCATGCCCGAGACACTGTAGAGGACATGGAAGTCGATATGGTGGTGGACACCGAAGAAATGATGGAAGTAGATGAGGAAGAGTTTATTGAAGAGATGGAAGTGGATGAGGATGACATCATTGAGGAGATGGAGGTGGATGTCCAGGATGAGATCGAGGACATGGAGATTGATGCAGAAGATGAGGAAGAGCCCATGATCCTGGGATGAGCATGGAGCTCCAGCAGCAGGACAGGCACGTGCTGCCCATGCTCTGCCCTCAGGCACAGTGGGTCCCCTGCCACCAAGCCGGGGCTGGGGTGGGTGGCCCCACTCAGGGAAACGGTGCCCTGTGGGGTTCCTGGATTCTGGGGACACAAGTTCCACCCCCAGCCTGCCCCGCGCTTGTTTTGGGTCATGCCAGCCCTGTCCCAGTGCCTGGGGTCTGGCTCCCAGCCCCAGCCGGGCTCGGTGCTGGTGGCAGAGTGGCCCTGTGCCAGTGTGTGCCAGCCTGGGGGCACAAGGAACAGCGCTCAGGGCTGCACTGGACTGACCGTGCCGCTTCCTTCTCTTCCAGGACTGACGGACATGCTGACCGTGGATGTGACCCTCCTGTATATATGTTCCAGACGTTCTAGGTTTTCTGTATATATGTTCCACATGTTATAGGATTTTTGTAAATATGTTTTGAAGACTGTCATCTGTAGGCCCTTCTGTAAATACGTTTGGAAGATTGTTACCCTGTAGGCTCCCATGTAAATACGTTCTATAGGTTGTTGTTGTTATAAAGATTCTTATAATGAAAGACTTTCTGAAGTCCTATGTTTTGCTGAACTGTAAATAAATTCAGCTGATTTTTGAAACCCCACTTCTCTTTGCAATTCCTTTGGGCACTGGCAGCCTTTGAGACTTGTTGTGGCTTCCACTTACTCCGGTTTCCTGAGACTGGAGATCCCTGGGGATGCTGGCACAGCCACCCTGGGGCTGAGGCTCCAAAATATATGACCAATCTCTTTTTGCATCTTTTTCAGATTGCAGAAAGCAAAAGTGGATGCAAGACTAATGCACAATTACTGCTCTCTAAAAAAACAATCCTCGATCAATTTTTTTTGATCTAGTGGCAAACTTTATATTTGATTATGCCATCGGAATTTCTATTTTTCATAGTGGTTGAGCATGTATTTTTATACTAAATTTTCAATACAAATATGAGGATAGTTCAATTTCTGTGTTTAAATCTCCTAAGAATGTGAATTTTTTGGAGCAGTGTATAATGACAGACTTGTCACCAGCTTAGTTTTTTGAGTATGAACATGTATATAAGGTCTTTTATAGATCCATTAATGTTCACATTGCAATCCATTCTATCCTGTAATTGCAGGGTTGTTGTTTTGTTGTTATTATTATAATTTTATAAATATTACTGATAGAGAGTGTCTAGGATTTTCAAATACTGTCTGGATTTTAGAAAACATACATGTAAACTTTAAGTTGTGTATCAAGACTATATTTTCTTTATCCCACTCATTTTTCTAAGCATGTGCCTGACACTGATTTTCACAGACATTTTAATAAATGAATCCTTCACCTGTGAAACCAGAAAAGGTTTGAAATTATTGAAATACATAAAAATAGGTGAAGTGGGGCTTGCAATAACTGATAAACAACTTTAAAAAAAAAATCTGGTGTTCCTTGGGTTTAGTGCAGCTATGAGTTTATCATCCCTAATCTCAGCAAGTCTTGCTTCTGAAAATATCACCACCATTTTTTCTTCTTTGTCTGCTTTAAATAATATATGTTTATTCTTCCCATGTTTCTTCCGATTGTTGACAGAATGCTTCATATTACCATGTAGCACATTTTTGTCCTCTCCTATCATTGTTTCTGATCAAAATTCCTGGTTTTAATTGACACATTATTAGCTTTTTTCCCCTACTTTTTTAATCTATTATTTTTACTTTATTTCTCTATGACTAATTAAAGAAACATAGCTACAGAGTTTAAGCAGCTCCAGATTTGACAGTACACATTCCATCCAATCCTCCTGAGGATTTGGTGGTACCTTCTCAGACAAACTGCTTGAAGATAGGTTTATTTTATCTGCTTGGGTTTTCTTTTTTTCCCTGGAAACTATGCAACCTGCAGAATAATAATTCTTCCACCTGTGGAAAAGGGAGGAACTGCACATGGCAACTTTCTTGTTGAATTATTAGAAAATATTAGGAATCAGATAAACAACAAAACAGCACTATTGGGCTCTCTTTCCTCAATGAACTGGTGAATGCTGTGTCCTAAGGAGATTTCTGTTGTTGAGCATTACTTTTCCATAGAATCACTGAATCATACAGTGGCTTAGGTTGGAAGGGACATTAAAGGGCATCTGCAACCCCCCTGCCATGAGCAGGGACACCTTCCACCAGAGCAGGTTGATCAGAGCCCCATTCAACCCGGCCCTGAACACTGCCAGGGATGAGGCACCTCTGCTCTTGGGCGGTGTCTTCTATTTCTGTCATGAACAATTTTACTATTAGCAATGTTATTTTGGCATGCTGCAATCCAGGACACAATACCCAAATGGTTTTTTAGAGAGCCTGGGAAAACATCTCCAGCTTCTGCATCACCTGCTCCAGAAAACATCCCAGGAAATGCTTACAGAAACTCAGGCAGTTCTAATTCATGCTACAGAAATATTGGGATTTTAAGTCTTATGCAACTTTTTGAATTGCGTAGCAATTTTTTTAATTTTTAAGCAAGCGTCATGTCTCCCCTTCTTTAGAGATCTTCTTCAAGATAATGCAAACTATAAACATGGACTGTTGAGCATGCTGGACGAGCATGTTCCATGCCGTTGGAAGAAAATAGTGCTTCAACTTTATAATCAGTGCTCAGGAATTATAGCAGTACTGGGTGTTTTTAGAGAAAGGTTTCTAGCTCTTCTTCCAAAAGAGCTGACAAGTCTGTTCTGGTGGTAAAAGCAAGTTCAGCAAAGGTAAATATGGATCTCATCTGCCATGGCTTGCTTTCCAGAGGAGGAAGTTGTTCGCAGTGTAATGTTGGCTGCACAACCTCATAGTACTTTGTGAATATCTGTAACATGCATCGTGTGTAAAATTATCACTTCTTGAAAAACTCTCATGGAAGCCTTTGCTGGCATATTTGGGTCACCTCAAACACGTCAGTATTTGATATTTGCATCACCTTATTTCCTTTTGTCCGTTACCGTGATTCTTCTTGTACCTCGTTAAATAAAAGTAGTTTTCTTTCTTTATATATTCCTTTGAAAAAAAGAAATTTTTCTCCAAAGCCTGTATATTTATATTTTTACCAAATAGTCTATGATGTTGTCATTTTGGTATTATTAGAAGCCAGGTCAGGTTTGAATCCCACAAATGAATGCAGGTGAAAAAATAAAAAGCAAAGGCTTTCTGCACACCTCCCTCCTTCCCTGGCCTGCTCCTACAGTCTCAGCACCATGGCCTGCAACCTGCCGAGCCTGGTCACTGCCCACAAGCCACTCACAGTGAAACACTGAGATATGGCAGCAGATTGCTCGGCTTCCCTTTCCAGAAACTGAACTATCTTCTTCCTTTACCATCATAAGGAAAATTCAACCTCTACCAATTTCAAAGATCATTTCTATACGTCACAGATCAGAAATGTTGCGCTGGACTTCCTCCACCAGAAACATCCCCACTGCCCAACAAGGCATTCCAGGGGCATCATCAAACCTTCCACAAACACTGCACACACACACAGCATCATCAGCTTTGCGTCTCTGCAATTCAGGCTGCCTGCACTGCTCCTGGTCCTTTTCTCCTCCTCTCTCCATAATTTTGGGAAGTGCAGAGCTGCCAGGCCTCTGGCAATTCCCAAGGCCAGTGCCCTCCATGGGTTGTTTGTTGGACACTGCCATGGCTGATGTCCCCTGGTGTTCCCAGGGAAGCTGTTGATTGCCAGAGGAGGCCATGAAGTTGCTGAGGGCATTGGGACACCTGCCCTGTTGGGCAAGGCTGACAAAGTTGGGGCTGTTGAGCTGGGAGAAGAGAAGGTTGTGTGGAGAGCTCACAGCAAGTTTTACAGTCTGTGAAGGGAAGCGGAAGAGAAACACTTCCCTAGGAACTGTAGTGACAGGACAAGCAGTAATGGGATCAAATGGAAAGATTGTCGGGATTGTTTTGATGATGGGAAGAAGTTTTTTTTCTGTGAGGGAGGTGGTCCCTGGCACAGGCTGTGCAGAGAGGCTGTGAATGCCCAATCCCTGGGAACATCCAAGGCCAGGTTGGACAGGGTCCAAGCAACCTGCTCAGGTGGGAGATTGCTCAGTTGGAATCACATGAACTTTACAGTCCCTTCCAAGCTAAACCATTCAGGGATCTGATCATTCTATTATTTGAGGGTGCCAGCATGCTCCCATCTGCCACTGCAGAGTGGCTCTGAAACTTCTGTGACATCACAGTTCTCACAGTGCTTCACATGGAACGTCCAGGACCTGGAAATGACCACAACACACTCATCGCCTGCTGCGAGCGGTCACTACCTAGTCACTCTCTACTACATCTGTCAGTGCTGGCCTGTTCCTGCTGCCTGGATTGTTCCTGCTGCCTGGACATTTCCTCCTCCCTGCACGGAAGCATCAATCCCAGCACAATGTGCACTCCAGTCCCAGGGAAGGTACAGTGCCATTCCACGGAGGCAGGCACCCTCCGTCTGCCCGGGCCGGACAGAGCCCTCTGGGATGGTGTGGCACAGGGACCCCACTCTGAGGTTGTGCTCTCTGATGCAGCATGCCCGAGACACTGTAGAGGACATGGAAGTCGATATGGTGGTGGACATGGAAGAAATGATGGAAGTAGATGAGGAAGAGTTTATTGAAGAGATGGAAGTGGATGAGGATGACATCATTGAGGAGATGGAGGTTGATGTCCAGGATGAGATCGAGGACATGGAGATTGATGCAGAAGATGAGGAAGAACCCATGATCCTGGGATGAGCATGCAGCCCCAGCAGCAGGACAGGCACGTGCTGCCCATGCTCTGCCCTCAGGCACAGTGGGTCCCCTGCCACTAAGCCGGGGCTGGGGTGGGTGGCCCCACTCAGGGAAACGGTGTCCTGTGGGGGTCCTGGATTCTGGGGACACAAGTTCCACCTCTGGCCTGCCCCACGCTTGTTTTGGGCTATGCCAGCCCTGTCCCAGTGCCTGGGGTCTGGCTCCCAGCCCCAGCTGGGCTCAGTGTTGGTGAAAGAGTGCCCCTGTGCCAGCGTGTGCCAGCCTGGGGGCACAGGGAACAGTGCTCAGGGCTGCACTGGACTGACCGTGCCACTTCCTTCTCTTCCAGGACTGACGGACATGTTGACCACAGATGTGAACCCCTTGTATATATGTTCCAGATGTTCTAGGTTTTCTGTATATATGTTCTACATGTTATAGGATATCTGTAAATATGTTTTGAAGACTGTCATCTGTAGGCCCTTCTGTAAATACGTTTGGAAGATTGTTACCCTGTAGGCTCCCATGTAAATACTTTCTATAGACTGTTGTTGTTATAAAGATTCTTATAATGAAAGATGTTCTGGAAGTCCTATGTTTTGCTGATCTGTAAATAAATTCTGCTGATTTTTGAAACCCCACTTCTCTTTGCAATTCCTTTGGGCACTGGCAGCCTTTGAGACTTGTTGTGGCTTCCACTTGCTCTGGGTTCCCAAGAGTGGAGGTCCCTGGGGGGGCTGGCACAGCCACCCTGTGGCTGAGGCTGCAAAATATATGACCAATCTCATTTTGCATCTTTTTCAGATTATTGAAAGCATAAGTGTATACAAGAAAAATACACAATTACCGTCCTCTGAAAAAACAACTCTCACTCAATTCTTTTCATCTAGTGGCAAAATTTATATTTTATTATGCCATAAGAATTTCTGTTCTTCCTAGTGGTTGAGCATATGTTTTTATATTTAATTTTCAATACAAACATGAGGATAGTTCAATTCATGTGTTTAAATCTTCTAAGAATGTGGATTTTTTGGAGCAGTGTACCGTGATAAGCTTGTCACCAGCCTAGATTTTTGAGTATTACCATGTACGCAATGTCTTTTATAGATCCATTAGCATACATATTACAGTCTATTCAATCATGTAACTGCAGAGTTGTTTTTTTTCTATTTTTGTTATCATTTAACAAATATTACTGGTAGGTAAGTGTCCAGACTTTTCAAATACTGTCTGGATTTTAGAAAACATGCACGTAAACTTACAGTTGTGTATCAAAACTATATTTTACTTTATCCCACTCATTTCTCTAAGCGTGTGTCTGATACTGTTTTTCACAGTAATGATATTAAGTGAAACCTTCACATTTGAAACCAGAAAAGGCTTAAAATTCTTGAAATACATATAAATATGTGAAGTGGGGTTTGCAATAACTGATGAAAAACTTAAAAAAAAAAAAATCTGGTGTTACTTAAGTTTAATTTCACTGTATCATCCCTAATTTCTGCAAGTCTTGCTTCTGAAAATATCACCACTTTTTTTTCTTCTTTGTCTGCCTTCAAAAAGATATGTTTATTCTTCCAATGTTTCTTTTGATAGTTGACAGAGTGCTTCATATTGCCATGTTGCAAATTTTTTTCCTCTCCTATTACTGTTTCTGATCAGAAATTCTGGTTTTTACTGACACATTATTACCTTTTTCCCCTATTTTTTTATTCTATTATTTTTACTTTATTTCTCTATGACTAATTAAAGAAACATAGCTACAGAGTTTAAGCAGCTCCAGATTTGACAGCACACATTCTATCCAATCCTCCTGAGGATTTCGTGGTTCCTTCTCAGACAAACTGCTTCAGGATAGGTTCTTTTATATCTGCTTGAGTTTTCCCACCTGCCCAGGTGGGAGGCTGATCAGGTTGGAACCCGATGATCTTTACGGTCCCTTCCGAGCCAAACCATTCAAGTAGCTGATCATTCTATTATTTGAGCATGCCAGCATGCTCCCATCTCCCACGGCAGAGTGCCTCCGAAACTTCTGTGACATCACAGCTCCCACAGTGCTCCACATGGAACATCCAGGACCTGGAAATGACCACAACACACGACTCGCCTGCTGCAAGTGGTCACTTCTCACTCGCTCGCCAGTGCTGACCTGTTCCTGCTGCCTGGACTCTTCCTGCTGCCTGGACTCTTCCTCCTCCCTGCACGGAAGCATCAATTCCAGCAGAATGTGCTCTCCAGCCTCAGGGAAGGTACAGTGCCATTCCATGGAGGCAGGCACCCCGCGACTGTCCGGGCAGGACAGAGCCCTGTGGGATGGTGTGGCACAGGGACCCCACTCTGAGGTTGTGCTCTCTGATGCAGCCTGCCAGAGAGACCATAGAGGACATGGAAGTGGATGTGGTGGTGGACACCGAAGAAATGATGGAAGTGGATGAGGAAGAGTTTGTTGAAGAGATGGAAGTGGATGTGGATGACATCATTGAGGAGATGGAGGTTGATGTCCAGGATGAGATCGAGGACATGGAGATTGATGCAGAAGATGAGGAAGAACCCATGATCCTGGGCTGAGCATGCAGCTCCAGCAGCAGGACAGGCACGTGCTGCCCATGCTCTGCCCTCAGGCACAGTGGGTCCCCTGCCACCAAGCTGGGGCTGGGGTGGGTGTCTCCACTCACGGAAATGGTGCCCTTTGGGTACCCTGGATTCTGGGGGCACAAGCACCACCCCAGCCTGCCCCACGCTTGTTTTGGGGCATGCTAGCCCCCTCTCAGTGCCTGGGGCCTGGCTCCCAGCCCCAGCCGGGCTCAGTATTGGTGGCAGAGTGGCCCTGTGCCAGTGTGTGCCAGCCTGGGGGCACAGGGAACAGCCCTCAGGGCTGCACTGGACTGACCGTGCCGCTTCCTTCTCTTCCAGGGCTGACGGACATGTTGACCACGGATGTGAACCCCATGTATATATGTTCCAGATGTTCTAGGTTTTCTGTATATATGTTCCACATGTTATAGGATTTCTGTAAATATGTTTTGAAGACTGTCATCTGTAGGCCCTTCTGTAAATACGTTTGGAAGATTGTTACCCTGTAGGCTCCCATGTAAATATGTTCTATAGATTGTTGTTGTTATAAAGATTCTTATAATGAAAGACGTTCTGGAAGTCCTGTGTTTTGCTGATCTGTGAATAAATTCTGCTGATTTTCGAAACCCCACTTCTCTCTGCAATTCCTTTGGGCACTTGCAGCCTTTGAGACTTGTTGTGGCTTCCATGTTGTGGATATTATTTTATAAATATTACTGATAGATAGTGTCCAGAATCCTTAAATACTGTCTGGAATTTAGAAAAAATATATGTAAGATTTTAGTCGTATATCAAGACTATATTTTACTTTTGACCCACTCATTTCTCTAAGCTTGTGCCTGATACTGTTTTTTACAGTCATTGTATTAAGTGAAACTCTCCCCTTTGAAATCAGAAATGGCTTGAAATTATTGAAACATATAAAAATAAGCCAAGTGGGGCTCGCAATCAATGATAAAATACTTTAAAAAAAAATCTGGTGTTCCTTCGGTTTAATTTAGCTATAAGTTTATCATCCCTAATCTTGCTTCTGAAAATATCAACACTATTTTTTAATATATATTTATAAAATAATAATATATATATTTATTCTTCCTAAGATTCTTGTGATAGTTGACAGAGTGCTTTATAATACCATATAGCACCCTTTTTTCCTCTCCTATCATTCTTTCTGATCAAAATTTCAGGTTTTAATTGACATATTAATAGCTTTTTTCCCTAATTTTTAATATATTATTTTTATTTTATTTCTCTACGACTAAATTAGGAAACACAGTTACAGAGTTTAAGCAGCTCCAGATTTGACAGTATACATTGAATCCAATCCTCCTGATGATTTGGTGGTACCTTCTCAGGCAAACTGCTTCAGGATAGGTTCATTATTTCTGCCTGGGTTTTCTATTTTTCCCTGGAGACTATGCAACCTACAGAATAATAATTCTTCCACCTTTTAAAAAAAGGGAGAACCTGCACGTGCAAAAGTTCTTGTTGAATAATTAGAAAATATTAGCAGTCAGTAAAAGAAAAAAAAACCAATACTATTGGACTCTTCTCAAAGAAGAGATAAATGCTGTGTCCTAAGCAGATTTCCCTTGATGAACATTACTTTTTCATAGAATCATTGAATCATAGAATGGCTTAGGTTGGAAGGGACATTAAAGGTCATCTGTAGCCCCCCTGCCATGAGCAGGGACACCTTCCACCACCCCAGGATGCTCAGAGCCCCATCTAACCTGGCCTTCAACACTGCCAGGGAGGAGGCACCTCTGCTGTTGGGTGGTGTCATCTATTGCTGCCATGAACAATTGTACTGTTTGCAGTATTATTTTGGCATGCTGCAATCCAGGACACAATATCCAAAAGCTTTTTTAGAGAGCCTGGGAAAACATCTCCAGCTTCTGCATCACCTGCACCAGAAAACATCCCAGGAAATGCTTACAGAAACTCAGTCAGTTCTAATTCATGCTACAGAAATATTGGGGTTTTAAGTCTTATGCAACTTTTTGAATTGTGTAGAAATTTGATGAATTTTTTAAGCAAATGTCATCTCTCCCCTTCCTGTGGAGATCTCCTTCAAAGTTAACACAAATTATAAACATGGACTGTTGAGCCTGCTGGACCAGCCATGTTCCATGCCATTGGAAGAAAATAGTGCTTCTACTTTATAATCAGTGCACAGGAATTATAGCAGTACTGGGTGTTTTTAGAGAAAGGTTTCTAGCTCTTCTTCCAAAAGAGCTGACAAGTCTGTTCTGGTGGTAAAAGCAAGTTCAGCAAAGGTAACTATGGATCTCATCTGCCATGGCTTGCTTTCCAGAGGAGGAAGTTGTTCGCAGTGTAATGCTGTCTGCACAACCTCATAGTACTTTGTGAATATCTGTAACATGCATCGTGTGTAAAATTATCACTTCTTGAAAAACTCTCATGGGAGCCTTTGCTGGCATATTTGGGTCACCTGACACACTTCAGTATTTGATATTTGCAGCACCTTATTTCCTTTTGTCAGTTACTGTGATGCTTCTTGCACCTTGTTAAAAAAATTAGTTTTCTTTCTTTATATATTCCTTTCAAAAAAAGAGAAATTCTTCTCCAAAGCCTGTATATTTATTTTTTTACCAAATAGTCTACGGTGTTGTCTCTTTGGTGTTATTAGAAGCGAGGTTAGGTTGGATCCAACAAATGAATGTACACAGTGATGTGCTGTGTGAGCACTCTGCAGTGATCACTGGCTCTTGTCCAGCACATATGTTACTTATATATATATATGTTTGTATCTATAAATATATAATTTTGTATATTTTGTATATATATGCAAAGGCTTTGATGGCCTGGGAAATGGAAAAAGAAATAAAGAGGCAGAACTTCTAGCACTCTCAGCTTGACCAAGTCTATCAGAACTCCAAGCAAGCTGAATAGTTCAGATCAATAAGCATGACTTTTTGGTTTCATTTTTTAACACAGTTCTTTAAGTTCAATTCTATGTTTCTTTCTTTTCTTGATGATGTCATTGCTGTTGAATGTTTTCTCTTTTTATATCTGTAATTAGCTGTTTAAGTTGTGCTCCTAAATAGAGACAACAGAATTGCTTTTACTTGTGTGCCTGGCTGCAGATTTGCCCTTCCCATCTTCAAAAATTACATTGAAACGAGCCTCCTGTTGGAATTGGCATTAAAATATCATTTTACAAATCAATGGAAATGAATGAGTACTCAATCTTTAGTCATAGCAATTTGACATTCCTTTTCTTAATGTTTCATATCCTAAACAAGGATTTTAAAAGGCACGTGGTTGTTTCCTGGTAGCCAGTTAAAAGAGGGCTGACCTAGAAGTATTTACAATTGCGTTTTGGATTGCAGCTGGGAATAATCCAAGAGACTGCTTGTTTTCAGGTGTATGCAGAAAGGGTCAAAATGAACTGATACAAGGAAATTAGAAATACATTTTCGTTTCACTCTGCCCCTTCCAAAAAAATTTATACTCAATTTGGTATACCACAACTTAATAGCTATGCTGTATTTTTTAGAAGAATGAAACTTTTCAATTATGTCTTCAATTAAGTTACCTCCCCTAAATCCAGCATACTTTTTAAAAATATGTGTTTTATTTTGGAAACAAAGCACTGAACCACAGCACCTCCAATTACAATTCAGAAAAACACTTGAGAAAAGAAAAGCTTAATGAATTCGTTTGAACACTCAGTTTTTGATTGTGCCATACACAAAGGGAGGCCTTAACTTCACTATCACATGTGAGTAAAGTGAATGGTGCACTAATTTGTTTGTCAGCTTGGACAATCAGTCTGGAAACTGGCTTCTTTAGATAGCCAGGTGATATGTAATGTCCTGATACCTGGCAACTATATAGATCTTCCTTCAGACAACTTTTGGATAAATATACGAAGACTTTCAATTCTATTTGCAATAGTACACTTGAATACCTGGGTTCTTGTTAAGCTTGATTTAATTCATACTTAATACTTCTATTTATCAAAAAATGCCACAGAAAGTAATGACTGTAAGTTCATGTCTCTCCAAAATTTGTCCTTTTTCTCTATTTTTCTTTCCAAATTTCTAAATTATGTGGTTCCTCTAAAGAGCATCAACCAACATTTTACATTTTCATAAGGTAAAATTTCGAGTAGTAAGAAGGTGGCCAAACCCACATGAGACATATCATGAAGTTCACTGCCCAAATGAATTACTCGAAAGACTTGGCTGTGATAATTTCACTTCATCTCACTTTCACTACATCTAGTCATCCAAGCTTCTTCTGTGCTTGGGAGGGTATCTATCTGCAGAGGATATTCTGCTTCACCTACAGTAGGTTGCTACACTAAAAAGAGTACCAGTCCCCCTTGATAAAAAAGGATGATTTGACCAGGTGTTAGTTAACCTAATGACTAGTTCTGACCACAAGTCTAGCTCTTAAACACCTAAAATTGAACCATCTCATTTCTACCTCCTGCTTACATTAAAAATAGATTGCTTTTCAACCACATTCCCTTCTCCTTTCAGACATTGAGTGTTTTTCTGCTCTTAGTATTATTATTATTTCCAAAATAAATGAGTTGACAGAAATGTTTTTCTCTATAAGTTCTTACAAGTCTTGCTATAAGACCGGAAAAACAAGAAGTTTATCTATTGTCATCTCATATTTCCTCTTGATTCTGACAACATATAGGAGAAAGAAACCACACATGGCTCAGAAAACTTTAAATATTCTCTTTGATAGAAAGAAGTTGAAGAATATTGGGACAGATTAAAAAATGATGAAGCCAAGTTAATATGATATTTTTTTATAGATTTCAAGATATTGGAATGAACTTAGAAGTCTATCACGCAGCAGAAATTGTTTTGCAAGTAACTAGACATCTTAATTGATTTTCAAGGGTACTTTATTGAATGTGTTTGACAAAACATTAAGTGTTTTCCACTTGTTTGTAGGTTGTTTTCCTCACCTGAGTGCAAAAGAAATAAAATCCCCACCCTTTCAAACCAAACAAACAGAGAGCAATCTGCACAGCTTTTGAGTCCCTGAATCAATTTATTTCTATGGTGTTTTCTTACCTCATAATATTTAATAGCTATTGCTATATTTATATGTCGTTTTATGAAAGAAAAGAATCCACAGTTAAGAAAAAACTCTCCTGAATTAATGGTTAGTTTGCAATTCACTTCAGATGGTATAATGAAGTCAGAAAAAAATCAGAGGTTGTTGGAGAGGACATGAGGACACAAAAAAATAACAAAACATAACACAGAAAAACCCCTAAACCTTTATATACTGAAACGACTTTCATCTGCAAGGGAATCTTTATGGTAGCAGCAGAAGTGATTTGGCATTTGACAGAGGTACAGAGCATTGCATTTGAAATCTTTAAAAACTTGTGTGCATCCTGTTTGAGTCGATTCAGATCTTCAGAAAGTCACTTCTGATTTCGGTGACTGCAGTCAACATGTGACACAAGCTGCAGTCATGTTCCTTTCTGACAAGAAAGATTTTCTAGCCAGGATGTTGTGAAGGGGTTTCTTGGTTGGTTGTGTGGGGTTTTTTGCTTGTTTGGTTGGCGTTTTTTCCCCCCATTTTTATCTATTTAAAAAGATATTTGGGCTAAATTCAGAAAAAAATTTGAACACTTCCAGAATTAAATCATAATTATCATTGTACCTTGACTTAATAGACAGGTAAGAAGATTTCCTGTTGAAAGAAGTTAATATTTTTACTCTGAATAGAAAAAAAATTGATGATTTATTAAACTTTGCATTGTGAATTATGTCTTATTATTTATGCCTTATATTTTGGTCTACACTTTTAAGGTTGTATTCTGTGCATAAAGCACTGGTGGGGACAATGAGAACGTTTGGCGTTGGAAAAAGGAATATGTGAATAGGAATGGGCTGCCTTTGAGGAAAAAGAATGACTCTTCTTACTCTTTTTATTTTTATTTTTTTTACAGTGGGCAATAAACCTTGAAATGTCTGTGTGTTTGGGGGATTGGAATGTATTTAGACACATGATAGTGAGTATATTTTGGCTTTGTGTAATTAGGACACCTTGGAAAGATACTTGTGAGAATGCACAATTTTAAACAAAGGTTTTGATGTGCTATAAATATGTTACTATTTTGGATGATATTCAGCATGTTACACATTTTGTTCTGGCAGAATTTGAGGAATGTGGAGACATAAATGCTACAAATTCCTCATGCTGTTTCATTCATTACTTAACACTCTCAGAATTAATATTTTGATTGTCTTCAAGATAAAAAGCAATTAATGCTGAATCTTATAAATTATTTAAGTATTACTTACCCCCTCTTTAATTTCAGTTTCATCAATTTACTGTGTTTTAAAGCTCCTTTTAATCATGTTACATATTGTTACAGAGGGAGAATTCACAATGATTACAAAGTTTCATGTCTACAGTAATTTCAGTTTCCTTGCCTTCATAAATAGTTGCTTTCTATCAAAGATGGTGTGATATGAGAATTCCTGTAAGAATCCTTTAAATATTTGAAATTTATGTCCATGTCTTCCAAGGTGAATGCTCGGGCTGGGCAGGAGGCCACCAAAGGGACAGAGCAGGGAGCTGTGAGACAGAGCCCAGAGACAAGGCCTAAGAAAGGCCTCTGTGCTCCAGGCCAAGACAGGCCCTCTCACAGCCCTAGAAACTTGAACGTGTTTTGATTTTATCCTTGAGGAGGTGACAAAATAAAAACCAAAGGCATTCTGCAAACCTGGCTCTTTCCCAGGCCTGCTCCCACACTCCCAGCACCACGGCCTGCAGGCTGCAGAGCCTGGGCACTGCCCACAAGCTGCCCACAGGAACACTGAGATATGGCAGCAGATTGCTCAGCTTCCCTTTCCAGAAACAGAACCATCTTCTTCCTTTACCATCATAAGGAAAATTCAACCTCTACAACTTCCAAAGATCACTCCTACACATCACAGATCAGAAATGTTGCGCTGGACTTCCTCCACCAGAAACATCCCCACTGCCCAACAAGGCATTCCAGGGGCATCATCAAACCCTCCACAAACACTGCACACACACACAGCATCATCAGCTTTGCGTCTCAGCAATTCAGGCTGCCTGCACTGCTCCTGGTCCTTTTCTCCTCCTCTCTCCATAATTTTGGGAAGTGCAGAGCTGCCAGGCCTTTGGCAATTCCCAAGGCCAGTGCCTTCCATGGGTTGTTTGTTGGACACTGCCATGGCTGATGTCCCCTGGTGTTCCCAGGGAGGCTGCTGATTGCCAGAGGAGGCCATGAAGTTGCTGAGGGCATTGGGACACCTCCCCTATAGGGAAAGGCTGACAAAGTTGGGGCTGTTGAGCTGGAAGAAGAGAAGGTTGTGTGGAGACCTCACAGCACCTTTCCAATCTGGGAAGGGAAGTGGGAGGGCAACACTTCCCTAGGAACTGTACTGACAGGACAAGCAGTAATGGGATCAAATGGAAAGATAGTCGGGATAGTTTTGATGATGGGAAGAAGTTTTTTTTCTGTGAGGGTGGTGCTCCATGGCACAGGCTGTGCAGAGAGGCTGTGGATGCCCAATCCCTGGGAACATCCAAGGCCAGGCAGGACAGGGTCCAGAGCAACCTGCTCAGGTGGGCAGTTGCACATTTGGAACCCGATAATCTTTATGGTCCCTTCTAAGTCAAACCATTCAAGGATCTGATCATTCTATGATTGGAGCATGCCAGCATGCTCCCATCTGCCACTGCAGAGTGCCTCCGAAACTTCTGTGACATCACAACTCCCACAGTGCTCCACATGGAACATCCAGGACCTGGAAATGACCACAACACACTCATCACCTGCTGCGAGTGGTCACTTCTTACTCACTCTCTACTACATCTGTCAGTGCTGGCCTGTTCCTGTTGCCTGGACTCTTCCTGCTGCCTGGACATTTCCTCCTCCCTGCACGGAAGCATCAATCCCAGCACAATGTGCACTCCAGTCCCAGGGAAGGTACAGTGCCATTCCACGGAGGCAGGCACCCTCCGTCTGCCCAGGCCGGACAGAGCCCTGTAGGATGGTGTGGCACAGGGACCCCACTCTGAGGTTGTGCTCTCTGATGCAGCATGCCCGTGACACTGTAGAGGACATGGAAGTCGATATGGTGGTGGACATGGAAGAAATGATGGAAGTAGATGAGGAAGAGTTTATTGAAGAGATGGAAGTGGATGAGGATGACATCATTGAGGAGATGGAGGTGGATATCCAGGATGAGATCGAGGACATGGAGATTGATGCAGAAGATGAGGAAGAACCCATGATCCTGGGATGAGCATGGAGCTCCAGCAGCAGGACAGGCACGTGCTGCCCATGCTCTGCCCTCAGGCACAGTGGGTCCCCTGCCACTAAGCCGGGGCTGGGGTAGGTGGCCCCACTCAGGGAAACGGTGCCCTGTGGGGGTCCTGGATTCTGGGGACACAAGTTCCACCCCTGGCCTGCCCCACACTTGTTTTGGGCTATGCCAGCCCTGTCCCAGTGCCTGGGGTCCGGCTCCCAACCCCAGCTGGGCTCAGTGTTGGTGAAAGTGTGCCCCTGTGCCAGCGTGTGCCAGCCTGGGGGCACAAGGAACAGCGCTCAGGGCTGCACTGGACTGACCGTGCCACTTCCTTCTCTTCCAGGACTGATGGACATGCTGACCGTGGATGTGACCCTCCTGTATATATATTCTAGATGTTCTAGCTTTTCTGTAAATACGTTCTACATGTTATAGGATATCTGTAAATATGTTTTGAAGACTGTCATCTGTAGGCCCTTCTGTAAATACGTTTGGAAGATTGTTACCCTGTAGGCTCCCATGTAAATATGTTCTATAGGTTGTTGTTGTTATAAAGATTCTTATAATGAAAGACGTTCTGGAAGTCCTATGTTTTGCTGATCTGTAAATAAATTCTGCTGATTTTTGAAACCCCACTTCTCTTTGCAATTCCTTTGGGCACTGGCAGCCTTTGAGACTTGTTGTGGCTTCCACTTACTCCGGTTTCCTGAGACTGGAGATCCCTGGGGATGCTGGCACAGCCACCCTGGGGCTGAGGCTGCAAAATATATGACCAATCTCTTTTTGCATCTTTTTCAGATTATTGAAAGCAAAAGTGTAGGCAGGAAAAATACACAATTACCGTCCTCTGAAAAAACAACTCTCACTCAATCCTTTTCATCTAGTGGCAAAATTTATATTTTATTATGCCATAAGAATTTCTGTTCTTCCTAGTGATTGAGCATATGTTGTTATATTTAATTTTCAATACAAACATGAGGATAGTTCAATTCATGTGTTTAAATCTTCTAAGAATGTGGATTTTTTGGAGCAGTGTACCGTGATAGGCTTGTCACCAGCCTAGATTTTTGAGTATTACCATGTATGCAATGTCTTTTATAGATCCATTAACATACATATTACAGTCTATTCAATCATGTAACTGCAGAGTTGTTTTTTTGCTATTTTTGTTATCATTTAACAAATATTACTGGTAGGTAAGTGTCCAGACTTTTCAAATACTGTCTGGATTTTAGAAAACATGCACGTAAACTTACAGTTGTGTATCAAAATTATATTTTACTTTATCCCACTCATTTCTCTAAGCGTGTGTCTGATACTGTTTTTCACAGTAATGATATTAAGTGAAACCTTCACATTTGAAACCAGAAAAGGCTTAAAATTCTTGAAATACATAAAAATAGGTGAAGTGGGGCTTGCAAAAACTGATGAAAAACTTTAAAAAAAAAAATCTGGTGTTACTTAAGTTTAATTTCGCTGTATAATCCCTAATTTCTGCAAGTCTTGCTTCTGAAAATATCACCACCATTTTTTCTTCTTTGTCTGCCTTCAAAAAGATATGTTTATTCTTCCAATGTTTCTTTTGATAGTTGACAGAGTGCTTCATATTGCCATGTTGCAAATTTTTTTCCTCTCCTATTACTGTTTCTGATCAGAAATTCTGGTTTTTACTGACACATTATTACCTTTTTCCCCTATTTTTTTATTCTATTATTTTTACTTTATTTCTCTATGACTAATTAAAGAAACATAGCTACAGAGTTTAAGCAGCTCCAGATTTGACAGCACACATTCTATTCAATCCTCCTGAGGATTTCGTGGTTCCTTCTCAGACAAACTGCCACAGGATAGGTTCTTTTATATCTGCTTGGGTTTTCCCACCTGCCCAGGTGGGAGGCTGATCAGGTTGGAACCCGATGATCTTTACGGTCCCTTCCGAGCCAAACCATTCAAGTAGCTGATCATTCTATTATTTGAGCATGCCAGCATGCTCCCATCTCCCACGGCAGAGTGGCTCTGAAACATCTGTGACATCACAGCTCCCACAGTGCTCCACATGGAATATCCAGGACCTGGAAATGACCACAACACACGACTCGCCTGCTGCAAGTGGTCACTTCTCACTCGCTCTCCAGTGCTGACCTGTTCCTGCTGCCTGGACTCTTCCTCCTCCCTGCACGGAAGCATCAATCCCAGTACAATGTGCTCTCCAGCCTCAGGGAAGGTACAGTGCCATTCCATGGAGGCAGGCACCCCCCGACTGCCCGGGCAGGACAGAGCCCTGTGGGATGGTGTGGCACAGGGACCCCACTCTGAGGTTGTGCTCTCTGATGCAGCATGCCCGAGAGACCATAGAGGACATGGAAGTGGACGTGGTGGTGGACACCGAAGAAATGATGGAAGTGGATGAAGAAGATTTTGTTGAAGAGATGGAGGTGGATGTGGATGACATCATTGAGGAGATGGAGGTTGATGTCCAGGATGAGATCGAGGACATGGAGATTGATGCAGAAGATGAGGAAGAACCCATGATCCTGGGATGAGCATGGAGCTCCAGCAGCAGGACAGGCATGTGCTGCCCACGCCCAGCCCTCAGGCACAGTGGGTCCCCTGCCACGAAGCTGGGGCTGGGGTGGGTGGCTCCACTCAGGGATATGGTGCCCTTTGGGTACCCTGGATTCTGGGGGCAGAAGGACCACCCCAGGCCTGCCCCACGCTTGTTTTGGGTCATGCTAGCCCCCTCTCAGTGCCTGGGGTCTGGCTCCCAGCCCCAGCCTGGCTCAGTGCCGGTGGCAGAGTGGCCCTGTGCCAGTGTGTGCCAGCCTGGGGGCACAAGGAACAGCCCTCAGGGCTGCACTGGACTGACCGTGCCACTTCCTTCTCTTCCAGGGCTGACGGACATGTTGACCACGGATGTGACCCCCATGTATATATGTTCCAGATGTTCTAGGTTTTCTGTAAATATGTTCTACATGTTATAGGATTTCTGTAAATATGTTTTGAAGACTGTCATCTGTAGGCCCTTCTGTAAATACGTTTGGAAGATTGTTACCCTGTAGGCTCCCATGTAAATACGTTCTATAGATTGTTGTTGTTATAAAGATTCTTATAATGAAAGACGTTCTGGAAGTCCTATGTTTTGCTGATCTGTAAATAAATTCTGCTGATTTTTGAAACCCCACTTCTCTTTGCAATTCCTTTGGGCACTGGCAGCCTTTGAGACTTGTTGTGGCTTCCACGTTGTGGATATAATTTTATAAATATTACTGATAGATAGTGTCCAGAATCCTTAAATACTGTCTGGAATTTAGAAAAAATATATGTAAGATTTTAGTCGTATATCAAGACTATATTTTACTTTTGACCCACTCATTTCTCTAAGCTTGTGCCTGATACTGTTTTTTACAGTCATTGTATTAAGTGAAACTCTCCCCTTTGAAATCAGAAATGGCTTGAAATTATTGAAACATATAAAAATAAGCCAAGTGGGGCTCGCAATCAATGATAAAATACTTTAAAAAAAAATCTGGTGTTCCTTGTGTTGAATTTAGCTATAAGTTTATCATCCCTAATCTTGCTTCTGAAAATATCAACACTATTTTTTAATATATATTTATAAAATAATAATATATATATTTATTCTTCCAAATATTCTTGTGATAGTTGACAGAGTGATTTATAATACCATATAGCACCCTTTTTTCCTCTGCTATCATTCTTTCTGATCAAAATTTCAGGTTTTAATTGACACATTATTAGCTTTTTTCCCTAATTTTTAATATATTATTTTTATTTTATTTCTCTACGACTAAATTAGGAAACATAGTTACAGAGTTTAAGCAGCTCCAGATTTGACAGTACACATTGAATCCAATCCTCCTGATGATTTGGTGGTACCTTCTCAGACAAGCTGCTTCAGGATAGGTTCATTATTTCTGCCTGGGTTTTCTATTTTTCCCTGGAGACTATGCAACCTACAGAATAATAATTCTTCCACCTTTTAAAAAAAGGGAGAACCTGCACGTGCAAAAGTTCTTGTTGAATAATTAGAAAATATAAGCAGTCAGTAAAAGAAAAAAAACCCAATACTATTGGACTCTTCTCAAAGAAGAGATGAATGCTGTGTCCTAAGCAGATTTCCCTTGATGAGCATTACTTTTTCATAGAATCATTGAATGGCTTACGTTGGAAGGGACATTAAAGGACATCTGCAACCCCCCTGCCATGAGCAGGGACACCTTCCACCACCCCAGGATGCTCAGAGCCCCATCTAACCTGGCCTTCAACACTGCCAGGGAGGAGGCACCTCTGCTCTTGGGTGGTGTCTTCTATTGCTGCCATGAGCAATTGTACTGTTTGCAATATTATTTTGGCATGCTGCAATCCAGGACACAATACCCAAAAGCTTTTTTAGAGAGCCTGGGAAAACATCTCCAGCTTCTGCATCACCTGCACCAGAAAACATCCCAGGAAATGCTTACAGAAAGTCAGGCAGTTCTAATTCATGCTACAGAAATATTGGGGTTTTAAGTCTTATGCAACTTTTTGAGTTGTGTAGAAATTTGATGAATTTTTAAAATAAATGTCATCTCTCCCCTTCCTGTGGAGATCTCCTTCAAGTTAACAGAAATTATAAACATGGACTGTTGAGCCTGCTGGACCAGCCATGTTCCATACCATTGGAAGAAAATAGTGCTTCTACTTTATAATCAGTGCACAGGAATTATAGCAGTAAGAGGTGTTTTTAGAGAAAGGTTTCTAGCTCTTCTTCCAAAAGAGCTGACAAGTCTGTTCTGGTGGTAAAAGCAAGTTCAGCAAAGGTAAATATGGATCTCATCTGCCATGGCTTGCTTTCCAGAGGAGAAAGTTGTTCGCAGTGTAATGCTGTCTGCACAACCTCATAGTACTTTGTGAATATCTGTAACATGCATCGTGTGTAAAATTATCACTTCTTGAAAAACTCTCATGGAAGCCTTTGCTGGCATATTTGGGTCACCTCACACACTTCAGTATTTGATATTTGCAGCACCTTATTTCCTTTTGTCAGTTACTGTGATTCTTCTTGTACCTCGTTAAAAAAAATTAGTTTTCGTTCTTTATATATTCCTTTCAAAGAAAAGAAATTCTTCTCCAAAGACTGTATATTTATTTTTTTACCAAATAGTCTACGGTGTTGTCTCTTTGGTGTTATTAGAAGCGAGGTTAGGTTGGATCCAACAAATGAATGTACACAGTGATGTGCTGTGTGAGCACTCTGCAGTGATCACTGGCTCTTGTCCAGTGCATATGTTACTTATATATGTATATATTTGTATCTATAAATAGATAAATTTGTATATTTTGCATATATATGCAAAGGCTTTGATGGCCTGGGAAAAGGAAAAAGAAATAAAGAGGCAGAACTTCTAGCACTCTCAGCTTGACCAAGTCTATCAGAACTCCAAGCAAGCTGAATAGTTCAGATCAATAAGCATGACTTTTTGGTTTCATTTTTTAACACAGTTCTTTAAGTTCGATTCTATGTTTCTTTCTTTTCTTGATGATGTCATTGCTGTTGAATTTTTTCTCTTTTTGTATCTGTAATTAGCTGTTTAAATTGTGCTCCTAAATAGAGACAACAGAATTGCTTTTACTTGTGTGCCTGGCTGCAGATTTGCCCTTCCCATCTTCACAGATTACATTGAAGTGTGCCTCCTGTTGGAATTGGCATTAAAATATCATTTTACAAATCAATGGAAATGAATGAGTACTCAATCTTTAGTCATAGCAATTTGACATTCCTTTTCTTAATGTTTCATATCCTAAACAAGGATTTTAAAAGGCACGTGGTTGTTTCCTGGCAGCCAGTTAAAAGAGGGCTGACCTAGAAGTATTTACAATTGTGTTTTGGATTGCAGCTGGGAATAATCCAAGAGACTGCTTGTTTTCAGGTGTATGCAGAAAGGGTCAAAATGATCTGATACAAGGAAATTAGAAATACATTTTCGTTTCACTTTGCCCCTTCCAAAAAAATTTATACTCAATTTGGTATACCAGAACTTAATAGCTATGCTGTATTTTTTAGAAGAATGAATCTTTTCAATTATGTCTTCAATTAAGTTACCTCCCCTAAATCCAGCATACTTTTTAAAATTTGTGTTTTATTTTGGAAACAAAGCACTGAACCACAGCATCTCCCATTACAATTCAGAACAACACTTGAGAAAAGAAAAGCTTAATGAATTCGTTTGAACACTCAGTTTTTGATTGTGCCATACACAAAGGGAGGCCTTAACTTCACTACCACATGTGAGTAAAGTGAATGGTGCACTAATTTGTTTGTCAGCTTGGACAATCAGTCTGGAAACTGGCTTCTTTAGATAGCCAGGTGATATGTAATGTCCTGATACCTGGCAACTATATAGATCTTCCTTCAGACAACTTTTGGATAAATATCCAAAGACTTTCAATTCTATTAGCAATAGTACACTTGAATACCTGGGTTCTTGTTAAGCTTGATTTATTGCATACTTAATACTTCTATTTATCAAAAAATGCCACAGAAAGTAATGACTGTGAGCTAATGTCTCTCCAAAATTTGTCCTTTTTCTCTATTTTTCTTTCCAAATTTCTAAATTATGTGGTTCCTCTAAAGAGCATCAACCAACATTTTACATTTTCATAAGGTAAAATTTCGAGTAGTAAGAAGGTGGCCAAACCCACATGAGACATATCATGAAGTTCACTGCCCAAATGAATTACTCGAAAGACTTGGCTGTGATAATTTCACTTCATCTCACTTTCACTACATCTAGTCATCCAAGCTTCTTCTGTGCTTGGGAGGGTATCTATCTGCAGAGGATATTCTGCTTCACCTACAGTTGCTACACTAAAAAGAGTACCAGTCCCCCTTGAGCAAAAAGGATGATTTGACCAGGTGTTACTTAACCTAATGACTAGTTCTGACCACAAGTCTAGCTCTTAAACCGCTGAAATTAAACCATCTCATTTCTACCTCCTGCTTGCATTAAAAATACATTGCTTTTCAACCGCATTCCCTTCTCCTTTCAGACATTGAGTGTTTTTCTGCTCTTATTATTATTATTATTTCCAAAATAAATGAGTTGACAGAAATGTTTTTCTCTATAAGTTCTTACAAGTCTTGCTATAAGACCGGAAAAACAAGAAGTTTATCTATTGTCATCTCATATTTCCTCTCGATTCTGACAACATATAAGAGAAAGAAACCACACATGGCACAGAAAACTTTAAATATTCTCTTTGATAGAAAGAAGTTGAAGAATATTGGGACAGATTAAGAAATGATGAAGCCAAGTTAATATGACATTTTTTTATAGATTTCAAGATATTGGAATGAACTGAGAAGTCTATCACGCAGCAGAAATTGTATCGCAAGTAACTAGACATCTTAATTGATTTTCAAGGGTACTTTATTGAATGTGTTTGACAAAACATTAAGTGTTTCCCACTTGTTTGTAGGTCGTTTTCCTCACCTGAGTACAAAAGAAATAAAATCCCCACCCTTTCAAACCAAACAAACAGAGAGCAATCTGCACAGCTTTTGGGTCCCTGAATCAATTTATTTCTATGGTATTTTCTTACCTCATAATATTTAATAGCTATCACTATCTTTATATGTCGTTTTATGAAAGAAAAGAATCCACAGTTAAGGAAAAACTCTCCTGGATCTGTGGCTAGTTTGCAATTCACTTCAGATGGTATAATGAAGTCAGAAATAAATCGGAGGTTGTTGGAGAGGACATGAGGACACAAAAAAATAACAAAACATAACACAGAAAAACCCCTAAACCTTTATATACTGAAACTACTTTCATCTGCAAGGGAATCTTTATGGTAGCAGCAGAAGTGATTTGGCATTTGAGAGAGGTACAGAGTATTGCATTTGAAATCTTTAAAAACTTGTGTGCATCCTGTTTGAGTCGATTCAGATCTTCAGAAAGTCACTTCTGATTTTGGCAACTGCAGTCAACATGTGACACAAGCTGCAGTCATGTTCCTTTCTGACAAGAAAGATTTTCTAGCCAGGATGTTGTCAAGGGGTTTCTTGGTTGGTTGTGTGGGGTTTTTTGCTTGTTTGGTTGGCGTTTTTTCCCCCCATTTTTATCTATTTAAAGAGATATTTGGGCTAAATTCAGAAAAAAATTTGAACACTTCCAGAATTAAATCATAATTATCATTGTACCTTGACTTAATAGACAGGTAAGAAGATTTCCTGTTGAAAGAAGTTAATATTTTTACTCTGAATAGAAAAAAAATTGATGATTTATTAAACTTTGCATTGTGAATTATGTCTTATTATTTATGCCTTATATTTTGGTCTATACTTTTAAGGTTGTATTCTGTGCATAAAGCACTGGTGGGGACAATGAGAACATTTGGCGTTGGAAAATGGAATATGTGAATAGGAATGGGCTGCCTTTGAGGAAAAAGAATGATTGTTCTTACTCTTTTTATTTTCATTTTTTTTACAGTGGGCAATAAACCTTGAAATGTCTGTGTGTTTGGGGGATTGGAATATATTTAGACACATGATAGTGAGTATATTTTGGCTTTGTGTAATTAGGACTCCTTGGAAAGATACCTGTGAGAATGCACAATTTTAAACAAAGGTTTGATGTGCTATAAATATGTTACTATTTTGGACGATATTCAGCATGTTACTCATTTTGTTCTGGCAGAATTTGAGGAATGTGGAGACATAAATGCTACAAATTCCTCATACTGTTTCATAAATTGCTTAACACTCCCAGAATTAATATTTTGATTGTCTTCAAGATAAAAAGCAATTAATGCTGAATCTTATAAATTATTTAAGTATTACTTACCCCCTCTTTAATTTCAGTTTCATCAATTTACTGTGTTTTAAAGCTCCTTTTAATCATGTTACATGTTGTTACAGAGGGAGAATTCACAATGATTACAAAGTTTCATGTCTACAGTAATTTCAGTTTCCTTGCCTTCATAAATAGTTGCTTTCTATCAAAGATGGTGTGATATGAGAATTCCTGTAAGAATCCTTTAAATATTTGAAATTTATGTCCATGTCTTCCAAGGTGGGAGCTCAGGCCAGGCAGGAGGCCACTGAAGCGACAGAGCAGGGAGCTGTGAGACAGAGCCCAGAGACAAGGCCTAAGAAAGGCCTCTGTGCTCCAGACCAAGACAGGCCCTCTCACAGCCCTAGAAACTTGAAAGTGTTTTGATTTTATCCTTGAGGAGGTGACAAAATAAAAACCAAAGGCATTCTGCAAACCTGGCTCTTTCCCAGGCCTGCTCCCACACTCCCAGCACCACGGCCTGCAGGCTGCAGAGCCTGGGCACTGCCCACAAGCTGCCCACAGGAACACTGAGATATGGCAGCAGATTGCTCAGCTTCCCTTTCCAGAAACAGAACCATCTTCTTCCTTTACCATCATAAGGAAAATTCAACCTCTACAACTTCCAAAGATCACTCCTACACATCACAGATCAGAAATGTTATGCTGGACTTCCTCCACCAGAAACATCCCCACTGTCCAACAAGGCATTCCAGGGGCATCATCAAACCCTCCACACACACTGCACACACACACAGCATCATCAGCTTTGAGTCTCTGCAATTCAGGCTGCCTGCACTGCTCCTAGTCCTTTTCTCCTCCTCTCTCCATAATTTTGGGAAGTGCAGAGCTGCCAGGCCTTTGGCAATTCCCAAGGCCAGTGCCTTCCATGGGTTGTTTGTTGGACACTGCCATGGCTGATGTCCCCCGGTGTTCCCAGGGTAGCTGCTGATTGCCAGAGGAGGCCATGAAGTTGCTGAGGGCATTGGGACACCTCCCCTATAGGGAAAGGCTGACAAAGTTGGGGCTGTTGAGCTGGGAGAAGAGAAGGTTGTGTGGAGACCTCAGAGCACCTTTCCAATCGGGGAAGGGAAGTAGGAGGGCAACACTTCCCTAGGAACTGTAGTGACAGGACAAGCAGTAACCTGCTCAGGTGGGCAGTTGCACATTTGGAACCCGATAATCTTTATGGTCCCTTCTAAGTCAAACCATTCAAGGATCCGATCATTCTATGATTGGAGCATGCCAGCATGCTCCCATCTGCCACTGCAGAGTGGCTCTGAAAGTTCTGTGACATCACAGCTCTCACAGTGCTCCACATGGAACGTCCAGGACCTGGAAATGACCACAACACACTCGTCGCCTGCTGCGAGCGGCCTCTACCTAGTCACTCTCCACTACGTCCGTCAGTGCTGACCTGTTCCTGCTGCCTGGACTCTTCCTGCTGCCTGGACTCTTCTTCCTCCCTACACAGAAGCATCAATCCCAGCAGAATGTGCTCTCCAGTCCCAGGGAAGGTACAGTGCCATTCCACAAAGGCAGGCATCCCACCACTGCCCGGGCAGGACAAAGCCTTGTGGGATGGTGTGGCACAGGGACCCCACTCTGAGGTTGTGCTCTCTGATGCAGCGTGCCCGACACAGCACAGAGGACATGGAAGTGGATGTGGTGGTGGACACCGAAGAAATGATGGAAGTGGATGAAGAAGATTTTGTTGAAGAGATGGAGGTGGATGTGGATGACATCATTGAGGAGATGGAGGTTGATGTCCAGGATGAGGTCGAGGACATGGAGATTGATGCGGTAGATGAGGAAGAACCCATGATCCTGGGATGAGCATGGAGCTCCAGCAGCAGGACAGGCACGTGCTGCCCATGCCCAGCCCTCAGGCACACTGGGGCCCCTGCCACCAAGCTGGGGCTGGGGTGGGTGGCCCCACTCAGGGATATGGTGCGTTTAGGGGACCCTGGATTCTGCGGGCACAAGCACCACCCCCAGCCTGCCCCGCGATTGTTTTGGGCCACGCCAGCCCTGTCCCAGCGCCTGGGGTCCGGCTCCCTGCACCAACTGGGCTCAGGGCTGGTGGCAGAGTGGCCCTGTGCCAGCGTGTGCCAGCCTGGGGGCACAGGAAACAGCCCTCAGGGCTGCACTGGACTGACCGTGCCACTTCCTTCTCTTCCAGGACTGACGGACATGTTGACCACAGATGTGACCCCCCCATATATATATTTTCCAGATGTTCTAGGTTTTCTGTAAATATGTTCTCCATGTTATAGGAGTTTTGTAAATATGTTTTGAAGATTGTCATCTGTAGGCCCTTCTGTAAATACGTTTGGAAGATTGTTACCCTGTAGGCTCCCATGTAAATACGTTTTATAGATTGTTGTTGTTATAAAGATTCTTATAATGAAAGACTTTCTGGAAGTCCTATGTTTTGCTGATCTGTAAATAAATTCTGCTGATTTTTGAAACCCCACTTCTCTTTGCAATTCCTTTGGGCACTGGCAGCCTTTGAGACTTGTTGTGGCTTCCACTTACTCCGGGTTCCTGAGGCTGGAGATCCCTGGGGATGCTGGCCCAGCCACCCTGGGGCTGGGGGGCCAAAATATATGACCAATCACTTTTTGCATCGTTTTCAGATTATTGAAAGCAAAAGTGTAGGCAGGAAAAATACACAATTACTGTCCTCTAAAAACACAATCCTCATTCAATTTTTTTCATCTAGTGACAAACTTTATATTTGATTATGCCATAAGAATTTCTGTTATTCATAGTAATTGAGCATACATTTTTATATTTAATTTTCAATACAAATATGAGAATAGTTCATATGTTTAAATCTTCTACATATGTGAATTTTTTTGAGGAGTGTACAATGACAGACTTGTCACCAGCTTAGATTTTTGAGTATTAACATGTATATAATGTCTTTTATAGATCCATTAATGTACACATTACAGTTTATTCAATCATGTAATTATAAGGTTGTTTTTTTGCTGTTTTTGTTATCATTTAATAAATATTACTAAGAGATAGTGTCCAGACTCTTCAAATACTCTCTGGATTTTAGAAAACATACATGTAAACTCTTAGTAGTGTTTCAAGACTATATTTTACTTTTATCTCGATCATTTTCTAAGCATGTGATACTGTTTTCCACGGTAATGATATTAAGTGAAACTTTCACCTTTGAAATCAGAAAAGGCTTAAAATTATAGAAATACATAAAAAGAGGTGAAGTGGGGTTTGCAATAACAGATAAAAACATTAAAAAAAATCTGGTGTTCCTTGGGTTTAATTTAACTATAAGTTTATCATTCTTAATTTCAGGAAGTCTTGCTTCTGAAAATATCACCACCATTTTTTCTTTGTCTGCTTTCAAAAAATATATGTTTATTCTTCCAATGTTTCTTTTGATAGTTGACAGAGTGCTTTATATTACCATGTAGCACATTTTTTTCCTCTCCTCTCATTGTTTCTGATCAAGAATTCTGGTTTTAACTGACACATTACTAGCTTTTTTCCCCTAATTTTTTAATCTATTATTTTTACTTTCTTTCTCCAAGACTAATTAAGGAAACATAGTTACAGAGCTTACGCAGCTCCAGATTTGATAGTACACATTGAATCCAATCCTCCTGATGATTTGGTGGTACCTTCTCAGGCAAATTGCTTCTGGATAGGTTCATTTTATCTGCTTGGGTTTTCTATTTTTCCCTGGAGACTATGCAACCTACAGAATAGCAATTCTTCCACCTGTAAAGAAAGGGAGAACCTGTACATGGCAATGTTCTTATTAAATATTTAGAAAAATTAGGAGTCCGAAAAACAGCAAAACAGCACTATTGGGCTCTCTTTTCTCAATGAACAGATGAATGCTGTGTCTTAAGCAGATATCTGTTGATGAGCATTACTTTTTCATAGAATCACTGAATCATAGAATGGCTTTGGTTGGTAGGGACATTAAAGGACATCTGCAACCCCCCTGCCATGAGCAGGGACACCTTCCACCACCCCAGGATGCTCAGAGCCCCATCCAACCCGGCCTTCAACACTGCCAGGGATGAGGCACCTCTGCTCTTGCGTGGTGTCTTCTATTTCTGTCATGAACGATTTTACTATTAGCAATATTATTTTGGCATGCTGCAATCCAGGACACAATACCCAAATGGTTTTTTAGAGAGCCTGGGAAAACATCTCCAGCTTCTGCATCACCTGCTCCAGAAAACATCCCAGGAAATGCTTACAGAAACTCAGGCAGTTCTAATTCATGCTACAGAAATATTGGGGTTTTCAGTCTTATGCAACTTTTTGAATTGCGTAACAATTTTTTTAATTTTTAAGCAAGCGTCATCTCTCCCCTTCTGTGGAGATCTCCTTCAAGTTAACACAAACTATAAACACGGACTGTTGAGCCTGCTGGACCAGCCATGTTCCATACCATTGGAAGAAAATAGTGCTTCTACTTTATAATCAGTGCACAGGAATTATAGCAGTAAGAGGTGTTTTTAGAGAAAGGTTTCTAGCTCTTCTTCCAAAAGAGCTGACAAGTCTGTTCTGGTGGTAAAAGCAAGTTCAGCAAAGGTAAATATGGATCTCATCTGCCATGGCTTGCTTTCCAGAGGAGGAAGTTGTTCGCAGTGTAATGCTGTCTGCACAACCTCATAGTACTTTGTGAATATCTGTAAAATGCATCGTGTGTAAAATTATCACTTCTTGAAAAACTCTCATGGAAGCCTTTGCTGGCATATTTGGGTCACCTCAAACACATCAGCATTTGATATTTGCAGCAACTTATTTCCTTTTATCAGTTACTGTGATTCTTCTTGTACCTTGTTAAAAAAAATTAGTTTTCTTTCTTTATATATTCCTTTGAAAAAAAGAAATTCCTCTCCAAAGCCTGTATATTTATTTTTTTACCAAATAGTCTATGATGTTGTCTCTTTGGTATTATTAGAAGCCAGGTCAGGTTTGAATCCCACAAATGAATGCAGATGAAAAAATAAAAAGCAAAGGCTTTCTGCACACCTCCCTCCTTCCCTGGCCTACTCCTACAGTCTCAGCACCATGGCCTGCAACCTGCCGAGCCTGGTCACTGCCCACAAGCTACTCACAGTGAAACACTGAGATATGGCAGCAGATTGCTTGGCTTCCCTTTCCAGAAACTGAACTATCTTCTTCCTTTACCATCATAAGGAAAATTCAACCTCTACCAATTTCAAAGATCATTTCTATACGTCACAGATCAGAAATGTTATGCTAGACTTCCTCCACCAGAAACATCCCCACTGCCCAACAAGGCATTCCAGGGGCATCATCAAACCTTCCACACACACTGCACACACACACAGCATCATCAGCTTTGCGTCTCAGCCATTCAGGCTGCCTGCACTGCTCCTGGTCCTTTTCTCCTCCTCTCTCCATAATTTTGGGAAGTGCAGAGCTGCCAGGCCTTTGGCAATTCCCAAGGCCAGTGCCTTCCATGGGTTGTTTGTTGGACACTGCCATGGCTGATGTCCCCCGGTGTTCCCAGGGAAGCTGTTGATTGCCAGAGGAGGCCATGAAGTTGCTGAGGACATTGGGACACCTCCCCTATAGGGAAAGGCTGACAAAGTTGGGGCTGTTGAGCTGGAAGAAGGGAAGGTTGTGTGGAGACCTCACAGCACCTTCCCAATCTCTGAAAGGAAGCGGGAGAGCGACACTTCCCTAGGAACTGTACTGACAGGACAAGCAGTAATGGGATCAAATGGAAAGATAGTCGGGGTAGTTTTGATGATGGGAAGAAGTTTTTTCTGTGAGGGTGGTCCCTGGCACAGGCCGTGCAGGGAGAGTGTGGAAACCCCATCCCTGGGAACATCCAAGGCCAGGCAGGACAGGGTCCAGAGCAATCTGCTCACGTGGGAGGTTGCACATTTGGAACCAGATAATATTTACGGTCCCTTCCGTGTCAAACCATTCAAGTAGCTGATCATTCTACGATTCGAGCATGCCAGCAAGCTCCCATCTCCCACTGCAGAGTGCCTCCGAAACTTCTGTGACATCACAGCTCCCACTGTGTCCTACATGGAACATCCAGGACCTGGAAGTGACCACAACACACTCTTCACCTGCTGTGAGCGGTCACTACTTACTCACTCTCCACTACGTCTGTCAGTGCTGGCCTGTTCCTGCTGCCTGGATTGTTCCTGCTGCCTGGACTGTTCCTGCTGCCTGGACTCTTCCTCCTCCCTACACAGAAGCATCAATCCCAGCAGAATGTGCACTCCAGGCCGAGGGAAGGTACAGTGCCATTCCACGGAGGCAGGCACCCCACGACTGCCTGGGAAGGACAGAGCCCTGTGGGATGGTGTGGCATGGGGCCTCCACTCTGAGGTTGTGCTCTCTGATGCAGCCTGCTCGAGACACCGTAGAGGACATGGAAGTGGATGTGGTGGTGGACACCGAAGAAATGATGGAAGTGGATGAGGAAGAGTTTGTTGAAGAGATGGAAGTGGATGAGGATGACATCATTGAGGAGATGGAGGTTGATGTCCAGGATGAGATCGAGGACATGGAGATTGATGCAGAAGATGAGGAAGAACCCATGATCCTGGGATGAGCATGCAGCTCCAGCAGCAGGACAGGCATGTGCTGCCCATGCTCAGCCCTCGGCCACAGTGGGTCCCCTGCCACCAAGCTGGGGCTGGGGTGGGTGGCCCCACTCAGGGATATGGTGCGTTTTAGAGGACCCTGGATTCTGCGGGCACAAGCACCACCCCCACCCTGCCCCACGCTTGTTTTGGGCTACGCCAGCTCCGTCCCAGCGCCTGGGGTCTGGCTCCCAGCCCCAGCCGGGCTCAGTGCCGGTGGCAGAGTGGCCCTGTGCCAGCATGTGCCAGCCCGAGAGCACAGGGAACAGCGCTCAGGGCTGCACTGGACTGACCGTGCCACTTCCTTCTCTTCCAGGACTGACGGACATGTTGACCATGGATGTGTCCCCCATGTATATATATTGTAGTTGTTCTAGGTTTTCTGTATATATGTTCCACATGTTATAGGAATTTTGTAAATATGTTTTGAAGACTGTCATCTGTAGGCCCTTCTGTAAATACGTTTGGAAGATTGTTACCCTGTAGGCTCCCATGTAAATACGTTCTATAGATTGTTGTTGTTATAAAGATTCTTATAATGAAAGATGTTCTGGAAGTCCTATGTTTTGCTGATCTGTAAATAAATTCTGCTGATTTTTGAAACCCCACTTCTCTTTGCAATTCCTTTGGGCACTGGCAGCCTTTGAGACTTGTTGTGGCTTCCACTTACTCCAGGTTCCTGAGGCTGGAGATCCCTGGGGATGCTGGCCCAGCCACCCTGGGGCTGGGGGTCCAAAATATATGACCAATCTCTTTTTGCATCTTTTTCAGATTATTGAAAGCAAAAGTGTAGGCAGGAAAAATACGCAATTACTGTCCTCTAAAAACACAATCCTCGATCAATTTTTTTCATCTAGTGACAAACTTTATATTTGATTATGCCATAAGAATTTGTGTTTTTCATAGTGGTTGGGCATTCTTTCTCTACGTTATGTTTTCAATAGAAATATGAGGATAGTTCAATTCATGTGTTTAAATCTTCTAAGAATATGAACTTGTTGGTGCAGTGTACCATGATAAACTTGTCACCAGCTTAAATTTTTGAGTATTAACATGTATGTAATGTCTTTTATAGATCCATGAAAATGCACATTACAGTCTATTCAATCATGTAATTGAAGAGTTGGTTTTTTTGCTGGTTTTGTTATCATTTTAAAAACATTACTGACACCTAAGTAGCCAGACTTTTCAAATACTGTCTGGGTTTTAGAAAACATATATGTAAACTTTCAGTCATGTATCAAGACTATATTTTAATTTTTTCACAATCATTTCTGTAATTGTATGCCGGATACTGGTTTTCACAGTCATTTTATTAAATGAAACATTCATCTTTGAAATCAGAAAAGGCTTGAAATTATTGAAATACATAAAAATAGGTGAAGTGGGGCTTGCAATAACTGATAAAGAACTTTTAAAAAATCTGGTGCTACTTGGGTTAAATTGAGCTATAAGTTTATCATCCCTAATTTCAGGAAGTCTTGCTTCCGAAAATAACACCACTGTTTTTTCTTCTTTGTCTGATTTCAGAAAATATATGTTTCTTCTTCCAATATTTCTTTTGCTAGTTGAGAGATGGCTTTATATTACCATGTAGCACATTTTTTCCCCTTCTCTCATTGTTTCTGATCAAGAATTCTGGTTTTAACCAACACATTATTAGAATTTTTTCCTTAATTATTTAATATATTATTTTTACTTTATTTCTCTACGACTATTTAAAGAAACATATTTACAGAGTTTAAGCAGCTCCAGATTTGACAGTACACATTCCATCCAATCCTCCTGAGGAACTGGTGGTACCTTCTCAGACAAACTGCTTCAGGATAGGTTCTTTTATATCTACTTGGGTTTTCCCACCTGCTCAGGTTGGAACCAGATGACCTTAACAGTCCCTTCCAAGCCAAACCATTCAAGGATCTGATCATTCTACGATTCGAGCATGCCAGCAAGCTCCCATCTCCCACTGCAGAGTGGCTCTGAAAGTTCTGTGACATCACAGCTATCACAGTGTCCCACCTGGAACATCCAGGACCTGGAAATGACCACAACACACTCATCACCTGCTGCGGGAGGTCACTACCCACTCACTCTCCACTACGTCCGTCAGTGCTGGCCTGTTCCTGCTGCCTGGACTGTTCCTGCTGCCTGGACTCTTCCTCCTCCCTGCACGGAAGCATCAATTCCAGCAGAATGTGCTCTCCAGTCCCAGGGAAGGTACAGTGCCATTCCATGAAGGCAGGCACCGTGCGACTGCCTGGGCAGGACAGAGCCCTGTGGGATGGTGTGGCACAGGGACCCCACTCTGAGGTTGTGCTCTCTGATGCAGCATGCCCGAGACACTGTAGAGGACATGGAAGTGGATGTGGTGGTGGACACCTGTGGAAGGTTGGGGGGGGGAGCAGGGGGCAAGAGGAATTTTTTCCCATTCTGTTGCTAAGCAACTAATGACCGATCTTTAAGGGCCATCTACGCTCACAAAGGAGACAAAGCCTTTGGCTGCCAGGTGGGGGGAACTAGAGATTGGAGATTTGATAACAGCACACTCACTCGCCCGGAGTTCTTGGAGGAGGGAGCACGGGGAAAAGGCAGCTCTGCTTTTTTGGCTGCAACTGCAGAAAAGGCCCGGTCTTGCACTAGGTTTTCTCTGCCTGCTGGGTGAGTCCTTGCTTTGGGGGGAAGGTCACGGGACTCCGATCCTCTCGTCCCCTCCGGGAGGGCATCTACCAGCCGCGCCACCGCGGAGCGGGACCCCCTGCCTGCCACCACCCCGCAGCCTGCCTGCCGCTGCCCCGCGCCCTGCCTGCCCCAACTGCGGAGTTTCCTGCCGCCTCCTCTGCCGGCTCGCCCCGGTGAGCTGACCCGGCTGCTCCATCTCCCGGCTCTGGGCTCTCTGCTGCGCCCCGTCCATCTGCACTCCACCTCGCTCCAGCCGTCCGCCATTACACGCGGCACAGATCCAACCCCGCGCCACAGCGCCATCTGCAGCTTCCCGGGAGTCATCGCACCTGCCCTGCTGGTCTGGGAGCCCAACAGCGCCCCTGCTGGCCGTGACCGTGACTGCACCAAACGGGAAAGTGCCTGACAAACCCAGGGACATTTGCCACTAAGTTTTGTTTGGTTTTGTTTACTGTTTTTTTACCTTGTTTACTGTTTCTTTGTTACTGATTGTTTACCTCATTATAGATACTAGTAAAAAACTCTTATTCCTTTTCCCATACCTTTGCCTGAGAACCCTTAATTTTAAAGTTATAATAATTCGGAGGGAAGGGGATTCACATTCTCTGTTCTAAGGAAGGTTCCCACCTTCCTTAGCAGACACCTGTCTATCAAACGAAGACAGATTTTGGCGCCCAACGTGGGGCTCGAGGGCATAGAGAAAAAGGTGCAAAAGGAATAAAAGTTTCTGGGAGACCCATTTTTTAGTGCGCCGAACATAGAAACCTCATTAAGTGGCACCATGTGGTCTAAGATACCTTGGTTTGGCTGGCACATTCTCGTGGCCACATTTTTCCCATTTGCAGCTCCCTGTCTAAAGATGGGTCTTATGACTAATGTCGTGGTGGTTGTTATCCAGTTCTCACAATGGGTCAATAAGATGAGAAATTTATGGATTTTTCATGTCCTTTGGACGGCGGGCACTTGGTTACAGGGCTTTAACACCGTGAGTACATGCTTTTGGAGTCTGTTTGGTAATGGTACCTTTTGTGAGGAGATGACACCAGGGGGAACTTTTTCTCAATCCTTCACCCCTTTCTTTGGGCCTGCCCTACCAGGGCTCAGAGGGTTCATATACTCTCTAAATGCTAATGACATTGTACAGTGGTTGGCGTTGCTGATAGGTCTAGTCCTCTTTATATTCCGAGAAAGGGGGAGACTGCCCTGGGAAACCACTCTAACAGCTGCCCCAGGGAATAGGAATGCGGCTCCAGAGACTAGGGATGTTGCCACAGAAACTAGGGATGTTGCCACAGAGACTAGGGGTGCAGTCCCAGAGACTAGGGATGTTGCTACAGAGACCGAGGCTGTCCCAGAGCCTGAGAGTACGCCCAAACCTGACCCTGTCCCTGAGCCTGACCCTGCCCCACGGTCTGACCCAGTCCAACAGCCGGCCCCAGAAATGAACCAACCAAATTGGATGGAGGTAATGGAGGAAAAGATACGTCAGGTGTTGAGGGAATACACTTCCTCAGCTGGTGAGAAGCCCTCTCCTTGCCCTACAGGGGAAGAGGTGGATGGTGCAGCAGCGGAACCCACGGACATTACAACCGTCCAGGTTCCAGCTGAATCGCAAGGGCAGTCACAGCCAGCAGCAGTTGCCCCTGTGCAGCGGAGGAAGTATAAGACCAAATCAGTACGCCCAGTTAATGATGATGGGGAACCAGGGCCCTCACAACCAGCAGGGGAGCCTGAGCCTATAATCATCACTGAGTCCCTATCGTACGACACTATCCGTAGTCTGCACAATGACATTGTGCGGCGGAAGGGCGAGGCTTTCTCAACCTGGTTGCTTCGGGTTTGGGACCGCATGGGCCCAGGCATGCAGGTGGATGGTGGCGAGGCCAGGAATTTGGGATCCGTGGCCCTGGACGCAGGTGTTGACAAGGTGTTCGTGAGGGAGGCAGGACCCATTTCTCTCTGGGAGAGGCTTTTAATGAGTGTAAGAGAAAGGTTTGTTCACAAAGACAGAATGCAGGAGAACTACCGTAGATTGCCCTGGAAGACCGTTGAGGAAGCGATCCAACGGCTGAGAGAAGTGGCAGTACAGGAGGTGCTTTTTGGGAGGGACGGACAGCACGAAAATGATCCTGACAAGGTCAGGTGCACAGGGCAAATGTTGTGGAACCTGGCAAGTCTAGGACCAACCCAATATGTCACCTACATTGCAATGATTAATCCTGATGACAACCGTGAGACAGTGGGCTCTGTAGCTGACAAGCTCAGGCATTATGCAAGTGTGGTCAATGGCCCAATGCAGGCTCAGGTCTCTGCTGTGGTTAAGGAGTTGAAGGAGGAGATGAAGGAGATGAGGAAGGAGATCAGGGATGAGATCAGGGAGGAGGTGAGGAAAAACAGTGTGGCACCAGTGAGAGTCACAGGCCCCAACACCAGAGCCCGACGTCCCCCCGCTAGAGAGAGAGGGTACACCCCACGAGCTGAGTTGTGGTTCTTTCTGAATGACCATGGGGAAGACATGAATAGGTGGGATGGGAAGCCCACCTCTGTCCTGGCAGAACGGGTGCGCCAGCTTAAGGAGGGCAACGCTAGCCGAGGGGGTTCTGCCAGAGCCAAGGTAGCCTCAGCTTCCCGTAGCCAACCTGCTGAGTACAGCAGAAGGGAAAGTGTTGTGTCAGATTCCCTTGACGGTGGAATGTATGCCCAGGAAGGGAATGATAACCAGGGCTAGAGGGGCCCTGCCTCTAGCCAGGTAGAGGCATGGGAAAACCGTGTCTTTTGGACTGTGTGGATTCGATGGCCTGGTACATCAGAGCCACAAAAATACGAAGCATTGGTTGATACAGGTGCGCAGTGTACCCTAATGCCATCGGGACATGTTGGGGCAGAACCCATTTCTATTGCTGGGGTAACAGGGGGATCACAAGAGTTGACGCTGGTGGAAGCCGAGGTGAGCCTGACTGGGAAGGAGTGGCAGAAACATCCCATCGTGACTGGTCCAAAGGCCCCGTGTATTCTGGGCATAGATTTCCTCCGGAATGGCTATTTCAAAGACCCGAAAGGACTCCGGTGGGCTTTTGGAATAGCTGCTGTTGAGGCAGAGGGTATTAGGCAATTGAACACCTTGCCTGGACTATCAGAGAACCCTTCTGCAGTTGGACTCTTGAAGGAGGAGGAACAACGGGTACCAATTGCCACCTCGACAGTGCACCGCCGGCAGTATCGAACAAATCGAGATGCTGTGATTCCCATCCACAAGCTGATCCGTGAGCTGGAGAGCCAAGGGGTGGTCAGCAAGGCCCACTCACCCTTCAACAGCCCCATCTGGCCTGTGCGCAGATCTGATGGAGATTGGAGATTGACTGTGGACTATCGTGCCTTGAATGAGGTGACTCCACCACTGAGCGCTGCCGTGCCAGACATGCTGGAGCTCCAATATGAGCTGGAGTCCAAAGCAGCAAAGTGGTACGCCACTATTGACATTGCAAACGCATTTTTCTCCATTCCTCTGGCAGCAGAGTGCAGGCCTCAGTTTGCTTTCACCTGGAGAGGCGTGCAGTATACTTGGAACCGACTGCCCCAGGGGTGGAAGCACAGTCCCACCATCTGCCATGGACTGATCCAGGCTGCACTGGAAAAGGGTGAGGCTCCGGAACATCTGCAGTACATCGATGACATCATTGTGTGGGGGAACACAGCAGAAGAAGTGTTCGAGAAAGGAGAGAAAATCATCCAGATTCTTCTGGAAGCTGGTCTCGCCATCAAAAGGAGCAAAGTCAAGGGGCCTGCCAAAGAGATCCAGTTCCTGGGCGTGAAGTGGCAAGATGGACGGCGTCAGATCCCTACCGAGGTCATCAATAAAATCACAGCGATGTCCCCACCAACCAACAAGAAGGAGACACAAGCTTTCCTAGGCGCCATAGGCTTCTGGAGGATGCACATCCCTGAGTACAGCCAGATTGTGAGCCCTCTCTACCTGGTGACACGCAAGAAGAATGATTTCCACTGGGGCCCTGAACAACAACAAGCATTCGCCCAGATCAAGCAGGAGATTGCCCATGCGGTAGCCCTTGGCCCAGTCAGGACAGGACCAGAAGTGAAGAACGTGCTCTACTCTGCAGCCGGGGGCAATGGTCTGTCCTGGAGCCTTTGGCAGAAGGTGCCTGGTGAGACTCGAGGTCGTCCACTGGGATTCTGGAGCCGAAGCTACAGAGGGTCTGAAGCCAACTACACTCCCACAGAGAAGGAAATTCTGGCAGCCTATGAAGGTGTCCAAGCCGCTTCAGAAGTTATTGGCACGGAAGCACAACTTCTCCTCGCACCCCGACTACCGGTGCTGGGGTGGATGTTCAAGGGAAAGGTTCCCTCTACCCACCACGCCACCGATGCCACGTGGAGTAAATGGATTGCCCTCATCACGCAGCGCGCCCTTATTGGAAACCCGAATCGCCCTGGGATCTTGGAAATAATCACAAATTGGCCCGAAGGTGAAAACTTTGGTCTCACCGATGAAGAGGAGCAGGAACAGGTGACTCGTGCAGAGGAAGCTCCACCGTACAACCAACTGCCACAAGATGAAACACGCTACGCTCTCTTCACTGATGGTTCCTGTCGCATTGTGGGGGCAAATAGAAAATGGAAAGCAGCTGTATGGAGCCCCACACGGCAGGTCGCAGAAGCTACAGAAGGAGAAGGTGGATCAAGCCAACTCGCCGAACTCAAAGCCGTTCAGCTGGCCCTGGACATTGCTGAAAGAGAGAAGTGGCCAAAGCTATACCTGTACACCGATTCATGGATGGTAGCCAATGCTCTGTGGGGTTGGTTGGAAAGGTGGAAAAAGGCCAACTGGCAACGTAGAGGAAGACCAATCTGGGCTGCTGATGAATGGCGAGACATTGCCACTCGGGTAGAGAAGCTACCTGTGAAAGTCCGTCATGTGGATGCCCATGTCCCCAAGAGCCGAGCTAATGAAGAACACCGAAACAATGAACAAGTAGATCAGGCTGCAAAAATAAAGGTGTCACAGGTAGATTTAGATTGGCAGCACAAAGGAGAGTTGTTCCTAGCCCGATGGGCCCATGATGCCTCAGGCCATCAGGGCAGAGATGCCACCTATAAGTGGGCACGAGACCGAGGGGTGGATCTAACCATGGACTGTATCTCCCAGGTGATCCATAACTGTGAGACATGCGCTGCCATCAAGCAAGCCAAGCGGGTGAAACCCCTGTGGTATGGGGGAAGGTGGTCCAAATACAAGTATGGTGAGGCCTGGCAGATTGATTACATCACACTGCCTCAAACCCGCCACGGCAAGCGCTACGTGCTCACAATGGTAGAAGCCACCACGGGGTGGCTGGAGACCTACCCTGTGCCTCATGCCACTGCCCGCAACACCATCCTGGGCCTTGAAAGGCAAGTCCTTTGGAGGCATGGTACCCCTGAGAGAATTGAGTCAGACAATGGGACTCATTTCAAAAATAGCCTCATAAACACCTGGGCTAAGGAACATGGCATCGAGTGGGTGTACCACATTCCTTATCATGCACCTGCTGCTGGTAAAGTAGAGAGATGCAACGGCCTGCTCAAAACCACCTTAAAGGCTCTAGGTGGAGGGACTTTCAAAAATTGGGAACACCATCTAGCCAAGGCCACCTGGCTAGTTAACACCCGAGGCTCCACCAACAGGGCTGGCCCTGCCCAATCTGAACCCTTGCAAACAGCAGACGGGGATAAGGTTCCAGTGGTGCAAATGAGAGGCATGCTGGGAAAAACTGTTTGGATTAACTCTGCCTTGAGCAAAGACAGACCCACCCGTGGGGTAGTCTTCGCTCAGGGACCAGGGTGTACCTGGTGGGTGATGCAAGAGGATGGAAAGACACGATGCATACCTCAGGGGGACCTCAGTTGGGGTTGAACTGTCCATAACACTGTGCCTGTATGCATATCTGTATGTATATAATCAGAGTAATGCTTGTATGTATATAGTTTAAAGGTTTAAGTTCAATGTAATATGTTGGAATGGAAAAAATTCGGGGTGGATAATGTGGAAGGTTGGGGGGGGGAGCAGGGGGCAAGAGGAATTTTTTCCCATTCTGTTGCTAAGCAACTAATGACCGATCTTTAAGGGCCATCTACGCTCACAAAGGAGACAAAGCCTTTGGCTGCCAGGTGGGGGGAACTAGAGATTGGAGATTTGATAACAGCACACTCACTCGCCCGGAGTTCTTGGAGGAGGGAGCACGGGGAAAAGGCAGCTCTGCTTTTTTGGCTGCAACTGCAGAAAAGGCCCGGTCTTGCACTAGATTTTCTCTGCCTGCTGGGTGAGTCCTTGCTTTGGGGGGAAGGTCACGGGACTCCGATCCTCTCGTCCCCTCCGGGAGGGCATCTACCAGCCGCGCCACCGCGGAGCGGGACCCCCTGCCTGCCACCACCCCGCAGCCTGCCTGCCGCTGCCCCGCGCCCTGCCTGCCCCAACTGCGGAGTTTCCTGCCGCCTCCTCTGCCGGCTCGCCCCGGTGAGCTGACCCGGCTGCTCCATCTCCCGGCTCTGGGCTCTCTGCTGCGCCCCGTCCATCTGCACTCCACCTCGCTCCAGCCGTCCGCCATTACACGCGGCACAGATCCAACCCCGCGCCACAGCGCCATCTGCAGCTTCCCGGGAGTCATCGCACCTGCCCTGCTGGTCTGGGAGCCCAACAGCGCCCCTGCTGGCCGTGACCGTGACTGCACCAAACGGGAAAGTGCCTGACAAACCCAGGGACATTTGCCACTAAGTTTTGTTTGGTTTTGTTTACTGTTTTTTTACCTTGTTTACTGTTTCTTTGTTACTGATTGTTTACCTCATTATAGATACTAGTAAAAAACTCTTATTCCTTTTCCCATACCTTTGCCTGAGAACCCTTAATTTTAAAGTTATAATAATTCGGAGGGAAGGGGATTCACATTCTCTGTTCTAAGGAAGGTTCCCACCTTCCTTAGCAGACACCTGTCTATCAAACGAAGACAACACCGAAGAAATGATGGAAGTGGATGAAGAAGATTTTGTTGAAGAGATGGAGGTGGATGTGTATGACGTCATTGAGGAGATGGAGGTTGATGTCCAGGATGAAATTGAGGACATGGAGATTGATGCAGAAGATGAGGAAGAGCCCATGATCCTGGGATGAGCATGCAGCTCCAGCAGCAGGACAGGCATGTGCTGCCCATGCTCAGCCCTCGGCCACAGTGGGTCCCCTGCCACCAAGCCGGGGCTGGGGTGGGTGGCTCCACTCAGGGATATGGTGCCCTTTGGGTACCTTGGATTCTGCGGGCACAAGGACCACCCCCAGCCTGCCCCATGCTTGTTTTGGGTCATGCTAGCCCCCTCTCAGTGCCTGGGGCCTGGCTCCCACCCCCAGCCAGGCTCAGTGTTGGTGGCAGAGTGCCCCTGTGCCAGTGTGTGCCAGCCTGGGGGCACAGGGAACAGCCCTCAGGGCTGCACTGGACTGACCGTGCCACTTCCTTCTCTTCCAGGATTGACGGACATGTTGACCACAGATGTGATCCCCATGCATATATGTTCCAGATGTTCTAGGTTTTCTGTATATATGTTCCACATGTTATAGGATTTCTGTAAATATGTTTTGAAAACTGTCATCTGTAGGCCCTTCTGTAAATACGTTTGGAAGATTGTTACCCTGTAGGCTCCCATGTAAATACGTTCTATAGATTGTTGTTGTTATAAAGATTCTTATAATGAAAGATGTTCTGGAAGTCCTATGTTTTGCTGATCTGTAAATAAATTCTGCTGATTTTTGAAACCCCACTTCTCTTTGCAATTCCTTTGGGCACTGGCAGCCTTTGAGACTTGTTGTGGCTTCCATGTTGTGGATATCATTTTATAAATATTACTGATAGATAGTGTCCAGAATTTTTCAATACTGTCTGGAAGTTAGAAAAAATACATGTAAAATTTTAGTCGTATATCAAGACTATATTTTACTTTTGACCCACTCATTTCTCTAAGAGTGTGCCTGATACTGTTTTTTACAGTCATTGTATTAAGTGAAACTCTCACCTTTGAAATCAGAAATGGCTTGAAATTATTGAAACATATAAAAATAAGCCAAACGGGGCTCGCAATTACTGATAAAAAACTTTTTAAAAAAATCTGGTGTTCCTTCGTTTTAATTTAGCTGTAAGTTTATCACCCCTAACCTTGCTTCTGAAAATATCAACACTATTTTTTAATATATATTTAGAGAATAATAATATATATATTTATTCTTCCAAAGATTCTTGTGATAGTTGACAGAGTGCTTTATAATACCATATAGCACACTTTTTTCCTCTCCTATCATTCTTTCTGATCAAAATTTCTGGTTTGAATTGACACATTATTAGCTTTTTTCCTTAATTTTTAATATATTATTTTTATTTTATTTCTCTATGACTAAATTAGGAAACATAGTTACAGAGTTTAAGCAGCTCCAGATTTGACAGTACACATTCCATCCAATCCTCCTGATGAGTTGGTGGTACCTTCTCAGACAAACTGCTTGAGGATAGGTTCATTTTATCTGCCTGGGTTTTCTTTTTTTCCCTGGAGACTATGCAACCTACAGAATAATAATTCTTCCACCTTTGAAATAAAGGGAGAACCTGCACCTGCAAATGTTCTTGTTGAATAATTAGAAAATATAAACAGTCAGTAAAAGAAAAAAAAAAACAATACTATTGGACTCTTCTCAAAGAAGAGATGAATGCTGTGTCCTAAGCAGATTTCCCTTGATGAACATTACTTTTTCATAGAATCATTGAATCATAGATTGACTTAGGTTGGAAGGGACATTAAAGGACATCTGCAACCCCCCTGCCATAAGCAGGGACACCTTCCACCACCCCAGGATGCTCAGAGCCCCATCTAACCTGGCCTTCAACACTGCCAGGGATGAGGCACCTCTGCTCTTGGGTGGTGTCTTCTATTTCTGCCATGAGCAATTGTACTGTTTGCAGTATTATTTTGGCATGCTGCAATCCAGGACACAATACCCAAATGGTTTTTTAGAGAGCCTGGGAAAACATCTCCAGCTTCTGCATCACCTGCACCAGAAAACATCCCAGGAAATGCTTACAGAAAGTCAGGCAGTTCTAATTCATGCTACAGAAATATTGGGGTTTTAAGTCTTATGCAACTTTTTGAATTGTGTAGAAATTTGATGAATTTTTTAAGCAAATGTCATCTCTCCCCTTCCTGTGGAGATCTCCTTCAAGTTAATGCAAACTATAAACATGGACTGTTGAGCCTGCTGGACCAGCCATGTTCCATGCCATTGGAAGAAAATAGTGCTTCTACTTTATAATCAGTGCACAGGAATTATAGCAGTACTGGGTGTTTTTAGAGAAAGGTTTCTAGCTCTTCTTCCAAAAGAGCTGACAAGTCTGTTCTGGTGGTAAAAGCAAGTTCAGCAAAGGTAAATATGGATCTCATCTGCCATGGCTTGCTTTCCAGAGGAGAAAGTTGTTCGCAGTGTAATGCTGGCTGCACAACCTCATAGTACTTTGTGAATATCTGTAACATGCATCGTGTGTAAAATTATCACTTCTTGAAAAACTCTCATGGAAGCCTTTGCTGGCATATTTGGGTCACCTCACACACTTCAGTATTTGATATTTGCAGCACCTTATTTCCTTTTGTCAATTACTGTGATGCTTCTTGCACCTTGTCAAAAAAAAATTAGATTTCTTTCTTTATATATTCCTTTCAAAGAAAAGAAATTCTTCTCCAAAGACTGTATATTTATATTTTTACCAAATAGTCTACGGTGTTGTCTCTTTGGTGTTATTAGAAGCGAGGTTAGGTTGGATCCAACAAATGAATGTACACAGTGATGTGCTGTGTAAGCACTGTGCAGTGATCACTGGCTCTTGTCCAGCGCATATGTTACTTATATATATGTATATTTGTATCTATAAATAGATAAATTTGTATATTTTGTATATATATGCAAAGGCTTTGATGGCCTGGGAAAAGGAAAAAGAAATAAAGAGGCAGAACTTCTAGCACTCTCAGCTTGACCAAGTCTATCAGAACTCCAAGCAAGCTGAATAGTTCAGATCAATAAGCATGACTTTTTGGTTTCATTTTTTAACACAGTTCTTTAAGTTCGATTCCATGTTTCTTTTTTTTCTTGATGATGTCATTGCGGTTGAATTTTTTCTCTTTTTATATCCGTAATTAGCTGTTTAAGTTGTGCTCCTAAATAGAGACAACAGAATTGCTTTTACTTGTGTGCCTGGCTGCAGATTTGCCCTTCCCATCTTCACAAATTACATTGAAGTGTGCCTCCTGTTGGAATTGGCATTAAAATATCATTTTACAAATCAATGGAAATGAATGAGTACTCAGTCTTTAGTCATAGCAATTTGACATTCCTTTTCATAATGTTTCATATCCTAAACAAGGATTTTAAAAGGCACGTGGTTGTTTCCTGGTAGCCAGTTAAAAGAGGGCTGACCTAGAAGTATTTACAATTGTGTTTTGGATTGCAGCTGGGAATAATCCAAAAGACTGCTTGTTTTCAGGTGTATGCAGAAAGGGTCAAAATGATCTGATACAAGGAAATCAGAAATACATTTTTGTTTCACTCTGCCCCTTCCAAAAACTTTTATACTCAATTTGGTATACCAGAACTTAATAACTATGCTGTATTTTTTAGAAGAATGAATCTTTTCAATTATGTCTTCAATTTAGTTACCTCCCCTAAATCCAGCATGCTTTTTAAAATTTGTGTTTTATTTTGGAAACAAAGCACTGAACCACAGCATCTCCCATTACAATTCAGAACAACACTTGAGAAAAGAAAAGCTTAATGAATTCGTTTGAACACTCAGTTTTTGATTGTGCCATACACAAAGGGAGGCCTTAACTTCACTACCACATGTGAGTAGAGTGAATGGTGCACTAATTTGTATGTCAGCTTGGACAATCAGTCTGGAAACTGGCTTCTTTAGATAGCCAGGTGATATGTAATGTCCTGATACCTGGCAACTATATAGATCTTCCTTCAGACAACTTTTGGATAAATATACGAAGACTTTCAATTCTATTTGCAATAGTACACTTGAATACCTGGGTTCTTGTTAAGGTTCAATTAATTAATACTTAATACTTATATTTATCAAAAAATGCCACAGAAAATAATGACTGTGAGTTCATATCTCCCTAAAATTTTGTCCTTTTTCTCTATTTTTCTTTCCAAATTTCTAAATTATGTGGTTCCTCTAAAGAGCATCAACCAACATTTTACATTTTCATAAGGTAAAATTTCGAGTAGTAAGAAGGTGGCCAAACCCACATGAGACATATCATGAAGTTCACTGCCCAAATGAATTACTCGAAAGACTTGGCTGCGATAATTTTACTTCATCTCACTTTCACTACATCTAGTCATCCAAGCTTCTTCTGTGCTTGGGAGGGTATCTATCTGCAGAGGATATTCTGCTTCACCTACAGTAGGTTCCTACACTAAAAAAGGTATCTGTCCCCTTTGACCAAAAAGGATGATTTGACCTGTTGTTAGTTAACCTAATGACTAGTTCTGACCACAAGTCTAGCTCTTAAACTGCTGAAATTAAACCATTTCATATCTACCTCCTGCTTACATTAAAAATAGATTGCTTTTCAACCACATTCCCTTCTTTCAGACATTGAGTGTTTTTCTGCTCTTAGTATTATTATTATTTCCAAAATAAATGAGATGACAGAAATGTTTTCCTCTATAAGTTCTTACAAGTCTTATTATAAGACCTGAATAATAAGCATTTTTTCTATTCTCATCACATATTTCCTCTTGATTCTGACAACATATAGGAGAAAGAAACCACACATGGCACAGAAAACTTTAAATATTCTCTTTGATAGAAAGAAGTTGAAGAATATTGGGACAGATTAAGAAATGATGAAGCCAAGTTAATATGGCATTTTTGATAGATTTCAAGATATTGGAGTAAACTGAGAAGTCTATCATGCAGCAGAAATTGTTTTGCAAGTAACTAGACATCTTAATTGATTTTCAAGGGTACTTTATTGAATGTGTTTGACAAAACATTAAGTGTTTTCCACTTGTTTGTAGGTCGTTTTCCTCACTTGAGTACAAAAGAAATAAAATCCCCACCCTTTCAAACCAAACAAACAGAGAGCAATCTGCACAGCTTTTGAGTCCCTGAACCAATTTATTTCTATGGTATTTTCTTACCTCATAATATTTAATAGCTATTACTATATTTATATGTCGTTTTATGAAAAAAAAGAATCCACAGTTAAGAAAAAACTCTCCTGGATTTGTGGCTAGTTTACAATTCACTTCAGATGGTATAATGAAGTCAGAAAAAAATCAGAGGTTGTTGGAGAGGACATGAGGACACAAAAAACCAACAAAACATAACACAGAAAAATCCCTAAACCTTTATATACTGAAACTACTTTCATCTGCAAGGGAATCTTTATGGTCACAGCAGAAATGATTTGGCATTTGAGAGAGGTACAGAGTATTGCATTTGAAATCTTTAAAAACTTGTGTGCATCCTATTTGAGTTCAAATATTTTACTTCAAAAAGTCACTTCTGATTTCGGCGACTGCAGTCAACATGTGACACAAGCTGCAGTCATGTTCCTTTCTGACAAGAAAGATTTTCTAACCATGATGTTGTCAAGGTTGTGTGGGGTTTTTTGTTTGGTTGTGTGGGGTTTTTTGCTTGTTTGGTTGGGGGATTTTTTCCCCCATTTTTATCTATTTAAAGAGATATTTGGGCTAAATTCAGAAAAAAATTTGAACACTTCCAGAATTAAATCATAATTATCATTGTACCTTGATTTATTAGACAGGTAAGAAGTTTTCCTGTTGAAAGAAGTTAATATTTTTACTCTGAATATAAAAAAAAATTGATGATTTATTGAACGTTGCATCGCAAATTATGTCTTATTATTTATGCCTTATATTTTGGTTTATATTTTTAAGGCTGCATTCGGTGCATAAACATCGGAAAACATTTGGCGTTGGAAAAAGGAATATGTGAATAGGAATGGGCTGCCTTTGAGGAAAAAGAATGATTGTTCTTTTCATTTATTTATTTTTTTTTACAGCGGGCAATAAACCTTGAAATATCTGTGTGTTTGGGGGATTGGAATATATTTCGACACATGATAGTGAGTATATTTTGGCTTTGTGTAATTAGGACACCTTGGAAAGATACCTGTGAGAATGCACAATTTTAAACAAAGGTTTTGATGTGCTATAAATATGTTACTATTTTGGATGATATTCAGCATGTTACTCATTTTGTTCTGGCAGAATTTGAAGACTGTGGAGACATAAAGTGCTACAAATTCCTCATAGTCTTTCATTCATTGCCTAACACCCCATAATTCATATTTTGATTGCCTTCAAGATAAAAAGCAATACATGTTGAATCTTACAAATTATTTAAGTATTACTTACCCCTCCTTAATTTCATTTTCATCCATTTATTGTGTTTTAAAGCTCCTTTTAATCATGTTACACATTGTTACAGAGGGAGAATTCACAATGATTACAAAGTTTCATGCCTACAGTAATTTCAGTTTCCTTGCCTTCATAAATAGTTGCTTTTTATCAAAGATGGTGTGATATGAGAATTCCTGTAAGAATCCTTTAAATATTTGAAATTTATGTCCATGTCTTCCAAGGTGGGAGCTCACGCCAGGCATGAGGCCACTGAAGGGACAGAGCAGGGAGCTGTGAGACAGAGCCCAGAGACAAGGCCTAAGAAAGGCTGCGCTGCTCCAGGCCAAGACAGGCCCTCTCACAGCCCTAGAAACTTGAAAGCCTTTTGACTTTATCCTTGAGGAGGTGACAGAATAAAAACCAAAGGCATTCTGCACAACTTCATCCTTCCCTGGCCTGCTCCCACAGTCCCAGCCCCACGGCCTGCAGGCTGCAGAGCCTGGGCACTGCCCACAAGCTGCCCACAGGAACACTGAGATATGGCAGCAGATTGCTCGGCTTCCCTTTCCAGAAACGGAACCATGTTCTTCCTTTACCATCATAAGGAAAATTCAACCTCTACAACTTCCAAAGATCATTTCCACGCATCACAGATCAGAAATCCTGCCCTGGACTTCCTCCACCAGAAACATCCCCACTGCCCTGCAAGGCATTCCAGGGGCATTATCAAACCCTCCACACACACGGCACACACACCCAGGATCATCAGCTTTGCGTCTCTGCAATTCAGGCTGCCTGCACTGCTCCTGGTCCTTTTCTCCTCCTCTCTCCATAATTTTGGGAAGTGCAGAGGTGCCAGGCCTTTGGCAATTCCCAAGGCCAGTGCCTTCCATGGGTTGTTTGTTGGACACTGCCATGGCTGATGTCCCCTGGTGTTCCCAGGGAAGCTGTTGATTGTCAGAGGAGGCCATGAAGTTGCTGAGGGCATTGGGACACCTGCCCTGTGGGGCAAGGCTGACAAAGTTGGGGCTGTTGAGCTGGGAGAAGAGAAGGTTGTATGGAGACCTCAGAGCACCTTTCCAAAGAGTGAAGGGAAGCAGGAGAGAAACTCTTCTCTCGGTCTGTAGTGACAGGACAAGCAGTAGTGGGATCAAATGGAAAGGTAGTCAGGATAGTATTGATGATGGGAAGAAGTTTTTTTTCTGTGAGGGTGGTGTTCCCTGGCACAGGCTGTGCAGAGAGGCTGTGGATGCCCCATCCCTGAGAACATGCAAGGCCAGGCAGGACAGGGACCAGAGCAACCTGCTCAGGTGGGAGGTTGCTCAGTTGGAATCAGATGATCTTTACAGTCCCTTCCAAGCTAAACCATTCAGGGATCTGATCATTCTATTATTTGAGGGTGCCAGCATGCTCCCATCTCCCACTGCAGAGTGGCTCTGAAACTTCTGTGACATCACAGCTCCCATAGTGCTCCACATCGAACATCCAGGACCTGGAAATGACCACAACACTCTCTTTGCCTGCTGTGAGCGGTCACTACCCACTCACTCTCCACTACGTCCGTCAGTGCTGACCTGTTCCTGCTGCCTGGACTCTTCTTCCTCTCTGCACGGAAGCATCAATCCCAGCAGAATGTGCTCTCCAGTCCCAGGGAAGGTACAGTGCCATTCCACAAAGGCAGGCATCCCACGACTGCCGGGGCAGGACAGAGCCCTGTGGGATGGTGTGGCACAGGGACCCCACTCTGAGGTTGTGCTCTCTGATGCAGCGTGCCCGACACAGCGTAGAGGACATGGAAGTGGATGTGGTGGTGGACACTGAAGAAATGATGGAAGTGGATGAAGAAGATTTTGTTGAAGAGATGGAGGTGGATGTGGATGACATCATTGAGGAGATGGAGGTTGATGTCCAGGATGAGGTCGAGGACATGGAGATTGATGCGGTAGATGAGGAAGAACCCATGATCCTGGGATGAGCATGGAGCTCCAGCAGCAGGACAGGCACGTGCTGCCCACGCCCTGCCCACAGGCACAGTGGGTCCCCTGTCACCAAGCTGGGGCTGCGGTCGGTGGCCCCACTCAGGGATATGGTGCCCTTTGAGATCCCGGGATTCTGGGGGCACAGGCACCACCTCTGGCCTGCCCCGCACTTGTTTTGGGCTACGCCAGCCCCGTCCCAGTGCCTGGGGTCTGGCCCCCATCCCCAGCCGGGCTCAGTGCTGGTGGCAGAGTGCCTCTGTGCGAGCATGTGCCAGCCTGGGGCACCGGGAACAGCCCTCAGGGCTGCACTGGACTGACCGTGCCGCTTCCTTCTCTTCCAGGATTGACGGACATGTTGACCACAGATGTGAACCCCATGTATATATGTTCCAGACGTTCTAGGTTTTCTGTATATATGTTCTACATGTTATAGGATTTCTGTAAATATGTTTTGAAGACTGTCATCTGTAGGCCCTCCTGTAAATACGTTTGAAAGATTGTTACCCCGGAGGCTCCCATGTAAATACGTTCTATAGGTTGTTGTTGTTATAAAGATTCTTATAATGAAAGACTTTCTGGAAGTCCTATGTTTTGCTGATCTGTAAATAAATTCAGCTGATTTTTGAAAGCCCACTTCTCTTTGCAATTCCTTTGGGCACTGGCAGCCTTTGAGACTTGTTGTGGCTTCCACTTACACCAGTTTCCTGAGACTGGAGATCCCTGGGGAAGCTGGCACAGCCACCCTGGGGCTGGGGCTCCAAAATATATGACCAATCTCTTTTTGCATCTTTTTCAGATTGTAGAAAGCAAAAGTGTATGCAAGACTAATGCACAATTACTGCTCTCTAAAAAAACAATCCTCAATCAATATTTTTTGATCTAGTGGCAAACTTTATATTTGATTATGCCATAGGAATTTCTATTTTTCATAGTGGTTGAGCATGCATTTTTATAATAAATTTTCAATACAAATATGAGGATAGTTCAATTTCTGTGTTTAAATCTCCTAAGAATGTGAATTTTTTGGAGCAGTGTATAATGACAGGCTTGTCACCAGCTTAGTTTTTGAGGATGAACATGTATATAAGGTCTTTTATAGATCCATTAATGTTCACATTGCAATCCATTCTATCCTGTAATTGCAGGGTTGTTGTTTTGTTGTTATAATTTTATAAATATTACTGATAGAGAGTGTCTAGGATTTTCAAATGCTGTCTGGATTTTGAAAACAGGCATGTAAACTTTCAGTCGTGTATCAAGACTATATTTTCTTTATCCCACTCATTTTTCTAAGCATGTGCCTGACACTGATTTTCACAGGCATTTTAATAAATGAATCCTTCACCTGTGAAACCAGAAAAGGTTTGAAATTTTTGAAATACATAAAAATAGGTGAAGTGGGGCTTGCAATAACTGATAAACAACTTTAAAAAAAAAATCTGGTGTTCCTTGGGTTTAGTGTAGCTATGAGTTTATCATCCCTAATCTCAGCAAGTCTTGCTTCTGAAAATATCACCACCATTTTTTCTTCTTTGTCTACTTTAAATAATATATGTTTATTCTTCCCATGTTTCTTCCAATTGTTGACAGAATGCTTCATATTACCATGTAGCACATTTTTGTCCTCTCCTATCATTGTTTCTGATCAAAATTTCTGGTTTTAATTGACACATTATTAGCTTTTTTCCCCTACTTTTTTAATCTATTATTTTTACTTTATTTCTCTATGACTAATTAAAGAAACATACCCACAGAGTTTAAGCAGCTCCAGATTTGACAGTACACATTGAATCCAATCCTCCTGAGGATTTGGTGGTACCTTCTCAGACAAACTGCTTGAGGATAGGTTTATTTTATCTGCTTGGGTTTTCTTTTTTTCCCTGGAAACTATGCAACCTGCAGAATAATAATTCTTCCACCTGTGGAAAAGGGAGGAACTGCACGTGGCAGCTTTCTTGTTGAATTATTAGAAAATATTAGGAATCAGATAAACAACAAAACAGCACTATTGGGCTCTCTTTCTTCAATGAACTGGTGAATGCTGTGTCCTAAGGAGATTTCTGTTGTTGAGCATTACTTTTCCATAGAATCACTGAATCATAGAATGGCTTGGGTTGGAAGGGACATTAAAGGGCATCTGCAACCTCCCTGTCATGAGCAGGGACACCTTCAACCAGAGCAGGTTGATCAGAGCCCCATTCAACCCGGCCCTGAACACTGCCAGGGATGAGGCACCTCTGCTCTTGGGCGGTGTCTTCTATTGCTGCCATGAACGATTTTACTATTAGCAATGTTATTTTGGCATGCTGCAATCCAGGGCACAATACCCAAATGGTTTTTTAGAGAGCCTGGGAAAACATCTCCAGCTTCTGCATCACCTGCACCAGAAAACATCCCAGGAAATGCTTACAGAAACTCAGGCAGTTCTAATTCATGCTACAGAAATATTGGGGTTTTAAGTCTTATGCAACTTTTTGAATTGCACAGAAAATTTTTTAATTTTTAAGCAGGCGTCATGTCTCCCCTTCTTTAGAGATCTTCTTCAAGTTAATGCAAACTATAAACATGGACTGTTGAGCCTGCTGGATGAGCCATGTTCCATGCCGTTGGAAGAAAATAGTGCTTCTACGTTATAATTAGTGCTCAGCAATTATAGCGGTAATAGGTGTTTTTTGAGAGAGGTTTCTAGCTCTTCTTCCAAAAGAGCTGACAAGCCTTTTCAGGTGAGAAAAGCAAGTTCAGCAAAGGTAAATATGGATCTCATCTGCCATGCCTTGCTTTCCAGAGGAGGAAGTTGTTAGCAGCGTAATGCTGGCTGCACAACCTCATAGTACTTTGTGGATATCTGTAACATGCATCGTGTGTAAAATTATCACTTCTTGAAAAACTCTCATGGAAGCCTTTGCTGGTATATTTGGGTCACCTCAAACACGTCAGTATTTGATATTTGCAGCACCTTATTTCCTTTTGTCCGTTACTGTCATTCTTCTTGTACCTCGTTAAATAAAATGAAATTTCTTTCTTTATATATTCTTTAAAAAAAAAAAATTCTTCTCCAAAGACTGTATATTTATATTTTTTTTCCAAATAGTCTATGGTGTTGTCACATTGGTATTTTTAAAAGCAAGGTTAGGTTTCAATCCAACAAATGAAATTCGACGAAAAAATAAAAAGCAAAGGCTTTCTGCAGACCTCCCCCTTTCCCAGGCCTGCTCCCACACTCCCAGCACCACGGCCTGCAACCTGCCGAGCCTGGACACAGCCCACAAGCTACGCAAGGTAAAACACCGAGATATGGCAGCAGAATGCTAGGCTTCCCTTTGCAAAAACTGAACTATCTTCTTCCTTTGCCATCGCAGGAAAATTCCACCTCTATAACTTCCAAAGATCATTTCTACGCATCACAGATCAGAAATGTTGCGCTGGACTTCCTCCACCAGAAGCATCCCCACTGCCCAACAAGGCATTCCAGGGGCATCATCAAACCCTCCACAAACACTGCACACACACACAGCATCATCAGCTTTGCGTCTCTGCAATTCAGGCTGCCTGCACTGCTCCTGGTCCTTTTCTCCTCCTCTCTCCATAACTTTGGGAAGTGCAGAGCTGCCAGGCCTTTGGCAATTCCCAAGGCCAGTGCCTTCCATGGGTTGTTTGTTGGACACCGCCATGGCTGATGTCCCCTGGTGTTCCCAGGGAAGCTGTTGATTGCCAGAGGAGGCCATGAAGTTGCTGAGGGCATTGGGACACCTGCCCTGTGGGGCAAGGCTGACAAAGTTGGGGCTGTTGAGCTGGGAGAAGAGAAGGTTGTGTGGAGACCTCACAGCAAGTTTTACAGTCTGTGAAGGGAAGCAGAAGAGAAACACTTCCTTAGGAACTGTAGTGACAGGACAAGCAGTAATGGGGTCAAATGGAAAGATAGTCGGGATAGTATTGATGATGGGAAGAAGTTTTTTTTCTGTGAGGGAGGTGGTCCCTGGCACAGGCTGTGCAGAGAGGCTGTGAATGCCCAATTCCTGGGAACATCCAAGGCCAGGTTGGACAGGGACCAGAGCAACCTGCTCAGGTGGGAGGTTGCTCAGTTGGAATCAGATGATCTTTACAGTCCCTTCCAAGTCAAACCATTCAGGGATCTGACCAATCTATAATTCGAGCATGCCAGCAAGCTCCCATCTCCCACTGCAGAGTGGCTCTGAAACTTCTGTGACATCACAGCTCCCACAGTGCTCCACATGGAACGTCCAGGACCTGGAAATGACCACAACACACTCGTCGCCTGCTGCGAGCGGTCACTACCCAATCACTCTCCACTACGTCCGTCAGTGCTGACCTGTTCCTGCTGCCTGGACTCTTCCTGCTGCCTGGACTCTTCTTCCTCTCTGCACGGAAGAATCAATTCCAGCAGAATGTGCTCTCCAGCCCCAGGGAAGGTACAGTGCCATTCCACAAAGGCAGGCACCTCGCAACAGCTTGGGCAGGACAAAGCCTTGTGGGATGGTGTGGCACAGGGACCCCACTCTGAGGTTGTGCTCTCTGATGCAGCGTGCCCGACACAGCGTAGAGGACATGGAAGTGGATGTGGTGGTGGACACCGAAGAAATGATGGAAGTGGATGAAGAAGATTTTGTTGAAGAGATGGAAGTGGATGTGGATGACATCATTGAGGAGATGGAGGTTGATGTCCAGGATGAGGTCGAGGACATGGAGATTGATGCGGTAGATGAGGAAGAACCCATGATCCTGGGATGAGCATGGAGCTCCAGCAGCAGGACAGGCACGTGCTGCCCACGCCCAGCCCTCTGGCACAGTGGGTCCCCTGTCACCAAGCTGGGGCTGGGGTGGGTGGCCCCACTCAGGGATATGGTGCCCTTTGGGAACCCGGGATTCTGGGGACACATGCACCACCCCCAGCCGACCCCACGCTTGTTTTGAGCTACGCCAGCTCCGTCCCAGAGCCTGGGGTCCGGCTTCCTGCCCCAGCCAGTCTCAGTATTGGTGGCAGAGTGGCCCTGTGCGAGCATGTGCCAGCCTGGGGGCACAGGGAACAGCCCTCAGGGCTGCACTGGACTGACCGTGCCGCTTCCTTCTCTTCCAGGATTGACAGACATGTTGACCACAGATGTGAACCCCATGTATATATGTTACAGATGTTCTAAGTTTTCTGTATATATGTTCCACATGTTATAGGAATTTTGTAAATATATTTTGAAGACTGTCATCTGTAGGCCCTTCTGTAAATACGTTTGGAAGATTGTTACCCTGTAGGCTCCCATGTAAATACGTTCTATAGGTTGTTGTTGTTATAAAGATTCTTATAATGAAAGACGTTCTGGAAGTCCTATGTTTTGCTGATCTGTAAATAAAGTCTGCTGATTTTTGAAACCCCACTTCTCTTTGCAATTCCTTTGGGCACTGGCATCCTTTGAGACTTGTTGTGGCTTCCACTTACTCCGGGTTCCTGAGAGTGGAGGTCCCTGGGGATGCTGGCATAGCATATATGACCAATCTCTTTTTGCATCTTTTTCAGATTATTGAACGCATAAGTGTATACAAAAAAAATACACAATTACTGTCCTCTAAAAAACCAATCCTCATTCAATTTTTTTCATCTAGTAACAATCTTTATATTTGATTTTACCATAAGAATTTCTGTTATCCATAGTAATTGAACATTCATTTTTATATTTAATTTTCAATACAAATATGAGGGTATTTCATATGTTTATATCTTCTACATATGTGAATTTTTTTGAGGAGTGTACAATGACAGACTTGTCACCAGCTTAGATTTTTGAGTATTAACATTTATATAATGTCTTTTATAGATCCATTAAAGTACACATTACAGTTTATTCAATCATGTAGTTGTAGGGTTGTTTTTTTGCTGTTTTTGTTATCATTTTATAAATATTGCTGATAGAGAGTGTCCAGACTTTTCAAATACTGTCTGGATTTTAGAAAACATTCATGTAAACTTTTAGTACTGTATCAAGGCTATATTTTACTTTTATCTCAATCATTTTCTAAGCATGTGATTCTGTTTTCACAGTAATGATATTAAGTGAAACCTTCACCTTTGAAACCAGAAAAGGCATGAAATTATAGAAATACATAAAAAGAGGTGAAGTGAGGCTTGCAATAACTGATAAAAAACTTAAAAAAAAAATCCGGTGTTCCTTGAGTTTAATTATTTATAAGTTTATCACCCCTAATTTTAGCAAGACTTGCTTCTGAAAATATCACCACTATTTTTTCTTCTTTGTCTTCTTTCAAAAAATATATGTTTATTCTTCCAAAGTTTCTTTTGAGAGTTGACAGAGTGCTTTATATTACCATGTAGCACATTTTTTTCCTCTCCTATCATTGTTTCTGATCAAGAATTCTGGTTTTAATTGACACATTATTAGCTTTTTTCCCTAATTTTTAATATATTATTTTTCTTTTATTTCTCTACAACTAAATTAGGAAACATAGTTAATGAGTTTAAGCAGCTCTAGATTTGACAGTACACTTCCTGATTGTTTGATGGCACCTTCTCAGATAAACTGCTTCAGGATAGCTTCTTTTTTATCTTCTTGTATTTTCTTTTTTTCCCTGGAAACTATGCAACCTACAGAATAGCAATTCTTCCACCTGTAAAGAAAGGGAGAACCTGTACATAGCAGCTTTCTTGAATAATTAGAAAATATTAGCAATCCGGAAAAAAACAAAGCAACACTACTGAACTATCTCTTCTCAAAGAAGAGATGAATGTTGTGTCCTAAGCACATATCTGTTGTTGAGCATTACTTTTTCATAGAATCACTGAATCATACAGTGGCTTAGGTTGGAAGGGACATTAAAGGGCATCTGCAACCTCCCTGTCATGAGCAGGGACACCTTCCACCACCCCAGGATGCTCAGAGCCCCATCTAACCTGGCCTTCAACACTGCCAGGGATGAGGCACCTCTGCTCTTGGGTGGTGTCTTCTATTGCTGCCATGAGCAATTGTACTGTTTGCAATATTATTTTGGCATGCTGCAATCCAGGACACAATACCCAAATGGTTTTTTAGAGAGCCTGGGAAAACATCTCCAGCTTCTGCATCACCTGCACCAGAAAACATCCCAGGAAATGCTTACAGAAACTCAGGCAGTTCTAATTCATGCTACAGAAATATTGGGGTTTTAAGTCTTATGCAACTTTTTGAATTGTGTAGAAATTTGATGAATTTTTTAAGCAAATGTCATCTCTCCCCTTCCTGTGGGGATGTCCTTCAAGTTAATGTAAACTATAAACACAGACTGTTGAACCTGCTGGACCAGCCATGTTCCATGCCATTGGAAGAAAATAGTGTTTATAATTTATAATCAGTGCTAAGGAATTATAGCGGTAATAGGTGTTTTTTGAGAGAGGTTTCTAGCTCTTCTTCCAAAAGAACTGACAAGTCTGTTCTGGTCATAAAATCAAGTTCAGCAAAGGTAAATATGGATCTCATCTGCCATGGCTTGCTTTCCAGAGGAGGAAGTTGTTAGCAGTGTAATGTTGGCTGCACAACCTCATAGTACTTTGTGAATATCTGTAAAATGTATCGTGTGTAAAATTATCACTTCTTGAGAAACTCTCATGGAAGCCTTTGCTGGCATATTTGGGTCATCTGACACACTTCAGTATTTGATATTTGCAGCACCTTATTTCCTTTTGTCAGTTATTTTGATGCTTCATGTACCTTGTATCTCAATTACTATTTAGAGTTCCTCAAAATTTCTGCAGTGTTAAGGCACCAATCCTTGTCAGACTAAAATAATAAATCTGAAAAAAACTGCTTGTGATTCTGCTTTCGTAGGAGATGGTAATCACAGGGTCTACTGAAGGGGCATTTAAGCAGGAGATACAAGTTATTAATTTAGAATCTTCTGTAGTCTGTTTTTGAACACAGTAAAGAAAATTATTCTGCATTTTTTCTTCTCCAACCTCTACCCTTTTTTTTTTTTTTTCCCTAAATTATTCCATCTACTTGGATGGGAGATTTACTATGCTTGTGTCTTCCTACATTTATTTTTTGTTATTAGTTTTACTTTCAGGACTACCTAATACACATTTCAGACAATACACTGGGCTACCTTTCTTTTCAAACCTGGAATGTTGGTCAGAGCTACCTTGGAACAAGCAATGAGAGAAACTGCTTCTGTTTCATAAAAGTGTATCTAAAAACAAAACTTTTAGCATGTCCTCCATACATGAAATTAAATATTTTCTTTATATTTACTGCTTTAAAGAATTCTGAGAACTAACATGCTAAGTTCTGTGTACTCCCTTAGTGTCTAGAAGCCTGATAAGAGGGGTCTGAAGTTCAGTAGTGTTTGACCCTTTTGTAAAATCACAATACCTAAAACCTATCAGTACAAAACTATGGAAGGGAAGAAATTTCCTTTGAAAATGTTGATTTCTGAAAGCATACATCAGGGTGGGTTTGACGAATTTTCAAGGATTTTTCCAACTTTTGCAATTATGTTAGAATTTGCCATTTATTTTTCTATAAATGTAAATATTTTTATTGTTCTTGCTTGAAATTCAGAGCTTGGAACAGCTGTGAGGTGTTGTGGTTTTTTTCCCCACAAAATATATTTCTCACATTAATTTGAGATTTAGTCAATAGCATAAACTAAAGAAAAAAAAAACTATACTCTTTCATTTAAGAAATATGTGGTTTTTTCAGAATTATATTAGTCCTCAGAGGAAAAAGGATATTAAAAATATATTTACTTTTTTGATTTTTACCTAATCAGTATGCTTTGCTTTGTTTTTCTGGTTTCAGAACTTAAACTGAACCTTTAGTTTAATTTCTTTCTTTCTGATACTGGCAAAATATAGTTCTGACTTAGAGTGAAGAATATGTGTGTGTGTGTCCATTTTTTCTGTGTTCTTTTTTTCCATTCCAATTTAGACAGTCCTATTTGATCTAGAAAAATATTTCATGCATGTGTGCTTTTTGTTCCATCAATGTTCAAGGCCAGATTGGATGGGGCCCTGAGCAACCTGATCTAGTGGAAGGTGCTCCTGCCTGTGGCAGGACATTGGAACAAGATGATCTTTAAAATCTCTTCCAACCCAGACAATTTTATATTTCTGTCTGTCATTCCAGCTGAATGTAGTAATCTTTCTTTTGAGAAATAATTTTAATCCTGCTTTTTGCATCTATTGTATTTTAGGTAAATAGTCATACATGTGAAAGAGAATTTTATGTATTAGATGCTCATTAATCCTGAATATTTAACATTGTACTTGCAGCCATAATAATACTTTTATCTCCACTTCAGTATTTATTATACTTTTGTGTGTATATTTTCTATTTCTCTGCAGGTAAATCTTAATTTAATTCAGCAACAAAACAAATTTCATTTTCTAAATCTTGAATATATCCAACATTTTATTATAGGTCATCTATCTCTACCTCTCTTCTTAATTAATTAATTGCTGAGTGATTTCTCCCTGTCCTTATCTTGACCCACAAATGTTTTAATACATTTTTTTCCACCCTGTATAGCTGATGAGGGGACTGATGGAGTGAATTTAGTTGGTTTCTGGCATCCAGCCAGGGTCAACCCACCACTGTCAGTCAATAGCCTTTAAATAACGTGGGGCAAAATACCTTGGACAAGGATAATTTGTCTCCAAGTACACCGCCTGAGATTGTAGCAGTCGTGCACTTCACATCAAATATGCTTAAATCCACATAAACACGGAGATAAAATAGTTCTATTCCAAGAATCAAATCCTCCTGCTCTATGTTTTAGCACAGCTCCCATGGGCAACTTTATGACATAATTTACATCTGAACACAGTTAGTCTAACTTAATTGCAGCTTTGTGTATAATTAATTATATTATCAATCTGTCTTCTTAATGTTCATTTGGATTTACAAGTTTTTATGATATTAGATGAACAAAGAGGAATATAAAAAGATGTGTATTCTTACCTCGGATTTTAAAACATCCAGCAGGTTGGGACCCATGAGGAGAACACAAAAACAGGGAAGACTGCAGCTAAATGAAATTAGGAAACATATTTTAATGTCTTCCAAAACAATTTTTATCCACTGTGGTATCTTTTTCTTTACTTTTTGTTGGCTTCTTCTTATTTACTGTGTTCTTTAATAAAAACGGGAATGAGAGGTTGGTGGAGGCAGTTAGGTCTGTTTATACGAGGAAAAGCTTTTAGAAAAATGTTAGAATGAATGTGGTGAAAGTTATCATTTTGGTTTATGTTTTTCTGTTTGTTTGGCTTTTTTTACAGTGTAGAGAACCTCATACATATTATGGGTTCATGTATATCTTAGTCTTCTACCTTACCTGCTGTGTCTGCAAGCTGTGTGTCCTTCAAATTTACTCTTACTCTAAATTTATACTTTTAGTTTTTAAACAGAGAGGCCTTATCTCTAAGTGATATGAATCAGTTTATGAAAGAGCTGGATTAAAACTGTCTGATGCTCTTCAGTTGACATCTCTGCTGTTTAAAGACTTAAAAGCCTAAATTATATTTTGAACTACAGTTTCATGCACCTTAAATCAAGAAAATTTCTGTGAACAGGGGGAGCATTCACACTGATGGGTTAGAGCACAACGCCCATGTGTTGGGGGGGACTACTGCTGGAAAATGCATCCTAAGTACATGGAATTCACATCAGAAATTGCAGGAATCTAGTATTAAATTATCCACCTTTAAGGTCTGCAGTGAGAATTAGTCACAACATACAAAAGAAACCTGAAATATAACAGAATAAAAAGGGAACCATAGGCTGAGATGATGATAGCTGAAGATGTTTGACCTTCAGTGAGATGAATTCCTGCTCAAGCTATCCTCGAGTACATACCAATTTCATTGTAAAACAGATTTTGAGTGTGATCTTATTATCCAATTACTTAAAAATTGTTTATGTAGTACAAAATGCCTCACACTGTGGTACCTAGACATTCACAAAGGAGAAGGTCTGTCTATCTATTCGGGAAGAATTTCTTCACTCAAAGGGTTGTCTAGCATTGGAATGGGCTGCCCAGGGAGGTGATGGAGTCACCATCACTGAAAGTGTCAGGAAATTACTGGATGTGATGCTGAGTGCCATGGTGTGATTGACAAGGGGGTGATCATTCAAAGGCTGGACTTGATAATCATGGAGGTCTTTTATTTCTATAATAATAGAATTCTATGATTCTGTGACTCTATTCTCCCAAAAGCATGAGAAGACTGTGTGCCAGAAACCAGCCAAACACAGCCATTGATGCACAGCACTGTTTTCACCTGCTTTTTGTGTTCACCCCTCTGGGATTACCCCTGACATTTTTTCCAATACCTCTTGGGCTCCTGCTGCAGCCACTCACTCCACATGGAGGTGCTCTGGCTCAGACACCTCTGTGCTTTCTCCTTTCTTTGGAGGCTGACCCTCAGTGGGTGCGGAGAGGGAGCCACAGCACTGTCCTCCTGCTGTCAGAATCCAGACAGGCTTCCTTTAGGAAGAGATGCTCTAACAGGAAAGGGATCTTTGCATGGTGTGAGCATTTCCCAGGGAAGGTGCCACAAAGCAGCTGAGCCAAGAAAGGTTCTCGGATGCTGACTTGAGAGTGTTTGGCTGTTCCACTGTGTGCTGTCAGTGCATAAGGTGTGGTGAGGTGCCGTAGCTGCCTGAGGTCATCGAGGAACAACACGAGGAACTAGATTACAGATTTTATGAGTCAGCCTTCAGTCACTTGGTTAATAAACCATGGTGCCTCTCTGAAGCAACGTTAGCAAAAACTGTGCCATGACATGTGCCTTTAAAAAAAAAAAAAATCTAAGCGAATTATTCTCGTTTAATTTATTTTTTTCATTATCAGGATAAGCTTTCACAACTTACCATCATCCCCTGAGAAAGCTTTTGCTAAATATCTTCAGTAATTTCAGCACTTTTCTACAAACTAAGTGATGAATAAAATATGGTTCAACTTAGGATGTTTACTGTTTACCTTGTCATTTTAAAGATAAATATCCATTTTAGAATATCAGCACCATCCCTACATATACCATGTAAGGATATACAACACTAAAACCTAACTCTCTAATTATGTAGCAGTAAAAGGCTGAAAAATCTTTTCAAATGTACTGAAATAAAAGCTAGAAAGTTGGTCACCCTGAGATAGCTGATTGTTCTTATCAGTAAAACTTGTTACTTTTACGCCTACAATATTTTGTCATGTAACTGTGTAAGTACCTATCTACATATGCAGCATTTCATACACGTTTAAAATATTCTGATAGCTCTTTCTTCAAAATTTGAGGATACACATTATTTTAATATTTGCTCACATAATTAGAAGGGATGAACTGTGCTATTTTAATCATTTTTAATAATATAGTTTTATTTTTTTTAATATTACAATTATCTTCTCAGCAAACCAGGTTCAATAGGAACACCTAGTTATGTTTTATATATATATATATATTTATTTATATATATATATGTGTGTATATATATATATGTATATATATATATATATATGAAATATGTCATACTATATTGCATATATCCCGTATATTTATGCTTAAAACCCTTATTCTGGGCAAAAGCCATGTGATCACTCATTAGTATTTTTAGCAAGTATTCTGACTGTAAGGTTTTAGAAAGAAATGGATTTGTAAGCATAAGGTTTCTAATTTATCATCACTTTCATTTCAGTTATTTAGTGAAGTAGTGGTGGAAATGAAACGTGCACATGCTGTGCAAAGCTGATGAATCCATCTGCATGCAGTCATTCTCCAGCCAATGAAAGGTGGGTAAGGCAAAGTGAAAAGGAATTGTCTCACTTCAGAAGAACACTTGAAAAACAGCCTTTGGTAATTGCTAAAGGTTTAATATTAAAGCATTAAAAAAAAAAAATCTGTTGAGCACATTACATCTCTCTTTAAAAATACAGATGATTAAACTCATAATATTTGTTGCAGTTATTGGTTAAATGGCTTACATTTTTCTCTTATTACCCAAAAGCCTGTAGGAATCCAGCAGTAATGTGCATTACTATCTGTCAGGTTTGTTCCTGTAAAATTAGCTAAATTTTCTAACTTGATAGAAATCATCTCACATATTCAAACCGGAGGAAGTGCCTGTGCACAGAAGAGGAATTTCAGTCTGCAATGTAAGCTATGTCTTTGGTGCATGAAGACTTAGATTATTCTATTCCTATCTAGATTAATGTTACAGAGGTGATCCAAGACAGCCAGCATTAAGGCTTCATTAAGGACAAACTGTGTCTAGACCAACCTGGTGGCCTTCTATGAGGGAGAGACTGGAATGGTCAACAGGGGAAGACAGACTGATGCCACCTACCTAAATTGCTGTGAGCCTTCAACAGTGACATCCTTATCTCCAAACTGGAGAAACATGGATTGCAATGGTGGACTATTTGGTGGATAAAGACTTGGCTGAATGGACACAGCCAGAGAGTTGTGGTCAATGGCTCCAAGTCCAGGTGCAGGGTGGTGACAAGTGGTGTCTGTCCTGGGACTGTGGCTCTTTGAACTCTTTATCAATGACAGAGACAGGAGGATCAAGTGTACCCTCAGCAGGTTTGCAAGTAACACAAAGCTGAGTAGTGCAGGTGACACAACAGAAGGGCAGGATCCCATCCAGGAGGACCTGGACAAGCTTGAAAATTGGACCCATAAGAACCACATGGAATTCAACAAGTCCAAGTGCCAGGTGCTGCACCTGCATCAGGGCAATCCCAGACATGAGTATAGACTGGGAGAGACATCACTGAGAGCAGCCCACAGAGAAGGACCTGTAGGTTCTCACAGAAGAAAAGCTGGAGAGGTGCCAGGAGGGCGTGCTGGCAGCCCAGAAAGCCAAGTGCATCCTGAGCTTCATCAAAAGAGGTGTGACCAGCAGGTGAGGGAGGGGATTCTCCCCCTCTACTCTGCCCTCATGAGATCCCAATGGGAGTGCTGCACCCAGCTGTGGGGTACCCAGTGTAACAAAGATATGAACCATCCTACCATTATAGAGAAAGTCCAGAGACAGGTCATGAAGGTGTTCAGAAAGCTGGGGTACCTCTCTTATTAAGGTGATGATATCTGGGGGTGAACAATATCTGGGTTATTCCTGCTGGAGAAGGCTCTGGGGTGACTTCATTGAAGCCTTTGACCTACTTCAACCTAGCAGAAGTGGCTTATAAGAAAGAGGAAGAATGATTTTTTTACACAAGCAAATAATGTAGGGGGATAGACAGGGCTGAAGTGTTCTAAAGTAAAAGAGAAGAGGTTTAGGTGAGATCTTAGGAAAAAATTCTTTACTCAGAAGGTGATTGAGCACTGGCACAGGTTTCCCAGAGAAGCTGTGGATGCTCCACCCCAAGATGTGTTCAGGGCCAGCCGGGTTGGATGGGATTCTGAACAACCCACTCTGGTGGAAAGTGTCCCTGTCCATGGCAGGGGGAATTGGATTAGATGATCCTTAAGGCCCCTTCCAACGCAAAGCATTCTACAATCCCAAGATTCTATTATTCTGAGCCTGTGATACAGGGGGGGCACGACAGCAATGATTCCTAATATGTCTGGGTTAAAGCATTTGTGTCATGGTGTTACACTGGCACACACTGATCTTTGCTCTTGTGCTGCTGCCACAGGGTTCTAGTCTCTACCTGCCGCATGGGGCTTTTGATTCATCCTTGATTTTAGGCCTCTTTTCACTTTTGTTCTTTCTCCTTATTTGCCATGTTTTGTGACAGTATGATGCCAAAAATATCGTAGATTTTTTTTTTTAGTCCTTTATTTTTTAAAACTTAGTGGGAAAATACAGTCCTCAGGAGAATCTTCTTGTCAGTCAGATATGTATTAGAATCTTCTTTTCATATCCCTGATCCTTCCAGAATAGATTTTCCTCTTCTCATTTTAAGAGTAGTGTGAATTAAGAGCGATACAGCTGAACATAAGCCCTTCTTTTCTAGATTGTCATAGAGAAGAAAAGAGCTTCAGCTATCATATTAACATTTTAGGGGAATGCACTACTCATTATAGACCTTTTCACGGTTACAGGTGTCTCTGTATTCAAATAGTTTAAATTACAATGAAAGGAAAATATTGTGTGCTTTTTAATTAGAAAATTGGTTGTTAATATATCATTGCCTGCTGCCATATAATTGTCAGAGAAATTGTTTTTTCCTCCTGCAGTTTAGGTTTTTTTGGTTTTTTGGAGAAAAAGGAAACTTTTTTTTCCCCCAGTCAAGCTGTGCAAACATAAAAAATATTTATGCTTCAGTTACATTCCTAAGGGATAAATAGCAGTTAGGTAGCTAACTCTAACTGAATTTCAATGCAAGTTAGGGATATCTGTGCCTTTACAAATTTTTCCCCCTATAGAAACTCAGGTTTTTAGCTATAGCACATGCTTTCCCTTGGTAGCATTAGGCAGCACCCTTATAATTAGAAACTTGCAATGAAATCTTAATGAGAAACATGAGACAATATGTCATAATCTAATATAATGATACCTATTAGAATGTTAGAGCTCAACTCATCAGTAGTATACTTACGAATAGTTATCTTCATTTTTAGGGAATTTTTGCAATTTAATGGATGGATATAATCACCGAGAAGACTGAAAGGAATACCTGATTGCAGACTGACCCTGGAGCAAATTGTGATATAATTCATGTTTCAGGCAGGACAGGACTAGTTTACAGAGGGAGAGTAAGATTTCTTCATTTCAATACAGCTGAATAGTGAGAAAGTACAGCAAGTCTTGAAATCTTTGTTATTTTATCATAACAACAGCAGTAAAAATAGGCAGAGTATGTCCTATATCAGCAAGAATGTGGACAGAATGACCTGACCAGTATTCTCCACCTTCATATTTTTGTGTCTGATAACAATAATGGACATCTGACAGCTGAGATTTTCTGCCCTGATTTGGAAATATGTTGTATATACATTAATCAAAGGATTTTTCTTTTTGAATTATAGATCAGAGACAATAAAATGATAAATAATACAAGAATAAGGTTACTCTGAAAGAAATTTCTGAAAAGGGTTCCATAAACACAACAGGATGTGCTTTCCCATCTGTCTGAAATACATTTTCCTGAAATTCCTGGAGATGAATCTTTTTAGAGCACTCACATATTTGTATGATTAATATCAAGAGCCATTTGTCAGAATTCATAAGATCTGTCATTTGCAGATAGCTGTCATGAGGTTTTTATGCATTAATAATCTTCTGTACTGCAAAATATTCAGACAATGTGATTTTAGTAGCTTAGAGAAAAAATGGCAGTATAGCAGCCGACAGCCAAAAATGTAAAAACATTCATTTTCAGCAGTATTATTTTTTCTTGTAATATATCCTGTTCTCCTATTGCCTATTTATATTTCTATTTCCCTTTTTCTGCTACTTCTCCTCGGCCCTTTTCCCTTTCATCCTTCTCTTATTTTCCCTTTCTTAATTATTCTTCCTCTTTCTTCTTGACACTCTCATTACATTTATTTTTATAAAGTCTCTTTAGAAGGGAGAGAACACTATTAGCAGTCTGGAGATTTTCATGCTTATGAATTTCCAGTAATGAATGTCTTTTATATCATGATTTTACATCAGAGAAAATAAGTTGGAGCATGAAAGCACAGCTTAGGCCAAATGAGAATTTCCCTTTCAAAGCGGTGTTAGCTGGATTCGGGGGATGGATACAACTTTCTCCTGCCTGCACCCAGCACTGCCTCAGGTGCCTTCTACTCCTGTGTTCAGGAGCCTTCCTTCCTTCTCTTTCCCTGGGTCACAGCTCAGACAATTTGAAAATACAAGTACACCGTGAGAGTGATGATTATGTATTGGCAGATATCTTGGATGAAGAAGTTCCTAAGCTGAGCATTAAGAGACTCACTGGCCCTGATGGAAGATTTCAGAGTTTGCTGCAAATATCAGTCATCAGCCTCTGTTGCCACTTGCAGATCCTTGTTGTTGTGGAATCACTGGCTTCTGATTCTTTGCTTTTCATGTTCTACCCCAAGGGTTTTATAAATTTTCATGTCAGTATTTTCCCTTTAGAAAGTCTGAACTGCTCCCAGTGCTTCAGCAATGACACTTCTGAGTTTTCGCTTTTCTTATCTTGTATCATTTTAGCTCACGTATTTCTTCAGGCATTAAAACCAGGTTCCAGTAACACAGAGCCAAGGTCCAAAGGCAGCCTGGGGACACAAACAGCTGAGTCCTTGTGAGGAGGGTGACTCTTGGTCCCTTCCTCAGACTGCAAGACCTGCCAGCATCTCCATTCCTCTGGCAGTGTCTGTGGAAGTGCTGCTTTCTCACATTCAGTCCCTGTTTCTGTGCTACAAACAGCTGTCGCCCTTCCTCCAGAGCTTCTGAAATCATAGCAGTCACAGTTAATTCTTGGACAGTTTGAGCCCCTTAAGCAGGATTATTTCAGCTGTTCTTAGATTATATATCTTATTTTTGTAAGCCTATATCATTCTCTTGAGCCTGAAAATTTCTACTGAAGATATCTATCTCCTCTGCAGTATTTCAGCATTTCCCTCTGTCTCTGTTGATCACATGTGTTGTTTTTGGTACTTATTTTGGAAAAGACCTAACACAGTAAAAATGTCTAAAATTCTTCTGGTTTAGGAAATTGTGGGATTTAGGAATTTTAGTTATCCTTTCTTGTTGGCTTCCTAATCTAAAATGCCTGTGTTAATGCTATATGAGCAGGGAATAATAGTCGCATTGGTCTTATCACTGCACATACTTTTAGCAGCAGATCCTTTCTGTCACATAGCTAATTCCAGCGAAGCATCTATGTTTAAAGGGAATGCAAAATGGAGCAGAATGAAAATAAGTAGTCACTAGTTCAAGTGTTTGAAGAAAGAAAAGTAAAAATCATTTTGGGTATTAAAATGTTGTCATGAAGGCAATAGTTTTCATTTTCTAAATTGAGGCTCAGGCTACCAAAACTAAGAACAATATATTTTTCCTATTTCCGCTGTTTAGAACGTTTTCATTTCCTAAAAAAAGAAAAAAATTACTAAAATAGAGGAAGGGCAGTGCAAATGCTGAGCTATCAGAATGAATTTTAAGGATGCTGACTCTGCCAGTAGGTACTGACATGGCTATTTTAAGTTATGCTATGCCTAAACACTTGTTCAGTGCCCGGGGGAGTTTTGCACCTTACCGTGAGTGAACTTGCTTATGCCCTCGACCCTGTCCAGCCTGTCCAAATCAGTAACTATGAGGCCATATTAATCCATTCCCAGTTAAAAATGTTTTAAAAATCAAGTTAATGCACCCGCACCCATTTTTTCAGTAGGCTCGTTTGTATTAATTTATGTGTAGTTCTGCATAAATGCTTCTCTGTACTTCAGGGTCCCGTATAAACTCAGGAATTTTGAGCAGTACCATTTGTTCATTTGCAGTTACACATATTATGAAAAGTGTGCTTTCAGCCAGGGCAGAGGTCCCAGAGGTACCTCAACATTTCTGACTCAATTATTGATAATTATATACCCATAGCTGCATGGAGCTCACAATTTAAGATTATTTTACTTCTACCCCTGCCCCCAGCTCTGGGTTTTATTCCTATAGTTTCAAAGATACTTTGGTGCTCTGAGGGAAACTTTTACCATATGTTTCCTTTATTATACCGGTCTGTAGGGTGTAGATTAAACAGAAAACAAATTTTCTCAAGTTGTAATGCCCATCAAAATTGAGTGCTAAATGTACTGGCAAGGATGCACATCTAATTGTTCTACCTAACGACAAAATGAATCTTGGAAATCCTAAGAAAGAAAAAACTTTAGCTTATCAGTAAGAATCCTGTGGGGAAAAAAAAAAAACCAAAAACCAAACCAAAACAGGTTTTAATTGATCCCTATTGCCTGAGATCTTTTTAATTCATTATTCTTGTGAATCCGCTCTCCCTTTCCTCAATCCTCAGAAGGACCTTTGTCCCAAACCTTAATACCTTTGATTCCTTTAACAACAGGCACAATCACATAAGCTGCCTAAAGGGAGACAAAGGGGAGGTAAATTTTGGCAAAATGAAATAAAACATAGTCCTACACTTAGAAAAGTGTGGTTAGGACTCTTTTGTGTTTACTCACAACAACACAGTTTCTTCAGCTTTTCTTTGACAAACTGCAAACTAATCCAAAAGGGAACCTATGAAATAATGTTAGGAAAGCATTCTTTTAACAAGTAAGAAAAGGTCATGTCATCTTTAAAGAGTATATTTCTAACACGAAAAACAGAGTGACTTTTAAGCTGTATCAAGCTGTGATAATCTAGTTTCATCAGAGTGTTGGTTTATCTGTAATGTATCTGTCTTGACATTGAAGTCAAATTGAGTTAGATACATTAAGAATTTCAGAGCACTCCCCAAAATCATCAAATACAGAAAACAGGTAGGAGTTAAGCTGCCAACTCTTCCTTTTCCTTGATCATGTGGCAGGCCAAAATTCACAAGCATTATCAAGATGAATACTAAAGTGAATATTTGTGCAAATATTCAGCCACAACTGTTTCTTTTGCAAACATCTTTTGCAAACAAAACTTCACCATCTATAAATGTTTGCAGAAATTAAATAAAGAATCCAGCGAGTAATCTGGACAAATTCTATTCTCTTAAAAAAAGCTTTGGGATTTTCAGCATCCTCAGAAATTATATAAAATACCATTTTCTACCTGTGAAAAAAATTTAAGTGTGGTGTTCAATTGGAAGCTAGTTATGCAGGTAATAAAAGCAATTAAATCATTCTAGATCTGTTGCTTGTAGCTCTTCAAGAATGGTGACAGAGTGGATTTATGAACCTCCCACAGCTACTCAGTGGTTGGGAGACCAAATACTAAGCGATGGATCTGCTGCTTAGTGGTTGGAACAGAGTAAGTCCTTTCCCTTAGGTGAAGATGAGTTCCCTAAGTACCCAGGTCCTCCAAGCAAAGACTGCACATTCGGAAACTCTGGAAAGGTTCTCAGTCAGTACTTTTCAGTCTGTGACCTTTGAGGTCTATGGATATTTGTAAGTCTGTAAAAGGTGCCTAACAAAATCCTTTCTTATTTTGATGATTGCTCACATTTCCTCTCTGCAGGTCCTAAGATCCTCTGAAAATATTAGGTGGCATCAGATTATGATTGTTATTTCCAATCAGTAATCATATCCCATCTGTCCTCATTGAACAGGAACTAATAATTTGCTTTAAAATCAAATAAAGAAGGCACTTCAACCATCATTGCCTAGGATGAAATCACTGGTAAATTAGCTTTAAAACAAACAAAAAGCAAAGGCCAAAACCCTGTGGGGGTGAAAAAAATTATACACTCAAATATATCATCTTTGATTGAAGCCTTCCAGGCCTAGAAAATTGGAGCACATGTCACTGGACTTTTGTTCAGATAATTCCTATTCATTTTGTATGCCTTTTTTTCATCTTTCTCAAGAATACTACAAACTCTTAATAATGTTATTATCTGCTAACAGCTGCTTCCTACAGCAGGATATCTTATTTCCATTAGTGTGTTAGAAATCTTCTTAGCCACAATTCTTCCCACTGCCATGAGTGATCTGCCTGCTCCCAGTTAGGGAAATATGGAGAGTTTTTGAAATTCTTGAAATCTTAAGAAAAACCTGAGTACTTGTTTTCCAGCACAATGTACTTTAGAATTTTTTCTTCTTTAAAAATTATTTGCTAATTTGCATAGCATATATTCTCGGTTATTTATCAGTCAGCCACAGGGAGAATGCTTTTGAAAAGGTTATGAAAAGAAGAATGTTTTTTCACAAAGACATGTAGTGATAGAACAAGGGAGAATGCCTTTAAACTGAAAGGCTTAAATTGGATTTTAGTAAGAAATTCTTTGTTGTGAGGCTGGTGGGGCCCTAGCACAGATTGCCCAGAGGAGCTGTGCATTCCCCATCCCTGGCAGAGTTCAAGGCCGGGTTGGATGGAGCTCTGAGCACCCTGGTCTAGTGCAAGGTGTCCCTGCCCATCTCAGAAAGGTCCCTTCTAACCTAAATCATTCTATAATTCTATGTATAATTTCATCTGTGCAATTTCTAAATGAGTTTTTTTTCCTGAAGATTAAAGGTATTGAAAACATTTTCATTTGAGAATTCAGAAGTGGTTTTGATTGAGTGAAATTAGGCTTTTTATCTGGTTTGCATTTTTTCATTGAAATATTTCCGTTTTTCAATTCTAAGGCAGGATTTTTACTAGTTTATGCCTTTGTGACTTGAGTATCAACATCTGTGCTTATCTTTAGAAATGCCATTCATCATTCATAGAGTGCACAAATGCTCATTAGAAAAACTGAAGATACAAGAGGAATGTCTAAATAAAGGAAATGGAGTCAAAACCCCTCCATTCAAAATAACAAAATCTCAGGAGATTTTCTTTGCCATTTTACTTTTTCTCTAGAAAGTATATTAGAAGTTCTTTTGTTTAAAATAAAGGTTAGCAATTTCTATCAACTATAATCAAGATATGACTTAAGTAATTTGGCATTTAAACATTTCAACATTTAGAAAATTGGTAAATTATGATTAATTCTTCCATAACTTACCTGGCAAGTGTCAAAAACTTCATTGTTTCCTTATCTAAATTCACAAATCTCTAAGCAACAGAAACGACAGGAAATACAATGAAGGATGGCAGGTACTGTATTTAATGGGAATTTGTAGACACCGATTAGAATACTAAATCCTTATGTTAAGTCCCAATTCTTGCTGAGTAGGGTTTGTAAACTAAATAGTTTCTTTTCATATTGTGTCATTTGAAGTCTAAATAAGATTCGGTTCTGTGACTAGTAAACTTGTTTTTTGGATCTGCCCCCATTTTACTGGTGGTAGGACCAGAAGAAATTTAACTAACGATCTGGAATGAATGTTTGCCTTTTAAAGACGGCAAAGTGATGTCAAAGTGCAGGATCTTGCCTTGCTAACTGTGGTGAAGAAAGAGTAAATTGGACTTGCAGGACATAAGACCCTCTAGACCACCCTGGCTCATGCTCAGCTCTGTAATTCTTCCTCTGAAGGATCAGAAATCTTCACTGTGATAATTCTGTCAGTCCTTCATATGCCAGACAGGGAAAAAAAAACATTCCATTTTCCTCTTCTCTCATCTTCTGTTTAACAAAATATCAGTGCTGATTGAAGAGAGAAAACAAGACATGTAGACAATGCCTAAATATATTGCTTCGATGTCCAGCTCTTCTGTTTGCCTCAAACCTTCATTTACACTAAATAAGACAGAGATAAAAGGGAAGTTCATCATTACTTTTTTATGTTACCAAAAGTCAATAAATGCTTTTCCTGAACAGAACAAAAAGCATCAATAAAGAACATTTGCAGCCAAAATCTGCTGATTTTACTGATGCTACTTTGTCTCTGGAAGAGAACATTAGTTAGAATGATATATTGCATTGTACTTTACAGCAATAAGCTCATTCTCAAGCACTATCTGACCTAATTTTTCTCTATGTTATTAAAATAGAAGAAAATCAGAACAAAATATTTAAAGCTGCATATCCTTTTATGCTTAGACACCTGTGTAAATATTTTTGGCTGTCTATCTGTTTGACCCTTTTAGTTAGCACTCTTCAGAATGGTGATTGGAAGGTTTCTATTTGCTATAAATCTTCAGGTTTTTACTAGGACAACATCACACATTTCTTGTAATGAAAATAGTGTTTTCTTTGCTGACTTTGCATGGGTATAATCAGAGGCTGGGAAATACACACTCCAACATTTTGGAAACAGCCTTTAATAATCGGAAGCTAATTTTAAAGTAAAATCAAAGTGGACAGGACTATTAATATTTGTAAAACTCTTTCACAGCATAACAGATATTGCAAAGGTTTTTTTAAACTAGAGAAACAAGAAAGACTCCAGTTACCTGTGAATCCACAATAATTAAATGCAGCTTCTTACACCAAAATTTATGAAATATGAAAAAAAGATGTCCACCTATTGTTGGTGATATTTCACACCTAACAGTTAAGCCCCATTTTCATCTCCTCTAGTAACACATATGCTACCTGAATTTCTAGACTGCACTTTTCACAAGGTTCTTAGAAGTATCAGCGAAGATTTTGGAGCTTCTTCACAGTGTCTGGTTCAGATTCGTGCAGAGCAAAATTCCAATTCTGGTACAATTCCATGGCTTTTAGTGAAGACAAGTTTTGTTAGATGTAGTCAACTTTTTAATCAATGGCAGAAAATAGGTCAGAAAATGAATAAAAATGTGTGTGTATAATATGAATTATAGCAAGTGCTCAGAAAATCCTCAGAGAAATTGCAATTCAAGTTACTTCTATCGTGGAAAAGAATTTTCAGGAGAGTTTCTGCTTTTCTTACACAGCTCCAGACAGCAAAGCCAAAAACAATGCTCCTGAGAAGATTCAATGTATGCCTGAGAATGTCAGCTTTTAAAAGGTTAAGTAGCAAATAAGCAATTAGTTTATATTCCTGGTTTAATTAGCATATTTATGAATAAATGTGAGTATTCAAGGTAAACATTCAGATAAACTGCTTTCCTTCAAAGAGACCTTTTATAGCTAATACATGTACTATTTCTTCACTTTAATTTGCACATTCTAAAACCTATGTGGCCTTGAAGGTGACATCATCAGCACATTGTACATACTTCTGTAAGCTTCCTCTGAGATCTTCTGTAACTAAACTATGCTAACCATGCCTGACATGCCAACATGTCATGAACTCAGTTCTCAGCCTCCCAAGCAAGTTTTGTTGTCTTCTGATGCCCATCTTTTAACCTCCCATTTGAATGTCTTTTCACTGATGTTGTGACCTGGGCCATACATAGAGTTTCAGATAAAAACTTGACATTGTGCAACTCAATTCCTAAAAATGTATCTCTTATTCACACTTGGCTTTTAAGAGGTAAATTTTTTCTTTGCCAGGGAAACCTGACATTTGGGAGAGCCATACAAAAGGTACACATTCTACATACCACATAGAAATTGGATCTCAGGATCCTCAATGTCACAGCATTCAAATATGTTTTATGCCGTCTTTCTGCAATGTGCAGAGGAAAAATACTGCAAGGATTAGCCCAGTTTGTATTTATCATTCCTTCATTGTGTCTGGACAATGTGATGATTCCTCACTATATCTTTTGTGAACCTCCATAGCACCCTGGTTTATATTTCAAGGTGAGCACTTGGGATTTCAGTTTGGCTTCGCATCAAGTATAGTTTAAGAGGCCAAGTTTTTATGCTGTCAATACTAATTGTGACAAATTAATCCACCCTGAAATATTAAGCAGAAATAGCAACATTTAGACATTCAACTTCCTTCTGCTTGTACATCGAGCCTGTTTAAAGACAGAATATGTTCAACATATTGGAGTCTTTAAAAATTGTCTGCTCCTTCCGTTTATTTCATATCTTCCATCAGGAAAATTTAATCCCGTTTTGAAGCACCTATTTAATTAGAAGTCTGCTTATTTTCTGAGTTGTCAATTTTTTAAAAAAATGTTTTCAAATGTTACTTGAAATAGATATTAATGATAATAGTACTAACTAGAAGTGTACTGTACTAGTATGTCAAGATCTCAGCTTACCACGGTTTGAAGCATTGCAATTACACAAAATAAGCAGCAGTATTTCCTAAGGCTCTTAATAAGACAAAATGAAAATATAATAATTAGCTTTTATGCAGACGACACTGAGAAACAGCCCAGGTAAGTGGCAAGAATCAGAAAGAAGAATGAAAACAAGTTTTCTGAACAGAATTCACTATTTATTAAAACTTTTATTTGGTTTACACTCTGTCTTATGTTTCTGTCCACAAGGTGCATAAATTTCCTCCAGATAGTTCATGAGTTTAGTCTATGTGTTTATATGTTCTGCAGAATATTTGTATATAGTTCAGAACTATTATGTAAATTACTTCAAAATGTCTAGAAATTGTAAGCTGTCACTCAACTATGATTCTAATTTGATGAACCACCCTTAAAATTTTCTCTGAAACCATCTTTCTGTCTCAGGTTAAAAGTGCAAATATACATATTTATAAAATAAAAATTGCCATTCAGCAATATACTCACAGTTACATTTTCCATTGATATTCATTGAGAGTATTCTCATCATATATTCATTATATGAAGTATTCATTGAGAATATTAATATGAATTCCAATATTCTTTTAATATTCAGTGCTTGTAGAATATTAATGAAAGAGAACACAATAAGTCAGAAGGCACATTAAAGGGAATATCTTTTACTATTTGAAGAAATATGTTTGAAACTGTTCTGAAGATATTTGTACATTTCAGAGGAGTGTCATATCTCTGGATGCACCTTCATCGAGTTTTGTCATGCAGATTTCCTAAATGGAAGACAATGTTAAATTAATGATTTGCTCTCCTTTAAATAATATTTATGCTTTGACATAAGAGCATTCTGTCTCCCCAGGTCAGTCCAGAATCTGACTGTGGGCAATGGCTCTGATCCAGCAGTATGGGATTGCTTTCCTCCTACAGCTACACAAGGAGCTTCTTTGTCAGATCCTTAACATGGAAGACTAAGTAAAAAAAGAAGTTTCTAAACTCATGCAAGCACAAAAACTACAGCTGAAAAATATATAACACAGAAAGAGCTAAACAAGGTGTTTGATATGAATCAGTATTTCCAGGGAAAATAGAGAACTGCAACTCTGGAAGTTAATCACAGAATTACAAGATGTCATCTGAGTCGGAAAGGACCTATCAGGATCATTAGTGCAACTCCTGGCTCTGCACGGGACACTCCAACAATCCCACCCTGTGCCTGAGAGCATTCAAATGTTTCTTGAACTCTGTCAGACTTGGTGCTGCACACACTTTTTACTGTAACATGATTGATACATTACATATTCTTCTTCGGCTTTTGCCTTCTCACTGTATATACAGAGCCACACCCATGCAGGCACCAAGCAAACTTGATTTTTTTTCATTAAGTGGGAGCACATATGGAGAATTAACACTGAATTCCTGGGTTTTGTTTAAGTTTACTCTGTTTTTCCAAGGTCTTTAATTCAATGAATTCTGAATCCTTCATCTCACCTTATCACTTCATGTACTGAGGGTGCAAAAAAAAAATTTGTTTTTCACAGCTAGTTTGTCAGTTCATATATCCAGTTTCTAAAAACTTTGATAGACATTACACATCTAATTAATTTTATTACATCTTTGATTTTTTTCCTCTAGATAAATTCCTGAGTGAAGGCTCAGTCAGTGTCTTAACCATGAATCTTGAAGAAAATTCTGTGCAACTGATTACAAAGGAATTATTTTTTCCTCTAAAAGGATAGCAATGCTCTAAACTGATATGGCTGCCTACATTTCAGGATGGTAGTTGTCCTAAAGTGTTGAATTTATTTTTAAAGAAAAATTTTTTGCTACAGAGAGGCTCATAAATCAGGGCATGCTTTGCCATATGAGGGTTTACTACAATAATGTTCAGTGCTTGTTTTTTGGGGGTTTTTTTTTTTTTTTTTTTTTTGGTACTTAGTACAGTTTGAGTTGGACAGAATTGTCAAACTGCCAAGTTATTGAAGCTCATAAACCTTCTCACTGACCTCAGTATTTGCAGAAATGGAGCCAAAGTCTGTCTGCAAATATGATCCTGAAACAGCTGAAGTTGCAAGGATTAAGCATGCAGGCTTACTACTATAATATTTTAATTATCCACTGAAATGCTTTACAGAAGAGGCTGAGAAGGATATTGTGCCAAACCCAAAGATTTTGAATGGAAATATCTGCAATTCTTAACCTTGTCTGTATAAATACGTTGAGAACATATGCAGTAACTTTGAGTATGGTGCAAATTTAGCTAAAAACAAACAGGAATTTTACATAAAAGCTGGAATGAATTGCAAATTCAAGCAGGAAGACTACAGAGCCCTTGAAGCGTGCTACTCCGTGTTTCAAAGTTGTGGCAAGGCTGTAATGTCAGAACTCAAGAGCTGGCAAACTGCACCTGCGATTAATGTCAAATAGATGTTTAAAGTGTGAAGTAGGCTTCCCTTCAAGAGCAGAAAACCAACATATATCTTATATTTCTTCCATGTGTGAATGTCAAACCCATTATTAAAGCAGCATATGTAATGGGCTGCTAAGAATTTCACCAGCACAGAAAAATTGGGTGGATCAATATGTTACTACATAGTCAGTACAAACTGACTTTGAGTTTGGGTAATGGCTGACAAAATGATTCAAGAGGAGTATGTAGAGGAAATAATTGCACCTCCCATTAGGGAAAGCTCCCTGCTTATTCCAGTGATGCCACAGAAGGCTATAACTGCTGCTAGTTTGCTGAGCTGGCAAAAAAAGCAGCAAAAGCAGGAGGCTGAAGTAATGGAAGCACTATTCTCCCTTTGCAGTCTCAGAGTTGAAGGAGGTTTTAAAGATACCAAATACAGTGAGTTGGAAATTCAGCATATTGAGTGTGCACATCTTCACAAATTTTTCATCCCCAAAGATCTATGAAATTTATTGAAGATAGCTGCAGTTGTCTGACAAAATTGGTTCAGCACAGACGTTGCATAAAGGTCAGGTATTTTGCTGAGCTCTGTCATAATGCACAGTTATGGTAACAATTATATATAGCTACCATACCAGGGGTTACAAGTGAGTATGAGAGTGGAAATGCTTTGCGGATATTCCATTCTATGCCCGTTAACATTCTTGTTGTACTATTGATGATTATGAACTCAGCACTGCACACAGCCCAGCAGTTCCTGCTTGGGGATAACTTCTGTATTTTTGTTGCTAAGAAGAGCACTGCCTCTCCCTAAAGAGCTCCCTGACTGAGCCTGTTCCTATACCTCATTATTTGTCCACCTGATGCACACTGAAAAACCTGCTCTAGTCTATCAATATATGTGTGATCCCATGATAGGGCAATGGACTGATACAACACCACCAAAGGATTCTACCAATGGTGCAAGAAATTCTTGCTCCAGCTGAAGCTCTCCCTGTGCCATTAGCCCCATAGCAGGGTATTGAACCTGGTGTATAACCAATTCTTACACCATTTGAAACCCTGACGGGACTGTGTCGCTTGTCTCTCAGTCTCCTGACCTTCACTTCCAGAGCTCAGTTTCCACTGGAATGCTTGGAACTGAGCCAGCAGTGTCATTGGTGCCCAGATGGATGAACAGCAGAGGTGAGGTAAGGTAACGAGCAGGCCAAGGGTAAGGTAAGGCTTGATATTTCTTCCATAACACTTGGGGGTGTATTTGCTTTATATGGCAAGGTTTTGGGGTGGGTAAACTACATAGACACCAATATCAGAGAAGAAAAGGGAGGAGGTGCTCCAGTGCCCGAGCAGATATTCCCTTGCAGCCCATGGGGATGAGCTCAGAGTGGCAGGGCATTCCCTTGCAGTCCATGAAGGACTTTCTGCACACAGCCACAGTCCATCTCTGCACACAGCCACTCTGCAGTCCTGGGAGGAGCCCAGGCTGCATCAGATTCAATCTCAAAGGCTGCAGCCTGTGGGAAGGATTTATGCTGGATCAAGGAAAAAAGAGCAGCAGATGTGTTACAGACTAAAACCAACCCCTGTTCCCTATCTCCCTGTACTGCTCAGGTGGAAGGAGATGGAATGGTCATGAGTGAGGCTGAGCCCAGGAGGAAGATGGGAGAACGAGAAGGGAGGTGTTTACAGTTTTGGTTTTTTTTCTCACTATCCTATTTTGCTATTAAAAATTACATTAATCCCCTCCAGGTCAAGTCTGTTTTTTTCATTACAAAAACTGAGCAATCTCCCTGTCCTTGTCTTGACCCACAAGATCTTTCACCTTATTTTGCCCTGTCTTCCCGAGGCAGCTAGTCCAGATTAAATCACCACAGAACACCCAGCAAGAACTAAGCCTCGCATGCAAGTCAGAGCCCATTGGGTGGGTATTTTCCATCCTTACAGATGCCTGACATCTATTTCTCATCTTTCTCCTTTTGATCATCACCTCACTCTCTAGTATGGAAAAAAAAAAAACAAACAACAAAATCTCTGCTATTGAAGCCTGAACTGAATATCTTTTTTTTCTAGGTGAGATATTCACAACTTAAAGAACATATATTATTTACCTCTACAAGTATTGTTGATTATAATATTCAATTATTTCAGTAATTCAGCAAATGTCTATAACAGGTATGAGGCTCTGTGTGTATGCATGAACACAAAGGGGTTGTTATCCCAAAGTGATTATATGAGCAAGTGATACACAGGACTTTATATAAATAACAAATGGTAGATAAGTTTTATTCATGATGGTTTGGGGGTAATACAGTTTGCCTTAAGAGAGACATTAGCCTATGTAAAGCCACAAATAATATATACTGCAAAAGTAATTTACATTCTTTTTAGGATAAACAAATAAAAAAGAAATATAAAAAGCATGTTAAAATACTCTTAAAAAAAGAAATTATATAGAAATGTACAAGAGCTGCTGATATATGAGCCGGTAAAATGGTGATGTTGCATATTTCATTATATGTTGCCATTATGTTTTAATATAGTGTTTGCTCATATTAACATAAGGATTTGAATTTCTCTGATCGTTATTAGACAATGTGTTTATTACTACTTTTATAAAAACAATAACTACTGGATGAACAAGAAGCTTTGAAAATTAAAATTAACAGCTTTTGTATCCTTTAATGTTGAAGTGGTGAAGGCCTGCTCTTGTTCAGTTTAAATTAATGCAATTTTTACTTGTGACTTCTCAAAAGCCTGCAAGATAACAATATTGTGTTTCTAAGAGAGAAAGAAAGGTTGGAAATATGACTTAATCTCCTATACTGTGTGAACAAGATAGTTCATAGTCATTACTTCTGGGGATGAAAAACTTCACCATTGCCAGGGTAAATTGGTCAATTTACAGCTAACTTCTATGGCATTCTGGTCTTGCTATGCTCTGTTTGCTTTAAATGCTTGTCCCTCTGCTTTAAGAGCTATAATGCAGGGGAGGATCTTTTTTTTTACAGTCAGTAAAAGCAATCTCAATCACTCAGCTCTTTATACATTTTTAAATACATATTACTCAAGTTTAACTCCTGCATTAATACAATTGAATGGACCTTTCCTATAACACAGTCATAAACACTTTTTTTTTTATATTACAGAAGACTGGATAGACATAAACACTCAGATATATTTCTGGGATGCTACATTGTACTAGAGGCAGAAATCATGCATTTTATTTGCTCTCTTTTTATGTTTTGTTCCATTAAGGGAGTGGAGCAATGTGATACCTCTGAGCACTATGAAATCACAGACACAATCTGCTGAAACTATGTCACTAAATATGTCAAGTGTCAGCTAAGCATGTCAGCCAAGAGTGAATATGCTAAATTATAGGGTAAAGTTGTTTTTGGTTTTTTTCACAGAAATACAGTGCAGTATCATGGTGTATGGATCTGATGGAAAAAATAGGAATGTTGTTTTTTCATAGCTTGTGGGAATTTATGTTTCTCACATGGGTGGGAATGTGCTTTCCTCAGGGAGCTATTTGCCACACTCAGGAGAGATGAGATTTCACAGAAAGTAAGATATAGAAGAGATTCTGTGAGCCTGAGGGATCAGGACACTTGGCTGAGAAAACAAGGACAAGCTGACCAAGCTAATAGCAGCAAAACCTGTTGAAGATTATGGGGAGTTTGTTACAATTTCCAATCATGGGTTAGTTCAGACCAAAGGTGCACCAAGAACCATTTTCAAAGAACAGTGAACAAGCAGAGTTAGGTGTGGTTTGTTTGTTTGTTTGTTTGTTTAATCATTTCCACTGTGTGAGTATGGAAATGTGTAGTAACTTTTAATTGGGTCTATTAAAAAAAATCAAGTCTTATTAGTATCAAGTCTGACAGAACATCTCCCTTTTATTGTGAAGGATTTGGGGTTAGGTTGTTTTTCGGGGGAGGAGGGGATAGGGAGGTAGCTTGATAAGTCACCTTCATTCCTAATTGGAGAATTTTCCACAGGACACAGGACAGGCAAATCTACCTTAAAGCTCTTGTTAACGCCAGGTTTCTTTAAAGTCCTTAGGGCACACATGTTCAGAGTATGCTTCCAGGTGGAGACAAAATTACTGTTTTTTGAAGTAGTGAAAATTTGTAATCTGAATCAATTTAGACAATAATTGAAACAATTGCAATATAATTGTTAATAATGAATGTAATTATTAGCAATTATTATTAATAGTTAGTTATTAGACAATAATTACTCTCCATAGCTGAGACCATTCTGTCTTCAAAGAAGAGGTAAAGCTGTAATACTATAAATTCTTCCTTCTTTATACAGAAGCTTTGACTGTCTATCTTAAACTGAAAACAATTCTATTTTTGTTGTTTCTAACGTTAAAAAAGATGCATTACTTCCTGCCAAGTGAGACTGAGAGTCCCAGAAGCATCTGAGACTTTCCCATTTAACCTTCTACATGGCAATGATACCTAGGCCGAAAAAACCCATGTCGATTCTCAAAGTAGTAGAACTGGACACACAAATTTGATCCTATTATTTTCTAGACTAGTGAAAGAGCCCTGGCACTGTTAACATGAGAGGACATTCTACAGATTCTGATTTGCACTGGGAATGCAATCAGTTCCCTTTCAGTTTCTGTACAGCCAGTTTTTGGTTTGGCTTTATAATAGCTGTAACTATATCCAAATTATCACTCTGCCTCAAAACTTTAGGTGAATATGGTTCAGTGCTTTAAATTACTAGGGAGCAGGTTTACCTGGATGTGAGTGAAAGGTTCATTTCCCTCCTGGCATAAATGACATGGCACCACAGAAGATACATGATCAGATGACATAATAGTCTTAAAACACTTATTCACATCATTATCAAGAGAAGTTACACAGCAATCAATGGAATTAAACTAGTTGAAATTTTGTGTGAGATAGAAACCCTTTTCAAGGAGAAAATTTCTGTGTTTAACTCCTTTAATTTCAGAAACCCAAAGTAGTGCACTAGTCATTAAAAAATAGTATTTGCTTTACTGAATAAGATCTAGCTTCTGAATTGTCTTTCCTATCTCTAACTGTAACCATTAGTAACCAAATGTTTTACATAAAAGTTGTCATGCAGCAAGTGGATGCAAGGTAATTTATCAAACATTAACGTCCCATCTTAATCCATCATATTCGGATGTTTAAATTGTGAATAATGAATTTTTGTCAACTCTGCAAAGCATTTCAGTATACTAAATGTTCCAACCCAACATTCTTATTACCTGTCAGCAGGTACAAGTCCCATTTCTGCCTGAAGACAAATAATATGCTCACAAAGTTGATGTCACCTTCCTTTTTGGAAGTTAAGGGAACAAATTTTCATCTGATCCATTTGGCAGCCTTGTATTTTGAGACCACATAGCTACTCCAGACTTCTGTTGTTCGTAAGTTCTTGTAATTGCAAACTAGATAATGACCTAGGATAAAAGCTTGCTTGTTTTTGCTGTGTTTTGTTTTGGTTTTTTCTTTCCAGTATCATCCTCTACCAAATCTCCACTTAAACTAGAATGAATTTCTGTCATGGAATTGCTTGGTGACTAACACTGACTGTGTGACTACCCCAAAGTTATGAAGCTGGAAACGCTGGGGTATTTGATCTATTTTAGCATTATTCAGTAAATAAAGGTCATTTCTATGCAGTGGATGATATTATTTGCCATATGAGTGTGGCAAAACAACAAAGACTGAACAAATCAGATAGTGTTTGTCTCATCAGCTTCTTCCAACCTTTAGTTAACTCCAAAACTGAGAGAGTATGGTTTACAGCATGCCAAGAATATAAGATACTGAGGACTCAAGGTGACAGATGGGATATAAAAATATTAATAAAATATAGTATATTAATAAAATAAACCCTTGTACAAGTTCCAGGTGGCCACCAAGGGCTACAGAGGAGGAAAGATATTTGTGGCCCAGTGAACATCAGTGATGAGCTATTCTCAGTCTTCATGATCCCATGTTATGGCATGAGGAAAAAATGTACAGACTTTACAGCCTCCTAAAATCCAGCATAACTGCTCTTGAGCGTACAAACAGTCCCCAAATGGTGTCATGTACTCCCAATCGACAGCCAATGTCAACACTGTGTGCTGAGGTGCAGCAGTACAGAACTACACAGTGCGCAGCTAAGCAAACAATATGCTTTTTAAAGGCAGTAGGTGAAATTGTTTCCATTACTCCTGTGGCACATTGGGCTTTATACCTGGAATTACAGGCAAAAATGCAGAGAATATTGGAAGATGGAAATAATATTTAAAAAAAAAAAAAAAAAGGATAATATGATTTATGACAATGTAAGTAAAATCTTGAGTAAAATCTTTCTCATTTTCAGGACCATGGTGCTTATATGGAAAGATTTTTTTAAAGCAGTGATCCATTAAAAATAGAGGTGAAGAAGAGAGAAAGTGCTCTAGGAGATGTAAATATTAGTATTTCATGGGAAGAAAGTGTAATCATGGAATAAATGGGACCACAGTTCATAATATTAGTGCTATCCCTTCTTTTGTAATCAGTAATAAAAAGATCTGCAATTTTCATATGAAGACAGATCAGCAATTTAACTTAATCATTATATTCAGAAGAAAGAAAAAAAATATTTTCAAAATAAATAATAGCTATCCAATTAACCTAAAACTGTCTCAAGTCTCTTTGTAGCTTTGGAAATAAATTAAATTGCTTATTAGTTAAGTATAAAAAATATTAAGGTAGTTTTATTTGCAAAAATTATTAAATCCTTTCAGCTATTAACAAAAATTAAAACAAAACAAATCAGAGTTTTAGCAGTTTTAGAACAAAAAAACAGAAGAAAAAAAAGAGGATAGGATATCTGTGTATGTCTTTAAGGTTTTAAGTGGGTTATTTCCAAATTACTTGAAAGAACTGATCAATATTTCATAGAATCTCACCACTGTATGTATTTGTTTAAGGCACTTTGATCAAATTGAATTATGAGTCAATTTGTGGCAGTCAACATTTCCAATAGATAAATGTTGACAACAGTGGTTCTGAGTCTCTAATTATATTGTCCACAGAAAAAAGACAGTTTTTTGAATAACAACTGAAACAGTCATGACCTGGCACTACAAAAATAGCCACACTTATGGACATTAAATGTAAGGAAAGAACTGAGTCACCGGGAAATGTGAAAATAATAATAAAAATATGAAGGGGTCAAATAACTCTCAGGTGCTATTTCACCGAGGCTTTAAGTAGTTCAGAAAAGACACAGGGTAAACAGCACCATTTAGACATTTTTCAGATCCAGAGAAAAGGGCAATCTCGTTTTCACAGAATCATTGAATCACTAAGGTTGGAAAAGACCTCTAAGATCAGCAGGTGCAACCTTCAACCTACCCCTGCCATGTGCACCACTCACACAGCGCTACACAAACATGGCTTGTAAATCCCTCCCAGGATGGTGACTCCAGAACTTCCCTGGGCAGCCTGTGCCAGTGCTTGACAACTTTTTCAGTGAAGAAATTTTTGCTAATATCCAATTAAACCTACTGTGGCACAACCTGAGGTAATTTGTTACTTAGGAGAACAGCCCCCACTCGGCTACAAACCACAGTTATGTACTTTTAGACTGGACTAAGGTCTTACCTGAGCCTCCTTTTCTCCAGGCTAAACATCCCAAAATCCCCCAGCTGTTCCTCACCAGACTTGTGCTCCAGACCCTTCCCCAGCTCCATTGTTCTTCTGCAGACAGACCCCAGCTCCTCAATATCCTTTTTGCAGTGAGGGCCCAAAACTGAGCCCAGCATTTGAGGTGTACCACAGGTATCTTAACTCCCCAATCCGGTCTGTACGACAAGGCTACCTGCATTTAAGAGTACAGTGTATTAAAGTACACAAATTGGGTGGAAAAGACTAAATAAAAAAAAATCTGCTGAAAGGTTGGATTAATTTCAGTTTTGTTGATGCATGTGCCAATTAAGTGCAGTATTTAGTTTCTTAAGAAGTGCTCTTTTCTTTACTGAGAGTTGTTGAAGTTTAGTGTGCCTAATGAATTGTTATTGTAGGAAAGGTGAGTTAGGAATTGGTAGAACATAAAATAAGTTTTACCAGCCAAAAGTTAAGTTTTCTGAAGATCAAGAGGTTGGGGGAAAATCTGATTAAGTTTAAGATATGACTACATACATTACTTGAAATAACCATTACTGAAGTAAAAATCAATTATGATAAAGAAACATTTGCTACTTTTAAAGCCCCTTTAGACAAGTGCAAAAGGACAATCCCCTTTCATTGTCTGAAAAGGGTCTTTGAAGAAGATCTCTGATGTTTCAGGCAGGCCCTGTATTGATCTGTAAATTGGTAAGCCACATGCTCCTTCTTTTCAGTCTTTGACTCCAGGAGAGCTTTATTTAAATTTTAAAGAATTACATAAAATTTCACATGTTTTAGCTAGTTTTAGATATTAATTTTTCATTAAATAAACTTCTTTTTTCCTTTAGTGCCATTCTTTTTCTGCCCACGCAGGTATAGGGCATACATTCTACCATATCTTCAAAAGTATTAAAGATTTTTTTTTAAAAAGCGATAAAGGTTAATGCTAATATAAGAACAAAGACCAGTCTGTGAATTACTAAGGATCCAAGGACAATTTAGAAATTTCTGATAAGAAGTTTGTGTTATTGTTTCTCAGGAAAAAAAAAAAAATTGGGAAACACTGAGTGAGCTTTGTTGGTGGGTTTAGGAAAGCAGTCTAACCCACTGTACCCCAAAAGCAAATGGGTCTAACCACAAACGCTAACACCGAATGGAATTTCCAAACTCTAGTCAGATGAAATAACCAGTGGTAGAAGAAGATCTTGTAAAGAATAGACAAACAAGTTTTAGTTTATAATTATCTAGTTTAGCTTGTTTTCTTCTCAATCTCTGTAGTTCCTTTTTCACATACTTTTTTTCTTTTTTTTTCTGAGATATCCACTATATAAACTCTTCTTTAAATTTTTCTTCTGACTGCATAAAAGTCAAAAATAGGTATGGAGTTCAGTTGCACTGTAATTTCTGGGCTTCTTAATCAAGATTTTTTCAAGAATTCCATCAAGATTGCTCACATAAATCCTGTGTATACTCATGCATTAATTATGATTGTTCCTAAACTCATTGGTTTTAAATGAACGACTCAGAGAAACATTTTACACTGAGAGCCACTTCTCATTTCTATGGTTTTATTTTTCAGTAAGCAATCAATTCAGCAATAGTTTAACAAGTTCACTAGATCACATCATCATCCTTAGGATTGTTAGCATTTACAAAGAGAACAATTGTGCTGTGCCTGGAGGAATGTACAGCTCCAGAATCCAAGATCACTTATTTTGGAATCAGATAAGAATCAAATGGAACCCTTTGGGAACTGCTGAAATCGATGTTTGTGCTGATTGTGACAGGAAAGATTTTCTTTTCTGCAACAGCTGACACACAACACGTGGAACTGAACTGAGTGGCTGACTGTGGGATTAGATGTATACAGTATGTCAAAGACCTACTGAGAAAAAAAAACCCCATGTTTTGGTTTCATTATGCCCCATTTTGCAAAGAAGGATGTTGCTTTCTTTCCTTTGCATAGTTTATATTGAATTTCGCAATTAAGGGCTGTTACTTGCTGATATAAAGTGAAAGTAGCTAGGAGCAAGATTTTAATGTTTAGGAGAAGGGAGAATCTCATTACTGGATTTTGAAACACTTAGGAAATCCCAGTCTATCCTTCTCAAGACCAGAAAAGATATATCTAAGCTCATGTCTGACCATGATATATGATTTTTTTTTTTTACTTAAGTAATAATAATGATTAAAAAATAGTATTTATACAAAACACAGTCCCATCATTCCAACAGTATTAATATACTCACCACACTTACTTCAGCAAGTTAATTTAGGAGTACATTTGTAGTTCTGGAGGTGATTTCCCTGAATGATGTGTGACAAGGGTATTTTTTCCCTCTGTTTTATTATCATTGCAAATTCTTTCTCAAGCAACCTGCACAGATTTCACGAAGAACCCCAAACGTATTAGGTGATTATGTAATTAGATCCTTTATTGTAATGAGCATGCCATGAAAAAGAATGAATTAAGGTCATGGAGAATAAATTTAGCTCTGACATTTGCTACTTCAGAGTGCTTGCTTTTACAGCTCTAGTAGTCTATTAATAACTTTGTTTGTACAAATGTGTAGATGTGGCATGCCACTATGACATTTTCCTCTCACTTGCAAATTCCAGAAGGAGTTGATTTCAACTGCTTTAAAAGTATTGTGGTGTTCCTTTGGAAGACATTTTTTTTTTTTCTCAGCTGAAGATGTTAGATGATTCTAAGATGCTTAAAAGAATAACAGAAAATTCAGTAGTTTAGACATCTGCAGGTGAGCTTCTTCTGCCCATGTGTGAATTACAGAAAGTGGTCACTAGAACATTCACCTGGGCTGATATCAGAAAAATCTGGGGAGATAGTTATGGAATGCAAATTAGCTAATTACTTTTTATCTGAAGGAGGCATGTAAACAAAACTGGATTTTTAGAACCTGATTTTATTCAAGCTTCTGCTGCCTTCATATCTTATTGTTGTAAGGCACAAAAGTACTAATTTATTACTTGAATAACTTGTAAGAGAAAGGAGTTGGGGTGATTTGAGCAGCATAATCTCTTCTGGCTTTAGATGGCTCCTGAAGCTTTGATAAGAGAGTCTCAAAATACAGCTAAATCAGTCTAAGTCTCCAACTATGTTATGATTCATTTGTTTTGTTTTTGTTTTTAATTCTATGATTTGCATAGTGACCCAAAGTATATCAAATAAATTGTTTTCAGTTTGGGGTGCAGAAATGTATGTATTGACCTGATACTGTGAAGGACTTGACATTTATTTCACTGCAAACAACCTTTGAAATAAGAAAGTTTTCTCAAGTCATTTTTTTTCAAAATAGGTGATTTTCTTGGCTTAAAGCCAGGTTTATGTCTCAGTTACTTTAGATTCCAGAAGCAGCATTCTTGTTTGTTTGACTGTCTTTTTTTTTGTATGCAAATCAACTATATTTTAGCAATAGGTAGCATTCAGGTTTGCATCCTAATTGGTGACTTAGAATGCCCAGCATTATCCTTCAGCAAAGTCAGCCTTTCATATTGAAATTCTTGAATGTCACGATGACTGAGAATAGATGGAGAACTATTAATTATGTTTATTTTAAACTGTCCTAGAGTTTCAATAACTCTCTCCAGAGGAGCTGAAGAGCATAGCATTTACCTAGTTGTATAGATGTAATTTTATATGAATGGCTTTAAATGTTCTAATTTTTAATACTGAAAGACACACTGTGTGACCTCTTTTAGCTGAGCAGGGAGAGTCCTTGCAAACAGAATATCAAGAGATCTGTAGAAACATGTTTATATTTGGGTGTTTGCACATATACACAGGCACATACATAGGAAAATAAATAAGGCATAAAGGAATTAATGTCCTAATGCACAGACAAGATCACAAGGAGTTGAGAAACTATTAGGTTAAGCAGCAGTGGGTTCAACCCCCCAGTAAAACATCAGAGGAGCGTTTGCTTGTCAGTCAGGCAGGAGGGAGCTTTCTGTGTTGGCAGCTCACTGTCAACACAGATCCTCTCAGGCTGATGCTTTTCCATGTTTTGGCTTTAGGATTTTAAGCCTGTGCATTTCATTGGTTTTCCATTTTGAATTTTTAGGTACTAGTGATCTCTACCTCTACAGTGCTGTCAACATTCCTTATTTTGCATGGCCCTCACTGCCCTTTTTTAAAATGGAGCAAATGGTTCTGGTTGCTGAGCCATAGTATCAGTGCTGGGCCTTGGATCCATGAAAGACACATGCAGAATTCCCTGTTTGGGGTGAGAAGAAATCAGAGTGATTTACTAAGGAAAGGGTTATATGGGTATCCTGATTACAAAATTCATTATAGTTAAATCAGTTATCTTTAGCAAAAAGGGCATTAGGCATTTCCATTAGAAATAAAATGTAATGAAGATGGAACAAGCAAATATGCCTTTCTCTTATGATAAAGAATGTTGAAATAGTCCAATAATTTTTGAAGATTGCAGGAGGCAGCGATTGTTAAATGGTTTATTAGTCTTGGCTCCAGAAGAAAAGAACTAGCCTTGGCACACGAGACTTTATCAAATCCCACGATTCTCCACTTTCCATTTCTCTTGTATACTGGCTTAAGTAGCAACATCTTAGGAGGCTGATAAATGTCTGACAGCAGCAGATGTAGAACTGGAGCCTGACAATGTTAAGTGCAATGCATATGGAAACATCTTTTCCTTCACATCAGCATGTCATTTCTATGTATAGCACATCTAGAACAATAATAGTCTATTTTAAATCTTCTGATCTTAACACTTGTTTTAGGAGAAGCAGCACTGTTATTCTCAGCTTACAGATGGGAAAACTAAAATCACAGAGCCAGAATAAAAAGGAGAAAATAAAACACAGAGGCTGCAGGGCAGCTCCTAGTTTAATTCTCGGTTCAATATTCTGTCTGCGTGGCTTCACTGCACTCTTGTTCACACTTAAAGCCCCTGTAATACCCTCAAGTATATGATAAAAAGCTGATGCATGCAAGTCAGACCACTGAGTAACATCGTGTGGTGAGCCATATAAAGTTCTTGGTCAAAATGCAGGAGGATTTAGACACGAAACCTCTGCCTTTCTTTCTGCTTTGATACCACATCAAGCTGTATCCTTCTTTTTCCTTACTTGCAAAAGGCGGACACATAAAAGGTATTTCCAAATGACTTGAAATCTGGAGCAAAGTTATGATGGTTTTTTGATGTGAATTAAAACCAGGCCTGCTTCAATATCTTCTGATATTCAGTACCTGCATTGTAATTATTTTGGTGGGAAGGGAAGGAGTTCAGAGAAGCGAGCATTAGTTGTACAGGATAAGGAGCAAGGAGAGTGACACTGGTATGATCTCCTCTGTGTGTTTCCTTGTAATGTCCCAATACCTCTTGAAATGCAAGAAGAGATACTGTTCTGATATATAGTGCAGAAATAATTGCCTTCTGTATTCGTCCAGCACCTAATGCAAAATAAAAGGATGTCTAATATTTTATACTCTCTCGCCACACATACAGTAGAAGGCCTTTAAAAGATTTGTGAGACATCCTGCAATATGATTTTTTTTCTTTTTTTTGGCAGCAATTGGGTTATTGAAGTACCTCAGACTGTCTTCTGAAGGTTAATTAATTTTATGCTAAGAAGCTAGTCTTTCAGAAGCAACCATCTAGTGGAAATAGAAAAGTCTTTAATTAACAAACATTGGATCTCATATTCAGTAGTTATATGAAGACACACAAACCTGCAGTTTTTATATTATCACACCATATAATTATTTTTCCATATCCTCCACTACCCCAGGTTTTCATCCAAAAAAAATGAAAAACCTTTGTACTTCTTTAAATTGGATCTTGCTTTTTATTATACTGCTACTATACTAGAAGAATACTTCAGAATATAGAATAAGTAGGAAGATTCTTTCTTTGGAATGTATCATAAAATAATGAATATTAAATTTTTTCCTTTTGAAGACTGACTTTTATATCTGTGTTCTTAATTCCAAACATTAAGAAAGAGCATTCTAAGAAAAAAATTATCTATTTTTAAGCAAATTTCAAAAGAACTGTAAAAATATTTTCCTGTCAATATCTGAAAATTATATTTATGCATTACACAGCATTTTAGGACATAATTAGACTACAATATTAGAGAACTGTTAATTATAGTTAAGCTTTTAAGTTCTGTCTTAAATTTCAGTTTCACTCTACTAAACAATGACAGAACTGATTATTTTAATCGGAGATTATTAGGAAAAGCATTTAGGCTTGTGTAGCTTCCTTTAGTGTTGTAGGTAACAATTTCACTGCACGGAGAGAACATTGGTTAAAAAGAGAAACCAAATTATTGGATCTTGGCATAGAAATGGTCACGTGGGGAGTCTAATGTCCTGAACAAGATGGTCCCCCACAACCTGGTGCAATGGGTGTCTGCACTGCTGACAGCAGCATCCTTTCCTGATTTCAGATTCTCCAGATAGTCCTGTAAGACACCTCAGCAGATGCATCACCCACTTCAATTATACCACTTACAATATGTGTTCATAAGACTGTTCTTTGAAACCATTTCTGTATCTATATGAATAATTTCTGCTGTTTATTGTGGTTTACCTTGCCTGAATGCCACCTGCCTGTTCAGCCACTCTCCCTCTCCTGAATAGGATTGGGGGGAAGAAAACAAAAAAAAAAAAGATTGAAAATCTCATAGGTTGAGATAAGGACAGTGAGATCACTTAACAGTTACTGTCATGGACAAAACAGATTTCACTTGGAAAAAAGAAATCATTTATTGCCAATTAAAATGGTGTTGGATGGTGAGAAACAAAGACAAAAGAACCCTGTAACATCTCCTCTCTCTTGGTCCTTCCTTCCCACACTCTTCCCCTGCTCCACTGTGGTCCTTCCTACAGGCTGCCATCCTTCAGGATAAACCTGTTCCAGCATGGACTCTCCACAGAAGACACAATTGCAGCGCACAGCGATGACCCACTGCAGTTTATGGAAGCTGTCCTGAGTCAAGCCCCATTTCTGAGCTAGCTGCCAACAGCACTGGCTGCGTTGAGGTCTGTTCCCACTGTAGTTACTCAAATTTTAATTATTTGGTAAATTGTGATTCCAGTTTGTAATCCCTCCTAATGTTCCTCCATTAGCTGAAGATGCAGGGAGTAAAGGGAGCAGCTTGAGTAGGTTTCATTTTCTAGCTGTGTTTTAAGTCAGCAGAATTACAAAACTGGTTGCAAGGATTATATTTTAGTATAATAATTCAGTTAAAGAATGTTTCAAAAGTTAATATCTGAGTTTTTTCACCATGTCTGTCTCAGATGGTGTTAGGACTTGACTTTAAGTTTCTGTAGCACTTCTATTTTACTTTGAAATCATTTGAGTATGAACAGTCATTGATTTGGAAGTATTACTTGAAATTTAAAGGGCGGATAAAAGAGGAATACATTTGAAAATCACTAATTTAAGTATTTAAAACAGGCGACCTCTGTTTCACCTAAACTAACTGTGATTTATGTTTTATTCTGGGTCAGGCCAGAAGAAACATTTAATTACTTATTCCACTTCTTAATTAGCTATCTCCCAGATAATATTGCTTTTCTTTTTTTTTTTTTTTTTTTTACTTCAGCCAAATTCATCTTGAACTTCCAAGATAACCATTTGTTCTTAATGGTTTCAATTTGGACTCTATCCTTGATCTCTTCCAAGTTAAGATAAAAGCCATACCTCCCTGAAAGAAAGCTGTTTGAAGTTGTTTGCCCCGTCACAGAAAAATTTGGGCATTCTTAGGAAGAAATATTCAATATAATTCTCATCATTGTCAAAATTTTTCAAGATTAAATACCAGGAAAATGTTAAAGGTCTTCTTTTTTTTGGGGGGGGGGCTGGGGTGGGGTGGAGGGGGAGGACGAGTTAATTGTAATTTAAATTATGTAATTTACATACAACTGGATTAAATTCTTCAGAATATCTGTAGGCATGCACTGTGGTGGTTTTGCTCTGTGTATACTTGCCTGTCCACTGTCCTTTGCTTTGCACAGCAGCCCAAGCCAACATTTCTAAGGACAGACATCTCAGTCTATCCTTACCCTAGCCTTGATGCCATTGAGGAAGCTTCCAGGTTGTGGACAGTGGCTAGCGATTTCTCTGTCAGGAAAGGGTTTCTGGGCAAGGGAACTTTGACCTCAGAGGCACCAAATTAGTAGTGTTGCAGAACTTTCTGGGGTATAAGAATTGTTTTACTAAATCCATACAGATGGGTGTCCTGGTCTTGGCTGAGACAAATTGCATTTTCTTCTTGGTAGCTGGTACAGTGCTGTATTTTGTATTTAGTATGAGAATAATATTGATAACACATGGATGTTTTGGCTGTTGCTCAATTGTGCTTACCCTAAATCAAGGACTTTTCAGTTTCCCGTGCTCTGGCAGGGAGCAGGTGCACAAGGAGCAGGGAGGGAGCATGGCTGGGGTGCCTGACCCAAACTGACCAATGGGAAATTCCATAACACAGAATGTCGTGTCCTGTATATAAACTGGAAGGAGCTGGATGGGGAATGGGCTGGGCATCAGAGTCTGTGATGAGTAGATACACTGAGCATTACTTGTTTCTCCTGGGTTTTACTCCCTTCCCTCCCTCCATGCTATTGTTATTATTACTATTATTATTGTTGTTGTTGCTGCTGTTGTTGTTGCATTTTATTTCAATAACTAAACTCTTTTTTATCTCACCCCGTGTGTTTTATCTTTTTCCAACTCTCCTCCCCAGGAGGGAGAGAGTGAGAGGCTGCATGGTATGTACAGACCCCTGGGTATAAACCACAATTGGAAGTGAGGAACACAACTTAACTGGTGCCCTCTCTCTGATTGTTGGCAAAGGTACAGATTTAGACCCAAGTACCTGCTCCAGTGACAGAAATGGTATTAGTTGGAACTAAATAAAACAAAAGGATCATGAGTTTCACATGTTTAACATGATCTGTGTCCAAAGTTGTCACTGGCTGTGAAATTCTCTTTATCAGCACAGAACAAAAATGGTGGATTTTTACTGTTTTTCTTGCTCTTTTGTTACTTTTTTAAAAGAGATGATATTTCAACATAAAAAGATCAATGCATTTCTACATTTAAAAACCAGCAAGATTTACAGTGTAAAAAATTAAACTGCTCTGAACACCCTGTTCAGACTGCAAGTTGTTTCACTCAACATGTTAACTCTGAGATGTTATTAAAAATAGAAAAGACTCATCAAAACATGTTTCTGAGACATATGTTTTCAAATCATCAGAAGTACAGAATTTTTTACTCTTTTTCCTTTTTTTTAAATTTTATTATTATTATATATGCTTGCCAGCCTTCAAGATGATATCCCAGGAAGGAATCCAGAAAAGCCAAAATATATATGTATTTCTGGGGACATTTTTAAACTTTTGAAAAAAGGTAACAAGACTTTCTGGATTTGGTATGGATGATTGCAAAAGGAACCAATAAGGCTGAAGGATCTAAAGTTAGACACTGATGTTTTACATTTTGCATCACTGAGATTTAAATGATTAGGTGTAGAAATATTACAGTTCTTAATGTTTTGATAATTCTTCTCACTAATGGCACAGCTGGAATCTTGCAAAAATGAATAATAAAGATTAGCAGCTTCTTTCTGTATTATTCACGAAAACTTCAAGAATCAGAGGCTTAGTAACTTCTGGTCAAAATACAAACAGATACAGAATGTTACTAATCCAGCTGAACAAGTATGAGTGAAATGTACCTAATAATTTGTGTTTTGATGGTTTGTTCTCAGTCAATTTTATTGACAATGCTAGTGAAAGCATCCCAATTCTCAAGTTAGTATAGAATCTGCCAGTTACATGTATGCACATGAAAAGTCCCTCATGAAAGTTTCATGAAAAGTCCCTCCATGGAGTTCTGTTGGATAAGTAAAATGACAAGGAATGTTGGGACTACATTTTTGTTTGGGTTCTTTTTTTTTTTTCCCCCAATCCCTAGGCATTTTTAGAGTTGGCATGAACGGAAGGCTGCATAAGCAACCTGTATCCTTTCATACTTGCATGGCTGCAGCAATCTCAAGTTTTATTCTAAGCACAGTGAAAAGCTAATGGATTATAGTGCAAATGCTGGAATTAGAGGACGAGAATTCAGTTTGGAGATCTACAGATGGCAGATTGTGCCCTTGTTTACATGGAGGATAATGATTAATTCATTTTCACCAATTATGCATGAGATCCTAATGCAATACTAGAGCAAGACTTCATACCTATGCTGAAGGCCAACAAAATGTCTAGGTTCACTACAAATACCTTTTAAATATGAGAGGCAAAGTTGATGCAAAGCCATTTCCTTTCTGCCAGAGGTAAGTTTTGATCAGCCTGTGAAGAAGAAGAGCTGCCATACACACTTCAAATATTTAGCAATCCATGCCAGCATGCCTGTTGGTATGATTTTGACTCAGTAACTAGTGCTATGTGTGATAACCACGATGTGAAGAACAGGGTGACAACCCTCGATAAGCACAAGTATGAGGAGGAGAGGACATTTCAGGAGTGTGAAAAAGCAGCATGTAAAGTTAACACAGAGTGGGGAGACAAATGAAAATAGATTTTCTCATCCCCTGTGCTTACAAGATCTTTGCAGTTTTCACCATTACAAATAGAATGGGAAAAAGTGGAAGGCACGATGAACACAAGCTCACTGTGTTTCTAGTCTATAGGTTTCATTCACCCAAACTGTCAAACAGGCTGACACATCCTCCAGAACGAAATATATCCCTCTGCTTAAGGAGAGCATATGCAAATTATTTGATTATGCAAATTGTTTCCTGAAATAATTGCATAAATGCCAGACATGGAGGTGTGCAAAATGTGGTAGTTATATAAGACAACCAACCTCTAAACAGATTGATTTAAATGTTTCTCATTTCTATGTCCTGTTCTATAAGTTATTTAATCATGTGTAGGATTTTCAGTCTTGCAATTACAAAATGAATTCTGTTTTATTTCAGTCCTTATTGTCACCAAAATAAGAACTTGCTTTTCCCTATGTGAAGATTGAGGAAGCAGTTCAAGACTCCGTTGGGGTCAGTGGGGCTCTGGGAAAACAAGTGGCCTTTTCCTGCCCCCTCAGTCTCCACATGCATCCACTCATTCAGCCCTCACTGCTGCTGTTCACTCAGCAGATCCAAAATAAATGAGCTAGCTGTTGAGGCGGAGAGTCCATTCCATCTTCTGTTGAACTATATTAGAATTACAGAATCATAAATTCATTGAGTTGTTAGGATTGGAAAAGGCCTCCAAGATCGTTGAGTCCAAGTGTTAACGGAACACCACCATGTTCATGACTAAACACCATCCCCAAGTGCTACATCCACACAATTTTTGACCTTTTCCTGGTGTGGTGATTCCACCACATCCTTGGGCAGCCTACTCTAATGCCTGATCACACTTTCTGTGAAGAAATTTTTCCTAATATCCAATCTAAACCCACCTTGGCATGACTTGTGGCCATTTCCTCTCATACTGTCACTTGTTACCTGGGAGAAGAGATTGACCCCCACCTCACTGCAACCTTCCAGCGGGGAGCTGTAGAGAGCGAGAAGGTTCCCCTGTGCCTCCTTTTCTCCAGGCTAAGTACCCGCAGCTCCCTCAGCTGCTCCTCACCAGACTTGTGCTCCAGACCCTTCGTAAATTCCATTGCCCTTCTCTGGACACACTCCAGCCCCTCAATGTCCTTCTTGCAGTGAGGAACCCCAAACTGGACGCACAGGACTCCAAGAGTGGCCTCAGCAGTGCCCAGCACAGGGGGACAATCCCTGCCCTGGTCCTGCTGCCACACTATTGCTGACACAGGCCAGAATTCCATTGGCCTTCTTGCCCACCTGGGCACACCTGGGCTCATGTTCAGCTGCTGTCAGCAGCACCCCCAGGTGCTTTTCCCCATGGCAGCTTTCTGGCCATTCTGTCCCCAGCCTGTGGCACTGCCTGGGGTTGTTGTGACCTGTGCAGGCCCTGGAACACAGCCTTGTTGAACCTCAGACCATTGGTCTCAGCCGATCAATCCAGCCTGTTCTGATCCCTCTGCAGAGCCTTCCTGCGCTCCAGCAGATCAACACTCCCACCATATTTGCCCTGTTGATCTTCCCCCTGATTCTTACCCTCAAACACTCAACCCTATTGTCTTCATCCTTAGGCTCCAAAGAAAACCCACCCTGACCTACGGAGCAACCCCACCAACTCTCCTTCCCTGCCCATCCTTTCTGAAGGGTTTGTAGCCATCCATTGGAGCACTCCAGTTGCCTTAGTCACCCCACCATGTTTCTGTGATGGCAGCTATATTGAAATCTTCCTGCTGCACCATGATTTCCAGTTCCTCCAGTTTGTTGCCCAGGCTGTATGCATTGGTGTAGATGCCCTTCGGTGGGTTATGGATCTCACTGTCTTTTCAGGGGGAAAAGCTTGAATTCCTGCATGATTGTTCTCAGAAGCCTCTGTGGTTTCTAACAACAGATAACACCCTTGTGTCCTTGCCACTGCAAATTGCTTTGTAAGTAACACATAGGCACAGAAAATGCTTTAAAGGACAGTGACATCATAGTTACAAAGAAAGGATTGATATTCTGAGCTTATATGTCACTGCAGGTTTTGAAAATTTTTATAAATATTCATAATTCTACATCAAAATTTTCTAAACTGAAGCTCTGTAAAGGCCCAAAATGTTTCAGTTTCTCAAATGTCCTTGAGCATCTCAAGTTCTGAACAGATGTGACTACATCCAAACTGCTGGACTGAGTAATGTGTAAGGGCCATAAATATTTCAAGGTTTCTAACTATTGTTCCAAAATTCGAAAAATGGCACCCTGAATACTGTTTGGCACTGCTCCATTGACATAAGTATGGCGTTAAGAAAGAAATTTGGATAATGTCTGAGTCAAAGATGGCAAGACAATGGCACAAAGCCTTGATGTTGTTTAAAAGGTTTAAATAACTCAGCTGAAGCTGGATAAAAGGAAGAGTTTAGACAACAGAAATAAAAACTGTCTGACATTAATAGGCAGAAAAGTTACTGGCAAATTTGGGGTTCGTTCTGAGTGTTTTTACTCCACCTTTAAACAAGTAGAACTCCAGTGACTTCAGTAGTTCTGATTTATGCTAGTATAAATGAGAGAAGAATCTACCCATATGTCTTCCTGCATGCCTGTAATAAATCCTGCAGGCTATTGGTGCTATATAAATAACATATTAGGGTCGGGATAAATTGCCAGACATAGGGTTACATATAAATATTGTCAGAATTGGGGTTTATGAGGTGATTTTTGTGACATGGCTTACAAATAATGTCATCACACGCAACTTTTTCACAAATTATTCAGGAACAGGATGAAATAGCAGAAGCAAAAAGAATTAGGGGTTCAAGTGAAATTTCTAAGCAGTTTGTGGCAAAATGCAGATTTATTTTCAAGTGGTAATTTTTGTATTTATCTTACTATCCAACTTTTGTTCTTTTTTCTTTAGTATTGGTTACAATGATACAAAAAAGACAACTGCCCCTTGCAGCCTTCAGCTGGGAATATTTTATTGGAGCAGTGAAAGATAATGGATTTACAAATATTGGATTTGGATACATCTAAATTTCAATAGTGGGTGAGTTTGATTTTTTTTTGCTCTTGTCCCCTTCCATCACCACTAACACAACCCCTGCCTAATTTGGTTCTTAACTGCAGGAAGATGTCAGTGCCATTTACAGAGCATTTAACTGTGAAGATAAAATCACTGCTTTCCAATACATCCCCAAGAGGCTGCAGTGAGAGCTTTTTATTTTGTAGTTTACTAAATTGTAAATAAATAGGCAAAGATACACTGACCTTCAAGAGCGTTCAAATTTATACCTCCCTTTTTATTACTGTTTTAGACTCTGGACTGACTGGTTTTTTTGGTTGGTTTTTTTCATGTGTGTAACTATTTAAGCACAATGCTTCTAAAAAACTGAGTCAGTGATATGATTTCCAGACAGCAAAATTCTATTTGAATTTTGGGTTTTCTCCCTAAATCACAGCTAACCAGCTTATAGACTAATAAACAACCTTAGCCCTCAGACTACAACTGGTGTAGTCACTTGGAAGACTGTAAGTCTGGTCCTCAGTATTAATTTATGACCCACTGCAGATCTAAGTTCTCATAGATTGTCCAATGTCCACAATTTATGAATACAGCTGTTGTCTCAAGTTCAATGAATTTTTATTTTCTTTCCTATGTCAAAGTTTATGTTCATCCTTACTGTTATTTTTAAACATTTTTAAATGTGTGAATGTTAGGATGGCTTTAGTTCTGCAACATTTTTATGTTATGAGTGTTAATAATTGATTCCAAGTAAGAAGAAATTTATAATTAATAGGCTCATTTTACTGTCTGTACATTTTGCTAATACACTTATGTTTTGCTCCAAGCTTTCTGGCATAAGTCTCTATGTATTCTTGATGGTGTGTCTTCAGAACCTCCATTAATGCTAGAAAGATTTATACCTGCACTGTAAAAGGCATATACTGTGTCTACTTTTAATCCATCTCTCCTAAGTAAACTAATTCTCAGGAACCTCTACAAGTAGAGGCAGAATAAATTCAAGATAAGTTCACATTTCTGGGATGGTTATCATGAACACTGTTCTTCCTTTGGGATGCAAATATTTTAAACCCTCATTCAATGCAGTTTTGTATTGCTGTTTCTTTCTATAGCTATATCCTATCATTTTGAACAAGTTCTGAGTGACACATCTGTAAAAAAGATGCAAAGACTTGTGGAATATTCATGTGACTGATGGATTGGATCCCTGCTTTCAGTCACTTTCTGAAGAGTCAAGCTAAACTCTAGCTACACTCAAAGCCCACAAATAAGTTTTGTGGTCTTCTCTCATGTCCTGTCAAGGAAAAGTTAACATTGGTTCACAGTTTATCAGAATAGTGATGAATATTTAGCAACATTGAAGGACTCTGGATTTTGCTCAACATTAAGCAGAGTGGAAAATTTTGAAATTTGATGTATTTATGTAGGATTCGCATTCTACCAGCTCAGATTGTATGTGCTTTTATTCATTCAGAGTAAGTCAGAATGAATTAAAATTCATTCCTACATTTTGAGATTGAGCAAACTCTGTCTGGTTAATACACATTCTCTCACTTGATGAGAGAGGCTGTGATCCTTCATAAGCTGCTAACCCGACTCTAAATCTGAAAGGGTAGATATAGATGCAGTCAGCTAAGAGGTCTCTGTGCTGCCTGGCATCAGCACAATCAGATTTGGTCATAGGACATAAGTAAAGAAAAGTGCAGATTTCAGACTAGGAACTAAAAAATAAAGGGTTTTGCTGTAGTAATCAGGGAAGGGGACAATTACTGGGAGCAAGCCTGGAAAGCTTAAATAAGCCTAGAAAGAAATGGCAAAGGTAAGATTTTTACATGGTCAAATACAGAAGAAAATTTTATTGTTGTTTTGGAGACCTCAGTAAGAGCTGATATGGAACAATAATTGCCTTATAATGTGTTTATACATTATACAAAATATCAAATTTTCTAGAAAACAGAGATTCTAACTTGAGATATCTGTTTCTGTGGTAGCTGCTTAACTGAGAAGGCAGAAACTGGCACCTCTTCAGATATCACTAAGGAGAAAAACTGTGAAACGGGGAGGACACTCTTTTACTGTGTGACAGGTTTGAAAGGTAGTCCCTTAAATATAAACAATCCATCAAATTAATTCTGAACGGATTATTGATCATAACTCAAGGAAAGGGTATGATCTCAGTTAATCTTAGTTCTACAGTCTCAGACTCCTGGTTTCACAAAAAAAAAAAAAAAAGAAAAAAAAAAGTTTATTCTGAGCCATGATGTGTGTCTGTGGTATCCAAGGTGGGAAGGATTTCCTCTGGCATTCATTTATTAGTTTCACCTTTATCTGTTCCATTATTCCCTGCAAATCCCATTAAGAAAAGGTAAAAGAGACACCAATCTTGGTCATGATTGTGGAGTTCTTCCGCAACAGAGAAAAAACTAAGGAGTTAGGGTAAAAAAAAAAGTAAATTAAAAGGAAATAACAAGGGGGAAAAAAAGAGAAAGCAATAAAGAAAGAAATAAGGAAAATAAGGAGGAAGGCAAAGTATACAGCTTTCAGGGAATACTACAGTAGACCCTGAAAGAAGAAAGGAAATTCTTGAAGGAAGAAAGGAAAACATCCTAATGTGAATCCTCGATCCTTCTGAAATCCCAGATTTTATGGATGTTAACTTAAATATATTAAACACAAAGCAAATAATTAAAATTTTCAGAGTGTAAAATAGGTTCAGGATTTAAAAGCTATTTTCTACTACATCAAAAGCAATGGCTTCAAAAACAATTGAACTGCCTTGGAAGGTTGTTTGCAGGGGCATGCCTTTTTTTTGGGTTATTTTGTTGGTGCATCATGACTTTTAGTCCTGTCAGTGTACTTCCATTTGTATTCATTATGCAGATTCCTAACAATTTTTCTTTTTAAATTTAGTATGCATCAGGTGGCTTTCTCAGTGATACTGAAATGTAATAAACAAAAGTGACTCACAAGGTCAGTTGGTGCCACTCCTATGTTAATAAGCTGAGTTTGCCCCAGTTCTGTATGGAAGAATTGCTTCTGCCGTGAAGGCGAAGCAGATTCTGAGGGCAGAATCTGTGACCATGGTGACCTATCCTAAGCCTTACAGCATAAGTGAGCACAGTCTTTTCTCTCTGACAAACAGTTAAATCCAGTGTTGCTGTTTATGCAAGTAAATATTTCTATTCCCACTAGAGATACTTGGAAGAAAAAAGAATCTCATTGTGTTTTAAAAACCGCTTCTTTTTCAAACTATTTTATTGGGTTTTGAACTCTTTTAGTTTAAGTGATGCTGTGAGAAATAGAAAATGCTAAAGCTGTTAGTAATGATTTACTAAGCATGTTCTGATTCTTTACAATGCAGCCTGTTCATTAATTTATATTTATGAATATAAATGTTCATGTGTCTGTACCCTAAAGGATATTTGATGTAAAGCAGAAGTGGCTGAAAAAAATCAGCTAGAGAAACTTCCAGCAAGTGAAACTAGATTTGTTTCTTTCATGAGGAAGAAAACCCATTTGGAATAACCCTTCTTTATTCATAAATCAACAGTAGACAATACACAAAAGTAAAGGTGTTTATCTTTGGAAATACAAGGTCATGGAAAAAAATGAAGAAAAGCTGTTCTAATTTTGTACTGTCTTATCAAACTGTGGATGAGTTTGTGCTAGTGTTTTGTGTCTTCCAGAAAGCAGACAAGTATAGGAAAGTGAAGGAGCATCCTGAAATTTTATTCATGCCCTGAAGTATAAATTAGTACATTGGAGACACGACAGGATAATTCAAAAACTGAGTATTAATTTGAAGAGGAATATCTGGCTCTGGAAAGAGAGGAAGGGCTAAAGAATTAGCTGCTGCTCCATGTATGAGAGATGAACATGTTTGTTCTCAGGTTATCACAGAGGGAGGCTGAAAATATCTGATAAAACCTGACAGTGTCAACATTAGGGATCAGCTGGATGGGACTTTTCCTGCACAAATACAAAGTCATTCAAGAGCACAGGCTTCAACACAAAAGTAAATGCAAACATCCTTTTGGAGGGACATGCTTTGGGACTCAAGGCCGAACTCAGTGCCCAATCAGAATTTAGCATTTTGGATGCTGTACAAAAAGATGTCTTGCTGCCCCTCCAAAAGGTTGAGAACAGTCCACTTCTCCCAGGTCATACCTCCAGAGTCACACACATATCTCAAAGCCCTGCCATGTCTAAAATGAGCTAAAAGTCTAGTGAACTCCTGCTTGTTTACAGGAGAAGTGGAAATAAAGAGATGGGGGAGTTCTAGAGGTGTAACACATGCGCCATGGAGGGACCTTCAATAATGCAGAGCAGCAGCTAACTTGAACAAGCATGGCCAGCAGGTGACAGAGTTTAGGACAATAAGGAGAATGAACAGAAATGCAAAATAATGGATTTAGGAAAAATTACTTCACTTGCCTTGAAAAACTGGCTGATGAGCTCTCTTGGGAACACAAAATAATAATGAAGATGATGATTGATGATGATGGTGATGATGGTGGCAATAATATTTCTTTAAACAAATGCCAGTTCCAGAAGTTTCAAATACAAACAATTCAATTAAGAAGGAAAAATGGAAGGAATAGCAAGAGATCAACTTGGCCAACACGTATATTATTTAAATATGCTTCAAATAAAACAGCAAAGATTAGGGAGGACAGAAACACAACACTAGTTTGCATGAACAAAAGTAAAAAGTCAAGGTTCTGTGCTGATGTCAGCAAAGGGTGTCAAGTGTATGTAATGAAATATTGTCAGTGCACAATGCAGAGAGTGGAGAAAAAAGAGAAATAAATGTTGTTCATGCTGCTTCTTCCAAGAGAAAGAAAATTATTGGCTAAAGGCACTGAATAAGCTGAGGTATTGAATGCCTTTTTGCATTCGTTTGCAAAATAGTCGTCTATGATCAGATGGCTGAAACAATTAGAAATAGTGATGTAAGAATAATAACTTAGGTCACAGTAAGTAAAGGACAGATTGGAGTGTACTTATATGAAGTAGATGTTTTCAGAACATTTGGAGTGGTAACCGAGATGGCTAATGAGATGCTCAAGTCATTAACAATTACCTTACAGAACTCATGCAAATGATCAGACCTCCTCCACAAAAAAAGGAGAGTGTTGAAATTATTTTATTTCCTTTACAACTTCACAATTCACTTCTTCCTCTAAGGTCGCTCTTCTCTAGCCCTTCCTCCCAGATCATCAATTGCACCTCTGCTGAGTGTGTTGAGTGTTAGTATAAATCCAAATGGAAGTTAATTAACCAAAAAATGTAAAGGTTTAAGCCCTATTTCTGTCCAGCTGTACAGAAGTGTTCTTGTGTTTCAACCATCACCAAGTTTCTACTGTTTTGGTTTATAATCATAATTTAAAGAAGTGATATAGGTGTAAATATTACATCTACAATAGAGATAAAACAGTGTGTTCACATTTTAGTTGTTCTGTTCCCCAGGATCAAGTCTCAGTCGATTTGAGCAGGCAGCAAATGAGTGGGAGCAGGGAAGCAGGGCGATACACTGCCACAGAAGGTCAATCTGTGGGTGGGCAGAGATTTGGGCACAGTTTTGTCTTAAATTGCTGATGCCAGAGCTCATCTGCCAGAGCCTGAAATGACTTCCCAAGGTGCAAAGTAGTGTATTATCAGCTTTTGGAATGATTCATTTTTCTGAATTCTTTTAAACATGAATCTGACTGTAAAGGAAGGCTGATTACTCAGTTCCTCCCTGCACCAAGTTCAGTCTTTTGCCCACAGTTCAATACAGACAGGGAAGTGACTAACTTGTCATTTTTCTTTTACAAACAGCTGCTGGGGTATAATTGGTAAGAGAGAAAATGAAAAACCATCTACAATTTGTAAAGTCTTGAGGCTTGAAAAAAGCCACAACCAAAAAACCCAAATCAATCAAGAGGAAACAGGAGAAACTGCAAAGCAATGCAAAATTGGGGAAGAATTGGAAAATGATCGCTTTATAAAGAGAGGGAGAAATAAAGTTGTGGAGTAACTGGAAAAGAACAAATGCAAGGAAAATGAGATCTATTAAAATGAGCTGTCATTGCTTTTTAAAGTTAAATAATTGAGAAGAAATGTCTTTGGTTACATATAGGCACAGAAGCAGAGCCACCACAAAACTAACTAGAAGTTCAGCTGGCAGTTCTTTAAGTACATAAATATAGTTTCAGGGCCCAGTTACTGCCATTTGCCTCTCAGTAAAGATTTTAAGCTCACACACAGTGTAGTACTGTGGCAGTTGTGTGCCTTATTGCTTACATCTGACCAATAAGTTCACACAAATGAGAGCTTGGGAACCATTGTTTTCTTGGAACATCTCTGCAATAGTGTCTTGTTTTCCTTATTACAGCCTTTGAGAGAAATTTTCACAGATGCTCCTGATGACTAGTGCAGCATCATGTAGACAGACTGTTGTGAAGCAGGTAATTGAATATAATATGCTACATCCTCAGCCAAATCAGATCCTGCTCAACCACTTTCTCTCTTAGGGCTGAAAGAAGGTAAGATTTGGTTGCAATAGTAATTTCAATAGTACCTGAATGCACTTGTATATTTACAATACATGTTACTGTAATGGGTGAACTCTGATAGCAAATAAACCCACACAGCTGGTGGGGATGGGGCAGAGAATCAGAAGGGTAAAAGTGAGAAAACTCGTGGGTTGAATTAAAAACAGTTTAATAGGTAAAGTAAAAGCTGCATGTGCAAGCAAAGCAGGAAATAGAATTTGTTTGCCTCTTCCCATGGGCAGGCAGGTGTTCAGCATCCCCAGGAGAGCAGGGCTCCAGCAGCTGTAGTGGTGACTGGGGAAGACAAACACCATCACTCTGAAGGTGTTCTTCTGCCCTTTCCTTTGTCTCCCAGCTTTTATTCTTGATCACAGTATCATTCAGTATTGGATATTCCTGGGGTCATTTGGGGCCAGCTGGTACAGCTGTGTCCCCTCCCAATTTTTTTGCACAGCCCAGCCTCCTTGCTGGTGGGGTGATGTGAGATGCAGAAAAGGCCTTGGTGTTGTGCAAGTGCTGCTCTGAATAGAGTGTTGTCTACACTGCTTTCACCACAAATGCAAAACATAGAAATAAACAAGACAGTATGGAGAAAATTAACTTTATTCTAGCCAAATGCAGAACCAGTACATATATAGCATGTCAGTGTATTAAGTTGTTGGGGTGTTTTTCATTATGTGTGAAATGAAGTAAACCAGCGATTGCGACCTATCTGCTTTTCACTGACTTCAGGACAAATGTATAATCATACATTCATAGTCATTATCCATTTATGATGTTCAGTGAAATAACCCCTTGATGTGATGGTGATGATCTGTAATCAATATTTCATTAAGATTTTATCTTATTTGCACAGTTGGACATTTCCCTGGACAACCAGCCCTGGGTGACCATGCTTGAGCCAGATAGTTTAGAATAGATGATTTCCAGAGGTTCCTTTCTCAATCTGTGTTCTGTTATCATAACTAGATACAGGTTCCATCTGCAATAAGCCCTCTCTAATAAGAGAGAGAGATAAGAAAACTTTCTTTTCTCTTTTACTTTGTTGCCACCCCTTCATAAACTCCCCACTGTAATGTCTCTTGACCATCTCTACTTTTGAAGCTCAGTGATAATGTGAGATTTTTAAATAATTTTTCTCAGTCCACTACTTTTTTCCTTTTTTTTTGCTTCAGACTGGGATAAAGACACACTAAAACATAAATCTATCGGTTCCAACATGGATCTGAGCTTTCTTGAAGTTAAGTTATATTTCAGTCTAGACTTTTGACAGCTATTTTGGAGGGGGAGGTCTTGGAGGCTAGAGTCAAGCAAGTAAAAAGACAAGGAATGGACACATTGAAGACAAATTACTGATGTGCCCTTTAGTAAAGGTGAAAGAACATCTCCAATGTTTTTTGTCAATGCCTGGACAGGGAAGTTGAGTTCACACTAAGGACATTTTCCAACAGCTCTAAATTAGAATAAGCTGTTAGTTCGTCAAGGGTAGGGAGTTCTTACAGAGATTTTGATAAACACTAGTGCTGGGAAATCCCCAGCAACATCCAGGAAAAATCCTGGATTCTGCACATGGTATGGTGTAATCCTGGGTTATGGTAAGAGCGAGGGACAAGAGGCTGGAGTGCAGTCCTGCAGAGCTCACCTGATGTTTGGTTTAGTGGTAAGTTCAGTATGAGCTAAAATTTGTCCTGGTGGCCAAAAAGGCCAAGCAAATCTTGGGGTACATATTGAGAGAAGTGATTGTCCTACTGTACTCAGCATTGATGCAGCCTCCTTAAGAATTCTGTGCAATCTTGGGCTCCACAATATGATAGAAAAATATCAGAATGTGACCAAAGAAGGACAACAGCGATAGATGTATGATTTAACTTAAAATATAAGGTTTAACTCCTTGGTTGCCCTGTGTGGAGTCAGGAGTTGGATGGAATGATCATTGTGCAACCCTTACACTTTAGGATATTCTATGGCTGTATGAAAAATATTTCACATGTCAAGGTTTCAGCATTCATACTTTGGTAGGACACTGCTCTCCAGTCAGAGCTTTGTGAGTTTTCATCTACAGATGTTCATTATTTGAGGTGCTGAGGCATAAGCCAAAGTTATCAAGTGATTGTTTTCCAGCTGAGCCATTTTGACTGAGAATACATGTAACTGTGAAACATCCCACTTTCAAAATAATATGTTTTGACCTGTTATAATACTGACTTTGCATGTCTGATAAGCTTTATGTCTAAAATGGAATATCCATTAATCAATATTGACATATTTAGTGGCAATGGCAACCTAGTCAGGTTTGGATCATTTTGCATTGCACTAGAATACATCAAAATATGATAAGATGTCAAATTTTGTGATTTTTCCTTTGTTTTATTTTAATGAGAAATACAATTCAGAATTTTTCCTTGTGAAAAAAAGACTTAGCCAATCACTGGAATTAGAAGATTTTAAATTCTCCTAATTCATGGTTTCCATGGAGTCCGCAAGGGTTAACATTTGTGGCTGAGAAAAAAAACAGAAAGCAATGTTCATAGCTTCATATCTGATTCAGTTTACAGTAGAAATTTCTGTATTTTCTGTCTGCATCTACATGAGACCTTTCTGCTGCTGAGCCAGAAGTGATGACAGTAAAACAGCATGGGTTTATGAAATTAAATAAGTGGTTTTGAGCTGTGATTAATTCCCTTATCTACAAATTACTTCTAGGATTTATCAAATGCAGATTGTCAAATGCTTTCAGTTTGGCTAAAATTATACTGCTACCTTAGTAAGTTCTGAGCACATTAAGATCAACTTCAAAACCTGGCTTACCCAGTACTTGGCTTTTCCACATACATAATTGCAAATATTGTCCTTGAAACTCACAGATGTCATGGAATTCATGATTATCAATTATTATGTCTGGGTAAAGTTTTGCAAAGGGGAGCCTCATATGCTCCATCTGCATATTAAAGAAATGCAAGTCTGCTCTGTCTCTGAGAAAAACCAGGGCCTTAAGAACATAAATTGTGAGGTGTTGGTCCAAGCAAATAATCCCCTTTGGAAGTTTTAGGACTGAACTGTACAGGACATTCAACGCCCAGAGCCCCCCATGTGCTGGGCTGCAGCCCAAGCCCCGTGGGCAGCAGGGCAGGGAGGGGATTGTGCCCCTCTGCCCCGCTCTGCTGAGACCCCACCTGCAGTGCTGCAGCAGCTCTGGGCTCCCAGCACAGCAAGGACAGGGACCTGCTGGAGCCAGGCCAGAGGAGGCACCGAGGGGATCAGAGGGATGGAGCAGCTCTGCTGGGAGGAAAGGCTGAGGGAATTGGGATTGTTCAGCCTGGAGAAGAGAAAGCTTTGGGGTGACCTACTGGTGGCCTTGCAGCACCTGAAGGGAGCCTACAGGAAAGATGGAGAGAGACTATTTTCCAGGGCCAGGAGTGACAGGACAAAGGGGAATGGCTTCAAACTGAGAGAGAGCAGGTTTGGATTAGATACTGGAGGAAATTCTTCATTGTGAGGGTGGTGAGGCCCTGGCACAAGTTTCCCAGAGAAACTGTGGCTGCCCCATCCCTAGAAGTGTTCAAGGCCGGGTTGGATGGGGCTTTGAGCAACCTGGGATAGTGGAAGGCATCCCTGACCACAGCAGGGAGGTTGGAGCAAGATGATCTTTAAAGTCCCTTCCAACCCAAACCACTCTTATTTTATGATTTTATGATTTTGTGAATAGCAAATGCTGTACTACATGGGAGTTAGGACATAGTTAAACACTGTATCAACTTTACTTTTATGTTCACAGATCTGCTGCTCTATGTGCTGCTCTATGTGCATCAGTAGCAAGGCTACCACATGCAATGGTTCATTATTGACAAGTTAAAGCTACAAACATATTGTTAGATACTGTGCTTTATTTATTATTAAATTAATCTGTCCTTATAAATACTTCTTCCTTCATGCAATTCATTAAGCTTATTCAGTAATTAAATATTAACATAAGAACTGCAAAAGCATAGAGTTGATATAGGGAAATATTCATAATGTGCATAGGATTCACTCCAGTGCCTAGATTTATTCCATAGTTAGTAGAAAGGATCTTCTCTAAGAAGTGATTTTAAACCAGAGTCTTGGTGAAAGTGTCTTGCCTCAACTCTTGGAGAAGTTACCTTTGTCCACAGTTAATGAAAGTGCTTCTTTTCTCTGTCAAAGACAGCCTGTCCTATGCTAATCAGACAGACCGAGACAAAGAAGGTGGTTATCCCTTATCTCCCACGTGCCAGAGTCTCCTCAATAAAGCACTCAAAGCCTGCTTACTTGTAAATTGAGAATGTTTGCAACAAATATGCAGCAACTGTAATCTGTAAGTGAGGTTTTCGTGAGAACATCCTTAACACCTCAGTGCTTCAGCATTTAAATTCCTTACTGTAATTTAACCTCTCAGTACTTTCAAGGTCAGGGTCTGAGTGCCTGTATCTATAAACACATCTCAGAAGATGTAGACCTCAGATGCTCAGCAGGTGGCATGTGAGCAGAAGGCTGAAGGTTAGACAGAACAATACCTGGAAGGGGTCTAAATCTACCAGAAACATTTTAGTGTTGACACTGCTATCAGTAAGAGCTAAAGAAAGCCTTGAACAGTAACCCTCCTTTAACATTGTAAAGGCACAAGGATAAACAGCTTTGTAAGGAAAAAAGATTGAAAACTACTGTAAAGCAAAGAAAACATACCACTAGATTTGGTAATTCCTCCCAAGAAGAGGTCATTTCCAGCAAGAATGTAACAATAGAAATCATATTTTGCACACAAAGACAACTTGCCTGTGGCTATTACTTTATGTAAGTAGGTTCTATGAAATATAAATGCCATGGTCAGAATCCTAAGAGACTGAAAAACCTGTGAGTAACCCTCCATTCAATCTTGCCCAGAAAGTCATCCCTTTAAGCAGAGTTGGCAGAAAATGAGTCAATAAAATCTCAGTATGTGACATTTAATCTCTAGCATGGACCACAATCTTGAGATCACTTACAACTCTTTCTTCCTGATGAGTTACTAGAATAGCTTTGCAGAAATATCTTCTTACTTCTTTTGTACTGGGGAAAGTAATCTTGTGCCAGCTTCACATGGGCTGAGGTCCTGGCATCCTCTAAAAACATTAGAAACTTGTTGTATAGCGCTCTTTACTATTTACCACTTTGGAATGATTGTATGCTGGATTTCAAATGATTTAGCAATAAACCACATGCTGTAATTCCGGTTACTTTTTTTTTCCCCCACAGATTTTTGCAAGTTAGTGAAAATGTGATTAATTTCAAACATAAGGAAATATTTGCTGTGAGACTTGGGTATTTTCTGTATCAGTGGGAAAGGATGTTTTCCTTCACAGGAAGGAAAGAATCTGATACGACTTTGCCAAGCAGGAAGATAATTATTCTGAGTAATTTCAAAGAGACATCAGCAACTCCAAAACAGAGTAGGGCAAACAAAAGTGCAGTGTCAGGAAGAACTAACGTGGTTGTTTGTACAAATAAATAGTAATTAATGTGGTGAAGAGGTTATAGAATCTGATTGATAACATGGATGGATTTGGAACATAATGGGACTAAGGTTTACCAAGGTTAATAATGCGTTTCAAAAACAGCAGAGTTTTCCAGCTAGGAGTGCTCTGATCAGAGAGTGGGTCTGTCAGCTGAATTGGGTAGATGGAAAGCATTGCAGCTGATATTGCACATACACCAGTTACCTCTTATGATGCATGTTTTCAAATATTTTATTTTAGCCTTGATAAAACCTTGAAAAATAAGATACTGAATGTTCTTGTAAATAGTGACCATACTTGTAGATTAAAAATGTTCTGTTTACTTGATAAAATATTCCCACTGTAGTTTTAGCCCTTGTCATCCAGAAGCCTCTGAAACAAGCTGTGGGTCCTTTCCAGGAGTCAGTGCATCAGCAAAGGAGGTTTTGTCACTAGACATCCTGAGGTGAGCATTCTATTTCAGAAGTCAGGGGAGTTTAATTGTATAGAGACAGGACTTTGAGCTTTGTCTGACTCAGCACTGCAAAGAACAAAACAATTTATTAGTGAAGATGTAGCTTCAGGGACTGGACTCCAAATACGTTATTTGTCTGGGTATTTAAAAACTTACAAGATATTTCTCCACCTATCATCCTGAGCCCTTTTGAAAGCTGCCAACATAAGTCTCAGTGATGGCAAAGTGAACATAAAAATGGAAAACTCTGTTACCTATACAGAGCTGGAGGGATGCGACCTGTACCCTGGGAGTCTGAAAGCCCATGTCCCATTGAAATAGTGGAGCAGGATTTGTACCAGTTAATCTGTTTTATAGTTTATTCCCTGTGACATTAGGCATTTTCAAGTTTTAGGGGAGGATTTTTGACAAATTCTACCCACAACACACAGGTCAGAGAGATGTCTTTCTCTTCCACATATTTACTTATCTAATCCAGCACATGTTTAAGCACCCTCATCTAGCACTTTGGCATTCACCTGCTGTTACTGTAAGGAAAGGGAAACTCAAGTCATATAATACAGAGTCTATTAAATCTTTAAAATGCACACACAAAATTTTCATTTTCCAGGTACACTCCATTCACAGAGTATACATCATTCACTTGTTTCTTCCAAATCTTAATGCTGAAAACTCTTGTCACATCATTATATTTCAAAACTCATTAAAGATGGTGGGAGCTGGGCTGGGTCCATAGACAACTTTCCAAATTATCATTATGCATTTTAGCTCTTTTTTTGTAGTTTATTTCTTTAAAATTATTATTATTACTTTTATTTCTATTTGGTTTTTATTTATTTAGTTGTTTTTTGTCGGTTTTGTTTTTGTTTTTTTTTTGGGGGGGGGGAGGTAGATTTGCAGGCAAATTCCAACCAGGGAGGGACCTTAGTGCTGTGATATTGCACTGAGTGGATATAATATTAGCTGTTTCTTCATTGCACTACCCTTTGGAGGTGAATACTTTTTTAGACCTACATTTCAATTGCAGTCTGTCTTGGCCATATCTAAGGATAACAGAAGGTCTAGAACATTTGACAAATATGAATGTTATTTCATTCACTTTTATAACTTTAGAAAAGTCCCATGAATGTAAAAAAGGTCCATATATATCCTTTTTTGAGGTGGGCAATCACTAGAAATAACATAATGATGTTAATTTTCTAATCAATGTCGCATAAGGCATAGCAATTGATATTGTCAGCCACTTCAGTGGGAATATGTATCAATTAAATTCACTTGATATGTATGAGAAACTGCCACTCATATTACAGGTCTTGGAAAAATCTACTGTCATCTTAATTGCCCTGGTGAATTTGAAAAATATAATCTCTAAGTTCTGTACTTAAAAATGATGACATTTATTTAACTCACTAGCAGATTTATTTTTTCTAAGATTACTTTTAGGTCAAAAGTACCATAAGAAAAATAATCTTCCTGCACATACTCAGAGGTAACAAAGATCTGACATCGTGCAACGATTAGGTTCTAGAATGCTTCAGTGTTGTTGCACTTGACATGCAAAGGAGCTTTATGTTACAATGAAGACTTTTGGATTGCATTTTACCACTGGTAAGGATAACATTTCTTGGTGTTTCATTCCCCAGAGGCAGCATTTCTTCTCTTAAAACAGGAAACTGTTTTTAACAGTCAGTGGAATCAGCCCATTCAGGAAAACAGTGATGGTCAAGCACCTCTTGAAGAAAAATGCTTGATGTGGATCCTGTCTTTATGGTTACTTGGATGGAAATGATACACAATCTAAGCATCAAAAGGCATAGGGAAGAGTAGGTTTGATGGTTCTTTTGTTGACTGAAAACTAGAAATGTCAGGATAAGAGGATCAGAAAGACAGACGTGTTACAAAGATTAGTTTTGCAGAATATTGTGCTGTCTACAGTGTGAAATTAAGAACTAAAAGACAAATCCTATTTGTCTCACTCAGAGCAGTTGCTTTCAATCAATAAAGCCACATTAGTGTAGAGACTTTCAGGATCACGTGCTCACCTTACGCTGCTGAGCAGCTGAAATGAATAGCTGAAATGCCAACTGAGCACTCACAAGCCTTATTGGCTTCACATTGAGTTGTAAGTGCTTGTCATTTCCCAGATTCAGATTTTTCACGTGTAAAGCTCCCAAAAAAAAATCAATGCTTTCTGCATGTCCAGACCACAAGGAGCTTCACCCTACTATCTTTGATTTGTGTCTGTAGATGTTTATGGTTTTTTTTATGGAGAAGGCAATTTCTATTCATGTTCCACAGTCCCAGATTTTTCAGTCCAGGTGACTTCTTGGACACACTGTTGCTCTTTCCTGTCTGCTCAGCTGACTTTAAATCCTACCTTAAAATGGGATGGGTAACAGTCAGTGCAGCTCCAAGACAAAAAATATGAGAACCATCCCTTTGTCCTGCACTAAAGATATTTCCAGTGACACAACAGACATTAAGAGCTGCTCAAAACTGGAAAAAACCCCAAACAATTATTTCCATGATGTCAGGGTGTTTAGGCAGGCAAGGCTATCTGAATCAGAAACGAGATCCTAGGCAACTGAGACTCTTTTTATGAGTTATTTGGCACAGGTCCATTGGTGCTTATATACTAGAACACTCCAACCCAGAGCTTCTGCTGATGTGAACAGGACAGGCTGTTCAAACCCCAAGTTTCTGCCCGAGACTGATAACACTTTGTTTTTCAGCTGCAGAAGGGGTGGAACTCCATTACTTTTAGAACTGAAAAGTGCATGTGCTGAGGTTTCACCCTTCCACCCCTCAAGCAGAAAGAAGAGGAAAGGAGGCATCTCATGCCACATTCCTTATGTGCAATTTATTGCACGTTAAGAAAGCACCCAACTTTGTGTAGTGGGAATTCTCTAAAGTAAAATGTATTACACTGTTTCCAGTTCAAATGGAAACCTTATTATTGTCTATTTTATTCCATATCTACTTAGCAAAACATTTTGAGCACACAGACAAATCTTAAATTGCAAAAGAGATCAGTTCTATGGGGACTGATGTAGGCAAAATGCTTTTAGAATAAAGCAGTGCTTGAGTCCCCATCCAAGATCAGTGCATGTAGCATTCATTTAAAAAAAAAAAAGCAAAATTACAGCATTAAAAAGACAGAAAAATACCCCAGAGCTGTGGTTTGGAAAAACTGAGAACTCCTGCAGAGAACATCATTTCACATCAGATCAGTGTGAGTTAACAGGAACATACTGCTGAACATAACCAGAAACATCTGAAAGTAAATCCCATTTCGGCACTAACTGTTTCTAATAGGAAAAAGAGGATTGGGAAAGACAGCCCTTATTAAGCAGCCTAATGTCTTAATACTCTGGCCTATTAGTTTTCTGACATCTGCCCATTGCAGTTCTATTCCACCTTATGTAAAATGCAGGGTTTTAAGGTGATGAACTTGTGTTGCATAATTTAAGCTGCCGTGCGGGGGATTCACCTGACCCTACTGCTGTTGGAATCCATCAGGCTGGAATTTCCATACCACACAAGAAATATTGTACAAGACATCTCTGTTCTTGAAGTTCTACATTTTCTATCAGGATAAATTTGTGTGTAGCAGACAGATATAGATTGATCGTAGAGGTGATATTTCATGTCTGTTTTATTTTGCTACTTAAATTTCAGTATCAAAGTACTAAATATCATTAAAAAAACATAATTAGTTTTCATTTATGATGGCAACAATGAGCTGAGAAAATACTACTTCTTGAATCAGTTTTGATCAAGAAATTTTATGAAGCTAAAAACTATAATGAAAACTTAACCCAGTTGAAGGAAATCTTTTATTTTTCCTTGACATAAACCTATGCTTTAGCATTCATAATGTTGGACTTGAAGGTGTTTTTCTTGCATAGAAGTTTTGTCAAGTCTGGAGTATTACTTAGTAACATTTTCAAAGCAAAAACTAGAGTTTCTTTTTTCTTTTCATTAAATTTGATCTGGTTTTGCCAGTTTTGTCCCAAAAATATTCTAGAATGAGTTCCTATAATATATAGGGGCTAGCCAGCACAGCCTGCAAAGTGATGACACTAAAACCACAGTGCAATATTTTCAGCTACTGAAAATAAGGGAAGGAGAAAAATGTTACTTTATTATAACAGACAAAAAGAGAGGCTCATTAGAGCTATCTGGATAAAAATATTTATACTATGATCCAACTACAGAAAATACATTTTTAATCCAAAGCTTTTTTTGCCAAAATCAGTTGATGAACATTGAACCAAATCAGTGGCCAGTCCTGGGGAATTCAACTGCTATTTCAAAACAATAGTGAACTTTGTTTAGTTTCACATTTAGTTCCTCATGACTTGACCTAACTCTTCTGGGCTTCATTGTGGAAGTCCTTTATCTAAAAACCATATCTTCAAAATATATCTACCTGTCTGAAACCCAAACAACAAGTACTTTTAATTGTCAGCTGTACATTCTGATAAATCTTGTTCTGTGGCATAACAAATATGCAGCAGACACTGCAGTTACTACTGCAGTTTCATAACTCATGTATTTCTGGTGCAAAAACTCAATAGCATCTTAATTCAGAAAGTATGGATTGCCCTTCAGTTATCTAAATATATGAAGTCCTAAGAAATTTTACTTTGGGAATAATTGTGGTGGCCATCTTTGCCTTCATAACATCAAATAGCTGAGAGTGGATTGCCTAATCTCTAAACCCTTTTGTGTTTTGAAATTCTAAGTACAGGTGGAATTGTGCCAAGTCTTATTTGCGCTCCAGTTTGTCCTTTGTGAACCAACTCCTGTTTTGCTATTAAACTCTCATGTTGAGCAGCCAAAGAGGCACTCAGGGTGTAATGCAACACTGCTCTTTGAATTGCAGAGGGAGATATGGGGAAAATACCCATTAATCAGCTCCCAAATCAGCACTTTTCTTTTTTCTGCTGGTGGGCTTTCCTCTCATCTTGCAATTTATTTTCCTGCATCCTTATTGTCAGTCAGTTACACTGATTGGGATAATATATCAAGTACTTCAAAAGACCTTTCAGGCTTTCTATGGATTTTTATTTATATGAAAACCTGAGTCTGTGTTATTGTGCAGACAATTGGGTCAACTATTGTGGGTCAACTATGTGTATATACACAGATAAGTTTTTATGTTTTTTTGTTTTGTTTTGCTTTGTATCTTAATCATGCAGAGATTTTCAGACACACTGTAGAAAATTATAGATGGTCTCATTACATGATAAAATGTGGTTTAATTCTGGTACTTACATAGAGGACAATGCTGGAACTCTGGTCTCTAATCCCTTTTGCACCAGATTGTTTTCAAAACGGTATTTTTAACCAAAGCCCTCCAAAATGCTTTCAAAATTATTATCTCTCCTTGAAAATATTAGCTCTATCTTAATCTGTCCAAAGACTCTAAACTGGCTATTTCTTGCATGTTTAAAAACTAATCTATGCTGTCTATCTCCTTAGCCTTTACCGACATATAACATATACCAAAAGTGACAGCGCTTTCCAAGCACCAGCCCATACAGCCAGCCTGGCAAGCTCTCCCAAATAACTCTTACCTTGGAAACACCATGAATTCTATCTTCTGGCGCTGGACTTGATCCTGAAATAATAAATACTCAACAGTTTTGCCAGGCTCAAATGTTAAACTCTTAAAACCTGTGAACTCTGAAGCACTGGATTTAAATTTGGTAGGTTAACTCCTGACAAAACAAACAACCAACACACAAAACATCTCCAAATCAGAACCAAAACAAAAAGCCTCAAGCAAACAAAGGGAAAAAACCCACCCAAAAGACCAAAAACAAAACAAAAAACAAACAAAAAGAGCCATAACAAAAACAACCCGAAAAAAACCCCAACCAACAAACAAAAGAAAACCACCTGAAAAATCCTAACCCTAGACCAAAGTCTATTCAAAATTCAGAAACCATTGCTATTCCACAGCAACCATTTAATCAGGTTATTCATGCAGATGCTAGCCAAAAAACCCCTATTACTTTTTCGTATCAGATGGCAACTCCAATCATCCAGCTCTGCCAGAGTGAACCTCTAATTCTGCTTTTAGAATAAGCTTCTGCTTCCTGACTCTTCCTGTACAGAGACACGAATGTGTGTGTCTATGGAGGGAGATGGGGGAGCTGAAAGAGAGATGACTTTTGGGATCATGTCAAGTAGAGGTGATGGGGTGATTTAAAAGAAGCAGATTATTAAATTTATAATATCTTTAGGCCATGCTTCAGTTTCGTGCAGGTGGATGTGTTGTTAATTCCTATTATCAGGCAGCAGAAAAGGTGCTTTTTAGAAAGGTTAAGGTGGGCCCAGAAAGATTGATGAAAATCACATTCTATATGTCTGGAAGGTCAGTTTGGAAAGAGTAACAAGATAACTCTGTCTTGTAATGTTAGAGCTATAATAAAGCACTGTCTGTACCTAAAAATCCACTTTATAAGCCCTGCAGACAGGCACCAACTTTCCACTAGTGACTCTGAGCTTCAGGCTCAGCTGTGCTTGCCTCTCTTGCACTTTCATTAGTGGATTCTGTAGCTGGACTGCAAAACAGACCCTCCTGCCAGAACTGAAACAGGTCACTGAAATCAGAGCAGCTCTCTGCTGCTGGGGGTCATCCCATGGCTCAGTTTGAGCAGCAGAGCTGACATGGAGTGGTTTTTTTTTTTTTTTTTTAATGAAAAGGGAGCTTTGTTTGTATCCTTTTCCCCTTAAAATATATGCTGTGAAATTCAATAAAAACTCATGAAAATAATTTGGTATGGTTAGGAAATAAGTTGACATCAGTTGCCCCCATCTCTGCCTGATTCTAGATTTCTCTGCCTTATGCACACATAGTTTTTATGCACATCTTCAGATACAGCTTCCTTTACTCCCTTAATTTACTGTTAGACAGCTGAGCTACTGTCATGTAAATTACTCTCTTCAACAAGAACTGAATGAGAGATGAAGAGGCTGGGTTTCTACATTCTGTTATTATTCATTTGAATGATCTTTCTGTTAAGAAAACCTGAAACTAATAGTCCCAATTTATACACATATATATTTCAATTAAGTTAATGGTGAATATTTCAAATAAGACTGGTAAAGAGGCTCTTTAAAGCAGCCCATGCCATTAGGTTCTGCAAAGCTTTTCCTGACAGTATAGAGAGGAATTAGAGATAAGCACTTCAAAATTTGAAACTGGTTATAGTTTAGCCTAGCATTGTTCTGTCCATGGGACATTGATAGATATTTTTTTACAAGGTATTCTCTGTCATGTGGTTTGGAAATTTGTTGCATCAAAATAATGAAGATATGCCCTGCTGGAAATAAACATCTGCATATGGTGAATGTTTCATGTTGATCAATGTCTGGTATTTTACTAGAAACTTTGCTGCCATAGTAAAGCATACACTTAAACAAAACAAAACAAAAAAAAAATTAAAACCCCCCAAAAAACTACAACACAAACCTCAGTATTCTAACCTTTTTAGCATACTTTGTTTGTTTTAATAAAACTAATTACCTATATCAAGTGGAACTTGACATTGGCACTGAAGAAAACAAGGAATAACAAAAAGCCACAGGTTGCTTTGAAATGCACTGTATGGACTTATGGAAGTGACCTTTCAGAACTGAAAAAAGCCAGTGGTGAGTGCTTTTGAAAATTCCAGCAGAACAGAACACATATTGTGTACCAATAAATAAATGTCTAGCAAAAAGGCTCAAAACATAAAAATGAGTGTAATGTGAAATATAGAAGTTTCAGACTGAATCTTTCATATTGCTTGACATTCTGAACCAAAGCCCATTCAAAGATTAATTTGATTATCAAATTCTGGAAGGAGAAAAATTTTTAAAAATATTCTCTATTTCCCCCTCACCCTCAATTTTGAATGAACATTCCACGATCCTAGAGTTCAGAGCAAATGCACTTAGTTATTAACAGTTAAGAGCTATCATAAAGGTCCTGGATTCCACAGTATTTTTTAAAATATATATTTTAAATTTATTTTTTTTAAATTTTTGAGTGATGGATCTCTGTAAATAGTTAGTTTCTTAATTTCTGGTATCAGAAGTTTTGCAACTAATTTTTGATATTTCAAAAATTGAGGTTTAAAATCCTTAATTTAAAAAAATCACCAGAACATAAATACCATATTTTTTGTTTTATGTTTCCCAGATAAATTGTTTTCTTTAAACAGATGAATATTCTCACCCATCCTCACTTGGAGATATCTTCCCTCTTTTTCTTTACCCTCCAAACTCAATCATGGTAAAACATGGCAATTAAATTAGACTTCTCCACACTGCAGCTTTAGTTGTCGATGCCAAAATATGACTAAAATTTTTTAAATAGTCTCTAATTTTGTCTCCTCTTGTATTGAATCGTTTAATCTAACTTGATTGCAAAACATTTTATTGACTACTTTGCTACATAAAGAGAAATATTGAATTAAATTAAGTTTGACATTCAAATAGCTATTCCTGCTGTTTTCTGAATGCAGTAGCACTAAGAGGTCTGAAAAAGGCCAGTAGGAACTGCATTTGTTTGAGAACAGTAAGGAATACATTCTACTAATACTTCCATTACAGCAAACATGGAAGAGAAAGGAATATATTAGAGTCATTCTATAAGGGAGAAATCGATGTCCTGAGAAATGATGATTTACTGAAGTTAGGAAAAAAGGTATTTGTCAAACCAACAAATTATATTCTGTGCATCAGCCTAGTGCATAAAATACAGTAAAAGCATCCAATTCTCATGTATCTGTGCTTTTGTCAAGCTACAGTTAGCTCAGCAAATATTTGAGGACCATTTCACTGGAAGGGTAAAGGCAGATGCTTTGTGAAAAGTGGCGTGTCAGCGGATTTCTCGTTTTGAGCAAAAACTAAGAGGAAAGAACAGATGGAGTAGAAGACTTACAGTGGTTATAGAGCACAAAATGTAATTTATATTTAAACAATTAAACATTTTGAATGGACTTCCTTAATTAACTTCCAGTGAAAAGCAGTAAGTACTGTAGGAGGAGTTATCAGTAGTTTTCTGTGATTTATGAGCTGTGTATGAAAAGGTAATATTCAGAGAGTGGCATTGCAATAGCTACACGTGCATCTGAGGATAACACTGGCTATGCTTTGAAAGAATAAGTAAAAGTGATCTATTAATTCTTGGAGACAGCTCATTGTTCTTGTTGCATAATTTAATTAAACTACATCCAAATATAATGGAAATCTTGCTAATTGGCTCTAGGAACTTGCTGAGCAAGACTTACACCCTATTGTTAACATTTGGATTATTTCCTTTGAATAGTTTTCTGAGCATGGGATCTACAAAGCAGCTGCTTTTGGATTTCATTGTGGATTTCTTCTTGCTAAATTACAAAGGGCCAAGAGCTGAATGTCAGGGGCGTAGATAATATACCTCCACAAGCATTACCCTTCTTGACACTTAAACACAGCTTTTGCAATAATATCCTTCCACAGTTACAAAACTCAAAGACTAAGCACTGTAAAATAAGATGCCAGACATTTTATGGTCCTTGTCCACTGCATCCTTTCTGGGCTGCTTTGGGACAGCCACATTTCCTGTCTGCTGGTAGTGCCCAGATGGCCCAGTGATCAGCTGTCCTGATGTAATACCTGTTTCATCTAAACCCCTGTGAGACCCCCTGCACTAAACATTTCTGAATATCAGTCTCCCTGCTGTTTTGTCTAGTCCCCTTCCCTCTCATTGTTTAGCTGATGTGTTTCATCTTGAGACAAAATCCTTCTGACTCCTCAGAGCTTCAAATGCCTCCAGAGGCAGCTGCTTGCAATCTCAGTCCTGGCTTAGTGCCTACAGGCTGTGCATCCTCCTCTCCAAATAGCCTCATGGACAATCTACTCTGAGAGCTGGGTCTGAGCTCTGATGGGAAAAAGTGCTGAATCGCACCTGTAAGGATGGTGCAGCAGAAACAGAATTTTGGGATAATTTTCAAATCTCCCCGAGTCAGCTGTGGAAAATTGCGAACACAAAATTAGCTACAGGCTAAGCTTGAACCTTGTCCAGGTCATTCACACTGATAAAACAGGCACTACATCCTTCTTAGAGCTCTTGGAAAGAACTGAGAGAAATGTCAGGCTGGAAAAAGTTTAAAAAATTGATTTAGGGAAAAAGAAAAAGAGTGACAAGAAAAGCAATAAAGAATTTCACTGTATCCTTCTGTGCCCAATGGGATGGAGTCAATTATTTCTGTCCTGGGGTTCTCCTTCCTTCCTTTTTCCTCTACCCAAGCCTGGATACCTGTGGAACTTAGGCTTTATATATGCATAAATATATGTATAAAAGTGAAACCATTATACACACACAAACACACACACATGCAATATGCACACACACACACACACATTTATATATACATATATGTGTATATATATATATATGTGACTATATAAATTTATATAAAATTGTATAATTTGGTATTATAATTTATATTGTGATGGTTTAAATATCTATGCATATATGTGTGTATTTATGTTTTGCATCTAAACTAAAACCAAGCTTCAAGGGTGGTGTGCAAGGACAAATACAATGAACATTGGGTCAAAGACAAGAAATGAAAATGTATCTCCCTTTGACAACAATAAAATACAAGTACACATGTATATTGTTCAGGCTATCTGGAGATCTGAACAGTGACCACATTTCTATAGCAGCAGCAGCTCCTTCTTTTCATCATGGTCTTGTATATAACACACAGTGTGGACTTATATCTCACACACAGTTTTATGCACATTCAATTAATACTCTGAATATTCTTCTACTGAGCTGTCAAGGTTACATTCCCATAGTGATCAGTAGTGAGCTTTAATGATCAATAAACTTTTACTGTTTTTTGTTTACAGTGGGGACAGTGGTGTCATTCTGTACTCAGATTTTAAAAACATCAGTTATCTTCTCATGCCTGCACTTTTGGTGGCCTCAGTTCCCAATGCCAGTTCTCACTGAAGAGCCTTCAAGCTGAGGTTATTTGGCAACAAACATTTTATTCGAATAGTCTAATAACAGTCACACTTGTGTTGTAGGATCCTGGAGCATTCAACTGGGAAAAAATATTGATCCGGGAGAAGATGCACACAAAGTTATTTGCTTGTATTAATATCTTTTAGCTGTGACATTGGTGCATTATCAAAATTGGTTCAGAGCAATCTTATAATCTTCCTTAGAATTTGTTTATATTACTGTCAAGTTATGAGTCTAACCAACCAAGCTGTACACTCCTGAACCTGCCTCATCACATTATCACCACTAGCTCCTTGATAAAGAAGTGCATTTTGAAATGGTCTAGGCTTCTGATGTTGGGTATCTTTAAAAAAAAAAATTAAAAAACTATTAATCATGAGTAATTTTATTGAAACATACAAATATGTTTTCATAAATATAAAAACCTTTAAAAGTGTTGGTACAAATATTTGCATTAACCAAAATACAATAATTGCATGGAATACTGCACATAATACAATACAATAACTGTATGGAATACTGCACATAATACAATTCTTAAGAGTACCAGCTTCTGATTTCACAAAATCAAACTCAACATCTATATTTACCTGTCCATATACATATTCTGGATTGGTGATAAGAAACCTGAATTTGCATTTGATATGTAAAGTACAATTCCTATTTTTTATGGATTTTTTTATTTGTTACAGGCATCCTTGAGTTCTCCTGCTTTGTAGGAGTCAGTGGAAAATGAATGCCATACATCCTCTCGTTCAGCCTTGGACTGACAGCAAGAGCTTGTGCTGGAAGCCTTTCCACCAACTGGATCAACATGCTCAGCTTTAAACTTCATGGGGAGAGCAGGAAGAGAGATCATAAAGGGTAATTGGTTTCTCCCTTAAATGTGTATTCAATTACACAGTCGACTAGTACCAACACAGAAACCTCTGTGTTTGATTAGGCATTTCTGAGCTGCAGAATCCCTGCCAGGATGCTCTTCCTTTTTTTGTGTCATGGAACATCCTACAGCTTTTTTCATAGTTGTCTTGTCCACTGATTACAGGTTTGATTGATGAAGACAAGGTTTCCTTTCTTTCTCTCAGTAAAATCCTATATTATTTTTAAGATTTTGTGCTCTAATTTAAAGGCCTTCTGCACTGGACAAAGACCAATATATCTCTCAGAACTATTGAATCCATCTGTTCCTAACCATTCTTAAGGGTTAGGTTATATATAACTTATATGGTTATTTAGTTTATGATACAATTGGAAATATTTTGCTGTTACATCTTCAAGCGGCTGAGGTTGGTGACTGAAGAAAGGTTATTGCAATTTTATTTGAGATGATCAGTGCTTCTGAGCAATTAGGATAAAAAAGGTAGTTTGTAGAAAAGAGTTGTGGTTATTCTCCTCTGCCTACAGGGCATGAGCAGTGGAGTGAGTGCTGATGAGGTGTCTAGGGATGAGACACAGGGAATTCTTCAGATAAGCACACACTGCTTCCAGAGTTTAGTGCTAGACCATTTTACACAGCTTGGAGGCAAACAGCTTGTCCATCCCACAAGTCGCTTAGGAATACTTTCCACTTCAGCGAAAAGTGTAATGTGTGTGAGAAAGTATAACTTCAAAAAACTCCCCAACCCCAACCCAAAACTGCAACAACAAAGTCTAGTTCTGTTAAATTCTTTGTAGCTAAATAAATGTAATTGCAGTATTAAGTTCTTAGACAGGCTTTGGTTTGTTTGAAGACTATTCCTGGAATCCATCCATATTTCTCGATGTTCACATTATGTAAGTTCTTATCTGGTACTTTGAATATTTCAGGGATACAAAACCAATTTTTTCAGCGTTGTAAAGGACGGAACACCAGCCCACAGCATACTTAAATATTGTACAGTCCACTGGTGAAATTGCAATAAAACCAAACATCAAAATAAAACTTATGTAAAAGTTAATAAGCTTAGCATGCAAGATGCTTTCAAGCATTTAGAGAAATTGCATTACCAGAAGTCATGATCACTACAAAGCCAGTATCCTCATTAAAGAATTTGAGGAGGATATAAGCCTTTCCAAGCAGGTTTCCTGGTTATAATTCTTACAGTGTATACGAGTAGCTTAAACATTTGTCTTATCACAGAAAAGCAGTGAAAACTTTAAAGCATACATTTGATACTACCATGAACTTACATGGTACCAGGAGATTACTTGGTGTGAAAGACCAATGGCTTGAATGAGGAAATGCAGTGACTTCCTCAGGCTTTCATGGATCCAGGGGTGTCATGGGCACTTGTAAGGAACGTACCATTTATTTTCTTTTGAAAGCTGATGTTGTGTATTGAGTCTCGCTGGGTTGGAATTACCTTTCTTCTCATCATCCTGCAGTGTGCTGGGGTTTGGATTTGTGGCTAGTGGAGTCTTATTAACACACCAGTATTCCAGGCTTTGGGGTGACCTAATTGTGGCCTTGCAGTGCCTGAAGGGAGCCCACAATAAAGACAGAGAAAGAATTTTTATAAGGGTGTCTGGAGTGACAGGACAAGGGGCAATGGCTTCAAACTGACAGAGAGTAGGTTTAGATTGGATATTAGGAATAAATTCTTTGCTGTGAGGGTGGTGAGGCACCGGCACAGGTGGCCCAGAGAAGCTGTGGCTGCTCCATCCCTGGAAAAGTTCAAGGCCAGGCTGGATGGGGCTCTCAGCAACCTGGGATAGTAGAAGTTGACAAAGGAACAAGATGAATGTTCTGAAGGAAATCAATGATCTTTAAGGACCCTTCCAACCCAAACCCCTCTATTATTTTATGATTTCTCCTACTGCTGAGCAGTGCCAAGACATTCTCTTTTTCCCATTCTGATCCCAAGTTGTCCGGGAATGGGCAAGAGATTGGGAGGGGAGAGAGCCCAAAGGGACATGCCCTAACATTTGGCATTATGCATAGATATGTAAAGGAAAAGGCAGGGGGAATGTTCCTGTTTATGGTGTCTGTTTGTAAGGTGTACTGTGGCCATGATTTACAGGATACGGCTGCTCATCTGCCTGCTGATGTAAAGATGCACAGGTCAACACTGATGGGATTGCTGAATTTTCCTGAAGAGAACAAAACTACTTCATTAGCATCTGATGAATAAGTAGGCTTTTTCAGGATGGTCATGGGTCTGGTTACGTTTGTCATTGGGATACACTGGCAACTCCTCCAATTTTCTTTATTCAGAAGTTGAAGTTTCTGACTGGTACTCCAAACCCCTGCCTGATAATTTGGTTTGTATTGCCAAATATTTAACACTGAGCTGTGCTCTGGACCTTGACTTCTCACAATTCTTCAGCCTCTTATTTGATAATAACAGCAGAAGAAACTAAATGAATAAGCAAAGTTAACTTTTACTCAAACATAAAATTGTGGAGGTTTTCATAAAAGAATCTGTGAGTTTGAATTTGTAATAGTAAATGCTGCAGACTCCTTGGTGTCAGAAGAATTGATATAAGAAAACAGATGATCATGTTATGCTCATTTTCTCAAAATATTCTCATGGCCAAAAGAAAACAAATTCATATAAAAATGTGAAGTTACAGGTTAGTTTTAGTCAAATTATTGTCTTTATAATCTAATAGTGAAACTATTATTGAATTTACAATAATATTAATATTCATAGGTAAAATTGATACAGGAAAAAATATTACGAACACTTAAAATCATTATACATTTAAACCTACTAAGACCTACTCCTTTTCTCTGGTATTCTGCCTACTCTTCTAATGTCCCTCTAGGTATTGAACCTTCTGCCTTAATCAGGAAGATCAGAGCCAACACACCTGAGGCAACCAGCGGGAAAAGAGGCAACAGGAGGAGCAGTCCTTCGGCTCTGAGGAGATGAGGAAGGATGAGAGAGGGAAGGGGCCGCAGTCCCAGAGGAATGAACAGTCTAAGGGTCACAGCAATGCCTGAAAGGAGAGCAGTTCTGATCCAGATCAGAAGCAAAATAAATCTCTTTCTGGAATTTAAAAAAAAAAAAAAATAATTTTTATGTTTTTCATTTTTTAATTTTATTTTTTTATAATTTTGTGTTGGGGTTCTTTTTGTTTCTTTTGTTTGTTTGTTTAATTTTTGTTGTTGTTGTTGCTGTTTTGGGGTTTTTTTCTGTATATTTAAGTCAAAGTTTGTGGTAAAGACTTGTGGCTTAAGTCTGACTCATAACAGGTCCTAAGAGAGCACAAATACCTTCAGCAGCAAAGCACAATGACATAAAAGGAAAGCAAATACAAGTTTATTTTGGTTCTTCTGATGAACTGAAATCCCATCAAATAGGCTTGCTCTATCTTCGCAGCTATCCCAGAGAAAATATGCAGGGAAAATTTATACAACAGCTGCTCTTATTTTAAATGTGGTTTTATCTAATCTTGAATGATTCTAAATGGCTTTCCATAAGGTAATTTCCTTTGAATTAAAGTTACCTCATATCTCATATTTCCTCTGGTGCACCAGAGAAAAAATTTATATTTTTTTCTGACATTGGAACAACATTTTAAAACAAAGCATTATTTATTGAATGCTCAAAGGCACAAAATATTTTGGAATACAGATTAAAAAAAAGTATTTTGGCTACACCTCTGGAAGTTTTTCATGCTAGCTTTATCTATTGGACAGAGAAAAAAAAAATCAATCAAGGCAGAATCCCTTGTCACACTTTTGTCTTCCTCTGCAGATTTGTTCAGACACAAACTAGGCAGACTCTTCCCCCTCCTTCAAAACTCTTCTCTAGCCACACGTGGAAGAATTTTTACATCTCTCTTGGTCTCATTCCAACCTGAATGGAACCAGACAAACAAGGTTTCTCCCCACTGATGATGGAGGCATTATTGTCTTTGCTGGTTCAAGTAGCTACATTACGAAAGATTGACTTGCATTTCTTCCAGATTGTGTCAATTGTAGTCTCAATTCTAGTCTTATCTGTAGAAAATAGCTAAATCACTGTACCTATCTCCAAGAGATTCCTAGCACATACATAAATATAATACAGGCGTTTCAGAATTTACCATAATAGATTAAATTGTTTACTGTTGCTTGCCAGTAATAAAAAAGTACTGTGAAATCATTTTGGTTTTGTGTTATTCTTTTGTCTCCAGCAAGAAAACTGCAGCATAACCATGCCTTTGCACAAAGATAGGCTTGACTGTACTCAGCATTTTAAACTTTAACCCAAAACCTTCTCTAGAGGATTTTGGGGTATAAACAAGCAACTATAAACACCAATCCTTTGAAAGAGAAGCCTTTTTTACTGCATTTGATCTCTGTCCCACCATTGTTTTAAAATGTAGCATTTTACTGAATACAGATCTACTTGAAACTGTTTGGGGATTATTACGTGAATAAGACTTTTGATAAATGGCTGTTTTGGTCCCTCTGGGACCTAATTTATCACTGAAATTGGAAGATTTAGTGTTTCCAGAGGTCTAGACAGGAATGAATTCACCCAAGTTACATCAGTTTCTCTGATGAGAAGTATATCTATATACTTCCATTATATTTATATATTTATTAGAGACAGCAAAAAGATTGAATCAGAGCAGATCAGACACACAATCTTTAAAAAATTTATCAGTTGATGCGAAATAATGCTCATCTCTTGAACTCTCTGAAGCAGAACTTCTTCCTTTGGGAAACTGACAACTTTACAGAACCTCAGACTTCTAGAAATTTCTTTTTATCTGATATCCTATAGTTTCCTTACTTCCACAGAGTGTAAAGTGTCAGACCTTTGAATGTGAAGCCACACAAATAGGTTAACATCTTCAGTACCGCAACAAAAATATTTTATAAAAATTAAAGGAATCAAAAGTCTCTCAAGTGACTCTGTCTGTGGAAAACAAGACTGTTTGTTTCCTCAAACGTGGGTAGAAACTGAATGAGATGTCCCAAATGTGAAGTCAAGTTCACAGTTTTTATGGCCCTTACTTCTAGAATTTTTTTCATTAGTGGCCAGGGAATTCTATTCCACACTGAAATTGACTTTTAAACTTCTAAACCACTGTACAATTTTGGCATGTGTAGTAGGCAAGAGGAAAAGTTGTTGTTTATTGACAAGGTTGTAAAGAGGAAGGTATAGGGTTTTTAGGTGATTATCCTGAATTAGGCTATTACATTATATTATCCCAGTTTTCTAAAATTGTGCTGTAAAACAATCCAGTGGTTCTTTCACAGTAATCCCATATAAATACAGAATGACCATGGGGCTTCAATATTGAATGTCTCTTCCCTCTCTATCAAATATTGGTCTCCTGTTCACAGGTATGCATCTTATTTGGATAGAATCCAGTACATTTCATAAACTGGAAATTAGCTCAGAGAAAAAAAATGAAAGGGAAGTAGTGCTTACCTAAAAGAAAGAAAATTAGAAGAAGAAAAAAGAAAAACACATGAAAAGAGGATCAAATGCTTCTAAGTACCAAATCAGGTACTCACGGAAAGTAGAAGATCAAACCAAAAGCATAATGTCACAAGTTTTTAGTACATTGTGTTGCCCAGATCAATAATTCTCCTATATTTTTGTGATTAAAATTAGTTACTGTGCTCATAAGGAATTCTCTTTCTAAATTATCTTACATGTCTTTTCACTGAAGGACTAAGAAATTTAGAATTCATAGAGATAGTTTTAAGGCAATATGCCCAAACAATGTAGCTTATTGTTTGGGATTGTGGCTCAGGGGGTTTGTATTGATACAAGAAGGCAAACTGTAAGATAGGCAAAACTCTACAGCACTAAACAAATACCCTCAGAGAGAATTGTATGCTTTCACCAGCCTTAAAATTACTGGAATTATTATTTTCATTGAGCCTGTTGACTGAAGAAGATGGACACAGCCTGAACACCTTCTTTTAGGCAGATAAAATTAAATGAGAGCAATCTGACCTTGAAAAAGAAAGACAAGATACAAGGGAGGGAAAAGGGTTCTTTCCTCCTCTGCATTCTGCCAGGATTTGGAGGTCTGGCAATTTATGTACCCTGTTTATATAATGAGTCTCAAATCATTGACATAAAAATAAGAAAATAATTCTTTAATATTCAGAACAAGACGAACATAGTAATGTTGCAAAACCAAAATAATTTCTTTTCTTATGCAGATGAAATGATAAATCTGAATTTTTTGCTTTTTCTCCAACACATTGTCAAACTGACAGATTCCTTTTAAATACACTGATTTCAGCAACACTGTGTTTTCAAATTAAGACTCTTCTAAGCTTTTATGACAGAATCACAGAATCATAGAATACTCTGAGTTGGAAGAGACCCACAAGGATAACTGAGAACAGCTCCTGGCCCTGCACAGGACCATCCCCAAGAGTCACACCCTCTGCTTGAGAGCTTGTCCAAACACTTCTTCAACTCTGTCAGGCTTGGTGCTGTGACCACTGCCCTGGGGAGCCTGTTCAGTGCCTGACCACCCTTTGGGTGAAGAACAGTTTCATAGTATCTGTGTATTTTGGTTATGAGTTCAACTAATCTTTTCTATATTTCCTAAACAACTGCTTCTGGATGTTTTTTGTTTGGTTGGCTGGGTTCTTTTTGTTGTTTTGGGTTTTGGGTTTTTTTTGTTTTCTTGTTTGTATTCTTTTTTGTTTGTTGGTTGGTTGGCTTCATTTTTTACTTTATCTGAGATTTCTGTAATTTACAATCTAATTTACAAGTATGGAATATGTAATTAATTAAAGTGCACCATTCTTTCTTCCCCCAGCTACCATCCCCCAAACTCTGGAATTTATTTTTTAAAAGATTAGGTGGAGCTAAAAGAATATTTCACTATCATTGATTCCTTGTTACACTAGACATCATTATCTAAGTTATTATTTATGCAAGTTTGAGACCAAAGTAAATGCAAAACTTCCCTTCAGGAAAACTCAGTCGCTTCCTTTGTTCATTTCTTTCTTATACTTTTTCTCATTGTCAGCTACATATTGGAATTAATTACTTTTCCTTTTCATTAAACCTACATTCATGGTTCTCTCTACAGTTATTGTTATATGGATAGTGAAATTAAACATAAGAATTGACATCTCCTTTGCTAACAGTTCCTGTGTCTTGCAAACCAAGATAAAAGTATTTTGCAAATAAAGTTTACCTTCAATAAAATTATTGTGGTGAAAGTGATACTGTTGGGTTAAAGAGTCTAATTATTTAGAATTTTGAAAGAAATACTGCAATGAGGGAAAAAAAAAGAAAAAAAGAGAGAAGATGGAAGATATTTCTGTGGATCCAGGATTTTACCTTTCAAACTTCACACGGAGCCACCCTAAAAAGAATTGCTGGGACTACAATGATGACCATTATGACAATATTAGGACAAAAACCTGCTCAAGTTTTTGTAAGTTTACAAGCTATATAAGAAGAAAACTCAAAATATCACTAGAAATAGGTTATTGGGAAGGAAAATTCTTATGCATCCCTTGGTTTGGGGCAACAGAGCTTGTGCTTAATTTTGGGGTTCATAAATACTACAAGGTCAAATAAAAAGCATAAACAAGCGAAACCAAACCAGAAACCAAGGAAAATGAAATTAAACGAAGTATCAAATGAACCACCTGGCTCTAATAACAAACAGTATATCAGATGAGTTGACAGAATATTGCCATACCTAACGGAAACAAGAAAAGGTAAAACCTAAGATTGACATGATTACTTATAACAGCCAACTAGACCTTCAAATTATTTAACAGTAACAATAAAACAAATCACTACATTAATAAAGATATCAATTTTAAAAATCCTCCTTATTTTTATAGTGTTCTATTGCCTGTATGATTGGCTCCTTTCAGTAAGTATTTGTTTAGGTAGAAATTGCTCTTATAGTTATCAAACCTGGTTTGTGCTCTAGGAAAGTCTCCACAAAACTTCAGTTGATTTGGGGTCATAAGCTACCCATCAACTCATCTTATTAGCTGCGTTTTTTGCTTTCCTCCCTTTTGCCTATTGCACGTATTTGATAGCTGTTCTGTCTAAACATTTTGGGTTTTCTGAATATCTGGGGTTTCTGATTGCAAGTAATACAACTTCCTACCAAAAAAACTGCAAACCATAACAACCAAACACCAAAAAACAGCAAAACCTTCACAAAATCTTTGTCTTCCATTAGTCACGCATCATGTTTTGGGCTTTATCAAATTCCAAGGTACCAGGCCGTTTCCTGAGATGAAGTTGGTGCATAATTCAGCCTTCTAGACTTCTGTATTCTACACAATTGTATAATACTCCCCTCTTCGTCATCACTTTCTGAATTTAGAAATCCTCTCAATTACAGTGCAATAAAGGTTGTAATTTGGACATGTATAATGTTTACATTCAGATACTTTTGTCTCTAGCAGATGTCATATAATTCATAGAGAAACAAAGTCAAGTCAGCTTGAAAAGAGGAATCGAGGAATTTGTAGAGAAACCACTTAACTGTAGAATTGCAGTGACACATAAAAGAAAACTTCACATAAAGGGAAGAAGAGTCTCAAATGACAAATGTAAAAATATTTTGGGTTTGTGGCCCAGTATAATTTTTACATCTGTTTTCATCCTTAAAGCATTAAATACTGATGAAAACACATTTTGTTTGATGTGGTAATTATTGCCATGATCCTTACTCATGATACTTACTCCTTGTTTCTCAAAACTGTATTTCCATTTCTTAGTTTATTGTCCTCTCCTTTTGGTATCTCCTTTTGGTATCTCTTGTACCTGTTGTACCTCTTGGTTGCACCTGTTCCATTCCATATATTCCATAATTTTCATTGTGCAATGTCTCATAATTGCTCCAATGTGCTCAAATGGGGTCCAGCCCTTTCTCTGTGTCTTTGAAAGTTTGAATAGGTACCATTGCTTCCAATATTTGTACCCAGTTTTCACAAAAGAGGTGTGATTGTTGTATTCAGAGATGCTGTTCACGGTCATGTTTGTGTTCATTTGGAAGTGGCTGCAGATGGTTGCACTCCATCTGATACATATTTGGCCTATTCCTAAATACTGTCTGTAGTCAGGGTCTTATTAGAGAAGCAGAGTTTGGCTGCCACCTATTTCAAAGTTCAGTAAACTTCTAATGCAGGAAGAAAATGTTGAGTCTTTCACAGATGGTGCAATAACGCCTAAGTGGAGGAAAGATCATAGGGAGAGAGTGTATTTCTACTTCCTTGTGCTAAAGCGGCTGCAAAAATACAGTTCAGCTTTCACTCAGAGATATTTTTGAGATTGCATATAATGCATATAACCATACATTTACATAACTACATAGAAACAGAAATGTCTGTCCACACCAAGTAAAACACCCACATGTACATGTCCTTCCCTCAGGATATGGCTCCTGTGCTAGTTAAAAAGAACATTGAAGTTTACTCTCAGATGTTCTTCTTCCAAGAATTGCCCTTCAGGACTCTCCCAACTTCTTCTTTCTCTCCAACTTGAAATTAACTGGAGGTTTAAAGACTCCGCAAGTAATTGCCATAATGTTTACATGCATCAGTGACCTTTGTAATGCCAAAGTAATATATTAGTGCAGAGAAGAAACCAAGCAAATTGCCCAGCTTTTATGACAAATGCTTGAAGAAATAATAGTTTTGCATCTCAGAGTTATGACTGAGTGAAGAAACACTACTTTGAGGACTCTCACCCATTCCCTGGTTTAGCCTGTGCTGTCGCTAGCAGGTGTCTGCAACCTCCTGACAGGTTTGGATTTAGTCATAAGGAATTTATCTGAACTTCAGGAGTTCAGATAAATACTACTCCTACTTTAGGAGTAGTAGGCAAGTGAAATAAGTTACTTGTGGGGAAAAGTTGTGGTTTCACACCATAAGCTTCTCCCTTTAAAATGCCAGTCTCAGTGCCTTGGCTCTACTTTATCTTTGAACATTTTCAAGTGGTTCATTTGCACTGCTCCTACCCTTTCTGGCTGAATACTCCCTGCTCTCCGTGATCAGCCAGCCAACATGCTAATGGAATGTAATTTGAGCGGCACATAATTATCTGGATGGGAGACTCCCATGCTTGTGTTCTCTAATGGAGAGCTGGGTTATGTAGCTTTATTATTCAAAGCAAATGGGAACATGAGTTACATGCTGTGTAACTGAAATGAGTAGGGTCCATGGGTTCAGCCTGATGCTTATTAAAGTGGCCTGCCATAGTTAACTCACTTGTAAAATAGGATTTATAATGGAAACATTTAAAGTGGGAACAGCAACTTATCCCCATCCCCCAGCAGATACGAAAACATTGTCATTTGGCAGAATGTTAGAACAGAAAAAAGGCTCAGTAGTGTATGTTGCAGCACATATTCTTTCATATGCCTAAAGCAATAACTCTTTAATAGGCAATTCATTGTTTTTATTGTATTTCTTGATAGGGGAAATCTAAGAATGGACCCTAGTTTTTGCTGACCTGACTACTTTGTACATATTCTCACAGAATTAATGAGTTTTGTACATAATCAATCTTTGAAGGAGTCTCTTGAAATAAATAGTTGCAAAATGAAAGCAGAGTCAGACAGTATGTTTTTCTTTTGATCGTTTCATTAGGCAGCGTGCTGGTGATATCCATCTTTATTTGGTGTCCACAGACAAACATAGACTAAAGTGAAAGTGGTGCTGGAGGAAGAAGAGTGGGTGGAAAAGTGGCCACAGAAGGAAGGTCTTGGGTTTTGATTTCAGCAAAAATATATTTTGTTTTATTAACACCTCTCTACATTTTCAGAGTCATGCCCTAATCATATGCATCTTAAATAAATGCAGCTAGCAGTGTGAAATGACCACCAGTATTGGATAATGGTTTTACACCAAAAAAGCATAAATTTAGATTAGAATAGACATAAGGAAGGAAATATTCTGAGGGTGGTGACACACTGGAACAGGTTACCCAAATAACTTGTGGATGCCCAACCATTGGAGCTGCTCCAAGTCAGGCTGGATGGGGCTTTGAGCAACCTGGTCTACTGGAAGATGCCCATCTCCAAGGTGGGGGGGTGGAATTAAATTATCTTTAAGATCCCTTGCTAAACAAACCAAAAATGAAAGATAGAAAATCAAATCTACAAATGGAGGTAGAATAACGTTTGGAAATGAAGTGAATTAGTGTAGGAAAAAAGGCAGGGAAAAGATGTTTTAAAATGAGCAGGAAAATTATTAAGTAGGAAATTACAAGTGTGAAAAGCACTGGGAAAAGGAATAAAAAGCTTTGACATTGACGTTTAATAATTATTTTTCTTTAATTTGAAATATTCTGTATTTTTCCAAATTTTAAGTCAAAACACAAATTATGAAAAAGGCATATTATGCCAACATTGTTAGCCAAAGTAAAATGAATTTTTGTATGACGAGGGAGAGCCAGAACATAGCTTACATGTCACCAGAATGTACTAAATCCCTCAGCAACAGACGCCAAACAAGCACTCAGCTGCTTGCCTCATGGCTTTTGTTTATCTTTTAAAATATTAATTGCTATCAGAGCCCTTTATAAACAGCTGGGTTCCACCTTTTGTCTGAGTGAATGGTTGTGCTAAATGTGTAGAATCCAATTAAATATTTTCATGAATTTTATCAAATTTTTAAGATCTGTCTGCTAAACATAGAATCTCAAAAAGAAAGTAATGAGTTGAAAATATTGGTTTGTATGGCTGGCTCTAAACTTGCTTCAAGATATGGCACTATAAGAAAGATTTGGTTTCTAGTTGGCTATATGTTTGTACAATAATTTTGTATTTTAGTCAGTAAGAATATTGTTTTTTTTCTACTCCTCTTGCATGATGTGCAAGTATCTGCGCTGTAAACAATGACTTGCCGTGTACAGGATTAAACACTGAGAATAATATAGGAGCTGCAAATCCTTTTATTAATTATGGAAGATGTCACTGCAAAAGTGTGTTATAAATGAATATAATGACATTTTTGGAATGTTCATTACTACTGTTAATGTTGAGAACCTACTATATGAATTCATCATATAATAGCTGACTCTATCACAAATAGAGTATTGAATGCTGAATTTATATCAGTCCTTTCCAGGCAGGAATTGTGCCATAATTGCATTACAGAATATATGTGTTAACCTGGAAGGAGGCAAATTAGATTTATGTTTTAGTTTGTGAGGAGGTGAAATATCTATTTGTTTATTTTATCAAAGTGTTGTTAAGAATCACATTTTTATGCATTGTTACAAGCTTTCTGTTTGATGTTTAACAGGTATAGATAATCCCTTTTGACATTCTAAGTGTTTTAGAGCAAAACATGTTTTTCTGTTAACAATATTCATGTTTTTACACAAAGTCACAGGTGGTTTTATATTCTATTTCATATAATTACATTGATAAATAAACAGCCCTCGCAGTTAATCACGTTTCTTCTCAAACACAGAAAATGTGTATGTATTTGTTAGCACATGCACGTGACTGTGCCTGAAAGAAGATAAAGAGAGGGAAATACATTAAGTGACACTTTAGCTGAGGTGTAGCTACTCTCATTTGCAGTTAATGGACCTATCCGTGGTGTCTGTGATATGTGATATGGTTTTGCTTTAGAATGTGCCCCCACATTACCACTGAAATTGTGGGGAAAGGCATCTAACGATGCAAACTAGATTTTGCAATCACTTAAAGGTGTTAATCTGTGCAAAAAATTTAATTAGAGAAGGTATGCTAAATCTCTAGTTTTGGCTGAAATCTGGCCTCTATTTAGCTGCATTTAGTAATTTATTTTGTTAAGATTAGCAATTAATTTCACCTTTATTTTCTGTGCTATTCTAGCAACAGAATTCTTCTAACTCTGTGCCAATACACTGAGACAATATTGACTCAGGAAGAAATATGTCATTAGTTGATTCTACAGTGTCACTTACTGCAGCTTCCTTGGTTTTCCTCATGGATTCATTAATTATGATTTTTTTTCCTCAGATTAGTCATATAAACCACTGTTTCTCTTTCTAAGATGAGAAATATTGCACAAACTTTTCTGTCAAAATTTTAATGAGGTGTAATTCCCCTCTTTCTGCAATACTTACTTGAAACTACCTCATGTTTTAAAATTCTTTCAATGGCAAACAACTGTGAAGACACAAGTCCAACATTTTGTGAAGTTCAAATAATTTCAGCTGTATAACTTAAATCCGTTAAAAACTTTTTTGTCAGAAAGAGTGCTTAAAAAACACAAGATAGGGTTAGAATGAGATCTCATGGAAACTAACAGAACATACAATTACTAACTTGCAAAATCCACAGAACAGAATTCTGGAGAGTAGAGCAGGGAGCAATAAAGCAGGAGTTCTGGAAAAAAATTGTTTAAGACAGAATATTGCAAATTTCAGAGCCAAGCCCACTTCTGCTGATTGCAATTACATGGAGTCAAAATTACCACTACTGAATAAAATATCTAACATCTGAGAAAACTTTGGAGATTAAACATGCTGAGAATTTGGAGGGTTTGGACCATTTTTTTGAGTCAAAAATGAGACACAGCATACTGAGAAAAAATGATTAGCGTTGAATGTGAAAAGGGGTGTGGAGTTTAAAGACCTTGTTTTGTATCTTTTCCGAAGAAATACAACTGCAGAAAGCAGTTTCTTGACTTATCAAACAACTATAATTTGCAATTTATGCCTAAATAGCAGCAAATTGCTTTTAGTCAATATGTAATTATGCTGGTCATTACAATCTTGAAAAAAAGCACTACAGAAATCTTGTCATGAGGTCAGTTTGAATTGTATTAGAAAATATCATCTTAAAATTACTTCTAGATGCAAACAGAAACTTCTGCTTGTATGTTTATAAACACGAGTCACACCTGGTCTTGTTCGATACTATGTGATTAAGGTTGGCCTCCTGGATCTGAAAGCAGATGAGATTTTCTGTTCATTAATTCTCTTACTCACAATGTTCCTTTTAGGACCTGGACAAGTTTTTTGGCAATATAATGCAATAGTTGAGATATCCATAAATGCTCTAGGTAAGTGCTTTTTCCTTCGTTACCATCATAAAGGTCTTTTACAAGTGAGTAGATCCTCCAAGAAGGTCTCCATTCCCCTTTAGGCAGGAGCTGTTGTGTTAATTGCAGCTACCAGGGAGGATGCTTCAGGCCAGCTGGAACCTAGATTGATACACAGGAAAAGCACAGAAGATCCAAATACATCCTGTGGCATAATGACATTAATTGTCACACCATTAACCATTTGGTTTGTTTTCCTAATTTCTATGGAGAAAACTTTTATATAGAATTAACTTGCGTGACTGCAGTACATCTTTTCTTAATGGTAGTAGTCACTATAGCACATATATTAAGCATCAGGACTTTTTTCCCCCCCAAATCTTGTGCAGCACTACAATTCTCTGTATCAAATATTATAAATCATATTATCAACATGTCACTGTTTATTGTACATTCCACCTTCATGCATGGCCTTCATTTTATCACCTTGATACCATAGTACTGTCAGACTGTACTTTTAGCTAGGTTTAATACTTGGTATAAGAAGGACTTTATGCCCATTATTATGGGGACAACAAAAGCTCTGTTCTTTGGCTGATTTTGAACCTTTCTTCACCTCCTTATTGTCATTGATGACAAATTGCATGAAACCATTTATGCCACACATGGAGTCCATGGAGAAGGTCTGCATAATTCTTTTAGTATTCAGCATGGGACAGAGATGCCATTTAATTGGTTTTCTGGTACCATGGCTTTACTCTCATGAGATGCAAAGCAGTGCCTCTCCTATCAGCACTTGTTGATGAAGCTGTTCCTTTGCTCTGCAACTACAGTCCCAGGGATTCCTTTCAAAGAAAAGTTTTTTCCCTACTTGACTTTTATGCCCCACACCCCCCCCCACCCAAAAAAAAAAAAAAAAAAAAAAGGTGGGGGGGCGGGCTGGGGCAGGGAAGAGATGGAATTTTGTATATTTCATAAACATACAGGTGGATTTGAAGGGAAAAAGTCACTTGAGGTGAAGTCCCAGGAATCTACACTCTGTTCATCTCAGCTGATCCACCCTGAGGCTGTTGGGTGACAACACAATCAGAATCACAGGTGGCAAGCATCATCAACCAGCACTAGTGCAGCCTGTGTATTCTCTCTAAATATGAACAAATAATGTTTTTTCAAATTCTCTTGGGTCTGTAAAGCATTTTCAGTAACACAAATAATGTTCATTCTTAGTAACATGCTTCAATATAGGAATTTTCTATAGATCGCATTTTTTTATGCTAGAAAACAACATAAAATCACTATGCTGGGAAGTTAAGATATAAATAAAATGGTATAGATTGCATTTCCTTAAATTAGGAGAAATATTTATCTCAAAATTAATTGCTCACGATTTTTTAATCAATCCTCTTACATGATATTGACATTCATTTCTATTAATATTACAGTTTGTTTTCTGGTAGCACAGCATTTTCCTGTTTAAGGGTTTGCAATTTTTAAGTTATTCCCTTCCCTGGTTCTTGATCTCTGAAAATTTCCAAGGTTCCTGCTACGTAAGACAATTACAGATGTGTGCCATATGCTTTATGCATACGCCAAGCATTTTGGAGAAGCTCTCAGTGTTGTGTTCTGCAAATCTGTGCAGAAAGGGCTACTCTGAGACTGGTGCAAATTGTTACAGCTGGGAAAAAAAAAAGGTCTTTTAATTATAAAGCAATAATGTGGCTGTGTTGAACCTCTTCAGGAAAGCCTGACACAGATGTTTGTGCAATGGAAACCAGTTATTAATCGATAGAATTAGCCCTGCCCTGCAATCTGCTCCCAGCATGTGAACCCCATTGATTTCAGCTGGACTCTGCAAGGGCACAGTGCCTTCCAGCCAGATGGACCACTTCGCAGGGTCAGAGATTAACTGCACCATTTGGGTGAGATAAAAAGTGACAGAGGTACGTCAGGCTTCCAGCCTTCAGTGCAGCCATCACATTATCTCGGTTTTTCACTACTTATTTTGTATTGTTATCATGTAAAAACTGCTGGATATGCCCATAATTCGGTGGGATTTTACTCAGGACATGAAGAGCCAGATTCTCAAATAGTAAGTGTTCCTATGAGGTGAAATGAAACATAACTAGCTATTAAATTCTCACTGCAAAATAGAATGGACTGAGGATTAAAACCTGTATCTCTCTTTTATGCTGCAGGAAACTGTGTCACAGTGGTTGGATGGCCAATGTAGTGTCTGCTAAGGCTTTTTCTTTAAAAGCGGATTACATCTTCTATGAACTATGAAGAAAGGCACAGTAGATAGTCTGAAAATCTCTGAACTGTCAGAAGTACTCACTGAAGAATCAAGGACCTCTTGTTTATCCTGAAGGTCAGGCTAGCACCTGCATGGTGAGATCCTCTGAGCTCAGTAAAAGGGGGAGCATGCAAAGAAGTTTTACGTTTGCATACCAGATAAGAGAATAAATATCACAGTATTCCACTTATATGTCTATGTCCATAGAACAGTAATCCTTCATTGGTAAGAATCTGGCAATGTGCAAATCACAGTGTCCAGACTGACAATTTTATTTTGAAATATGCAGGAAACAGTAACCAGACAGTATCAGCTGTCTTAAAACAGGTACATTTTCTGTAACAGTGTTACATAAAAGAAAGTTAGGAAAATAACCCCCAAACTCACAACACTAAAAAGCACCCAAAAACACCCCAGAAAAATAAAACCAAAAAATAAAACCAAAAAACCCCCAAAAAACAATACAAATAAAAAAATGCATTCTATTATGATCTGATTTATATATGAATTATTCTTGACTTTATATTACCATTTGGATTCTGTAAGGTAGAACCTAAAACAGTACATAAAAATAGACATCACTAAAATATTTCAGAAAGATAAGGTGAAACAATTAAGGGTATAGTATCATTTAGCCATAAAGGAAGTAGATTAGATCTTTTTATACGGCCTATTATTCAGGCATTAAATGGTCATCGATCTATTTCAGTCAAAAGTATATTTCTAATTATGACTTTTAGTTTTACAAAACTTAAATGATCTTCATCTATTTCTTGAGGCCTTGATATCACTGAACTTCTCATTTATTAGAATGAGCAATAAGCCCTCTCGTTGTCCAGTGTAGAATAGAATAATTTGGTTTAGGAGGGTCCTACAAAGATCATGCAGTTCAACTCCCCTGCCTGGTGCCTTGATCATGGACAGGCCTGATATTATGCCCTCTGCCTTCAAGTCTAGTTTAAAGCTCTGTCAATGAACCCCAGAAACTTGTGAGCAAAGACTCTGCCCTCTTTGGGAAAGGTGAATCCCATCTGACACCAGCAGAGTTGATGCCTTGTAGGCCTTCCCATTATTAAAACCTAAAAATTGTAGTGGCGACACCAGCCACAGGGCCACACATTAATAGACTGGGTCCATCTGTGCTTTCCAGTGTCACTGTCTGCAGCTGGAAGACAGAGAAAAAATCACCTGTGCTCCAGATTCCCTTACCAACCATCCCAAGGACCTGAAGTCCTTTTTGATCACACTTGACCACACACTGCAGCTTCGTCACCACCAAGATGGAAGAGCGGTGACGGGTAACAGCCCAAGCCTGTGCCAGGCTAGGGAGATCCCTGGTGATGTCCTTAGCCCAGGTTCCAGGGAGGCAGAAAACCTCCCTGACAGAAGTGTCTGTCTAGATGCTCTGTTCTTCTCAGAAAAGTCACATATAACTATAACCTGTCTTTTCTTGCTCATGGGGGTGGTTGTGATACAAAGGATGAGCTTTTCTGACTTGGGCAGCAACTCTGGTGCAGAGACACTGTCATCAATATCATCCATTGACCTGCCTTCCCCACCCAGAGCCTCATCCCTGTGGTGCAGCTGCAGCTGGGAAGGTGAGGTGGGCAAGAAGAGGATTCACCTGCTGCCCTGAGCATGGACTGGTCTTCATTCACTCCATTCCTATGAGCTTCCACATTCTGTGTGGTGGGAGGATGATACTGGATCTCCTTGATATGGGTTTTCTGGCAGCTCTCCCTGTTTCTTTTTCAGGGAGGGCAACACATGGTTCCACCAGCGAAACTCTTTTTCAGGATCCCTGGAACCTTTTTATTTCCTCTCATAAGTCTGCCATCAGAGCAAATCCTTACTCTATTCCTATATTCTCCTTGCAAAACAGAAATGTTTTTGGGCAAAAAATTGTCCCACCCACTGCAGTTACATATATTTCACTCAGTGCTACAGGGCTTTATGGGTTTTATTACATTTGCCTATAACAACTTCATCTGCATAAAACTTTCCAGCTTTATTATTTCTACTTCAGTCCACTTACTGGTTTTATTGGCAGGTTTCATGAGAAGTCTTGATTTGTATGTATATAGTGGATAAGAAGGTAAAGAAATTATGTAGTCTACATTTTTTTTATGGTAATGGATGAAGCCAATAGTTTTAAGTTTCTTTCCACTAAGATAATAAGAATTCTGGGGTAGAATTCAGAGGTTTCTGTTAATTTGGACATACTGACAATTTTTTTTAAGTCAGAAATCTATAAATCAAAGACAGTAATTCTTAACCTGTAAAATTAATGCTCTTTCTCCATATGATTAACTTCTGTGAGCTTACTTTATAGGCAGAAGATACCTTGCAGACTTTAAGAATTCTATTATATGACAAAAGTTTTCACATGAACTTCCAGGCATCTACACGTTGCATAAAACTTTATTCAGTGGAAGTAATATTGCTATGTTGGACAAGATACTAATAACACACCGTGCCCAGGGATGCTCATAATTATGATACACACTAAGATTATAGGTTGTCTCAGCATTTTGCTGTGATTTCTTGCAGATATTTGTACTGAGTCTGGCTGGGATAATGATATTTTTTTTCACAGGATCCTGTATCATGCTGTGATTTAGACTTGTGGCTGGAGCAGTGCTGGTAACACACTGATGTTCTGACTGTTGCTGAGCATCCTTCGCACAGGCTCTAGGCACTTCTGAACTAGCAGCTGTGCAGGTGTTTAGCTGCTGGTCAAGGTCAGCCCAGAACAATTGTCTTTGTTAACAGAGAATCACTGAGTAATTCAAATTGGAAAGAATCCCAAGAGGTAATCTTGGCCAGCCTCTGCACAAAGCAGACCTGGGTCAAGGATCAAAGCAGGTCATCCAGGACTTTGTTCAGATGGTTCTTAAAACTTCCAAAGATGGAGACTGCACAACCTCTCTGTCAATCTGCGTCTCTGTTTGACTGTGTTCAAAGGGAAAAGGGTTTTCTTTGTGTCCAGACGGAATATCTTTTTCTCAGTTCCTGCTCATTGTCTCAGGTCCACATGACCATTATTCAGTGAAGAGCCTGACTGTCAATGACCACCCCTCAGGCAGCTGTTAGGTCCCTCTAAGCTGCCTCTCATGCAGGTTGAGCAAGCTCATATCCCACAGCCTCTTATTGTTATGGCACATTCCTTAGCCCCTGAGCAGCTTGGTGGGCCTCCACTGAACTCACTCCAGTTTGCCAGTGTCACTCTCGTAGTGGGGAGACCTGGACAAAGAACAAAAATCATTCATAAACCAAATTAGAGTGTACACTATTTTCTCCTCTAAGTCACTGATGAAGATGTTAAATAGGATAGGTTCTGTTGCGTATCCTGGAGAAACTCCTCTTGTCACTGGCCTTGAGCCAAAAGAATCACTAAGCATTGCCCTTTGAGACTGACGAAAGCACCCAACTTGTTTCTCATCCATCTAGAAGATCACCTGTCTAGACCACAATGTGCCAGGCTGCTCACAGTGAGGATGCTCTGAGACCACAGGAAAATCTGCTTAAGTAAAGCCAGACAAAAAACACTCCCTCCCCTCGCCCACAGCTCTTGTTATTTCATCTTAGAAAGCAAACAGCTAAATCCAACATGCTCTGTCCTTGAAGCAAATAACACAAATCACAAAATAGAAGTTCAGCATTTCCTTTTGAGGTATCCTCATGACTTTCCCTGTTGCCAGCTCCCACGACTATATTATTCAATTGAAAGTAAATATCAGGAATTCACTTTATTGGCTGTATAATGCCTTGTAACAAACAGTGGTTTGGCTACAGTGAGCTAAAGCCAGATATAGCTTAAGCTTGTGAAAATATGTTACTTAGGCAAATATTCCCTACATTTTAAGCAGGATATGCAGCTCCAGTGGCAACACCAGATTACTAATAATTGGGAATCATATGTGATACACAGCAGGGGGTTTGGAATCTGTGTTTGCATTATGTATTGCATTATGTTTGCCATAATAAGCCGTGGGAAATTAGTACATCACTGAGATTTTCTGCAGCTTTAACCTTTTAAGAGATAAAGCTGCTATGTAATTATTAAAAGCAAAGAAGTCTTCCATTAAATTCCTTTTGAAGTAATTTTTGCCTCTGAAGAAAAAGTGAAATAATAAATTGATTTTTTCTTCTTTAATGTTAGACAATATGTGGAGAGATTTTGCTAGTATTATTCATTTACTCTAAGACTTTATATACAAACTGTGTCAGAAGTTTAACATTATTTTCTTTTTCAACATGAATATTATCATGCTAAAGTCTTTCCTGGTACATATTTTTCTTCATCCAACATTTGTCCTTGTAGTAACTAATGAAGGAAATTATGAGGGCTTTTTAATGTAGTAAAAGGCCTTATTGTAAGTGCTCTGCATCTTGTTGCATCTTTCAGTCCACTTGAAGCTGACTGAAAAGGTTTCGTCATGCCATCATCGTTCTTTGGCAATTTTAATTGCAGAAAAGACAATATACAATGCATGTGCCTAACTCAAAGATGTCCAAGAAGCAGCCTAAGCCACTACCTACACCTGAATCAGTTCATTTCATGAGTTACATAACAAGCCATTACTTGATGCATCAAAGTCTTCAATACTTTGTCTATTTTGTTCCATTATATATCACATTTAAGGGACTTCTTTTTTTATTCTGCATTCACAAAAGACATTGAGGGTAGGTGATTTTGTAGAATTTCTTTAAACTCAGCAACTATTTTTTTAGTTGATTTAACTAGAAAGTACCCCTAGGCTTTGGCAATATTTAGGTTTCAGCCCACATTACATTTATTGAAACTTAAATCTTGTTCCCATCACTGGAGTCATCAGCAATTGTGGATTGTTTGAGATTTTGATAGGGGTGGATGATGAGTCATCAACTACACTATCAAATATCTATTTCCCCAAGCATTTAGACATTTCAAACTTTATTTTACTACTTCAGGCTGTTAGTCCCAATCTGTCCATTGGGGACTGTAGATTCAAGCCATGTCTTTACTGCTTGCTTCAGGTTCTTTCATGCCCATTTGCCTGCTCTGTGAACAAATAGACAGAGGTATTTAGGAGGTTTTTAACTCTACAGTCCTTCTAGCAGAATATTGAGCTCAGTATCATGCTGATACACGGCCTCAGAACCATAACTACATCATATTTGCACAGATACCGTATAGGTGTAGCAGGTGTGACTCCCTGCTACAATTGGTTGTTTTTTGGTTGTTGGTTTTGGTTGGTTTTTTTGTTTGTTTGTCTGTTTGCTTGTTTTTGTGGGTTTTGTTTTTGTTTTTTTGTTTGTTTGTTTTTGGTTTTTGGTTTTTGGTTTTTGGTTGGTTTTTTTTTTTTTTTAGATTTAGGTACCATTGTGCAAGAGAGCATAAGAAGAATTTGAGGAGCCCAAACTAAAAAGATGCTACAAGCCTGTTCTTGTATAGACAAGGTGACTGAAAATCCAAACAATTTTTTATATACTAAAAATAACAAACCAGTTATGTCACCCTACACTCAAGTCAGGAATATCTTTCTCAGCAAAATATGATCTGCAACATTATTTCAACATTTTCTGCCCTGCCTATATTTGCACTTGGGATTGACTTGTGAAGGACCATATGCTTGAATTTGTTGAACACCATGAGATTTACATGGTCTTACCTCTGAAGATTTTCCAGGTCCCTCTGGGTGCCCTCTCTTCTTCCCTGCACGTGGACTGCACCACACCATTCTCTGTTGCTGAAAAAGATGTTGAACAGCACCAGTCCCAATACCACTCGCTGGGGAATGCCACTCATGGCTGGTCTCCACTTGGACACTGAGTCATTGACTGCAACTCTCCAGCCAATTCCTTGTCCACTGAATGGTTCATCCATGAAATCCATGTCTCTCTAATTTAGAGACAAAGATATTATTGTGAAGGACAGTGTCACCTGCATTTCACAAGTCCAGGTAGATGATGTCAGTTGGTCTTCCCTAATACATCAACCCTGAACCCCTTTAACACAGGGGCACTGTTACAACCCTCTAAGTCTTTTAACAAAAACAGAATCCATTTATAAAATTCTGTAATATTTATTCTTTTCTCTTGGTTGAAGATGGTCCAAATATGTTATTATATACCTAAAAATAATAATACTTTCAAAACAAAGCTCTAGCAAACAGCAGTGTTTTACAGTAGTCCATTTCAAAATTGACTGCACTAATTGGCATTTCAAATTTGCAATAAAGGAAAAACAGCATAGTAACATGCTTTGTTCATTTGCTAGAAACTGATATTATTCTAAGATATTTAAGTGACAAGCAGCTACAGTAGCTTATCTTTCTTGTGATAGAAAAGAAAAAATCTTCAGAATAAAAATGAGCCATTGATTTACCGACGTTGCTGTAGCATAAAAATGGAATATAACATATATCAGGACCACAGACAGAATGAATGAAGGAAAGCAATGAAAATAAATGAAGAGGCTGAGTGGGATTCATTTTTGGAGCAAATAAGTGGGATACATAGTCTTCAGGCAGAGCATGAAAAGATTTGAGCAATCATTTCATGTTAGAGAACTGAGAAAGAGATGGGGATAGGTATGATTTCACTATAAACACATTTGTTTTTAAGCAGTATCCACACAACTGAAAGAACTAAACCAAGTGAAAAAAAAACTGAAACCAGAACACTGAGACTAAAAAATAAGTCATGTAAAGCAAATTAGGCTATTAAGCAGCATCCTTTTTATTTGGTTAACTAATATTTTTAATTGATATAAGTGAAATATTTCAGGTTTTGCATCTGCAAACTTAGCTTACTTTTGTCTTTTGTTTTCATAACCAACTTTATCCCCAGTATTCAAAAGTCAGGAGGCTATTTATTTAAGCAATACTTAAATCTTAATTTGGAGTGATTTAACAGACGCCGAAATCTTTCATTCAGTCTTAGCAGGCAATTTCTTGTCAATAAAGGGAGGGAAATAAATTCAATTTATGTAATTCTGAATCAACATAGTTTGCTTTGTTTCACAAGTTGAAGAAAGTGTGGTATTCCTACAGCTCTCTTACTATAGAACCAACACTAAAGTATGCACACGGTTATAAGAAATTTTTCATATGGGCAATTAACACATGACTCACAGAAGTCCTTGAACATTGGCTTCCTTCCATTTCAAATGTTAAAAGCATAGAAGGAACCAACAGTTGATGATATGCAGTCACTAGGCCAACTGAAAATTAAGATTTACTACTGGTAAGAATATGATATTGAAGGAAGAAGAAGAATGGAAACTGCTGCTGAATCCTTTAGGGAAAAAAGTACATGTCTGTATTTCTCTTATGTATGTGATTAATAGAAATAAATTATAAAATTAAATAAAAGGTATATATTATGGAAATTACCTTCCAAATGGACTAGATTTTGCTCCTACATAAAGTGAAAACAAAAAAAACCCAAAACCAAAAAGCACCTCCCCTCCCCTTTAAAAAAGGTTTTGACTGAATTTTAGGAAATGTAGATTTTTTTTTTCCTAGCACTTTTCCTAAAATTAAGTTTTAAGGAATTTTTTATATAGGTAGACCATAAAGGCATTCATTTCTACAAGGGAAGAATTACATTTTTTTCAGTGACTTGGAGAGCTAAAAATAATAGTGGACTTGGTTAACAAATTGGCATATGTTAAGGCACAGTATTGCAGATAAGAAATGTGTCTCTTTAATATTTAGGGTAGGCACTTATTCCAGCACTTGCTCTTTCACAGCAATCTAAAGAAAAAAAAAAAAAGAAAAGGAGGAAAATGAGTTGCTCTCTTTATTTCAGAAGTTCTGGATTTTTTTTTCTTGCTAGTATTTATAAAAAGCTTTACAGACATCAGTAAAGAAAGAAAAAACATTCTGAATGATGATAAATACAGAACATTGCAAATACTTGAAGCAAAATTACTAAACATCCTCAAGGAATATAAAGTTAAAAACAGATTTTTTTTTTTTTTTTGTGGATATCTACTGAGGGTAAGGGGAAGAGATGGTGTCTTATCCTTCCCCTTAAAGGTCTACATTAAAAGGATTTCCTAATTGTATCAAAGAATGACTTATTGCTGCACACAAAACTATCCAAACCTGAATAAACCCATCCTTTAAGATGGCTTATTGAAACAATGGAGATTTGCCCCACTCCCCAACCCATGACCTTCAAGGACCTTAAAGCCTTCAGGCATTTGCTATATAAGATAATAAAAATAAATCTACCTACTGTTTGTGGCATTCAAGTTTGTCAAACAAACATCTGAGAAAGGACTACCAGAATACATTATCCCATGTGTTCCATACCTCTCTGAGACAAAATATTCATAGCAGCAGTGAGATGAAAGTGGGAAGGTTGACTTTTCAAGGGTTCAACCTGCGTTCGGACAGGGAAATGTTCCTTATATACAGTCTAATGTTAGTAGAACACTTCCGATAAATCTGCCGAGGAACTGGAAACAATTCCCACTGAAACTCTGGAAATTGTGCCTCTTCATCACCACTGAAGTGCTGCCTTCGGGAAGGGCTGAGTAATTAAGAAAGTGCTTGCCAGTTCAGCACGGTGTGGCAGCAGCTGGCTGCTCGCTCAGGTGAGAGAATTGAATTCTGGAGAGCTCTTGATTCACTTTCTCCGGCTTGTTGTTAAACGGGAAGGTCTACGCTTCATGATCTTCCCTTGGTTTTCTATCACTACCCTACACAAAGCCTCACCCCAGAGAGTTCTGCTCATATTTTCCTACTTCACTGCAGACATTAGGTTGTTGGGATATTGCAAAGTAATGAATAAAAGGAGTTTAAAGGGTGCAGAGAAAGCCATTAGTTATCTTCTTATAGCTTAGAAACAAAATAGGTATTTTAGCCCCTCTTTCTGGTGTTATTTTAATAAACTAAACAGAATATTTCCTTATTGCCCAATATCTAAGCAAGCAAATGGAAGAAAACATGGAAAGTGAGGGCAGTGAGGCATAAATCTGTACGAAAGAGAATATATTCTGTTGCTAGCAGCAAGACATTTTATTTAAGCTTTGTAGGAGATTTTTAGCATGCAGAAAACATGAATTTAAAAGCTAGTTTCTGGCTGGGGAAGGAATTTTATTGGAATTTGAACCCTTGCAGACATTTATAAACTCAGACATTAGAACTGAGAAAACCATGTAACTATTAAATTGCCTGCAGGACTTTGAAGTCAAGTACCTGGTTTCATAGCTTTCTTTCTCTGTGTTGTTTTGATTTTCTCTTTTGTTTTGTCACACTCTCTGATTCAGTACTTTCTCTTTTACTTCTATTTGTCCTTTTGAAGTATGTCTGCAATCACTTTGATTTCAACCTCAGGTCCCTTCATTTCTACTGAAGGAAGTCTGTGTCATCACTAGAGGTGATACTAAAAGAATAAAAAACAATAATAATAAAAAGAAGGCATAAATTCTGCTTCCCAGTTATATTCTGGCAGTGTCTCCATATTGTTACATCACCTTGTGGTACTGGAAGCCTCAAGCAGCACATGTTCTTTGTTGTAGCATAAACTGTGCATTTCCATCTCTCATTTGTATATTCTACATTTACCTCCAAATTACTGTTTCATGAATTACATTGGTGGTGGCATAATATTTAATTTTTTTTTTTCCTTTAGTACCCAAAATATTTCCCTGTATGTAAGCAAAGTAGCACATCTTTAATGCTAGTGTTGAATCTATTCAATTTTTCTCAATATCCACTGCATGGTCACTCTCTAAAATGATTTCCGGTCACTGTCTAAAATGATTTCCAGTCAACACAAAAAAGTGACTGAGGAGCAATTTTTTTTTTATTTATTTATTTTTTTTAACATTTGAATCAACTATTAGCCCCTGCTTTCTGTCCTGTTCCGTTTTGGTGCCTTAATGAAGAACCATTTTCTTTATCAATAAAGCATAGCTTGAATTTTTATCTGGAAAAAATTAGATTGCAGGTCACATAAATTTTATCCTAGAGAATGGTAGAGTTTGCCTGCTTGTGTTTGCTTGTAGGCTGCTGTGTTTGCCTGTTTTCCTTTCCACTTTTCTGTGCTTGTTAAGTGGAAGCAGCTTTTTCCTACTAGTTTGCTAAATATTATGGATATTAATGTTGACCACGATCACTTAGTGAAAGGGCTGGTAATTAAACTTTAAAAGTCATTCCCAAAGCATCATTCTCATCATTAAAAGTTTCCCAGGAAAACATCTTTCTATATCTTATTGCTTTTACATTGCTTGCCCAAAGAAGCATAAAATGACTGCATGCAATGTCTTGTAAAAAACTAGCAATTTTCCTCTTCCATCTGCTTCCTTCCTCGTTATATGTCCGTTCTTTTATTTCTGCCTTTTCCCTCTATGTTCATATTTTCCCTCCCATCATCTATTCCTTCTCTTTTCTATTCTAAAAAAGAAAAAAGAACAGGACAGAGAGGAATGAAGTTGTCAGAAGCAAATGGATTTTGTGAAATAGCTGTTTTACAGTTCAGCAATGTTAAACAGAGACTGACTGTGTTGTACAGGAAAATTTAAGAACATCATTAATCCAAAATAGTTGGTTTTCACTAAAGGGTATTGTATAATAATGTTCAGTACCTAAAATCCATTTGGCTTCATTCTTTTTTCTTTCTACTTTCATTGCTCCAGTACAGTCATATTTCTCAGTTATCACAACTTTTTCACTGAAAACTTTCTTCATGGTTCAGAGACATCCAGCTAAGGGTCAAGAAAATTTTTGAAAACATCCTGAAAGAGTCAGTTTAAAAACCATTTCGAAACAAAAGGATGGAAACTACTGTGGTAATAAAGGTAGAGAACATTTAAGAAAGGTTTTCCCTGCGTGAGTGGGTTTGGCACTGCATGTTTTTATAAGTGTTTAAAGTGAAAAAACCTTATTTTTTTCACTATTGCCTTCAGGAGAGCTGCTTACTTAGCAATTAACTCTGAAGTCCTTTTTGGCCCAGGACAACTTGCCATATTTGTGAGTTTCAGATGGCTAATGATAATGATAATGCAGAATGACAATTTAAAAAATGTTTAGTATATTGCTGTTAAAAAAACCTAAACAAAATGGGAAACATATGAAAAGAAAAAGAAAAAAGCTACTGGGCAGTTTGTTTGAGAAAATGCATACACATAAATACACTTACAAGTTAAAGTCTGACAAATAGAAATGTCAAGGAAGGAATTCACACTGTAGTAACCAGGTTTTTCACGTCCTGGACTGACGAAATTCACCATCCCTGTATTTCCCTTTCACGGCCCATCCCATTGTTACAGATAGCAGTAGCCCCTCCAAACAGGATTAACAGGAGTTTTGATCTCATTGAGCAAAATGTTGTTTTCAAAGGCACACCTTAAACCAAATCTCCCAGTCTCCTTGTCCTCAGGCACTTAAAGATCAAATTATTTATAGATAGATAGATATATATATCTCCATGCAGACTTAACAGAAAGCCAGTCGAGGACCAAGCACACATCAGTCAAGTCAGCCTTTGTCAGGAAAGAAAGAAAGGAGAAAAATAAATCTAAAAACCCAACACAAAATGAATGAGCAAACAAAAAGAACCCACAAAAAAACCCCAAAGAAGCCCAAACAACCAATAAACAATCCCACAAAAATTATAGCATTTCCTTTTCCTTTATCCAGCGCTGTAGTACAGATACAAGATCTGAAATCTCCCAATTTCAGACCAGAAGTTTTTTTGTGTCAACTAGATTAACTCCTGGATCAAACACTGCAAGGGGGACAGGCAGTGAACAAGAGCTCCTTGTAAACACTGATGTGAGAACTTCATGTGGCCCAAAGGTTTATAATGAAGTTTGGATTGTTGAAAAACTCATATCCTCATCAAGAAAAATCCACAGAAATATGCATTAATTTTCCCATCTTATACTACTGCAAGGGGGAAAAACTTTAAAAAGTACTTAATAAAGAATGAAAAATATTAGACAAAAGTGGGAGTTTTAGGTATGATTTTACTTAAAAATACTTGGTTTAGACAGTTATGTAAATTGTATTCTAAAACTGGCAAAAGCCAATGCTTGACATTTTAACTTGTTTGTTTCTTTCTTCTTCTAGATTTGGATCCACTTAGCATTTTCAAGATGAATAAAAGCATAGTTTTGAGCCAAGATTGGTTTTTAATGTTTTTTTTCCTTTCTAAGTAATATTTTTTAAAAAATATTATTATTTAATTAATTTAGATTGAGCCCATATTTTTGCTATGAATACTACAGCAGCAAATTAACTGAAGAAACAAGCTTCTTTTAAAAAATAATACCAACAATATGTGGTGCATCAGTTTTTACAGTAAAGAAGTTGATACAAGAATTCTTTTTTCAATAAATGGATTTGGAATTATTCAGCCATTTAATTTCCAAGTTTTAAGACATTTTACTAGCTCATGAAAGGCTGATAAAATAGTGTGGAAAGGATTCCTCTGATGACTTTTGATGAATGCCTGTTTTCATACCTATTAACTGAGCAATAAATGGGAGCTTGATCTCTTCTACAGTCACTGCTGGGGTTCACAGGAGCCTGTGCTCTGTGTTTATAACTACCATTGAATTAATTACTCCTACTCCAAAATTCCTCTTAAACTGGCAGAATATTTGCTCCTTGATCATCATGTTCATCGAGTTGTCCTTTGTGTAATTTCACCCTGTAAATATCAGTTTAGAATCAATTCCTGTGATTCTGTTTTGAAAGATTTCAGGAGTAAGGAAACACATATTTAGTGCCACTTAGCTCTAGGCAGCAATGTCACAACCTATGTGAGAAACCAATTATAGCTAATTACACTTTGACTAAACTTCTGTGCCATTAAAATTCTTGAAGATCATCCTCAGCTCCAGCTCTATGCTAATTCTTTTTCTAAAAATGTGTCTGGTTTAGGGTTTGGTTTTGGGGGATTTTGGTTTTTTGGTTTTTTTTGTTTGGTTTTTTGTTTGGGTTTTTTTGGGGGGGGAGGGTTGTGTGGGGGGTCAGCTTTTCTTTTTCTTTCTTTTTCTTTTTCTTTTTCTTTTTCTTTTTCTTTTTCTTTTTCTTTTTCTTTTTCTTTTTCTTTTTCTTTTTCTTTTTCTTTTTCTTTTTCTTTTTCTTTTTCTTTTTCTTTTTCTTTTTCTTTCTCTTTCTCTTTTTCTTTCTCTTTTTCTTTCTCTTTCTCTTTCTATTTATTTCTCTTTCTCTTTATTTCTCTTTCTCTTTCTCTTTTTTTTTTTTTTTTTTTTTTTTTTTTACGCTTGGGATATCATATCATCCAGAGGAAAACAGAGATTTAGGAAATGAAGGAGAATCATAAACAGATCCAGTACTAACAATATGCTAGTAACACCACAGTAGGAGCCAAGTTTCACTAGGTTTAAGATATTCATATTCAACATTTACTTCAGTAGTTGATTTTCTTTAAGTGAGAATCAAACCCCACAAAAATAAAACCTTCATCACTGTGAGAAGATTCTGGAGTAACATTGCCTGGAGCAACTCTGATCACTTCTGTTTAGTTGTGATACTAAACACAGCACAACTGTGGCTCCCCAGCAACTAATGGGAAAGAATTTTTTTCCAGGAAAAGAAAAAAAAAAATAGGAGAGCATATCCTAGGAATGTATTAGGAACTGAGCTGTTACAAAAGCAATTAGATAGGTGAAGGTGCTAGAAATTTCAATTACCGGGAGCTGGGAAATATTTGGGAATATGATGATGAAAAGGAGCTTGTGTCAGTCTGATTGAGAAGGATAACCAAGAATAAATATAAGGAAGAAAATAAAGACATGAAGGAGGAGGATAGGAAGGGTAGGAAGGAGAGAGAGAGGGAGGAAGTAAGGGAAGGAGGAAGTAAGGGAAGGAGGAAGTAAGGAAAGAAAACAGGAAAAGGAAGGAAGGAAGGAAGGAAGGAAGGAAGGAAGGAAGGAAGGAAGGAAGGAAGGAAGGAAGGAAGGAAGGAAGGAAGGAAGGAAGGAAGGAAGGAAGGAAGGAAGGAAGGAAGGAAGGAAGGAATGGTGTGGAAGGAAGGAAGGAAGGAAGGAAGGAAGGAAGGAAGGAAGGAAGGAAGGAAGGAAGGAAGGAAGGAAGGAAGGAAGGAAGGAAGGAAGGAAGGAAGGAAGGAAGGAAGGAAGGAAGGAATGGTGCGGAAGGAAGGAATGGTGCGGAAGGAAGGAATGGTGCGGAAGGAAGGAATGGTGCGGAAGGAAGGAAGGAAGGAAGGAAGGAAGGAAGGAAGGAAGGAAGGAAGGAAGGTGGGAAAAGAGTCAACATTTTTTTAAAAGACATTTATAAGCACAAAATTGGTGAGTACACTGAAAATGGAATTTGAGGAATTGTAATGGCAGAGGTGCAGATTATTCTATTGTAAAATGAAAAATAAGATAAAAGAAAGGAAGATAAGGAACCATGTCATCATGATAAAGCCATAATAAAAAATAATTATAGCAAATTATTTTATCTTAATTATGAGTATTTGAATTCCCTCAAAAACTAGACCGACACACATAAAATTAGAATACTAAGTTTATGCACAAACCTATAGGACAAAAATCAGTTTCCTCAAAGCCCAAAGAAAGATACAACGGGAAAGAAATATAAAAAATTTTGTGTTGGATAAATCTCATCAAATATTAGCTATCAGAGAGGAAAAAGTCTAACCAGAGCTAGATGGAAAATCAGCTCTGCTCACATCTCTTATGAAGATATATTTATCCTTTTCTCCTAACTACAGAGGGAGCCCAGATGACCAAAAGCAATAGATTAAACAGATTTATATTGGAAGTATCTATGAATACCATAAATTAGGTCTTATTAAAAGCATTGTCTATAATTACTTAACTAATAAAAGAAAGGTTTTTAAAAGGAAGACAAAGGGCATCTTCCTCTGCTCAATGATGAAAGTTGTTGATCCCAAGGAGACAGAACTGATTAAAGCCTTTTTTGCTTCTAGGTTCATTGTCATCAGACACTTAAACCAATACATCGCAATGACAAAGACTAAAATTTTTCTTTCAATAGAAATAGAGTGTATTAAAGGGTACGTAAGACAGATGTTTTCAAGTTGGCTGGGTGTGATGAAATTCACTATATCACAGTCTGAGGATTGGCTGGAGTAATCCCAGAATCATTTGCACTTGTCTTTGAAAGCTTATAGAAAAAAGGGAGAGCCAGAAGTGTAAAGTTAGTACCTACTTTCAAAGTGGGAGGGTAATAAAAGGGGAAAAAAGGACAAAAAGGGAAATTATTGTCCAGTCAGGTTTATTTTTATTAGCAGAAAAATGTTGGGACAATCCAAGTGCTTTATAACCAACTAGAAGGTAACCAGGAGATCAATATAGTCCAGTATGGATTCATCATGATTTAGGCTTCTAGAGATAATGTAATTGCTTTTAGAGCAGGGAAATTGGCCTTGGGGTTGCAGAGAATATGTGAGTACTTTGGCATGGCTAAAACCTCTAACATTGTCTCAGGTAACATGCTAAAGAATCATGGTCAAGACAGAATGTCTGCTGAATGCCCAACTCATTGGAGCATTATCATTAAAGAGTGATTCTTTTTTCCCTGTAAAATAAAAATTGTTTGAGTTCAGTTCTATGCTCATTCCGGTTTAATTTTTTATTTTTATTATTTTTTTGTAATTTTGATAAGAAGTGAAGACTGGGCATGAAATTTGCAATTGACAACAGCCTGGGAGCATTTGCAAGCATGACAGAGGCCAGGCTTAGAATATAACATGATCACAGCCAATTGAAGAAACAATTTGGAAAGCAAAAATGCATTTCAATAAGGACAAATGACAAGCTCCACACTCAGCAGAAATAATCAACTGCCATAAATACAAGACAAGAAACAGATGATTAGACATCATTGGTACTGAAAAGAACCCAGGCATTTAATGGGTCACAAACTGAACATGAATCAACAGTGTCACACAATTACCATAAAGAGAAACACATTCTGGAATACATAGACCAAATTGATGTCCATGAGGTTGGTGACATGCTGCTGGATTCTATTCAGCACCAGTTTGCACTCTGCCAAGAGGAATTTGCCACAGTCCAAGAAGGATGCAACCCCGATGAATGGGGCTCATCAAGGAAAAATGGGAACTCACTTAGGAAGACAAGTTAACAAGGAGACAGAGAGAGCATGCACTAATAATTAAATGCATAATAAAAGTGTTGTAAAAATAGAATAGAAAGAAAATCTTTCTTTGGTAAAGATCAGGTAGACCCTTTTGGGTAGATCAGCCTGTGTGGGCATCACATCTGGAGCTATTTTGTTTACATTATCAGTGCAAACATTCGACAGAATTAAAACACAATAATGTATTTTGAGGCATGTTATAGAAATTCCTGTACTCAAAGCTGAAGAAGTAACTTTCAGGACTGGCAGAATTATAGTTGATCTTGCCTTGAAATTATAGGTGATTTCTTATGTTGAAGTATTTTCTTTAATTTCAGTTATGGCGCTTGTGAAAGAATCTCTATTTATTCCTATACTGCTTTCTGCTGATCCAAGGGCATATCTTCTTCTCCTTATCATTTGTTTTTGTGGTTTATTTGGAGAACTCTTTATGATACATTCAGTACAATTTTTCATAGATATGTGTGCCTTTTATTCAAGGGCTATATAGCTAAGAAGATATTTTTAATGGTTTTATGAAAATGAATGAAGCAAACAAACTGACATATGTAAAACGTGGTATTTTTAAAATGTCATTTCAGAGTCTACATTAAAGAAGTTTGAAAGGGACTATGCTACATTTTAAATAAATGCCTTTATGTATTTTAGTGTCTTGTCTTAATGATTTGATTCATTGTTTACAATTGGTAAAGAAGAAAACAGAATGGTACTGTTTGAAACATCATGAATTTCAGCTGTACATAGTGACAATACCTCATCATATTTGGCCTCATAATGTTTAATCAACCTCTACTTTTGATGTCAGATTTCCACATGCAGATTTTTTTATTCATCTGTAAAATTCTGTTCCCGTCCTGGCTCAGCAGGTAACTCAAATTCCTATAAAAGGAAATATATTCACTAAATATATATAAAGACATTTTATGGAAGCCTGGGATATACCTCTTTTATTAGGAAAGGAAAAAAAAAGCTGTTTATTACTGGCAATAATTCTTTTGATGCACAAATGTAATAAAGAGGCACAAGATATTCAATATAACCAAAAGAAAGAAGTATATAACAAAGTCATCCACGGCTGGAACTGGTCTGAGGTGTTCTTCACAACTCTCAGCAATAATACCCAACAATTTCCAAGACTTTATGAGCATCTTTCGCTGTTAAATTACAACAGTTCGAAGAAAGGTGTGCAAAACCACCATTCTTCTTTCATAAATAGAAAAAGCGTGAAAAGGAGGGCCTGAAGAGATAGAAGTCAGCAGCAAGGCAAGTGTAGAATTCCTTAAAGCATCCTTTAAAATTCTACATTTAAAATTAATGTTTTTCTATAAACATTTCACTTTCAGTTGCCTCACTTCATAATCTTGCAAGATCACGTTCTGCCACTGAGCAAGAGCTAATTGTAATCTGGAATTGTGCTATAAATATGCAACAGTCCTCTCTCTGAAGACTGGGGATAAACATGATGTTGTTGTTCCTTCTGAAAATGAATAAAAACCATTTTTCTTATTATTTGATTTAGGAATGTATGGGCATATTTTTAGTTGTTTGTTCTACAAAGATCTATTTGAGAACTCTGTTTTAGTTTGTCTATGATAGTTTTCAATTTAGCTTCAAAATGGCAAGCAGAAATAATTTGTATGTTTAGCAAAGTGAAAAAAAAAAAGGCATTCTGTCAGTAAACTCAAGCCAATAGGTCGGTTCTCGCTATGCTTGAATGGTAGGAAGTTTAACTAGAGATGTGATCAGTTCAGCTCCAACTTCCTTGAAGAACTCTGACCCATCAAATCAGACCTGATGGGTCAGTGCTGAACAGACATTGCTTGTCTCTGCCTCGTGCAGCTATTAAAGAAAGAAAACAACTGCCTCGACAGGACTCCTTCCAAATGAAAACTCTGCAGATTGTATAGTGGTGAGATGAGCACGTTTCCCTACTGCTTCACAGAATCTGAAATGATTGCAGTCAGTCCAAGTAATGTCTGCAGGGGTTTTTTTTAGAGAGTATTTTAAAATCAAAACCTGTGCCTACTGGGTAACTCATAAAAGGAAAAATCCATTTCAGGGAAGGGACAAACTGCTGTGTGCTCCCCACAGGCTAATTCTTGAAATGGGCTTTTGAAATTCTTTTGCATTTGAAATGAATGACAGTCATTCACCTGTTTGTTTAGTCTGAGTTTCACATTCACAGAAGTGGATAAGTGCCGTTTGAATAAAGTATTCCAGAAAGTGCCCTTAAAGAGCCTCTAAGGATGTAAAATCTTTCAAATCAGAATTGGGGCATGAGTCCCTACTTGCAGAATATTATAGTTTATGCAGTGAATGTGTCAAGCCAATTCCCAGCACAAAGCTGGCTCCTCTTTTCCTGGAGTGACTACAACAGCCCAGATGTTAATGTACCCAATAATTTAGCACATGCATTGTGACACATGTTAACACGCTTCAAAAACAAGATATAGTTTGGTTTTCTTCCTGCAAAAAACCACTTGAAAGGGAACCTATTTATTTTTACTTTGCATGTGGAATTATGGATGGGATGAAAATTTATCCTGAATGTCTACAACTGCTTGAATTGAATTTGAATTAGAATATGGAATTAATCTCCTACCTGTGAAAAAGAAATGAAAAAAAAATGGTGAGAAAACTTCCGATTTGAATCATAGCATTCAGATTATAGCCAAGGAACTCTGAAGTGTTAATTACTAGAAAAGTACACTACAGATGCCTCAAAGGGATTTTTAATACAAGACCTTTCTAAAGTGTTCAGCTGAGTTTGAATTCTGAGCAAAACATATTTTTTACTTTATCTCATATTTTGGCTGCTATTTGCAATAACCACAACTAAATGTATGATTATACAAATGTCTTTGAAACAGATTTTTCACTGGTCAAATATCTCCGCACTCAGAAGTTACATTTTATTGAAGTGTTTTATAAGCTTTATCATAAGTCTCTGCATCCACCTATTAGTAAAATGAAATTGTGTTGATAAAATTATGTGACTTCTTAAAATTATGGATTAAAAGATATCATGATCATGCAACATTCTGGTTTTAATATTTCTGGTTATTTAAACATAATAATTCATACAACAATGGCCCCTGGGGTGTGATTAGGGCAAGTTTTGAGAGTTAAAATTATATTTTTCCTGAAACAGCAGTGATATAATTTAAGTGTTCTATCACCAGTAATTTGATTTGCTGTTCATTATAATAACAGTAATAATAACAAATTCAATTGCTATTAATGGAAATGTCATATGCACTTTCACAGAGGTTTTATTGTAATTCAGTATTAATCAGTGTATCATTAAAATAAAGTGTTATCATCTAATTTGTGTTTATTCAAGCATAAAGGAAAAAAATCTACTATGAGGTACTGTACCATTATACAATCTGTTGTTTTAATGAAAAACAAATTTTCTATATACTTATGTGTTTTTCTTACATTATGGTGGAGAAACAGTGTACAAGAATGTTCTGATTTACATCATATACACCCAACACTGCTGCTGTCACAAGGTTAAATTTCGCCAGTTCTTTCCTATTAAATCATCTCTTCAAACTCAAGGTTAAAGCATGTTGGAATGGCTTTCAGGACTGTGGTGCATCCCATCCATAATAAAGGAGCATTTTTATTTGAACAAGTTATCTTTATTAACACAGATAGTTGACTAAAATACAGGTTGATACAGGAGCTTCTAACCTGTATGAAAGGTAGATTTTTCTATTTCCATAATTAAAAATATAAACTGTTCTTATCCATGTTGTTAACATTCTCAGCTACAATTACATAGAAAGGACTTTAAAACTGCAAAAAAGACCCATGAATTTCACTGACTTTTGTCATTTTTGTGAAGTAATTGTGTCTGTATGGTGAACCATTTAGGGGAAAAAATCACAAGGTAATTTCAAACGTATAAATTATGTACTTCGTTGTTCACTGAAGATTGAATCAAAGCACAATTGTAATATTCCCATATTTCTTCCCTGTGAGGGTGGTGAGGCACTGGTGCAGATTGTCCAGAGAAACTGTGGCTGCCCCATCCCTGGAAGTGTTGAAGGCCAGGTTGGGTGGAGCTCTGAGGAGCCTGGTCTAGAAGGTGTTCCTGCCCACGGCAGGATGTCGGAACAGATGATCTTTAAGGTCCCTTCCATCCTGAACCATTCCTTGATTCTATGAAATTGCCTCTAAAAAATTGTAACACTCAGGATTATGTAGCCTTTTGAATTATTTTGGATTTTTGAAGAGTCTGACTTCTGCAGCAGATCCAGAATCTGGGCTTAAGCTATTCCCCTTAGTCTGGGTAGAGCTGGGCTCTTGAAATGGACCAGGAAAGACACCAAAATAAAAACCAAACAGAGATCTAGAGGTAGCAAAAGAAAATAGCAAAGGAAGAGATATGTCAAAAAAGACAATAAAAGAGTGCATTTGTACATTATGACTTTAGGTTATGTTACATTTTAGCAGTCACAGTCACAAAAAAGCTTTTACTTAGTAGCACTTTTTCATGCTTATTTAAGATGCAAAAGCAGTTCTTGACAAAGAGGTGGGTTTCACGTCTCCTTCTAAATTATTCTAATCCCATCTACAAGCCAATAAAACTTCAATACTTGCCTGAAAACTTATTCACTTTGAAAGTGATTGATGAAATATTGTTTCAGATCAGCCAGAAACCAGGATTCTTGCATGGATAGTGAAAATCCTGTGCCTGAAACCCTTCAAACCATAAATCCATTTCAATAATATCTCCTATGGTATATTTGCCAGATTTTTGTAAAAGGAGAAGGCATCCCCAGAAGAATTTTCAGTAGGAGAGAGGCTAAAGGATGACACCATAAATTCAGGTTTCAGGGGATCTCTGAAGGTTTTTTTCTCCTATCTTCTTCTCAAAATGTGATCAACCAACTGAGAGCAGGTTGCTCTAAGTCATCTTGTCCAGCTGAATCCTGACTATTCAGTGACAGAGACCTCATAGTATTTTTGGATACCTGGTCCCTCACAGACAAAAAAATATATCCTCATACGTGGATTTTCCCATGTTCAGCTTGTGTGTCTCTGTGAGCCTGTGTGAAGCACTGGAGCCACAAAAGCATAGAATCATTTAGACTGGAAAAGATCTCTGAGATCATTGACTCCAACCTTTGACTGGTCACCGCTTTGTCAGGTAGACCAGAGAATTAAGTGCCATGTCCACTCATTTCTTGAACAGCTCCATGGATGGTGAGTCTACCACGTGCCTGTGCAGCCCACTCCAATGTCTAACAACACCCTCTATGAAGAAATTCTTCCTGATTCCAACCTGAATTTCCTCTGGTGCAGTTTGAGGCTGTGTCCTCTTGTCCTGTCAGAACTTACCCGGGAGAGGAGATCAATCCTCACCTGGCTACACCCTCCTTTCGGGGAATTGCGGAAAGTGATAAGGTCTCCCCTGTGCCTCCTTTTCTCTAGACTGAACAACCTCAGCTCCCTCAGCACTCATCATAGGATTTACTCTCTAAATACTGTTTCATTTTTCTGAATGTTTCTGACTTCATCTTTGCTGCAACAGCCCACAACCCACCAGGCAGTGAAGGCAGCAGTAATGTCCCTCTAAGCCGTCTTTTCCTTGGTCTGAGCACGTCCTGCTGTCCATTATAGAATGGGTAACACTTCATTCTCCCAGGCTCTGCCACTAAGCACAGGCACCAGGGAGCCTGAGAGCAAACCTTGACTCTAAAGGAAAAGAATACATCTTGAAAGAAAAGGAGGACACCTCCCACTAGTCCAGTTTGCTCAGAGCCCCATTCAACCTGGCCTTGAACACTTCCAGGGATGGGGCAGCCACAGTTTCCCTGGACAACCTGTGTCAGGGCCTCACCACCCTCATAGCAAATAATTTCTCCCTAATCTCTAAGTGGAACCTACCCTCTTTCAGTTTAAAGTTATTCCCCCTTGTCCTGTCACTCCAGGCCTTTGTAAATAGTCTCTCTCCATCTTTCTTGTTGGTTTCCTTCAGGTACTGGAAAGCTGCAATTAGGTCACTGTGAAGCCTTCCCTTTTCCAAGATCAACAATCCCATTTTTCTCAAGTTTTGTTAATAGGAGAGCTGCTTATGCCCAGGTGAGCTGTGTTTTTCACAGTCCCATAGCTGCATACCCTGGAAATATGACTGTTTTCCATCTGGAGAGCTTTCCCTGTCTTTCACCTTTTATAGAAATTCTTTTTTTTATAGAAATTTCTTTGTCTATGAACACAGTCAAGAAGTTCATAGCGAATCAAGGCAGGGTTTTGCCAGGCTTGTTGGGTTTCTGCCCATCAGAGCAGACCATTTCTGTGTGCTGGGGAGTCTTTCTATGAAGGAAGATGTTGTTCCTATGCACATACCTGGGTGCAGAGATACCATGAGATTACCAGGCACTGATCTGTGCAGTAAATGGGTCAGGTCTGTATAGTCAATCAGCTTTTTTTTTTCCAAATTGGAGATGTGAGAAGAAAGGGTAAAACACATTCTCTCTGCCCCTTTCTAAAACACTGGTATCAGAGTTCCTTGAAGATGTGAATCAGGGGTAGTTACAGGCTGAATTTCTCATTTTGAGACGAATTTTGCTCGTTTATATCAGTAAGCCCCTTATGTTTAAGTACTTTCTTCACAGTGAGTAATCAGGTGCTGTTACTAATAAACAGTCATCTTCAGATCATAGATGAGCGTTGGGAAAAGTGCTTTAAAGCTATTATTTTTCTTGTGGTGCTGCATTAAGTTATATAACCATCATCTTTAGTTCTACTGCCTCCTTATTGATTTAAAACATGAATTTCAAACATATATATATATGCATGTATATATATAATGATATATCTCAGCTGGTGTGCTGCTTCATTCCAGTCACCAACACCAAAGGGAGTTTTTGAATTAATGTAGACCATTAGTAAATCAAAAAAGCAATTCAATACAGCACAGCAGGGAGAAGATGCAATATCCACAGCACTGGAAAAATATTTTAACAAGGGCAGTTGTTTGTTAAGAGCTAGGGAATTCAAAAAGACAATTTTACAGAATGGTCTAATAAAGATCAGAATTGTGCTGAACAATAATAAAACCTAGAATTGAACAACAACAAAAAAAAAAAAATCCAGCAAACATCTCTAAAAACCTATAAAGTAAAATGGCATGTTCTCCCAACCCAGGCAGTTGATTACAACCTTGGTCAAGAATAGATCTCAGAGTTTTATGCTGCTCTGTGCCTTAAACCTCAAGGTACACCCATGAAAGTTCCTAAGCACTGCAGCACACAACTTATAGTCAGGTAACCTTGAAGTACATGCTCTCAGAGCCTTGGTTAGACCCTCGACCACTGTTATGGGGCGTGCAGGAAACACTCTGGTCTTGACATTGTATACACATTTTCAGCATGCTGCATAGGTAACCAGCAAAAGACAGAATGAATACTAAAGGATTTTGGATTTTTTTTTTTTTTTTAATTACCCATTTTAAAAACTGGAATGCAGCTGGAACTTATACATTTCAATCAAAACTGCAAAGAGGATTTCCTGTATCCTAGGGAAACACCATCTGGAATTTCTTTTAACAGGAATACATTTTTTTGTTTCCTTTTTTTTTCTTTTTTTTTTTTTTAGCACTGACTTGAGCAGAATATTGCAAAGTTTTGAATTAATGTGCAAGAGAGTACGCAAACTTTCCACTCCTCACAGAAACAGCTTTGAGATAATGAGTCCCTCACTGTTTTTTGCGGCATTAAAAGTTCTTGTTCTTGTTACCCAAAGTTCAGCTTGGAAGCTGGCTGGATGTCAGAGGATGATTTAGCCTTCTCACAACTGTGTTTTTAGCCTCTTGAGAAAGCACATAGCTCACTGTGTATAGAGTAAAACTTCTTCAGATTGAGAATCATTTTCATAGACTATATTGCAGTAATCAAAACAAAAGATGTCTGGAAAGCATTGCCAGATACCAAGAGGGGTAGAAGAAGTCAACAGGTATGACTAACTAAAAGGATGGAAAAAGAGTTAAAAACCATGCTAGGATTCTGTGCATGGTCCTGAGTAGAGCTGGACATCTCCTTTGGAAGCTGATGGCTACTTCATAAACAGTTCTTCTGGGCCTGGCCAGAACTCCTGTTGGCATTTTCACTTTACCAACAGTAATGGCAGGTACGTGAGTGAACGAAATCTAAAAAAGTACTTTTCACTGAGGCAACTGTTTACATCTGCTCCCATGGCATGGCACAGCACTATTTCTCTCAGTGGAGTCCTAGAGACTGAAGAGAAGGAGGTATATCTTTTATCTCTTCAAGTCCCTGGTGATTCTGGGACAAACTATTCACCATTAACATTAATGGTGAATTTGAGTTTTGCTAGAGGAATATGAGTGAAATTACTGATTTGCCAAGCATTTACTGACTCATACAGGCAGATGAGAGAGACTCTGATCCATTGAGACAAAGCATTCAGACAATGATTACAGACAACTTGCCTGTGTACACAACTAGCAGAGGTTTCATTTTTGTGTCATGAAAGTGGTTGTTGTGCTGTATCTTGGTCTGAACTGTGACTGTAAAGCAGTCTCAAGTTTAGATCTTAAATGGTGTCATCTTTGCCTTGAGCTTAATATTTATTACTCTTTGCCAAACAATAAGAGTTTTGTTAAAAAGAATATAAATAAATCAGAAAGTCTGGGGGCTGACAGGTACCTCAGGAAGAATGACTATTCTGGATATGGCACTCCATAACTTTGAGGGACAGCACATAGACCAGGATTCTAAGCATTGATGGAGACTCCCTTAACTTGCTGGTCCTGATGAATTTCAGCTACTCTGAAGTTCTGCTGGAGCCTACAGTGCCTAAAGAGGCACCACTGTTCCAATGCAGCAAGGTGCAGCTCTGCTCCTGCTTGTCTTTATTGACACTCTACCAGTTCCTCCAGTTTTCTCTCTCTCCTTGGTTTTAAGACAAATCTCTGCAATGTTTTAAATATGAATAATTCTACCCTAAGCAGGGGCATATACCATCAAATAAAAAGAAAAGTCATCACCCCTGGGACTTCACTTGGTGTTGTTTTTACTTTCAGTCATCATTATAAGCTCATGAGAGAAGAGTTAGTAGGAAAAAGAAAATAACGGGTTTCTGACATTTCTGTTAATATGTACCCAAAAGCTTTTTCTGACTGGTTCATTTCAGCTGGAAATGCATTTTTGCTGCTCTGCTTGAAATCTTAAAAAAATTTGTAAATAAGTTTGTGTTTTGCATTCCTCTCACTGCTTCAGTTCAAGGAATTCAAACATCAAAAGAGGAGACTTTGTTCCCACATTATCCAGTCTAGGGATCTTTCTAATTGATAAGAGATAAAAACAAGGGACTGTTCATTTTCATCCCTTGCCCACCCATGACTGTCTCATTGCCTTGCTATAAATCCACATTGTCTATTAAAGAATTATGTTTACATTTTCCCAAGTTCAGCCTGGGCAACGTAAACTTCTATTTCATGTGAGAGCTCCTGGCCACAACAGTGGGAGAGTCTCCACAAATCCTTAACTCACCTTCAGTAACAACCACGATGATGAAAGTGACTTATCCTACTCAATAGTTGCTATAGAATTAATGCACAAGATGTCTAAGTTTGGTACTTATACTATCTCATACTATCTCGTACTTATTACTACCTCACACTCTTTGATTCCAGCAGGCTGGAGGGTAAGCCCTCTCTGATGCAGTCCCAAGAACCTTTTCATCAGCTCTAGAGCCCAAATTAATTAGATAATCATGAAAAGGTTAGTCTTCCACTTTGAATCAGACTCCCTGAAACAAAATCTATACTGACCAGGAAAAATAAATGTAGGAAAACCAGCTGGCTAATTTGAAAGTCTACATGAAGTATTCAGAAGTGAGAAATATGAATCTTCTCTCCTTTCCCTGCAGTCATTTCACTGACTTTCCATGGAGAAATTCTTATCTGTCAGGAAGGCAATTATCAGATTGTACATTGGGAAAGAAGTCAATTTTTCTTCCTCAGTAGTCTGGGCAAGTCAGCTCCCTTTATTTCTTTCCTATCTTTGCCAGTTTGTGATTTTTACACTGGAAGTGTATGTCTAGACTGAAGGAATCTCAGTCCTTTATTCCAGTAGAGTGCACTTAAGAAATGGGTGACTACTTAGACTGGGGCCATGATGGATTTTGACTATTCTGTTATCTACTTATCCACCTGTGCAGCAAGTCTCCAGTTTTGGTTCAAGAATAATAAATTCAAAAGTGATTCTTTTGAACCTAAATCTATGTGCTATACATATCTTATTATGATAATTCTGTAGGTAATGTTTTCAGAAATAATCTGCCACAAAAAAAATACATTTTCCTTCACCATAGAACTTTACAGAATTCCTGAGACAGCTGACACATCTTACAAACGTATTGCTTATCCCTTAAAGACCTAATTCCCACATCTACATGTTTAATAGGGTGAAACAGTGACCTTTGTGGATGTACCACAAAAAAAAACCCACAAAGAAATATTCAAAGAATCACCTATTGCCTGTCGGTCCATGTTTTGCATGCTAGATTATTTATCACTAATTGCAGTGTACCTTCTGCCACATAACTAATTTGTAAGTATGATTTTAAGTAGGATTGGTTCCATAGCTCCTGATATATGCAATTCTTCACAGTACCAAGGTCTCTATTATGAAAAATCTACCAGCAAGTGTTGCAGATCAATGCCAAGCTTTTTGAAGCTGTTTAATAGCATTTTAGAGGCTTTAAAGTCAAGCAAAGTATGAAGTCACCCTTAAAAGACATAGAAATCACTCTATTTAATTTCACCCTCTCAGAAGGTGCTGGATCTAAAAGAAGAGTATGTCATTGTAGAAATATAGCACAAAAGGTTAAATTGGGGGTTGTTTTGGTGTTTGGTTTGTATGTTTGGGTTTTATGGTGGTGATGGTGGTGGTTTTTGTTTTGTTTTGGGGGTTTTTTTGCATACAACTCCACGCTGTTTTACAAAGGAATTAAGAATTCCAATGACCATATTGAAGGCATTTTGAAGAGTCCCTTTCTTATAAATCTTAGGTCCCTTTTCACATCTCCAGCTAAATATCTTGCAATAGCTGAAGTACACAAGATCAAATAGCTGTATTTACATTCTGTGAGTCACTAGCTTCTTGATTTTCATAGTATTTCTCTTTTTTTTCCAAAGAAAGCTTACCTGTGTAGGAAAGGTGAGAACAAGTTTTTTGTTTAAGGATGAAATTTCATTTCCTGTGTAACAAGGAAAAACGATAGGCAGAGTCACTCATTCCTCTTACATTCATGCAAGTAGCACATATATGCTACAATAGAGAGACTGCACAGACCTAGTTCAAAATGACACTATTAAAAAAATTACGCTTGTAAAAAGAATGACAAAGGACTCTTTGATTCTCTACATCTTATGGTTTGGTTTCTACAATTAAGGTGAGTAGAATTGCTCTCCAAAGCAATTGTTAACAAGGGAAAAAACTGTCTTTACCAAAGCCTTCTTGCATAGACAGACAATTTTATCTCAAAATTGAGAGAGACTTTCATTTTCATTCCAAACCACTTTCTTCTAATGCTTTCACATTGTAACTAATTTAGTGCTTTTTTTTATTTTATTTTACAAGGTTTTGAAAACAAACTCAACCCTAAGACTAGCAGCATTACGAATATGCTTTTTCAGTTAGAAATCACCATTCTTGGCTTTTTCTCTCCTTTAATTTTAAGACAACAGAAGGTTTTTGACCAGGGCCATATTACACAAAAGAAGTAAAATCATTAGATGCAAATTGGGTAAGGCTGCTTAATCCAAACCGTGCTGTAGTCAAAAGGAATATTGTCATTCTTGCAAAAACAGAACTCAGTCTAGAAAATCTGCCAAAATGTAATGGGCATTCGTTATCAGTAAAGTGTTAAATTTTAATTATTGACAGTGGGGTGGGAACACAAATTTTTGCATAGATTTAGAATTATATTTGCATTTTTCTAGCTATTGAAATAAAACTGATCATTTTTTTGCTTTGATGGGGTTCCCTTAAATTTGTATCATCTTTTTCCTGATTATACTTTCTGTGCAGCATTTATATTCTTGATACCCACTATTTAAAGTAAATGGATTAACCAGGGGATAAATTACTAATTGTTATGAATAAGAATGGAAAAATAGATTCGTCTGAAAGCATTGTCATTTTAATGACTTCATTCTAGGCTTATCATCAGTTTAAATCTATAAATGAAAGAAACACAAAGTATAAGATATAAACAGGCTGACAAGTGCATGACAATAAGAGATACTGAACATTATATTAATTTTATTGTATTTCTAAGTAGCACTATCAATCAAAGATTATTCTATGGAAGACTGATATCAAATCCAGATACAATAATAGATTGGACAGGTACATTTTTTGTACTTTGTTACCTCTGTAGCACATACAGTTTGCTTTTTGAAGTCATTACTGGCAGATTCTATTATATATCCACTTATTTGGCCCATGAACAACCACAAAGGATTGATTTTGGCATTCAGTCCAGTCTTTAAATATGCACACTGAATTCCAATTATGTTATCTCTTTATTTAGAAGTGCAACAAAAAAAGGCAGACCTTAGATGAATGGATTTTTTTTTTTCTTACTAGAGCTTATTTTTTGGCCAGCAAATATGGCAGCTTCTTATATATTAGAAGTATAGACCTGTAGTTAATCACAATAAGATATTCACAATGTACACATAGTGCTGTCAAATACCCTGTCAGACCATCCCTCTGCAACATGATGTGGCACAGGAATTTTTTCTATAGAATGGTATAAAAAAAATTGAGATGGTTGATAAAGGAGCAAAATGATTTCACCCTTTCCCACAGGTCACCCCTCCATGTGTTCTGTAAGGAAAGAAACAGAGGGGTGAGTTGGAAGGAAGCTGGCGGTTCAGTTGGTCCTAGGAGTTCTTAAGTAAATTAATCAACAAATTGTAATGTGATAGAAAGACTCAGATGCCAACCTTCTTTAGTGGTATTACGTGTGTAAGCTAAAACAGCTTCACAGATAAAATTATGGAACATTCAAGCAGGGCTTAACAGACAAATTAATTGATAGCCAGAAACAGTTCCCAAAGGAAACACTGCATTGTGAGACATTTTGGAGAGACTGACTTTAACCTGTTTTCTGATTCTGAGACATGGTGGCTGGACTGTAACATCAAAGGAGAAAAATATCTGAAACACACATGCTAGAGAATGGCATCTTCCATGCAGGGTTAAACATTAAATTTTGATGCATTGATGTTAGGAGAGTGTTCAGTCATCAGGATAATCTACAAGTAAACATGTAAGACCACTACTGACATTGTTATCGTCAATGAGACAGGAAAACTTTTCTACAGTTATTTGGAGAATGGTCTGCCATCAGCAGGGAATGACTGCAGGGATTGTGTGCAATGAATGGCCAAGGGACAGGACAGGAGGAGGGCTGCATTGTGCCTGAGCCTTGCTCAGGTGTCAGGAAGAACAAAGAAACACGAGGTGGTGAAGGCACAGAGTGGATTTCTGAATGCCTGTAACATCTTAATCAGGTTTACATAGGAAGTTAGGCTCTACAGTGCTTATCTGAGCTGAACAGAGTTGCTGAACTTTCTCTCTTGAGCCCTTAGTTAAACTGTGAGGATTTGAAAAGCACAAGCAAGTTCCCTGAGTGCAGAATATGAATGAAGGCAAAGTCACATCAGGGAAAAGGTACTGAATTTTTCTTTTCTATTTAAATATTATACTCCTTTTGTGGAAAACACTCTGGGATAAGAATGCTGACATAATACTTGCTTTAGGTCAAAAATTGTCTCCACCGAGCTTTACTTTTAACAATAAACTCTGTACTTCTCTTTTCAGCCATTCACTCCCCAAATTCCACTCAGAGCAGATGTTTCAGGAGGAAAATCAGAGCCATTAGGGCTTCTGCCACTCTCACTATGCCAGAAAGTTTCACAGCCGGAGTTTGTAACAGAGAATGCCATTAATCATCCCCGCCAAAACCACGCAGTTTCCATTATGGTAGAAGTGCATCCTGGCATGTGAACAGGAACAAACTGAAGCAAGTTCAGTGCAGTTTCTGGGTCTGTTGAAGAGAGAGCAGAGGCTGTCATGTGTGTAATCTGAGTTGCTGAACCACTGAAGGGGAGCCACCTTCCCTCGGGAAGCCCTGAAGTGACACTCGTGAGACAGTGTGCTTAATTTCAAATATGCCACTTCACATCAGGGCCTATTATCCTCACCACAACAGTGCAGTAGCATAACTATATCACCTCTTCAGCATTCACAATAAGGCTGTCTGCATGGTTATATGTTGATCTTTCATCTGAGACTAAAATGTACTTACAGAAAAGCTCCACCAATGCTGAATTATTTCTATTATTTGTTTGGTTTGGTTTTTTGCCATAAGTTTTTTGGCTTTAGATATTGCAGACTGTTAGGCTTTTATTCAGTCTTTCTGTGTTCCCAGGTGTGCTATCCCTCCAGTGAGCTTTAGGAGTCCTGGTTTACCTTAATTATCTATGTATTACATATATTAATGTATTTCTAAAAATACCAGAATTCTATGAAGTAGCAATCTGAGAAAACAGCAGAAGCTATCCTAAGCCTTTCCTCTGAGCCTTAAGTAGTTCAGGTACTGGGCTGAGGAGCCAAATGGCTTTATCTCATTCATTATCCAGTTCCTTGGTCTAGACCCCACCGCAGCTACCTTGACCACAGTGGAGGAAGAGCTTCCACTTACATTTTTCTTCCCCTTTCCACACAGTTATTGCATCCTGTCCAGACTTGGCCAAAGAGCAGTTGACATTTAATTTTGTTTTACTATTTTGTCTAAAACAACAACACCAAAAAAGGTTGCAAACAAGTAATTTTTTTTTCTGTCTCTTTGGATATGTAATAGATTTTAATGTACATATTTATTTGCAAGTCCTTTAACTGAATTTGCTTATCAGAAATTATCCTGCCTACATCTTGTTCTGCATTCAGGCCAAACCCCTGAAGCTACAGAAGTAAATATCACTCATGTGAAAATGTTTTCATTTAGGAAATTTCTATCTGCTAGTAAAATACAATTTTATTTGGTCTCACAATACTGCCAAGCAAAGGTTAAATTAAGAGAAAACAAGCAAAGCCTGGTTTATTGACATTTAAAACCAGTTACAAATAAACATCTTGTTGAGCCAACCCTGCAGGGCTCACTGCGTTTCTGAGATAGGATCCCAAATTTCATATAAAGCAGAGTTTCTCTTGGGATAATGTAGCAGAAGTAGCTGTGGCACCTGTAAAGTTTGAAACCAAGTGAGGTAAACCAAGCATGTTTGTCTTGAGCACAAGCACATTAAAGCTGGGTAGTCTGTGACAGTATGTAAGAATTCTATAGCTTTGTAACAGTGCTAACAGAATTTTGTATATACATCTAAACATGAATATAAAAACAATATGTAGCCACAAAGAGGCAAAACAGAGCTTTGTGTTACAAATGCACAACTGGGGTGCAGGAAAATATGCTCAAGCAGTAAAATCTGCAAGGCAAGAGCTAAGGGTTTACAGCAGTCAATAAAGTTGTGTGATGGAGCCAAAAGGGTCCTGTAGGACGAACAAGACAGGTGCTGAGGGAACCAGAATAAGCAAGAAGGATTTCTGGAAAAAAAAGAGCAACCCCTGGTCCCAAAAATAAGATGCATTATGTCAATGGCAGATGAGATTATCCCCTTGTCTTCTTGGGAGGGCATGAGGAGCACAAAGGTGGATGAAGGGAGCTCAGTGGCCAAGGCAACAAGGACCATCAGCACTGACTACTCAGTAGCAGCTCCCTGGAGCTGGGTACTCAAAAGCCCAGTCAAGGTGTAAATGTTGAGGACTGACTGCTTTGAATACGTATTGTTGACAATTGAAAGTGATTAAGAGCCAACCATTAGCTGTGTGACATCAACAGCTGTCAATCAAGTGGTGATTTGCTGAAAGTGGTCAAATTCATTAATTTTTCAAACACTTCATAACAATCTCCAATTTTCTAACCGATACAAAAGCATATGCATATATAATATACGTGTCCATGTATATACATATATTATATATATATGTATCATCTTTGTAAATTCGTATGTACAAGGTGATTATATTACTGTGAATAAATATCAACCAGCATACAGCAGCTCAAGCGGGATGCCCTGCAACAATATCTGCAAACATTACAAATATTCTGTCTTTCAGGGGTTGTTGTCAGGTCTAATTTGCCAAAAACAAAGGGTTTCAAGTGAATTTTAGAAATCAAACCTGAGGCGCATAGAATCAGAGACAATGTAAGACTTAATAAAAAAATTCCAAAATTATATTCGCTAAGATAAGAATTATCCAGAGAAGTAGCTGTGCAAAGCACTGTTTGCTACCTGGCCTCTCACCAGCAAAAATAAAAGATTGTAGTTGTAGCAAGAGACTCTGATTGAACATTTATCATGGCAAAAACAAGCTCTGTACACCACAGGAAAGTGTTTGGAGGTCAGTATACCTCTATCCTACCACAGAAATCACTGATTTTATATTAGATGTTATTTATTTTGGTATTTTACCAGTCTTGGAGTAATTAAATGAAATAATGACCACAGCAGAACTGGATCCATTTCAAATTAATCAATAATGTAATAGTTTCTATTTATTTCTCAAGCCCTCAGCACAATATAAGCATGTCTACTTTGTTTCCTAGTATTCCTGACTATATTTTATTTACAGGATGAACACATATGACACAGCCATTTAAAAATTCACTGCAGGCAAAATTCAAGTCTGAGAAAATCTCATACTCCACTCTTTATGGATTGTTTTAAATCTAGCCACAATTTGGATGCATATAAATTCAACTTTAAATACAATAACAGGACATATTCTGAGGTGCCCTGGATTTTTGAAATGGTTTTTTAGGTAGTATTGTCTCTGAATTGCTTCACAAGTGGAGAAACTCGCAAATTTTAAATCTATATTTCCGTGGCTTGGCAGAGTTCATAATGATTGATAATGGCAAAAAGTGCCATTAAGATGAAGAAGTTCCTATTAGATAGACTGAACTCAGTAGCATAGATTATTTTTATAGCTTCCTAGAAATTCATGGAATATTTGAAAATATGCCTGCTAAAGTAAATCGGCCTGATTAAAAATACAGCAAGAGGGAGTCGGAGCCAGTGAGAAAGGACTGAATGCTGTGGATGGTGGTCTTTTCTCTAGATACTCTGAGGGGAAATACCTGTAGGCTTAAGCGTGATCTTCTTGGTGGGAGCTCAGAGGAGAGAAAAGAACTGAGGTGAGAGCTCTCAGAAAACACCTTTTAAGATGTGGGTTATTGGTTGAGCAATTTTGCATACAACTCTCTCAGTTTTTTTCTACAGACTTATACAAATATTGCAGCAATTCCTCTTACCCATGATCAGCAGATATTAGCTTCAATTGCACCTGTAGAAGTGTCCCCAGAGATCAGTGCTTGCCTTTATTTTGTAATGCTTTTGCGAATGTAATACAACAGAGCTTTATGCTCTCTTATTTCTATGCTTTCATGGTAAAATAGACATTCCACGTAACCTCAAAGCAGAAATGAGCAATACTGATAAATCATAGGTTTTGTAATAACTTTTGGTTGTTATATGCTGTAGGCAAGAGAGAACATGGTTTTCTCTTGTGCCATTTGCAGTTAGCCTGAGAGTTTGCAATTCCTTTTATTGTCAGGGCTAGTGCATGACATATATTACATGGAACTATGGAGTAGACCTTAGGCCTCATCTTGCATTTATCTTCACCCTTACTATAGACAAAGAAGGAAGAATAAATCTGGAACACAATGACGCCGAGAAATTATGACAAATATGTTCCTTGAGGTCCCTTCCTATGATTCTAATGGATGGCAAATTTAGATTAGATATTAGGGTGAAATCATTTTCTGTGACTGTGGTGAGGCACTGGCACAGGTTGCCTAGAGAGAAGCTGGGGATGCCCATCCCTGGAAGTGTTCAAGGTGAGGCTGGATGGAACTTTGAGCAACCTGGTCTAGTGGAAGGTGTCCCTGTCCATGGCAGGGAGTTTGAAATAAAGGCTCTTTAAGGCCCCTTTCAACCCAAACCATTCTTTGATTCTATGAAATAGGGAGAGTAATGAAAATACCTTCATTCTAGTCTTTCACTTCACAGTCATAGAACAGCAAAAAAACAAAAACAAAAACCAAACAAAAACTAAAAGTGAACAAAAACTAAAAAAGGAAAACAAAAACCAACCAAAAAACCCACACTCACAAAACAAAACAAGAATAATACATGACATTTCATGATGACCTTGATTCATCGGGCTGAATAATCTCCCTGGAAAAAGAGGAGGATCTTTTAAAGGTTCCAAAACAGATAATAAAGCTCTAACAATTAAAAACTTTAATTTCTAAAAGAAGATTATCTAGCATATATTATATGTTCTTGGTCTTTAGAATAAGAATTCACTACATTACGTTTCATCATTATATGTCAGTTCTAGTAGATATTGTGACTTCCTTTTTTTAGAAGAATGACAAACATGTTCATACTCCAAGTCATATTAGATTTCAATGGCAGGTAAATGCCTAAATATATTAAAGGTTAATGTTGACTATTTGACTTCCAGACAGTAGATCCTCAAACATGCCAACTTAAAGAGGAATGAAGATACCACACATGTATAAAACTTTAGCAATAATGACAATTAAAAGCGGCCTGTAAAATATATGTATATTTAACTATAGAAATAAATGTTATAAAAAAAACTGTGTAAGTGAAAGAATGTCAATTTGGACAAAATCCAAGAAGACAAATAGAAAGTCTGAGATATAAAGAGAATGAGAGAAAGGTGCTAAAATTTGCTAAAAAAAGAAATCATGTATTGCAAGACAAGGAGAGTGTAATTTTGAAAGCAAAGTCAGGCATAAATGAGTCTGGAATCTGGCCTGTCCCTTGAGTTAAAACGTGTAGAGAAGATTTTTTTTAATCTCTGTTATGCTTCCTTTAACATTCAGTTATAGTTTAGATACGGCTGCAGTTTCACCTGTTTCAAAACATAATTTCATAAAGTTCATTTTAGGCAGGTTGTTAAATTTACCTCTGAATCAAATGCTTTGAATTTTCTCAATTCTATTTGCCACTGCTGTCCTCGATGCAGCCATCTAATTTCATTTTCTGTCACCTTCAAATATAATTAACAATCTCCCTTTCATGTCTTGCCTTTTATTAACCCTGAGTCACATTTTGCAATATGGTCTTGCAAATATATGTAACTAAACAGTTGCATTTCCTTATCTTTAGATTTTCCATGTCTCAATCTCTTTTCCTTAGCTATCAGTATCATTTCACACTGTCATCTACACAGCATCATGGAAAGAAGCTTCTTACAGAAGGAAAACTATAATTTAAACTTGATCTGCAAGATATTTTGGAGCAGATGGGTTTTATTTTGTGTCTCCTTGGCCTGAATCTGAATGAATCACTGAGTCATGCAATGTCTGGGATCTTTGCAGTAATTGCTTGTTGATTTTCTTTTGGCCGTTTGAGGCTGAAAGCACTTTTGATTTCTTTATTATACATTGGAGGAAGGTCACTGATTTGATTTGGGATAGTGTTCAATTCTGCTGTTAATGTTTGTGTCAAACATAGTGTAAATGTTTGCTTTATTATGTCTACAAGACTCCTTGTAATTGACATTTAAATTGTAATCAGTGCATTTATGTGAAATTGAAGGTTCCCAAAATGAAATCGTTTTATCCAGGGAAACAGTGAAGTATTTGTAAATTGTGATAGTCTTAATACTCATTTTTACAATTTTAGAAGGCAGGAGGACAAAGTATACTTCAGACAAGTAATAACAGTGCAATATTTTGTCTACGAATATTAATATACAATGTTCAATATTGATTTTGGATGAGGTGCAGAATGTCTATACTGATTGCTTTTTTGACAAAATTTATAATCTGAGAACCATAAATCAGCTTTTTTCTTTGCCATGGGAAATAGAAGCCCTGGGACGATACTGCCGAGAACCCACTTGGCTACATAGTTCAGCTGCAGTTCTCCACATAAAAACACAACTTGGTTTTTGAGAGGCCCATGTCATGAATATTCTGAATGCCTTTTTCCATCCCTGTCCTCTCAAAGACAAAACCTACTGTAACATTCTCCTTCAAAGTCACTTCTACTTAGTGTTACAACAAAATGGCAATGAACACTCTGCTGCTTCCTAACATGATTCCTGGGTTCATCCATTCTCAGTTTGGAGAGAAGTTAACAATGCAAAAATTAACAAGCTGTGGAGTTCCTCCATGATACACACCCAACATCACCCTAGATTCCTTGGAACATTAAAGCTCAAAGAAACAGGGCTAAAGAGGTCTGTAACCTATCTCCTACTGCTTATTATTTTGCTTTATCTTTAACCATCTATGTCACCATCTTCTGACTCCAGCATGTCACTAATGTGACATCCCACCCTTAAGAGAAAGGGAGCATCCAACATTCACAGTTGCTTGTAGTTCAAAGGAACAAGTCAAAGGCTCCGCTAGAGATTACAAAGTTTTATTAGTAAATAACACACTCGGCATGGAATTTGGTATGTTAGTCCCTGACTGCCTGCATAAGTGCACAGCAGTGAGATTTGCATAAAGCAACAGGGTGAAAGGGAAAAGAGAGAGACAGAATTAAAGAAGAAGAGAAAGAAAGAAAGAAAGAAAGAAAGAAAGAAAGAAAGAAAGAAAGAAAGAAAGAAAGAGAGAAAGAGAGAAAGAAAGAAAGAAAGAAAGAAAGAAAGAAAGAAAGAAAGAAAGAAAGAAAGAAAGAAAGAAAGAAAGAAAGAAAGAAAGAAAGAAAGAAAGAAAGAAAAGAAAGAAAGAAAGAAAGAAAAAGGAAGAAAGGAAGAAAGGGAGAAGGATCATCACTCCCAGCTCTAGCGTTGATCCAGCTGTGGTGTCCAGGGTCCTGTGGTGCCCAAACACCTGGGCTTTGATGAGATACATTTTTATAGATAAGTTATCACCACCCTGGAGATATTTCTTGGTTTCTACACAAATTAGTTCTCATGCATAATCTGTTCTTCTAGACCATCCTGGAAATGGGTTGGAAGCTTCAGGCGTCTTTGGTGGTCTTGCTTCCCCCAATGTGGTCCGTGCCCACTTCTCAACCTCACTTCTGCCCTTACACTGGGCTGTATTGTGCTTATCTCCAGAAGCCAGGACAAAGATGTTTGTCCCAGAGAAGTGCCACCCTACATCTGTGTGGCCCTTGCTCCAGCAACATTCTGTTCTTTCACAGTGTATTATTGCTGACAATCCCTGGCTGTTACCACCAACAGTCCTTGGTTGGCTCCACAGCAATATGAGCATCAGTGTTTGAGACACAGCATACACATTAGCATCTTTTAGGTTTCTGCATTCACTGCCAAAAGTGGGAAGGCTCATTTTCAGTGAGACCCTTATAGCAGTTGCTAATGACAGAAGTGCAGCTACAGTCTGCACTCCGCAGATTCTTTTGAAAAAAAAATAAATAGAAAATACTCCTCCTGTTTGTAGAAAACTGTTTTCTCTTTAATCCATTTCAAAGGCGGTGTTGTCTATTTCCAAAAATAAAAAAAATCCCAGTCTTTGGGAATCCTCAACTATGTTTCAGCTGGCATGGAAAGTAAAGAACAAACCGTCACACCAATTTTGTTAAGGTGAGGTTTGCTCGTATGACTCTTTGAGCAGAGTGGTCTATTCCTTAATTGTGGATGTGCACATGTACATGTGTACATTGAATTGCAGAAATTGTTAACTCTGGACATCCTCAACTGCTCACCTGTGCTAACTTAGATGAAATAGGAGATGTCTTGTTGTGGTCTATTTAGCCTGAATTGGATCAAGGAATGCTCACAGAGTTTGAGAAGAAAACAAGCCTCTAGCTCAGTTGACAATTATGTTCTTTCTCGTGTAGTACACCTGTACCCAGAGGCTGCAAGCTTTCATGCCTTGTTATGAAGTAATTTCTGTGTCACAGTAATTCAAAAGAATCCTTGATGGGAAGTCACGTTTTCACTGCCACAAAGGTTAGGCTCAGCCACATGAACATGGAGCAAAAATAGAGATCTTTTGACAGAGTCCTTGCTTCCTAAGATAAAGCATTTGCTGTCTAAGCACCTTTTTTATTTTTTTAATAACTTTGATTTTCTTTCTCAAATCAATTCACAAACTGTAAAGTGAGCATATGACTCATGCACTTCACAGCCCAATCCTGGCATCTTTTCATGAATACAGTTACAATCATGATCTGTTGTCATACATATAATGGAAACATAGAAAAATACTAATGAAAGCATCTAAAAAAATATTCAGAAATACGGATAAATGTAAAATCATGCATGCAGCTGTCCTGAATTAACTTTTCCCCTCAGCTATCTAGAAGAAAGAGATTATTCCGCGTGTGTTTGACTGTCAGCTCAGCACCTTAATGAAAATACCTTTCACCTCCCATTCCCTTTTAGAAAAGTTCCCAAACATGTACCTTTGATGCTAAGAAACATATTACACTAGTCACTGGTGCAGACTTTCATGTTAGTGAATTATGCTTTTCCTGTTTTGGCAAAAACCTTATATCATGTCAGATGTTTCCTGTTTACTAAACTCCATAAAATTTGTGTGGAAAAAAAGTTTAGGATTCTTTATAATAAAAATTACTTCTGGTCCAGAGCTTGTTCTTTTTATAAATACGAAGTAGTGAGGGTTTTATTAAGTAAACAGTGCAACACATTTAGTTGCAGTAGGGATAAGTGTCCAAATAGACTGATCTATGGACAGAAAAAATTACAGGAGGACTGAATTGTCACTATATGCAAGGTCTTGATTGTCTTTTTCTCTTTGCTACAGATTTTTATCCCTTGAAGGAATTCTGAAAAATGTGAGTAGTAGATGACTAGGTGTGTCATGCATCACAGACAAGGATTAGAAATATTAGGGAAAAGCACAAACAAATACTGAAGGAATACATTTTCAGGACATTAAACAATATGTTGTCAAATATTGCACAGTAGGGATCTTAAAATTAACCAGTGAAAGAAAACTGAGAATTGTGCTTTTATTTGTCACAAAATTTCACTGGGCAAAAAGGTTGATAACTAATTTTGCAGGAAAAAAATTATATTTTAACAATTTAATATGTAGGAGAAGGCGGGGGGAAGCACTTTGAAAAAAACCCTCAGACACTCATTTTTCAAAGCAAATAAAGATTGGTGGAAAAAAAAAAGTGAGAAATAGAATCAAACATGGTTTCAGCTATTGCTCAAGCAATCTAAAGCAGATCTAAACCATTTGTTGCCATAACATAAAAGCAAATGCATCTTAGAATGACCAAAGTCTACAACTATAACAGGAACAGACTTTGGCTATGTGAAGGAAAGGTAGTAAAGCTCTGCCAATTGGGGAACCTTTAAATGTATTGGTTTTAGAGGCACAGGTGATATAAAAATACAGACAAGAGACATGCAACAGGTAGACTAAGTAGCACTAGGGCTCTTAACATGAACCTGCGCTGAGCCATTTATAAAACCATACACTAACACAAGGAGTATGGGGAGACTGACAAGTTTCATGAGTGAATCCTTGCTGTCAGTCACTTTGTGGAGGCTGTCTCTTTCTGAAACAAATTGCTATTGCATCCACTTAAATTATGTACCTAAAACCATAATGAGAGTAGTGTGTGAGATTTATGTAGTACTCTTTTTTCACAGGTTTCAGACATTTGGATGAACTAATTTATCAACTGGAGGTGAATTTGTCATCAAGAGATGAATGGAACATGACCTTTTCCAAGGATTTGATGCAAAACAGCTAGCTTAGAGAAAATTTACAAATATAGATAGGTATAATTTAGGAATTCTAGCTTCATGGTTTCGTTTCACAGGATAAAAAGGCATGAAGCTTTTTCACAGGTTCTTGGTTTGTTTAGAGACATTACAAAAAACATCCACTACATGTGAAAAACCCATTCCAGAATCAGACAAAACAAAATTTAAACCCCTCTTCACAATTCATGATTAGTGCCAACACTTTAGATTCACCATGTTGCTGGGAGGAAAACACATGGCAGAAGCGTGAGCCTCCTTTCCTCTTCTCTTGATGATAATGCTGCACTTACAATTTAGCTGTAAAAGCACTTTTGTTTTCCTATCAGAACTCAACTGCATTTCCAAATCATCTGGTCTATCTCCTCCATGATCACTGGCAAAGAGGAAACTACTCAAAGCCAACAACAAAATTTGCTCTGATCACATGTTCTTTAATCCCAGGAAAGTAACTCCTCTCCCATTGCACCACCTAACACATCTTGTTCCTGTTTTGCAAAGCAGGAAAGGTGAATCAGGAGCTTTGTTGGCCAGTAATGTGTCAGTGTGTGGGACAGCATGAGGTCTGCCCACACCTGCAGCCTGAGAAAAGAGCCATTCAGAGGTAAGAGAGGAATAATCTGTTACCAGACAAGCAGCAGTCACCTCTCAGCAGCAAATTAGACTCTGAATAGCCGGGACAAGTGGTTGTCCTCGAGTTAGGAGAACTCCTCAAAGCACCCCTCTTAAACTAAAATTAGTAAATTAAATTTTGCATTCCATGAAAACTGAGAAACTGTGCAAGCCCCGTTACAGTGAATCATTAGCCCCACAGCTATTACACGAGCTGTGTGTTTCTGTGTGTGTGTGTGTGAAAGGTTGTTTCCAGTCAGCTGTAGGAAGCTATTGAGCCTTATTCACAGCATTTTTGAAATCTGGATCAGAATGAATGCCTGCCGATGGCTTTTATCAAAGACAGGAAACTCTCACTCATCACCCAGCCAGCTGCTGTTGTTATCATCTCATTTGCTGCTTCCTCTTTCCCCTTCAGGAGACTCCTTGGGAGCAGAGTGCACACTTTGTCTGTATGGGGAAAAATAGATTGAAATAGAGCAAAAGACCAAGTAAGCACGAGGTTGGTCTTGTTGGTTGATTAACTAAAAAGAGGGAAAATGCTGGAAATCATACTGCATTTTACTGTGCGTTGTTTCTGCCAAACACTTCTGCCACTGCTTCAGCATTGCTCCCACCATCTCCCTTGAACCTGGCAACAGGAACGGCAGCAGGAGCTGTCAATAGCTTCCATGGGGAAAGGGAAAGTGCTAATCCCAGCCTTAGAGAGCCCATTGAAAATCAGTAATAATAATAATAAAAAAAAAATTAAAATAAAGCAACTCTTGTCATTTCCAGGACTGAAGAGAGCATCTAATTTCTTTTATCATGAATTTTTAAGAAGAAAATTTTAGAAGGAATGAAAATGTACTTAAATAAAATGGGATATTTCCTGAGCAGGTAAACAGAAAATAACAAAAATTACCAACTTTATGTGATTACCTTTGTCTCAATAAACTTCAGGAGGGTACTTCATTGAGATCACTTACTGCTAAGGACTAAACAAGTGAGATTGAATGGTCACAAAGCATTCTTCCCCCTCACAGCACTCCTACATTAAATAATCAGTTCATTTAAACATTCTGACAAGATGGTTTTCAATATATAGACAGATTACTGTGATAAAAATGTGATTATATAAAGTATCTCTTTATGAGTATCTCTTTATGACAAATAAACCAGTAATTTTCTTAAGTGTGCACTGTTATAAGAAAACAAAAGCAATTTGCAGCACCGCATTTATACGCATTCCTCATACTTATGGAAGATTGATTATTTATAAGAATCAGAATTTAAAAATTAATATATAAATTGATCTGCTAAGAAAATTACTGACAGGGTATATACTGATGGAGAAGGCTGTGACAGGATAAATTTTTTAACATCTTATGTTGGTTTTTCTTCCTAGTTATGATGCCTAAAATACAGGCTACCTGAAACAGAGGCCAAGACAAATTAGGAGTATAAAAAGTGGACAAATTTATTCAAGGCTTGCAAAGGCCTTGAAGGTACCTTTGGGCAAGCAAAGTCCCCTGTCAGGGGCAACATCTGAAATGGACAAGGGGTCACAAGCCCTTCGCCTTTTTTAAGTTCTGTCCCCTTGGCATATTGGCCCTTAATTCTCCAATCACACCCTTAGGTGGTGATAACCATCCCAGGCATGGTCCCGCCATACCACAGTTGTTTACATATTTTTGGGCTCCAGGACAATGAATATGTCCTTGAATCTGTACTCAGAGAGCCTTGTTTTGGCTAAAGGTGCTGGGAACAGAGGTTTTTGGCACTTTGTAAGAAGCACAGAACTGCAGCAAGTTACAGATACATGAAGAGAAAAAACCTAGAAATTATTAAGGCATCAGTTAAAGCAAGATTCCTGACACTGAACTCAAGATAATTAAAAGATATGCACCTGGTTGAAACCATTCTGCTAAGTACCCATACAATCAACGAAGCAAAGGGTACAGTTGTCCTTGTGGACAGTTGTCCAGTGTGGATTAATTGGCTTCAAGAAAACTCTAATCCTCAGTGTGGCCTACGGAAAGAATCCAGGGGATTAACTTAGAAAAGACCATAGACAATGTTTGGGTAGCTTTGATTATTAGTGGCTTTTAAGGAACACCAGGGGAGAAAATATGCCTCTATTTGTGCCTGAAGAATAAATTATCAGTGTTATGGGTATGTGACTGAGACTGCTGTCGATGGAAGTGGAAGGTATAACATATAAAAAGATGTTTCATGTTGACCAGTACATTTTAGAGGCAAGCTGAAGGAGAATGAAATTTGTTTGGGATAAGCTGTTCCAGGACCAAGAGGCATCAGAGGCTTAGGCAGATGGAGGTGTCTAGAATATGTCACTGTCCAGTGTTAAAAATCCACCTGTAGCTTTCTCTATGCATGTATTGCAGGACAAACGCCATCTTGGAGCAAAGAAGGGTAAGCCTGCTCCTTTGAGCATGGCAATTCCATCCTAGAAATCATTTGGATTAATGAAGTGACAGAAGAGAGCCAAATTGTTATCTCTACCTTTTTTCAGAGGCAGTAAAGAAAATCATAGAATCATTAAGGTTGGGGAAGGTCTCCAAGATCATCGAGTCCAACCCTTTTACAAACACCATCATATCAACTAAACCACAGCACTAAGTGCCATGTCAAGTTGTTTCTTGAACGCTTCTAGATATGGTGACTCCACCACTTTCCTGGGCAGCCCATTCCGGTGCTTGATAACCCTTTCAGTGAAGAAATTCTTCCTGTGAATTTATTCCACATGAACCCTTCATGTGAATATTTGCAAAGATTTAAGGATTTACAAGATCAAATTAGAGTGCCTGTATACGCTTGTTTTCTCTTGTAAAAATGTAACTCTACTTGGTTATCAAATGCATACATGTGAAAAAAACTCCTTCAAAAATAATGAGATAATCACATAAGAGTATTGAACAAAATCAGAATTTCCATTCTACGAAAAACTGAGATGATCACTAATTATTTATGGTTCCTTTTGTAGAATTATCCAGCTGCTCATTTTTAAGGTTGTGGTGGGCAACACATCTGCATTTTGTAACACATGACATAAAAGCAAGAAATCCAGCTTGACTCAAATATTTAAATTTCTTTTTCAGCTTTGCCAGTGTCAGTGGTGTTAGAGTTTGTTTTTTCCCCATTCCTAAACAACCCTATTTCCATCTGCACTTCAAAATCACGAACTACTTCTCACAACTTCCTTCATGTCAAAATCTCCATTTTAACCAGCTGCAGAAATACCTGGCACCTCAAAATAAAATTATTTTTATGTGTTGAGCAGAACTGAACAAGGGATATTTCCAATGCTGCAGTAATTCAGAGGTCAATGGACAAGCATTAGCAAAGAATCGAGCCTGTCACAGCATAGTGATATCTTTTTCTTTTCAATAACTTTGTTGCATTAGGAAATAACATGGCATGTGTTGACACAAGTCTTGACACATTAACCAGAAGGTGTCACAGTCCTCTGTACGCCTTGTGTGACTTGACATAATATTTGAATAGTGAGACACAATATGCTGTCAGGAATTTTTCTATCAGCCTGGGGTATGTTAGTTCTGTGTAATTGCACCAAAGCACTGCTGACGTTTTGAAACTGACAGGTTTATACCACTGTCCTGCACTTTATATATCCATAACCATATACATGTGTATTTCTGTGTGTATGTAAACCTGTGGTAGATGGTTAAAGTACAGTGTCTACTACTTAAAAATTTAGAATTTTTAATATAGGCAAAATTCCTGGTATTAGCTGTGAATTAACCTCTGCAGGCTGCCAGATGCCCACCAAGCCACTATGTCACCCTTGCTCAGATCCTCTCACCAGGACCAGAAGAGAAAAGACCATGAAAATCTCTTGAAAAAAATAAGGAAAGGGAGATTGGTCACTAATTACCATCATAAGGAAATCAGACTTGAATTGAGGAAATTAATTCAATTCCATTAGTTTTAAAACAGAGTAGGAGTGTTACAAACAAAATTAAACCCACCTTCCTCCCAAAATTAAACCTACCCCTTACTCTTCTTCCCACGTCTACTTCCCTCTATTGCTCTGAGTGGTACAGGGGGATGAGCAGTGAAGGTTATGATCAGAAATTCCTCTCTTACTGTTGGGTTGGGCTCTGGACAGTGATGGATCTGGCTTGGCTTTGTCTGACATTGGTGCCTTCTCACAGCACTCATCCCTGCTACCAAAACCTGTAGCGCAAACCCAATAAAGTAGCTCTGCCAGATTTAATTGCTTTTGACCTGGAGAAAGTGACAGTAAGAAGAAAAAACTTTAGACCTTGAAATTATCCATTCAGTCTTTAATTTCTTCACTAAAATAGTGAAGAAGTAAATGGCTGAACTTTTGGTACCTAGACAGTAACACATACAATAAACCATCACATTGTCATCAAGCAGTAATGAAGCTCACACCTAATTGATATTAGATGGGTTTATATTGCACAATAAATATCGTATATCTAATCTCCCAGCCAAAGATGGATGTCATGTATGTGAACATTAGGCCATTCTGAAATTCAAGCACCCTAATTTTATTAGTTGAGAAATTTACTTTGGGCAGGACCATGACTTTAACAAGACATAATAAATAAAACACCTTATCTTAGATAACCTTAGGTACAGAATCTCATCAATCTTCTGAGATATCTTTTCTTCATTAGTTATTAATTTGTTCAGTCATTTTTAAACAAGCACCTCCTGAATATTGTAAAAAAACCTGGCCATCCTAGTGAAATTTGTACTGCACTAACCTGTCCTGTAAATTCATTTGAGACAAGTTCTTTCCTTAATCACTCCATATCACTATTTATCATCCTTAGTGTAAAAATCTTTGAGGAAGAACTAGAACAAAAATGTTCTTGAGCTGGATTTAATCAACCACACTAAGGAGCAAAGTGTAACAGTTTTGGTTCACAAATGCTGAGAAGAAATGAGATATAATTACTGGGGGAAAAAAGTTTTCTTTCATTTTTATTAACTTTGGTGCTTATCAACTCTTCACGAACTTTCAGAATGATTTTTTATGGTCATCTAGAAGAGTACAATTCCAAAGAGAACTCTGGTAACATTTCTAAAAGCCCTAAATACATTCAGATCATGTAAGCTGACCTGACACCTGGGGAGAGCACCACAGGACAGAACGGTCTGGATAATAGCATCAGATAATGGCACAGTATTTATATGGTGATCTTTCCATTCTCTTCCTGCTATGCAGACAGAGATTGTTCTCCCGTGGCTTCAATGATAGACTAACAGTGCCTCTGCAATCAAGTGCTTTTATTTAAACAGTCTCCTCTCCTAAGCTTTGCTGAACCTGTCTGAATTTCACTCTGCTGTAGAAAGCCAGTATAAAGATTATCTACCCTTTGCTACTCTTGAAATGCTTTGGCCTAAAGGAGTCTGCAATGGGTCATGCTTGAATCTCTCTGCAAATCATGGAGTCATAAAATATCCTGATTTTGAAGGGACCCATCAGGATCATTGAGTCCAGCTCCTGGCCCTTCACAAGACAGCCCCAAGAATCCCACCATGTGATTGAGAGCATTGTCCAAACACTTCTTGTACTCTGTCAGGTTTGGTGCTGAGACCACTGTCCTGGGGAGCTGTTCCAGTGCCCAACCACCCTTGGGGTGAAGAGCTCTTTCCTGATATCCAACCTAAACCTCCCCTGACACAACTGGATACAGTTCCCTTGGGTCCTGTCACTGGTCACCACAGAGCAAAAATCAGTGCCTGCCCCTCCACTTCCCTCCATGGGAGGGAACTTTGGGCAGCCATGAGGTCTCCCCTCTGTCTCCTCCATGCTGAGCAAACCAAGTGACAGCACCTGCTCCTTGTATGGTTTCCTCTCCAGTGAAGGGTCTAGATTTAATTTAGCTTCAAAAAGACTTAGTTTAGGTCCAAAAGAGCAGATGACTAAAAAAGGAAATGGCAAAGTACCTGCCAAGTGAGACTCAAAAAATTTAGGTCTTTAAGGAAAGCACTTCCTTGCCTTCAAGTGTACTCTTTACTTTGAGTGATTCCAATCAATGCTAATTAAACCTCAAACATGTTGCTGAACTAGGGTCTTACTGCAGTGCTCTGCTGCTCATGCAGAGCTTACTAGAGAGTGACAGAATGAAATGACAGAAAGTGATGAAAATGAGAAAATTACCATTATTTGACTGTCTGCCAAAGTCACCTTAGCTACTTTGATGTGGTTTGGGTTTAAGTGGACTGACAGCTTCTGCTGTTTTCTTCATGAACTGCATTTTAGAGGTTTGTTTGCATGACAGGTCACTGTGCTGATGATGGATGATACAACAACACTACACAGGGAGAAATGCCTTGGTGTCTCTCAAGACCGGGTCAGTTGCCCATGCGGCAAACTCAGGCTTGTTGTGGCAGTGCATGAGGCTGCCTGTCCTGCCTGGCAAGCCTGTCTGGGCTATCTTTTTAATGTAAATGGAATAAACAACAAAATACTAGCCAAAAAATCTATTGTTAGATTGTAAAACTCATTTTAAAGTATTTTAAAATAATGTCTCAGGGTATGCAGTACATCAGCTTTATGCTGTTCTATTCTTACACAGGGGATGCAACTGACATAGTCAAAGTGACAAAATTGCAGCTGTGAGTGTTGTTAGTTGTGGATTGCAAGGGTTTGAATCATCAGTTGATTCATCTTTTGGTCACTTTCCCTGATTTCCTCATTGGACCATGGGGAAGTTATCAAAGGCTCCTTTCCACAGACAGCTTTAGTCATTTAAGACATTAGCATCTCTGGCACCTCTTTACTTCTCCCAGTCATATGTTTCTGTGACCACAGCTGAGTTGTCATAACGTTACTGCAAAATAGATTACTAATGTTTAAAGTGGAGAGCAGCTAAAGCTGCTGAATATACAATTGTCCCCTGGGCATTACCCACCTGCCACTGGATACCACAGGTTCATAGAAAAGAATTATAGAGCTGTTTAGATTGTAAAAGACCTCCAACACCATTGAGTCCAACCTGTGCCCGATCACCACTTTGTCAACTAGACCAGAACACTGATTGCCAGGTGTTTCTTGAACACCTCCAGAAATGGTGTTTCCACCACCTCTCTGGGCAGTTCATTCCAATGTCTAACCATCCTTTCCATGTAGAAATTTTTCCTGATGTCCAGCTTGAACACCCACTGGAACAGTTGTGTCCTCTTGTCCTGTCACTCATTACCTGGGAGAAGAGTTAACCCCCACCTGGCTACAGCCTCTTTTCAGATTGTTGCAGAGAATGATAAGGTTTCACCCAAGCCTCCTTTTCTCCAGGCTAAACAACCCAAGCTCATTCAGCTGCTTCTCACAGGACTTGTAAAACCAAAGGTTTTTGCTTGTGCAACATCATCCACATCTTCTCAAGATCTGCTCTTTCAAAACTATTCTAAAATGAGGGGGTCAGTGGCTGCAAAGCTGAAGAGGTGAAAGGAAACACAAACTTCTTCATCCAAAAGCAGGACCTTGGTGCAGAAAGGTGTTTAGAAACATGGAATGGTTTGGGTTGGAAGGGACTTTAAAGATTGGTTAGTTCCAAAATTTTAAATTCTTCAAGCAAGTGGGAAAAAAACCCTCAAAAACAAAACACAAAGGATATGACTCTTAGTTCTGTCCTTTTATTTTACATGGAGTTTTCATTGGGTGGAACTCCTCAGCATGACTCAGAGCTCCCTTTGGTCAGTGCTTCAATTTGCAGTAAAAGTTCCATTTTCCATCTATTCCTGGCTTCCCCTTCCCATACATTTCCAGAAGCATGACAGATTCAGCAATGCCCACACAGAATGGGGCACACACACAGACAGAAAACATATTTCCTGTGCCTGAAGTTGCCCATCAATTGTAGTAGCAGAAGTAGTATGTTTAGTAAGTTCTGGAGCAGTGAACAAAAAGGAATGGATGGGGTCTGGATTGTCTCACAATTAAATGGTATATGAAGAGCAGGATCAGAAGTTGACATCTATGGATTTTTCCTAAACACCTTTTTAGATAAATTATATCTATTTACCGACATAGACATCTTTGAAATATTGGCTCTCTTATGTTTTTTAAAACATTCCTATCAGCTAGGATGCTTATTCAGTGACATGGTTTCTGGCACAGAAAACTAAAAATTGGAAAAAGTTCCAAAACAAATATTATTCACTTCTTGACCCAAGCCTAAAATGGAGGTTCTTCCATGAATCCTGTTTTTTATAAAAGCATACACAAACAAAAGAGTACGGTGTTCCAGGAGGCTATTCATGTGGAATGCTAACAAGTAGCACTAAACCTTAAAAAAAGGAAGTATAAAAATAAATTTTAAAGATATTTTCAGTGAAATGTTATGAAGTTAGAAGCATCAGCTTATATACAAACCATCCATTTTCTGGCACTTTTATCATAGAGCTTCTGATTTATTATTGAGGTTTTGTTACCTGATATGTCAAAGGAGTTTTGACTCTGACAAATGGAAAGATAATGCTAAATATATTCTTTCAAAAATCAGTGTATTCAAACACCATAAACAACTTTTATAAAGCTGCAAAAGATATTAATGAGAGCTACATGGAGAGATTAAAGGATCTTTTTTTCTGTGGAGGGTTCTTTGGATTTCGCTTTACTTCAGTAACTGGAGATGCATTATTTCAACGCTAAGGGATCAGACCCACACTGGGCTTAAACTGGCACTGTACCACTAACTCCAACAAAGATAAGCACATTTATTTATGCATCTTGAGACTCTGGACAGTTACTGTTTATACATCAATTTCCAGGGACAGGATTTTATTTCGTTCCCATTCCTCTGATGCACAACATCGTGATGCATATATAAGACGCCTAGAGTGTGATCTCTTATGAAGAGGATCTTTATTCCAGCTTTATTAATCTTTCTTAGGAATGTGTACCTGGAGAGAATAAATGCTTTTCTTCAGTCACAGATACATAAGTCTTTGAAATTTAGTCTTCAGAGAAAACCCTTTTTGTATTGTACAGAGTCATACTGTGAGTAACAAAGTCCATAAATAAAAGAGTGCCACAGAGCTCACAGGTTATCTGTTTAACAACGACAACTTTGTTCTTCTTGCTAATTTAACAGATTTCAGTATGCTAAAATTCTGTGATTTAATCATTCTTAACAATAGATTAAAACGATTCCCACTGAGATTTGAAAAGCAAGAGCAACCAGAACACAGGCCTAAATCAATGTGTGCCCTGCAAGCAGGCTGAAAATTAAAAAAGGTTGGATCCTTTATTTTATTGTGTGAAAATTAAATTAAAAGTGGTAGGAAGTCTCTAACTTCTACATGTTTTCTGGAATACATTTGCAAAATTAAGGTCTATTGACAGCAATGAGAATTTAGGTATTAAATTAGATTAGATTATCCCTCATGGAAATTTTAAAGTGAAAGAAAAATAAATCCTTGGATTTATTTTAACTGAGTAAGATGAGGTTCTTCATTAACTTTATTTAATGCCTTGGCTTTACTATATGCTTCAGTTATATGATTTTTAGGTTAATTTATCAATAAAATTAAATAATTGTAGAAAAAATCTGAATTCACAGTATAATCCTTCCTCGGCTTGTAAAATCTAATCTGAAAACATGTTTTTGCTTCTGACTTAAACATATAGAAGGTGCTAAGCATTTATTTAATCATTTTACTAAAGCAACTCTTTTAATAGCTCTAAATACTTGGCTGGCTCTATCCCCAAAACATAGCTTTCCGTGGAAATAGCTTAGGGAAAGGAAGACCTACTGGAGGGCTGCGATCACTTAGAGCTGACAGATGAAACAGAGAAGTTCTAAAACAGCAAAGGAGCGATTGCCAATCATTCAGCAGGTCAAGACAAGCAGAACTAAAAGCTCTGTAAGGTAGGAGGGAAATTTGTCAATTCTCCTGCTTTCTCCTGGAGATTTATTTATCAGACCCCTGTTTGGCACTTGCTTTCTGGAGCAGCATTTATTCCAGTAGGGCAACTGCAGCCTCCCTTCAGTCCTTAGATCCTGTACCAAAGACACAAATGAGTGGCTATCACTTCGGGCAAAATAAAAGGTACAGAATAATAAACGTCAGACAAGTATTTGGTGCAAGGATGAGCCTCCCTCCTGCTGTTGTTCCTGATGTGAGGATCGGGAGGTTCTGCAGCCCAACACAAAGAATTCAGTGAATTGGGCAAGTACAAACTTTGATGTTTTGGAGGTGTGAAATAGGCTGAAACCCAATGTAAATTATTCTAATGTATTTACAAATGTTTTTAAAATACCAAAGAAAAGTTATTTTATTTTTAAAAAATAAACTTATATTGAATACATATAAGTGATTTAACCTTATTATCTTTTCAAAACCGAATTGTTCCAATTACAGATGTAGGGGTATGAATGCAGATTGGAGAGGGAGGGAAAACAGCAGGCAGGTAATTGTGGGGATGGTTCATTTCTGCTGACACTATCATTAGGAGGACATCAATTGTGAAAAATTGGACCTGACACTATTGATGAAATACAAAATATGACAAAAAATTTCCTATATATCTATTATTTATTTCATGAATTCATGCACTTTACTGAGCAGAGGGGGACAATTATAATCACATCATCTGCCTGCTCCTATTACAGAGGTCATACAACTTTCTTGATTTAACTTCTGTGGATGAACTGAAATCGAAATTGTTCTAATATTTTAAAATGTGAATTATTCCTAAACAGAATGTCTATCTACAATTTCCACATGCTGTAATTAATTATAAAGTTTCCTGTTATATTTGAGAATCCTCTCAATAATTTTTGTTATATGATTTCCGATCAACTGTAATCAAATCACACTTAACAGGCAAGGGGAATCAATGTGGAGTTTGTGAACTCTGGTTTTTACTACGGAATCTTTACATATGGACAAATTTTACCTCACTGCTGGGCTTTTCTACTTCTCTTTTCTTCTTCTGAGGCACAAACTTTGTGCCTCAGCTTTGCGGAGAAATTTTGAGATGAAATATCACAGAATTAAAACTAACTAATTAGGAAAACAGTTTAAAGTGGATGGAAACTAACAGAGCAGAAACTAAAAACAATCTATCTATGCAAACTGTCAAATTAAGAACAGGTCCACTAGTCTGAGATGCTTGGTGATCTCATCACTCAGTCAGTTTTAAGAAGCAATTCTGTAAATATTGAATTCCCACTGTGGAGTTGTCCCATTCCCACAACCTCCTTGACAGCACCATGTGGTTGATAGATACAGATAGATAAAATAGTCTCATTGCTTAGACAACACAGGGGAAAAGCCACCAATGATCTGCCCAGAAACAAGAGCTAATGGTTGGTTAGATTGGTCCCAATTATCTGGAACAATCCAGAGAACCAGGAGCAACATGAGAGGATGTGCAGGGATGACCCAGGGCAGAGTAGCAGCAGAATGACATGAGAGCATTTGGTTTGTTCGGGGAGCTCTGTGGGACACAAAACCCCCAAAGAACCCCATGGGAATGCCACAGTTCCATTGGATCCTAGAACAGCATGCTTGGTCAAACAGTGGGAAAAAGGAAAAAAGCAAGAAATCTCATCCTTGTGAGAGTCAATATGTGTAGGATGTGTTTGGCTTTGTGTTTGGGAATTGCTGCACCCACGACATCAGCGAACCCTTTAACTGCTCTGTGATCCTGCCATAGCTCCATTGTCCTTGACAGGTTTTGATAGAGGGAATTAAGGGTTGGGTGCATCAAAAGCTTAAAGGCATGTTCAGGGCTTGCATTTCTCCCCTGCAACACTCCCAATCACTCCCAAACATGAGCAAGAAGAGGCACAGCTCTGCTGCACTAAATAAATTAGAAGGGAGTGGGCAGAAAGACACCACGGACAAAGGACATGAACAACCAGGCAGCACATTTTAGAAGAGACATCCAGCGTTCAAAAGAGGTTCCAGGTATACTGCACCACTCCTTGTGAATTCAAAGGAGAGGGAAAAAAACCAAAGCCCTCTCTGATTTTTAAGGTTTTTTTCAAGAACTGACACTCTCTGTAGTAACTAAAGCAAAATACCTCTACCCAAAACCTCTGCAAGACTGCTGGCGACATGATTTGGTTATTTAAAAGCCAAGTAAACAACGTGTGTGGATTACAGGGAAAGGTATAGCTAAGGTTGTCCGTGGTGATCCTGGAACCTCATAGGTGAGCTGCCACATCGGGGAAGGGACACCAATGCCTGTACCAGGCACATTAGCAAGGACAGAGAATTGGTGAGACATTCCATCACAAAGCAAAGAAAGCTTGAGAACACAATAGTCTACTCTGCTGAACATCCAGCTGTGAAGCACTAGGAGTGCTATAGACACAATTTCCTTTTCTAAATTCATAATGTGAGCTCCTTGAGTCCCTCACAGTCCTCTAATAAATACTTTCCAATTTATCAATGCAATTTCTGAACTCTGGATTTCAGAACAGAAGCAGCAGCCACCCGAGGAGAAGTAGCACAATTCATTTCTGCTCAATATTCTCATGTTTTTGTTTCACCTTTACCTTTTTAATGTGGAATTGTATTGACTGTTCCTGCTTGGTGTGACTTCGTGCACCTTTTTACGACCATCTTTTCTTCAAGACAACATTTGTAGCTGCAAAATGTGGCTTCTATTCACACTTCACTAGACCAAAATGTGACTTGGCTGAGCTGCAAATTGGATATTTATACTACATTTACAAAACCACCTGCATATCCCTGCTGAATACTACCTTTTTTTTGACATTCTTTTATGTGTGTGTACATTTACTATAAATTCAATCAATAACAGTTTTGTTTTCCTCCAAGTCATTGATAAAAATATTAAATAGCAAAAGGTCAAGAACTGTTTCTTAAAGACCTCACAAACATCAGTAAGAAAGGCAGTGTTTAATCAATATGAACTCTTCTATTGATTTTGTATCACCTGGCTTCTTAATCAAAATATCATCCTGTAGCAAACCAAAACAGTTTACAGAAAAGGAAGTGCTAAATTGCACTATTGCTGTTATCAATGGCACTTCCATTTAAAAGAAAATTTTATATCCATGTAGAACTGACGAACCCAAGCTGCCTAATATTATTATCCATGTTGCATTATTTTGATAATTACAAATATTCTCACAATATTTATCGTAAAATGCCAAACAATCTGGCTGCTGAGCATTCAGGAGTTCACATACAAGCATTAGCATGGCAATGATGTTCAATCATCATTAGCACTTTCAGGCAAACAGTAGAAGACATCAATCTGTCATCTGATAGTCACTCAAAAGTATTACACTTTCCCCTGCCAGCCTTCAGTTATGTAGTGACTAACACAAGAAAAATATTAAGCTGAACATGGAAAAAAAATAAAAAGGAGGGTTATAGAACTACTACAGTTAATGCAACCCGTTTTTTATGTATCTGCTAACTAGGAGAAGGAACAAAACATAGAGAAGAGGAGGTTCAAGGGGAATCCTATAAAATGTATATAAATACTTGAAGGGAGAGTGTGCCAGGCTTTACTTAGTGCTGCTCAGTGTCAAGACGAGGCAAGGGGCACAAACTGAAACACTGGATGCTCTCTTTAAACATCAGGAAACTTTCACTCTGCAAATGACTGAACACAGGCATGACTTGTTCAAAGAAGTTGTGGAGTCTCACCAAAAAATTCTCTGGCTACTGGGTCTTGGTGGCCCTGCTTGAGCAGTGGAGTTGGACCTCTAGAGGTCCCTTTCAATCTCAAGCATTCTATAATTTTGTGATACACCTTGAAGGAGACATAGGTGTTCCTTTCTTTCATCAGTGGTATCTCCTGCATGCTGGGAAAATACCATCACTTCAAGGATTACATAGTATTTAAAATTTGGATCATGACAACAGAAATTCTGAAACAAAATGAAATATTTCTTGGCACAGTTTGTCCAGCCAAACCAGAAGTGCCTCAGAGAGTGCACTGAATTTCCTAGTGGAGGGGAACGATGCCTTACACTACAGCAACCTTTGCACTGTCAGGTTTCTTTCTCCCAGCTGCCGCAAGGTATGTTCTTTTCCCTCTAGTAGGGTCAATTCTCATCTAACCACATTTCCATTTGGTAAAAAAAAAAACCAAACAAACCTATTTCATCTATTGCATTTCAAACAAAATCTCTTCTTTTGTAAGATTGTTCACATACTATTTTTTTTTTGCCTGAGGCATCTTCCATTTCTCAGCACAACTTATACTTGGTGAGCAATTGACCAAAATGGAACTGTTTAAGAAACAGTCTTATAAATTATGAAGTTAGAAAGAAAAAATTTAAAAAGGAAGAGACTATATACATTAATTCATAAATATTTCTATGATAAGGGCCATATAAGGATTTAATAGAAGTAAAGGAAGAGGAACAAGAAAAATATGCTGGGAAAGAATAAGATCTATCTCACAGTAATTTAGAAAGGTAGATAATGTGACATCTTTGAGACTATCAGCTTTTAAATGACTGCATGATAGTAGCACAGTCTAAAGCTAACATCTGTATGTGCGAATCAAAATGAAAATTAATTTCTGTGCAAATTAAAACTGCTGAAATTAGCAACCATAGTATAGAAAATGTCAAGTAAATGCAGATGACAAGATCATGGATCTAAATAGGATCAAATTTTTTATTTGAAATATGCTGATCTTTATCTGATAATATAATTTCACTTGAGCAAAATTAAAAAAATTAAACCTACTAGATGTTTTACTTAATATGAATATACAAATTTCTTCATGTGGCGAATGATCAAGGAAATCACATCCATTATTTCTTTAAATTATATTCTTCAAAGCTGAAAATACATTTTAGTACTTTGTGTATGTTACAGAGACAAAACTCAGCTTAGCTCAGTTCTTGAAGGTGAGGAAACTCCACCATCCATAAGCAAGTGTAATCTAAAACTGTGAATTGCCATTAAGAGAGTTTCAAGATTCATTTCTATATTTACTCAGGAAAGAAGGGAGAGCAGCATGTGAGCTTCAGACATATCCCTTGAGGAATTAACTGAAGTAACATGATGTTGTCTGTTTATTTTCTTTCCTTTCAGGTAGAAACGTATTCCTCATAGATATGCTGTGTAGTTCACTAGAACTTGGAGGTTCTAGTCCAGTGTTCATCTTGGTGAGATTGGGAAGCTATCTGCTGTAGATGGAGAATCCAGAATTACAAAATTATTTAGGTTGGAAAAGACCTCTGAGATCACTGGGTCCAACCTTTTGCCAACCAACCCTTGTCAACCAGACCATGGCACAGAGTGCCACATCCACTTGTTTTTTGAACACCTCCAGGGATGGCGATTCCACCACCTCCCTGGACAGTCTGCTCCAATGTTTAACAACCCCTTCTGGGGAGAAATTCTTCCTGATACCCAACCTGAACCTCCTCTGGCACAGACTGAAGCCTGTCACTGAGAGCAGAGCCTGACCCCCACCCGGTTACAACCAGAGTTGTAGAGAGTGAAAAGGTCTTCCCCGAGCCTCCTTTTCTCCAGGCTAAACACCCCCAGCTCCCTCAGCTGCTCCTCATAGGGCTTACCCTCTAGACCCTTTCCCACTCTGTTGCCCTTCTCTGGACACATCAGGGAAGGGAGGACAGAAATGGTGTAAAGTTTGGAAACCATTCTGTTTCAAAGCTAAATACTGCAAGCTGCTTAAGCTGTGATACTCATATCTAAAGGACTGCTTGTCACTCACATTTCTCTTCTTAAACTTTGTTTTCATTTCAATGTTGAAATTCTAAAATTGTGTTTAGGATGAGCGCTAGCATTCAGCAGCTGCAAGCTGTTAACATATGATCTCTTCCTGCTGTAAAAGCAGCAATCCTACAGAAGTGCTTACAAAATGCATAGACCAAATCATTTAAACAAAACATTCAATACATTCTCCAAACATTAGGGGGGAAATAGATTCAAGAAATGGAAAGATTACTTCTATATATATTTTATTGCTAAAAATATTCCCCAAAGCACATTTGTAAATTGCTCACAAGTAGTTCTTTGAAAATATCCACTGTTACAGGCATTGGTTAATTTTGATCAAATATCTCTTCAGTTACCCAGCAGGAGAATACAGAAAAAAATGTGCCAGACTTTTCTCAGAGGTGCATATTGAAAAGAAACAGTGCAATGGGCACAGCTTGTGATGCAGGAAATTCTGATTAAACATAGGAATTTTTACACACAGAATAGTTCAACATTGAACCTTGAGTAAGCTGTGCAGTGGCACTGGCTAGTAATGTCAGTAGGAAATGCCCAGCTAAGTTACCTAGGTACAATGAAATAGCTGGAAAGGACAGAAAAGAGTGAAGCAGTATTGCTGTAGCATGAGAAAAATGGCAAGGAAAGAAAAAATACTCTGAATGATGTGGTTGCAGAAGGAAGTATCATCAAAGAAATAAAATAAAAGCAAGAGTCGAACAAAAAGATGAAAGACACATTGAAATGAAATGTTAGACAGCAGCAATCAAATAAAGAATATAACAAATTAAGATAATTAGTGACACGGCTAGCTGGTTCAGATAGGAACTAGAATTAATCAAAACAACCAGAATGACTACCGAAAAAGGAGATCTCAGATCAAATGGGATATGGCCTGGTGACCACTGAAATGACAGGTATATTAGCTGTGTCTTTGGGAGAGAACAGAGATGTCTGCAATGCACAAATCCAGTCGTTTGCTCTGACTGGGATCTTGCTGCAGCTACATGACTGCTCACAGTCTGTTCTTGCATAGAGCTGATGTTATACACTACTCTGTTTACTTTTAATTTTATTTAACATTAAGCAAACAATGAAAATATCAATTATACATCCCATTTAAATGGTCTTATCAAGCTAAAAGAAAAGCTGAAGCATGAAGGTTTTCTCTCTTATATGTGACAATAAAGGCATCTGCCTGGTTTAAGGAAATAAGGATGTTTCCAAGCCTCCATTTGCAAGTCTTTTTCAATAAAATTGTCTGTAAGACCCAAAGTCTTTCCCTGCTACTGTCAATGGAATTCTTGAAATTTTCTTTCAATAAGTAAAAGCCAAGTCCTTATTCTGCAAAAAGAGCTCTCTGTAACATTATTTGAAAAGATCCTTACATTTGGGCAAATGTGGAGTGCTGCAGAATTTGCATCAGTTATTGTGCAGACTTAGGCATGTTAGAAAATTACACTGCCACTTTCCTCGTTATGTCCTAAGTGATTTACTGTCAATACTACTCTGAAATAACCAGTAACAGTTCTCACACTGTAATTCAACTGTAAACAAAGCTAACTGAATATTTACATAGTTGATCTATTTTGTTTCCACGTATTTTTTTTAGCTGAGACACCATTCCACTGTGTTAAATATCTACTTCAGGATGAAATATTGTTGGATTTTCTTTTTTCTTTCATGAATTCCATATGCCATGCTTCTGACAAGGTGAGGCCATTTTTCATTTCTGTAGTGACAAAACAAATAGACCTGTGGAAAACAGCCCAAGAATTCTGAGAATTTCTTGAAGCAAATTTGCTGTTAGAAGATTATGTGGATTTGCAAGAATTTTATTCTGTTTAAGTTCTACAATATATTTCACATTTCTTTTATTTTCTGTAAAAATGTGGTTGGAATTGAAATAGAGCTGATTCAAGGTTCATTTCTTCTACCACAAAGTTCCTACCGGTGCTGCTGAAAGCCTCAGCAATGTAAAGGAACTTGTGGGGTGCCCATGCGTCCTTACCCTTGTAACCAATTACTGTCTATTGTATGATGAAGAGCTTTTTTCCCCCTATTTCTTTTCTTCTTGGGTTTTACTGATTCACAAAGCCACCTGTTCACCAAAATACATTGTTCCCCTATGCAGATCTTGACCTTGCTCTAAGCCTAAATCAACAGCTACTCAGCTTCTGCAGTCACACTAGGCCCAGAACTGCTTTGCTGTTCTGCTGCTACATGAAAACTGCTTTTTAATGAATCACTCATCCTTCATTTGCTGAATCTGTCCCCTGGATGAGAAACACCCCTCTTTATTTCAGCTGCCCCTGAAGCTCTTTGTTGGAACATCCTTTCTTCTGCTGAAGTGCCTCCTTCTGTGAGACTTCTTTCTCCTACACAGATGAATATGTCCTTTTCTAGCATGAAATGTAGGCCTACTTAAACACCCAGGCAGAAAAACTTCGTGACACAATGTATTCCTTAAATTCGTGGTTCATGCTGGAAGTGCTGTAAAAATTAGTTTTAATCTTTAGTATTAGCATAATGCAAACAAAGTTATCTTCACTTGACCTAACGCTATCTCATATATTATTGCTTCTCTTTTAAGGTAAACTCTGGACTAAAGATTGTGAGAATGAACAGCAGTGGGGTTGCTGCATTTAATTTCCCTTGAACGAGGACTCTCAGATGCTTCTAATGCCCCATGTTTAAAAAAAATGTCTTTCTCATTTGCCTTTCTGACTCTTGCCTACCAGAAACAAGGGGGCAAGAAATACATGATGCATATGGTGCATTCCAAGCTACATCTACACAATCTCACTGCTGTCACGGAATGAATAGAGAAAACAAGTCTGTTGCTGGGAAGGATTGTTTGTTAGTATTTTTCCTTAGCTTCTGAAATCACAGACCTTTGAAAAAGAGGGAGGGAAGGAGAGAGGGAACAAACCCCTCTGTATTTCTCAGTACTGTAAGATCAGAGAGAAGTACAAGAAATGTCTCTCCTGTGTTTTAGTTGTCTTCATTGGAAGATACACAAAAGTCATCAGGAAAATAAATCCAGTGAGAAGGAATATAAAAATGGCAACTAAAGAATAATACGCTATCTACTATTAGACCACAATGAAAGGCAGAAGCACAGGACTATGTGTCAAAAAGCTTCAGATCTGCTTATAATTTTGTTATAACCTTTTGTGCCACTGTTTAAAGGAACAGATTTTCTTGTGATCTTTGCCTAGTAGCTCACTAACACAACTACTGCAAGCTAAGTTAGGGTTTCAAGATCAATAGTTTCATAGATCTACCCTTCATTTCAAATAAAATTTTTTAAAAAATCAAAAAATCATTGCTATCATCAATTAAGGAAACAGAAAATTTGTGTGCAAGTAAAGTTATTCTGCTATAATGTCAAATGTATTAAAAAAGTTTTCTTCCTTTTCAGTTCCAAATTCATCAAGTACATTCCCTTTTGAAGAGTACATTTCTTTTCATTCTGACAGCTCATCTGTGGATTTAAAATAATACAGAAATAAAGCTTTCTTGCAGTTCAGAAATTCTCTCATCTCTGTTTGAAATTACGTAACTGCCTTAATCAAAAAACCCTCTGGAAAATATGTGCCAAGAGATTTGTGTGTTTGCAATTCTGGTGAATAGATCAAATGTGCCACTCTGTATGTTTCTTAAATCTTCTTTCTTACAAGAGAAGTCATGGCATTCATAGTACTTTCCTTACTGTGAACTAAAAATGTAGCACCTTTCCAAACAACTCCGTAACAAACAGTCCCTGTACACTGAAAAACACAAACTAATTTGAATTGGGCCAAGTCACAGCTTTTTTTATTATATGCCACTTTTTTTTTTTCTTCATCTACATTCACCTTAATCCTTCTAAAACATCATTGATTGATGCTGTGGGGACTAGAAAAAGCTAACAAAACTAAATTAACATTCACCTGATAAAAATTGAGATAAAATTAAAATTGCTATTTACCCACTATTGTGTCTTGCTGAAGACTGTTGCTTATTCAGAAAATCAGTCTACTGTTAAAGCAATTGTAATCCAGGAGGAACTTCTGATCCAAAGTGATTATTCAATATGCTTTAGGTCATGCTGCAAACTCCTTTATTATTCATGGCCACTGCCTTGCTTGCTTTAGGCTTGATTTGTGGCTGTGCTCCAAGCCCAGAAAAAGCATTCAAGAGTGGAGTGTGAGAGGAGACAGTGTATGAGGGCATCAGACAGGAGAGGAGAAGCTGAAGCTGATAGAAGGCATACTCAAGAAGCAGAAATGCACTTTCAACAGAGGAGTTCAATGGAAGTGGCGCCAGAGTGTGAACAAAGGCAGCCAGGAGAGTCTCCAAGGAGAGAACTAGATCATCAGGGGTCTTATTTCAGCAATGGGAGGAGGAAAGAAAAACCTGAAAATTTAGAAATTATAACAATGACGCAGCCTCAGAATGTCTGTTTGATTTCTCTTAAACCTGCTGAGCTTTCTATATGGAAACCCCACTTATCTAAGTCCATCAAACCCTGCTCTCAGCTCAGGTAACTGCGAACTTGTGCCTGGGTTAGAGCATCCCAGCAGGTCTTTGGGACAATAAACCTGCTGTATATTTAAACAGCAACTGGCAAAACAAAGTGCCAACACTGTCTGGTATTGTTAGTGATTATATCCCTGTCCATCTCCTTAATCACAACCCTACACACCTTTGTATTGCGAAGTGTACCTGGATGTGAAGCACAGTCACTGTTTTAAATGTCACAATTTCTGTATTTCCTTACTAACAAGAGTGATTGAAAGTTCCTCAACATGTTTTAAATCCACGTTGTAGCAGCTGCTAAGGTTCTATTATTTATGTTCCTGTTCATACTCAGTGCAGCACATTGATAATTCTGTTACTGGTTCTTTTCTTCCCCGGCAGTACAGAGGGTATTTAATGATCCAATGAAGAAAAACACCTAAGAATTACAGAGAATAATTATCTCACTGAAGAACAGTATGAATTCCCTAATACGTCCTTCCTCCTCCACCCCACTCGTCTCCCTGAAAAATATAATACAATCTTTTATTCACCTAGGCAGAGTAAAGCAAAGTGGAAAAGCTTTACTGAAAGCATCTAGATAACGTCTATTATTCTATGAAATAAGGCTTGTGAAATAGGCACCAGATATATACACCCAAAGTACTCATCTTAACAGAAAGTAGGTCATGGCTAATACAAAAGTGAATGCTTCAAAATAATCATTTTAAGAGGGTGTGACAGCATAAGAAATTAAAAATATATCAATTCTAAGCAGTTATAAAAATCCACTTGTAACCAAATGTGTTTCAATAAGCTGCCTGTACCTAATATTTTATTTAAAGGTTAACGTTCTCAATATTTACTATAATTTATTTTTCCAAGAATAAAACAGAGCTGCATATAGAACAGCTGGGGGGAGATTTGTTTATCGCATCTGTCAATAGATAACCTAAGTATTCAGCCTTTTACTGGGCATAGACAGGAGGGGAGCTTTTCCTATTTATACTTTCAAAAGCTTGTCTAAATCTATGTTCCTTTACAAAGCATTACAGAATAAATATGATCAAACATGTTTTCAGAACTATAATTTTAAAGAGGAAGGTTGGTAATTTAAAGTCTGAAGGCACTACATTACTGAATAAACTGAGTAAAGAGCCAAACCAACATCTCACAAAAATGAGTCAATTGAGTCTCTCTGATGTTTAGTCCTGTATTTTAACTATTTTCAGGTTACAGTTGTACCAGTGAGACAGGAATGTGCTCTGGCAGCCTGGATGGCAATTGTATCCAGAGGGGCATCAGGCACAACATCTCCAGATGGGGCAAGTGAGGGATTTTCCCACTCTGCTCTACAATGAGGCAGCCTCACCTCAAGTCCTGGAGGTAATTTTGGGTGCCACAATGAGAGAAAGATATAATGGTGTTAGAGAGCATCCGGAGGAGGGACACGGAGTTGGTGAAAAGTCTAGAGGGAAGCCATAAAAAGAGCAGCTGCGGGAGCTGGAGTTGGTCAGCCTGGAGAAGAGGAGACCGAGGGGGAGACCTCAGCAGGTGCTGATCTCTTCTCTGTGGTGACAGCAACAGTGTCCAAGGAAATGGCCTGAAGGTGTGTCAGGGGAGCTTTAGGCTGGACATTAGGAAAAGGTTTTTCACCCACAGGGTGGCTGGGCACTGAACAGGCTCCCCAGGGCAGTGGTCACAGCACCAAACCTGACAGAGCTCAAGCAGCATTTGGAAAATGCTCTCAGGCACAGGGTGGGATTCTTGGGGCTGTCTTGTGTGGGGCCAGGAGTCAGACTCTGATGATCCTTGCAGGTCCCTTTCACCTCAGGATATTCTATGATTCTATAATTCTACGATTTTATGAATGGTTAAGCAATAGGTTTATGTTTCAGCATTGAAAATTCCCAAAATAAATTACCAGGATTACAATAAGCAAATAGGCAAAATATTAAAAAAAATTTTAAAATCTCCAAATTAAGCAACAATATTCTTCATTTTTCATTTAGATATTTCCATCCTGTTTCCATATATTCAGGAATATTTTATTAATAGAAACATCTGTCATAGAAAGTATTGGCTGTGCAATTATTGAAAACAAACAGAAGCCAGTCAAAGGCTTGCCCTGTGTTCACAAAAAACTCAGGAGTTCATGAATATTGTGTTAAAACTTATTTTTTATGCCTGAATAATGAGCACTTCTGGACTTTCTTCATTTTACAGTTTCAACAGAGAAATATCATAATTAACAAACCCTTAGCAGCTTTTGGAAACTACATTCAGCGTGTTTGTTATAGCTTCTCTTAACCATGACTGCAATATTATTCACTATTATCTTGTTGACAAGGCTATGATTCGTTTCACACATCACCATTCATTAAAATAATATGTACCTGTGCTCTGTGGTTTTGTACCACTTCAAAGCTCAACTACCAGCAAAATCATGGTCAATTAGTTTAACTGGATGAGTAACAGCTGGAAAACTACATAGGTTTCTCACCTTCCCATATTTTGTGTTTACATGAAATTAGAACTTCATAAATCAGTTACAATACAGTGAATTAGTTGTAGCTCTCCATTCCTTTCATTTAGTGGAAGAAGAGATGTCATTTTCTCTTAACTTAGACACAAAAAAACCCTCTCAAATAATTAATATCTTTGTGTAGGCTGGTAAATGCTGAAGAAACTCAGAATTAAATCTCCTAATGAGATTTCAAGTAAGTACATATTTCTCTGGGACTTGCAGAAGTGAACTGAAGATCCTTTACTCTGTCAAATTTATACTCACTACACTGATCCCTCATGCTCATGTTCTTGCCTTTTCCTACACAGGTGTAGTCTTTTTACCAGTAAAAAAAATATAAAAAACATTAAAATTGAGAAAAACACCAATTTTTTTATTCCTTACAGATATCGTCTTATGAAACATTGAGCAGAAAATAATTGTTTGTCACTCCTTTTTGTTTGTGTTAACTTGAATGTTTCATACAGAATGAGTGAAATGTTTTTTTTTTAAGTATGCACAGGTGGTGTTAGTGTTAATTTGCCTCATATTTCAGAGTAAGTTTACTTCTGCAATTGGGAATGGTTGCACATGCAAACAAAGACTGTACTCAGGGGGGACCTCAGGGTCCAAGACATCTGCTGAGCAACAGCAATACATAAACACTGATCAGTTAACAGAATCTTAAGTCACACAAAGGGTAACAAATGATCCAGAAAGTAAAAAAACATGGTTAACAAAACAACTTGGGCCAAACTCGTGCTTTCTCTTAAATTCAACAATGTACTTCCTACGGGGAATATTTGGCCAGGATTAAAATACCTCTTTAAAAAGTGCACCATAATCATCTGTGAACTTATATTATGAGTCTTTAGAGTTTCTCCTGTAAAAATTGTAGTTTTTGTAATAAATTTCAGAAAGACTTTATTTGACGGAGAAGGTTAACAGAGGGATCCACTTTATACAAGTGGAAAATAGTAAAATAAGTATTCTTTTCCCTTAAGCGCTGTCATTCCTGGCCCACTTTTTCTACTCTTCTAAAACATAACAGTGCTCAAAATATAAATTCTTATGCTCAAAAGGTTCATTCAAATTGATGTTCATTTAAAATCTTACATCCATGTGTGAAAACTAAGCTTAGTTTATGGGTTGTTGGCACAGACTAATACAGTCATAGAAAACAAAACCAAAACCAAACATACAAAAAAACCAAGCCAAAAAATCACAGCCCTGGTGGTTTAGTTGAACATAAAATGTGCCAAAGTAACTTTCACATTATTTTAGAGAAGGGACACAATCTTTTTTTGTAAACCCTTTTCTAGCAACAATTCCTAGGCTTTTTTTCCACCCTTGTTTCAGCAGACCAGGTTCTGAAGGGATTTCAATATTCTCTGTAAACTCACATTACCTATGCACAGAAATCATTACAAACCCAGATTCCTCAGAAGACCTTGTGCTTTAATTTTTCAGCTAGTGCCTGGAGCAAGACAGCAGACACAAGCCAAGCATTTAAAAGGCTGATTGTTTTGGGCTTCCTTCTTATTTTTATTTTTTTAACCATACTAATGATTAAAGTTAAATGAAAACAGGGAAAAATAGGTCAAAAATACCATCTGAGAAACTGTGATTAGAATTGTGTTCGGAGTTAGTTCAAAATTAAATTGCTTGATGTTATACCACAACAGAGGTTGGGCAATTTGAATGTCTGTTGCTCATGAGCAATTTTTCTAGCACACAGGCAGTATCATAACATGTCCTATTATATCACATTAAAGACAGTAGGTTTAATTAGATATTAAGAAGAAATTCTTTGAGGATGGTGAGGCTCTGGCACAGGTTTCCTAGAGCAGCTGTCGCTGCCCCATCCCTGGAACTGTTCAGGGCCAGGCTGGATGGGGCTCTGAGCAACCTGGGATAGTGGAAGGTGTCCCTGTCCACATCAGGGAGGTTGGAACCAGATGATTTTTAAGGTTTGTTTCAACCTAGGACATTCTATAATTCTATGATTTGTCAATGAAGAGAACAAACTGTCCCCTTATAAAGTAAATAGTATGGCTATATACCTTGAAGCCTAGAAGAGAGCACTGCTATCCTATAAATATTCTCCATTAATCATTCCAGGTTGGTAACTGAATCTGAACAATTATTGAAGTGAAGGATGTTTAGGTACAGATCTGGGTTGTAGAAAAACTCTGATATTCCTCATATAGATTTCACGGAAATGTACAATGTACTTTAGATGCAACTGAGGTGTGCCTGAATAAGGATTGGAGGGCTAGAATAAGACCGAAGAAAAACATCAAATTAATTTTTTTTTTTTTTTTTTTTTTTTTTTTTTTTTTTTTTTTTTTTTTTTTTTGTGTGTGAGTAGTCACAAGACAAGACTCAGTAAGGAAGAATCAGGATTGAAAATGTCAAATTTAATGAAGGGAATATTATTTACTTGTTTGTCAGACTTGTTAAAAATTTTATCAGGTATCGATTTGTACACATAGTTGAGAAGACCTGATTTTAAAGTAGTAATTTAGAATAAAATTATTGCATTTTTCATCATCTGTGCTTGCAGGCTGGCAATGACAGTTTGGGGATGACTGCAGACACTTGAGACTGGGAGCTTTGGAAAATGTGACACAAAGGTTATTAAAGCCACCACCTTACGTCTTCCCATACTTTCCCCATACCTCTGTTAGCTATGACCTATTACAGAATTTGGTGAGGAAGTCTAACAGCAGCAGAAAAGGAAGAGGGATGCAAAATCAAAATCTAAACCTTAGATAGACAGAAATGGTTGTCTAACTCTATCATTGTCTCTTAAACAAATGTCCAGATAATTTTTCTCTGATTGTCTCCAGAAGGAGAGTTCTTTAGCCAAACGTCCCAACCAATTATTAGCACAAATTATGAACACAGTCAGTGTTGCGTTGCACTTATGTATGTCCAGCAGATCAACAAAACCTGAGAAAGCTTTTAAAAAGCCATGTCTGTTAGGTTGCATCTAACTCAGAAACAGAGAATGAGTAATAGCCTTAAAATGTCTTCCTAAAAATAAGCTAAAAGCCTGAAGCAATAGTGTAACAAGAAATGTTCTTAGAGTAGCATGGGTTTCTGGGGGAGGAAGTAAAGATTTTTAAATATTTTAAGGTGATTTCTCAAGGGAAATACCTCATACTTCTGTGATCTCCAGGCCAAAGTACAAAAAATGAACTTAAAGGAGGAAAAAAAAATTTAAAGGTTCATTTGTCAGTGCCAAAAAAACAGATGATGGGTATTTATATACTCAGTCTAAAGAGACCTTTAATCTTCGATAGTGCATCTGGCAATTTATATATGAATTTAAAGCTTAATTTAAACCTACCAGATTTGATTGGCTTGCTGGCTTCAGACAAAAAAAGCTAAATTCTTCCATGCCCATAGAAGATATCGAGTCCAAGCAAGGACACCCTGCCAGGTATGGCTGTCATTATTTCAGGTCCTGCCCTCTCACATAGATTACACTAAGAAAATCCAGCTTTGGCAATGTTCAGGATGTAAGAGGGATAAGATTTTTCAGATAGCTTGACTGACAGCATCTCCTGCAGCGCTGCAGGGAAGTGGTGGGCTCCTGCAGAGTCTCACAAGTTGTCGATGCTTTTTGTACTCCTCAGTGTCATTTCTCACACACCCAAATCAGAGCTGTCACTGCTACCTTGTCTGCTGTTCTTCACTCAGTACCAAGCTCCACATCTTTTACTTTGGCTCTGCCATGAAAGCTGATGGATAATCCCCCATCTCATATCCTCTATAAGAAGTTCACTTGTTCCATTTGAGGAGAGATGACAACTGACACCGCTGTGTCATGAGGAAAAAAGGGCAGTGAAAGGGGATCCTTCCTGAATGAACAGCCAAAGAGCAAACTAACTTCTAGTCCCATGCATTATAATAGAAGGAAAAGTATTATTTCTGTACTTAGAAAATGACTGGTTTTAGCTCAAAAACAACTTATGAACAAAATTAAGGCAGAGCGCTTACAATATTACAAATATGACTGCATATTCTTACAACATTGAGGGGAGAGAATGTAATTTCCAAAGTCATTATTTCATAGAATTATAAAATGATAGAACAGCCTTGGTTATAAGGGACCTTAAAGATTATCTTGTTCCGGCCCTCCTGCCATGAACAGGGACACCTTCCACTGTCCCAGGTTACTGAGAGCAGAATCCAACCTGATCTTGAACAATTCCAGGGATGGGGCAGCCACAGCTTCTCTGGGAAATTGTTCAAGTGTTTCACCACCCTCACAGGAAGGAATTTCCTCCTAATATCTGATCTAAATCTACTGTCTCTCAGTTTGAAGCCATTCCTCCTTGTCCTGTCACTCCAGGCCCTTGTAAATAGTCTCTCTAAATCTTTCTCCTCAGGTAGTGCAAGGCCACAATTAGGTCACCCCAAAACCTTCTTTTTTCCAGCCTGAACAATCCCAATTCTCTCAGCCTTTCCTCCCAGCAGTGCTGCTCCGTCCCTCTGATCCCCTCGGTGCCTCCTCTGGCCTGGCTCCAGCAGGTCCCTGTCCTTGCTGTGCTGGGAGCCCAGAGCTGCTGCAGCACTGCAGGTGGGGTCTCAGCAGAGCAGGGCAGAGGGGCAGAATCCCCTCCCTGCCCTGCTCACCACGGGGCTTTGGCTGCAGCCCAGCACACGGGGGGCTCTGGGCTCCCAGCGCACACGGCCAGGCCATGTCCAGCCTCTCCCCCACAGCACCCCCAAGTCCTTCTCCCAGGGCTGCTCTGCATCTGTTCATCCCCAGCCTGGACTGATCTCAGGAGTTTCCCAGGTGCAGGACCTTGGATTTGGTCTGTTAAACCTCATGAGATTCTCATGGGCTACCACTCGAGCTGTCCATGTCTCTCCGGATTGCCCTGTCTATCACATGTGTCACCCACACCACTCAGCTTGGTGCCATCTGCAAATTGCCTGAGGGTGCACTTGTTCCCTTTGCCTGTGTCATTAATGAAGATATTAAATAACACTGGTCCCAGAACAGAACCCTGAGGGACACCGCTGGTCTCTGATGTCCATTGGGATGCTGAGCTGTTGACTGCAACCTTCTGGATGTGACTGTCCAAACAATTCCTTATCCATCTGACAGCCCACACATCTAATCCATGTCTCTGCAATTTAAGAGAAGAATACTGTCAGGGGCTGAGTCAAAGGCTTTAGAGAAGTTCAGACAAATGGCATCTGTAACCCTTCCCTCATCCACTGACAGAGTCACTCCATCATAGAATGCCACAAGCACAGTCAGGCAGGATTTGACCCTGGTGAATCAAATTAGAATAGAAATCGTTAAATGCTAGAAAAATAATCCTGTTCATGTTACTTTGAATATACTAATTCTTAAAAAGAGGCTTGTAAACCTTCCTAACTGTAAAAGTGGTTTTGAGATGGCCTAGTCAAGTGTCTCAAATTGCCTCCCTGTCCCTGTTACATCTCTATGCTTTGCTTGGGTCCTGGCAATGAGAGTCACCAGTGTGTGTTTGCAGTAATGAGGTGACAGACATCATGTTTTCCTGAGATATGCTGTTTATGAAATTTATTAACTTGCAGGAATGAGTTATCTGACCCAGAGACCTTGGGCAGCAATGTGCACAACTAATGCTGAGAGACAGCCAGCCCCTAAGAACAAAAGAAAGTCTCTCACTTCCCATTTGTATTTATTAGTGTTAAATGAACCACAGTTCTGAAGTCTAAATAAACAAATCTGAGCTTTGAAATTTCTTTTTCACACTTCTCTAATCTCATATTAATCTTACTAGGAGTAAGATTCTGTAAATCTGTCCTAAAGAGCAATATTTCTTTTCTTGTTTACCTTGCAAAGAAACGCGATATATAATACATTTTGATGAAAACACATTTTTTCATGAGAGTGATGAAACTGCACAGGGAAAAAAAATGCTGCTATACTCAGTACGTATCTTAAGAGTAAAAATGAGAGTCCACATGGTGAGCAGGGGCAGTGTCAGGCTGAGGATTCCTGTAAGACACTCAATATGAGGGCAGCAACAAGTGTCAAGGCTCTCCTGTAACACCTAGTGACAGAGATAAGCCTCAGGACATTACTGATCATTTTTAGTTGCTTTTTGTACCTCAGTTTACAAAATGCTGCATCAATTTTTTTCTCTGAGAGAATAAACTAGACCTGCCATTTCTTTTAAAAGTCATATAATTATCCTTGTCCCAAAGTTACTTGAGAAAGGTTAACAATGTTGTTCCTACAAGAGCAATGGATGATGAGTTATAGTGGCTATTAAAAAAAAAAAAAAATAGGATTCAGAACTGCAGTGTGTGCTTTCCACCAAGCTGCAGGAGCTGGTTCAAAGACAGGATACCACAACACTTTGGCGGGCACAAGCTTTTTGGCAAGCATCACAAGAAGTGTGAAGACAGTTCATTACTCACAATATTCATGCAAATTATAGAAACCAACCTAAAATATTGAGAAAATTTGGGTTCCTTAATCTTCAAAAGAGGATGGTGAGGCAAACACTGCCCAAATATTTTAAAAGCTGGTGAAAAAATGAAAAGAATAATCTATTTATCCAAGTCTGAGGACAACAGGACGAGAAGTTCTGGCTGGGAAACTATCAGGCGAGGTTTAGATTGAATGTGACTTTGAAAGGAAGGATTTCAAACTGGTGATACCAAATGCATCCATTACAGGTCAAGGTAGACTCTTCATTGGCAGGAGACTGTAAAAATAAATTGAATGGCAGAGCTGCAGGTGATGCCAAGTGTTCTTGGAATCACTGAATCTTTACAGTTGGAAAATATCTCCGAGGTCCTTGAGTCCAATCACTGACTGATCACCTCCTTATCAACCAGACCATGTCACTGAGTGTCACATCCAGTGGCTTCTTGAAAACCTCCAGGGACTGTCACTCCACCACCTCCCTGGGCAGCCCATTCCAATGCTTGACAACCCTTTCAGAAGAGAAATATTGCATGATTGTAAGATTTTATGGGCATTTTGTTTACACATGCAATATAATTTTAATAATTCTTTCCATTGTAAGCTGTATTTTCCTTTTTTTTTCCACAAAGTGCAATTTTTATGGACAAAAATTCCTCAAACTGCAATACCGTAATATTGCATTATTAGTTGAAGATGACAACTAGATGATGTCAGTTAATGATGATCATTGTAAAAGTTAATAGTAGATAGAGCATATTTAACAGTTGTCCCAAATCCAAAGAGTTTACAACTTAATAAGGTACTTCAAAGTTTACAGTTAAAACACAGAAATATAAAAAGGAAAGAGATAGTAAATTGAAATTAAATTCTGCCGTTGTACTTCCACAGAATGGCAATTATTATGTATAATTGTACTGATTTGGCTTTTAAAAAATTGCTTTTTCTTTTTTCATATTGATCACAAGCTTTTATGCACTTGAAAACAGTGGAGGTTCAACAATGAACTTCAATGAGCATATTTCTTACCATGTTCCAGACTGAGACCTGAATGTAAATTTTAAGCTACATGCCTTAATTCTGCCAATGTTTCTTTGTGTGCTACCCTTTTCATCGGTGAAGTAATAATGTTAACGTCAGAAGTCTTCATCTAGAAATATTCTTCTTAAAAAACAACAATGTAAACCACTGAAGCTTCAAGGAATTTATTTTGCCAAAAAAATAATTACTACACACTGTTTCAAAGCAGTTATGAAATTGCATTTAAAGGATAAAATCTATGAATATCATAGTGCCACAAAATGTATGCAGCAGAAAATGTTCAATATCACTGCTGGGATGATACAGCACTAAATATATAGTGATATTTTTCTTCATGGTTTTCACACAACTTTTATCACTTTTTAATGCTTCCCCAACCTCTGGGGAAAAAAAAATAATCCCATGTCATCTCATATCCTCTATTTTGGTCACTGTGAGTCAGGTGAGATACAGAAATAACATACAAACCAGCAGAAGTGCTTGTGTGATTGTACCTACACTGAATTAATTTCAATTAATGACTCACCTCCATCATGCTAAGAATCCATGTGACTGTCAGCAGAAACATAGCTAAATTAGACCAAACTTGTCTCAGAGTGGGCAGAGGGAATAAATTCCTGATTATCAGGCTTTGCAGGAACTCAGTCCTGGCTGTGACTACACGGAGGTGTACAGCAGGAGGGTAATGAAGAAGATGTGGATTCAAACACTCTCTTGAGCACAGGAGGAAAGGCAGAAGACTGTATATTTGTAATACTATTGGCAAATACATTTTAAATTTTGCTAGAATATTCTGCACCTTTTCTGCCAAATTGTGTTTATAAATTATTTCTTGCAACTACTATGTCGAGTTATTGAAATTTTTATATATTTAATAAAACTGTATAGATCCTATACAGAAGAAATCTGTCATAACTTAAACTTTTCTGGTGACTAACAATCATGAGCCAAGGCATTTATTGTAGAAAAGCACACAACCCTACTTTAATGACTAGTAGTGACCATCATGTCTATACAAATTCTTGCAGTTGTTTCTTATCTTCATGGTTAACAATGTATTGCTTTTTCCCAGTCTTAATTTATACAGATTGAATTTTAGTCACTGAACTTCTTTGTGCTTCTTTAGTCCAGTTAATTCAAGCATCCTGTTCCATTAGAAATCTTCTAAATTACTGATGAGTCTACTAAATTAGCTTTTTAACCTCTTTTTGGATAAACTAGCAGAACAGTAAATGTTAAGAACACACGTAGGCTGGCCAGATGGCTTAAGGGAGATATAACTCCACCTTCATGTCTCTCATTAGCTCTACTCTGTATAATGTAAATTTTCTAATCAGATGAAGTGGTCTAGAATTGCATAGTTCTCCCATTCAGACATTACCTAAATGCATGCAGCTCAGAATAATTTAATGTATCTAATGCATTTCATCTAAAATGCTGTATAATTTTAATAGTTTTGTTTCATTATCTCTGAAGCTCTGTTGTCTTCAAAAGATTTTTAAATTAGACCAACTTAAAAACAAGATTATCTCATTTAGTGTCATTTCATCTATAATGGTATCTGGAAATCAACTTCACCCTTGATTGATGACCAGTGGGCTACCGCAGGCAGTCAAAGTAAAATCAGCGATGCAATTATAATAGAGTTGGGTTCTTTTGTAGATTGTAATTCTGGGATGTGCTCCGTCGTGCTTTTGACAGTTTGATATCCAAATCCCTGCATGATCATTTCTTAAAACACATCCTTGCCTCATTTTGTGTTTTCACTGATTCAACAGTTCTCTAGACGGAGAATGCCATGTTAGTAGACCTTATGAAGTAACAAATATTGCTGAACTGAGATAGGGATGAGCATCTAATCCTTAGGAAACTGTGACTTACCTTTTCCTCAGTCTCCATGGTCAGTTTTCTTGGTTCTATGGGAGGTGCAAATTTTCTGAGAAACAAAGAGGGTTTATTTACCCAGAACCACCTAGAAATTGCAGCCCTGATGAACCCCAGTGCACAGGTAACTAATTTTGTGGTTGAAACATGTCTGAGTTGTGGAAAAGGAGATTGTACTCAAAGTGCTTGGAGCAGAGAGGGGTGGAATGGTTAAAAAACATGAAGGTACTGTTAATGGTCTCTAAATGTGAAGGTCCTAGAGTATGTAACACACGTATATACATTCCAGTTTACTGGGGAAAGTTAAATCCCTTTGTTCAATTAGAAGTATACTGTGTTTTCTTATGTATCTTCTTTGGTTTCTTTGTTTTTACTCCACAATCCCTTCTTAGGTTTATTTTGTTAGAGGGGAGGACATAGAAGGACAGTTATTATTCATTATTATATGATTAATAACAGCAGTTTAATGGAGGGGAGAAAAAACAACAACAACAAAAAAAAAAAGAGGTGGAACAGTGATTGCTGCTTCCTAACCATAAGTTAGCTGGTCTGTACTGGACTTTTAAGAAGCTTTGTCAACAAATACTGCATCATGAATTATTCATTTTATCAGCTCTATTAATTCCATTACAACGGTAACACATCCCTGGGGACTGAGACTCAATTCTCCTTCTGTCTACTGGCATCACAAGGAAATCTAAAGGAGAGACTGAAAATGGCTCTACCATTCATCACATTTTGTTTGGCACTTTCAGAAGAGCACATTATTTATACATGAAGATTAAACATGCATTTATTTGTCACAAGCAAGGATAAAATGATTAATATGACTTATGAAAACCAAAAAGAGTTTACAAGGGAAACAACCAATCCAGAATTGTAAAGTCACAATTAACTTTTCGGTTATACAACAAAACTATAGCATAATGGGTAATTTTACCGCATAACTGAAGAGATGGTGGGTTTGCATCATAGAGTCTCTTCAGATCAAAGTGTGATAATGCATTAAGACATTATACCAGATAAAAAGCCTCTAGAAATATAATCATATCTCACATTAGTAATTAAGTACTTTTTTTAAAAAATCAAACTGTAGTTTAAAAATGTTTGTATTCACCTGCAGTTTGCAAGGCAGGGAGACGCCTATCTCAGTGTCTGAAAAAAAAGTTAGGGATACCATAACGAGCAGGGACAAGTCACTTGTATAAATAGTCCTAAAGGAAGTCACTGCTTACTAAAACACCTGTGGAGATCAGACATCACGGAATAGAGAAATGATTTGCATGACACTGGACATGAGAGGTATCAGTCAAGGTGGAGATATTTTCTAGACTTGAAAGAGCATATTCTATAATTCAGCTGTATTTCTCTTGAACTATAAAGAAAAACAGGTCAATAAAGAGCTTTTGGAGAGTGGAGGCAGCAGCAGAGGACTGACCATAAGGGAAGGAGTGATGGTGTGGTGAGGGCTGCATGGCAGTGTCCTCCATGGCAGATTTCATACTTAGATCACCGGAGACCATTTCATTCCTCCTGCATGGGCACCGTGGGTGAGTGCAGTGCTCCCAGTGCCAATTCCATATCACGTTTTGGTGTTCTGGGCAAATGTACCAGGTCAAGCAAAGCAAATCACTGATAATTGAGTATATTTTGTTGACTGACACTATTTCTTTCTCCACACGAAACAAGCTCCCTATCACCAGATAAAGTTAGAGCACAGACTGCGGGTACAAGTTGGAATAGGAACCATATTTAAAACTTATGAAACATTACATTTTATTTGATTCCTTTAAGACCAGCTTTAAGTTTAGCACAGGAACATGAGTTTAAGAGTGTAAGTTTAACACATTGATTTAAGTGCAAATAGGTTTCAGAGAAAAAAAATGATGGGGTGGGGGTGCCCAGAGTCTCTCAGGGGCTGCTTTGGGGCCTCTTTGAGTCTTCCCTTTGCCCAAGCCACAAGGCTTGGCATTCTGTGGGCAAGGAACTGTTATTTCAACACTGGGCCTCTACCACACATGCACAAAAAAGGGGAATTTAGATAATGATATAGAATTGCCAAAGTTCAGTACTTCAGGATATTTATGAGAAGCTGGCAATGCTAAGAATCCAAATTTGGAGCTCAAACATCTAGAGCCTAAAGGTTACCTACGGCATTGGAGAATAATGGCAGCCACACATTATGTAGAAATCAGGGGCTTCCCTCATTTATGTTATGAAAGTACTTGCAGTGCTACTTTAATTTGTCCTTCTAAACAGTAGATTTCCTGAAATGCAAAATATTTGGATCCTTCAGCAGTATTCCTCTAAGTGGAAATCTCTCAAAAAAGATCTCCCTGAAGTCCCGCTGGGAATCCGAACCACAGGTATCTTCTGCAAATTTGGCACAATTAGTTCTGGAGATATTGACCAGAGTAAGTCAATGTTATCAAGTCCTTCCAGCACAGCTACACTCCTGTGTCTGTGACTTTGGAAGAGGAGAGAAAAGGGAAATGAAGATTTTAGTGGGCTATTGTTGTGCTATGGAGAACACTATTCTGCAGAAAAATCTTTCTTGACTCTTAGGTCCTCATGTGTTTCTACCCTCAGTTAGATGAGCTGCATAATTCAAAAATATGGCTCTACATACATTTAGTTCGCAAAACTGCTGAGAATTATAAGTGTAAAGAGCACATAGTCATAAAATCCAAGGAAAATGAAGCGTTTCCTAGACCTAGTTACTTGTCTAAATATAATTCATTCAGTATAGTTCATCAACTTTAACTATATCTACTTGTTCACATTATGAAGGTCAAACACAAAAATGGATTTGAACTCCAGGCATTTATATATTACTAGCTACCAATCCCATATATCAATGGCTCGTATAGTGAACAAAAATAAACACTTCACTAACTTGATAGTCTGTGGAACAGACAGTCTGGAAAAGATGTAAATAATTAGTGACATACCATATAAGAGAGACCTGGAAGAAGGTCAAGAAATCATACCACGAGAAAGATTCAGACATACATTTAACACAAGAGCTCTCTCTAGGTTATCATGGTTGCATTGTTTTATTAGTGTTGTTAAGCAGAGAAGTAATATGGCTTGATAAAGCAAAGCAGAGGAGCATATTTTCTTTTCACTGCCTGAGCATTCATTTCAAAGATTTAAATGCAGAAAGTCAAGGAGGTATTTTTTGGTTTTCTTTTTCACAGTCTTCAAACATCAGGCAGCTTAGTATAGAATCAATGTACAGTGGGACACAGATCAGACATGTTAGGTTAACCCTGAGAGACATCTTTTTCATCTTTGTGCAATGGAAATATGGTAGAATAGTCAATAGAACATTTATTTTTAATGGTACTACTAGGTTCTGAAATTATGCTCAGCAGGTTGGGTGATCATAGAGAGACTTCAAACATAATATTGCAAATTGTTCAACAGAGCATGTTATTTTAATCCCTGTGTTAAGGAGAGACAGTCTTTTAGATAATCTAAGAACAATTGCAGACTTTCTGTCATCTAAATGTACAAGGCCAACCTGAACCTGTTTTGCAGGTTTAGCAAAATTTGGCTTGGAAGCCATTAGCAAATGTAGCAGACACAACTCCAGCATAATGTGCTTTTGGTCCAGAAACAACTGAGGAAAAGGTTCATTCAGTCAGTTATGACCTTGATTCTGTTGATATTTTTGTACATACCTAACTCATGCATATGGATAATCTTCCAGACCACAACAGCATTTTTCATAAAGTCAGCAAGTATTGGAATAAAGAGTTCTGTCCCACTTTTAAGAGTCATGGTTATTGATTATATTATAGTGTTCACTGTTTATTAAAACTCTTAGAGATGTATCTTATTAAATATAAGTAAAAGAAACCTACTGAGATTTTGATTTCCTTTATTAAAATGTTGTTACTTGCTTATAACACGCATCAAAGTCCAGGATGAAGGCGACACATGAGTCCTTGGAAATCATCATGTGAAGTCATAAAAGCAAAAATATGCATTTGTAGTAATGAGGTAGAAGAAGCATTTATCCTTTTAAGACAATCGTGGATTGGGTTTGAAATCCTTGTAAAATATATGGCAGGTTGTTTTGACTACCAGTTATTAGATATTTCATCATCAAGTTCAGTTGCCAGGCTGTCTTTTTCATGATATTGCACTGTTGATAGCTGATGTTATAACTGGTGATGCTGCAGTATAAGACTGACAAATTGCAACATTAAATCAGCAGAATAAGTTATTTGAACAATACTGTAAAAATATTTTGGATACAGTGTACTAATGGGCTTCATGCTCATTTCAAGGCCAGAAATGATACGTTGTAGGTTGTTGTTTGTGTGTTTGTTTTATGAGGAAGAGATATTTTCTACTTTATAAGGATTCTGAAATATGATATTTTTGTTCTTGTCAAGACTGAGAAGTTGTAAAGATGATAATAATTTCTACCATGTGTTTTAGAATTATGTATGCTTAGCCTACCTTGCTTGCCTGATTACTAAATGTGTTATGCTTGTGGCTAATTTCTGAAGAGTAGTTAGACACTGTTACTCATCATCGAACCATCAAGAGTAAAGAGACTTGTACACTGATGAAGATAGGCAAATCTCAGTGAAAGCTGGGATTTTCACCATCAGATTTTCACAAGGAAGAAAAAAAATCGAGGAAATTTTCATGCAAGTTAATTTTTATTCCCATATTCTGTAATGATACATAGTAAGACAGTAATGGCATCATTACAGAGTATCATTATAGAATGATCCTGGGGAGGACAGGACATGCTGTGTTGTACAACACACTGGAGCTCACATTATTTATATGCTCTTATTATTTCTACAACCTTTAAAAAAAACTGGTTTAACTAACTCTGGTTTAGCAGCATTTTATAGTTTGTTCTGCACAAAGCAATGTTCTTTGCCCTCTGGCATCTCTCCTCATGGTCTCTAGAGTGTGAGGGCAGTCTGGGGAAGGAAAGCAGCATCTTATGGGCAGCTCTTGCCAGTAGCTTTCTGACAAAACTAATTCTGTAAGTGCCAGCTAGGCATGCTGAACTTTCACCAAGAGAAGCCATGCTGTTTTCATGATGAGTAACTAAAGACTTTTGATTTTCCAGCAGGTCAAAGCTGGCACTATCAATTTTGCAGGCAGCTCAGGAGACATTTTTTATTACTCCAGGTTCACTGGTATGGTCATAACATTTTAAGAATTTAAGTTACTGTCAGGATTTCTAAAGTTTCGTGCTCACAGACACAAATATCAAAATATGGTAGTTAGGGAACATTCAGAAATGTCTGGTTTAGGGCAACACTGTAAAATATTTATTTATTAATCACATTCTTGTTTTAAGAGTAATCACACAATATTGGCACTTGAGAGACTCTTTTAGAGTGCCTTTATAGACAGTGGGGAAAAAAACCCCAACCCAAACAGTTCTAGAGTATCATTATACTTATCCTAAATCATGTAAGACAAGATAGAAGAATTGCATGCAAAATACATCTCTCACAATCGACCACACCAGAATCTAGATGATCAATTTATAATGGTATTGTGCACATTTAAAGATAGATGAATTAAAACCCCATTTTATAAGTCAAAATTTCCAAGCAAAAGAAATCTCTTAACTAGAAATTCCATCTCTTTATTTATAGAGTTCAATTTTCCTGTACAAATACGTGTAGGAGTAAAACTATTTTTTTTATAGTTACTTATATTGTAACTATTTGTTCCTATAACTTGGTTCCAAAGTTGATTCCCTTGAAATCCTTTACTCCCTTTATTTAATGTAAGGTTTTTTTATTGTTTAAATTTTATTCTCTTCAGCTTTGTTCTCACTGAAAATTTGGAAGATCTCACAAATTATAAGAAAGTAATACATGTATCACTTCAACGGGCTCAGGAAACATGATTCTATGCATTCAAAACATACTTCATTACTTTGGCAATGAAAATGAAAAGCAACTAAATAAAGTTTAACAATTAAATAGTATTTAAAGCAAGAATGGAAAAGAAACAGTGAGGAAGGATATATTAAGTGATAAATAATATAAAATAAACTTTAATATACAAATGTAGAACAATGAACTTAACTGCGGCCAGCAGTGACTTGGAAAATTAGATCAGGAAAAAACGACAGTATGACCAATTTCCCAGCTGAAAATTGTGGTCACTTTAGTGACTTGCCTACCCAAACAAGATCAAAGTTTTTATTTATTGCTTTCCATTGATTTCCTGAGAAACCTTTCTTTGAAGACTGTACTTTTTGAAATGACACAGCAGGTAACTCTAGTATTTGCTGACACCAAGGTGTCATTCTCAGAAATAACACCTTTTTAAGGTGCTGCTTCCATGGTGAGGCAGTGACAGGGCACTCCTCCAGTTTCCAAGGGTTAATACCCATGGGCTAAGAGAATGGTTAGTGCACAGGCAGTGGCTTTAAATCCTCTTAACACTGCACTGACTTAGTGCAGTTTTAGCAGAGTAATGAGTTACAAATAACACTTGTACACACACACCTTTAATTCAGAGTTCAAGAACTACATGAAATGAGTTTTGTGACCTCGATTCAATTGCCAGAAGCCAAGAGTCCAGATCGATAAAACCATGGCCTCAGGGGAGAGTAATTAGCACCCTGGCAGAAAGTGCCATCGCACTTGCCAGGCACTGAATGGTCAAAAAAACCACTTCTGTCTCTTTTCAGAAACATTCCATGGGATGAGAATTTTTTGCTGCTGTTCCTCATGTTGAACCTAGGGCTTAGACGAATGAAGTCTTCAGACATATATATATATATCAAGGTTTCTTTTTTTTTTTTTTTTAAATTAGATCTTTACAAGTAATTAAGTAAATCTCAAAATTAGTCCAATTTTAGGTGGAGTTATTGCCACAATAAGCAGAATAGTATATTTTTACTTCTGATTTCTCACGTCACTCTCAGAGGAAAGGCCTGCTTCTTTATTCATTTTCACTTTGCATTTCTTAATATAAACTAATTATCTTTTATCTTTCAACATTCTGTGCAATTTATCTGTTGACTGTCCAAAGAAACACATTGAATGATGGCACTTAATGGAACCTTTGCCCACGCTGTTTGTTTATGAAATCATAAATATTTCCTGGACTGCATTAGCAATAGCGGGAGCCTTTTCAAGCACACACTGGATAATATCGAACCATTCAAGTAATGCATTAGGAAAAAACATCTTATCCATAAACCATCTTATTATTTGCTCTACCCCTTCTATTCATCACTCGTTAGATCACATCAAGCTGCTGTGCCCAGTTTGGACCACCAACTACAGCAAAGGCATTTAGAAACCAAAACAAGGGAAGAGGAGACATGTTAAACTAATCAATTCTAGAGCACTTACCATGTGAGGAGAGGCTGAGGGAGCTGGACGTCTTCATCCTGGAGAGGAGATAACTGCAGAGAAGGAGCTGGGACAAAAAAATAGGTATCAATTGAAAGGAGATGCTTAAGGTTATGTATAAGAATAATTTGGGTTTTTTTCTCTCAAAGACAGTCAAGTATGGAAGTTAACTGTTTTAAACCTCATCCCTGGAGGTTTTCCAGACCTGCTTAGAGAAAGCCCTAAGCAGCCTGGTCTGCCCCCAGAGCTGGCCCTGCTGGTTTGGGCAGGAGGTGTGACAACAGACCTCCCAAAATCCCTTCCCCACCGAGTGACTCTGTCATGCTACGGAGCTGTAATGTAGGAATGACTAGGACATTAACTTCAGAAGTGCACACTACAGTGCTAATTAGTCCACTGACATTAGCTAATGTGAAGAGCTAATGTCAATGCAGTCAAGCTGTTGCAGTCACTGTGTCGTGCTTGTACTGCCACAGCACCATTCCTCTCTGTTTCAGAAGTGGATTCCTAACCCTGTGAACAAGCAATCCTGAGAGGGAAACAAACCACATACATTGTCTGCTTCCTGACTTTCCATCCACTAATCACATGTTATTTTACTAGGATAAACTTCTGGTATGAAAAAATGAGTGATGCAGGAAAAAGAACTAGACTTGGTGGAAAATTCTGCATTTCATTGTTTCTGCAGGATCTCTCTGTTTCCTGTTACAACCAAAACCTCATTATGGGTGAAAGCGAGCTTCTCATCTTCCTAGAGCTAAGACTGTATTGGCACAATTAATGCTCTAAAAGTCCAAATCATGCAAGTAAAAAGGGAAAAGCCAGTGTGTTCCAAGGTTGGCAGTTTTAGTCTTCTTGAAGACTGAGGATGTTTATGATGAGTTATGACTATCCTGAGGTTTTCACTGAGAGGAGTGTGCAGCTGATGGTAAGATATTTTTCCTCAGTGCTGGGGCTTTCTTTTAATGCATTTTTCCCCTACCCACCTGTTCCTTTCCCCTGCTTCCAGGGAAGAGGTGAATGCTTCCTTGCAGTTCTCCTGTAACCCCAGAGACTTTGTCCATCTGGAACTGCCGGGCTCTGGCAGTCCCTTCCGCAGTGACATTCCCAGAACTGGAGACCAGACAGGCAAGGGCAGTCCCTGGGATCCTACACAGCCTGATTCCTGCCCCCAGCATAAACCACATTAACAGGGCCAGAGCTCACCTGCACTCTCTGCAGAAAATAGCACAGATTATAAGAACAGTCTGGTTTGTATTTGCTAGTAAAAAAGGTACCTGAAAACTGCTTAAAATCTCGGAACAAAAATGAACACCTTATTTCTCTTCAGATGTGATGTCTTGAACTCTATTCACCTGTCAGTAATATGAAGAGAAGACTTTGATACCATTTATGTAGAAGACATAAGAGAGAATGAATACTTTCTCAGGTGAAGTTTCTAATAGTTACCTGTTTTAATTATGTGGGAAGGGAATGCAGATATTTGAACTATCATGGTGAACACTGATAATTTTTAGGACATTATGACTCAGGTTTCAGAGCCTTTTCCCTGAAGAAGAGTGGAATAAGGTGGAGAATATTATTAAAATCTCTTCAGAAAATAGATTATGTGGGAACTTATGTTGAGATTGTACTCGTGAAAATTGTTCAAAGTCATATGTATAAGGGAGGCGCAAAGATGAAAATGTTTCTGGCCATAGACCGTGGCTCTTATTGCATAGAGACCTTGAATCTGACCTGCCAAAAGGCTTTCTTCTGCCAGAGGCTATTAAAACTCCATGATAGATTAGTCATAAACTTTGGGAGAAGGGGTGAAGATCATGCCCATGCTGATAAATTAGGTGTGGGTTTGTGATCTGTGTCCTCTGCAGGTGATTGAATATGGAATCAAAGAAGAGATGAAAGCGAGTGTTTTATCCTCTGAGCCATCCTTTTTCTCAATTTATTTTTTATTTTATTTTCCCAATATTTTGTTCATCAGCTGCTGTCTTGAAAAATTCATGCATGTTTGAATATTTTGAATATGTTGTACTAAATTCCAACTTCTGAAGTCTTAACTAAGCAAAAACCTTTTGTGAGTCACTGATTCTTAACTGAACAGTTTTTCAGCAGTAGGGTTTTTTCTAATTGCATTTATTTTAAAAAAATATGTGAGAAGCAAACTTGCAGACTAAAGCATAGGGGAATGTCTTTAAATTTGGAACTTGAGATGGTTCAGTACAATACATTTTTAAATTTTTTAATTTTTTTATTTTTTTTTTTTTTTTAATTAGCCAGTAGGAATCTTGTCAAAATTCAGGCCAGAAAAACATTGCATTTTGTTATTATGATTTATGAAATCTGTACCAATAATGGATGAAGGCTCTACAGAAAAAAAAAAAAAAAAAAAAAGAAAAAAAAAAAAAAGAGGTGGAGTTCAACCATCCTAACTTTAAAGATAAATACCTTTGATATATCTGAGGATGATATCAGTGTGAAGTGAAAGTACAGATGATTGGTGCGTAAGTTTAGAGACATCTTGAATTAATTTGAATAAGCACTATTTAGACAAATACTCTTTAATATTATCATGTTTGTTATACTGATTAACTAAGTGTTGCGTCTATTTGGAGAGCTTTTCAAATGTGTGTCTTTGACTGCAGACATTAACAAGCTCATTACAGGTAACACAGCCATTCTTGGACCTCTGTCTAAGCAGGTTAAATGGTGTGACCATTTGTTGCCACCAAATCCTCTGAGCTGCTGTCTAGAGAATGATCTTACCCATTCCCTTTATTAACTAACATGGTAAAAGAAGTGCCTTTATTTGCAACTGAATAGGGAGCAGCTGAGCAGAAGAAAAGACACCGAGCTGCCACGTTTTCATTCATAGATCAGAAATTATTTGTTCAAGCTTCCCCCTAGATTTTCTCAAGTCATGTCCACAGCGACCCAGTCTTCCCCCCACTGGGTGAGCTTGAATCAGGACCAGAGTAACATTCACAGGCTGCTGTTGCCTTTAACCTTTCTTTATCAAGACTTCAAGCACTGCACAGTTTCAGCTCTCTCTGGTTCCTTGTGTTATAACAGATTGAGCCTCAACAAAGAATCAAGGGTAAGAGTTCAGTTTCAAATTTTGTCATGGTTTTCTAGATGAATTTAAGCAGGTCATTCTTCATTCTGTTTCCATTTTCCTATCTTAAAAGAAGAACAAAAAATAGAATTGCCTCTTTATAAAGTCCTTTCATATGTATAAATCATGTCTCTATAAATCCTAGGTATTACTACTGTCTCCTTTATTCTACTGAAAAATGACTGAGCAAACCACTTGATTCAAGATAAAATTAACATCTATAATCTATCTTAGTTTGTATTCAAAACTGCGGAACATTTGCGTGTTTTTTCTAAAATAAAATGAAAGGAAATAGAAAGCTGTAGATTATGTGTAAGGGCGTGGTGTTACTAACGCTGGCTGCAGAGTTTGTCACTGAAGCGTTCAGGCAAAGTGACTCCACTGAAACTCCCTCACTTTTGACTTACTGGAACAACTGATAACCTTTATCACCCACAGGTCACCCATGTTGTCTTTAACAAAGTGTGTATATTTACAAAAGATTTATGCTAAATGTTTAAAAGGTCATAGGATTTCCTCTTAGTCATTCTAACAGGTTTATTACCTGTTTAAAGATTGGCACAATGGAATTAAAAGCAACCAAGAAGTGTCTTATTGGGTTTGAGCTTGCAAACTATTATTTTTTCCCGAAGTTTACTGACTTTAAAGAAATGATCATGAATTTTCATTTAAACATTTAACACACAACTCCTTACTTTTAAATGATTCAACTAATAGTTAAAATTTGTTTCTTAATTCATATGTTCCAAAATTATCCCCTGCAAAATCTACTGAAGGCTACTGATAATCTGCTGTCAACACAGAAGTCAAGTTTAAAGTTGGTGTTAGATATTTTCTTTTCAAAAACAGATATATAAAATAATTCTTCCTGTTCTGAATTTGTGCTGTAGTAAATTTATAGTCAGGGAAAAAACTTTTAGAAATATACAAAAGTGTTTTCTTTGTCATTCATTTGTTATAAGGGATTCTACTAAATTAGTATATCAATCCATCCATATAATACTAGGATTTATTTTCATTCACCTGATGTTTTGAAATGAGATACAGTGGAGCCAAACTAATTTCATTGTTTTACCAAACTGATTGACTTCAATAATTCTTTCTTAGAAAAAAGAGACTGGAATTTGTAATTATATTTGATATATAAATAATTATTAAATTCTCCTTGAGTAAACACCATATGATGTTTGATAGAAATTAAATAACTATTAAAGTATTTCTAGCATTTTCTTTAGAGTAAGCTAGACCTCACAAGTATTTAGAAAATTTTCAGTTAAGGTGGTTGTAACTTTTTAATTAGCCTTTTAAACAGACTGATAGATATATTACTTTTATTTTTATTTCTTAAAAATCCTTTTTTAGCAATTCTTTGCATGGTGCAGCTCATCAGCCAAAGTTGGGTTTGAATATTAATTGCACAAAACCAGCCATACATTTAATGCATATATATATATATATGAATTTGATATACTTTAAATCCAATTGTCTGTTCTCATAAACAAAGCTCTCTGGCACTTTGCAGCATGTAATGCCATGAGATAAAATGTTTAAGAAATCATCAGAGTGTGGCCTGAGGAGAGAGGTCACATACTTCAAAAATTTTCTGAACTTGATAGTACACAAGAAGGAGCTAATAAAGGTAGGAAAGAGTTGGGTAATTACTAATTAATCAAAATGATAACATGAAAGGAAAAGAAGCATATCTTGATTAATCAACTTCTCATCTCTCCTCCAGCTGCTAAAAGTACAGGAAACAACAGACGAAATGCATCACCATGGCGAACTCGCACCTAAAGGACTCTGACATAATTTGACTGCATACTTTGCTTAGTTTGTAACTTTACTTAGCAAGTAACTGAGTTTTAAAAAAGTCCAGCTAGCTACCTGGTTCGGCCTACTGTTTACAGCTCTACAGGCACATCTATTATTGCCACATTCATATTATTTTGGAATGCAGTATAATGCTTTAAAACAATTTAAAACTGTTTGGGAAAAATTATCTTATTATGGCTTTTTGGTCCTGAAAAATTCATTTCAGAAGCATGAGAATGTGTTGCAAGTTCCACTTTCTTCAATACATTGTGAAATTAAAAGAAACCCTTTAATAGTTCGGAAAAAAATATTTTCATTCTAAAGACAACAAATGGAATATTTTAGGGATATTTTTTTAAGATCTCTTTCCTATTTGAAAATCAAGCTTCAAAAGCCGTCCAAAAAAGCGACTAAACTCCCACAAGGGTGGAATATTTCTGTTAAAAGCAAACATAAATAGATATAACTTTCACCAGAACTGCTACTATTGCTTTTCTTCCCCTCAAAACCTATCCTTGAAGACTGATGCCTTTATTTGGCTTTTCTTGGTTTTGGGGGTTTTTTTCCATAGTTGACCTTCAATCTTGCAATATTCATTAAAAGGGCAGATTTCCACATGGAAATTTCATTAATTTTGGTGACATGTTTTGAATCATGCTGAACTGAGAGCACTACAGAACAGAGAGCTTAGACTATGGTTAGAGACACAGAGAAAATTAAATGTTCCTTTAAGAGGCATGGCTTTGTTTCGGCTTTGGATTTTGTAGTTTATCTAACAATTGTTTAAAGTGCCCCCATAGCTTTGGTGCAGAAAATAGAAACTTGAGCTACTCACTTCAAAACTCAGACAGAAGACACTTGCTCTACAGTCACTCCTCTCTTACTCCTTCTTCCTGGCCCCACTTACCTCTCCTGTTTTTTTATACAATCACAGAATGGTGTGTGTTGAAAGGGACCTTAAAGCTCATCTTGTTCCAAGACCCCTGCCATGAACAGGGACATCTTCCACTGTCCCAGGTTGCTCCAAGCCCCATCCAGCATGGCCTTGAGCACTTCCAGGGATGGGGCAGCCACAGCTTCTCTGGACAACCTATGCCAGTGCCTCACCACCCTCACAGTAAAGAATTTCTCCCTTAAATCTAATCTAAACCTAACTTCTGTCAGTTTAGAGCCATTTTCCCTCTTTCGAAAGCAACTATTCAACAGGCATTAATTTTTTTTTTCTCTCTTGGGAAAGAAAATTCACTCTTTAATCTGTATTAAGATCCTAAAATCTGATGGTGATAAATACCAATAAACTGTTTTTGCAGTGGAATCCTAACTAGTTCTGAATTAATACAAGATACTTTTCTTACCAAATCTTCCTTTTCAAGAAGGTCACACAGTAATTTACAGAGCTTCAGCTAATCTACAAATTTTGACAGTGGCTGAATACAGCTGTAATTGCACAATTTTGATTTTTTTTTTATTTTTCAAACCATGTTGCTACAGCATCCATTTTCTTTAAAATAAAAACCCAACACCCTAATTTACAATTTACATATAATTTAAGCTGTAAGTCATATTTCAAATATAAAATCATATCAGTCCACTCTATAATGCAAGATCAATATGGCATAATTGTTTGGAGACAGTGACTTCCCATGCTGAGTCACTGGCTTTAGTATGGACAAAGACAGACACATGCTATTGCCAGCATACATACTCTCCAGAAAAGAAATTTTAAAAAATAAAGAAAAAAATATTAATTAGAAACTTTCAAGAGTATTAAAAAATAAAGACTATAGCAAAAAAATAAATAGCGCATTTTGAAGACTGCCTAGCCACCCACACAAGCACGTATATATATGTTCCCCTTTCCTGCTTGTGTGATGCAGAGTTGTTAGAACATCAGGTACTATTATACAATCAGTGTATGATACCAAATTGCTACTAGCAAAGTCAGCACCTCCATATTAACTTGGTGTTCACATAATTTAACAGCGTTTAAACAGTACTGCTCAGATGTTCAACCCCAGGAAAAGCACAACTAAAGATGATCAGAACATTCTCACTTCAAGTAGTAGTTATTACAAGACATATATATACATGTATACATAAATACATATATACTACTTCACAGAAAAACAGGCTTTCTGGTAAAACATTAAAAATGTTTTGAAGCTGTGAACTGTATCTGCAAATCATATTTTAGGTATCTTGTGATCCTAACTGTTGGTTGATAATAGCTCTTCTTAAAAGATTATGTGGTTCGGTAAGGTTTTTCTCAACTACTCATTTTCAATTTTCAAAATAACACATTTTCTGCTATTCATGAATGTTCTATATTCTATGAATAAGAAAATATGAACACGTATGGTCCCACAATATAACCAGCTTTTAAATGGATGTAAGCCACTTCTTCACTCTTTGGAAACAAAATTCAGAGGTTACATAGCTTCCCCTTGTCTCTGAAAAATATTTTTTTCATAAATATATTCACCTACACAGTGTAATTCTGACTTTCAGTATTATTTCTACATACTTGCAGGCACTTTAATTATAAATGAGAGTAAGAATATAGTAATAACCCCTTGAAAATGCTACTTCTATAATTCCCTAATAATATTGCTCTGCAGTTTCCAGCTGATAAATTGCACCAATACTTCAAAAGAAGCACTGATTAGAGAAAGAGTACATGGATTTCTTTTAGGCAAAGTGCTAGATCTCTGTGAGCTAAAACCACCACAACACAACATATTAATTATCATCAAGGTGGTATTTTCTTGCAGCAGGCCAGTTGTGTTCTATATTGATTGCAAAACAAGTTTCAAGCATTCAGATCTTGAAGGCAAGCCATTCTTAATTTTTAAATTCTTGTTAAACAAGCAACTTTTCCTGCAGATAGGAGGAAAAGCTCTCTCACTCACACAGCAATTCTTAGTACCAAGTCTCAACGCACCCAAATGGCACAAAAACGGCCACATAAGATGATCTATGTAGTCAAAACTATATTTTTTTTAAGTCCTAAACTAAAATACAGAAATTGTCTTCATCTTGATTACTGTTTTGGGTAACTTTCTCTTTCTGCTACCATGCTTCTAAATGCTTTTTCCACCAGTGACACACCCTTATAGGGTCTAGGATTTTTTCTGTGGAAGGGTTTGGGTGGACTAAAATTCAGATTATATTCTTCTATTTATAATAGAACTAAAGATTAAAGATTCTATCAGAAGTGAAAAAGAGAAGAGCTTTGGTATAAGAAAAAAAAGTCAATCCCATCAAAGTCATTGCATGTTCAATCAATTTTTGTTATTTCTAATCAGGGCCCTGGCTTAGTATTCAGAATTAATGTCTAGCTCTAGTGTTGATATTGGAAGTGATAATTGATATTGGCTCCTTTTAGTGTGTTTTCAGAGGCCTCCAAATTCCTTTCTAATTTGAGATATATCATCAAATAAAGAAAATAGAGAGATGCCACCTTTCCTACAAAATGCTTCAGAATGTGAAATTTTTGAAAAATAAAAAAAGGAATAAAATATTTAAGTGAAAAATCATAATCAGCTCATCAACAACCTGAGTTGATAAAATGTAACCCTGATTTATGTGACTAATACATTTTGTAGATAACTAAGTATTGTTTTTGTATTTTACAATTTTTTTCTTATATTTTTAGTTTATATTAAATTTATTCCCTCCATGCTTCCCCTTCACCAAGTCAGAGGAGCAATTGGTTTCACTAGGTTGATTGAAGTAAGGATGTGATTTACAAGTTCTGGCATGAACCAGTCACCTTTCATAGTTGCAGATATGAAAGGGCCTCTCATCAAGAATCTTCCCTAGCTGGGGAGTCCTACAACATGCTTTACATTTTCTGTGCAACAGAAATAAAGACCTCTCATGCAAAAGTTTTGGCTAAAATCTATCCCAGATGCCAAGGACTTTCCGTTGTCTTGGGTCGTTTCTTGGTCCAGTCATGACTCTGCAGAGACAGATTTTCTTATTCTCTTTTTTGTCCTTTGATTAGCTTTATTTGGGCCCTCCCTCCCTTCATTGTTCCCTACATGAAGTGCACTATTGTAAATCCCATCACAGCAGGAGGCCTTAGAAACACAGCTGAAGTTCCTTCTCCCGAGCACACTGCAGGGGCCGAGAGCATCCCAGCCGGGCAGTCTGACCTGTCTCTGTTTGCCCACGGGCTTTGAAAAATTTCTTGAATAAAACCCCATTAAAGCTGGAAAGACACACTGCTTTGCTATGCTTCCCCCACCCCGCCCCACCCCCGTGATGTATGGTTTAAATAATGTGGAAAGACAAATGAAGTATGGTACGGAAATTGGGGTGTTGTACCCCTGGGAAAATGGGCAGCAGCTACAAGGTCTGGTATTCCAGCGCTCTGGAAGTTGATGGACCTAAAACTGTATGAAATGGCCCTAGTGTGTATTATAGATTTGCAGGTGGTTTCAAGCTGCAGGTAAAGGCACCTGGCCAACCTCTAGGTAAAGATCATTACAGTCTCAGTCCACGACTCTCCGCAGGTAACCAAACCTCATTGTTTCCCCATTTCAGTAGGAAGATTTTCCTATCCTGCCTTCATTTGTGAAGAGGTCCAAGCTGTGTGCACACATCAGGCCACAATTTATTATGTGAATAAATGCAGGGAAATACGACTACAATGTTAATAAATGACCATCCATGACTATATGTGCTTTCTCAAATTCCTCTAACACTGCAGCTTCAGTGTTCTCTTAATGAAATTGTGCTTGTAAATATTCGATACATATCTATGCGGTTCATGCAAATCTGCATCTGTACAAATTCACAGTAAAACATTAACTACACATATTTCGCACATTTGATAGGTAGGACATGGAAACAATTATTCTAATGTTCCTGAATTTTATTCTTATAATTATGGAACAAAGGTCTTGTATTTTTGCTTAGTCATCTAATCAGATTATTCTAATTTGGTTTTGGCTGCCAAAATATTTTTTAGTTTGAAGGAAGGTATAATAAGAAGATGAAAAAAAAATCAATTTGTACTCCAAAATCAAAATTACTTTGAGTGAAAACAAAAAAACCCTAACCAAATATCACACTCTGCATCTTTCTTCTTATTTACAGCCATTGAATGAAAACAAAAAATCAATTTAAGAATAAATTATAAAATATTTTTACTATCTTCTTTCATTTTTATTGCACTCATTCTTTTGTTTTGATTTGTGGTAGGTTTTTTTCTTAGCTGGTTAATCAGAAATGATTATTCCTTCAGCAATTTTTCATTGACCCTGTGGGCTTATGAAGGTCAAATAGCAAATGTCATTGTTTACATTCCTCACCACCATTATTTACTTGACAATATTTTCTTGCTAAACAATATGGATTTCTGACTTGTACTGAAATCAATTACTTAAAAGAGCAAGGATGCTATTGCTCCTAGAGACGCAGATTTAAGAAAACAGACAGAATCTGTCCACTTACCCCATCATGCTATATGCCATGCCATCATAGACAGTATATTAGTTGTTTAGGATATGAGACAGGAGATCAAAGCTTCCTCCATTAGGATGAGTCCATGGCTTGGTCATGCTGTTTCCATCACCACAGGAGCACCTGGAGACCCTTCCCTTCCCTTTCTGCTGCAAAGTCATTCTCTGCTGTGGACATGTAGAACCCAGTGAAGCTGATTTGGGGTCCTCCCACAACAGGGTTTATGGGTATTTACCTTAGACTGACACCCAAATGTGTTGAATACCTGTTTAATATTTAGTACACAGGTACTTTATTTGCTCTCCTCATTTTGAATAAGACAACACAAACACCATATTTTTTTGTATGAGAGTTTGTAAGAACTTTCTAATTTATGAGTGATTTATATTCAACAGGATTCTAATACTTGTTGTTATACTGTGTCTTATACTGAGAATTTTGTGGTTTTCCTTCTTTGAAACATGCATGCCCTGAATATTTTTTGAATAGAGTAGAAAAAGCAGTTTTAATTGAAAAAGGCAGTATCAAGGGCCAAGGCATCCTCCTTGTCCTGATAATTATTGGTCCATAAACTGTGTATATAGAGAGATCTATTGAAGGGATTTATTACTCTGACAACTAAAAAGGAAAGCAACTTAGTTGCTCTCAGCTCATTATATTCTGCCAAATTGTTGCCTATCTCACAGATTCTGACAATAGTTACTGTGCCAAAAATGTCATAATTAAGAGAGAAAAATAAGTGTAAAGTCACTTTGTCATTTTCTTTAGGTCTTATGAACGATCTCTGAAATCAGAGATTTTAATGAACTTTCAGCTGAGATGGAATGTCTTACTCTGAAACCTATTTGCACCAACTTCACAAATATCCAAAACAAGCAAAAAATGACAACAAGCATATGAAATTGTGCACCAAATCCATCCAACTTAACTCTTGTCTGATTCTTCCACGTAGAGCCTCTCAATGAAATACAGATGCCAATTTCCAAGAGTTTATTCCATTAACACAACTTACCACACATATGCCTTCTTTTTCAATGAGGTAAATATATGAAAATCAGTACATATGCAGATCAGATTTTTCAGTGGGACAAACAAATAAGCTCATTGTGACTGCTTTAGGTGGGAGCTGTCTTTGTATTAAATACAGAGAATGGTTTTAGTGACCAGTGAAGTGAAAACATCATTATGATATTTTCTGTCTTTTACATCATAAATTTTTGCCCCTGTGACTATGTCTTGTAAAATGGTACCAATCTTTTAGCAGTAATAATGTAAAAAAATAGCATGAACTCATTTATGCTCAGAACAATCAGGGATACACAAAAAAGTGCTTCAGAAAATCATAAACACCTTTCTCACCTGTGCTTTGACACAAATGTATAAAAAAGTACTCCCAAACCCTATTATTATTTCTGTTTTAAAGATCCTAAAAGACCCTCTTTCTGCATCTCTATTTAGAATAAAGTCATCCCTCCAAGCACAATTATCTTCAAGGGTTGTTTTTTTTTTTTTGTGTTAGTGATATCAAGGCCTATATCAAATAAGTATTCCGAAGCTACCACTCAAAAATTTATATACCTTAGTTTATACTCAGAGATGTTGGGAATGTTCCTTACTTACCTTTTAGTCAAGGAGAAATTCCAGTACACTCTGCAGTGAATTAACAGTTAAACCTACCTGGCTCTTTCCACATAGGAATGAATTTTCTAACGATGGCAAGTGACTGAAACTGTGACTGCAGCAGAGCAGCGCAGGAGAGAAGAGATAATGCCCTATCAAATCACTTCCAGTGTTGGAGATTATAGGAACACCCAGGGCTGAAATTCCATTCAGCAGAAGTCGTCCAAGAAAAAAGGAAATAATGAGAGACTTCATCTTGGAGCAGTATGCTCCTCAGCAAGAAAAGACTGAAATTTATCTAACAGACTGCTGGTTATTTCCTGGGAGATGTTTGAATTGACTTTAGAGATAGCTGACTTGTTATTCCACTGGCAGGGGAGAACAGAGAAAACAAAATGAAACCAAGCTAGAGTGAGAGCTAAAGGAGAAGGAATGCTGTATTTAGGGGCTTTTTTCTTGTCTGCCTCAAAGCAATTGATTTTTACTTTTTCCCAGTCTTTGTATTTTATTAAAATAAACTTATTTTATTTCACTTAAAAGTTCTTCTAGTGCTGCCAGCCTCTCCATCACCAAACAGCCCAGAGCTGAAACAGGGCATGGACTGTCAGCTGTGGCAATCTGAATCTCAGGACTGAGTCTTCTGTAAGTGTCTTGGTCTGCACCCAATAGGAGGCAAGGATGTGATTCCTTGATCTGATGACAGAAGGGCCTGCACAAAGATGTGAGTGTACCCCCGGCGAGTGTAAAGTGGAGTACTTTTGAGACTGTTTGCAACAACTCTGTGTGCATCACCCCTACCTTAGCAGGAAAGGATATGAGCAAGAGAGTGGGAGTAAAAATACTTTCCAGAAAACTGGGAACTAAGAATAAAAGTAGAGGAGGTTGGATAATATTTATACAAACCACAGGAACAGTGCCAAGATGTAAATAATAAATATGAAATTATAATCACAGTTGATGGTCCTATGAACAGGGAAGGTAACATAAAGGCTTACACACCCACCAAAAAGTGAGTTAATTTTTACATTTGTTTCCAGAGAATGCTGGTTAATCTCACCAGGATTCTGGAAATGTAGCCTGGCTGGTGTCAGTGAACAGCTGATGTCACTGCAAGGAATCAGGGACCCATCTGCCAATGGCAGTGTGACTTAGTAGTGGCATCCATGAGGTGAGTTGGAATAAAGCTCTCTCACAGGGGATCATCACAAATTAGGATGATGGCAATGTTGAGTTAAAGATCCCTCATACACTGCCCTGAACCAGAAAGTGGTCACTGAGGGATTCCCTCCAGCCTCCTCAGGAGCTCAGTACTGACATGGGAGGGAGCTGCAGCAAACGTGCTGACTTGTGAAACAAACCCATCTGTGGCATCCTGCCCTGTCTGCTGGGGTTCCCTGATGGCTTTGGGTGCCTACTAAGTCCTTTTCGTCCCTACCAAAGTGACCTTACCCTACCATATGCCCACCTCCTCCTTTAATCTAAAATAAGGCTACTACTGATGTCCCCTGATGGTCTTTCTGCTCACAAACCCTTCTCCAGCTGTATGTACATGCAAGAGTGCAGACACGTGTGCATGGTATCCTGATTTTTGTGCTGATAGTAAACCTTCACTGACAATTCTGCAGTGCTGGCTCTGACCACCCATTACACCAAATCTCTATCCAAGCTGAACTGGGAGTAGTTTCTGGACAGTCTGGTTGCACACCTGTGGAAAGAGGGACTGTCAGTGTGACAGCTGCCTGCAAAGGGAGGCAGGAAAGTGAGCGATGGATCCTGAGTATGAGAATTCTTGAATTTACTTTAACATTTCTGTATGCAATTTAGGTTTTCATATGCTTTTTAGGGGGATGATGGTAAAATATCGTTGATTTGTTTTTTTTTTTTTCCCCCATCCAGAATTTTGCTACACCTTTGATTTTGGAAAGCATTGCAGTCCTCTCTTGATTAATATTTTTATTTGAACTACTATTTAAAGTAATTTAATATTTGAAATAGCATTCTGAAATACATTTGCCTATAATACACTGAAGTCAACTAAATAAATTATTTCAGAGTGTCATAAAAGGAGCAGGATTTCAGTTTAAAGAGAGATTATTTAGGGATTTTCTGTTATTATTTTGACACTCTTGCTCTGTCCCAGAAACCATTTAGCAAAAGCTCAAACAGCTACTTTATTAGTCTCTGCCTGTTACTGCATGGACATGTACTGAGCTATACTAGTATAATTCACAGAAATAACTGTTCAGGAAGAATGTTGATAACCTTGTTATTTCTGCTTCTATTCTTTTACTTGCTTTATGCTGCTTAATAATCCATGTCATGTTATTTTTCATTATTTATAAATGTGATAGAACAGGCAGCATATTCTGCATTATAGGGTCCAACTTTCACATGGAACAATAAGCTAGATGGGGGAAAAATAGATCATGCACATCTATAAAACTAGAAACTGCTGTAAAATGGAACTTCTTATGTTTAATTCTTGTGTCTCAGTTCTGTATTTAGCTGAAGGATACATTCATGCTATTCCATTTTCTTTCCTTGTATCATTAGTTATTTTTTAAGATTATCTCATTTCTGGTTATTTTTAGTTTCTTCCTTTCAGAGTGGTGTATCAAAGCAGGATGTCAAAGGTACTATTTCCTGAAGGATAATAGTGGCCACCTGGTTGCATTCACTAGCCAAACTACAATGACTGTCATGGCTCAAAGCAAAAGGAACCAATTAACATCAGTGATAATGTTGCTCTATTGGGTAAATACTCATAAAGTGAGAGTATACCTTTGAAAATTTGAAATTCAAAGCATGTATATGTTTTCTTTCCTAAAACTCTGAGAACAATGGACTATTAAATGCATGGTGTACCCACATCCATTGCCTATATGTTCATGTGTAGCTCACATGTTAAATATGAACATTTTTTAACTGATGAAAGTACCAAATTAGGTCATGCAGCTTGCTCACCTGAACTTCTTATATAAACTAAACTGAGAGGGAAATTAAGACCTTTTAAATGTATTTGTTTAAAAAACTGGTTTGAGATAAATGCTACTATCATTTTGCTTATATCAGAATCTACCAGTGCTAATCACTGTTAGGGAAGTTGCCTCTTTGTAAACACATCTGCGCAGTCTGAAACTTGTATTAGAGCTTTCTGCTTTCCTGTTCTCTGTACTATGGTTGAAATACAAGAGAAAAATCCTGACAGTGACAGCACTCACAAAGCCAAGAACTTATTAATTGCTCTTCTCCCACCTTTCAGAAAGAGCAACCTTTTGGAAGAAGTAGTAGAGAAACAGAAATATTCAATCAGTTTCTTACAAGTAATGTATTGAAAAACTATTGATTGAGCAAATTAGTAGCAAACAGGTAGTCAGTCATTGGCTTGCAGTGTTTGGTTTACGTGTCATTAGTACTGTTGTACCACTGTTTCAGGGGAATGCACAACAAAAATTGCAGTTCTGAACCCACCAGAATGTAGGGAGATGCAATTCCAGAGAGGAGGACTTTAAGGGCTTTCCAGCATCGTTTTCCAGCATGGCAGGGACATCCACAGTACATGGTACAGTTGCACAGTTTTGTCACTGAGACTGATGCTGGATCTTCTCTGCTCCAATGGGGAAGTTAATTACTTTTATCAAAATGAATCTAAACCTGCATTAATGTAAGGCTTAGGATGAAGGCTAAATAAAGTTTCAAATGGCCTCTTGTCTTAAACTCATCAGACTAGACAACTTAGCAACTGAAGTGATGATTCATTCTTATGAAAGCAAAAGCTGCTGTTCTCAACATTGCTGAGGCTGCAAGGTCCCTGTGGAGACCATCTAGTCAGCCCCCTCCTCTGAGGAGCCAGAGCAGGTCCCTTGGGGTGGGCTTTCAATATCTCCAAGGAGAAAGACTCCATAACCTCTCGGAGAAACATGCTCCATTGGTCGATCACCCTCACAGTTAACATTTCCTTATGTATAAATGTTTTTCTCTGTGTTTCAAAGTATTTTCTGCACTTCCTCCATGAGGTATTTATGAACACTTTTAAAATCCCTCCTAAGCCTTCTGTGTTCCTCATGTGTCATGTGCTCCAAGCCCTTAATTACTGAGTAGCTGCGAATAAGAATCACTCCAGTGTGTCCCTGTCTCTTGCACAGAGGAGCCCAGCACCAGGCCAGCATTCCAGATGTGTGTCACCAGGTTTGAGTGGAGGAGAAGCACCATCTCCCTCAACCTGCTGGTAACATTCTGTCTAATGGACTCCGGGAGACTGCTGGCCCTTCTCTCTGCTGGTTCACTTGGTGTCCCTGAGGAGCCCAGACACAAGACTTTACGTTCCCCTTTGCTGACATTTCTGAGATTCCTGTCTGCCCGCCCATTTCTCCACCTTGGCAAGGTTCCTGTGAAGGACAACACAACCTTCTGGTCCACCAAGCAGTTTTCTGCAAACATGCTGAGGGTGGATTCTGTCTCGTCACGCGGGTCGTTAACTGAGATGCTGAACAATGGTGGTCCCAGTGTCACTTTGTGACATACACACCAAGGACTTTGGTTTTCCTAGACCCAGTCCTGCATGGCTGGACCCTGTCTCTATATCCTTCCTGGGTCATTTGTCCCTGTTTCCACTTATTGTATGCTTTCTTTCCATGTCAGAAGCAACTTGTTCATCTCCACAGGCCTCCTGCCACCTTTGTTTGGCTTCTTGCAAGTGAGGATGGACCCTTCTTGAGCTTGGAAGCGGTGACCCTGGATAATCAACAAGCTGTAGTTATCAGTTTTTGGTGTCTAGTAGCCTGGTCTAAAGACTTTCCTAAAATTATCTTTGCATTATAGGTTTTAAACACTGAAGAAAGAAGAAGATTAGATTACTTTTATCTATCACTTAATTAATAGTGATTGGCACAATAATTCTCAGCAGTATTTCCCAGTTTTTGTTTTCATTAGAATTCTCACTTTATGGGGAAAAAATCTGGTAATTTTATTAAATTATAATTACCATCAATATCTGACATTTGAGATGTTTCTTTATACCAAATCTAAACCCTCAGGTTTTTAAAGGGATTAAATAGGTTAAGTGAACACTTTTATGCTTACCTTTGGCTTTAAAAGCTCTCAAAAAAGTCCTCATTTTTATATATTCCATGTGTTTATCATTCAATACTAAAGTAAATGTATTGAATTTAATGAAACGGAATTTTGTATTTTTCAATTATTTGTTCTCCAAAGCAAAAATCTTGGGATTGTGGATCAGTTTGTTATAAACAATGTTTTGAAAAGATTAGGCAAAGATTAACCTATTGCATTTTTTTTTGCCTTGTGACTGCCAAAGCATTACAGTTTCATTGTATTTTTCCTAAAAGAATGAAACTTATGAATGAGAAGAACAGTAAATGATGAATAACAGACCCATAAAATTGTTCATGAATGCTGCGGTTTTTTGCATGCAAAACTAAATATTCATACGTTGAACAGCAATTTCCTAAATATTCATATTGAACAAAAACTTCTCTGCATGAGTTTTTGCTAGCAATGAATATTAAGGAGCAGGAACCCGAACTCCAGAAACAGCTGTGCAGAGCTGAAACAAATGCTCACTTAACCCTATTTTTGAAGTAGCTGTACAGCTCAATTTATCAGGAATATTATACTCCTTACTTATCTCTTCATCAGGATGCACATATACACAGACAGAGCTCTTCTATTCCTTCACAGCTCTGCCAGCTACTGCCATAAATCAGTGTTTTAGCTCTTGCCCCACATCCTGGTGTTATACAGGACTTGAGGTCTCAGGAAAGCAAGCAGAGGGTAACTAATTTGATTTCCAAACTGCTAGATCAGAATTAGATGAAGCCTTTTATAACATCCAATGGCTTTCACTTGCTTGTCACAATCATTAAAGACAAAGTTCCGCAGTGCACTGTTACTGATTTACAGGATTGAAACATTTTGTCATTTTTGGGAAGTTTGAATTTGTGAAGTCAAACTCTCGGTGTCACAGAGTAAGGGATTAATGCTGTCAGGATTGGTGCATTACAACATTGATCCTCCAAGAGCTACATTTGATTTGGCTGAGTGACTTCAGCAATTTCACATGGAACATAACCTTACAAAAAGAATAAAAACAGCCAGTGAATGAATAAATGGACAGTCCAGGTAGTAAATTTGCAACAAACTGAAGGAGATAATCGAAAGGATAATTGCCACTTCTTACTAGTGAAATATCTGGTGGTCATGAATAAAGAAAAAAAATTTATAAAAGTCTTTTTTTTTTTTCTGAGTTTGAAAAAAGTATCCTAAGGCTTCTGCTTTAGCCATCTGTCATAGTTTAACCCCAGCCAGCAACCAAGTCCCACACAGACACTTGCTCACTCCCCACCAGTGGGACGGGGGAGAGAACTGGGGGAGGGTAAAAGTGAGAAAAGTTGTGGGTTGAGATAAAGACATTTTAGCAGGGAAACCAAAAACCTTGCTCAAAAGCAAAGTAAAACAAGGAATTCATTCATCACTTCCCATGAGCAGGCAGGTGTTCAGCCATTCCCAGGAGAGCAGAGCGCCGTCACATGTAATGGTTACTTGGGAAGACAAACACCCTCACTCTGAACACCTCCCACCCCTCGTGCACCCCCAGCCCCCTCGCTGTTGGGGTGGTGTGAGAGGCAGAAAAGGCTATGACTGTGCAAACACTGCTCAGCGAAAACGAGAACACCCCTGAGTTATCAACACTGTTTCCAAAACAAACCCAAAACACAGACCCACACCAGCCACGGTGAAGAAAGTTAACTCTACCCCAGGCAAACACAACACACCATTCAATAGACAGAGTTTAAAAAAAAGGTGAAAACTGACACAGGCAGTTGATATATGACTGAATGCATTTCTTATATGCTAATAGGATAGTCTAAGAAAAAAACAATATCCTAAATTACATATAGTTCCATTCTACAGGTAGTTTGATTTTAAGCAGCTTCAATGAATGTTAAAGATTGCTGTCACCAGTTTAGACTCTGCATGAAGTATGTTGTACATGTCTGTAATTTTCAAATGTTCAAATGCCCATTTTCCTACCAATTACTGCCATAGTAAAAGTCAGCAGCAGCAAAGTCATAAAGGAGACACTGTGAGAGACTGGAAAGTTAATGGTTAATGACTCTAAACAACTGGTCCTGTGCAGGGGTGGCAGGTGCTTTGCTGGGGCTGGTTTTGCACCCCTCTAGGGGGAGCAGGACAGTTTTTGGGTGTGTGCTGTTGAAATCTCTGATTCTCATAAGAGCACCCACTACCGTTGACTACAAGCTGGGTTTTGAGCCAGATAAGGTAGAAGGCCAATAAGGAGCAGATCCTGCAAGGTGCGACAGTGCTTTTTATCATGCCCAATGTCCTCTCTCACAGAGCTGGATAGGTTATGAAACTCTCCCCCACTCCAGGGAAGGCATTAGGTCATTCTCGTGTAGGTCTGAAGGTGTTTGTCCCTACTGATGGAGCGTAACTGGCTCAACTATGCTGATCTGAGACAGCTGCCTTCTGTTAGAAGGGCTCATAAACAACCAAAAAGCCATTAAGTAGCCCAGACTCATTTCTGGGACCTTCCACCAGAGGACTGCACCAGATCCACAGGGTTGCAGCAATTCCTCCACCAGGGGAGGTACCTGAGCATTCCCGTGTAAATCTGAGTCTTTATTAACCCACTGAACTTTGTGTTCTGTGTGTTTTCCCCCACCTTCAGAAGATCAAGACGGTGACCATCAGTTTGATCACTCAGACACTGACATTGCAATAATCAAGTCTCACTGCTGGATCCTTGGGCAATGATATCTTTCTATTCCATCTTTTCTTTCTTTTGTTTCTTTATACATTTTCTGAAGTGTTATTTTTATATTGACATGGTACTATGGGTAATAACTAAAATGGTTACATAATAATTTCTATTGGGAACAAATTGTTCTACAATAAACCCTGTATATATATATACACAAACACATATACATACATACATACATACATACACACATATATATATATATATATACATAATTTTTATAAACAGTGATTATTCAGTGTCATTTCACTCTAGTCCTCCCCAAGGGGTCTTCTAAAAAGAACCTGAGTTACCCGTTCAGGAGTGGGCTGTAACAGACACTTTCTAAGTAGAACTGAGAAGTGTTGTGGTGAGAAGGATCCTGATAGATCCCTACAGGAGGTTAATAGAGAAATGCAATTCCTGAGATCCAGTCTAGCTAATTTCCCTAAGCAGTCTCCTGATTTCATTATTTTTACAGGCAATTATCTCAGGTGCTTCTAGAAGAAAATATTCTTAAGATAGATATAAGTACTTTGATTAGAACAAAATAAAAATCCAAGCATAACTTTGACGCTAGCTGTAAGACTTCTGATAGATTTCAAGCATAAACCAAGAACTTTAAAATCTTCCTTAAATTAGAAGAAACCAAAAATTATCTTAATTCAGATCTTGAAGTGGTTAAAATCTTAAAAAAAACCCAGCAAACAAAGCAAAGAAAATAAAAAAGACTAATGCACCTATTTTTTTTTAAATCTACTTTGACATTGAAATTCTTCAAAATATGCATTGAATTATGAAATGTTTTCTACAACCATTTCCTTTTAAAAAATGTTTATTTAACTTATTTACTGAGAATGCTCAGGTTTTTTGCCTCTAGAAACTCTGTTTCATCCTGTAAATTTAATTCTATATATACAAATTTCTAATATATTTAAAACAATATAGAGAAAAGTAGGGAAAATATTAGAAATATACTTCAAAATGACAGAAAAGAATGAAAAGAGGGTTTATTCTACTATGTCTTCCCCTGTTATGAATACACTCTACTCTGTCTCTGCATTTTGTCAAAGTACTACTGAATGATGTAATCCATGTGTTTTTAATCACATTTCAACAGTACTACTTCAGCTTGTCTCCTATACATAAAGTGTGCAATTATTTCTTTTATATTTTTACTTGCAGCAGATTTTGTTAATATTATAAAGGTCCTTTATAGAAAGAAAGAACATTCACATTTCACAGTTCGAGTAGCTCTGAGAATTTCTTATGCTTTGCCAGATTATTCTTTCATGGTGCTGGATGGTTAATCCAATTTTTCAAATAACTATTTTAAAGTACGCAAAGGCAAAAATACATTTAAGAAAACCAAACTTATTACAATAGAAGAGGGCTTGTTCTGATTTTTTTTGTATTTTTAAAATGTTATAAGAATTGAGGTTTATGTCAGATTATTTTTAAGAAAATGCAGATCAAGCCTTCTAGAAACACATTGACACTAATAATTACGAAAGCAATTAAATATTTAATTTCCTATTTCACTTCTGAAAATGCCAAAGCTCTATTAAACCACTACAAATACAGATTTCATCATACTTTTAAACAGTATGCTCTCAACCATGGCTTGTTAACTCTGTGTTAATAAAAAAATCTAGACAAAATTTTTTCACCAAAATGTATCCATTATCTCCTTTATAGAAATCAATAGTTATACTTTCATTAAAGAAAATGTTTAAATGTTTTGTGCAAAATAAATAGGAAATACTCTGCCTTAGAAAGAAGTCAATATTTTTATTTAACTGAAACTGGATTTCAGCACAACTTATTAGACTTATGAAAGGGAAAGAAGCTTTGATCTTGCAAACTTCCTGTGGTATCTGGTCTAATCTGTGCTCTCCTTTATAAACAGCCTCATTAAAATACTGGCAGTTAGAGGATTTGAAAAAGATGTAAAACATACCCAAAACTGATAAGAGGAACGAATATCAACTAAACAGACAAATTGGCTGGGTTCGTTTTAAAGATTTTGCACATATGTTCTGACTTTATTAACTCCCTTTGTAATTCAATGTGAAGAGTCAACCATCAAAAAGAAAATTTAGTTTCTCCTTGCTTAGGTGGGGTTTGTATTAAATTAGTGTTAGCACAGAATAAAAAAGAGCTTTGTGCCAAGCCACAAGCTCCAAACAAAGCGATTGCTGGAAAATTCAAAAAGGCAGCACGAAATGCAAGTGAAGGTCTCAATCTGTTTAATCATGCCTAAGGGTTGCAAAGTCACCCTACAGACTGAATGATTGTTTACAAATAGACTTTGACAGGTAATTTCACTGAATACTCCACCCCCATTTTAACTTTATGGGTCCAATCCTACATCCAATGAAATCACCTGGCAGTTTGCAGTTGATTAGCATGGGAATGTGGTTCACTGGTTTCTGAGAGCAGGGGAAAGTAAGCGGATTTGGCAGCATTTCAAGATGTTGAACATCACTGACAAGCCATGGGGACATCAGTCCATGTTCTTGCTTGTTCAGATTCAGCTGACATGGAACACACAGTGTATTTGGGAGCACTCCTTCAGCCTCCCCACGTGTGAATTAAACTTCCAGACTGGAAAAAAAAAGAAAGAAAAAAAAAAGCCACAGGAAATGTGTTGGAGGTGTATCCATGTAGCAGCTTCAATAAAGCAATACAGGCAGGCAGGACGAAATGGACACTGAAAATATATCAGAGGATGGAAGCACATCCTCAGTCTTTCATTTCCCGGCATCTGGGCTGTATCATGTCTGCTTGCCTCTTCACTGATTTTCCAAGATGATTTGATGGACTTCTACTTTTCCAATTATATCCTGTTCCAGGCCAGTTGTACTGAAGTACACAGTGGTGGTGGGGAGGCATCGGTCTCTGCCGCAAGGGAAACTTTGGTGTTCAGCTCCAGACACACCGACCCTCACACTCCTGCAGCAGCATGTGGAACAGGATTTACATTTCCACGGATGTATTGTTGCTACTTGGTGTCTCCCCTTCAGCTGTGTAAAAGCTAAGGCAAAGGTTTTGGCCTTATGAGACTTTAACATAGAAAGTCTCTGAAAATGGGGGAAAAAAAAGAAAAAAGCAATCGAAAGAGGATAGAACTTTCCAAGAGGGAAAATAATATCCTGGATCTTAAAAATGTTAGTATTTTCTTTTAGGTCCTCTAATTAACATTGAAATTCTGCACTCGTACCCCAACTAAAATTCTATTGGACTCTATACTTAGCGGCTGTTAAATTACCTCTATAATTAATATACACAAAAAATGTGAATAAGATTAAAAATGTCAGCATTTGTTTGAAGTGGCAGAAAATTTAACATGCCTTTAAAATCACATTTCTATTCTGTTTTATTATAAAGCTATTTGTTTTATTAAAATAGATCTTGAGGCTCTGTTGAGACAGATATCCTGATTTCACAAGTTTTGACACTAGAGCTTGTCCAGAGATTGAAGAGCAAACACTGAATGACTTGTTTCTAAAGAATTTACAGTTTTCAAAGGAGTCAGTTGCCTTCTCTGTACTAAATATTTGGGAGGAATACTTTGGTTTATTTACTCAGTGTGCCTAATACCCAGTAATAATACCCCTGATGGCATGGTATCTGGATTATCCCAATCCCCTCAGTTGAATAAAGTAAGTTTTCAAATTTAATTTTTTCAAAGCATAAGAGAAAATACATTGTTTCAGAACTTCTCCTATTTGAATACCTTTTTGTGATGGCTTGCTGTAAAATAAATTTTACAACAGAATACACCACAATCTTTTGATTTCATGCAGTTCTTGCAACATAGAATAACAGGCACTAACGTTCATTAGGAAAAATATTTTTCATCCAGAGGGTGGTTGGCCACTGGAACAAGCTCTCCAGGGAAGTGATCACAGGACCAAGCCTGACAGAGTTCAAGATGTGTTTGGACAATGCTCTCAGGCACAGGGTGGGACTCTGAGGACGGGTGTTGGACTTTGATATTCCTTGTGGGTCCCTTCCACCTCAGGATAGCCTGATTCTGTGATTATTTACTGTAATCCAAATTACACAAATTAAAAAATCTAATTACTGCGGAACAAGTTAACAGAGGTAGAGGTGGCTTCGTGCCCCTATTGGAATTATCAGTATTGGCTGAAAAATTATAACTTTCTTTATATTCAAAGAAATTTTCTGCATAGTCTTATAAATTCCCTTCATTTATCGTTATTACTCATTAAAACATTAATTGCTGAAAACTTATCCCATACTTTCTGCCAAAACAAAAGCCCTGACTATGTATACAAAACCCAGTGGATATTGTATGAATGGATAATGACTCAGAGCCTAGGTTAGACAATAAGTTTCTTCTAGTGGGAAACAAATATTATGATCTTTTCACTCAGTCTCTAAAGCAACAGGGTAAAACAGAAGTATCACTGCCTTTCAATTCTGTAGGTAGCCTACAGCTCCAACTTTAACATTTAGGGATTTTATTCACTGCAGGTGACATTTTGATATCTAATTAAATTGTTCTTTAGAGAAAGAACATCATAAGGCTGGCTTCAAAAGACCATGAACCTTATTAGTTAAGTACTTGCTCTTTAAAAAGCGCATATTTTATGGCAGAAAAGTCTTGGGGGGTAAACTTTCGGTATAAATGAATTTCAGATATGATTTTTCCGAACTGCTCAAAAGGCTGCAGACAGTAGCTCATACACTGTATCCAGTTTGTTTTCAGAGTGTATTATATCAGAACAAACAGCCATCTTAGCAATGTCATTTTCCTGATTAAATATTATATCTATTTAATGATACTGTACACTATCTTCACCTCATTACATTTCAGTTTCATATTCCTTTTATTTTTGTAATGTAAGAGAATACCATTAAGTCTGTTTAAATAATCTATGAAATCCAGTGAAATGTTGATTTTCCATTTATTCACCCTGGAGAGTTCAGGCCACAGAAAACCTTTATTTGCTCAAAAACTCTCAAAAAGAAAAGTATTTAGTTCAAAGAGATATGAAAGATGAAGCACCAAGGGGAAGATTACAGTACTGTGTATAATTCATTGGCTTTCTACCTCTCACTAGCTTTTCTTAAATATGCAATCCAAATAAAGAGAGAATTGTACTATTTCTGCTATTTTCAGACAAAGTAATCACAAAAACACTCCTTAACTTTTCCAGAAGTAATTTTCATAAATTTTCAGATTTATCAGATATTTTAACAAAATCAGAACTCAGTATTCACTTTTTATATACTTTGAACTCACAAGTGTGTGCGCCCCCTTTTTTCAAGTCTATACACTTTTAATGTGAATGAATCATTTATTTCATCCAGAGTGTTTTATTTCACTACTCACCTGACATTTCTGTGGGACATACTATACTAGAGAAGGCATTTGCTACTAAAAAAAAAAAAAAAAAAAAAAAAAAAGAAAGAAAAGAAAAAAGAGAACTTTACCTTCTTATTTGCTGTCTTGTTTTTCCTATACTGAATCTAAACTGGTAAATACAGGTCAATATCTTCTATTTTAGATAAATACAAAATAACAAAAGAACACCAGTATAAATCTACATATATATTCAGATTCTTGATTTAAATGCAAATTTGGATCTAGGGTTTATTTTGTGGTATATGGCCAACACAAAGATGGCTCAAGATCAGGCTGGACAACTGAGCCACCTGATTTAGTTGAAGATGTCCCCCTTCACTGCAAGCGAGGTTGGACTATCTGACCTTTAAAGTTTCCTTCCTACCCAAACTGTTCTACTGTTTTATTTTACAAGACTTCTGACCTGTACTGAACAGAAAACATATATCAAATACCTAGTTTCTGGCAGATCCAGTAATAGATCAGAGCAATCTTCCTTCATTTTCTTATGTGATAATCCTAATGCACCGTATCTGCACAAATGTCTTCTTTATTCATTTTAATCCATAAATGTTACTTTGTGATATAATTATCTAGACAAATTCTCTGTTCTACCTTTTTGTGTTTGGCACTAACCTATTACTTAAACCATCCCACTTTCTTCTTCATGACTCCTCATTTTTCAGAATTCAATCTGTTTATTTAATTTAGCAAGATTGGGCTGATTGTAGATCCTATCTTCCAAAACAGCTGTTATCCTGCTTAGTCTGCAGATTAAAATGAAAATTCAAGCACTGCAGAATGAAGTTTAAGTTTCTGCTAGGACTTACTGTTTTAAATTTGTATTTTTTGCTTCCATTTTGTTTGGGGTCTCGGGTTTGGAGTGTTTCTATTTTCCTAAAATTCACCTGATTATCAAAATAAATTGAAATAAGTTACAACTAAAGAGAAAAGTGGTTTTTTTTTGTGTGTGAGATTCATTCTAATGAAGTGTAGCTCAGTTTATCTCAGAGTGAACAAAATTACTTTTCCTCTGTATTACTTACATGCTGTTCGTAAAAGATCTTAGAGCACAGGCAAATCACAGTGAGTTGTTGACTGGAAAAAAAAATGCTACTTTTCACAGAGACTGTATTTTTATTTATTCAGATTCATCGTAATCAGAAGGAAACTGACAGCAAAAAATTCTGCTTCTTCCTAATCCCCCAGGTCTACAAAGTTCACTGTCAGTAACTCCGCCCTAGTTTTGTCAGCTGAGTACACATTTTGGAGTGATTTTTGTCTATTTTTAAAATAGACACACAAGGTCAAAAGTCTAATCCCGTGGTCTGCAAGATATACTTTAAAAGAGTGCAAGCAAGAGAAAGGGTTTGCTACAGTAAGATGTGACTTCAGCCACCCTGAGGCTTAGACCTTTCCTGAGCAAAATGTGATATCCCTGTGTTTAAAAAGCTTCAGTGGGTTCTACATCCATGAATTTGTCTATTTAGTTTTTTTCAAGCTCAGCTGTAAATTTTTCATGTGCTGTAGCTGCAAGTTCTACGGTGATCAAAAAGGGCTGAAAAGTGGGAAATACACATCGAGGAGAAAATATGTAGGCTTAAAAGGAATGGCTAGGTTCATCATCCACAGGAGGCCACCAAGGGGATCAGAGGGAGGGAGCCCCTCTCCTGTAAGGAGAGGTTGAGAGATTTGGGATGGCTCAGCCTGGAAAAGAGAAGGCTTTGGGGTGACCTAATTGTGGCCTTCCAGTACCTGAAGGGAGCCCACAGGAAAGATGGAGAGAGACTATTTCCAAGGGCCTGGAGTGACAGGATGAAGGGGAATGGCTTCACACTGACAGAGTAGGGTTAGATGAGATATTGGGAAGAAATTCTTCCCTGTGACAGTAGTGAGGCATAGGAACAGGTCACCCAGAGAAGCTGTGGCTTCCCCATCCCTGAAAGTGTTCAAGGCCAGGTTGGATGGGGCTCTGAGCAGCCTGGGATAGTGGAAGGTGTCCCTGCCCACAGCAGGCCATTAATAGACCTCATTTCAGTAGTCTTCATCACATTTGGCTGGCAGTGTCAAAAGATTCTAATGCAATGCAGCCATTTACAGTCTAATTCTGCTATTGTATCTGGGACAGCGTGGGTTTGTATGCAAATCAGTATTATTTAATCAATATTAAAAAAAAAAGTGGAAGGTGCAGAAATACTGTCATAAAGTAACACTAGAACTTAAATGACAACAGACCTCAAATCTAAATGCTAGTGCCAAAATAGCAGTTTAATTTTATTTTGAGAAATATATATAACCTCTTATCCTCAAAAACCCCAACCATCAAAACAGTCTCAAAACAGCAATTAAAGAACTGCCTCATTCATCTTGTTTGAATCATTCTGCCTACTTAATTATATTTTGGAGGTCTTCCCTCTGAGTGCCATTTCTCTACACATTTTCTGTTATCTCCATCTGGAGTTTGTTTACCTAAACTTGCTGTATTTCTCCCAGGCTCCACTAAAATGGATTACTGATGCTCATTACAACACATGATATTTGCAGGTTTTACCTCCCTCTGTATGGAGGCAATAATGCAGAACCTTTCCTCAACTTTCTTTTCAATCTCTTCTTTCAGGTACAAAGAAAACCAGACACAAACCACTGCAAAAGAAGTATAAGAAGATATTGCAAAAACAATCTCCATTCATTCATTTTAAATTATTTTTTAATGACACATCTAAAAGTATATATAAAAATACATTTGTACCAACTGTTACTCTTAGACTTACTGCTTGAAGCAGCATAACTGGTATGAAGAAAATACATCATTATTTCTGTGTAACATTTCTACAGCAAGAACAAGTTTTTATTAGCTCAGAATTTAAGATGAGATCCCTTTTTTGTTGCTTGCACTTTCTTGATGTAATGGTCTCACAACAGTCTAAACAAATCCAAATAACAGCAGAAACTGATGAGAAAAATGGTCTAAAATCCCCTTGATAATTCTTTTTTTTTTTTTTTTTTTTTTTTTTTTAAAGTATTGATCTACTGAGTTAAAGCAGAGTTTACTCACTTGCTGTTAATTCTAACTGTGGAACTTTTCTGTAACACATTTTCCATTACTTTGAGATAATAAAGATATCATGTCTGTGTTTGGTCACCCTGTCCTTATGAGTAATGTGGGGATATAGGGAAAGGAAAAGGGAAGAAAAAGTGTGGGAAGAAGAAAGAAATAGGCAAAGACTTCTGAAGTCTATCTTTAAAAGCCTAAAACCCCTAATCTCCATTAGAAAATGTAGGAATGAGTAAAAAGCTGGGAGTACATATTGGTCAAAAAATTTGATTGAATGCCAGACCTTTCCCAATATTAACCAGATAATTTAATATCACTGCCTGAACTCTGCTATCTCCACAAACACACTGCTTTTTTACCCACACAGGAACATATAATGAAGAAAGGAAAGCCATTTTTCATGGGGTGTTAGATTCTGTTTTTCCTGAAATCTAATGCCCTATTCTATAATCACACTTTGTCTTTTTTTTTTTTTGTTTATTATTATTAATAAAGAATTACCATAAAATTATAAACATGTCATTTTTAGCTGCAAGTCCTCAGGAAAAAATAATACACCATTCTATTAGGATCTTACTATGTCCATGTGACACTCCACGATAAATTGCCCATAAATGGCACAATCAAGTCAGTAACAATGTGCTTTGACAATGTATGCATCAGCTCCCACAGCATACTGCACTTGGGTACCTACAGACGTATTAGCCTTCTTCCCTGAGGTGTAATTGTAAAATAAATAAGCAAGCAAATAAACAAGCATTATCATGTTTCAGGACGTATCACTAGTCAGAATGTGTGTGCTGGGTTGTTTGCCCTAAAAGTATGTCTGGCTGCAACTCTTTACATGGGAAATATGACTGTGTTCATTAAAAAGTGCTCTGGGCAGTTTCAGTTTTCATAGAAATTTTGCACCAGCTACATTCAAATGGCTGATTCTACCCTTTCCTCACAGTTTTCTCACCAGGTAAGTCACACTTCTCACTGCCCACAGGCCTTCTGAGTAATGTCTTTACCCATGAATGAAAACGATCCTGCTCCAGTGTAAAATACAGTGTGATTTGTCAATATGCAGATTTTTTTTTCTGTACATCAGGAACCCAAATCTTTAGCTTATGTGCACTATGGATCTTATTCCATCACTGCAAGAAGAGAACTCCACTTGCCTGAGGACTACAGAGCTAGAAGCATTCCAAGTCAAGGACATTTCACTGGAAAAGTCTTGACACTTACAGTGCTTTGCCTTTAACTCAGTAGGTTTTTCTGTATTTTAAGTGAAGAAAAGAAATTTCCAGGGACTCTGTTGTGTCATAGTCTATCAGAATGAAGGAATTTTTAAAGGCCAAAATCAGTGAAGCTTCTTAGAGTAATGAGTGCTCTCTGGAAGGTGGCACAAAATGGCCTTCAGCAAAGCAGAGTTACTCAGGAAATAATAGATTGAACTCCAAACTACCTGAACATCAAATGAGAAAATGCAGAGCAGTGCGACCTGCAAAATATGAATTTAAGATAAGTCCTAATATCTCAGAACCATGGGCTATATATTTAATCTCTTCAGCTGGCATTAGGGAATGCTATTTAGAACTACACAGAGCATGCAAAAACAATCATCTTCTGCTGTCTGTTCTCATTCTTCCTGGGCAGACATAATTGTGGGAGGGCTTCTGGTATGTTTCTGCTTAATCCCATTATTCATTTCTGGACCTGCTGTCCAGGAATTTATCTAATCCCTTGAACCTGCTAATTATGTCTCCCCCAACAATTTCTTGTGGCAGGAAGCGTCACAACTTTATTTTCTGTTGTGCAAACTATCTGTCTCAAATTAATCTCACTAGTTTTGCCTGATGCTTCTTAGCTTTTGTGCTGTGGCTGTCGAAAAGGAAATCCACACCCAGTTTACATGCTGTGTCACAACATCACAAGCTCCTAAAACTTGCCTGTTTAGAGATTCCACTGTGCCTGTCCTGGTCTGATCTTGCCAGGCTGAGCCAGCATTTCCCTTTACAGAAGCCATACAGTCACTTTGCCAGCAGACTGCATCTCCACGCACTCAGTTTTCTCAATTCCCATGACAGACTGTGCCATCCTACCTGTGCCAGGAGCCAGGCTGGTCTGAGGTTCCCAGGACTCTCTGGAGCTCAGAAGTGGCAAGATTTACCAAAGAGGCTCTTAAGCCTATAGAAATAAATCTATACTGTTTGCAAAAAAAATTGTAATTCCACAATCTAAACAAAGGTATCACTGTACATTTGAGAGGATTTGAGTGTAAACTCCGATGCATTCATTGAATAGGCACGAATAGAGCACGTGCTTAAAGGCACCAAGTATTGTCAGCTGAAGAACTTCCACTTTAGTTAACATTCCCTTGACACAGCAACCAAGCACCAAGCTCCAGCAGTAAATATAATGAGAGTTTTTACCTACAGCAGTGCCCCAAAGTAGCTTGCTATTTACTGCACCTCAAAATTCTTGTAGAAGAGTCATTCCAAGCAAATGTTGGAGTGTTTCTATGGAAAAGTGTGACAGGTGAGGTTGAGCCCTCTGGGAATTTGACATCACAGCAATTAGTTTACACAGGCTGCACACCACATTCCATTAATTCTTAATGATCTTGATTTTAATAAAATTTTTTAAAAGTGTTACGGGAAACAATACCAGTCCAGCTGAGATAAGAAACCTGATTGGAAATACCCTCTCTGAAAATGAGGGTGATTTTTTGCTCATGGTCTGTTAACTTGCATTCTGTCAGCAAATGATAACTTGACCTAAAATAGGTTTCTGTGAATCAAACACCAAAGGAAATATGGGAACTTAGAGAAAGTTTTTAAAGCAGGTTTTACATCATCAGAAAAAGTTAGTGTTTTAATCCATGACTACTGCCTGGTCTATTACTAATGAAAGATTTACTAAATTATCTTCATAAAGGTCAAAATGCTAATTAGGAAATTCTCTTCAATGATAGATCAGAGACGTGGAACAAATTATTAGATCAGCTTTTTGTAGAGTTCAATTATCCTTCTCTTCATCTTAAAAACATAATAAAATTCAAAATAAAAGCTGGGTTTTGTATATTAAATATTTCTTCTTTTTCAAATTAGATAGAAAATTATCTCAGAAGGCTTGAGTTTACATAAATTACATTTTAGTTACACCTGTGTACAATTTCACATGTACCATTAATATTTAAGTATTAGCAGCAATGCAATAATTGGATATAAAATAATTTTAGAGATATCCTTCAATTTAATAGGCGTATTAGTAATATGACCTATAAGCATTTAATTAAATTCACATATCTAAATTATAAAAATTAAAAAACAGCATTATTTGAAAAGCAAGCAAAAATATAAAGTAATTTAAATGACAGAATATAATTTCCCCCTTCAGACTTTTAGAAATGAAGAATCAGCCAAGAATTTATTGATATAATGATCCATTTATTTTCCTGAAAAAAACAATAATTAAAAAAACACTTGTAATGCCTCAGTAAACTGAAATACCAGCATTTCTCATTTGCCACATTACTTCAAGTGTAAGTTAGTCAAATACATTGAAGACATGTACTACTGCCCAAAACATAATCCTTTGAATTGCAAAACTGCAGAATACACATGGCAAACATCACAAACATCTTTGGCTTAATTGCCACACCATTTAATACAAACTTTTATTGTAACAGCATTTTTACTAAAATGGCAGGGAAGTAGAATTAAGTTTTTGTAGTGATATTTTCCATCTCACCTTCAGGATCAAAATGGAACTATTTATATTCACCAGAAAATTGCCACAAGCTATGAGGATGTTGCGCACTTTGATAATGTGCTCCTGATGACAGACAGTGTGAAAAAAACTTCCCAATAAGTTTTTATAATTAGTACAGGATTAAATTGTCAAGACATGTTTTTAAAAAAAAAAAAAAAAAGTACCCAAATCTTAAAGTCAAATTATGATGTAGCTTGGACTCTGCAATCATAAGCTCATCTATCATCAGCTGAGAATTTACTCAAGTTCTCATTTTTCATTTCTCCCAGGTATGATGAAGTGTCCAGCTATTAACTCGGCTGATAATGAAAGATAATTAATTCATGCTTCTTAATAATTGCAGGATACAGAGTCAAAAGACATATCCATATAGACTTCATAGGTTTCGTCTTTTATATAGATATAGAAAACATAAAAAATTTGTAACAATTGAACATATATTTGTTTTCCCTGACACCTGAGACAAACTAAAAATGTAAAAGCTTAATGAAACCCCATCATAATTATATTTATTAATTGAGTTATATTGGTTAATCTCTCATTTGGATTATTGGAAATTTAATGTGAGTATTTAGCAAATATATTCCTGACCTTGCTTTTGAATTATAGAATCATTTAGGTTGGAAAAGACCCTCAAGTTCATTGAGTCCAACCATTAACCCAGCACTAGCAAGGTCACCACAAAGCCATGTCACCAAGCACCATGTCTATAGGGCTTTTATCTCCAGGGCTACAGTAACTAAGGAATATTGGAGACAAATATTTCTACCTTATTCTGAAAGTACTGATTTATAATAACTTCTTGATAACATATGACTACTAAAGAAACATGATCCTTAATCAAGAAAAGATAATGGCCTAAAAGCCCACTCACAGAGGAAATATCTACACTCAGCAGCTAATATGGTAAGAATACATCTGGGTTTAGTCTGTTTTAGCATGTATAATGTATTTTATTTAATCTTTCTGTAAGTTGCAGCCCTGTTATTATTTCAGTTGTTCACAATAAGAAGTGGCACACTTACCCCATGCCCAGAATGAAGACAACACACAGCCTTGCTGCCTGGGAACAAAATCCCAGCATTGCTGTCACTTTGGCCCAGTTAATTGAAAAGAAAATGCTGTCAAGCTGTGATATATTGCATAAACTAAAGATAAGACTGTTTAATAGCCAAGGACTTCAGGGAAATGTGAAAAGTGCTAATAAATGTGCAAGGAATTGACTGCCACCAGCTGCATGTAGGGACTCATCAGGTACCTGCACCAGAAGTAAAAACATACCAGTGCTTAGTCTATTATATTAGCCCAGAAATGATTGCTGTGTAAACAGAGCTTTTCCATATTCTTCCTTTTATAGAGTAAAAGTTTCCCAAACTAAAGATAACTAAGAGGTTAATCCTATGGGATTTCTGCCTACAGAAAGGAGTAGGAGCCCTTCAAAAGGATTGCATGACAACTTCTTATTTAACCTCTGAATCTGTGTACAGAAAATAACATCAAACTTAACTCATTTCAAAAAGGTAACAGAACCTTTACATACCTTAAAATGTATAGAAGTAATTTAATAGATACTTTGTGTAGTCTGAGACATAAAACTCATGGCTAGACATAAACTCTCAAGCATTATATCATCAGCCCAGTGCAAAGGCAGTTTTATGAACAGAACATTGAGGAGAAGCATGTCACAGCTGTGCCAAACAAATGATCTCTGAGAAGATTTACAAATGCTGGAGCAGAAATGCAAAACATAAAAAACAAAGACAGGAAAACAGTCTAGATGAGACAGGTTGTATTAATTCCTCATGTTTGCTGTAGCTACTCATGTCTTTTCTAAGCCAAATGTGAGGTGCCTCCAGTGTAATAGAACTTCCTCTCAATAACTCACACTTCTATAACTTAAATCAATTCTCTCCCCACATTCTGTCAAAATGAATGTCTTGAGGCCTAGAAATTCAGTCTTTAATGACTAGTGCTGTCTGACATTGATAGCAAATATCTGCTCAGTGGATGGAAAACATCAATATGATTTCACTGGAACCAATCAAGGAAAGAACAGAGCCTAGTTTTGACAGTTCTGAAGCTTTTGAGACATCTATTGAAAAAGAAATCAGAGACCAAAGCCATCCACTGACTGTGCAGTATGACAGCGTATATCGTGATATCCTTTTTCAATGACCTCTTAATCTGTGTGCCCACGATTTCCTTCCCTTAGAAATCAAAACACCATGGAAAATACTGTACAGGTAAACATTAAATGTAGCTACCGGACACATCACTGTTACAGTTTTGGAGTCTGAGGAAAGCTTTGCAGACAACAAATAAAAAAAAAAGCTTGTTTGCTGGGCTGAGCTCAAAATTCAAGGATGGTACCAACTATGAAACAAGGCACTTAATTGGACTTAAAAAAAAAGCTTGAGAATTACAGAGGATCAGACAAAGAATCTTTCCAGTCCCACGTGTTTCCCCAGTAAAACCTGAGGATGCCAAGAGATGATCAAGAGTGGGCAGGGATACCTGATGTTTCTGTTTAAAAGTGTTCCTTACCTCCAACTAGTTTCATTTTAGCAAGTTCTCCCAGACCAAGAGCAGTCTTTTTCACCTAGCAAATCTTTGCAGATTACCCTTACATGTATTTGTCCAGTCTCACCTGCAATGTTCATCAACTTGAGCATCCATGTTCCACTACTGTGATGAGTTGCACCGACTTGTTCTCTGCTCTGAGGAGAACCACCTCCTGTGTGTTTTGTATCAAGTCTGACTGGCTTGTTTTGAGTCTCACTGCCTGCATGGAAGGGAATGGGAACAAGTAATTCCTATTTCCTAATGCCACTTAGGATTTTGTATGCTCTGTAATACCTAGTTCTCTCTTTTACTGTCATAGCCTGTTCTATCTTTCCTCATACAGAAGAACTCCTCTTTCTTTGTTCATGTGTCTTTGCCAGCTTTCACTGAACATTTTCCAGTGCAGTTATTCTCCTTTAGAGGTGAAGGATATGGAGAAGATATGGATAAACTAGGGATTCCACAGTGTATTGATAATGTTCTCTGTATTTCCTTTTATGAAGTCTTGGCAAATCATAATATTTGATTTTCTCTTTTGTCTGCTTCTGGGCATTGAGCTGAAATTTTCACAGAATTTTATTCCATAACATCAAGATCTTGCTTCAGAGTACTGCCAGACAGCTTAAAGCTTTTCACAGCATTCATATGTAAAATTAGGATTGGTCTTCCCCATGTGTATCAAATTTAAACACACTGAATTTCAGCTGCCGTTTATTGCCCAGCCACTTAGTATTATAAGGTGTCTTAACAATCACAGTCAGCACTTGCCTTTAGACTTTTCAATAACCTAACATCATCAGCAATTTCAGTCACTTAATGCTCACCTCTTTCTCTGATTATTAATGAATATGTTCCACCACAAACCCCCTTGGAGCCCCTCAGTTATGAGACAAGCCCTTTATTCCTACCCCTCTGTCTGTACATTAAAAATATTTAACAAATCAAGTGGGAAAAAAAGGAGGAATAGCAGAACAATAGCAATACATTTGGAAAGAAATGGTTAAATAAAACTAGAGAACATGACTTATGCTTCCATGGGAAGTATTAGCTCTGTTTCTGTGGGTCTGAAAAGATTTATATAAAGCCTCGAGTTCCTAGAGCTAACAAGACTCCTGAAATACATGTCAAATGGAAAGAAACTCCGTGTTGTTTCTGGAAAAATCAAAAATCTCAGATACAGTCAGCATTTATGAGTGCTGTAAAAGAATAAGGGTTTTCTGTATGAAGTCTGGTGCAGCTATTATACAGAAAATTTACAGCTCTTCTTATATCTACCTAATCTTAATGCCTCATAAACAAATGCCCTGGAGCAAAAGTAAATTAGTAGCTACCAAGGTTGCCTAAACAGAGCTGCTTGCAACTGATTGCATTAAATTAACTGTTTAATTGAATACATTTGCCTGATTGAGTAAAACGAGAATCGTGTCAATGTTTTTTCTAATTGTGTTAGTCTGCACCGTTGGTTCACTGCCCTTTCTTGAGCTGATAGTAATCACTAATTTTGTTGCTCATGAAGCTGTGATAACAAGCAGATGAATTGAATTTTACGTTGTCCACACAGATTGAGAAGTAAAATGGCCTCCTTCTGTCCCTTCAACCTCAAACTAGAAGTATCCTATTAAAAATTTGCATTTACCTGCAATATGTGTGGGCATAAGAATGATAAGGAAAGGCTACACAGGCTGCAGAGGAGCACATTTCACCCATTTTCAAGAGCTCAAAAAACACTCATACATCAGTGGAAGATATTTTCTCACACCTCTGACTATCTTTTTTTTTTTTTTTTTTTTTTAAATTTTATTTTATTTTATTTTATTTTAGATTTTCTTCACTTTCTCTTGGGATGAAATCAAGAGCTCAGAGCTCTTAAATACTTATGGAAAAAAGGTGGAGGGAGAAGGAAGGACGGTACTTCATGCAACTTATTCTGTTTTTGTCTGTCACAGTCCTGGTGAAACAGTAGAAGTCAAATTTTTCGTCCTCTCAGCAGGAACTAAGCTACATATATTCTCGTACCTTAAGCATCTCATAAGCAGTCAGTAAGTACTGAGTAGCTGACTAGTCTGCAGAGAGAAAAAATAGATTCTTTTTATCTCTCCCACTGGCAATAGTCCCACTCAGACAATTAATCAGTGAGCTTTGGTTTATTTCATTAGGTACATATTAATTAACACAAACATTTTTACTCCACAGTGCAGACACAAGAATAGCTGCATCATACACGTAATACCAAAGTTCGGTTCTTCCTGTGCTTATTTAATTAGCATACAGAGAAGCAACTTTGCTCCTTACCTGCAAGGACATCTCCCCTCTCCTGTCATCTTTTAAGAGAATCACTCACCTTGCTCTTTCATTTGTCCTAAGAAGGAATTGTCTCTAAAGTTCTGTTTGTAATAGTTGCATTTATGCTGAGAAAAAAAAAAATAAATCATAAGTTATAGGTAATGAAAATGCTTTTTGTGAGAAAATTTCAGGCCAATTCTCCTTCCTTCTAACCTGTGCCAAATAAAATTGACATTCAGGACAAGTTCACATATCTTTGTAGTGAAAACAAGATAATATCCATTTAGAAAATCGCTGGCATCATACCTTACCCACAAAGCCAGCTATAACAGTTACTTCACATAATTAAGTAATTCCTGTTTCTGAATCAAAACTCAGACAAGCCAGTTGACAATCAGACTGCAAATGTAGATACAAATAACGTTCAAAGACAGGTATCTTGTTCTCAACAGTTCATGTTTATTAACATGTGATTTATTTGTTTGTATTGCACTTTTTTGTTGTCGAAAAATGAATGTTTTTAATATATATGTTCCTCTGTTTGTAAAGTACAATTTCTGTAATATCTTTTCTACTCCTACTGATTAAGTTACCTCCCTCATTGGTGATGGAATTGATACACATTTATTATGCTGGGATTTTTCTGGCACTTAATGCTCCAAATAAATAAGCAAAGTCAATAACTCATGTCACTGCTTCAAAGGTACTGTTAAAAGTGAGCCAGCTTCCTGCCTTAATCCACAACATAGAACAAATGAAAAATGATTAAAATTATGCCCTGGGCAGTGCGGATGACTTGTTCATCATGTGACAATGAAATCCTGTTTAAAATTTGAGGGGTTTAATGAACTACATTAGCAATTCATCTGTAAGCTCTCCCCTGCATTATTTCTGCAGTTCTCCTTTCCCTTTGTGGCACAGCTCAGGACCTGACACAGGGAGACACAAGGTTTTCACATAGAGGGCAGGTTTTCTTGGTGAAACACTACCTTTTGCTTATTTATTTATTTTTTTGATTCTTGAAAGTCAGAATACTGTGCAAGAAAACTGACAGGTATTTATCACCCCATGCAAGGCCAGAAGGAAAAAAAAAAGCCAACCAAAAACCCAACAACCTACAAATATGACTACTTCCTTAATGTTTCGACTTTATCAGATTGCCCACATCTCAGCTTTTCTCCAGCTGATGACACAGAAAATGACTAATCTTTTTCTCACATGATTTTATATTTCATTTGGTTTTTAGATTGACAAACCTTCCTACTGAAATACTGACATATGACTTCTTTTTCTCCCTTTCAATCTAGTGATACGATTTTGAATAATTTTTTGCAGGGACCACGCACCACTCTTTTGCTTTAAGCTCAAGTACTGTATATCTTCTGGATATCAGAGGCATTTTAGTGTCTTGTGATAAGTGTAGAAAGACTAAGGCAAGCATAAGATGTTGAAAAAGTGCAGGAAAATCTTGTCTAGGCAAATATATCAAGTGTTCAGTGTAAGATAAAAAAGAGATAGCAAGGCCATTCAGACATCTGTATTAAACATGACATATTATTATCCTAGCTTAGATTTTTTTAAACTTATTTCCCACAAAACATTTTGAAAAATTTTTAAATTTCTGTTTCACTTGAAATCTATGTTTCTACACATAGCTATTCCAGGTATCAAAATGCAAGAAGGTTTTGAATTTTTACTGTGTAAAAAGAACAAATATACAATGAATTCCTGCAGAGAGATTCCAGAAAGTCATCTTAAACAGATGTAAGTACATATATGCATGTATATGTAAATTTTTTTATACCCTGGTTATCCACTTTGGCCTCAATTTCTCATCAATAATAGGGGACTCATATATAAGAGGTAAATGTTTTATTCTTCTTTTTGATTATTTATGCGAGTATGGAAATTCTAAAATAACCGAGAAGTTTCCTCTCTCAAAAATAATAATTTTTTTTTCTTTTTTTTTTTTCCTTCCCTCCCATGACTTTTCTGCTCCAGTGGTACCTCCTCAGCTGGAGGCTGTCAGCCCAGGGAATATTACCAGCTTGTCTGAGATGGTTTACATTCTGTTCAAAGCATGTCCAATTTTACATTGTTGGACAGAACTGGGATGAGAAGACAGGCCAAGACAACATGTCTGAGGGTCACACAGGAATTCCAATATCATATACAGACAAATATTAGCTGCTTCAAAGGCCAGAGCAACTGCTAATAAAGCTCAGCTACTGAAATCCTTCAGCAAGTACCTCATTCTGTGCATCTTTCTGTCAGTGCCAGCGAGCCTGAACAGAAATATTGATGCTCTGGCTTTGCAGGGAAAGCAGTACATTTTCTCAGTTACATCTCCACAGCATTTAAGACAAGGGACCATAATTTCTCTGTACAGTATTTTTTCCCCCACATCTTTCCATTGCATCATTTTATTGGATAGTCTTCAAAATAACAAATTCTATATCTTCTTTCCTGATAACCCCTGATTTTGCACCTTGCATTTATAATAGTGATGTTAACGTGACTGATAGCACTGAAAGGTCTCTGCAAATCACTTTGTTTTAAATTTTAATTTGTGGTAATAATTTTCAAAATGTCTAAAAGGTTTTGTAAAGCTCTGAGACCTTCCATAGAAAAATTTGTTTGTCAAATAAAATTGCTTTGAATGGTTGAAATGTCAAGGTGGAGGATTTGCTGAGCTATCTTTTGTTTTTTCCTCAGATAATCATTCAAATTTTGGAGGGAAGGTGTGAACATAAAGCAAAGGAAGAGAATCATGCCCCTCCAAGGTCAATGGTAGACTGTACCACTAAAGTACATACATTCCATCTTCAAATACAGATTTATAAGACTTATTATCATTTAAAAAAAACAAAAAAAACCCCCACAATTTTAAATTTTATTTAAAGTAAAAATATATCATATTATGATGAAAAGAAAGGGTAAAATTTAAATTTTGCCTTCTCTAATCTTTCCTTAATGACTTTAAGGGTGTCAAATCATCTCTATTTCAGTTACAATCCAGAGTAGCACACAAGAAAGATGGAGAGAGACTATTTACAAGGGCCTGGAGTGACAGGACAAGGGGGAATGGGTTGAAACTGAAAGAAGAAATATATAGATAAGATATTAGAAATTCTTTACTGTGAGGGTGGTGGGGCACTGGCACATGTTGTCCAGAGAAGCTGTGGCTGCCCCATCCCTGGCAGTGTTCCAGGCCAGGCTGGATGGGGCTTTGAGGAACCTGGTTTAGTGGAAGGCATCCCTGCCCATGGCCGGGGGTTGGAATGAGATGATCTTCAAGGTCCCTTCTAACGCAGGCCATTCTATGATTCTATGAAATATGGATCTTAGAAGAACTATCCTCTAAAATTCATATAAATTTACAATATTATAAAATAAATTTTAATTGTATTTCTGCAGATATTTTTGTTGCAGTCTATGTATATTTGTTCTTGAGCATCAGTTCTTATCACCCTAGTTTTTAAAAATAGAATTTTTAATATTGCAAAACATGTTGACTTTGTAATTACTGTAAAATTTTCCCTATTACAGTTACCCAGCTTTGCAGACTTTTACATCAGTTGTCATTACAACGTGGGAAACCTCACCGTGATTTTAATGATTTCCAGGCATGTTATCTATCGAAAGTGACCCACATAGTATACCAAAATATGGCTTATGTGGGATATTATTATATAGACATATATCTAAATAAATTTATTTTCTCATTTATTTCCTGAGCACTCCCTAAGAATGTCATTATGTTTTTCAGAGGGAAGTTATCCCAGGAGAAAATTCTGCGGAGGTATTGCTATTTTATAATAAACAAAACATACCTGTGTTTGTTTCATGGATTGGGAAGAAAAAAAAAAAAAAAAAGTAAGTAACATCTTTTTGTATTTGGTAAGCAAGTGACTTGACCAGTGACAAAATATCAGACTTACTACCAACCCTCACATAAAATAATACTTAATCCCTAATCAATGAGCTGTAAAATTGCTTGGCTGTTTCCAAAGTTATCTTAGTCTGCACTTGTCTCACTATCTTCCCCTTCTCTATTTTCCCCTCTGTAGTCACTTGTATCTCTGATTCACCAATCACTTTCTCAGAATTCTTCATTACCTCTTGCATTCACCTACTCATCATGCACATCATTTCTTGTTCTTCCAGGCTTCCCTTTCAGAAGAGCTTGTCCACAATCAGAAAATTTCTCCAGAAATACTTCAAAACACATGGAAGTTCTACTTCACACACGTACACTCATGCACACACATGTGCTTCCCTGCTCCAGACCCCTTCCACTCCCCCTAAGCAGTCTTTTCAAACACAAACCCACCTCTATTTGTCTACAAAGGGAAAACATAAAAAAAACTACTGTGGGTGAGTATGGCTTGAAAGGATTGTTGGCTTGCAAGAAATTTTAAAAGTTTGCTTTTTTCCTAATAGAGAGAAACATCTTCACTTTACTCAGCAGTTTCTCACAGTCACTTGTTCTGTAAGCCTCAACTACCTGAGGAAATGAACTATAAAAATACATGCAAAGAGCACTGTGAATGTCCTGTTACTACATGCTGTGAAATCAAGAAACACACAAGAAAGAGAAGTATCTTTTGCAATGAAATGGCTGGAAAAAAATGATGGGCTTCCAACATAGTTATGCCACCAATTTTTGTTAAATACATTAAAAATATAGTTAGTCAGAAAGATGTTATTCTTTTGAAAAGACATGTGTGTCCATCTCAGGCGAATCTCTGTTGTAGCATCAAAGCTAAATCTATCTCAGTGTTTAAGGTCACTCTATGCAGGGGTGATATTCCTCTTAAGATCTAAATCCAGATTAATCTTACATAGCAACTTAGCTGAATTTCAGTGTCTGAAAGCATTCATGGCTTTGATATGATCTTGTAATGGAGCTGGAATTTACTCACACATTGCAAATTCTTAGGTCTTTATTACTCATTAGTGCAGTTAAACTTGGGAATATATACAACATGGATTTTTTTTTTTCTCTTCTGGAGTAGAACAGGGCACAGAGAAAGAAAAATTTGTACTGAATCAGACAATTTTCAGAACTGTTGGTAAAGGGGAAAAAAATAGCAATACTTGCTTAAGCCTTGACCAATGTTGTGTCCTCTTTTGAATTAATATTCCTTACTTTTAAAGTAAATCACAATTTTTTATTGCTTGACAAGAGGTCCTTCCAAAAGCAAAAGGTGAGATGTTTAATTTCCATGTGCCAAAGTAATATATGGTCATTTTTTCTGTGAAAGTAACAGAATAGAGTATTTCAGAACAGAGGAATTCTATGTTTAAAAAACCACTCTCGCCCTACTCTTTATTCCAGCTAAAGCAATGCATTGGATCTGCTCCGATTTTGAGACTTTAAATAGTTTTAAACATCCTGCAACTCAAGTTGTTAGTTGTGTCGCTATTAGAAGAAAAGAACCTGAAAAATGACCAAAAAATCCCAACAACAGCAAACCAAATAAATAAACACCCTCTGATTCCTTACCTAAGTTTTCAATCCACTTATGAAGACTGACCTCAGGTTGAGGTTACCAGAGGTGAAGGGTACACTTTGGCTTTTGTGGTCTACCATTAACTCTGGTAATAACAAACTGAGCTTTGAAAAGAGGCTGTCAAATTTGTCAGATTTATAATGCTATTGTTTAGCTTCCAGGACTCTCTGGGTTTTAAAGCAGAAGTGCCTAAGGTGCCTTCAAAAATCAGGTTTGCAGGTTTTTTCATCAGGCAGACACATCACAAAGACTGTACAAGTCCTTTCTATTTTTTTTTTTTTAAAGCAGAATTTATAGCTCTTGAAATGGAGCTTCATGTCTCATTCTCTTACTAAAAAAAAAACTCAGCTATCTGCAAGGCAATCTGAAGCAAGCAGATCCTGCCTGTTTCCAAAACAGATTGAATTTAGCGTGTTGTGCCCCTCATTTCCCCTCTCTTCCAAATAAACTTGGAGATCTTTGCCATATTGCTGTATTACAGCCAGTCAGGATTCCAGCAGTGCTGGGGACACAATGTACTACCTTGTTTAAGATGAGCTGGAGGAAAATGAAACAAGTTTCTGAGCCCAAAGGTGATTTTCAGCTTTTCAGTTGAAATTTTTCCTACAAACATTTCCTTATGATATTTAGGGTCCTTAAATATCTGGAGCTTCTATGTTAAACAGAGATTTAAGGATATCCATGTCAGACAGCAGCTCTCAGACTGTTCTACGTTGCATTTATTTTTGTATCAAGGAAGTTTTAAATAGAGAAGAACAAGCAGGTTATCACATCCTATGTATTGAATCCTGTAAATGTACCAAATCCTGTTTGTTTGGGGTTTCATTCTTCCTTCTTTAAGTTTCACATTTTCATTTCATGTCCTACAATGTGTAGAAAGGTTTTTATGGTGACACAGTGCTTTCATATCTCTGGAAAATTCCATGTTTTCTTCAGAGCTGCCTGTGCACTTTCTGTTTCCTCGGTGGAATCAATCTCCCAAGACTTGTCCCTTCCTTGCCTTCCTCTCCTTCTTCCCACAGTACTTCAGACTAAAATAATGATACAATAAAAAATTACAAGATCAATAGCTTTCTGTAATAATCTCTCTAAGTAGTTTGGAGTTCGAAGTCTTTGGTTCAGTTGCTCTTCATGATAAAATCTATCCTTAGCTTTCCAAATTAATAGAAAGGCTGAATTGTTATGTACATGTATTATCTGTTATCTAATTAGGATTATCTAATTGTCCAGAGTGACCCAAATACCTCCCTTAATTCTATCTGGAAAAAATATTTATGGTAATTTATCATAATAATGCAAATCTATTGAAAATCTTAATTATAGATGAGTATCACTTCTTGCAATACATTGTGCAAGGATGGGTTGACAGATTACTGACAATTAAGATCTTCCTTATCAATTCACATTGCTCAGGCAAAGACCTCAATTTGAGGCTTACACCCTGGAGTAGGCTATTTGTCACATAAAAACTGATTATTATCTCAACATCAATCATTATCACATGCTTTATATTTGCTGATTTATTCAATCACAGTGCAGGATCCTAACCACTGAACTTCCCTTTAGGATTTTATTGTTAGGTAAAGTATTGAAATTATTTAATAACAACATCAATGTCTTGTTCTTTGTGTTTCTAAAAAGTAAGACATCACAGCAAAAATGTGTTACTTCCCACTGTAATAAAAGGAAACTTTATGAGCATTTGCTATAAGTCAGGCAGGAGTTCAGGTCATCATTTGTAGATTAAACCTGAAGGAGCTGTGGAAACAAATGTGTGCTGGTCCATACGTGTGACTGGAGGCACATAAAGGTTTTAGATGAGAACATTGAGAATTCCCATCTGCAATGGCACTTTATGCTGCTTTCTTCTGTTACTTTTATTCTTGTTTTATTTTCCAGCTCTAGTAAGTGAACCTGTGGGCTGCTCATGACAGTATAGTCAAGGTTCTTCTGAATACTCTTACTGGTCTTTTTAATTACATCAACTTCAAACACAGGCACTCATCCTAGACATGTTATTCATGTATCACTCAAGAAAGGCTTAAAATTATTGACACATAGGCAGAGCTGTTATTAGTGAAGAGTTCAGGAGAACCACTGCTGGGATCCACCAAGGTAACAACATTTCTAGCAGGCAGCAAGTTTGTTTTCTGACAGTCATCTGGTGCCAATGCTTTAGGACTGCTCTGAGACACTGCCAGACAAAAGAATTTAACGGGTTTACTCTGCTCTACTAAAAAGCCTGCAAACTATCTCAATATGCTGGAGGAAGGAAGTCAGAAAAGGTTCAGGATTAAAATAATCCTAGGCAGATGAATAAATTCATACACAGCTATTAAACCCACAAAGTTTCCTGAGGCAAGTCAGCAGGAAAAGAAAGCACATGCCACAGCAACCCATGGGATCATGCACAAAATGCTAAGCCTGTCATGTTCGTTCTTATAATTGTAACACCTCAGGTATGATATAGACTCATAAATATTGATATTTTAAAATCTAGGGTTTTTTTCCTAGTGTTAAATATATTGTCAAGACAGCTGTCAGTCACTAAGCCACTAGTCACAGTTATCCCAAGAGATAAAGCACAGATTCCTAAAAATACTCACCACCTTGAAGAAGCAAACAATTGGTTCAGATTGGCAGGTGTTCAAGAATTGCGGTGTGCAGGAACAAACTGCAAGATTTCACTCCAGTGAAAGGACAAAAATACAGTTAGGACCATAAAAGTGACAAGAAAAATAATGGAATGAAAACTAAAAAACACAATTGAATTTCATTGGTGTTCTTCCAAAACACACCACCTGACAAGTGCTTTCTGTTTCTTACCTGTGTCACATACTATTTGCAAAATTTAGTGAGGAAAAGGTAAAATGTACTATTAACATCCATATGTATGTATAACATCCATACATATAACATGCCCTATAAAATAATAGTAGTGTTCAAAATGTAAATATAACCTGTTCCCCTAAATTACACTTTATCAGCATTGTTTTCAATTTAAGCATGAATATCAAAAGATTCAGAACTCTTGAAATGAAACACAGAATCACGAATTATGTTAACTGGGAGTTCTATGTCTGTGAGTGTTCATGAGTGAATTATTGTCTCTCAATGAATGTTTCTCCCAATGATAAGCAAAGAAACTTCTTTATCAATTATAGAACATATATAGCAGCTGTCATCAGCTTCTACTTCCCTTCAAAATTTCTCTTAAAAGTGTTTTTTTTTCCTTACTGAGAAGGATATAGTGCTAGATCACTAACTGAACACGGGAAAAGATATATGAACATTGGAGGCACAAATGGACACATTACACTTTTAGAAAAAAACAAAGGGAGAAAGTTAAAAATCCCTTGTCAGTGACTGAAAAACTGCTTAATTGACAGATCAATAGTAAACATGTTCCTTTTGAATTTAGTAGTACACTGTTGTACTGGTTTTGACAGGAAAAGGTGATTTTCTCCATAGCAGCTGATATGGGGCTGTGTTTTGGACTGGTGATGGAAACTGTTGATAACACGGAGATGTTTTTGTTATCACTGAGCAGTGTTTGCACAGAGCCAAAGCCTTTTGTGCTTCTCACACTGTCTGTCCTACCAATGAGGGGACTGGGGGTGCACAAGGAGTTGGGAGGGGACACAGCTGGGACAGCTGATCACAACTGAACAAAGGGATGTTCCATAATATATGGCATCATGCTCAGAACATAATGCTGGGGAAAAAAGAAGGAAAGAGGGATGCTCAGAGTGATGTTAAACATTTGTCTTCCCAAGTTCCATGGAGCCCTTGTCTCCTGGGGATGGCTGAACAGCCAGGGAAAGCAGTGAATGAATTCCTTGTTTTACTAGTGTGCATGGTTTTTTCTTTTCCTATTAAACTGTCTTTATCCCCACCCATGAGTTTTCTTCTTTTCACCCTACATATCTCCTCCCCTGTGAGTGGCTATGTGGGGCTTAGCTGTTTTCTGCGATTAAACTATGACAACTGCCCTTTAAAGCAAGGGTACTAAAAATTCAGACTATATTTTAGTCAGTCTGACAATCTGAGAGCTGGAGAGTTTGATATAGTTAGCTGGTTTCTCTCTCTCTCTCTCTTTTTTTTTTTTTTAGTCATTTAGGAAAGCTTTCTCTAAAGCCCTGTAACCAGAAAAATGCGCAGATGAGAGACATGTTTAGAGGGCCAAGTGCTTACTATTTCAAGAACAGCTGGTGGAAAAGCAAAGTATAAAGAAAGGAAGAAAATGTCAATGTTGTGTGCTTTGCCAGTCCCTAATGCAGGCACATGAAGTATTTGGTCTGTCAAGTTCCTCTGGGACTACAATATTATTTTACAACTGAAAACTTGAGGAAATACTTGACCATAGTTTGTTTCTATTCCCTTGTGTCATCTCAGACAACGCAGGTATCAGATATAAAATAAATAGACATCTGTTTATTTATTAAATAAATAAACATCATATTTTGTGGTTATGGGAAAGGATAAACAATGAGGTAACGAGAAATTGGAATTCTGATTCCGTTTTTGATCAGTTTGAGTACTATTAAATGAAGCTTACATTGGAACTTACTGAGGTAAGACTTAAGTAAGGTGTAGCTAACAGTTATATTTCTAGAGGAAATCTTAAGGGCCCTATTGCTTTGGACAGATATTTGCTACAGCAAAACAGGAATTACACCTGTAAAGAGGAAATGGAATGGGATACAAAGTAAACTCTTTGGCTTAAATGACCCCTAAGAGATGGTAACTGTGCTGAGAAGAGCATGAACCAAATGAAGAACTAATAGATAAAAGTCCTGTTGTGATTGGTAAAAAGTTTCAAGGCTGTATATCAGCACAAGTTATCCTAAAAACTATGTAAGCGTATTGAGTTACTGTGCTTATATTGGTTACACAGACATAGAACACACACATACATTAAATCAACAAGAATGATATGCTGGGTACAAATTTCACTTCCGTAAGGATGAATAATCACAATAACACTCTAGAAGGAAGCTGGGATTGTTCTCCTTTGATGTCTTAAATATACAATAGGCAAACTACATCTCCCTGAAGAGTAAGTAAACATTGGTCAGCTTTTAATCTGTCAGCTAAATTAAATGAGGTGAAGTTTAATTGACTGTGATTTGACTTGAGTTTCTGTCAGAAACTAACCAGCTTTCCTATCACCTTCATCCTTCCCTCCTGTAGAAATGTTGATTTGGGACAATTCAAGCCTTTAAAAAAATTTTGTGTTTTATAAACACATTTCTATTTTTCCTTCTGTTTTTATTTTAATTAATTATTTAGTTCTCTTTTTTACTATTTTTTAAATTAAAAATCTAAATATTTTATTTTTAAAGTATTTAAAATTAAAAAAATTATCTTCGTAGTATCTGCAGCTATTTTCAGCTTCGAAAATGTATTTGGCTTCCTTGAATTCTACTTTCCATCAAAAGTTGCGGTCTGTGGAATAGGATCACAGGAGGTCAGAGAAAATTCAAGAGTCCCTGTGGTCTTATAAATGTTCTGATTCTAAGCACTCAAACTGAGAATTGGGTAGGAAACTTATGAATAAACACAGAGACCAAAGTACTTTGCAGCCTATCAAGGCTGACCCTCCATAGCTGATGAAAGGAGCTGTATATTAACATCATCACATTTGCTTAGAAGTGCACTTGTGGCGCTTTGATAAGAGCATGAGTGTTTCTAGTGAAAAACAGATTTAGAGGAGGAATATCCCAACAGAGACAGATGATCCAAGTTGTTTTAGACAGTGATGGTAAGTACCACAAGTTGTGCTGATGGGCTAGTGGTTTGCTCTTTTGGAATGCAAAAGTGGAAAAGGAAAACTATCAGAAATTATTCGAGCAACTGACAGAGGAAAAGAAGTCAATAGACAAGTCATTACGTGTCTTTCACTTAGACATTACACTTCTGAATTATCTCCTAGTAATTGAATCTGATAAAAAACATAAAGAGAGAGAGGTTAAACAAGCCCTGTCTGAAGCTGGGTAGAAATTATGAAGGTAAGAGGTGAAAAAGACTGAAAAACTTCTTGCAAGAAAACTGTAAGTAGATTGTAAACTCAGCTTTTATGCTGTGAAATTTTGCTCCAAATCTGGCTCCTAAAGGCAAGTGTATTGATACGCAATGTGTAAATGTTGAGCTTGTTTTATTCTTAGCATTCAGTGATTCATAATTTCATGAAACTAAGCAGTATTTTCATATCTAAAAAACTGGTCAAAATTCTACAATATTCGTGACTCTGCCCTCATTGTGGGGTTAGTTGCACCTGTGAATGATTTGGAATGAATGTGACTAACTTTCAATTTAATTACATTGAGTGGCAGCCCTTCTCACGTTTATTAGAGAATCATCAAAATAGGGTTTGGAGGTACTGCATGGAGGTTCGTGATCTCATCCTTTTCTCCCCTAACCTGAAGTTCTGGATATTTCAGCTATCTCACTATGATATATACCTGCATTCCTGTCACGCAGGAATGGGATGTGCTGTGAGTGATGGGAGTGCTACTGAGTGAGCTGAACGCCCTTATTTGTTCCAGCATGGAAAGAGCTTTACTTTAATTACATCTGAGGCAAATGTAGTCAGAGATTATGAATTTTATAGTCTGTCTTGAGAAAAATTGAATGGTTACATGCTGAAGAAATTTTTTTTCCTACTTGAAGGTCTGGTTTACATTCCTGTCTTTGCCCTATTTTTGGTATCAAGCTTCAGTTTTAGGTTTATGTAGTCAGACATTTTGTATTTTTGGTACCACACCAGTGAAAGAAAGGTAAAATTTGCTTTCTCATATTTTTTAATGTTAAAGCTCTGAGGAGCACTCCCCACACAAATGTTTATTTACTTACCTGAATTATAATTGTCACTGTAAACAGAAATGTTCACAAACAGTAACTACATTTTAGTCCTACTTAGTGGGGTATAAAATATGACACTCATTAATAGACAGGAGCAAAACAGAGAATGTTCATGTGTTTAAAGTGTGCAACAGGACATCTACTACTTCCCAAATGTCTAAATATCTAAATAATATTTGTTTCAATTCTGTCACAAACACTCAGAAAAGATCATAAACCCAATATGTGTTTATTATGTCTGATATATTTATTTACCATTGATGCACATTTGAAATTTATGAAGGTCATGTTTAACATAGTTTCCTTTTGGCGACAATGGCTACTGAATTTTCAGTTCAGGGTCCAGAAAAAACACACTGCTTCATCAGACAGGCACTTTCTTTCAGAGTTCTTACTTATGCTTGAAAGTAATTTCTAATCTGCTACACTAACACTCAAGAGATCATAAATTACTCTTCAAAATACCTTTAAAACAATCAATCAATATTTTAAAAAAATCTTGACACTTTGTTAACCACTAGCTACAATTCAACTAATCTTGAAGATCCCCAAAGACCAAGTTAAATAAAAAAGTAATTTCTTTTTCCTGAAAATGAAAATATATATTTTTTTAAATAAATATGTTAATAAGATTTTTTATGTCATTAGAGCTATTGCTGCTTATAACAGATCCAGATGACAGATTGGGTTTTCCAGCCACTTACTTTTTAAAAAGTATTATTATATTTATTAAGCTTCATTTTCTTAACTTCACCAAATTTCTTTTTTAAAATAAAAAAGACAGTTTGAGATACTACTGATAGGAAAAACATCTACCTGCCAGAGGAATAAAAATAAAATTTCTCAATCAATTTTATCAAAATACAAATATCAAGATATCAAAATAACTTACAGCCTGTTCTAGAACAACTTCTCCACTATAGCCATTTTGTCTAGACAGCATGAAAAGTGCATGACCATTAAAAACTTATTGAAGAAATCCACTAGATGAAAAAGAAATGACAGCAGGATTTGAGTAAGATATTAATAATTGTTTATTCCTTCTTTTTTTTCAGCTTTGTAATTCTATCTCATTGTTTCTTTACATTTTCACCTTTTTTTTGTCCCATTATCTTTGGCTTATTAACTCTTTAAACATCAATTAATAGATATTAAGAGCCAGAAGCATATACTGTAAGCTTCCCAGGGTTTTCTTTGTCCCATTGCATTACCAGAATTAATGTATTATCATTCATCCCTTCAAGACTTCATTTTCTCCTGCTTCTGTGTATGAGAAATGAGGCATTTGGGCTTATGATCATTGAAATGTCCCAAGCTGACAGCACAGAATCACTTAAAATAACTGGCTCTCTAACTCTCCTAACAGTGTCAGGTTATTATCATGATTCCAGGGATACTCATCACGGAAAAACTTTGGTACTTGGTATTAAGACATAAGCGTTTAGTCTTCCATTTAAGTCTCCTGTAATTACTGGGGATGCAGTATTACATATGAAAATCTGCATCCATATTTAATATTTTTGGAAGGGGTAAAAATGGTTACTTGAGCTGTGCTAGCTGAACCTTTTAAAGTAGACAGATTGCAGTTGTCATGTAAAGAATAAGAGGAACTAGAAAGAGACACTAGGGAACAGTTGGTGCAGGGATAAAAGGCTTTCACTAGTTAGTCACTGTTCAAAAACCTAGGAGGAAAACGTATGTGGAGCAAGTGGGCTGGGGGGGTGGGCGTGAAGTACAATACAAATAAAAATAAGGAATTCAGTTTGCAATTTCTGTTCTGGTTTTGCAGGAGTCACAATCAGAATTGTGGTTCACTTTTCTGTCTCTTTTATGCCACTACTGTTCAGGTGTTCAAAGATTAAAGCTCCCTTCTTTTGTGGAATTTAGGCCCCTCCCTTCTGTCTGCCCCACCCCACCAGCCTCCCATTAGAATCCTGATAGTACTACTATCTTTAAGACAGATGGACTTTAGGAAAAATCTTCTACCCATTTGAAGAATTTACACAGCTTTATGCCTTACACCTCTTAATTTCCTCTGCTTCTTATCTAACACTAAAACTGTTCCTTGCCTGTATTCCCAAGAGTTTCATGGGGATACATAACCTCGTTCTTCCCATTTAATTGCACATTAGGCCTTATTATCACTTACTATCATTGCTGTGGTGCCTCATATACTTTTACAAATTCGTATTAAATTAAGAAAATAGTATCTGTTAAGTCTGACTACCTTTCTCTTGTTCCATCCCAAAAAGACACATATTTGTCTTTATGTGTGTTTTCTTAATGGGGAATACTAAGGTTGATGAGAAAGAAAAGCTGACTTCACATTAAAACTGAGTTAAAACCTGATAACTCAGCCTCCCCCCGGCATTTAAGAAAGAGGACTGCTTCTGCAGGCTGGTTCTCTGTGAAACTGCTGCCTGCCTCGTACACAAATCCAGTCCCTGCCACATGCCTGCTGACAGCTTATTCTAAAACAGCAATTCAAAAATGATGATCAGCAAGAGGCAGCCTCTTAATTGCCATTAGAATGAGCGGAGCATTCTCCTCCCAAATGACTTGGAAAGAAATATTCGATGGCAATAAATACGAGAAAATGCACACCATTACACTGAATCATAATTGCACACACTGTCAGAGGGGGAAAGAGCAGGGTGCCCCTGGAAGGAAGGCAAGCTTGGATCCAATGGCAGCTGCGGTGGCAGTGCCCCCACAGCACCAGAGCCAGGCCAGCAGAGCCTGGAGGGGACTGCAATGGGTCCAGCAAGCATCAGGCAAAGGTAAAATAACAAGCTAAACCCAGCATCAAACCAGGAAGCACAAACACTTCAGCCACAGGGCAGAAAGCCCACCTAGAGCATAGCCAGGGCAGGGATATGAGGAGGGAAGGAGGGGTTGTTTCTCTGAGACAGCCACTGAAATCACCTGGCAGCATTTGAGCACTGAGTCCTTTCTCATGCAACGTGGAATTCAGCTGCAGAAAACGTTGTCACCAGACCTAATGGAGGCCAAGGGAATACGGATATTCAGAGCAGATTTAGGTGAATTCATGTATTTTAAGTCTACCAGTAGCTATTATCATTGTGACACGTGAATCACCTGAATTCCCAAATTGTTGATTGCTGAATAGCAATACTGGAGTGAAGATCCCTCTACTTTCTCAAAACATTTACTATTCACTGTTAGGAAAAGGATGCCTTGGTTTGGTCCTACATTTTCTAATGACAGTCTATGCATTCTTTCAACAGAAATACATTATGTCATAAACATAATGTCAAGGATATGAAAGACCTGATTACAAAATGAAAACATAGACAAGGAATATGGATCAACAATTAAGAAAGCAGAAGATGCAAAAAAGGAAACAGAAAAAATCAATTTTAAAACTGTCCATCAAATCCTCAAAAACTTTTAAAGAAACCTAGACAAGTAATCTTTGTGTGAGAGGATTAAGGAGGACTTATGCTAAAAATTGATGAGGATAAACTTAAAAGATGATGAGAGCATTTCCTGGATAGTCTGGAAAGAACAAAACCTAGGGTTAAACTTAAGTACGGCTAGAAAAGCCCAAAACTTCACTAATTAGCGGTGACCTTCCACTAAATAGGAAACAAAAAAAGTCTGCAGAAAACTGCCTGGCCAAGGCAAAATATCAGGCACAATCTGAGTGGAGAATCAAAAAGAAATGACCAACCATCTGCAATAATGCTTTGAAAACAAAACCATATCAACCTTAATTGTCACAGTGCCACAGAAGGAAGATGAGCCAAAATGTATTGAGCAGCTCAGCAGAACATTAATGTCACTTGCAGGAAATATTCATAGTAGATTGATACTACAGCAAAGGAAATCTCAGAGAAAAAAGCAGGTAAGAAAAGAAAGTACAGGTGTTAGAGAAAGGACATTACATACAGAACATGTTTTGAAGAGTCCTAGGAAGGTACATTGAAGTGCAAAATGCTAATCATTATCAACCTGTATGATTCTGAAAAATCTTGTTATTCCTGCAGAAAATGCACAGAGAACAGCTGGCTGTGGAATGTGAATGAAGTAAATCACTCTGGTGTGCTAACCTTGGCTAGGAGATAAATATCCACCCAGCCACTCACTCGCTTTACCCCTCACTGGAATGTGGGCAGAGGTAAAGTCAGGGAGATCTGGTAACCAAATACCATTGCAGACAAAGCAGGCTTGCCTTGTGGAAAAAGAACTTAATATATTGCCAATAAATATAAATATTCCGTTATGGATTTGGGTAGTGTGGAACTACCACCTCCTTGCAACCTGCATGTATATAGCAAGAAAGAAAGTCTGTGTTAAACCAGCATATTTTGTCCACTCTCAAGACAAAACCAACACATTATTTATTGATAGGAATAAAAAGCAAAATGGGCGACTATTCTTACCTGTTGACTTCATTGAGAGAACAAGACTTGAAGGGAAAAGTGTGTAAAGCTTTGGGACCAGGAGTTAGAACGGTAAAGATCTAGATACTGAAGGCTCAGAATAAACTTTCCTCCAGTTTCTGCACTTCTGGAAGGCACACAGGACCACTCTAAGTAGAATTATAGTTTTGATTATTGCAACCATTCCTTTTGTGATCGTTTTCAACAAATTTTCTGTAAATAAACACTAGGAATTTTGTTATCTACAGAACTGCATAATGATGGACAATAACCCTTTGGGGCTGGCAGAAAGGTCAAGAATCAGTGGAGTATCTATTATGAAAAAGTTACATAACATTTGGACCTCATAAATTCTTCAGACAAATCTGCGTGCTTTCTACAAAATGTCTATGAAGACCAAAAAATTGATAGAATAGGTAATAAAACTGGACACACAAAAGATGCAGGAACATATTCATTGCTAAATTTCTGTTATGGAAAAGACAGATAAAATGGTTTGGAAGCATCCAAAGAATAGAAGCATAAGTAGTCCTTACCACTCCAAATGCCATAACAGTGAACCATCACAGAGTGGTGAGGATTAGAAGGGAGTGTTGGGGATCAGCTGCACAACACTCTGCTCAAGAACAGCCACCTGGGGCCAACTTCCCAGACCATATCCAGATGTCTTTTGAATGTCTCCAAGCATGGAGAATCCACAACTCTGTGGTCAACCAGAAAGAAAGAAAGAAAGAAAGAAAGAAAGAAAGAAAGAAAGAAAGAAAGAAAGAAAGAAAGAAAGAAAGAAAGAAAGAAAGAAAGAAAGAAAGAAAGAAAGAAAGAAAGAAAGAAAGAAAGAAAGAAAGAAAGAAAGAAAGAAAGAAAGAAAGAAAGAAAGAAAGAAAGAAAGAAAGAAAGAAAGAAAGAAAGAAAGAAAGAAAGAAAGAAAGAAAGAAAGAAAGAAAGAAAGAAAGAAAGAAAGAAAAAGAAAGAAAGAAAGAAAGAAAATTAGGAGTCGGGATCAAATAGAAAGATAGCTTAAACATTTGAAGGATGAATTTATTTCTTTTAAAAACCTGTATTTGCTTTTTGTTTCATAGAATTCAAGAAAAAAAAAAGAAAATAGAGAATTACATTATTAAGGTTAAATTTTTAATAAAGTATTTAAAAACTTCATCATGTTATCATTAAAATGTTTGCATGTCTAGCTGTATGGAGAGAATACAAAACCTTGAATTTAGCTGTTACCCCTCCAACTACATTTCAGAAGCATGATAGAATCTCAGTGATTGTAAGACATTTTTACATAGTAAAAAATAATTATTTTAAAAAACTTGAAAGTACTTTTTGAGATTTAATATATTTTTAGATCAAATAGAAGAGGAAACAAAATCAACAGACTTCAAAGCTGAAGTTTCTAATCTTTTATTTTGAAAGCATTGTCACTGGATTGAAAGAACATCATAATTATAAGGTAAGTTTATAATTAAATGGGGAAAATGCTGAATGTATTTGTTGATATGAAAGAGAGCAAGATGCCGATAGCAAAGTGCAAAATGCATTTCCCTAAAACTTCTTCAGTTTCTTTTTGTCCCCTAGAAACACATGTTCTAGTTAACTTAAAGTTATTATTTCTCTACCTTTATGACATGCCTGTGGCACTGTGCAAGGTGATCAGGCAAATGCAGGTGCTCAGGGAAAGTTATGGATGCTTTAGATCTTCAGCTAATAGCATCAAACACAGCATTTTTATGTGTTCTATATTACATGATAGAGATCTTGTCACAAAGCTGAGGGGGAAATAATGGAATATTGGTGAAGAGGATTGTAAACACACTCAAATGACTTAGAGCCAGGGTGTCAAGAAGCACATAGATCATAGGAATTGTTGTTTGGCCTCGTGTGTAGAGCATCTCTGTTTGGGTAGCATGTGATAGACTTGGAGGCACCCCACAGAACATGCTTGAGATTTCCACCCTGCTGTGGGAAAGAACAAAGCACAGTGGTAAATCACAGTGGTAAATCCTGCGAGAATCTCTGACACACAGGTGAAAACAACAGGTTTGCTCACCCTCCAGCAGGGGCTGAGCTCTGTGGTGTCAGTGTGAGTGAACACACACTAGTGTGCCACTGCCCAGGTACTGCTTCAGGCATGCCCTGCTTAGCAAGGCAATGAAAATAAATTTATTCTTGGCATTTCATCAGTGCTTGTGCCTCCATCCTCTCTGTTCCTGCTCACACGCAGACATTTAGCTTTTATACAGAGTCACAGAATCAATGCATTTGGAATAGACCTCCAAGATCATCAAGTCCAACCTTTGACCGATCATCGCCTTTCAAATGGACCATGACACTGAGTGCCACATTCAGTCATTTCTCAAACTCCTCTAGGGATGGTGATTCCACCACCTCCCCGGGCAGCTTATTCCAGTTCTTCACAACCCTTTCCATGAAGAAATTCTGCCTGATGTCCAACCTGAATTTACCCTGGCACAACTTGAGGCCATTTCTTCTTGTCCTATTGTTTGTTGACAGGTAGAAGAGCCTGACCCCCACTGGGTTACAACCTCCTTTCAAGGAGTTATCGAGCTTGATAAAGTCCACCCTGAGCCTCCTTTTCTCCAGGATAAACAATGTCTGCTGCTCCTCATCAGACTTGTGCTCCAGACCCTTCCCCAGCTCCACTCTCCTCTGGACATGTTCCAGCACTGTCATTCCTGAAGTGAGGGGCCCAGAACTGGACACAGGATTTGAGGTATGGCTTCACTGGTACCAAGTACAGGGGGACAATCATTTCCCTAGTCAAACACCACCAGCCAATACCCCACACAAAGCTTTCTATTTATATTGGAAATTCCTATCTGCCTAGGATATTCTGAAATTTTATAGCCCTTATATAACCTGGAGTAGAATAAACACTAGGATCCCTACAGAAGTTAAATATTACTTTAATTACAGAGACATGTGGTTAGAATTTTTCTGTTCTTACATTAAGTGAACACTAATTTTGCTTAACCAAATAACCAGTTCCTTCTAACAATGAAGTAACCAGCTCCTTCATGCTTCATTAACTGAGTCCTCTTTACTAAATCATAGCTAGCCAGTAGAGAGTATTGCTGTTTTAAAAGGAAGGTATCAATGTCTCCTCAATTTATTTAAAATGCTTTAAAGTCTCAATGGATTAAATCATACTATGTGCTGAAAAAAGGCAGTAATTCTTTACATTAACATCAAATCAACACGGCAGATTCGTGTTCCAAAAAGATGATGAGAAACTTGCAAAGATTGCAGAAAAAGCTTAAATCTCTAAGGAGTTCAAAATTGAGTTGAGTGAAAGTAAATGGATTCACACCCATGGAATAAATTACATTAAATTCTATTGGCATATATGATTTGTGAAATCCTATCTTTTAGACATATGTGCATGCACACAAAGAAGCCATCAACTAATGCATGGATCACGAGCAAGAGAATGGCCTCTTGATGGCATGACTGCCCAGAAAACTGATCTGTTGCACAATGCAGCAAAAAGGTATATCTTTTCTGGACATAAAAGATGGGAAAGCTCATAGTAAACCTACCCTGCATTTGGCCAAGACCATCTTTATTTATGTAATAAGATAAATAAATGGTGTATTTGAATATTTATGTTCCTTGGGGCAAAGAAAACTTTTGTTTTGTTTGCGTGAAATTTATTTTCATAGAGTTTTCTCCAGCCAGAAGCCTTGTGGGCCCTGGTATGATTTAAAGACAATCTCCTGCAGTGTCCCAGCCACTTGCGACTTCAAAATGAGAAGCACCTCTGCTTTGTTATGCTGGTGCTCCTGCATGCAAAGTGAGCGCGTCAGAGCCATGAGTTTGCACAGAGAGATTCACCATGGCAGGGCCTTCTGCTTCCCTGCTCAGCAAGACCTCCAACTTCTGTTTGTCATGAGAGAGTGTTTGATGTTGCTTAAAGGATCACTGGCAAAGGTATCAGAAAAAAAAGGTTTGATATAAAAGTGAAATTCAATTGGCAAGATTCACTCTAGTACTTACTAGATAGTTAAAGCACACAGAGAAAAATCAGACTAAAATCTGAAATCAGTCATTCTAAACCTAAAATCATCACAAAAAGATCTACAGAGAGGCTGGAGTTGGAAATAGGATGGGAAAGGGCAAGTATAAAGAGGGATAAGGGGGACCCCCACATTGAGTCCCAAAGTTCAGGATGGATCCCCTTTCCAAACTTATCCCCAGACTTGACCAACAGCTTAGGCCTAAAGGTTTAAGTAGCACTTAAAATAAACAACAATTAGTTGCTACCCCAATTTAGGCAATTTAACAAATGTTTCTATATTATTCAATATAGGCACAACAGTAACTCAGAGGCCTATCTTTCTTATAACTTGCTTAAGAATCAAAGAGAGCAACACTCACAGTATATTTGTTGTAGCATACTCACACTTGCATGGACACAGACTTAAGGAGCATGTACAAGATACGTTCCTGTGAAAAATTCCCCTCTGGCTCAGTGAAGCACTCATGTCAGATGCCTTTGCATCTTCTCAATGGGCCAAGGGCTGAGACTCAGAGTGGGGTATCAGCCAAGACTCCATCATCAGCTTTGGCAGTGGTTTTCCAAGTGTAACAAACTTGAGAATTCACCAGCCCTTAAAGGTGTCCCATTCAGGTGGAGGTGATGCTCAGAGCCCTCTGCAGTCCAGGAGACCTCAAAGGGCCTCACTTTGGACTGCTGTTTATAGGGTGGCAAGAGAGTTGGCTTTAACCCTAGTTAATGATCTCTTCTGAGTTCACAGTGCTGGCTGAGGAGGCAATGGGAAGAGGATGCAGCACCAAACTGTTGCCGCCAAAGTGTGTGTGAGAGAGTTTGTCCCTCTCAGACAAACTCACGTTGCAGAGGGCAGAGTTCCAACAAAATATCTACAGGACCAGACTGGAGAAGGCTGCTGAAAGGTGAGTACCAGGAGTATGTGCTGCAAGTGAGTGTGAGGTGGGGACCTGGTCTGTGGGGAGAGTTCAAGACAAGAACAGGAAAATAGGGATACAGATTTGGATTTGGCTGAGCAGTTGGAGACAGACACACAGAGGAAATGAGCAACTGCTTTAAGAACAAATTCAGGGTCTTGAATCTGAATGTTTCCTGGTACCCTGTATTACTTAAGTCTGATTTGAGACTTGTAGAATGATTGGTATTGAAAGGGACCTTAAAGATCATCTAGTTTTAACCCCCTTTACATGGTCAGAGACACCTTCCATTAGACCAAGTTTCTTGACCAATTCAGAGACAGGGCATCCACAACTTCTCACGACTACCTGTTCCAGTACTGTACAAAGCTCACAGAAAACAGAGTGATTTTGGCTTTAAAAGATCTCTACACTTATCTGGTCCAAAAACTTGTTCAGAGCAAAAGCAACTTAGAGCAGGGACACCTTGATCATCAGCAAATGAAAGACATATTGAAGATAATGTCATTGTGCAGCAATACATGCCCTTTCATTGTGATTTGCCTCATAACACTGTTCTCTTATTCCTTCTATAATAACATTTGCCTTTTACCACTTTCTGTAAGACGAAAGGGATATGTTAAGAATCTTTAAATAAAGACAAATGTCTGAAAAAGTGTTACTAATAGTCCATCTCTTACATACTTATTGTGACAGAGTGCTTAGCAAGCAGTGAACATCTATATAAATTATGTAGCCCTACTAAGGATAATGTAGGAAGTTACTCTTTCCTCTTGGAAAAGTTAAAATTCAAAAAAAAAGAAATTCAAACCTACTGAGAAATAATGGCAAAGAAAACACCAAAAGCCATCACTTACAAAAGACAAGAAGAGCTCTAGACTGAGGATTTTTTTGGGTTAAAAATTTTGATAAGCTTCTTAAATGTATGTATACTCAGTTGATTTAATTAAAATACCACAAATCCCTTAAAAGTTTTGTTTGCTCTTCATAGATGTCTGCTAGGTGCTATTTATATACCATGTTAAAAATGAGGAGGTTGATTTTAAGCATGGAGCCCCAGATATATTTTCCAATTCAATACTCAAGAGACCTTCAAGAGAGCTAAAGGAACTGAAAGTTAAAGGTACTAGAAATAGTCAACATATACAACAACAATATGCTTGTCATTCTTTGTAAAGGAAGAGGTTTTGATTGAAATTCATGTTGGTGAAACTCTAAGCAAACTATAAGGAAAGAAGGATGTCTCTAAAAAATATCTTCCTGAGGTTTTTGAAAATATCATGAAAGGCAATAAGATTGTAGAAACTACAGTTTGCATTCACTGGAATAAATATACTTATAAGGTTCCTCATTTTTTCATGATTTCAGCTGTTATTTCCCAGAGCATCATAAACTCAGGAAATATAAAAAGTTCTCAAGGAACTCTTGACAGTCCAAAATGTCAAGAATTGAGCATTACCAGGAGGGCAGTACCCAACTACGTCACTTGTATCTATAGCCATCCTGAAAAATATCTAATTTCAGTTTGACCTTTATTCTGTTTTCTTTGCTGAAACAACTGCATTTGTTCAGGAAGGGCAGATCTATCTCGTGTATGCCTTATGAGGACAGATCTTTTTTTTTTTCTCTATTCACATACTACAAAGCCTCTTCAGGAATTAGAATGGCTTTGAGTCCTTTCATCAACAAATTAAAGTTTATAATACATTTTCCTGTCATGTGTTTCTGGAGTAAGAACTAAAAAGAGATTAAAAGCCATGGGTAATTAAGAATACCCTCATTTAGATAAACCTCCAACAAAATGTCTTCTTCTGATCTCACAATAGCACAAAGATGCGTAAGGCATAATGTTTGACTTCTCCATCGTTATTATTAGATATTTAAAGCTGTGTTTCAGACAATTAAAAGTTATGTTCTCAGTAGAGGACAAACAGGACACATCTGGAGTTCACAGTGAATGATCTGGACTTCGTCTATTAGCAAGCAACCCCACGGACAATGAAGATACCATATTTTATGTATTTTTTCAGACATGATTTCAAACCAAATCAAGAATAGCAGTCATGCACCTGTGATAAGATGCATTTCTATTAGAAGGTTAGGATAATGAGTTCTCATCATCTATGAAAAGTCCCATTATCTGGTGACTAAACAGCACATTACCAGTGAAATAAAAAATTACAAAAATGAACTCATCTTAATTTAGCCTGAAAAGGTTATTGTCAAGTGTATTTCCAGATGGGAATTCCTTTAAAAAAGTTTATAAAAGAAAACAAGTTCTTTTGTGAAATATTATAAGGATTTGTCTTAATAAACACTAAAAGTTTCAAATAAGGTGACAAAATAATTCATACCACTGAAAATCTCCATATACAAACTGGACATGAGAGGGATGATTGAAACTGGTTATGTTCCTAAGCAACATGTTAAATCTCATTATGTTAATGGAAAATATGATTTGTTCAATTTCACTGCTCTGTTACTTCACTGTTCCCAGAATACCATCCCTCCTTACAACAGGATTGCCATTGCAAGGAGTCAAGGAATAAAAACCAAGGCATTCCTTTGAGTAGGAAAAATACTCTGTTGTCTCCGTCCATTCTACAACCTCATTAATAAGGCTTATGTAGCAATAATTTCCTTCAGAGTCTAAAAAAAATGTAACTTTCTAATTTCTGGAATATTACAATTAGAACCAGAAAGCTACAATATCAGCGGACCTGGAAGGGGTAAACCTCTTTATCTGTATAACTGGAAATATTGTAACAATGACAGAAATACTGGGACAGTTAATATTCATTCTGAAAATCTTATTTTCACAAATCAAGCCACAGATGAATAAAATTGCATTGTGTTTACTACCTTGTATGCTGTTATTTCAAGCACATTTAATTGATAAACAGTGCTCGTCTTGATATGGGAACATTGCACTACAAAGAGTCACAGAATCACAGAACACAAAGTCATATCTGATGTGGGAGCTGTGGGAGGTCTTGTTCCATTCAAATTTCAACACTGGTATTTGGTTTCTGGCTTTCCTAATCCCAATCCTGCATGCTCAGACATTATTTTCCTTCAGGGTCTACATCTCTTGGATACAATTGAGAAATTTATGTGATTTATGTGTACATAGCAAATAAGAAAGTTCAAGTAACATTTTGCTTTGGCTGGTAATAGATTTGGTTTGGGGCTTTTTGTTGCTGTTGGTTGGTTGGGGTTTTGGGGGTCAAAAGCTGTTCTTACATATATAATATGTATGATCTTACATATATAATGACCAGTTGTTTATAAGGAACTGTATAAAACTTCCCAACAAGCCTTAAATGACAGTGGCACTGCTCATTATAAAAGTTGGATGGAAAGGGAGCATTCATTCTCTGTGAGACAGAGCAGTAGCAATTCACAGCTCTTCGTTAGATGTCAAAAACACTTACAAAACATATAACAGGACATTATGTTGCTTCTGGGAATTGCTCCCCACCAAGGCAAGATACCCAGAGACTTGAGCTTTGCTAAGACAGTTACTCGTTCATAGCCATTAGTGATAGTTTTGTCATGGGTAGGAGAACATGCAACACAGCAAACAGATAAAAATACATGAAGTGACATAGTTATTTCCCATAGCTCACTTTTGTTTCATAAGAATGAATTTGTGGAAAATTTCCTGCCAGAGTTAGCCTGTGAATTGGATTCACTCAGGAATGGCACAGTCTTTCTTCCTTATTGAGGACATGTTATATTCCAGCAAGGAGCTTTTAGAAGAGTTGGACAACATTACCTTTGATACAATTCCTTTCTTGTTTTGTCAATGGTAATTTTAGTCTGGTGAGACTTGTGACTTCACCCCTTCTTTTATATTCCTTGCTGTTGATTGTTGCCTGGAAACTCTCCAGTTTTCATAGGTTTATTAATTACACTCCTATTGACGTAACAGCTCAAAATTCAAATACATTGCTTTGTGCTTGAGACAAAAGAAAACTAAAATGATGCAGTATCAAAACCCTGTGGAAATTTTTACTTAACATAAAGGAAATTCATTAGTCATCAATTACGGAGATGAAATCTGGTGGTTCACACATGGGAAAACTCCATTCCTGAACAGCCATCCTCTGCAATGACAGCTTGTGGCCCTGCTCCTGTGTAAGCCATGATTCCCCAAACTCCCTCTAAGTCCACAAGTCATTAGGAGTGCAAAAGCCAACACTTCCAGCACCCCTGGAAGTGTATGTAACGGTCTTGTGGCCATCTCCCACTGCATAATGGGAGATTTTTATTTGCGAGAAAAGGACATGTTAGTCTAATCCATCTGGTAAGGCAAGAGTTCCTGCAGAGTTTTGAACTCAGGGGAGCCAAGAGAGGCTGTGTGAGAGAGAGGAAAGCCCTGGTCAGACAGCTGCTCCTGGCCTTGCTGCTGCTCTCAGCTCCGATGCAGCTGCTTCAAGCAGCGCTGTTGACCTGGGAGTCGCTGTTTCAAACAAGATGAAGTTACTCACTGCAGTACAAGACAGCCTGAAGTCAACGGGATCAGGAGTTACAGCCTCACAGGGAGCAGCATCTTTGTGCTAGGCAGCTGTTTCTGGCTCTCTCTGAGTTTCTGAAGCTGTCCAAGATGTATCTTTTTCTTAAAAAAATGTAGGGTAGTGTATCAATTCACAATTAAAATTTAAGCAGGTCTCATCTAAAGAATGAGGAATACAGGGTCCAGTCTGATCTCTCTCACAGAAAAAGGTCCATGTCATTAATAATATTATTACCATTAATAAATAAAAAGGACGATGTATCAGCAGTGTGTATCTAAGATCTTACCTCATATATTCCCATTTTCTCTAAATAAGAAATATAGACCAGGACTTTCTTATTATCATGTTTCTACTCAGCATTCATTTATGCTATATATGACATAATTAATATTTACTAATCACTATACATGTAATGGATATAGATGAAGTAACATACACTGAGCATGTTATGCTAATACTTCAAAATGTTTTTGGTCTTCAGGGCTTGCAGAGGAAAGTCACTGTGAACTACAGCTAGCTAACTGAAACACAGATTTTAAATGCATCTTAATTTCTACACACAGTTTAAAGTAAGATATGGCTGGATTTCTAGCATTCTAGATCTAAATATTCAGCAAATTGGTATTTTCCAATTATTCTGCCACATCTTCAGTTACTATTTAAAACCATTTTGAGCAGACAAAACAAAACAAGGCAGGTTCTGCTTGACTAACCCAATCTTTTTCTTTGACAAGGTGACCAGCTAAGTGGATGAGGGAAAAGCTGTGGATGTTGTCTGCCTGGGCTGTAGTAAAGCCCTTGACAGCATTTCCCACAGCATTCTCCTGGAGAAACTGGCTCTTCATGGCTTGGACAGGTGCACTCTTCTCCGGATAAAAAATCGGTCTGGATGGCTGGGCCCAGAGAGTGGTGATGAAGGGAGATAAATCCAGTTGGTGGCTGGTCATGAGTGAGGTTCCCCAGAGCTCAGTACTGGGGACAGCTCTGTTCAATATTTTTGTCGACAACCTGAATGAGGGGATCAAGGGCATCTCCAGTCAGTTGCAGATGACACCAAACTGGGCAGGAGTGCTGATCTGCTGGAGGGCAGGAAGGATCTGCAGAGGGATCTGGTCAGGTTGGATCCCTGGGCTGAGGCCAGCAGTCTGAGGTTCAACAAGGCCAAGTGCCAGGTCCTGCCCTTGGGCCCCCCCTGCACTAGGGGCAGAATGGCTGGAAAACTGCAGGGCAGGAAAAGTCCTGGGGACCCTGGTCAGCAGTGGCTGAACATGAGCCAGCTGTGCCCGGGTGGCCAAGAAGGCCAATGGCTCCTGGGCTTTATCAGCAATAGTGTGGCAGCAGGACCAGAGCAGTGATTGTCCCCATGTGCTGAGCACTGGTGAGGCCATAGCTCAGATCCTGTGTCCAGTTTTGGGCTCCTCACTGCAAGAAGCGAATTGAAGGGCTGGAGTGTGTCCAGAGAAGGGAACAGAGCTGGGGAAGGCTCTGGAGCACAAGTCTGGTGAGGAGCAGCTGAGGGAGCTGGGGGTGTTTTATCTGGAGAAAAGGAGGCTGAGGGGAGACCTTCTCTCTCTCTCTACAACTCCCTGACAGGAGGGTGTAGCTAGGTGGGGGTCGGGCTCTGCTCTCAAGGAACAAGCAGCTGTACAAGAGGAAATTACCTCAAGTTGCACCAGGGGAGGTTTAGATGGGGTATTACGGACAAATTCTTCTCTGAAACCATCATCAAATATTGGAATTAGGTGCCAGCGGAAATAGTAGAATCACCATCCTTGGAAGTATTCAAATATTGTCTAGGTGTGAAACTTGGGGACATGGTTTAGTGGTGGAAATGACAGTGCTTGGTGAATGGTTGGACTTGAGGACCTTAAAGTTCTTTTCCAAACTTAATAACTGTGATTCTATGCTCATTTAATACCTTGGTCTCCTGATATGTTTTAAACTGCTGGGAAATTATTAGTCAACATGTCTGATTTTTAAGATGATAAAACCAAATAAAGCATCATTATGGCTCTATCACAACTAGTGTTAAGGTACCAAAGATTAAGCAACTCTGTTTGGTTTTAGGACTAGTCTCGGTTGATTAGTCTTTTGACACCCTACATTAAAAATACATATATGTGCAAAGCTTTAAAGGAAATGTATGAGACACCCAGGGGAAAAATGTAGTGTTACTTTTTATACCTGAAGGTGCGCTGTTTTTACACCTTGCAAATTAGACATGGTCAGTCACATTCATTAACTGGGAAAGAAATTTATAGTTCCTCCAGATGTGAGAGCTTGTTCAGTGTACTGGTGAGAAAGCGGGCATTAATTATTCGATTGTTGTTGTGTTTTCATCACTTACTTTAACATATGGTGATTGCATGGAAAAAGTGAGTTGCTGAAAGTTGTTTTAGGGTTTTCTGTGTGCATGCCAATCAGCCCACTGCAGAAGAAAAAATTCCTGATTTCATTGGACATTATCTGACCTGTTTCCAGCCCTAGCCAGGATGTGGTACACTTGTACAGAATCAAATGCAGGGCAGACACTGCAGACAAAAAAGGGCTGTGCCTTCAGACTGGAAGTGTTTATAGAGCTGCATCTAGGTTTGAAAGGACAGCCTAGTTAACCACCCTCTCTTTTACTTGATAGAAGATTCTCTTGTAATTATTCAGGTGAAATTTCTTTCAGGTTAGACTATAAAGTGAGACCCTTATTAAAAGATTAAGGGAAAAGTTTACTTGTTTTAGAGCAACACATAATTATAAAATTTAACTTATCAAAATTACAGAAAAATGTTTGCTGAAAAGCTTGGGTCTTTTTTCCACAACATTTTTATTAACATTTCAGTTTAACCTCTTTCAAAAACCTATCTATAAACTAATGTATCCAGGGTGACTAATGAAATGCAAAGTTCATCATACCTTTTTAAGCAATATAAAAAGCCCTGTCTTTAAAAAAAGTGTTACATAAAAAATTACTTTTAAAAATAGTAGTATCATGAATCCTTTCCAAACTTAATTTATGCTTCCTTTAAAAAAAATATTATTGCAGAACCTTAAATACACCAGCAAATACTTTTTTTTTTTTTTCCCCTGACATAAAACTATGGCAAATAATAGTCAAGAGAATTATTGATGAAATGTGTTCACAAAACTGACAAAATAAGATAATAATGATAACATGTTTCCAAATCTCTGACACGTTCTTTTACAAGTTTGGAGTTTAAACTTTTTCTGAACATCAATATCACATAATCTCTGGAAAATTCATGCCCATTGTAAGGTTTAAGGGCCATATGAAGAGTTCTTGACTTATAGAACAGTTGCAAATAGAAGATTAACATTTTTTCAAGTTATCATTAATCTCATATATTTCAATGAACTCAAATGGTAACAATTCTCTTTTTTAAGGTTTTTTTTTGCTTTTAAGTTTCTCAATCATCATGGCTATTAGTACATAATAGTTAACCCATGAGAAGACCATTCTAGCAATCATCAATTGTCAAAATGCTATTTTTTTGAACAGTAACTCAATAGAAATACTGATTTAAAGGAGTAATTCAGATTTCACTAAGCTCCATCATAAAGTATTTTTAAAAGTCTATCCTCAACTTTTCCTCCCATTGTGAATGGTTCAAGGTTACTTTTAAAAAGCTGGAAATTACTTTAAGACTTTACAGGTTTTGTACTGCTTTTCGGTGAACGCATATCAAGGATTCTGCTACCAAAATCACACTAGTTTTACATTGGCATAAGTGTTAAGGGAAATCAGGGTTAAGCTGCATAGGGCTTTTTTTTTTTTTTAAAGTGATTGTGTTATATTTCAGTTTCTGATTGACAGTATTGAGAAAAAAGGAATAAGAAAGGACAGATTTTTTAAAGTAATTTGCATTATATGGAGAAAAATGCTGACTGCTTTTCTTGAGGAGAGGTGTGAGTGTTCAATACTAGTTTTTGAGGGAGGAGGGGTTAATCTTAGGAGAAGAGTTTCTTTTGTACAAAACTATCTTGTTACCTGATTGCACTATTCTTCTATGCTATCAAGTCTGAATTGCACTTTTTATAAGGCCATACCTTAATAAAAAAATAAAGCATATCCAAAGTCACAACCTGCAATTATGCTCTGAAATAATAATACCAACTCCTGATATCCTTTTTTCTCTATATAACAAAATAATTCATGATAGTACACTTGGAAAAGTTGCCATCTTGTCATGTCACACAAAAATAGTCATCCCTGAATACTGTGTGCAGATTGGAAAACTTTTTGCGACATTGATTGGGTTACTTGCAACCAATTTTGGGTTACATTGATCATTTGGTTTCCACTGTCATGAATAATAGTTTTAGCTGACTTTGAGGGTGATCCCCAGTTATGATGAACATAAAGGCCAAAGGCAGGTCTAGAAAATTTGTCTATTTGTATCAGATTAATTTTACCAAACTAGTTCTTATTCAACGTCACTGTTGCATTTCAGACTCTTTGCTAATCAAAATGAGAAGCCTTGTATGAGGTTAAACAGAGGACTACCTGACCAAAAGTGAGCAGCCAGGAGGAAAACTACCTTGTTGTGTTCCCGAGAAGAGCTGACCAAGCACTTTGTGAGATTTCTTCCTGCTGCCCAGGAAGGACTGTGTAATGCGGCTCCTGGAAAAGCCTTGTTTCTGCTGTCAATAGCACACAAACCACTGAGCCTTCAGCTGCTTGTGTGAGCACTGCTATCATCTAAAATGCAAAGAAGGAGGAAGAGGAAAGGCAGGAAGAAGAAGAATCAATTGCTTCCTTATTATTCTGGCATCCCTTATCACTCTTTCTCACTAAGCTGCATCCTCACATTTCAATGTACCAAGCTGATTCAGCATTCTTTCCTCTCCTACTGTTTAACAGGCAGATATTTTAACACTGTGCATTAACTACTTTCCCATTTTTTTAATTCTTACTCCAGAATTCTTCCTGACTTTTTGCCTTCTTGGTCCATCTGTTTCCCCCAGGATTTACCAGGTCTTTTCTACCTCTTCTGCCTGCCATCTATACCTCTACCTACTGTAGGCTGGCTTCCTCCTCATCTGTACCCCATTTGTATCTGCTTAAAACTTCTCTTTTATGATAGGACAGTGCTTACCATCTCACTAAGCCTGTGCACACATAGTACGTTTATCTTATCACCTTATGCAGACCAGCACCATCCAGAGAAGGTGGTGCTTCTTTTCCCCTTTTCCTTGCTAAGAAAAAAGACTTCTGCCTTTTCATGGGAACATCTTTCCCATCTCACATCATCTACATTGTCCCTCTTTTGGCTTTTCCTCACAGACTTTGTTTTCATCGAGAAGGGGAAAAGGGAGAAAATATACCAGCCAAGATCCACAGAAACTGAGAGAAAAGCAAAGCAAAACAAGCAAAATCATGCAAACATGTGTCCAGAGACTGCTACTGTGCCCTCAGCCTAACAGTATTCTCACTGCTTTATCTTCTGCGCTGGCAGAGCAGACCACATTGATTTGTATTACTGTCCATTTAATGTAATGGTCTACTTAATCCCATTGGTAGTGAAATCATTCCATATATTTATCATCATCCTTTCTTACTTTCCCTGCCCATTTTTTTTCCCAGTGAGTAGGTGTTCATGGTTTCACCCCAGCCAGCAGCCAAGCCCCAAACAGCTGCTCACTCACTCCACCACCAGCGGGACTGGGGAGAGAACTGGAAGGGTAGAAGCTGGAAAACTCATGGGTTGAGACAAAGACAGTTTAACAGGGAAAGCAAAAGCTGCCTGTGCAAGTAAAGCAAAGCAAGGAATTAATTTGCTGCTTCCCATGGGCAGGCAGGTGTTCAGCATCCCCAGGAGAGCAGGGCCCTATCATACATGATTGGTTACCTGGGGACAAATGTCATCACTCCAAACATGCAGCACTTTCCTCCTTCTTCCTCCAGTTTTCTATACTGAGCATGATGTCATGTGGTCTGCAATATCCCTTTGGTCAGTTGGGGTCACCTGTCCTGGCTGTGTCTCCTCCCAAACTCCCATGCACCCTCCCCAGTGTGACAGTATGAAAAGCAGAAAAGGCCTTGGCTCTGTGCAATCCCTGCTCAACAATAACAAAAACATCTCTGTATTGTCAACCCTGTGTTCAGCACAAATCCAAAACACAGCCCTACACCAGCCACTGGGAAGGAAATTAACTCTACCCCAGCCAAAATCAGCACAGGAGTGCAGTGCCATCAGCCTCAAAGATACAGGTGCAGCACAGATCTCAGGAGAGGCATTTTGCTGTTTATATTCTGTGCTCCATTATTTCCTGCCAACCTCCCGTGTTTATCTGATTTTTTTTTTCCTCTTACTAGTAGCTGAATATTGAGTTCTTGTTTTCATAGAAATTATCACCTCTGACTGAGATAATTTTCCTGACTGGTAATGGATAATTTGGAGCCTATTAAAGCAAACAGGGCAGTTTTGACCACAAGCATTAATTTGTGTTTACTGACACTAGATTTCATCTCCATCCTCTGCCTCATCCACTCAGCATCCTGCTGCATCTCCTCACTGCTGGGTTGGTGTTCTGCCCTGAATAACTGCAAACCATTTAGAAACTGTTGCCCTTTCTGGAGGGATCGTTCTAAACATATGAAAAGGCAAACAACACTTTTCCCAAGTGTGACCCAAAGATAAACATTTGAAGTTTCATTAGACTTCAAATTCAAACAGTCCTTTGGCAACTTAAATGTGAAGCTTTCTAAGCTTTGGACCTTGAGTGTTTCTGACAATATATGTACGAAAAAATCTATTGAGGGATATAGATAATAGTATATAATTTTAAACCTCTTTCTTGAGAAAAAACTGATTTATGAAAACTATGGTGTGGTGTTAGTAAAATGATAATATTCTTGTTGATGATTAACTAAGTCATACATCAGTCACTGGAGCTGCAGACTGAATTTCACTTGACTCAGAGATAGCAGTTACAAAGTGTTTTGTGAATTCATGACACATTTCCCTTTTAGCTTGTTAGCTTGCAACCCAGAAACTTCCCCAGTGTTTGTACATTAAAATATTGTATTAATGGTCAAATTAGCAGGAAGAAAGAAATTTAAGAATTATTCCTGAGTAACATGGAATGGATGCTATGACAGCAAAAGGATTAAGGGGCTTCCAGGTAATAAAACCTAGCCTTATATATTTGTTTTGTTGTCATGTAACATTCACTAGAATTGAAAATGCAATGCACCCTGAGAGTTGTACTGATGTATTTCCACCTTCATTGGATAATTATGGGCTCTGAGTGCCTTTCTTATTATATGAATGAACACCTGCATATTAAATACTTAACTTTAGAAAGTCCAAAAGATAATGTATATACACGAACATAATTTAGGCTTTGTCATAGCAGAACTTCTAATGATGCTTATTTAGTATCTGGTGCAGGAGACAGCAATAAAATATATGTACCACAATAAAACTCTTTTAAATTTTCTCTTGAAGCTTTCGTTGTTACCATATACAATATAAATATCTCTGTATTAGTCACCCAAACATTTCTCCAAGCCATCCCAGCTGCTAAGTTGATCTGCATGGCAGAAACCAAAGTATGAGTTCTGCAATAGAGACTTTTCAGGTATTTCTTGGTTTGTGAACATAAATTAGCTCCCCCACTCCCCTATCTGTACCATCTTTAATTCCAGTTTTAGCCATGAAAGGCAGAACAACACATTTTATCTTGTAGAAACAGTTTCTAGAGTATGAGGAATTGCATTAAAAATCTAGATAGAGAAGTTTGTAGGAGTATGGTGGAAGTAATAGGCAATCTTTCCAATATTTAGAAACCCCTTTTGAGAAAAATGAGCATGGACATTTTAGCCACTTAACAATCTAAAGTTTAGATTCACAGTAAGGTACTTCATTTTATACTGAGGTTTTTAGCTTTCCAGTTGCATCAGACTTTAAAGGTATTTAAACCCCAACGGTTTTTGGTGACTGTATCTTGAATCACCATTTATGAATCCATTTGCAATGGATTACTTATTTTATTTCTTGAACTGGCAGCTCCCTGCAGTGTGGGAACACATAAAAAGCACACAAAACTTCTTCAGCCCAGGACTACCAGGAAAAAATATTCAATATATGAATCACAACAGTGAAGTTTTATGTTGCACACTTATATTAAGACAACCTACTAAAATCACAGTGCTTGCATCAAAATAACTCTGAAAGGGCACCATGAAGCAGGAATGTGTGTCTGATCATATGTCTATAATATAGAAAGGCTTTAAAAGAGGCATTGACATGTTTAAAAGGGCACTTGCCCGCTTCTACTTCTTTTATCCTTGCTGTTGGGCTCTTATCATAGAATCACAGAATCATAGAATGGTTTGGGTTGGGAGGGACCTTAAAGATGCTCTAATTTCAACCCCCCTGGAATGGGCAGTTATAGTGTTGTTTTCTTTGTGCAAGTAAAAGCTTTAATCAGACAACTAGATAAGGATAAACTAGATCAGGAAATCAGTTTAAGTTGAATTTTAAGATTTGTTACTTTTTATAAGGTAAAATTCAATTCAAATCAATTCTGCCAATCCTTATCAGAGCCACAAGCAAAAGAAGTAGCATAAAAGAGAGAAAGGTGTAATTCTCTGTTGATGGTATTGATACACGAACAAAACCAGTCACCTACCACAGGAATAATCTCAGTGAAATCTCAAAATTTCAATCATGTTTTGCTTAAGCAAAACAGAAAAACATTACAGTGTCTTCCCAATGAACATGGCCTTAGGTTGTAGACACACCAACAATTGCTTTAAACAGCAAAGTTCTACCCTCTAAGGTCACTCAGCTAAAATTCAAGTGAAAGTTATTCTTAGAGTTTGTTGCTTTCAGAATTCAAAGAAACCTTGGTCCTTTCCCTTCCTATCCTTCCCTTCCAATCAGGAAGCTATGGCTGCTTTTAAATGGATGCATAGGGATAGATCCTAAACAGAGGTGAAAAATTCTAATTTAGGAAATAAGTCAGTAACATGTTATTGCAACATGATCAGAAAGAAATACATGAAAGACACAACATGAAAATTTGACATGAACAAACATCGGAAATTTGAAATTAATTTAGGATCAAGAAAGAACAATATGCAAATCTAAATAGCAAGGAAAATCCCAGAAGGTGACATATCCTGCTTAAGATATCATTGCATGAGGAATTTCGTAACAAAAATCAACACCATTTATATTATTTAAAAGGAAAAAAAAATAAAAGTGGGAGATATATTTGTATAGAGAGGCAGAGAATAAAAGAAATATATAACAAAGCAAACAACATACATCAGAGAGAAGTGCCAAATCATTTACTGGGATTATCCCAATTCATAACTAGAAAAAAAAAAACCCTGAAATGCAGTATGGGAAAATAAATGAAATTAAACCATTTCGCCATCACGAAACTAAATTTTAACTAGTTTTGTTTCATTTATGGGTGTGAGGTGGCTTCTTTCCTTCAGGTGCTTGAAAATACCTTATGCAGAATGGAATTTGAACATCAAAATATCACAATAAAATTAGCCATTTTTATTTTTTGAAATGTAGACAATTTGAAATATAAAATCTGTCTACATTTAGATTATTTCAACCCATGCCAGTGCAGTTGCTGAGTATATCTATATTTTTCATATAGGTCCATTCATGACAATGCTTACATTGGCTTCTCTTATAGACATTCCAAGAATTTGTGCGGATAAAGTCTCTAACCTTAAAGGGCTGTAACAGGAAGGGCTGAATGTCAAGCACTTCCCGCAATAACTTTTCCATTAAAAATGTTCTGCACTAAGCATGTTTTTTTGTCAGGGTAATCTGTATGGAAACTTTTCCAAACTAAACCAACACACACACTTTTAGTTGGAAGAAGCATTTAGAAATGCATGGTGAAATAGATCTTTCTGTTAGTATCATTTCCCAGTTTTTCTCGTTTGTTTGTTTGCTTACCTTTTTTTTTTTTTTTTTTTTTTTTTTTTTTTTTTTTTTTTTTTGGAAGGGGGGATTTTCTATAACTATTCCTTGATACAGATACATCCTTGGCAGATATTCAGGTCACTGGGAACTACATCCAGAGAAAACACATCTCCCCACCAGAAAAGCTCAAAGACTGACCAGAAAAGCTACCTTATTGATACTTTTGGATATACACAAGTTATTTATTATTTTAATTTGCAGTACTGTAAAGAAAAAGGTGAAAACAGAGATAAAAATGAGGAATGATTTTACCCTCATTTGTGGTGATCCCAAGAATAGTCATGGAAACAAAGTCTTTTTTTCAATGGGTGCTAATTGCAAATATATTTATGACATTTAAAGCAACAGCTTGCTACTTTTTATCAGACCAAAAAAGGAGATAAGAAATAAAGAAGTGTTTGCATATTAGGAACATGGGGCATAATTGTAATGAAATAACCTGATTTTTCTTTCAGTTACACAACCTAATTATTATACTGAAATATACCTTGCTGGAGGCAGGGAATGATGTGACTTCTTCCAGAAAATATTGTTCAATGTTCTAATAGTTAAGGATCAGCTTCAACTTCACAACATTTTTTATATACCTTTTACATGACTTTTTCTAGGTTTTGCTGTTAGAGTTCTAGATTATAATCTTGATTACTTCACTGCTTCAGAAAATATACAATAGCTTACTTTTGGGGGTAACTTTGAGTGATTTTAAACTAAACCCTCACACTGGACTAATAGCACCATCACTGGGATGTCACTGATTCAGGGGGGAACAACCAAGGGGATGAAAATCTTAAACTCCAATTTTCTTTACACCTACAGGGGAAGAGAGACGTCCAATCAAAGCAAATGCTGAAAGACTGCACATTGAAGCACCTCATCCTAAACCCTTAATCTCTGCATTAGTTTCATTATGACCAATTGCACGGGCATAAACAGGTTTTTGTCTCATTTTGCTACCAAAATGTCTTTCCCTCGGCACTAGCAGATACATTTCTTATGTTGTTTGCCTGTTTTTTCAGAAGAAATTTTCAGCTGGGTAATTGTTGACAGTCCAAATATTCATAATGAAGTAATTTTTTAATATATGGGTATGAACCCACAGTGATCTTAGCAAAAATAGGGAGAGGTCACTGTCAAGGCCATACTACTCCACTTAATAGATATTACTCAAATACAAACAAAAGATAATCACCAAGATCAAACCTATGTGAAAAGGAGATCCTTCAGCAGGATTTGAAATTAACAGAACCCCTGAGCACAGAATCACATAAAGGTTTGGGTTGGAAGGGACCTTAAAGTTCATTTAGTTCCAATTCCCCAGCTGTGGGCAGGGACAACTTCCACTATATCAGGTTGCTCAGAGCTCCATTCAACCTGGCCTTGAAGACTTCCAGGGATGGGGCAGCCAAAGCTTCTCAGGGTACCACAATCCAATATCTCATCATCCTCACTGTAAAGCATTTCTTCCTAACATCTAATCTAAATCTACTCTCATTTCATTTAAAGCCATTCCCTCTTGTCTGGTCACTATACATCATTGTCAAAAGTCACCTTTCAGCTTCATTTCAAAGCCTCCTTTAGGTACTGGGAGGCATTTTAGGGCATCCTCTTCTCCAGGCTGAACAATCCCAACTCTCTCAGCCTTTCCTCCTAGCAGAGCTGCTCCATCCCTCTGATCCCCTCGGTGCCTCCTCTGGCCTGGCTCCAGCAGGTCCCTGTCCTTGCTGTGCTGGGAGCCCAGAGCTGCTGCAGCACTGCAGGTGGGGTCTCAGCAGAGCAGAGGGGGAGAATCGCCTCCCTCAACCTGCTGGTCAGAAGAAGACCAGAAGAAGAAGGGAAAAAATACCCCCAAAACCAACCGACCAAAAAAAAATCCCCACCAAAACAAAGGAACAAACAAAAACCTCCAGACATTACCACTGAAAAAAACCCCTTTGGATGACTGATCCTTTCATAGACACAGGAAAGGAAATTAAAAATACTATGCTTTCTAAGTGGACTGCTCAAGGAACAAACAGCAAGTAGCAATCATGCTGAAGGAAAATTTAGAAAAGCTTCATTTCCAAGTCAGTGAGAGTGAAAAGGGTAAAATGGATGTAAAGGGATGCCTTGGCTTCTTAGGGTATTTCTTCAGCCAGCTGAAACGCACTGTTACCAGGCCTTGGAAAGTTATAAAATTCTTATTTTTCCTGCTTTAAGCACTGTGTGTCATTAAAAAGACAAGAAAACAAGGTGGCAGGCAGCCTCACAGAAAGCATGTGAGGAGACAATGCAAGATTGCATGGCACCCAGAGGTCCAATGAAGGCAGGCTGGCTGTGGAACAGCAGGCAGGCTCTTTTAGGGTTCAGTGTGCGTGAGCTGGAGCTGAAAAGAGCACTGCAGCAAATGCGGTCTGTAAGAATGAAAACTGTTTTAAGAAGAAGGAATAAGAATGCATTAAAATAGAAACTGATGTGTTGCAGGATGAAAAAGAAGATGGAACAGCTTGGAAAATATACTGCAAAAGGGAATATTATTCTGATAGAAAGGATTAGTATTTGAAAAAAATATGTATTCTTATCTCAAGGCCAGACATCTTATTTCACATCCACAGTGCAAACCAATTGCAGTATTTATATTAGAAATGTTGCCTTCCTTTCTACAGGAAAAAAAGTATTGCTGGACATCAATGACATTGTTTATTAACTCTAATAAAATTACAAATGGCAAAAATGTGTTTCCTATCTGTGAGCTTGTGAAGGCAAAAAATGGCTGTCTAATTTAATGCTCTGTAGCACCCATAATGGTTCTTCATCAAGAAATAAAAATGTCCTCATCTTTAAAAAACTGCAGTAAGGAATGTTCTTTTGTTTCAGTGTTAATGAGAAAAAAGTAAAACTTGTGAGTATGAAAGAGTGACTCAGAGCAAAATTGTGGCTGTAGGTGGGAGTTTCGCTAGTCATCAGTTCTTGCTTACAGTGATAATTTTACAAATCCTCAGCCCAGCTTTTACCAGCAAAGCTGCAACAGCATCCTGTTCCTCACAGAATCATGGAATGGCCAGAGTTGGAAGGGACCTTAAAGATAATCTTCTTCCAGCCCCCTGCCATGGGCAGGGACACCTTCCACCAGACCAGGCTGCTCAGAGCCTCATCCAACCTGGCCTTGAGCACCTCCAGAGATGGGGCATCCACAGCTTCTCTGGGTAACCTGTGCCAGTGCCTCACCACACCCATACTAATGAATTTCACCCTAATATCTAATCTAAACCCTCCCTCTTTCAGCCTAAAGCCATTCTCCCTTGTCGATTCATGCTGTTACACACAACAGTCCTGTCTCAAGCATAACTTTGTAATGCCAGAATTGTCACACAACAGTTTTGACTACAAGGTCACATCCAATGCACTAGGCTTTTCATGCCTTGGCTTTAAGCACAGATGCTTTAAAAGCTTTTCTGTATCATTACTTTAATAAGAGGACTCTCAAAATTTGTTAATAAGTACAGAATACAACAGAAAGTTTCCAACTAATGCATGCAAGCTTGAAGATTTTGGTCTCTGAGAACTAATAAATACTTGCAGAGTGTGAAACATTGTCAAAGTGTAGTTGCATCGAAGGAAAACTGTACCTTTTGAAGTGGTGCGACACGTCTGCACACTCTCCCCATTGCGGTTTGTGCTGCATACCTGCACCCTAGTGGTTAGGTTTTGGCAGACACATTCACAGAAATCACTTAGGAACCCTAAAAGCCAAATGAAACCTGAACAGATTGCTGTGTCTAGATTCCAGCCTGCTGCCCTTTTTTCTCTTTAGCTATACCCTGAAATTAGATTTTCTTGAAATTATCTAATACCCTTTTATGCACAACAGGCTGTAAAATATTGGCTTGACTGTTCACATTCATTAGGAACAGCTCTCTTGAAACACAAAAAGTGAAATTTCTACCGTTTTGATCATGCACCACATATCAATGTAATAGTTTAATTTTACTACATGTTTTAGTTTAGCCCAAAGTGTAGACACTTATTTCTCTGCTCCTAATTTCGTATTTGTCATCATAAATAACCCCAAATACATATTTCTGTAACTGATACTCAGCTCAGTTAGAATAAGATCAAGCAGAAATAAGGAGGAAGGTGCAAAATTGCATTACTTAAACACCACTTTGCTACCAGAAGAAAACGAGAAACAGTTTTCTAACCTGGTTCTTTAAGGTCTCAGCATTACCAATCCACAGCAAGTGGTTATTGTGGTTTATTGTTTTGAAACAACACCAAAACGACTTTCAAAACAGCAGTATTTTAAAATATCTCTCCTTTTTATACACTAAATATAGAAAAAATGCTTGTCAAAAGGAAATTTTTGCTTACTTCAAAAAGCTACCTAAATGGTCAGCTGTCATTCAAAGTAAGAGATTAGCCTAAGGGAAGAAAGAAAAATGAGATTGTTTCTAAATATTATGCCATGTGTATAAATGCTCATTGAGCCACAAACCCAACTATCTAGTTTATTCTGAAAAGCAGACTCTCATATATGATGTCCTAACTAAATGGCTGAATGCAGGGAAGCATCTGTCTTCAGAGCAATCAGCGAAAGAACTGTTGGAATTCATTGAGCCTCTGAAAAAAAAGACTTTAATCAATACCACTAAAGGAGACTTAAGCCAGGATATTTCATTTTTACACTGTTATTTTACAGTCCCAACAACACCACCAACCATGTTATCTCAGGCTATGTTTATGCGACGGTACATGTCTAAGGGTGTCTGCCAGGAATCAAGCAGATGGACACAACTTTAGGTGTTGCACCCTCACAGTTCCCTACTGACTTTAGTGGAAGATGTATGCTCTCTACCACCCTGTAAATAGGCCACCTTCTCAGTGTTTAGGCAAGAATTACATTCCTAGCTTTAGCTATTTAATATAACAGCAAGAGCAGACTACCAAATAGAATATAAATCCCTTGAACTGTGAGATCTCGTATCTAAGACATGAGAAATAATTCAAAGACCAAATACAGCATTTCAGGGTTAATACCTAGATTTCATCAGAAAAAAATCTTGGTTGCATGTACTACACAAGGTCACAGCTCTTGGCTGCGAACCAGCTAATCTATTTATCCCAAAAAGCAAACTCCGAGGCAGGATGTTCCCACTGAGCTGAATGCAGAAGAAGCTCGCGTGAATGAGTGTATCCACCTCAATCACTTATCTATCTGATTCATGAGGCTGCAAGAGTTCAGGTTCCTCAAAACATAACCTCCTGAATGACAGCCAAATGCAAATAACAAGTCAGCACTGCTGTGCAGCCACCCAGCAAGTGGGTGGTTTCACCCGGTTTCTCTGGAGTACGACTGGTTTTTAAAGAGGTTTGAGGCAGAGCTTAGAGGTCATAATTACATATGAAATGTGGTGATTCTATTGACTGAGAAGGGAAGCTAATTAAAGCAGATTTATGTATACAAAATGGAAAAGTTTCAAGACTGGCTAAGCAAAAAATAATTTCAGAGCATAATGTGTAACTGAAGATGGCAAGCAGGGTGTTGAATTAGAAAGAAGTCAGATGGAGAGTTCTCCCACTCTGGATGGTCACTCTTATGCTAAAATAGAGAAAGTACAGATGCAGTGTTCTTTATCAAAGGCAGTTCTTTCTTTTTCTTTTCTTGCAAGGCAAAAATGTTTCTACTGTGTTTGGGTTTTTGTTTGGTTGGTTTTGGTTTTGTTTTTTCTTTTTTAATGGATAAATTTTGTCAAAATTTTGAAAGAAAGCAGTATATTTTCTAATCAATTAATTTTGTTCCCCACTCCTGTGTTTGGTTTTTCAGGAAGTAAACCAATTGTAAAATGTTATTAAAACACTCATCCACCAGATATTTCATTAAAGTTCTAGGAATTTTCACTCTAGTTATACAGCTTCTTCTATTATTTTCCTCTAATATTTTCTTCCTTCTAGAAAGCTCCATCCACAGCTGTAGTCAGAATAAGGGAGGTATTACAAATTCTGTGGGGAAATTTTCTGGACGATGTTTGTTTTGAAGTTGTTTTGATTTATTCTTTTTAAATTTGTTTTGTTTGAGGTTTCCTTTGCACTGGACTCTTGAGGAACACTGAAGAGTACTAAAGAAGAGGGAAGGTACTTATGTGGCTTTTAATTTTGACCTCTACTATTCCTAGTTAAACAGAAGGTCAAGAGAGATGCTTTATAAAATAAAGTTGCAGGTACCTGGAGTCTTATATATACACAGACACATATGTATGTTTAATTTTTTTTTTCCCCTATCCCAATATGCAATCCCTTACAAAACAGTTAGCCAACTAGGCAAATAGGCAAACCTGCCAAAAAGGCAAAACAAAATTAATTTCATGTCCAGTTTTCCAGTGGGAAACATTCCTGAAATATAGAAATATAGAAAAGTACTGACATTGCATAGTGGATCAACCGTTCTGACTACAGTGCTATTTTCTACTCTGTGATATTTATGCACTTTCTAACGTTCTTTCCCAGGGTCAAAATGCAGTGATCTCCCATCTTTATCTCCAGTGTTGGCAATCAAGTAGATTGAGATCTTTCTTCCTTTAATACCTCACCTTAGCCTCGGTACAAGACCTAAACATTCAGTGCCCTCCTGGGTGTAACATCTCCTAGAAATGTCTCCATTCTTTTCTTCTGTTAATTCCCTTGAAGATCCATTCTTAAATGTCTGAACTCCTTGGTTTTGGTTGTTGATTCTGCCAATCACCCATTCCATTTATCTCTGCTAATAAAGGTAAATAAAGGTCTTTTTTCTCATTTCCTTGTTAAACAGATGTTCATAAGAAATCATACTATTTTCCAGTACATTGTAAGAGTTTAAAGTGGGCAAAATAGCAGAAGAGTAAAAAATGTACGCAACTGAACAGGGTGGAGGTAAATTAAATCAGCAACTAAATATTTATTCATTATCCTAGTGAATTTTCCCTGATGTGAACTCCCTCTGAGACAATAACTAGGATCTACCCTAGGACCACAAGTTCTGCAGTCTCCACATTTCATTTCAGGTGGCATCAGCCTTTCAGGATTAGCATGTCTTTATCCTTTCCCAGACTCAAAACTGTCCATTCCAGGAAAACTAAACACAAAGACATTGCCACTCAGCAAAATGCAAGATGGTGTGCATGATGCAAGGATATCTATCGTATTTCAACGCAGAATAATGGTTCCCAATTCCCAATAACTTCACACCATACAAGGAAGCAGAACACTTTGTTGGCTTTAGCTTTCTTAACTCATGCTAGCTCACAGATTTCAGCTCTACCCTAGACCTACTTAGAGGTGGTCAAAGTTTGCTGACAGAATGTGTTCAAGCCTTGCAGCACAAGCTGAGAGCTGTAGTGTTGTGACACCACTGGCTCTTTTGATACCCGTTTGGAACAATATCTGCGAAATATACCTTCAAGAAGAGTGCAAACTGCTCAATTAAACTACCTTTTTCTGCAGGATAGCAATGTTCATTCAAATTTAATTTTTGTGATTTCCTTAATGCCACTGATGATATTTGCCCAATTAGAAATGCCCATGGGAGAGAGACATTAATAATCATGTCTAAAGTAGATGATCAAGTGAAAGGCCAGTTGAATGAATTACAGGTTTTTTTCTGAGATATGCAGCCTGATATTTAGTTTGTATGGAGATATTCAAAAAAAAGGAAAAAAATCAGAGTCAAGGAGGCAACCTTAAGAGAGTCAAGAAACATCTAAATTCTGTGCAGCAAAATAAAACCATAGAAAATATGAAAGATTGTCTCTATGTGCCCCAGTCTTCCAAATTGTGTGTGGAGAACTCTCAGGGTTTTAGTCTGTTTTATTCTCCTGTCAGATTCTCCAACAGCCTTTGTTTGCATTGTTTTGCTCTTTTATGTCAAGCTTCCTTCTTTATTCTTCTCTTTCTTCACCTTACCTGAAATTTTTCTGCTGGTGTAGACAAACAGCATTTCTTATGAGCAAAGGTGATTTAAAAACTCTTGGGCAATTTTCAGCTGCCTTAGACAACAATTTCGTAAGTTTCAAATTTATACTCCCATGTGGGGAACATGCAGATCAAGGTTAAAGCTAAAAAAGATACCGGAAACATTTTCAGAGTGAAAATGACAGCACGTTTCATTGCTATAAATGAAATATATTAAAGGTTCTTTAAAAATTAACAGCACTATGAATAAAACAAAAGACTAATGTACTAGTGCCATCAATGCTTGTGGGTGCTAGAAAAGCCACCCAACCTCCTGTCAATCCTTCTGAATTCTAACTTTCATCACCTCTTTGTTTTCTTCTCTTATTTCCACTCCTGAGCCAGTGATGATTATACGAATTGAATTATTTTCCCCATGGAGCACTTGTTTGTGAGCAGCTGGCCTGCTCGGCAAGCAAAGTGCTTTGCGTTTCCTTGCCTACCAGAAGCTTTTCCATTTGTCAGTGGCCATAGCTTAGATCAACCACAGCTCCACACAGCTCTGAGTTCATTGTCTGTACCATGAGAGAAGCATGACATCCCTATCTTCAGCTTGTTGCTTATCCAACCCCAAGTAACTTACCCCTGGTGCTTTCAACAGCTACCTGGACAACTTCAAAAATAATTACAAAAGCTACCTGTAGCTGGATAGTTGTAATGGTTTTTGGATTCAAAACTGCAGTGGAAATGTCTGGGTTTATCAAATTTTAAAACATTTTATTACAGAAATCATGAAGAGGATTTCTTCACACAGCATTTGGAACCACTGCAGAGTTCAAGGTCCACATCCAGGCTGAGATATTTAACTACACAAGTGCAACACAGGTTAGAGTTCTGATGTATACTTGTAATGAAAAAGAAATTTAATTAGAACCATCTAACTATTCTCCAAAACTCAATTCTACTCTGCCATGATTATCTACAATATAAAATTGATTACCTTCTATGTCCCCTCCTTCACTTGTCACATGAATCCTTCATAAAATGCTTCAGGAGGCAGAGACAGGCAACTTCATCTTTATATTTTTTGCCCTAAGGACTTTTAAAATGATACTCAGTTGTTCATTGCGGACGTACTAGAAACTGTCAGTTTGGAAGGGGATTATAGTTGTTTTAAGCAGTCTTTGACCATCAAAACAAAATTATTTAACCATATTTAAATTTGTTTCACACTAGTGGGACAAAGCAAAAGAAGGCCAAAATATGACCATGCTTTTAAGAAGTTGTTGATATGACATCTTAAAAAAAACAAACAAACAAACAAAAAAACCAAACAAAAAAAAAACCCAACAAAATAAATTAAATTATTTAGATTTTAGTACTTTCTGAAATATAACTATCAGAAATACTAAGAAACTTGTATATATTCATGTCAGTTACATCAACCTACAATAGGCAGCAAATAAAGTTCATTTTCCTATTAAAAACGGCTTCAGTAGCCTATCAGAGAACATTGCTAAGCCCTATATTTTCTCCAAAATTAGAATAAGTTTGTGCAAGATACATGGAAGCATTTTGAAAAGAAGGAATAAAAGCTAGCTAATTATGTTTCAATCAATTGTGTTAAAAGACTAATGATTACACCTGTGATAACTGTTCAAAATTCTGTAAAAAAGTACAACTTATGAAAAGACTGCAGCTCATGCAGGTAATAAGCAAATAAGACAAAATAACTCCCCCACATCCTGTTGACCACACAACAATTAGGTAACGGTAATTAGGTAACAAGTCTATACATTAAAATGATCTGTACCTCCCGCATAGTTTCAATAAAAATTTAGCCCCAAAATGAAATACACTTTGCCTTCTCATGCTCATGTAATGATATTTATAAAATAGTCAAGTAATCTTAGAGAGAAAACGGTAGTTATCCTGAGAGCAAATCTGGTTAAGGTATAAAACTGTTCCCAGAAGTTAAATCACATGGCTTCAGAAACAGTTTTCTCTTTCCATCATAAAGAAAACTACTGAAATTTCTTCCCTGTTTGGCAGCTCAGTGAATCTGAGTTACCTCTGCTTAGATACTGTGTTGAATGTTTCTTCTGAAAAAAAAAAAAAAAAACCATGTAAGCCCCAAACAAAACCGAGCACACCAAGACCAACTTGGCTGCTGCCGTGGAGACTCTACAAGGCAGGAAAGCCAAGAACATCTGTTCCTGTCACAGCAATTCTATTTGTTCAAGTTTCAGACCTAACTGAAAAGTTTCTGGATGCTCAGAAAATTCCATGTGTCATTGCCCTGGTTTTGAGAGGTTGGGGGTAGGGGGGGAACGCCACAGAACAACCCTATGAAGTCCAGCTGTAGGAGTTCTCCCAAGATGACAAAACAATTTAATCAATCAGGACAACATGCTCTCCCAAAAGTATTTGAAGTCAGAGATACCAGTAATTTTAGTCTGTATTGTCAAAAAATAGGAGTTTATATGAACAAATTGGGAAAATAACACTTTTTAAGATCAGATAGAAAAGCATCTGTCCGTGGTTCTGGTTTTTACAGGTTTACAATGAAACCCTGCATATACCAAGTCCATCCAGTGACAGAAGTAATTATAAGAACTAGTTAATAGAAAAAAAAATCCCAACTCCCTACCTCATGCTATTGTCTCAGTTACTAGTGATGTAGTTTTTCTCCTTATGTCATATCACTTCTCTTAAAAAGGTTCCAGGCTGTGTAAGGATTTTCAGTATAAACCACAGTTTTCATTAGAAAAGATTTTAATGTTAGAGACCTCAGATTGTTTCTTCTTTTTCTGTTTTTTCTAATACAATAAGATCTATCAGCTACCAAGATACTCTGCCAAATTTTTCTGGACAGAAAGACATTGTTGAAGGTAATTCAAATTGAAATGTCACTGGTTTACTCTGTCAGTAGTTTTGACCTAGACTTCAAATCCCAGAAGAAAAAGTGAGAGTAATATTAGATTTCCTGAAATCTAAGTCTAACACATAATCCTGTGGCTATGTGGAGATAACCCAGGAGAATAGGATTACAGGAGCCTGTATTTCAAGGAGAAAAAAAGAAAACTAACCACATGCATTTAAAGACATACTGGTATAAGGCATAGGTGATCCAAATTCCTCATGGAATTCTCTACATCTCTCCATACAGTCTGGCACTTTAAAAAAAGGGCAACAAGGTATTAATACTTCTCTGTAAAATAGGACTGAAAAGCACTTTATTGTTAATTTGTTGTTCAATGCTAGAACTCAGTAATAAAAGGAAAGGTGGCTAATATCAAGAGCACTGATGTAAATTGACCTGAATTATTCCATTGAAGTTATTACTCATTATACTCAAAAAATTAGAATTTAGAGAAAATTATTAGCCACTGGAACCACAGCCTTAGTGAGCAGGAGTCAAATTTCCGGGCATCCTTCTATTTATGTATTCCAGGCACACAGTTTGAGATATTTTTGTCTATTTGAGCAATCCTTGTTGAGTAAGTATGTCATGCACTGTCTGAAATGGCAGACAAGAATGAATGTTTTCCTGGAAATACTCATCCAACAGTGCTCTGTTTGACTATGGTTAGGGCCACAATTCAGCACCTTATTGCCATGGAGAATGCTAGGATTGTCCTGTCTGTGGGAATTCTACACAGTAACTATTTATAAAGACCTCAAATCCACCTGAACAAAAATCTTCATCCTCTGAAATAGAAAACTTGCCCAATTATCAACTTAAAAAAATGACAGGATTTCCCTCCCAAATTAAGTGAGTTGCCCTTAATTTACAGCATTTCATGCTGAACACATGGAAATCTGAAGAGGGAAGGAATATGAGCAACACAGAAAAGAAATGTAAATAAAATTTTGTTCAGAAGCAGATTGCCATTTAAAAAAAATTTGCTCATGATATAACATATGTAAGCAAACTTCACTTCTCAAAACTCATGTTTGGAATTAACATACATTGATGTTAAAAATCAATAATCTACGCCGTTATGTTTACACCAATCATAAAATGTCAAAGCATGTGGAAAGGGCTTTGTATTTAGGTTAAAATATATGTGGCAAAAGCATTTGTGTTTGCCAAACACACTCTGAAATGCTGGGAATCACCACATAAAGTCACACTGCTCCAGTTGACTAAGGCGGAGGCATACCACTGATTCCCAGGATTTCTGGACCACAGCAAGAATGAGGCAGAGGGTCCATTAAAATAAGCATGCAACTGTATAATGTAAGTCTCCACTGTAATGCTCATGTACAAAACAGGAAAATTAAATTTGAAGGGTGTTAAGTACCTTTTAAATGCCAAACCATATGGTAAATCAAAATGGACATGCAAAACCAGAGGCACCCCTCAGATTTCTGAGGATATTCACTAACCTTCTTGGGTTGTGGAATTATGAATATGCCACTACAGTGTAATGACTGCAATTAGAGCTAGTAAGAAACAAAATTATGATTGATAGAACACTGTAATTCTCTGTATATTATATACTGGGTTTACTCCAACAGTCCTTACTCATGTAGGAGTCCAAATAAAGATCTATGGAATCAGATGAAAAGATGGAAAATTTAACATTCATCTCTGTAGTATAAGTGTCTTTTAAGTGCGCACAGCCAGTGCTTCTATTTATACACTTCGTAGAACAGCTACAGGCTTACAGAAGCTACTGAAATTCAATATCTAGAAAAAGGGTACCTAAAGCAAAGGAACAGAAGAATAGTATTTGCCCGCAGACTGATTCAAATTTCAGATTAAAGACATATATAGATCATATGGGTTTTTTTTCTCAGAGGAAACTTGGTTGTAGATTCAAACAGAGAAAAACATTATCTCTTTCATAGCTACGCATTTTCAAAATCTAGAATTCAACAAAATGGATATCCAGGTAGTATATTTGCATCATATACGATTTCAGAAGAAAGATTTTAACACAGCTTGAAGAAAGTAAAGAGAATGATGACCTAAATTAGTTTCAGACTTGGTGGGATTTTGCTGTTTTTAATAAGCATTCAGTACTGAAATGAGGGAAAAAAAGAAAAAAAAAAAAAAGAGGATACTACCCAGATAAATAAAAAGAACTGTAATTGCACAGTAGTTCCATTTAGTGGCACTAGTTCCAGTAAGTGAAAAGTAGCAAGCAAGACAAAAAAGTGGTTTTGTGTCAAAAGGTTTATGTCAGAACCACAAATGACATTTAAATATAACAGATACTGCCCTAAAAAGGATTATTTCTACAGAGACATCAAAAATATAACAACTATAAAATTAACAGGATATGAAACAAATTTTTAAATCTATTTAGAATTTTATATTATTTTTATAAATATAAAAATTGTATAAAACATAATACTTTCTTAAGAGTCCGTGCCAACAGAATTTGTGGATTTTTAGTTAGCTATACTGTTACGGTAGCAATACCATTAGTGTTTTTAGTAAGTGTTGTAGTTTCTATGCCAGCTTGCATTTTTGATGACTAACAAAGATATCTTCATCACAGTCCTATATTTTGGTTTTATCTTATCAGAGGAGTTTTCATGCATGATTTTCTGCTGTGAGGACTGGTATATATATTTGAATTCAGGCTTCTGATCCCACAAACCTACTGACAGACATTGAGGTCAAATAGGCTGCTTTTGAACCTTGCAGTTGAGAGTAAGGCCCATCCCACAGCAATCCAATTCCATGATAGGCCTTTAAAGAGAGCCCCACAGGGTGGGTGACCTACATCCCAACAACAAACGAGACGATCCACCTTACGACAGACTAGCAAAACCTACAAAAGCTTTAAATTGGACTGTAAAGCACAAGCTTTCTTTCTCACTTTCAAGGGCAAACCTTCCGCTCACTGACTGTGCAACAAAGCAAGTTCCTTGGTGAGCAGGTTATTCCAAACTTGCTGACCTTTTCATGTCACCATCTCTGGTGATCACCACGTTCAGTGCCTACACCAAATTACATCTGTGCCTTGGATTATATTCCGTCAGTATCACTCAATTTTATGGTGCAAATACTATTTGAAAGAGATACTGCAAGAAAAATATGAAGGCAAATTGAGTGCTATGGTGTTCAATACATGTGATCAATTAATTGCAAGCACCCAGGGCCACATGTCGATCACACTGAATATTTGTTTGTTGCTTTAATGAGGATAAACTGGGGTAGGGTGGGAGATTTATGTTGCACGTTTTGGTTGATTCAGCCTATATGGGCTTGATTCTTCCCATTTATCAAACTCCCTCTGGAGCAGACAGTTCTGTAAAAGTCTTCCAAGGAATGGCAAACAGAGTAAGTTAGATCAGTCTTGTACTCAGGTTTTGTATCTGAAAATAAAATACCAAGTCACCCTCACTGCTATCTAGTACTTCCTGTTACATGGTCACACTGCAATAAGTCTTTTTTTGAAACCTGTTGGATTTTGAACAAATATCCAAGAGGTATTTTTAGATGTGAAGAATTCAGGAAAAAAAGATTACATTAAAATGTTAACATTTGCTACCAAACCCAGTGTGGAAGCACAAAAGCAGTGGTAGCAGTAGCTCTGGAGTGCTGCGTATGGCAAAATTCCTCCTTAAGTCCTAGAAAACTCTTCTGATCAAGTACTATACAGCTGACACACAGGACAGAAAGCCCAGAGAAAATAAATACATTTTTGCATCAATATTTTAGACTATTGACACACAGGGATGTGGCTCAAAGGATTCCCTTAGTTCCTAAACCTCCACCAGACCATCAGATGGCTCCCTTCAGATGGGAGAAAGCTCCAGCATGGGAGGTAATTATAGGATTTTTTTCTTACATCAACAGTAGGAAAAAAAATAAAGCTCGTGGTTAAGGATTAATAAAGGATTTTTTGACACATCTGACAAAAATTTTTAAAAATATCTTAACAGTTGTGTCTAATTACACAAATAAACTGCCCCTCTCTTCTACAGCTGTTCAAGGTTTTCCTTGCCCAGTATTCTGACTGTATTATACCTTTCTCCTTCCACTTCTTGTTCTGCCTTTATTTTATTTAACAGGCTTACTTATCTTTATTTCAAAGACGTTTCTGGTTTACCAGCAAAGAAAAGTCAACAGGGAAAGTCTAGATAACTTTCTGCCTGAACGGAGATAGCATGAGGCCACTATCTACAGAATCAGTCACTACAGCTGCCTATCTCTCTAGCAGTTCCCAGGCAAAGAGGAGCTCTATCAGCTCCTGTGCATCTTTAAGGAAATGTATACAGAAGGGAATAAAGTAGCATTGGTTAGAGACGGGTAAATCAGTGGTCCTGGAACCAGCTCTTAAAATGTATCTGAGGAGGCAGATAAGAAAGAACTAATATGGAAGTGGAATTCAAGGGACTGGTGTTTGCCCTAGGTACAACACAATAACTCAAAATCCATAATTAAGGCCTATATATTCATTTTAATCGTGTTTGAGAAGGACTGTTTTAAGTCAGAGATAAGCACACGGCAACGACAATAAAGTTAGCAGGGTGACCTTAAACCCTGCTGTGACTTGCAAATGTTCTGACTCCTGTGGATGCACATCCTTCGTGAAACCACTTATTCTGTCAATCATGAGAGGGGAACTATTCTGTCTATAGCTACATTCTGCTGAAACAAAACTCTTAAATGAATTCACTTTCCTGATGAAGCATCATGGAGGGCACCTTGAACTTAATGGCAGTTTGGTTGTGCTTGCAAAGTGTGAAGAAAGTGCAAGTCTCTGAGCTAATATAGCTCAAAGATTAATTTCTAGCCTTAATGATTTCGTGAAACAGCCTTTTGAAATCACAGTGATCATACCAATTAGCTATAAAGTCCTTGCAACAATGTGCCCCCTCTTTCACAAAATACTTCTCAAGCAGCAATGAGGTCTTATTTTTATTAAAGTGTATTTTGGTAAGTGTATCAATAAAGCCTTTGTTAATAGCATACTTGTGCGAATTTTACCAGACTGCAGCATTTCCAAGAGACTAAATTTAACAGCAGTACAGTGTCTAAGGATCTGGAACATCATTCAAAATAAAAAGAAAGTGATGAACTATCCAAATACATATCCTTTACCTCTTGCTTTTCCGATGTAGGGGCGTAAAAAATAGGTTCAGCACAAATTTAGCTTTAAGGAAAGCTACATAAGATGCTGGAAATATAGAAGTGGACTATTAAAAAAAAGAAAAACTGAACAGAGATATATGGCAATACTTGCAATGACAGGGAATGTAGAGAGCTGCTGTATACATTGTCACAAGTATGATTTTTTTTTCATATTTTAGAATATACATATGTATTCTAGAATAACAGCACTTGCTATGACACTTTTCACTTTTAGAAACATACTGAGCTATTTGGAGGTTTTTACCTTGGTTTTGCTACATTTAAATGCTTCCCTGGCTCCTACAATGCATAGAGGTCAGTAACACAAACACTTATTTGTGTACACATGCGCCCACAATAAATGAAACACAGCATCTGGACATATTTAATTCAGAAATCACTGAACCGAAGGAATCGGAAATCAAAGCCAAGGGAACAGGCAACAGTTACTGTCATGCTCTGACGGGGATAGCATCAACAACATACTCTGCACTCCCCCTAAGGTACATTTAGACAAGGGCAAAATCCTAACAGCATTTGGTAGGGGAGCACGCTCTGGGAACAGTGGGGTCCTCAGACCCAGTTTGGCAAAGCTGGTGGCGACTCCAGAGCTGACAACTTCCCTTAAATGATGACTCTTGTGTCCAAGGGCAGTGCTTGGGTGAATCCAGAGCAGGGCTGGTAACGCCCCTCGCAGAGATGTGGCACAGAGTGCTACCTGCAGCCTCGGGAGCGCCTGCGTCCAGCTGCTAATGGGTTCTTCAGGATCAGTGCACAATACTCAATTGCACAGAGAGAAACCTAACAAGGTTCGACAAGGGCAAGTGTAGGGTCCTGCACCCAGAGAGGAATAACCTCAAGTACCAGCACAGGCTGGGGCTGACCTGCTGGACAGCAGCTCAGTGGAGAAGGACCTGGCAGTCTTGGTAAGTGACAAGCTGACCATGAGCCAGCAGTGCCCTTGTGGCCAGAAGAGCCAATGCTATCTTGGGGTGCATCCAGAAGGGTGTGGCCAGCAGGTTGACAGAGGTGATCCTACCCCTCTACTCCGCCCAAGTGAGGCCACGTCTAGAGTGCTGTGTCCAGTTCTGGGTTCCACAGTCCAAGAAAGACAAGGAGCCACTGGAGAGGGCCCAGCAGAGGCCACAAAGATGATGAGGCATCTGGAGTATCTCGCTTGCAAGCAGAGACTACAGGAGCTGGGCCTGTTTAATCTGGAGAAGACTGAGAGGCATCTCATTAATGAACACAAATATCTCCAAGGTAGGTGCCAAGAGATTGGCGCCAGACTCTGCAGTGGTGCCCAGCGACAGGATGAGGAGAAAGGGACAGAAACTGAAACACAAGAAGATCCACCTCAACATGAAGAAGAACGTCTTTCCATGAAGGGGGGCAGAGCACTGGAACAGGCTGCCTAAGGAGGTCGTAGAGCCTCCCCCTCTGGAGACATCCCAAACCTACTTGGACACATTTCTGTGTCACCTGCTCAAGATGACCCTGCCTTGGCAGGGGAGGTGGAACAGATGATCTCCAGAGGTTCCTTCCAACCCAAACTATTCTGCAATTCTTTTCTGAGTCTATGAATTTTTGTTTATTTGCATTTCACTGAGTTTTATAAAGTTATCCTTGACATTTCAGTAAAGCCACTATGATATCGCTCCCTCTTCTTTGCTGGTGACAGTTTTTGCTTGGTGCTTTGCCTGATGATTTTTGGCAAAGATCGGCTGAAATTACTTTTCAAAATGAAAAATTAGCCTACTGCTGTCTTAGGTAAATTTTGCTGTAGTTGGGATTTGAACAGAAATTGTCCTCAAGTACAAAACCCTAAAATATTAACCGAGGTTAAAAAAGAAAAGGGAGACCATAAAGTATTGTTCCATTGCCATGCATATGAAAAGCTCTATGTAGCATGCATGCATCTATATATAAACATATATATATATATATATGTTTATGCATCTGTAAGAAATCTTAAACATATGATTCACAACAAAATTACTTTTCTGAACTACACCTGCTTTCAAGACTCACTTAATGAAGTGTCTAGAAAAAGGTCAGTCTGAACTAATGCTTGCCACAATACCCCAATATGCAGATTACAGCCACTATTTACTGTGAATCACAGTTGCAGTGTCTGGCTGGGATGGAGTTAATTTTCTGCAGAGCAGGTGGTGTGATGCTGTGTTTTGGATTTGTGGCCAAACAGTGCTGATAACACACTACTGTTGCAGCTGAAATGTGTTTTCACAGCACCAAGTCCCTTCCTGTTTCTCACTCCACACTCCAGGTGAATATCTTGGGGGTGCACAAAAGGCTGGGAGGGGATGCAACCAGGAGGATAACCTGAATTAATTGAAGAGATAAAATGTCATGATCAGTGATAGAAGGGGAAAATAAAGGGATTTAGGCAGGTTAGCCATATTTTACTCAGAAACTGGCTGGAAATCAGTCTATTTATGGGAAGTGGTGGTAATTGTATTTGTGTCACTTTTATTTTTGTTCTCTCTTCTTCTGTTTTTCCTCCACTTATTGAGCCATATTACTTTGACTCACAAGTCTTCGTGCTTTTACTCTTCTTTCTATTCCTCTTCTCTCATCACACTGGGCAGGAGCAAGGAGAGAGCAGCTATGTGGTATTTAGCTGTCTACCAGGATTAACCAACAGCAACAGACTTATTGAAAATATTTTGCAACTAGTGAAATCATAAAAATTATTATGGTCACTAGTTCAACCAAAGTAACACATCTAAATTCCACTTTAGTTTTCTGCTATGAAGTTGAGGTCTATAAGTGATTATTTTCTATTGAAGTTTTCATTAAATATTTTTTGTTCTTTTAAACCCTATAATAATTTAATTTTTGAAAGATGCTCATAGAATGGTTAGGGTTAGAAGGGATGTTAAAGACCATCTAGCTCCCACCCTTCTTTTTTCCATGTCCTCCCACTATGGCTGTGAAAGAATTGCACAAGAAGGGTCTTCTAGAATTTTTCAAGAAAATAGAGGTGTGCAGCAAGGAAGGGAAAGGCTAAACATGTTTTCAGCTGGAGAAGGGGCTGCTGCCACTACTCACCCAACATGAGAGCTTTTAACATCCCAAGGCAGATCCATGAAAAGAGATATAACAAAGAGTCTGTGGACCAGGCCTACAGTCCACATTCACAATTGTGTTTTATTCATGCTTTTTTTAGAAGTTCATATATATGTGTATGCTTAAGTACTAAATATATTCATATAATAAATATGCTGCACACTGTAAACTCTACACAAAATCATGGAGGAGCTCTTTAGAAATGAACAGCTCCAAATTTTCAAAACTGTCTGCTGCCTGAAGCACATTTCGTTGTCAGCAAATTTGTCTGAATCCAGGATCTTTGACACCGCAAATCTTTGATTGTACAGATGCAGGGATTACTTGAGCTCTCTGAATGTGAGTCTTCTTCAAACATTGACTCTGGCTTCAAGTGTTCAAATCTACAACAGTTTTCTGCCATAAATCTGTTCAGACTTGCAGGAAAATGATGTCGGTAAATATATTTGTCCCTAAACTTTCTTATACACAGTAGTAGTGAAATGGGTAGTGTAGTGCCCACAAGCACTACAGAAGTTTCCCCTGTGGATATCCACTATTTGTACTTACACAAGCTGTTTTTTAAGAGAGTTTGAGTGATGAGTATATAAAACAAGCCTCATTATCCACTATTTTTAGTTGAATTTTCAGTAAATATTTTTTTTTTCTGTTTTAATCGCTCCAATAATGCTTATCTTTGAAAGAAACCTCTATTTTCTAATTTTAGTGTTTTTTAATAAGAAATGGTGTCAGTATATTTAGACACAAATCTCTTTCATCTAGGCTGGACAGTGCAAACAAAAATGCAAAAATGAACCAGAGAGAAATCAACACCACATTCTCTGCACCTCCTGCTCCCCATGTCTGCTGCCTGGGATGTTTTCGTAATCCAGTTGTGAAACAATATTTGGGGCTTTGAAGTGTACAGCCTTAAAATAACTTTGAAGATACTGAACAAGATGTTAAAAAGTCCATTTGCTATGAAGTAATAGACCAGATTATTACTTTGTATGATTAAAACATTGCGACTCAATAAAAGCAGTTGTTTGGTTGTTCTACTGTTCACACCTCACATGAATTCACTAAGTTTTATATGGTTAAAAGTGAAGCTTACAGATTATTCATCAGAGAGATTCTATTAGCTAGCATTTCCAAAATCAAAGGATGTTATTGCTTCATTCTGACATTAGAATGTTACAACAATTAGTCTTTGTTCTAAAAATAAATTTCAGACCATGTGCCAAAACTTATTATAAGGTGAACATGAATAAAAATCCCTTCAAAATTTTCCTCTATAATTAATAAGACATATGTAAACTTAGAAACTTCATGCCAATTCCAGAAAACATGAAAGTCAGTTCAAAGGAAAACTCACCATTTTAGTGCACACATCTTAAAATTTCTACAGTGTTTTTGTTTTCATTATCAATAATTGTCACATTACATATTATAATATCAAGAGTTCATTAAAAAATCAAATTCTATGTAAAATACTGTTGTTTTCGGTAATGATATTTCCCTTTTTTCTTTTGTCTTTCTTTTCTTTTGTTTTATTTTTTTTTTTAATTGAAATACTCCAGACTCTCCTCCTGAAAGGTTTTCAGTCACAGTTTTTTTGAGGTCTTGACTTCCCTGTGCACACCTAAGACTTATTCAAGACAGTATTTTCCATTCAGCACTACTTAAAGCTAACATTCCAAAACTCAATATGGACTCAAGAATTTAAGATTTAGCAGACCAAAACCTTTCCAACACTGCAGTGCATGAGCACTCAGTTACCTTTTTGTTTCCAGGAGTAGGTATGTCCATAAAAAAACTAAAAAGTTCCCACACATACCTCTGAGAAGAAGGAAGGTAATGTAGCTACACAAGCACAGAGATTGAATTGTAAGTTTATTTACAGTTTTCTAAGGTTCTCTTAGAAACTGAACTCCACAGTGTGTTACATGGTGTTGTACTTTACACACCTCTCGTAAAATACTTCATTTGTTGTTGCATACAAAGCATGATCTTGAGGTACAGGCAGGTTAAGAAGAATCCTTCATTTCCCAGAAAATAAGTATTATTGCTATTATCAACATTCCCTAGGAGTGGAACCTAGTCCTTTTTTATACTCAATCCAGATGAAGCAGCACAGCCTTATATTTGTTTTTGTTGAAAGGGTGACATCCACTTTAAATTCTTTATGTAGCACATGCAATTTAAAATACATTTTCCACTGTGAAAGAAATAATTCAAAATTGAATAGAAATGAGAGCAAAGGATGTATCTGACTCTGGTCTAGTTGCGTGGTAAAATTTTGGAAGAAGGAAATTGAAGGTCCTTATCCCTCATCCAAGAATTTTATATGTATTTTCTCCAGTGAGCATTAGATATCACACAATCAACAATCTAAAAACTTGTACTTATATTCATCTCAGATTTGTTAAATATGATTGTCTATTTCTGTAGGTTCAGACAAAACCCTTAAGAACTAGTAACTCACCCAAGGAACAATCCTTATTCAACAGGCTTGAGTTTTTCAGGTCCCCAGGTTCTGTAAGGCCGATGACACAGCTATCTTGGTTTGAATGACCTGTATTTTTGTAGAAGGGGGGCCCACAGAGGTGGCTTCTGTGAGAAGCTGCTGGAAGCTTCCAACATGTCCAGCCGAGCCAATCTCTGATGGCTCTGAAGAGGGACATGCAATTGGCCAGTTCTAGGCCAATTAGAGATGGTGGTAAGGTATCTGTGGTAACATATTTAAGAAGAAAATCAAAACAAAGTGGGGCACAGTTTTTTCCTAGCCAGAGAAGAGGAGAAGATGAGAATATGTGAGGGAAACAACATGGAGACACCAAGGTCAGTGGAGAAGGAGGGGAAGGAGGTGCTCCTGGCACCAGAGCCGAGAATCCTCTGCAGGCCGTGGTGATGACCACGGTCAGCAGCTGTGCCCCTGCAGCTGGGGGGATGGGGGATCCCATGGGGGATGCAGAGATCCACTGGCAGCCCATGGGGCGGTGCCATGCCAGAGTGGGTGGATGCCTGGAGGAGGCTGTGATCTGGTGGCAGACTCAGTTGAGAGAAGGGCCCCCGATTCCAGGCTGGAGCAGCCTGGCCTTGGGGAACTGCACCCCATGAACGAGGGACCCACGCCACAGCAGTTTTGGGAGGACTGTCTACCCATGAGAGGGACTCACTTTGTGGCAGTTTTGGGAGGGCTGCTGTTCGTGAGATGGACCCGAGCTGGAGAAGTTCACTGAGAACTGTCTCCCATGGGAGGGCCCCCATGGTGTAGCAGGGGAAGGACTCCTCTCCCTGAGCAACACCTCCTCCCCCGGCTCACACAGAAAGAACCAGAGTTTAGCAACACCTCAGGCATGTGGTACTTTCCACCTTTTAAGAAAATTGTACCTGTCTGGCACAACCATATCCTGTCTTGCTCAGGAAGCCACTTTTGATGACTAGAGTGCTACAAAAATGAGTTTCTCCTCAGCACCAAGAACAGACACCAGGTTGCTCACAAGCACTCTCCAACCTGTTATTTATTTGAGATGAGAGATTACTTAGACTTTGACTAGTGACACATCTTTGCTAATGAACCAGCAGTGACACAACATTTTCACATCAAATGACATCAGCTCCATAAGTAATTATCTTCTCCAGTGATGTATCTATCCCTTCACCAGCTATGTTACAACCATAAAGATTTTTTTTAACACATGGATCATGTTAGCAGGTGAAATTAGCTGAAACTCAGTGGTGATTGAGCTCTTTTTTCCAGTCCTGTACATATCTGCCTCTCCAAGCCAGCTCTGTGTAAAAGTCACTGTGTACTTAGACAAGTCCCCTATGTCAGAAATATTAGATATGAAGCTGACCTATTATGATAAGAGATGATAGAACTTAAAAAGAAGCAATGGTCAAAGGCAGTTTAAAAAAAGAAGCCAGAGAAGATTTAGACTTCTGGCTATATGTTATCAGTGAAACTACTTTGGGACTCATGGTGCCTTTAGCTGAATCAGTGAAGCTGATCCTCTGTCTCACTGGAATAAATGCAAGCCTGGAAGCCCTCAGCTGTATTTTCAGTCAATGACATTTCATTTCATATTGGTCAAGATTTAACCTTTAATGATTTTCTGACTAGACATGCTTGCTGAGTCACTGCTTTGGATAAATGCTGAAGAAACCTCTAGCAGAAACAGTATAATGCCACTGAGATGATCTTTGCCTTTTGGTTTACTGTAACCCCTCGCCAACCTACGATTCTCTGTAGTATTCGTGATTTGTAGCCCAGCAATAGTCAAGTCTTCATTTACTTCGTGCATATGTACTAAATTAAGCTATTTCCCTCCCACCCATATGGTGGTCTGATATGCACAGATGTTATTACAGAGTTCTGTGCCACATAAAATCCCAGCTGTAATATTTAAAAAAAAAAGAAAAATAAAAAAAGATTAAAAGCTCTTTTACTCCTCTTTCAAAAAGGCAAAACAATGGAAAATAAGCCCATAAGGAACTGAATAAACATAAACAGACCCGTACAACATCTGACATCGACACAGATCAGGAAGTGAATGTGGAAGACAAAAGAAAAGAAGGATTAGTACTAAATTATTTCAGACAGTGATAATAATTAATTAAAAATTGCTAATCTCTATAAAATAGCAGTTGACAAAATATTTTGACAGTCCACTAAAACACAAGCAAGCTCTTATTTGCTAAAGTTTCTCAAAATCTCGGGTTGCAGGTTTTTTTAAAAGCTGGATTGAGGGAGAATAAATTTCAGAAACTGTGTCCTATGGGGCAAAGTAACTGATAGTGAAAAATATCCTTTCTGTAAATCCTTTCAGTATTTTGCAACTAACAGGTGCCTTGCCCTTTCTGATCAAACAACCATGCTCCTATTATATTCACAATAATTCTAAAAACTGTAGCTGCTAAACCTGAACTCATTTTAGAAAATTTTAGTTTTCTCTTCAAAATTGATTTTAATTTTGTTACATTGATATTTTCATCAAATCTTGCAAACCACCACCTATAGCTCCTGAATTCCTGAAGAATCACAGAGCACCCATGCTCACATGGCTTTTTTTTTTTTTTTTTTTTTTTTTTTTTGTTTGTTTGGTCCTTTTTTTTTGTTTCTTTAGAACCTTAAAATTAGAAGTGTTCTTCGCTTTGTAATTAAAACTGTAATTATTGGCTGATTGCAACTTCAACTGTCATGTGGCTGCTGGACACCAAGTCGATAAAAGCCAAGTACCTACACCTCAGGTGTGCATGTGCAGGCTCTTGGAGTTCTTTTTCAGTGACTTATGCAGTAACAGGTTTTAGAGAACAGCACAAATACAATCAAAATTGGATCACCCACTGTTGTGAATGAGTGTTTTAAAGTCAGTCAAAGAATCAGTGGCAAAAGTATCATCAAAAGCAGGTTTAATATAAAAGTGAAAGCATGACAAAGATCGTTGGCGAGGTTTAACTAGGTTAAAGCACAAAGATAAAAATCAGACTGAAATTTAATATCAATACCCAAAAACAGCATAGAAATTATCTGTGTGGAGGCTGTGGTGGGAGGGGAGTGTGAGGAAAGAGTAAGGATAGGAAAGGGTAAGGATAAAAAGAAATAAAGGACACCCACCTATTCTGTCACAAGGTGGACCCCCCCCACCCCCCGCCAAACTTAGCCCCAGACTTAACCAACAGTTTCGGCCTAAAAGTTTAACATCATTTGAGCTTAACAGCACTGAATCAAAAGCTTAATTAAATAATTTAACAACAGATTCCCTGGAATTTCCTGTAAGCACAAGAGTAACTCGTTTATAGGCCTGTCTTATAAATGTAATGTACTTTAGAATCTCGGAGAGGAACATTCACAGCACGTTTGCTATAACACACTCCCACTTGCACACACACAGAGCTAAAGAGCACACACAAGGCATATTCCTGAGAAAAATTCCCCTCAGGCCCAGTGGAGGACTCACACTGTATGGCTTTGCACCTTCTCAATGGGCAAAGAGTTGAGTCTTTGGGAGTGTGGGGATACCAACCACTGTGTCCCAGGAGAGCTCAAAGGGTCTCACTGAGGACCACTGCTTATAGGGTCACAAGACAGTTGGCTTTAATTATAATAATTTTCCATCCTGGCTGCAATTTGAGTTGGTAACTTTCTTTGAAGGTTTGATAACAAAAATATTGTTCCGCTTTTGTTGTTATTCAGGAAAGAAAACACAGTTTTTCAAGGCTTTGGTTAGAACATGGGAGCTCGTTAGCACAAATTCCTGGGAGCAGGCAGTGCTTCTGATAAGCGCAAGAAAAGCTGACCCCAGGTGCTGTTTATCAAGGGGGAGGCCTAGTGAGCATTTCTGGGATCATAATGCTGCCCAAGGGTGGAAAGGGGAGGATTCACCCCCATACCCACTTATATTACAGTCACAGAAAAGGGACTGGGGACATGCCCCTGATTGTGTGTGCGCCTGTGTATGCGTATATGAGTGTGTGCGCCTGTGTGTGAGAAACAAGGAACTCTTTGGGATTTGGGTGTTTATTAACACCTTGTAAGCAGCCAGGACTGAAGTTTATTCCTTCTGTAACTCATATTGATCCTCAAGGCATAGCTCACTGTTTGCCAGCTAATTGCACGTTATTAGTAAATCAATAAAACCACTTTGATCCTGGCTTGCTTTAATTATGTAAAATGAGCAGCTTTTCCCTGTGATAGCTGAGCTATGGTATCTTAAACTCACATACCTGAGGATCAGTTAAGAAGTCCTAAACAAAGATAAAAAGGAAATATAAAACTGAGGCAAAAAGTCTAGACTGAGTATTTCGGGCAACTACATCATTGGTCTATAAATAGATATTCTTTTTCCTAGAGACATTTCACTGCCTGCTACTGGAGTACAATATTCTCGTTGTAAAGTCATAGAAGTCAACAATCTGAACCAGGAGTTTACTCCATAGTTTTGGAATTCAAATAAAACTTTTGAATTAATAAAGGAAGAAGTATGGGGTCCTAATCTTGAAACTGTTACCCTCACTACAAGTTGGAAAATGAATCTCCAAAAAAGCAAAAACCAACCCAAAAACACCTAAACAGAAGGAATAAACCTTATGATTAATGGTTCCTTAGATCAGGGTTCTTAAACTTCATGGCACTGTAAGAAATTGGATTTCTGAAACAAAGGATACATAGAACAAAAGGTGGCAAAGCAAAGTCAGTGGTTTGGAGCTGCAGAAGTTCCAACCACATTCCCATTCCATCTTCCACCCCCAGGAGAAGGATGAACTGTTCCAGCTGAAGCCAAGCTAAGGAAAATCAAAGGTAAAAAGTAATGCTGCAACTTCACCCTATTTCCCCCTCAAATAACTGTCTTTTCACTTGTGGTCCTTAACCACAGGGTAAAATAACTTTGTCTTGTGATAAATTGCTAAAATTTCTACGATAAAGGCACATGTTAATATAAATATAAATTTTGCTAACTATTAATAATTTGCTTTGTGGACTCAAATGATATATGGCTGCACTACCTTGTAAGTGAGCTCCACTGAATTGTAATCATCTGAGCAATGTTGAGCTGAAATTTAGATGTGCACAGTTTCTTTGTTACTGTTATGCAGTGTTTGCATAGAAAGCTTTTCATACATTTTGCATGCCAAAATATGTATAACCAAGAGGTTATCCCCTTTGCTCAAGGTATACTGTAACATAAGGCATTTTAATAAGTCAACTAAACCAATTTACAACCCTCAGATGCAACAGTCTTTGGTTTTTTTCACTATCACAAATACACTCTTCATTGGACTCCTTCAGTTTCACAACCTGTGGTTTTGGGTCTGCAAAGATACACACAAAGGCCAGAAGCAGCATTTTCAGCTTCAAAGTAGCAATAAAGTCCATGAGTTATTGAGAGGGATGTATAAACAGCCTCTCAAGCAAGCTGGGAAAGATTAGCATTTGGAAAATAAAGGACTCCAAGAAGGAAAAGTTGAGACGTTTCATAACAGAGATCACCAGTGAGAGTGACTGACTGCTGCTAAAGCACACAGACCATGAGAAACACTTATTATTAAATTTTTGTGCCAATTAATTTAGTAAGTTATCCTTCTACTTTTTCATTTCTCTGATTTAAACAAAGGTTTAGCCCTCAAAATCCATCCATAATTTTAAGATGTTTAATGCCTAAAGATATGATGCTTCATATAACAAGACCATGGGCCACTTTTTCAGAATCTGTTACTCCAGAACATTCTTCCTGGAAATCCTCTGCATTAACAAAAAGCGTTACCCCCACAGAAGATGCACAGGCTGGAAAACAGAAGGCAAAAGTCCACTATGGTTTTTTTTTTCCTATTTTCAGCCCATGGGCTAGCTGCCTATTGTCCCACTAATTGCGTATCAGAGGGGTCCCATTTTCCAAAAGCTGTAAGAAATGCAGAAAATATTCCTGTGACTTGGTACCAGTTGTGACAAGTCAGCCAGGAAACTGAATGGGGAAGCAAAGATCAGATGTTCTCTGGTTCCTTCTTGGAATAAGTGACTGAGATTGAAGTATCCATTGTGTTCATACTGAGAGTGAGCCCTCCAACTCTAACAAATCCTAAATCCTTATTCCAGGCACCACCAATAACAGAAAGTTATTCACAACTTCAGTAACAGGAAATTAAAAGCAATGAAAACTCACCGTGTGTGTCACAGAAAAACCCAGAACACAAGAGTCTGAAAAGGCCAACAAACAAGCCAAACAAAAATAACCCCTTTATATCATGACTTTGAATTCAATGAGAATTCCAACTCAAGTATATTCAATATGATAATCTCTCTATTGTACCCAAATATATAAATGGGTGAACAAACTAGGACAGCTTGAATGTTTTCATAAACCCTGTTTTACTTGTGAAAAAAGGAAGAATAGGAGGATGTCCTCACTAAATGGATTCTTATAAAAATTTACAATAGAGAAAGATTTTTCTGAAATACGAAATGATCACCAAGAGACAGAACTTCATCAAATATACATTCTACTCAGAAAAGAAAATTGATGTCTTCCAAAGGGGAATAATAAAAAAAAAACAACAAGAAAAACTAAGGCAAAATAAAAAACTATTTAGCTGAATCATATGCTTCTCACAATACTTAAAACAACTTCAGCAATAGCAAACATAGGTATGTGATTATCTCAGACTGATACTTTTAGTCTCACTTCCATTTAAATACAAAATAGAAAATGAAAATTATAAGCCAAACACTCCAATTGTATTATCAGAGCATTGCAAGATATTTTAAATTTAAAGACATATCTTCGATCTCTTCTAAAAATAATACTTTCACTCTTTTGAAAGAAATGTTGAAACCTAGACAAAAGAAATTAAAAAGGACCAGGGGAAAGATAAAAAAATTAATCTGATGAGAACATGGAAGACAGCAAACACAGCCTGGACCAGTCAATGGGATCAGTGAGGTGAAATACAATCTCATTACAAATCCCTACTCCCCTATAAGGATTTATGTCAGATTTGGACAGGTTGCTTAAATAAGTCATGCCTCAGTTCTCCACTCCCTAAATGAGAAAGTAAATGCCTTCATTTCAGGGATTAAAAAAGTTAGGATAATATAATTAATACCATGGAAGTACTTGGAAGCTACCAAGCTACGCAAAGTGTTGCTGTCTTTAAGCATGCCGTAGCAGCCCATTAGAATGCAATACAAATTACTTACTGTGACAATAGGAGAATGGGGAATAATGGACACAGAACTGGGGACTAACTGCTATGGCAGGAAATATGACTAAATCAGCTAAATAAGTAATAACAAAAAAAAAAAAAAAAAAGGAAGGTATAAATCAATAAGCAAAGCGATCAGGGATCATTTACAGATACATTAAAATTCCACTACCCACATCTTCCTCCTCCCTGCCTCCAAAATTGTCTTAAAGCACAAGCACACTGACAGTTCCAGTCATGAGGCAGACTCATGTATCTCATGACTACAACCTACATATGAAAATAAAAGCAAATAGCTGTACTTTACCTATTAGCATAGTACTTTAAGAGTAAAAGGCACTCAGATTTGTCAGAGAAATGCCGTATCTTCCATAAATCACAGAAAGAAAAGGTAGAATCAGTCTCAAATGTGTGTTGGCTTCTTTGTTCCACCCAGTGGTTTAGACTAATACACCTTTCAGTGCAGGTGCATTCACCTGTTGGTGAATGATAAACAATTTGGGGTCTATTTGAAATAAATAACTGAATAAATAACCTGAGAGGCATAATAACAAGTAATTTCGAGGTTGCATCTGGAGGAGAGTTTAAGGCATACTGCATATATGTCCTAACCGTGTTATTTCAGAAACAAAGGACAGGTCAACACAGCATTTCCCATCTGTCTTCTAAGATACCCCTCTATTACAATTTTATTCCACACTAAGTTAGGGAAATTTAGTATTTCAAGAGAGAAAGTGATATTACAGATGACTTACATGCAGCACATTCCATAGGTAGTTTGAGACAGTGTCTCAAAAGTATAGACCTAGAGAAGATGATAAAAACTAATGGCCATCTTCAAATAAGAAAAAAATCCCAGTCTGTTAGTGTACATTGTGCTGCAAAGATTAATACAGCTATGGTTTAAGAGTGAGTGTCAGATCTCCACATAATGCTTTGGCCTACTTTTTAAAGAACTTTATCTGGCCACAGAGAGACTCTGAGATTTGAGCTGTCTTGAAAATCTGACTCAATACGGCTGCTCTAAGAGAGAAAAACATAAACAGAATTAGCTTATTTACAGTCTGAAACAAACTGCAATCAAATGCAAAGTGAGAGATCTATTCATTAAAACTGAGCTGCGTTCACTTTCATTATATCTGCATTTACTTAATTGCTTGTGTAATTCCATTGTTCAAAGATAAGTAGATTTAAAAGGTTGAAATATAAGCATTAAGAAAGGCAAAGACTTTCATGCTATAAATAAGAAAAATCCAACAGACTGTTACATCAGACTCAGTTTTTCATATCGCATTAGTAATTTCCTTCATCTGTTGTTAAAAGAAAAAAAAAAAAAGCAGATAAGTTTGCTTCCTTATTATTGTTAGATAATGGAATAGAAGTTGGGTTTTTTTTGTTTTTCATTGTTATAGTCAAGAAAGTATTTCCTTAACAGTGTTTTGCCGGTACCAGGGCAAATGAATAGCATAGAATACCTTTCAGGTTTTTTGGTATCTGAAGTACCACTCCCTTAATATACTCCAGTCACAGTCTCAAGAAATGGTTGAAGCCAGCACTTCTTTATTTCTGTTTTGTGGAAGAATCAATCGATTGATAAAGACAAAAATAGCAGGCCTGAAGAAATTAAAGGTACAACATAAACTTATTATTTACACCTCAGAGAGTTTTAAAGCATTTAACATATCTCATGTTGTTATTTTACGCAGAAGTAGGAGTAATTGAAGTATCTGTAAAAGAGGGGCTCAGCTGATAGAATGGCAGCATGAACAGAAATAGAAATAAAGAATTAGAGGTTACTATTATTCTGTTGGCTTTATTGAACTAATTTGGATTTTTGATGGATTACATGTCTATTTTAGGCCCTGTTTTTCATAAACAGTAAATCTGGCCCCAGCTCTAACTCTGAATACAGCCTATTCTGGTTGTTAACTATACAGCCTATTCTTCTGCTAAAGAAAGTGAGAGTGAAGACACAAGTGAGTAGTCTTTTCACAGTTTAATTGAAGTAAATTCTCCTTAATTCAAGCCCTTTGTCACAGCTGCACTAATTAACTCCAGAAACAGACTCAAAGAAAAAGTGGAAAAACCAATTTGGTGATACAGAAACTAAACACAAGTCTGAGTTTTCCATGCTTTTCCTCTAAGCTTTTTGTGTCTTTCTCCTCCGCTGTCTCTTCACCCACTCTTTCTGGGTAGCCAAAGGGATTTTTCAGTCCAGCTGTCAGTTTGTAGGACTAGAAACAGTCATGCTAACTTGTCAGCATGAGTTTTCACAGATTCCTCCAGCAGTAAGTTTTAAATGCACAGACCCCATGAGTTACTATCCCTGAATATAATTGTACTTCTGTTAGGCTGATCTCCATTAGTGGGACGTCACCAGAGCCATTTCAACTCAGGGAATTCTTTTCCACTTTGCCAAAGTATCAGCCATCAAGTACATTTTAATATTTTAAATCTTTCTTGCAACCTTTTATATGTGTTACTACAACCTGGGCTACCTTTGATTTTCTTACTCATCTCCACAGTGATTCATTATGAGTACATAAGTTTATGTGAGTACATTGCTATGATACATGTTGTAACCAGGGATGGGTGTTACCAGCCAAAGGCATCAGGCTTGGTTGTGACTCCTTTTCATTAAACATTTCTGGGTTTTGCAGTTTAGAGATTAATAAACTGCGAAGATCAATATTGCAGTCTACTCACTTCTACATTTTTTTCCAAAGCTGCAATATATATAATTGAATTCAGAATAATTCCCTACTAATTCTATAGTTTGTAGCTATAACTAGGTTCTAGTCAAGTTAAGCCCTACAGTCTTCATTCACTCTTAAAATCAGGTTATAATAAACAACCTCATGAAATACATGTAATTGCCTGTATAAACTTAGTTCCTTATTAGTGAGAACTGGAGCCTCAGGCAAAGAATGCACTTGTCTGTGCTCTTAATCCAAAATACATTTCAAATATCTTAAACAATAAGTGGGACAAATGTAGCAAGACCTAATAAAACCTCTCTGTCACACAAACTGATTTGAAACCTTTTGCTGATATCCTAAGGTATCTTTACAGAATAGCATAATTAATAGGAATTAATAAATCACATTGATTTCTTCTTAAAAGCTTATGGCCTTGTATTAGCAGAAATTCTAAAAATTGGTTCACCCTCCCATACTGTCTCTTTCACAAGTTGATTAACTTATTCTCCTCTACATAGACCCCTCACTTGAATTTCTAAGTTATTTTTGCTTTCCTGATTCTCACAGTTCCAGAAGTATCCATTTCCTCCAGTACTGAAGGTTAAAACATTCTCTTTAAAACTTGCTAACACAATAAATTGAGTTTTAACATTGCAAAAGGCCAGACTTCCTGGAATTGAGGCTTTTTGGTTTGCCTTTTACTTTCCAGGAAGACAAATCATTACACTGCGTCGACATGCAGTGCATTCGCAGATTCCTTGCTCTCTCGCATTAGTGATGTTCTCTCCTAAATGAAGGCACAGAAGCTCAGTGCTGGAAATTTCTACAAAGAAGGCTCTCACAGAGAGGAAGTGGAGGGACAGCCACAGATCTTCACACGCTTGTGACAGTACTTGAGGAGTTGGACTCCACGAGCCTTGCGGATCCCTTCCAACTCAGCTTATTCTATGATTCTGTGATTCTGTGACATGAACGTGAAGTGGGAGAGGTTTGGTTTGGATATCAGGAGAAATTTTTTTCACCCAGAGGTTGTTGGGCACCGGAACAGACTCTCTAGGGCAGTGGTCACAGCACCACACCTGACAGAACTCAGAAAATGTTTGGACAACACTCTCAGAGATGTGGTGGGATTGTTGGGCTGCTCCGTGCAGGGACAGGAGCTGGACTCAGTGATGCTTGTGTGTCCCAACTCATTATATTCTGTGATTCTATGACATTTGCCACGGCTGACGGCAGTCACTGGGCTGTATTGGGTCCCAGGAGTGTCTGGGCTGTCCTTGCCCTGAACTGGGTCCCCCAGGTGCCCCATGGCCGAATGCCCATTGCCCAGCCTGTCTGAGCTCCAGCTCTGGGAAAGCTTGCCAGGGAAGGGGCTGGCAGACCCAGGCAGCTACTGCTGGACAAAGAGCCTCCAGAAATACTGGGTTTCTGTGGGGCAGCAAACCCTCCCCATCCCTGGGTTTTTGGTGCCTGTCCTTGTCACCACCCCAGTCCCACACGGGGCTGTGCCCTGTGTGGAGAGGGCCCAGCTCAACCCTGGAGTCACCCTGGAGAGCATCCCACTCCCACTGCTCCCTGATGGTATCCTCCCAACCCAAGTATTTCTCTGCTTTCTCCCTTTCACCCTCTCCGTACACTGAGAAAACAGTGCAGTGTTCAAAGGCTGTTGCGCATTTACAGAAATTTGAAGCATTTCACAAGTCCCAGCTATGGAGCCAAGCTCTCAGTTCAAGCTGCAGGGCAGCACTTCCCAAGATGGAGGTCATGGCAGTGGCAAGTGGATTTGCCAGCCTGGCAGGAATTCAATGGTTTGTGTCAGATTGCAGAGCCGATGAGAGCAATACCTATAATAGAAAAGAAGGAAAGGGTTTCTGTGGAGTGTGATGGTTTTCACTCTGGAGAGCCTCTGTTCAAACTTGAATCACAAGAAGAATGGCAGCTGTTTTCACAAATATGTGAAACAGGGTATTTCAGTCTCCAACTCATCTCCTCTCCACTGCTTGGCTACTGCTCCTTCCCTTAAAGGAAACTCCCCCGTTCAAAAGAAACTTTAGTCCCCTTGGAATAAGGGTCCTGCTCACTGATCTCTATTAGGTGAACCTACTAAAAAAAGAGCTATTCCCTTTTAGAGTACCAATATTGTTGGTCACTCCAGATTCAGCTTGCTAACTTGATGAGTTTTATGCCATGACCACACTCCTCTCATAGGGAGAAATACCACTCAGAAAGGTATCTGTGTTGAACTTTTTAGCTATAAATCTGCCACACTGTCACTGTGGGCTTTGAGGCTGTGGTTTAGGAGGTCCTAGGAGGTTACCACACCTTTCACAGACAGTGCCTTGGGGATCGCTGCTGGTTTAAATCACGGTGCTGTGAGTGCTACCAGGCAACCTGACTGAGCAAGCAGTGCAAGACATCTTTTTTTTAATCCATGTAACTTTGCCATTCGCTTGTTAACACAGACCTAGATCAGTCACAGCCTGGCAGACTTACAAAGCCATGAGGGTATTACATTCCAGGTACTCCTGGAGTACTAGAGGAAGGACCTTACACTCATCCTGGAAGCAACTTTATAATCAGTGGATGAGCAGCTATGTATGCCTAAAGAAGATGTTTTTCAGAGAAATGCAGACTTATTCAGCAGAGTCATCTGGGATTTTAAGTTACTTACCTCAGATTTAAGATAACAAAAAACAGGGACCCAAGCCTTGATTTCACCTGAAAAAGGTAGTGAGATGATAAAGCTACTTCTTATTCTAGGTGTTCCTTTTTTTCTCATAAAAGTTAAGGAAGTTTTGGGTTTGTCCTGTTATAGAAAGAATAGTGGTGGAATGCATGCAATTAATTTTTCCATTCAGGATAAATACTTCCTCTGTCTAACTTTTCTGGATACAACAAACTGTTGATATTCATAAAGGAAATGCTTAAAGAAAACACATCAAACTGCTGAGGAGCTTAACCTTCCTACTTCTTAAAGAAACATAGTTTATATCAAACATCAAAAATTCATCAGTTCATTAGGCAATCTAGTTGTCAAAAACCCTGAGTAGAAAATGCAGCACAACTGATATATTTCTGTGTCTTACCTCCAATACTCAATACTCCATTAGCACTCATGAGAAATTTGCTGTGATTTCAGCAGAGGTGGAATTTCACACAAGTTTTGCCTAACCTAATCCTTTTCTAGATCAGCATATACCCATTGTTTGGTGTGCCCTGCTCCCTCTCTGAAGAGGCTGGTTGTTTACTTGACATTGAGCCCTTTCTTCCTAAACGGTAATGAATAACTGCCCTGGAGACAGAGATTATTCAAGAAATGGAATTTAGTACAGAAAATGTAATGAGAGTCTGCACTGTCCCACGATGTTTGTAAAAGATGTTCTATAGCTAATTCTCTAAGCAAACCTCTCAGTTTATAAATTTAGAACATTCCCATTCCCTCAGAATGTGCATACATCAATTTCTTTGGAGAGCATGCTATTACTACAACATGTATTCTATGTGAGTTTTTAATTGAAAATGTAATAGAAGTTTTAATATTCTGAATGCATAAAAATCTCAACATTAAAATGCGATCAGTGACACTTACAAGCCTCTGGCCAAAACGCTGTAGTCACATCCCTTCCTATCTTACTTTCCCTTAATTTCTTTTCTCTCTCTTACAATGTAATGTAAAGATAAGCTAATATTAATTTACAATGGAACATTTCTGTATTAGAGATCATTTGCATTCATTTGCTTGCCCTGATTTGTGTTCACATCTTCTTGCACTTTACACCAGTGGCCTTTATGGATCATAGCTACATTGGAAAATGCATACAGTATAAAAGTGAGAGGTTTCTGGCACATTAAAGGCAAAGTGATTCCTCTTGCTGTATCTATAGGTCAAAGGCAAGTAGGAAAAAGAGAGTGACATACAATTAAATTGGAGTCAGACAGAGGGCAGTCAGAAACTACTGCAAAATTTTGCCGTGGGAGGTGAAACATATTCTTTAAACTATCATTAAGTAGTTCTTTTCAAGCCCATCCTACTGCAAACTTAACAGTATGCACACACACACACAAAAAGTATGCTTAATTATATCTGTCATCTTTCCTTAGGTCAACTAGTTTTTAATGGTATCCTTAACATTTCCAGTAATTCTACTGCACCCTCTTTTTCTCAGGCTTTGCATGTTATAGCTTTTTTCCTTGTAAGAGTTTAAAAGTTCAGCAACAATTGCGTGCTGAATTACTTTAATTATTACCTTATGTCCCTTGGTTTTATGAAGTATTGACTTTCAATCAGAGGTTCAGGTATAATATGATTCTATAACATATTCTGACATGGAAAAAGAAGGTTAAAATAAGATCCTTTTCTAGGAGTTTACAAATTCATTTTTATTCATGGGTTTTCACTTTCCTATTTTTCACCTTAAACAGAAGATATTTTGATATTCACTGCTGAAAGAATGTCAGTGTTAGAGACAAAGTCATGAGCAAGGTGGGTGTTGGTCTGTTCTCCAAAGTAACAAGTGATAGAAAAAGAGGAAATGGCCTCAAGTTGTGCCACAGAAGGTTTAGGTTGAATATTAGGAAAAATTCTTCACTGAAAGGCTTGTCAATAATTGTAACAGGCTGTCCAGGGAAGAGGTGGAATCACCATCCTGGAGGCATTTAAAAGACAGGTAGATGTGGCACTGAAGGACAGGATTTAGCAATGGGCTTGTCAGTGCTCTGCTCACAGGTAGTCTTGATGATCATGAAAGGTCTTTTCCAAGCTAAGCAATTTGTGATACTATTCTGTGGTTCTCTGAACCTCTCAATGAGGGCAAAGGACAAGCAGTAGAGAAAAAAAGTCTTATCAGAAGGAAAGATGTCAGCAGGATGTTAAAACCTGAATCCCTTTGGGAGCTGGTTGCTATCACTCTCCCAAACAAGGTCCTGAGGGTTCAGCTCTGTCACTTTAAGTTGCTGCTGCACCAGGCTGTCTTCTCTGTTCCTGGTCAGAGACCACTGTCCATCACCCAGCTGTGCCTGGTCCATTTCATGATTACCCTTAAAAGCTCTTGGGACTTTTGGGATCTCTGGGGGGAGCACATTACAAGACTGGAGAGGTCAGAAATGCAGTAAACTAAGAGATGGACAGGCATCTCTGCCATGGAAACCAGTCCTCTCCTGCTGCTCTGCGCCTGTCACAAGATTTCTGTGACAGATTTTGCACTTTCTCACGATCCCCAACTGACTCAAGACTTGGCTTTCATGGTTTGCCTCTCTGCATGTATCTTCTGTAGTTTAGTGAGGAGAAAACCTGCAGAGCTTGTCAATCATCAATACCGTGTTGGATAAAAGGCACAATTTCATTAATTTTACACACTTGTTTCATGTCACTCACATCCCACCAAGTGGGATATCAGTATTTGCCAGATTAACCTAAACTCATTCATAGTACCAGACCAGATTTGGATAGAAAATAGGATAAATTCAGTCTGGTGAAATGCAAAATCAAATAATTAATTAGCAAATTTAGAATAGAATAAAATAAAGAAGAATTATAAGGTTTGCCCTTTTTAAGTAATTTCCAGCATGTCTTCGGTATTTAATTGAATTAAAGACTGACAAGGACAGTTCTATATTCTTAGACCTGCATGCCATTTTTTTTCAGAGAAGTGACTTCCTCTGTAGTACAAGTCCCAAATGGGAATCTTTAATTTGGAGAAACTTCCTCATGAACTCCTTCATACAGTTAAGATTCTACTGTGCACGAAGCACCCTGGGGACTTCCTGTAACTTAGAGTATTCATAATTTCTTTTAATTAGACGACTAACTTATGTTCCTTTTATGAATGTAAAGCTGTCTGCCATGGCATAGATTTTGCAGAGCAGAGAGGTTTCTAAAATGCCATCTAAATCTTCAGAGGCCAAATATTGTTAGCACCCAACTAATTAGACATTCACTTAGACATAAAAATATGAGCCTCTTTCTGATAAATGTGCTGCTGAGGAAGAATTGTATAATATCTGATTTAATCCAGGTTCAAGGCTTATTTCTTTCCTATTTAACTTTAGAACCAGTTATACAAAAATTTCGAAGATAAGTGGAAAGACAACTTTTTGTTTAGTGGAGATTGGCTGAGTGCATCGGAAAATCAGACAAGCCTGTTCAGAAACAGAATCAGTCTGTGGTGTTGGAACACCTCTCTCAACACAGGCAGGTCTCCAATGAAACTCTGGGAAAATATTTCTGAGGGATCACTATCACTGAGCTAAATCAAAGCACAGACAAGCCCTAGAGAGGTTTTACCACATAGCTGGGTGTTAGCACTGCCAGTGATGCAGCTCTGGACCTCCCCCGTGCAGAGGTTGATTAGCACCTAAGGGATGGCAATGGTTGGGGCTGGGGGGGCTGTGCTGGAGATTAATTGAATCCAGAGCTTTACAATCAAACTCACTTCAGTTTTTATCAGCACCACTGAAAGGCCAAGTCATTTTCTCCACTGTGTTACCTACCGACTGCCCTTTCTAAAGCAGAAGATTATGATGACAAACTAGAACTTTAATATATTAAAGATGCATTATCTCTGCTTCGGGTTAGGAACAAACTACATGATACACCTGATCACACATATCAGATTGTAATCAGCAACTATTTGATACAGTTTTGAGGATTTTCAAATTTATTATAAAAACCCCATAATTTCCTCACCAAATAAGCAAGGCATGTGCACTGAGGTACAAGCTAAAGAACATACATTCCTGAGAACAATTTTTTCTTTAAGAAATCAAACCATGAGTCAGAAGGAAGTGGGGTTCACACAGGCTTTATAAAGTGCCTTGTTAAGGTGCAATTTTTCCACAAGTTCCTTAAGTGCATTAACGCTTACTAATGAATTCATACACTTTTTGACTGTGACAAAATAGGGAATACATATTCCCTTTGACCAGAATTGAACATGAAATATTAGTCCAACGCATAATCCACCCAGAGATCCCTGGTTTCTTGTAAAAGAAACAGGTATGTCAGGTATCATTGATATTTATGATTCTGCAGATCAGGCTAGACAGCATTAATATAATGTTCAATGATATATACAGAATAAAATCTATAATTGTAACAAGGTGTTAAAAAACATGACCAGTTTAAATCCATCAGGAACCTGATGGAATGAAAAACAACTGAAGATATATAGTTCTGAGTTGCATATATCTTGTGATAAAGAGATATATTATAACTTCATGTCTCTGAGGAGTACCTACATATATACTGGTTAATTTGTTCTGGTAGAAAAAATTTTATTTTCTTAATATTTAGAAGCTTCAGAAAGTTAAAATGGCAGGATTGAAGTAAAATGGCAAATAATTGTCACAGTTACACTTTCCTGCCCTGACAGGAAGGGATAGCAAAGCAATTAGTAGGTCTAAAAGGTCTAAGGTCCAAAAGACTGATCTAACTGAAAAGCAAAATGAAACGCTGGTATGAAAACTTGTAATCACAACGTGAGCCAAAAGCAAACTATTTTTTAATTTTTAGTTGTTGCTAGATAGCGTGCAAGCTCAAAAATTATTAAGCAAAATATTAGCAAGATATTTTTTCATAAAAGGCATAATATTGAGATCAGCTGCTGGAAAGGGAGAAGCAAACTGTGTGTGGGAGAAAGCACACCTGTTCCCTCTCTGCAAGGCAGGCTGAGAGAGCTGTAAGGTGTCTCACAGCCCTCGCAAACAGGGCCAAGAGGTCACAAGCACACAAGATGGAATTTAGGAAGGGCTGTTTTCTGTTAAGTATAACTGGCAGATGCTGTAGAGGAAATAATGTGACATATACAGGGAGGTAAAGAGGAGAGTGAGCCATGGGGAGCAATTCTGCAACTATTCAGCTATTGCCCTGGCAGTGTAACAGAGAGAAAAGCACAGTTGTTGACAACAAAATAGAAGTAATTGCCATAATAGGGACAAAACAGACAAAATAGAGATCAATTTAGTTAATATACACAAAATATAATTTCAATTACTGGCAAAGGACTTAACCATCTTCCCATTGCAACCATCCAAAATTAAAAAGAAGGTTAGAATTATATTAGTATAACATTTTCGAGCAGCAGTGCAGCACACACCAAATACTGATTACAGAAAATAGAAAATATGCGAATGTTGAGCTAAAACTTACAATCTCAGCAAGCATGTAAAATTGTATGTAGGATGTATATGGCAATGCATCCAGGTCTCTGCAGGCAATCACATAAAGCAAGAAAAGATCAGATGAGATCTTACAAAAATAGTGTTAAATTTGTGCACACATGTAATTAATTATTTCATGAAAATTTGACACGAGTCAAATCAATGCCTACCAGACAAGCACCGAATCAATATCATTCAGAACACCTGTGGAAAAAAGACAAGTGTGATTAAATCTAGCGTTCTCCCATGCTGCATAGCCAAAATCTCATTTTTGTCTAAAGATGGAAAGGTGAAGATGCCAAAATGTTCTCATGTCCATTATGCCTTCAAATCTCCCACTTCTTTTCTTCCCTACATTCAATTTACAGGAAAGATCAAGTGTACGCAATTTTTAGCAAGAGTATGTCCCAGCCTAGAAAGAATTCAATACATCTGGCAAGAGAGAGAAATACTGAGAATTTCAGAAATGGTTTTGGCAACATTTTCTTTTTATTTAAAAAAAAAAAAAAAAAAGAGGTTTTTCTAAACTCAGGTAAAATTAAAATAGATTTTTTATATTAAGGACAGTGTGAAAGATAATACACAAAACAGGCAAAAGCACAGCATTTTTTGAATACATTATTTGTTTCAAAATGTTCACTCAGCATTAATTAGAGCTCAAGCTGTTGACTTCCAATCTCGAGTTCAGACTCCTCTCCCTTTGCCACCCACTGGGGCCTGTTATTCCCATTATAAACACCCATAAATCTCACCAAGTCTAATGGGCTTATTGCAGTCCTCCATATGCATCAAGGGGAGGATAAATGTCTCTACTTGTGCCTTCTGATACCCATAATTGTTTAGTAACATAATGAGATAATGTTTCTAAAACATCAAAAATCAGTGGGTGTTTTTTTATGCCCTTTAACGTGATTTAGAGAGCTTTTCAGATGAAATCATTCTTGATTTCATTTGTGATTACTAATTTTTTCAGGCAAAGTAAAGGCAAACTTGCACCTGAAGACAGCAGAGGTAGGAAATAAGGGAGAGGATATAAGAACTTTCTCCCCTTTCTGCTGAAGAACCACTAATAAAATACTCTGTCACCAATAAAGTGAACATATAAATGGATCAGTGAATTTGAAAAGGAGCAGCTACAGAAAAGGATGATCCAGAAAAGATTTTTTTTTCCTCATGAAAGATGAACAAAAGCACTTGTTTCATTAGATTACAGAAGTGAAGGATGAGGAGGAATAGAATTGCTGTCTTTAGACACAACAAGGGTATGAACACCAGGGAGAGAAAATAACCATTTGAGCTAAAGGAGTACATTGGCACAAGAACAAATAGACATAAGCTGAACATGAATAAATTTAAACTTAATTTAGAAATGGGCTCCGAGTCTTCCTGCCTATCAGATCTGGAAAAGGTCTTTCATTGAAAATAATACAGACAAAAAGAACTTGAATACTTATAAGAAAAATGAGTAAGTTTTTAAAAGAGTTGAATAGCATAGTGCTGCAGGAGATTGATTTCATAACCTAGAAGCTTCCTCCCAGCTTCGTGTCCCGGTTGCGTCCCCTCCCTACTCATCATGGGGAGGTCACAAAATGAAGACATAAACACAGAAAAGCAAAAAACCCCCTAACCAATCAGAACTTAGTGAGACACACACATAGCTACAAGGGATAATGGCATCACGTTTGCTATAAAAGTGTTTTGTATTAATAACATTTTGATTTGACCTAATTATAGATCCGGAGGGGGTAGGGGGAAAGGTGTATGTCTTGGTACTTTTCTTGGTATCAATTGGCACTGTCTCATTCTCAGGCCATGATAAACTATTGTCCTATTAACTCAAAAATTTACTTTAAGAGTCAATAGGATCTGGCCCAGCACTGTTAAAACAGCAAGTGCATCTCTTTATACATTTATAATCAGATCAAAAGAAGCAGAGCTTTTTGGTGGCAGTAGTTCCACTTACCAGATGTCATCAAATTGCTGATATTTACCATTTAAAAGACATGAAATTAATGACAGGAGCTAAAAGTGTTCTTTAAGTACTTAATGTTAGCTCTATGCTATAGCTGCTTGAAAAGACACAAATACCATTAAAACCCACCAACCAAACCGTTATCAATTACTGCTGAGTGTAGAGCAACGCTCAAGCTAATTGACTTTGCATTTTCAGCAAGCACTTTGCCAAGTAATTATTATTTATCTAACAATGGTTTCAATGCAAATTGATGGTGCATATTTGCTATTAATCTGAAGTCGTTGCAAAACACAAACAACAATTACTTTCTGAAATTACCACAGAAAACAAAGAGAAAGTAGTTTTGTCACTGGTTTACACATTCAATTTATAAAAAAAGAAACAAACAAACAACTCTAAATATTAGTGTTTCTCAGCCCTCAGTGTCAAATTGCTATGTTAAAAAAACAATGAAGCTAAACCAAAGAAAAAACCTCTATGTGTGTACCTCGCCTCCAAAACAGATGCATCAAAGATCCGTATGTGCTGCGGTACCTTAGTTTTCCCTCATGATTCTCAGGAATAATCCTGGGAAAACTGCCAGATCTCAGAATGTTGTACTTCCCAGACAAGATGATCACCGGACCATGGAACACCAAACCTTTTTCAGAGGATGCAACTACATTTAGAATATTAATTGATTCTCTCTAGAGGATTACATTTAAAATATCTGGGGGGAAGATTTAAAATACCATTGGCAATGACTGTTTCATATTACTAAAATGTTTGCTGGGAGACTACAGTCTATAATCAGTACATATCTCATTGGGTACAATTTTTCAGTAGCAGTGAAGATGAAATACAGAGATGGAGCTCTTGTCTATACTTTTAAGCTACTCCAGCTTTACAAATTACACTGATCCCCACTCAGCTGTGATACCTACTAGTCAAGAACAAAATTCCAGTCAGAATTTAGATAGGGAGAGAATAATGACTTGGAATCAACATTAACACTAGACGGGAAATCTCACCCTTAAAACAATGGTTTAGGTAAACAACTTCACTATATTGAGATATTAATTACATAGGGACCGCCCCTAAAGTAAGAGGACACATTCTGTAGCATTTTTAACAGATCAGTGACCTAAATAGAAATTCTTAGAATTTCTTTTGGTCCAGCCTAGGACATGGAACCAGGAGGATCAACAGTCGAACTCACACTGCTGTAAACACAGCCACAGGGAGCCAAAGGAAAGCAGCACCAGAGATTCAGCTGCACTCAGGACAGTGGGAGCATCCCTCTGGGGCTGTGATCCTACACACTTTGGGCTGATACATGTACCTGTTCATGCTGAAAAGAGCAGACCCACAAGGACCCATTCACCCCATGGTTCTCTTTCAGCTAGGCCTGGAACTGTGCCTTGAACAAATTCAGGGAATTACCCCTGTGAAAAACCTTTCCTTCTTTCTTTCTTTCTTTATTTGCTGCTTAGCCATCAGCTGTCTTCCTCCTCAGTGCTCCTGCTCTGACCTCACTCATCTCATAGACACACCAGGCACTTCAAACCTTCTTGCATAACACAAGTTAAAATTCAATCTTGATCTTTCTGTGAATAATTGTTAAACAACTTGTTTTTCCACTTCCAAGCCTTTACTACATTTGAATGATTTCTAACTTACCTTAGACCTTCCAAAAGGAAAAAGAAAAAAGAAAAAAAAAAGGGGAAGAAGGGAAAAAAGAAAGAAAAAAACTCTCATCTCTGTCAACCTTTTTGCAATTCCAGTGTCTGATCAAAGAGCTATTTTTTCAATGGCCTGTAATATCCTGAGTGATACCTTCATGTTATTTAGCCAGAAAAGACATAGATTCATTTCACAATGCAGCAATCATCACCAAAACATCTGAGAAGTTAAATTATTGAGGAATAGATAACTCAAAATATATAGCAAAATCTAATCTAGGGATTAGATAAATCTATGCAAGAAGGAAAAAAAAAAAGGGTGCACTAAACTCTTGAATAGTCATCTTTTTCTATCAATATATCTATAATGTAATATGTAATAGTGACACAATTCGTGCCTGAATTTACGTAATTGAAGTAGCTTTGAATTTTACTTTTATACACAAATATACAATTTTACACAATTATACACAAACCAGGTGGAATTCACCACTCCATGCAAAATAAATAATAAGCACATAGCATAAGGATTCAAAGTGAAACATTTTTCTGGGATAAAATAAACATATTCAGCCACAGGAAACCAAAATTCCATGTGTATACCCTGTGATGCAATGTCTGGTATGAGAAGATACATTCTACTACCATTGGTTGCATAGCTTTGCCAGATGAAATCCAAACATTCTCTGGGGAAAAAAAAAAAAACAAACAAGCAGAACACAGAGCATGACATGCAAGATAGCAATGTAACATATGAATTCTGTTAGACTTTTGGCTGGCATTGGAGACAAGATATTGATTAAACTCCTGTTTCCTCCCTGAAACAACAACAGGAGGTATCACAGTATTGGTACTTCATTAATGTTTCTGATGAGTTGGCTAATTGAACAACAACAAGAGGGGACAAGAGGATGCTTCCCTCCCTTTGTCCTGTGTTATATATGCAGGGTTGGATGTGGGCTGAGAAAATTCTGTTTGAAAGAATGCTTCCACGAGCTGGAAATAATTTCTCTTTTCTTGGCTTTTCATGCTGTGTAGTATTTACTAATTTCATCCTGGAAAAAGAGTTCTCATCTGGAAACCTTCAGACAATTGTGCTTTGATTCCTCAGCCAAACTCACTGCATGAAAACCTTGGAAGAGAGGTTTGTTTTCTTCTACAAGTTTGTTTGTTTGTATTTCCTGAATAGCAAATACATGGTACTAACACAGAGCGCTGGACAATCTCCCTGGTATTAGTATATACAGTTCCTACTCACCTGCATGCTAACCAAAATATTCAGTCCACATTAGCTTCTACTGTGCAGACTCTGGATGTATTTAAGAAATGTGAAAGGAATTTTGATGCACATTCTGGCCCACTAGAGGTTGTAGGTGTTATGAATCGCATCATATCAAAGAAACTAGCAATTTTTTATTTTACTGTTACGAAGACTAAAGGATGAATGTAAGTTTTCCTTCTGCACTGAAATTAGTTTTGTGTCATACAAAATTATGTAAATTATTTTAGAAAAAAATGGCATTATATATAAATATACGTAGTGACTTACGCATTGTCTAAATCCCCATAAGCTTGAAAAATCAATTATACACTCTTAGTATTGGGATTTGACTTGGTCTATGCTGTAACAAGGACTAATTTTTGATCATAACATAATGATGTTTCTTGGGTGATTTAATTCAATGTCAGCATTGTGGAGAGAGATTTGATTTGGACATTGAATTTTTTCAGGCTATTCTTAGGAAGGTCTAAAACACAGGACAAAAAGAAATGAGATTCTCTATCTGAATCTATATTTGGTTTCTGTTTGGGGCTTTTTTTTTGCACCATTTCCTACATATTGGTATAAAGGGCACAATGGTGTAATGCAGTAGCTGAGTGCTGAGCTGATATTTTGAATAACCCACTATGCTTTCTGTCAACATTTCAACTTTACTCCCCTGAAGCACAAACCAGATTTCTGGTTTGTTAATAAACCATGGGGGTGCTATCTGTAAAGCTTAGGTGTTCAGATGTCCTTCTAAGCCTCCAGAAACTGGGTACCATTCAATTTCTCGGGAATTACATAGTTCCACTACACTGTTGCTCTTGAAGGAATCTCTACACTGCACATAATATAAATAGTGTATCCTGAGCTTGTGATGAGCAGAGTGATCACCAGCTGTTTGTGAAACAGAAATCTCTGGACTGTGCCCAACGTAAGCCAAATCCTTTGCCTTGCTTCTAGCAGCAATGTTTTTCATGCAGATATTATTTGGCAAATCCACAAATCTAAAATTAAATCTTATTTTCGCAAGTAGAGCTTTTTTATGCTAAAATAAGCTGAACTTAGGTGATTATCCCTGGGTTTGTTTGGTTTTTTGTTTGTCTGTGAAATACAGCCATTGGTTTAACACATTTCCATTCCATCTTGATTCTCAGGATGTAGTTAATAGTGATGGGCCAGCTGGCTTGCCCACAGTGAAAAATTTCTGCACAGATTCAGAAGCAAACCCCAGTCTAACAGGTCCCATACTACTTCTACCAGTTTTAGAGGTTTCCATCAAGTCTTTCTCACCAGGGTACCCTGCCACATGCTCTGCACATCTGTGTTTGCAAAAAATTGGGCCAATCTCTAGACAGATACTCCTGGCTCCTGGTTTTTCACATCATCTCTCTCTCATATCAGGTTTTCCTGGAGTAAGCACCTATGGCTGAGGGGAGCTATGGCAGATAGCCATAAACTCCTCTAAAAGAACAATGAGAAATGAGGACTGTGTGTTTCATAAAGCTCAGCATGATAACTCTGGGCAGGTCTCGTGTACTCCAAATAAAAGTCATCCTCACCCCATGTTTCTCTTCCTTTTGGCCCAGCAGCATTAAATGGAGAAATACAACTCATACATATTTTTCTGACAGCAAAAGTTTGTAAGGAGCCTGTACTATGGTCCAAAAACCCCGTAAATCATATTAACACTGAGACAGACATATGGCATAAGGCCTTTATATTCGTGTGCTTTTTTTTCTTTAGAAATGTTTAGTGTTAACTGAAATCCAACTAGTAAAGGTATTATTCCTTTTGGGGTGATATCTACTAGTTCCAGAAAGATATGACTGCAACTTGGAGGATGGGTGTTCCAATATGTTTTATTGTGTCAAGGTGTGCCTTATAGATAGATAGATAAATAGATAGATAGATAGATAGATAGATAAATAGATATAAGTTATTTATTTCTTTTTTTATATATATTTAAACGAGCACACAAGAACATAAATTTAAAATATTTCTTGTCCATTTCATAAAAAACATATTCAAAAAAACCCTCTTCTTTTTTTTTACCTTCTTTCCCTCTGAAAATATCTAAGAGCAGAGAAGCATGGTCAGGAGTTCATTAAATTTGGGACCTGCAGGAGGAATAGATGCAAGAAAACTAAAGCCTTAGGAAGCATCATGCTTACAGGAAACAACCAGGCTGGAGGAGTGAGTGCCCCTGATGAGCTTAGCTATCATGATGCTACATGATAGCTTTCAACACAACCAGCTTTTTTCTGGAAGGCAATTTAGTTGTTTCTGCACAGAAATCAAGCTGCTTTCTGGGTTCAGATTTCATGATGTGTTCTCACCAAGACAAGTAGAGTGGACCAACTCTAAGTGCCTTTTACCATCATGAAGAAAGATTGCACACTCAGGAAGACTCTCTGTTGTTTTGGGGTTTTTTTTCTTTTTATCAGAAAGTCACTCAACAAAGCAGATGCTCTGGTAATCTAAACATCTTCATCTGTTAAAAGTAATTCATGAAGACTTAAATTGCAATGGCACAATTTGTATCCCTTTCTTATAGATCTGCATCATGGCAAGTGGCGTTTCTGTAATAACTCTAATTCAACCTGTCACACACCTGTTTAACTTCATCTGGGTTATATATCTGGTATATCCTGCTCATTAAAGAATGATCTCAGCCTTTAAGATTCAAAAGATTAAATCAGATTTACCTGATTTGTGCTCCTTTGTAATACAGTGTCCATGGAAGCTTAGAAATCAGCCAGAATGGTGCTCAGTCTTCAGTCTTGTTTTATTCTGCTTTGTGCACGGTTTTTTCTTTGAGTTTTGAGTGATATATGAAAGCCCATAAAATTGGACCAAAGATACACGTTAGTGGTATTCAGGTTTCATTTCTAAATGGGGACTTTGCCCTTCTGTGAATCTGACAAATGTACCTCTCTGTCTGCCAGCCATTTCCTCTGGTAAAGCTTTTAAAAGGGCTTTTACCAATCACTGCTGGCATTCCTAGGGAAAAAAAAAAATTCTGTGCAGCATGAAGGGAAGCACCTGAATGTTTCAGTGGCATCTGCCTGAAGGGATATGTCAAAGAAGAAATGTTCAAACAACAAGATTTATTAAAGTAAATGTCCAATATCTACCACAGAAAGCTTGACATCCCTTAACCACAAACCATTTGGGAATATTCTCTTATTCTCTTTCTCACTCTCTTTCTAAATCTGGATTTATATGTAGAAGGAAGGGATGATGACTGAGGTCTGATATGACATCTATCTTCACAAGTGAGAAGACTAATAAATCATCAATGACATTACCACAAGTGAGTTCTGAGGTCTGCTCACAAGTGAAGATAAATGACATAACAGACCTAAGCCAGCATATATTACATAAAATGCCTAATAAGTCTCACTTTCAGCATAGGTGGATTTGATGAAGATGACTGAACTTATGTTACATTTCAAATCCACCATCCAGGGAAAAAGAAATTAAATTTGCCAGCCAAATAAAATCACCACTGAAACAACCTTTGTACTTTCCAGCCCTTTGCCATGCTACTGCTCTGCAGATCTACAAGGAGCCACGTGGTAGTAAAAATAAAGTGTCATTATGACTTTTGAATTTCATTATGTCATTAAACACTAACACTGTCAGTATCAACTCACACTTCAGTGCATGAAACGTACCTGATTTTTATGCCTCGGGCAATATCACATGCTTACAAAGATTTACATCCATGTCTTCATGTTCCTGAAATATGTACAAGTAGCATTTATTTTAGGCCTTACAAAGGACTGCAACTTTTCACAACAGCGTCTGGCCTTCTGCAGGGTCAGTGGTGGCAGCTCTGTTGAAAAGCTGAGAGGTTTTAGAATTTTTAATTAGTTTAAGAGGACAATATTCTTTCTAGAAAGTGAGTTCTACAATAGAGATATGCCAAAAGCATGCCTGAACCAGGGTCTGTCAGTGGATTTTTAGGCAGATTTACATAATAATAAACTGGGCAAAGAGATTAATACTTCTGGCTTTTGAGCAATTGATGTCTGAGGGGCTCCCTGGGTTGGACATAACATCTGGACCATCATGTCAGGGAGGGAGTTGTTTAATCTGTATTACAGCATTTAAAAAACCGAAGCTGAATACTAATCCTAGCTTGTTCTGATGATCCTATCCAAATTCTGCAGTGGAAAGAAGCTCATTTGAAGCTGAATTTTGTCTTGTGTGGAATTTGCAGGCCTCAGAGCTAGTTTCTGAAAATTTGAGAGTAACACAGTTGTAGGTCTATGAAGAGTAAAATTGCATAAATGTACACCTTAAATCTTGTCCAGCTGCATCATGCCTTTACCCTTTCTCACACAGTCCTGTCCAATTTACAGATATTAAATGTCTCCAAGTTTATTCTCAGGTTTTAATCTAAAAATCTCCTGGGGTAATATTCCACTTAGAAACAATTCTCTGCAATAATATTGTATTTCACATTAATTCAATGTACTTGTAATCAAGTGCCCTCATGTAGAAGATGGTCTGAGTGGCATAACAACTAAAGAAAACCGTGCTTTTCACATTTCTCATAATGTATTACATTCTAGCCATGTTCAAAAATTAGCAAGAATCCAGGTAAGTGCTAATCAAAGTATTCAGCAGCCTGCAAGGATAAGAACAACAGAAATTAAAAAATCTTTTGAGTGTAGAAGTCTTATGTTTATGAGTCTAGAATTTAGTTTTTGTAATCAGAAACTAAGATTAATGAAAATATTTCTCATTTGCTTTCCCGAAATAGTTGTAGAGGCCTGAGTAAATGTGGCAAAAAAGTGGAACAAAATTTAAACCAGTTGCAAACAACATTACCAAAGTTAAGACATGAAACTATCTGGGAAAGAAGGCACTAGCTGATAATTTAAAATAACCATTTTTATTATTGTTTCAGATTTCTAATTTTATTAAGAATTTTTAAATTAAAATTTGCTTTTGAGAGCATTTGAACTGTAGTACAGAAGTTTTCTCGGAGAGGACGGGGAAAAACAAGTTGTTGGTACACAATTAACATTGGTTTGTGAAAGCCTGTGTAGCTTACGCCAAGCATTAAAAATAAGCTAAATCAATCAATAGTAACACTTCTAGATTTCTTTTCTTTCATGCTCTTTAAGGTCTTAAATTGTGTTCAGGTTCTGGATTAAAACCTGATTTTTGTAAAAATAAATTTGACAGCAAGACACGCACATGGGAACCAAATCATTGAAAGACAAGAAATACCAAGACAATTCTTGCTTAAACATCAACAATGAGCAATATTCAAAATTTAACTGGAAAATTGCTAAATTTCTTCAGCTGAGTTTCTCTCTGTATGTATAAAGATGTGAATTAGCACATATTAGCATATATTACTGTTTTTGCTATTGAAAGTTTTTTTTTAAAACTTTCTGTTATGAAAACAACCTAGTTCATAAATAGCCCTCAGGATTTCTCTGAAAGAACTATAAGAAAAGGAGAGGGTGTTCTGAAAATTGCAGTTGTTGTGAATGATAAAGGAAAAGGCCTCATGAGAATTTTCAATATCTAAATAACAATTCACTTCTTCCTTCATCTTCTGATAAAAGTAGACAACAGCAGAAGTGCTACTAAATTCTTTCCCTCCCTTCCTCACTTATGGGATTGTAGCAATCATGGGATTCCCGATAAAGGAAAATAATGACTTAAAAAAAATATATATTAGATGTTTTTCCTGACATGTTTAACTAAGTCATTAATTGTAGAATTATAGAATGCTCTGAGTTGGAAGGGACCCACAAGGTCCATCAAGTCAAACTCTTGTCCCTGCACGGGACACCCCAAGAATCCCACCATGTGATTGAGAGCATTGTCCAAACGCTCGTTTTGCTCTGTCAGGTTTGGTGCTGTGACCATTCCCTGGGGAGCCTGTTAAGTGCCCAGCCACCCTCTGGGTGAAGAACCATTTCTGATATCCAACCTAATTCTCCCCTGACACACCTTCAGACCATTTCCTTGGTCACTGTCACTGTCACCACAGAGCAGAGATCAGTGCCTGCCCCTCCTCTTCCCCTCACCACGAAGCTGTAATTGCAGTGAGGTCTCCCCTAAGTCTCCTCCAGGCTGAACAGACCAAGTGCCCTCAGCCACTCCTCACACGCCTTCCCCTCCCCTCAAGGCCCTTCACCATCTTTGTTGCCCTCCTTGGGACACTTTCCAATAGCTTGATATCTTTCTTATATTGTGGCACCCAAAACTACAGACAGTACTTGGGGTAAAGAGGAGCTTACTGATATGTAACAACTCAGTAGAGTGCCCTTGGGACCGAAGCTACAATTTCCAGAGGGAAAATGAAATATGAACTTTACTCTCAATACTGAGATATTTCCTTCTATTTTCAAAAAATCTCTTTATTTGGCTTTTGACTCTGCCTATAACGAGGCTTCCCAGAAAAGAAAAAAAAAAAAGAAAAAAAAAGGAAAAAAAAAGAGGAAAAACATAAATTCTGTTTTGCTTTTAATGATTTGAAAACTTGTCTAGGAGAACAGGATGGAGATCACTTCTTTTATGCGGCTGTAAAATAGGTGTATTTCACTAATTAGGATTATATTTAACCTCTCTAGGGACATTTCTGCCACATTACATTATTTCTCACTCTCTCTCCATTCTTTGCCTCATAGCTTTCTTTTATGATACGATGTTTTGATAAACAGGTTTTTGTTTAAGCCAAACTCCAGCTAATTACTTGTCTAAATAATGTGTATTAAATGGAGAACAGCAAAAAAACAAAAAACAAAAAACAAAAAAACAAAAAACACAAAAAACCCAAAACAAAAAACAAAAAAAACCCAAACAAACAAAAAAACCACAAAAAAAACCAAAAACAAAACCACCCAAGCAAATAATAGCAATAAAAAACCCCAAGTAGAATCCTTTGAGAAAACTTGAATTAATTTCCTGCAGGATTTTCTGTTTGCCACTTCATTCTTTCATCACATACATGTAACTGTTTTACCCCTGGGAGACTATGAGTATGGACCAGTGTTTGATTTAACACACAAACACACACACAGAGTTCTGAGATCTGAAGTTTTTCATGAATTTTACTCTTTAAAGAGGAATCATTTCAGTTGGAAAGCCATTCTAGTGAGTCACCTAGCTCAGCTCAGCACAGCAGAGGTATTGATTTGGTGGCTTACACACATCCTGGGTGTATGGTGTCTCGTCTAGCACCGAAAAAAATGCTGATGACAACTCTCAAACATGCCTTGGCAAGCTGTCCCACTGCCTATCTATAGTCACAGTCAGAAGATCTTTTTCCCTCTTTCCTCCTCCTAAACTTCAGTTTTCACACACTGAAAGGAAAATGTATGCTTACATAAATTCAGTAGGATGATAACATCTAATATTGAGTTGATACCATCAAACAATTCCTTACCGGGGATCCTGCAAGAAAAATGGAGGGGATTGTGATTCTTCTGTGATTCTTGTGCTTTCTACAAGAGCATGTAGTGACAGGACAAGGGGAAATGGCTTCAAATTGAAAGTGCGTTTAGATATTAGGACTAAATTCTTTCCTGTGAGGGTGGTGATGCACTGGCACAAGTTTCCCAGAGAAGCTGTGGCTGCCCCATCCCTGGAAGTGTTCAGGGCCAGGCTGGACAGGGCGCTGATCAGCCTGGTTTAGTGGAAGATGTCCCTGCCCATGGCAGAGGGATTGGGAATCTTTAAGGTCCCTTCCAATCCAGGCACTCTCTGATTCTATCATTCTATGGTCTTATAGACATACTTTTTTCTTCAAACTAATGACTTGTAATAAAGCAATTGAACAATGAAGGACCATATACCTGTACTTTTCAGATACTTATTTGCAGCATTTGGCAAACAGTTTTGACTAGGTTCTCATAATTCAATGGTCCAGCTTTAATTCTCTTTTTTTTGAGTTACTTTTAATATGTGGACAAAATTTTTACCTTGTATGAAAGCACTTTGAAAGAAAGACATATATATATATATATATATATATATATATATACACACATACATATATATATATAAAATCTAGAGTCCAACACATAATAACCATTATGCCATTAATAACACAAGCTATCTGTGTCTGTGTATCCAGCTAAGCATTAATGGGCTCACCACTCCCACTGAGACAGCTGGGGAGCTTCTGCTGCCCAGGCTGGTTTTGGTCAAGTGGGTAAGGATCAACCTCCACTGTACTTTGGAAAGGGTTGGCTGTTGATGCTGATACAAAATACTTGCCTGCATTTCTTGTCCCTACTGTTCATAAGTGGTTTTTAAATATGTTTTCATGTCATTGTGGTTTTGTTTCAGGCCACTGACCTGTTAACTATTGTTTTCTCAATTTTCCGTCTAGGTTTTAACTTGCCTTATGCTGTGTGGCTCTGACATACCTCCCTTCCAACAACAGTTTCTTAGTAAAACTGCACCAAGGTCATGGAGCTGTGCTGCAACAAATCAAACCCTGAATAACAGGTAACTCAGTCCTTGGGCTGAAGGTTATAGAGTTGTCAAGCTTTTAAAGCAGAGTGTTTCATTGTCTCTTTCTCTTACATTTACCATATGCAAAAAACAGCATACCAGCACTTGCCATATCATGCTCTGTCCCTATTATAATAAACTTCACAGGTTAGGATTAGTTTCTGCCTAGTGGTTTCTTCTCTGTGAATCAGTTACATGATGCTTTTCTCTTTTGATACAAAACACATCACTGAGAGTCTAACTTTTACTTCACCAGATTATTGCTACATCCACTGCCTGCAGGTCATAGCCCATAACTTGGAAAACATTGCCTGCTGCCAGAACAGCCCATACTGTCATAAATCGTGTTAAGACAGAAAAAAAAGACTAGACAGGATCAGGCCTCCTGAGCCCTCAGAACAAATTAGATATTGAATCTGAAAAGTAGTAAAAATTCAGTAAGGAAGCAGATCTTTTCAAAGATTCATTGAAATTAAGCCATGAGCATGGAAGTTATCCACTAATTGTGGCCGGAAGGAAAGGTAGAGACATTTTTACACTTAACCCATATAACTGCACTTGTGACTACGTGCTCAATTGAATTTCTTATTAACACAGTCTCTAGAAATCAATTAATCAGCATCAAAAGCAACCCTATTGTCTAGAGCAACTTCAATCCAATGCTCTTCCCCCCTTCTGAAAATGAGAAAAATCCAATTGCTCTTACAAACTCTGTATACTTATTTCAAGCTCTCTCATAACTTTTTAAAAAATGTACTCAGCATTTGAAATGTGGTCCTTTTAGAAAAAAAAATCTTGGTGTTTGCAAACAAATGCAGTTATTTAATATCATTGTTATATATCTGTTAATATTTGGTAATTTCCTTTAAAAGATCACTTTTTCAGTTGCTTGTAACTTTGGCAAACCTACTCAGGTGCATACCTTTTGTCTTACTGGATGTCATGCTCACACAGGTGTGTCAGAAAATTTCACACAACGGAGTTTAACGATTTCACAGGAAAGAGGAACATGCTGTTTCACCTTCCATCCTCTCTGCAGCAGATATACCTCCCGCCTTTCTGAAATTTGGCATAACAATTCCCAGTCTGTCCAAAATCCCACATGAACATTTAGCCTGTGTTCCAACACTTGGTGTTTCTGCACCACTGTTGGAACATCCTGCAGGTCCCTGCCCCCTGAGCAGGAGTGTCACACCTTGTCCCCAGGGCACACCATGAACAGAGAAGAACTGGGGCCAAGAGTTGGCGAGGGCAGAAGGGAGGAGGGGGAGAAAGTGGGAAGTTGTCTGTGACAGAAAGCACAGGCTGAACTCCAACATTAATCTTTCCCTTTAAATGTAGTCCTCTGGCCTCTTTAGTTACACAAAGATAATATGGAGATAATTCTAACATTTCTAAATTTACTTTTGTACTAAATTATGATGAAAATCACAACCCCACTATTGTGTGGAGTGAAATATTCAGAAGTGTTTAGACTCAGAAAGTTATTCATAAAATGGAGTCATAATGCAAGCTAATAGTATCCTGTATTCACCTGAGTACATGCAAGTCACGCAGGAACAAAGTAAAACATTTTAATTCTGCTGGAACTGCATTTTCAACTGAAAATTATTATTGAACTGATTTAATATGTCCCTATATAGAGGATTAAAATCTTCTTTTTACAAACAGTTCTCAAGTCTGCTGTCTTCAGCCTATTGTACTTAATACAGCCACTGCTTGTTTCACTCAGGTTGCAAAGTCCTTCCTCTGGCAGAATTTCCCATTCATGGGCTAGAAGGCTTTTTGCCAGCTGGATGTTAGCAGAGTACACAGAAAGGAACCAGCCAATTCCTTACAATATTTGCTCTAAGCTTTATTCTCTTTCATATTACTTTTCTTCCTCCTATTCTTTGCCTCCATGGAATTCTAAATCTTCATACAGGTCTCAGGTTGTTGATAATGTGGAGTTGTTATAAGGCAAAAAATTCTTTCCCTAGCCTCACTCTCCAAGGACTGACTTTAAAACTCCTACACCTAAAAAAACCCCAACACAAATCCCAGCCCCCCCAAAAAGCCCAAAACCAACCTTAAACCAATAAATACACAAGAACTAGAGTTTGAGGATTTCTATGTTGTTAGTCTGAATACATTTTTCCTCTTTTTTTTTTTTTTAAGCTTTTAATTCAATTTAACATTGTTAGCAGTACCTGGAGAGTTCAGAAATTACTTTCTCTCTTTTTACTCTCACTTCATGACTCAAGGCTTGAAGAACTGTAGCTTGGGGGGGAAAAACAGCACCATTGAACACTTTAAATTATGAAAATGTATGAAAGCTCACAAAATTGATCCATATACTGCATTTCAGTATATGAAAGTGCCTATTTGTGTTGCTGTTGTCACCATCAAATATTTAGCTCTTAGGAAATGTCTTGCAAGCATTAGGGAAATCAGTAATATTAGCATATTTTGCATATTAGGAGTGGTTCATAAGAAGAAAATTGGCTAAACATGAACCAGGAATGTTCCCATGTGGGCAAGAAACCAGTGGCACCAGGACCAGAGCAGTGATTGTCCCCATGTGCTGAGCACTGGTGAGGCCATAGCTCAGATCCTGTGTCCAGTTTTGGGCTCCTCACTGCAAGAAGAGCATTGAAGGGCTGGAGTGTGTCCAGAGAAGGGAACAGAGCTGGGGAAGGCTCTGGAGCACAAGTCTGGTGAGGAGCAGCTGAGGGACCTGGGGGTGTTTTATCTGGAGAAAAGGAGGCTCAGGGGAGACCTTCTCTCTCTCTCTACAACTCCCTGACAGGAGGGTGGAGCCAGGGGGGATTTGGTTAACAAGGACAAGAGGAAATGGCCTCAAGTTGCACCAGGAGAGATTTAGATTTGATATTAAGAAAAATTTCTTAACTGAAGGGCTTGTCAAACATTTGAACAGGGTGTCCAGGGAAGGGCTGGAGTCACCATTCCTGGAGGTGTTTCAAAGACATTTAGATGTTGAACTGAGGGATGTGGTTTAGCGATGGCCTAGACAGTGCTGTGTTAATTGCTGAACTCAACAATCATAAAGGTCTTTTTCAACCTAAATGTTTTATATGATTCAATGATTCTAAAATTCTTACCCTTGATGAGGGCTGCAGCTGGGAGCAGCAGTGAGAGAAATTCTTCATTGCCTAGCCATAGTGTGCTGCCTGGACGTATGTGCTGTGTCCTTCTCACAGGTCTGTCTCCAGCCCTGAGCCCTTCCTGGCACTGGAAATTCGACACCAGGCACATCTAATCTGTAACAAGTGCTCCAGGGATGCCCAGGGAAGGGCAGATTCACCACACATAACCATCAAACCCAGTGTTTCCATGCCTGTGATAGAGACTGCTTCTGAACACACAGTAAATCTGTCCCCTTGCTCTTCCACTCACAAATCTTCTTACTTTCAATGTCCTCCAGTGATGCTGGAGCAAAGTCATAATTCTTGGAGGCCAGAACTTCCAGCCTTCAATGGGAACAGCACCTATAGCACAGACACTGTTTTCAAATGAGCTCAGCAGGATCCACCTGGAAGTTCAGCCCTAGTACCTGTGGCTGTCCCAGCAGGATAAAAGCAGGGTTTTAATAGGCACCAGTGTGTACTGGATTCCTGGTGTGTGACTGAAACAGAGCAGCACTTTTAAAGGTAAGAAGTTTGTGTGTCTGAGGAGGGGGATGGAGGTGAAGAGAAAGATGGTAGTGAATATCATCCTGAGGAGCTGCACAGATAAAGGCTGCTTGTGCTTGAATGAGCATATCTAACGATAATAATATTTTTATAAAGTTCTGTTGATTTTGGTTTTTTGTGGTTTTCTTTTTTCCTGATAAAATATTGTTACAAAAATGTTAAGACTTATGAATGTCTTGAGGATTTTCTTTTAGTTTTGAGAAAGATGTAAGTGGTAGCATGAAACTGCTGTGAGTAGCTTCTCATGCCTTTTGTTGGACTCTGAATAAGGCAAGAAAAAATTGTGGGTTTTTTGATTTGTCTTTAGACTCGTGAGTGTCTATGTTTTATGATGCAGAAGCTATTTTGCATGACTTATTTAAAGTTATGAGAGAAGCTCTTGTCAGTTTTAGTTTTTCATATTAAGTACTGCTCCTCTCACGTTGTTTTATCTGCCTACCCTTCAGGAAAAAGAAAGAGAGTATAAAAAAGAAAAACTACCACCCAAAATCTCCAGAACAATAATGTTGTTCTATGTTCATTTATTTTTGAGTTCTTGATTAACTATAAGTGTATATTCCATTAAAAGTGTGAAATTAGACTTTTTTTTTTTTTCTTTTGTAATGCTCTAAACAGTAATTTTGCCTCCTTATTTTCCTCCATTTTCCAAGGCACCCTTTCAGGCCTCCAGAAGCTAGTTATTATAAGATGGGACACCATTAGAGTAGGTCTATTTGTAAAGGAAACTGTTGAAATATCTGAATTTGATATTACCTGGACAATAAATAATTAGATGAGCAGATTGAGAGTGGAGAAAGCAGGTAATGAGAGAAGGTTTAGAAAGATGAATTTGCTGAAGCTAGTCACAAATGGCCATTAGTCTAAACAGGCCCATCTGGCAGAGATTTGTAGGTAGTGCAGGAGAGGTAGGTTTTAAGGAAGGATTTAAAAGAGGATAAAGTGATATGCTCTCTGGGATTAACAATGACAGATGAAATAAGTGTGGGTTAAAAGTGGAAGGCAAGTTTAGGATTTGTTTTTTCTTTTTCTTTTTTTAAGTACTCTGTACATTTAAGTCCAAGACTTACATTGTGAGATACCCAATTTGTCTTCCTCAGTTGTTTGAAAGGTTTTGCATGAGTAGTAGGAGGCTGGAGGGGTTTGTTGGTGCACTGGAGGTGTATGTGAATGTTTTATCTGTGTAACAGTTCAGGTGAAAAATCAAGTTTATGAACCTTAACCACAGAAGTTCATGGCATGTACTTGTCAGGCAAGCTTTTACCTCTGTGTAGGTGATGGGAGTGTTGCAAATGAGTAGCTTGGGTCCCTTAGAGAATCACCATCAACCATATCATCAAACGCAGGGTTTGATAAAACTTGTGAAAGTGCGACAAAGCTCTGTGGCAAGGCTCATTCTTTTACATACTGCAGAGAGAAAACATGCAAAGAAAAGTTGGCTCAAATTCACTTTAGAATGATTTGCATGGAGAATGAGAATGCAAAGGATAAGGAAAACCCTCCCACTGAGTCTTGAGGTTCAGAATAGACACACCCAGCACCCCTTGCTTTCTGAACTCTTGACAGAATCTTGAAGATGTTGCTGGATCCAGTCTTAGTCCCAGACCTGGTCAACAGTTATGTCTAAAGCACTTAACAAGCCATTAATCACTGATGAACTCAATGTTTAGAAAGTGATTCAGTAGGATCTGTTATAATTAAGTCACTGTAGATTTGAAACAGCAATATTCATGCTATACATCCAAGAGATTATAGGGATGAATACATACACACACACACATATATATAAAATATAAATATGAAAGTATCTGTCAAAAATTCTCCTCAGCTTCAGTGAAATACAATTGAATGCCTTTGCATTTCTCAGTGGACAAAGGGCTGAGCCTAGAGGAATAGAGGATTATTGGCCCAGGCCTTGTTATCAGCTTTTGGTGATTTTCCTCCAAGTATTGCAGACTTTAGAGCTGGTGACCTCTCAGAAGTGTCACACTCAGAGGGAGGTGCTGATACAGCCTCCTGCCGTCCAGGAGAGCTTGAAGGGCCTCACCTAAGACTGCTGTTTATAGATTTGCAAGTTGATTGGCTTTCATCATAAGTCAATTTTCATCCAGGCCATAATCTGAGTTTGTAACCACTGGAGTTTTTCAAGTCTGGTAACAGTGGCACTCTTCCGCTCAGGCTATGATTAATGTAAATGGTGACCAAAGGCTGTCGGGGGGACTGATTATCCCTTGTTCCTCACCTTAGTCAGCCAGCATCTATCCCTGCTACCAACAATTCCACTCCCACCTTTGCCATGAAATGTGTGGTCAAGGGACACTTCACAAGTGGAACTGTTCACAAACTACCTTCACCAGCTGTGCAAGAGCTCAGCTCTTTTAGGCTGGCGTGTTTATCTATTAAACTGTCATCATACTTCCTAACATTTATAGCAAAATATCAACTGTTGTGACAAAGGAATGTTTCAGAAGTGTTCTGTTCACTCTTGTTTGTTTTTTCCTTTCTACCTCTTTTAATTTATCCCCAGCTGGCAACCAAGACACTCGCTCACCCCCTGCATTGGGAGGGTAAAAGTGGGAAAACTTTGAGATCAAGCCTGTTTAATAGGAAAAGCAAACCCTGCACACTCAAGCAAACCAAAACAAGGAATTCATTCACTACTTCCCATGGACAGGCAGGTGTTCAGCCATCCCCAGGAGAGCAGGGCACCATCACATTGAATGGCGACTTGGGAAGGCAAGCACCATCGCTCTGATGATTGAGTGTTCCACCTTCGTTCTTTCCACAGCTTTGACACCATATGTTATGGAATATGCCTTTGATCACTCAGGGTCAGCTGTCCCAGCTGTGTCCCCTCCCAGTTCCTTGTGCACTCGCAGCCCCCTCGCTGGCGGAATAGTCTGAGAAGAAAAGGCCTTGACTCTGTGTGAGCACTGCTCAGCAATAATAAAAAAACACTTTTCAGCACAAAGACAAAATACAGCTCCCTACTAGATACTGTGATGAAAATTTAATCTACCCCAGCCACAACCAGCATGAAATTCAATTCTTCATTCTCTTCTTTGGAGCTGTAATTAATGAATCATCTAGCAGGTGGATCTGAACAGAAATATTTATGTCATAGAAAAGTCAGAAAATCCCCTCTAAGATGGTTTTGTTTGAAACCCTCTATGTCTGGATACAGGTCCAGTAGACAGTTGTCTTTGTGATCTATTACCAAATATCTCCTATTCATATATAAATTTAAAAGCAAGGTACTGGATTTTTGTTTGCTTTTTTTTCTTTTGCCCTCCTTGAGAACACAGCCCTTGCAGTCCTTCCATAAGCGTCTTGTAGACTTACGTTTTCTCCAGAATTTGTTGCAGAACACTGTTTTTGGGAGTAGTTTCTACAGAAGTAGATTTTTGGATTAAAAAAAAAGTGCAATAAAAGCATTCTTCAGAATAGACTACAGAATTGAATGGTGTGCTTGAGGTGATACCATTAAAAAGTCCAGCATGCTAAGGAGATTTTTGAAAAGTGCTTAAGGGGGAAAATGTCTGCAATGAAAACCCGGATAATCCAAAAATATTCTGCTTTCTCTCTTTATGTGTATGAACTGCAACAATTAGTTTGCTTTGGGCAACTTATATGCAGAAGAGGAAACTGCATAAGCAGAGCTGCTGGAAGTAGGGAGGGAGAAGGGAGGGGTGGGTGGGTAAGGCAGCCAGAGAGCTATTTTTAAAAGAAAACTGATATTTTCTAATAGTGGAACCCTGCCTGGCAGTACCCTGCTCACTGCTGTTCCCTTTGGCTTCCATTTTTAGTGGTTCTATATCTGTGGTGCCTCTCTTCTGCAGTTCTGCTATCTGCCCCTTTAAACATCTCTCTTACAATAAATTTCTGCAATTATCATGTAGCTGTGACCACAAATGACAGGTTAAATACCAGAGAAAGAGCAGGTAATGTATATCTGAAACCTAGCTGAAATAAAGAAGATCACAGCTGGGGAAATGTCATCATGAGTTCTGACAATACACAAAATGTTTCCATATAGGAGCTGTGAACCATTCTCTGTTGTACTCTAATGAAAGAAACTGCACTCTGCACACTGTGCAACAGCTTGTGAAATTCTGCATCTTTTCAGTGAGCTTTAAGGGAATGATGTCTGCTTAATCAAGGCAAAGTAGTGAATGAAGATAAATATTAATAACCTTTTGTTGCATGTGCTGTGAAGTAAGACTAGTGCTAACTGTAGCTATGCAACACATGTGGGTATGTGTGCATACACCCAGGTGTGGGTGTGTTATAAAAATGCCCATTAAATAGCATACTAAACTAAATTAAACTGTGCTTTTACTGGTTGGAGAGCCAAGACTGTTATTAAGGGGCCTTGACACTCACAGAAAGACTTGGAATAGCTTCGTCCACTGTCTGGGATCGTAGGTTATATCAGAGTGGAAGGGACTTCAAAAGATCCTCTGGAGCAATCTTCTGTGGAAAAGGGAGCCTAGACTGGATCATCTAGAACCATGTCCTCTCACACATTGAAAACACACAGTGATGAGACTCTACTGTGTCCCAGGGGAGGTTGTTCCAGTGACTGAGTGTTCTTCCTGTAAAAATAAATTCCTTTCCTCTGCTGAGATGAAACCTTGTCTTGTAGTTGTCCCTTATTTGTCCATGTAGCTCCCTGTGAAGAGAAAGCCTCTGTCCTTGCTGAAGCTGCCCTTTAAGTACTGAAATACTGTTATGAGGTTTTTCTTCTGCCTCAGTTTTTTCTTCAGGGAGGGAAGACTTAACTCCTTCAGCCTTTACTCTAGGGCCTGCTCATAGACCTTTGAGCATGAAAAGGATGCTTGACTGGAATGGGATTTTTGACAATACACAAATTACTACTTTAAAAAGCTTTAAGAATACAGATAGATAGATATAGATGTATAATTCTATTTCTGTTTAAAACCTCAAAGATCATGGTAAAATAAAATCCCCAAAAATTTAAAAGTGCAGATTTACTAGGAGTTCAGGTTTACTTTTAGATTCTTGAACTTTTACACTTGATGTTATAATCTTGTTTACACACAGGATATGTCTTAAATTTCCCCCTCTGAAAAGGAGATTTCTGGGTTACTTAAGTGATAGCAGAAATTTTTGCTTTAAGAAATATCAGAGAAGCAGTGATTCCATTAGAGATTGTGTAAACATTAGAGCTTTAGCATAGAATAAAATGGAAAAGTTTGAATTCTAGTCTTGAAAACCAGATTTGGTACGTATTAACTGAGTATTTTTTCAACTTTCTTGAATCCCCTATTTTGTCTCTATGGTGTTTCTTTCTTTTAAATGTAGTGATCTGAAGTATTGAACTTGTACTAAGAAGATAAATTTTGAACATTAGCTCTTCCTGTGAAAAGAATTAACAGGCTGTAAAGTCCTGTCAGATGGACAAGAGCCTCTCAAGATTTTGAACATCATCAGCCTTAAAGCTTCAAGCATCGACAACGATCCTCTCATCCTAAACAGCTTTAATTTCCTAGCCTGGTTTCCCTGAGAAAAGAAATCTCTAATCAAACTTGTCTGTCATTGAGAATCAGTTTTGAGTTACTTTTGACTGAGCTAGCAAATTCCAAACAAATTTGACAGGAAGGTGGATGCATCAAGCATTCTTCCCTAAGTTTTCTGACAAGAGGTGAACAGATGGTAGAAAGAGTACCTGTTTAGCACTGTCAAGGGGGAGGCAGTTATGACCTGAAGTTTATGCTTTACTAAATATTGTGGAATACACACTGAAGATCAGCTTCGTGACTTTTTTTTCTAGTTTTATCACGCACTAGAAGTCATGAAACAAAGATTTTTGGTTTTCCTTGGGTTTTGTGTGTGTGTTTTTTGTTGGTTGGTTGGATTTTTTTTTTTTTTTTTTTTTATTTTTCTTTGAAGAATTTTTAAACTATATTTGTCAGATGCTGCATAACTGAAAGCATGATTACATTTTCTGCATAGCAGCACACCTGCTACATTCTGAAAGAGAAGTGGTGAACAGATTTTTCCCACCTTGCTTTCCTCTGGTAAACTGCAAAATAAGATGGAGTGTCATGCTCAGTGTCAGGTGTGTGTGGTGTTTTATGCAATTCTACTCTTCCAGTTGCCCCATCTCTTGATTCTCTGGTAGTACACAACAGAGCTTCAGCTTTCTTTCACAGATTCAAATCACATTAGGAAAGGTGAACTCCCAGATCTAGTATTGCATGTTTGTTTTGGAAGAGCTGCCAAGCTTTCATATCCCTCTTGTAATGCCATTGGAGTCAAAATGTGCCTGCAATATCGATAGTTATGTGATATTACAATTTACCTTTTGAGTCAAATAAGGCAGTTATCTGGAAAATAGATGCCTGCTCCAAGTTGTTCTGAGCTTCCCTTAGGTCTCCCTATAGTAAACGAAGGAAGATAATCAGCTCAAGACAAGGAAGAACCTAAGTAACCTGCTTCAAGTAAATCATTTGTTCTAACTATCCAATTAACGTTGACAGCTAATTCTAGGAGATTTAAGTCTCTTCGTGCTTGCCTGACAATTTTACTGAAGCTTTAGCAGGTATTTTATAAACCTCTGCAACATCTAGCTGGAAAAGAAAACCTAACAGTCTGTGCAAGGCTTTCAAGGGCACTGCTTTAAAGGAGTATATCTGAAACATGCGGGGCTTGAAGGCTGTTTCTGTGTTGTGCAGGCATAATCATAGCTCTCTCTGGGATTGTCTTTAAGCTCTGTGGCTGGGGTGGTGCTCTGGAAGGTGATGAGGTGAGAAGCTGGCTTTTTGTTCTCTCACTCTGCTGCTCTGCTCATTATCAGTCTCCAGCTTCTTTGTGTACCTATGTTAGCTCTTTTCAGAGTTCATTTGCAGTGACTGTCATATTGGGGGAACAAGGGCTTGCTGCCCAGTTTTTGTGTTTCAGCACAGGCTGCTGCAGTGCATGTTTGTTCTGATAACTGTGTAGTGACTGGAGTTGCCGAGGGGAGGAAAGGCCACTTCTTTGTGGTATAAACCCTTAAGTTCTAATACTTCCTAAATTAATTTTTCCTTGACAAATCGCACGTAAAACTTAAACTAGGTTTGAAGTCTACTCCATCCTTTCCCATCTCTGAATGGGAACGCCAGGATGTCTAGCAGGGTTAATAGAAGTGAGTATACCTCATTACGCACTGAGTGAGCATCATGGTTTCTGCTCTCTTCAGAAGCAGCTTGCTTCTTATTCTGCTCATAGGATCTAAAGCTGGAAACAGTACCAAGCCAAAGAACATTTCTGACTTCAGGGACTTTTCAGGCAAGGCACTAGGGTTATATAGGAGCACTGTGCTTCTGAGGGTTTTCTGCTTTGAAGTGTTCTGTCCTTGGTGCCACATGAGGATTCAGTGTGGATCTGAACTGTTCCTGGCATCTTTTTCTAAGGCTCCTTAAGGGCAGGTGGGAAGTGCATCTATGTACTTTGTCATTATAGTGTCACTCACTGCTTTTTCATGGAGGCAAAGGCAAAGGCAGAAGTGAAGAAAGCTGCAGAATCGTCGGTGTCTGCTGAAAACCTGCTGCTATATCTGCAGGTGAGACAGCAGGCGATCCCTTGAAAGCAACATCTTTCTGTGCTCCATTGATGATCTGGTCTGTAATGTGGTGCAGGGAAGAAAGCAGTAGCTAACAAGGATAGATGTGCAGTCTGAGGTAGGCACCTGCGATGCTTAATCCTCAGTTCTGCATTCCCACAGCACTGGGCTGTCATCAACAGATGCTTTTCACCAGAGGGCAGCCTCCTGTTGGGTAGGGAACCTGAGAGTTGGTACAGAGGAGTGTGGAGGTCTGAGTACAAATGAATGAAAGCTGTGCTTCTGCAAAAGAAGGGAAGAAAATGCAAAATGTAGTCATTGAAAAAGACAAAAGAAAAGGAAAGAGAGAAACTGGTCCCCTTGAGCCGCACACAGAATATAGTCCAAAGACAGGTCCAGCAGTGAAGAACAACTCATCCAAAAGCACCAAACTATAACGTTAAGATTTGTGATAAGGGAAATCCAAGCTCTGTAAAACTCTTTACATGGTCATCTGTGCAGTTTCACCAAGGATTCTGGAATAAGGCCTAAAATACTATTATCTAACTTGGAAGAAATTTAAATGTTTGAAGCCACAGTGCAAGAGCTTTAGCAGCACTACTTCCATGCTGGATCTTTTATTATTCTAATTTTAATAGTTTGGGGTTTAGATCGGTGACATTCTCCTTGTTGCCTTCTCCAATGCCTACATGTCAGTTCTGTGGTCATTTTTTTATTTCCAGAATAAGGAGTTAAAGGAACAGGAATAGCCTCCACACTTTCCAGCAACGTAATAAAGTATTGAGTGGAGAAGGAACTGGTGGAAACAGTACAAGACCTGTAGGACAAAAACTACATAAAAGGACCTCAAATTTACCTCAAAGCACACTTCACTGGAGAGTGGATTTTCAGAAGAATATAAAATTAGCCTGTACAGTTGGCTTTTGGAGAAGACTGCTTAGCTACAGAGCTCAATTCTAATGCACAGTAGAGAGGAGGGGAAGAGGACAAAGACCTCAAACAGAGGGCCAGAAGAAGGATAAGCTGATGAGAGAATATTGCTTTGAAGAAGTAGGTTAGGAAAAGGACATTGTCAACCTTTCAGTATGCTACAATTTTGCCGCATTTCACACCCTGCATGCAGATTGTGCTAAAGCCTTTACAGAAATAGAAGTCTGCAGCATGTCCTGTATCCTGCACCCTCACTTTTCTGAGGGAAGAGTGACTTGGGGTCACAGTCCTTGCTGGCATCAGCAGGTTCAGTTTGCCTGGAGTCAGTGGAGCTGAACACCCACTCTTGGCAGCAGTAGTTTGTCCTTGTAGATTTTTTTTTTTTCACAGCAGAAAAACAACAATTAACAGTGCTACTGTTGACAATATATATTCGATAAATGTGATAATACAACATGTAACAATCTGGATATATTATCCACTTACCCCTGTTATGTAGATTATGTTTATCGTCTGACATGGAGTAATATACTTAAGACAAAGAAAGCTGCTTTCTTTTTTTTTTTCTCTCAGAAAAAAAGAAATTGTAAATGCACAGGAAGAAGAGGTTTGTTTTCCTTCTCGGTAGAATATTTTTTTTTTTTTTTTTTTTTTGGTCTGAATGAATCATTTTCATCTTCCTGTTACTGTGATTTCTGCTCTGCAGAAGCATGACTCCTGTGGATGGTAACAGGGATTATCTAGTGATTATTACACAGAGGTGCATGCATAGAATATTTCAATACTATTATGTCAAGTACAGATGCTGCAGAAGCACAGCTTCTAGCCTTATTATTTTCCTCCTTTCCTTTCTTAATTCCAAGCTGTTGTCTGTGTTGGGCTTGCTAGTGACTGTATCCAGAGTAGGTTGAGGGTGAGGAATAGTCACAGAGAATAAAATTCTAAAGTAGCTAAACATAATCCCCTCTGATATCTAATGTTGTCTGTCCCAGACCTCTGATGATGGTACCCCCAATGACTAACGTGGATGGTTCTTGAATGTTTGAGACTCTCTAGGGTTTGAAATATAGGTCTGTGGATTTTTGCAGCAGGCACCAGAGTGATGTATTCCTTGGGAAACAGTGCATCTCACACTTTCTTCCATGCTGCTGCTCTGAACAAATATTACTGTGTTTGTTTAAAGACAGGTGGCACTGTCTTAACCTTGGTCTCAGAGATGCTGTTGACTAATTATTTCTTGGCAGTACAGTCAATGCTGATATGTCTCGAGGATAGGACAAAATTCAATTTTGGCGTAAACAAGAAAATGAATTCTGGGAACAAGGTCCTCAGACACAAAGAAGAAGAGACAGATGTCTAGAAGGAAACTGTGAGACATGGGCAGCTGGAGTTCTGGAGTCTGTGCATCGAAAATAAAGCAGGAAAGGATTAGTGGAGATGTCGCTGTAGGTGGGGAAAAAGGGGAAGAGGAACGAGTGAAGCTTGAAATTGGCAAAGGAACTTCAGGGTAGAGAAGTGAGCAGTTCTGACTGCACAACCTTTAGAGGAGCAGGCTGCTGGGTATCTTCCTCATGGCAGAGAATTGTATGCTTATCCTGGGTCCTGCTCTGTGACAGCAGAGGCCCAGGCGTAAACCTGTGGTACAAGATCTGCGCAATTTATCATAATGAACTGCAGATATCTTGAGGGTACCACAAGGAGCTTTGACTAACTGAAACATCTGAAGCTTATGATGAATCAGAGTCTGGGAAGTAAAAACCTTGTGTGAAGGGAATTCATCAATAGGTACTGTAATTTAGAATAGGTAATACGCAGAACTTGTATTCTAAAATGAGTACTCATCTAGTTCTTAAGAATATCAAGAGGAGAGGTAAAAAACATACCAAGATATAGTCTGTTCAATGAGCTGAGAAAGGAAAACAACCCAACTTTTTCTTGCCTTCTCTGTTATCTAGACACCTAGGGTGTGTTTTTCTTCTAAAAGAGAAGGTGAGATGTAAACAAAAGGTCTGAATATAATGATGTTCCAGTAGAAATAGAGCACAAAAATTCAAATAATAGAAATATATTTCAGTAAAATGTTCTATTGGAGAGCTGGACACAGCAAACACTTATTACTCAAGTGTCTGAATTCATCAAATATTCACTTTCTTGTCTACAAAGATAATTAAAATATCTGATGTATACAAAACTACATGCTCTTCTTGCCCCCTCTGACCTTATGTTTTTGGAAAAGCAGTCATTTTCAGAGAGGTAAAAATTATGGACACTTTTCATGTTGTGGTGCCTGCGAGTACAGTAGTATGACCTTTTTTTCCACAAGTGATAAATATACAATGTGTTCAGATTATAAAAATTCTACTCTATATTTTTAATTGTGCTGGGCAAGCCAAGAAAATTCTGAGCAATTGGCCTTGATTTCAGATTGGGTAAGGTAACCGAAACAATTAATTCACATCTGCATCACAGTGAGGTCTGGCAGATAGAGATAGGCAGTTGACTCAAAGTTAGAAAAAGAGGCTGACACTCCAGTGCCATGCTGCCAAGTCTCAGATTAAGTCATAGCTCCTTCTAGCAATTTAACTCCTGGGGAGGTGCAGGGAAGGATTTGTTCGGACCTCTGTGGCTGTAAAATACGAAGGATGTCTTGGTCTGTGTGAGCCGTGGTGGGTCCCTGTTATGGTCAGTGAACAGTCCTTCAAAGGGAGGATCATCTCAGTTTCTCTTCCTATCTTCACCTGAAAAGATGTGAATCATGCCCATGTTACTCACGTTTCTCTTCCCTGGCTATAAAGCCTGCAGGACTGCAGACTGCAGCCTAAAGGACTGCACCACAGATCTCTGCATGTGAGTTAAGGTGCTGTCAGGCAGACTCCTAAACTGTCATGGTCTAACTGGGCATCAGAAATTGTGACTTGCCTGAGATTTGGCAGCTTGTCAAAGATGAGCTGCTGGTGCTGCTTAGGTTAGGGTGTTTCTTGTCTGTAAATTATGGTGGGTAAATGCCAAATGATAAATCTCACATAAACATGGGTGTACTCTCCCCTTCTCTCAGGATGTTTGCCTGATGCATAAATAGTGATTTCTGTGTGCCACTGTAAACCTTATATTTTGCTGTCACAGAATATAAAAAATGGACTTTGCTTTAGAAAAAACCTGCAAACAACAAAACACCCCCAAGTAAACACACTAAACTGTAGTATTTCCTGAACAAAGAACAAAATGCAGAAATTACCACAGCAGATATAATAAACCATATTTTCAAAGTTATGTTGATGGAGTTGAAGTGTCCTTAACATCTAACACCATTGATGTGCACAGTAAACACTTGCATTTGTAAATTAAACTTCCATGAATATCAGCAGAATATTTGAATATCTAGAAAAAATGTGTATTTTGTTTGAATATTTTAATGAATCCATTTAAGAGAGTGGGGGGATAATCCTCTTAACACAAGTTATTCTGGAATGGTGATCTGTATTAGAACTGTCTGAAAAACTAAATAGTGGGTTCAAGTACCCGTATCAAAATGTAAAAACTAGACAAGTGTTCTTCAGGGGCTTTCTTCCAAGTTATGTAAATCAGAGTTAAGACTTATTTACTTCAGTAGGATAGAATTAGTCATTTGCATATCATCATCATTGTTACTGTGGAAGTGGGAGGGGGATATGGTGTTAATGGCATTCACAGCTTGTCATAAATTGAGAAGAGTTGGTAGTGCCAACTGAGAAGATGATAACAAAGAATCAAAAAGAAATACTAGCCAAGGCACTTAAATGTAAACTAAAAGGAGGCAAGAGATAAAAAATGTGCTGTAGTAGAAATGCAGACTGGTGGTGGACAGTAAAGCTGGATGAATACTGAAAGTACTAATTCTTAAATAATTGCCCCCTAAGGAAATGTCAGCACTTGCAGCTGGTAAACCATTTAGATGGTTCAAACAAGTAACAGATTAGAAATGCATTTGTCTTATGCTGTAGCCACAAAAAATGGATTTAAGTCTCAATATGGAGAGTGCAGGTATCTATCACAGAAGAGGTCTATCTTTCAAGAGCTCAGATGCACTGGGAGCTGTAATACCCACCAATTAATGAGAGAGGTGAAAAATCTTTGCAAAGTTTGAGGAATTTCTCAACAGAGATTGAGCAGTAAGCCCCAATCCAGTCACTCCTTTGAGATCAGTAGCTCCCAGCAATTTGCTGAGAAATGATGAATGAGTTTCCAACTCCCTAAAGAGATTGCTGCGGTTCACTGTCCAGCCCATACAAGGAGTGCTGTATTTAGGAAAGAGAATGCCTTAGTTGATACAGCAGGAAAACCTGTGTCTTGCCAACTTGTGGTAGAGATCGCAGCAATTGCTTTAGACAAGACCTTAAGGTCCAGTGTTGACCATCCCAGCAAACTATAAATTATATCAATCAAAAGTGATAAGCAAAGAACATTGGAGAAAATAGGAAACAATAGAAGAGGAAGACAATATGGAAAATGGGGGGGGAAACACGTCTTACTGAAAAAAAATACTGTAACTAAATGGTTCCATTGTAAAGATCATGGAGGAGTGGAAGCAGTGGCTGATGAAGTGCTACAAATATGGGTGGCACTGAGTGTCTGTGCAGCCAATAAAATAATTAGTAATGTCTGTCCTATCTATAAGAAATTCTCAAATATAAAGCCTATGGATGAATTGGGAAATAAACCTTTTTTCCCATTCTGAAGGCTGCATGTTATGTCCACTATATGTGGCTATAAATATTTGCTAGTTACAGGAAACCAATTGTCAGTATGGGTGGAGGCTTGCCCAGTAAGAAAAGCAGATACAAGAAGAGTAATAAAAGCTCTCCTTAAAGAAATTATTCCTGGTATGGAATACCAGAATAGGAATCAGAAGGAGGTCACATTTCACAGCAGGAATAATCAATTGATTATTTCACAGCAGGAGCAATCAATTGATTTTATAAAAGGTTAGGAAATAAAAAGATTGCAGACTCTTATCACCCTCAAGCATCTGGACAGGTAGAAAGGATGTATTAAATATTAAGGAAAGAATAGCTAAAATTTGCACATATACAGGATTAAAATTACCAGAGACATTAAATTTAAACTTATGACATATTTGAAATGCCCCAAGACAACACCAGGGGCTATTATCTTATATTCTTTTTGGGAAATATTTGTCTATACCAGGAACTTACATCCCAGCCCAAAAGAGCTGCTTAAATGCAGATGATCATTTGACACACCTAAACTTAGAAGAAAGTTTCAAAATTAAAGGAGATCATGATTAGTGGTACTAATCCACATCTCTGGAGATACAGGCACATGATTTGCAGCCTGGAGATAAAATTTTATTTAAAGTGTTTTCCCGTAAATCTAAATTGGAAGGTGGGAGTGGCTGCCGGCAGTCTTATTAAATTCTTACTTTGCTGTGAAAGTTAGAGGACAGGAAGCCTGGATCCATCACTTGCATGTTAAGTGGTTGTCAGAGGGTCATTCAATAGATGAATAACCAGTGCAGGAAGAATCCACCATGGTCACTGTTTTAAAAAACTGAAATAAGTTTTTCTTTTTTCAGACCTACTTGGGTGTGAGGTTTCTGAGGGCCTGAGGAAATTATGGAAATCCTACAGGTAAAGTTAGTAACCCTTCCCATGCCTTTTACATGAGAATCTAAATTTATATAGCCTTGTTATAAGGAGGGAAAATTTTTGTTTCAACCAATCAAAAACTACAGTCCTAATTAGTAATAAAACTCACTGTTGGATATGTCCTTTCCTTCCAAGCCACTCAGCTTCACACATTCCTCTGTTAGAAATCCCTGTACCAAATTCCCTGTACCAAATAACATCTCATGGACTGCGTTGTGTTCAGGTATTATTTTCCACCAAGACCACACGCATTCACATCAGTCAGAGGTGGCAGTCCCAGAAGCAAAGAACAAATATGCAGAGTGCAAAACATTACACCTGCCCCACTCAACTTAAGCTCCTATAGCAATACCGCTCCTGTGAGCAGCCCTGATGATTGTAACCAAATAACAGGCATATAAATAAGAGGAATTGTTGGGGACTTTTCCATGTACCTTGGCCTGTATCTGAAGGCAAAGGGTGATGTGGGATATCTGGTAAGAGAGCTCACAAAGAATTACCAGGAGATGGGTCAGGAATTTGTGTCTTAGGACCCTCAACTCTGAATATTCATGTTCTCAAATTTAGCTGTGATATCAGGATCATGGCATAAACATTTCATCATAGGACCAAATGTTATATTTCACTTGTATAGAGTCCAACCATATTACACTCCTGAAGTGGTTGTCTGATTTGTCTGTTTTGTCTGATTGAGACTGAGGGAATTGGAAAGGACCTTAGTTAACATTTCAGTGGCAATAGAAACTTCAAGCAATACTGCTGATTCAATTGTGACATTCCAAAAAAAGGTTTCACAACTCTCTGAAATTTCACTGAGAAATAGAATGTCAGTAGACACTTTCTTAGCCTCACAAGGGGGACTGTGTACTATTATTAATACCAGTCATTGCATGTCTGTTGACCAGAGTGGGAGGATTTCAGCTGATGTCTGGAAGTTGTGGTAGCAAGTAAAATTAATGCATAAAATACAATTGGATAATACTTCAACAGGCTTACAAGAAGTATGGTCTTGGCTCACCTCCTGGATATCAGATTTAAGAGCCTGGGCAAAATGAATTCTTTATGGGTTATTGATTTTTATAATAATCTTTTTAATGCTGTTTGTATTTAACATTGTAACACTTGCTTTATTCAACTGTGCTTACATCTTAGAGGCTACAAATATTCTGCTCCCATATAATAAATAACATGAATGTTAATAAAAACAAAGGCAGGACTGTTCTGGAGAGGGCCATTACATAATTAAGACTTAGCAATGGATGTTTGCATGAGCAGACAAAGCCTATAGATTGCGATGCAATCTGTAGATGAATATAGATGAGCAGTATCAACTGTGTTTCAGCTGCTGGGGAGATAACCACGGAACCTATTGAAATCATCCAGGAAGGAGGTGAAACAGGAGAGAGAAACATTGCATCTTGAAGAGAGACATAGCTTCCCCAATGAAACAACAAACAAATCGAACCAACAAAGTGTAAGACCCCAGATCTTAATATAGCTGTTGGTCCAAACCATTGCTTGAGGGACAGGAAACCTAGATTGTAGAAGTAAAACTGTGCAGGGATTTCTTTGTTCAGGTTCCCTCTTTGGAGGCACACAGCTCAAACTGTAGTACTATTAATAAAGCAAACTTTATAAAAAAATCTCTTCTTGGCTTCCTGACTCAGCAGGATCCTAGAGTGTAATCCTGTTATCGTGGCTGGCATGTAAAATTTCCATAACATCAGGTCAGTCTCGTGATATTTGATGGGCATATAGACAGGTCAGGTGTCAAAAGGATTATGCAGGCACAAGTAGTGGAACTAAGAAAGGGGAAAGTTTAAACTAGCTTTTTATTTTCCTTAATATGTTCTGGAATGGAAATAACCCACCAAGGATAATTCCAAGCTATTTGAATTAAAGACTCTCTGCCTTTCATTTAACTTGCTGGTCTTGCACTAGAAAAGAGAACTCTTCACACAGAAAAAACTAGATGTGTGTTTATACTTGTACATTCAATTGTGCTAGATCCTGGTTATAGATTTAATCAATAACTTGATAACACAATTATTAGAAAGCCTTTTTTCCTGTACTTTCAACATGAGAAATTAGGCTTTTTCGGTTTAGTTTCTGTGTTTTAGTAATAAGTTTCTTCTTTGTGGTTTAGAGGGAGGGAGGTTGAGGGTTTCTTTTTTTTTTTTTGTTCTTTGGAACTCACTAGATGGGTTGTCTTTGCAGTCAGAGTTTACAGTGTTGGTATTTGAAGGTGATTAACTGAATCAAAATGTCCAATAGGAGACCATGGCTTAGATACATGCTTTGCAATTATAAATCTGGAAAAGAAAAAAAAAAAAAAAAAAAAAAAAGAGGCTTGACATTGCTATGCTATATATCCAGGGTTTTTTCTTTAATCAGAAAAAAAAAATTAATGTGCATTTAAGATAGATTCTCCTTACATAAGCACTTACATTCAAAGTTTGTTTAAAAACTTGTGAAATTACATGTGCGGAAAATGCATTTGTACAAATATATATGAAAGGAAAAATATTAGCATGCAGTCTCTAATCCACTGTGTAGCTCTATTCGAGTAAGGATCAGATTTCCCATTCCACTTAAAAGCAACATTCTTAATTTCCCAGGCTTTGACTCTTCCGTGAACTTTAGGAGCTGCAGATTCTGTATCCAGGCTGACCCCTGATATTGGACCTGAGATGTTACTCACCACTAGAGTGGTGGTGGTGTGAGAAATCCATAATTTGTCTACTAGCACTTTCATTCTGAATTGACTCAGCACATTTCTCATATCCCCAAGTGACATTCTTTCCTTTAATAAGTGAATAACTTATGAAAAAAATTGCCCTAACACTGGCTCTGCTTTTCTCCCCTTCCATGGAGAAACTTCCCTGCATATATGACTTTTAAGAACATAATAGAGAGAGGGAGGCCAACTGATGAGTCTATAGATCATTCATAACAGTGATAGTGCATATGGACACAATCAGAGGTGACAAGGTATTTATGTCTTTCCTATAGCAGCAAGTTGTCTGAACATTGTGCATTTAAAACCTCATAGGTATTCCCTACGTGTGCAGGTACCTTCTGTCTTTGCAAACAAGAATGCAAATTTTTCAGAGGCAGAAAAATTATCTTCTGTTTTTCAGTTCACTCAAGTCCTGAAGCAATACGTGCATTCACAAAGTTTATCTCAGGGATGATGTTTACAGGTAGCTGTAGGCAGTGAGGAGAGGTGCAGAATGCAAGCTGTAGTATCTACTACTACTTTTAATATCAGGGTAAAACCAAGAAGTAAGTTGGGGAATGTATATTGACCTACGATGAATGAAGAACAAATAAAGTGACTTCAGCCTCCAGAGTTAGAGAAAGTTGGGTGGAGCCATCACAGTAACCTTCCAGTATCTGAAAGGAGCCTGCAAGGAAGACAGAGATAACTCCCCCAGGGCAAGGAGTAATGAGCTCAAACTGAAAGAGGGAGAATTTAGGTTACATATAGAGAAGAAATTCTTTATTCTGAGGGTGGTGAGGCACTGGCACAGGTTTCCCAGAGAAGCTGTGGATGCCTCATCCCTGGAAGTGCTCAAGGCCAGGTTGGTTGACACTCTGAGCAACCTGGTCTAGTGGAAGGTGTCCCTGCTTATGGCAGGGGGTTGGAACCAGGTTAACTTTAATGTCCCTTCCAACCCAGACCATTCTATGATTCTAAAGCCAGTATTCTACAGGAAGCATTTCATGTTCTTACACATTGCTTGAATTTTGCAGTTAGCAGTCAACAAGCAGAATTTTACAGGCCATTAGTCTATAAGTGAATTATTGCCCCTGGGTGCTGTAGAAATGAAAAACATTATTTTGCTTCAGAAATGTTCTTTTCTTTGCAATTAAAATTTCATTATGATATTTAGACCCATCAGTTTAGGACATGTGTGCCTAGTAACTGGATCAGCATTAAAGACTTTAATATTGCCTTTGGAACATTTGGTCTCAGGATTTATAATCCACAAAGTGAAAGAATGTAGACAAAGGGTAGCAGCTACTATTGTGTGTAGTAGCAAATGATTTTATCTAATTGTTAAGTTTATCAAAATACATATACCCAAGAGCCCTGAATGTTTAAATCATATGTTGCAAAACTGATGTTAGCCAGTTAAATTGTAAACATTAAAAAAATCCTCAGAATGAATTCAGCTATTGTGAATTGTTCATCTGTCTGCCATTCAGGGAGGCTGGAAAGGTTTTACAGCCTTTGGAGACTGTGTAAAATACAATTTATATATTAAATTTGGACAAAAGAGAAAAGCCATGCTCGGAGCATACAAACCAAGTAAACCACAAAAGCCAGAGCTTTCAAATTTAAATAAGTAATTTAAAAGATGCTCTTGCTTTTGAATTTTCAGGGTTTTGTCAGCGTATATCTGAGCCATAATGCTATTAAATGCAGGTTTTTGTCTACATCAGCTTTCTGATTGAAAGAAGATAAAAAGCTGCTTGAATTCATTGTTCAGCTGTATTTGTAGAGCAAAAAGCTGTCCCACACAAGTGTCAAACCACATTTTTTTTCTCCTTCTATTTGATTCATGAGACACTGGGATTGTGATTCCTTTTGCGTTTAAGACAGAGAGAAACATTTTTGCATTTAAAAATGACATTGTGGATATATCTCTTTCCTAGCAGCTACTTAATAACATGTTCTGTTCTTTCACAATATAAAGTTCTTTCTAGAAAGACTATTAAAGACAAGTATAGTAGAACTAATGCCTCCATTAAAATTATGTGATGAAATGCTATTATCTAAGCATATAAACAGAAAGTCTCTAAAGAGATCAATTCTTAACACATCAGTTGAGGCTTGCCGAGCAAGTGTGCTTGTATTTCTGCTTGTTGCATATGCCAGTGCTGAAGAACTTTTGAAAGTAATGAAATTTCATTTGGGAATCTCATCTTTACATCCAGTTACTTCAGTATCCCTTCAGACTGCCTCACAAACTGGACAAGCATGGTCTGTATTTCTCCAAAACACAGTCTGCTATTGCAAAATATTAACTTTTCCTGTTTCTTTACCTTTGTCCTTTGAATTCAGGGCTTAAAGCATTTGCTTGAAGCTTCTTTTCGTCATCCACTCAACATATCTCTTCCTATATCCATTGCTTTTCCCAAAGCTTGTGCTGCACTATAGCCATACTTTCTCTGCTTGTCCAGAAATAGCAGATTCCTTAAACTTACACTGTTAGCACTTTCTGATTTTTTTTTTTTTTAACTTATTTCCCTCTACTCTCCTTCAACTTCTCTAATCAATTTTTCTTCTGTGTAGTTTCTTGAGAATTGTAAGGTTTCAGGTTCATGATTCTTCTTTAACAACCTTTGTGGGAAATTTCATGTCCACATTTGTATTACTTCTTAAATCTGTCAGTAACTTAATGCTATATTCTGACCTCTGTCTCATTTCTTCAGCCCTAGATCTCCTGTATCTTGATGTTAGTTCAGTGTGACTGACTGCCAGACTAAACTCATCAAAGGTAAACCAAATGCACATATCTCTCCGGAGTTGTTCAGCTCTTTATTTGTTCTGATTTTCTCTTACACTGGGAAATAATGTGTGATTCGGGGGTATGAGGAGGTTGTGCATTGGTTTTGGGGCTTTTTAGTTTGTTTGTTTTTCAAGCAGTGTTGTGGGCTACCTGAGAGCAGTGAAGAGCATTTCCCATGTCTTATTCAAACATACAATTGCATTTCCCAAGCAATCTACCTATTGTAAAATAAAGGGCAAAAGTAAACTATGTACTCATTTAACTAAAACCTTACAACACAAATGAACATCCCCACCCCCAAATGCACACAATTCCACTTGGGGGAAAAGGTTTTTTTTTTTTTTCCTCTCTTTACCCTGTTTCATTCTGGAAACAGGAGCTTGAACCCTAAGTCTTTTACATTTAGGTACTGCTCAGTGGTTGCATTAAACTACGGTCCTATAAGAGCTATGTGGACTTTTGATCCAAGAAAGCTCAAGAGCAACGAGGTGATGGAGAAGGCTTAGGCTGGTTTTGGTATCATGTTGTCTTGTTTTCTTTTAATAAAGGGAACTACTGACACTTTGAACTGTCACGAGAATTGTTAAATACTGAAAGTAAATTCTAACAAATTACTTTCTGAAGACCAAGTGTATAGAAGCAAATGCGGCACTGCTTCAGAATGAGCTGTATCTGCAGATCCTTGCTGTTTCTGCAATGGTCTTCCAATCACTAGAGGGTGGTGACTTTAAAGTGCTGTATCCAATCGTGTCTTCTGGATTAACAAACTGGAGTAACAAATGCACAGGGAATCACTAAACTGAGGGGGAAAAAAGCCTTTTTCATTATTTTTCCTTTTGATTATTGGTTTAGGGAGTTAGGATGGTAGTTGTTAAATAGACAGCTGATAAAACTATTTGGCAGAGGAGTACCTCATATCCAATGTTTTTATTCCTGAATGGTTTGTTCTGTGGTAGACTAATTGTAGCTTAATTTTCTTTGCTTGCTTTGCTTTCATTTCCTTTGTGTTATCAGTACAATCACATTAAAAATCTCTCAGCTTAAATTCCTTAGGAGAATAGTCAATACTCAACTCCCATACCTGGATTTTTCCTTTGTAACTTTGTTGATCAGAGATAGAAACTCTTCTCCCCCTCCCTTTGCTCCCATCTCCCCCTCAAGTAATAAATTATGATTTAAGGCCTTAGAAATTCTAGAGGAAGATATTATAAGGAGCCCTATATTGGTACCATTTGCATATATCCAAGAAGGATACAAAAACAGAGGGAACAACAGAGGGGAAAGCATGCAGATGAAAAGTATTGAGCATGACCTACTTGTGTAGGTTTTAAGCTATTAATTACATCAGTTAGTATCTTCTTGCTGAAAACTGACATCAGCAGTAAGGGAGACAAATATCATGTGTCGACTGACAGGAGACACAGTGTCCCATATTACACAGAATCCCAGAAAGGGTCAGGTTGGAAAGGACCCCAGTGGGTCTTCTGCTCAAGCAGGGTCATCCCAGAGCCCATGGCACAAGATTGTGTCCAGGTGGTTCTGGAATATCTCCACTGAGGGAAACTCCACACCTTCTCTGGGTCACTACCCAATAAAGCAGTTCTTGCTCACATTCAGGTGGTACTTTCTGTACCACTTGCCTCTCATCTGACCCCTATGGAGCACAGCCTCCATTCCCCATAGCTCCTGCACTGATCAAGCAGTAGGCAGAGGAACCGGGGACGAAGGACTGAAGTTGAGCCTGGGAAGCAGGGTAGAAGATGTTTTATGTTTTTTTGTCTTTTTTTTTTTGCTTTGCAACTTTATTTTATTTGTTGATCAATTAGATTGGTTTTCCCCAAGCTGCGCCTGTTTTGCCTGTGGTGGTAACTGATAAATTCTCCTTGCCTTTCTCTTGGCTGATGAGCTCTTCTAGATTAGGTTGCTCCCCTCCTGCCCTGCTAAGGAGGGGGATTTGTGAGAGTGGCTGTGGGGAGGTTTGACAGCCCCTCAAGGTCAACCCACCCCAGTGCTGAAACTTTGCTCAGTGAACTTGAGGGAGATCAACATAAAGGCTACATCACTAGCCATGAAAGAGGCATAACTAGGACAGCTGTTCTAATAAATTAAACTTTTCCCCAGGCACTTTCATGGTCTTTTTTTCTTAATATGTCTGTCACACCTTCCAGATGTGTCTCTTTTAGCTCTCCTTCCCCTGGGATAAAGGACAAACAGTATAGCAGCAATATTATGTTGCTCCCTGTGTAGCTGTAAATGTCCTCAGCAGCCTGGGGGAAGAAAAGAGGGGCTTGTGTAAGAAAACAGAATGACTTCCAGAGCTTTAGTTCACATTATCAGGCCTGATATTTGAATATCGTCAAAAACACTCAACTGACTGAATATGTATAGTGATGGTACTCAATATGATTTTTAAAAGAACTTTTTGAAAACCGGTGTTTTTTTTATTTTTGGGGTTTTTTTTTTTGAGAAGGTGGCTCTATTTGCTAGGTTTTTAACTTGGATGTAATACTGGGGGTGTGAGACCAAAACTAGACTTCCTTAATTATGTTTGTCACCAACCCTCTGTCATTGGGCCAAGAATTATGCTGTCTCCAGTACATGTACTGCCACATGTGAGCTCGAGGTAATTCCTTTTAAACGTCTTTTTTCATTTTATTTTCCCTTTCACCTCTGTTTATCTAATAAGTTTTCAGTTAGATCATGATGTTCCAGAAATATGTAGCAGCTATTCCTGTCATTGGGCTGGTCTTTATCTGCTGGTTCCCTTGTCTGCCAGCCTGCTGAGCTATTGAGCGAGCTTCCACTATGAAGATTCTGAAATGATACACTTTTGACAATAGAAGAACACTTTAGTCCCATTACATGTAGCCTTAAGTATACACATTACTCATACCAATACTGTCATTTATTGACAGTGCTGAACTGTCAGTGATCTAGTTAGCACAGTTTGGTGCTTCAGCTTCAGTTGCTAGACAGAATGACATTTTGCTCACAGAGCTTGTTATTACATTTTGATTTTATACAGGGGATTAAAGCCAAAACACAGGCTGGTTTACAAGAAAAAAAAATACAGCCAGGAATGGTTCACTGTTTGCACAGTGTTTCACAGAATTTGGTTGTAAATCACAGCTTGTAACAAACTGGGGAGCTGAATTCTGTGGGTTGGGGTTTTTTGTTCTTTTAGATAGACTTACATCTATAAATGTGAAACTGTTGAATATTGATGAACTTGAAACTAATATAAATATTAGCTTCAAATTGGATCATTTAAAGGCCCCATGCTAGAATTGAATACAAGGGATTCATTCTGAATTCAGAGAATTCTGTAGAGATTTTTAAAAATATGAAGAATCATTATGACCCAAATACGACCGGGAATGGGCAAATATGTGTTTAACAGGGGTTAAGACTGGCTTGTGTTGGTAGTGGAGAGTACCATTTCCAGGACACTGCTTCCAGGATGATGTTCCCAGCAGTAAAATGTAGAAATGTTGTCTGTATTAAGGTAAAAAAGTCTATACCTTGGCAGGTTCACACTGCAAGTGATTTGTCAGCAGTAAAGAGAATGAAACGTGGTGAGGACCTGACAGCTGCCGCTTCTTTTTTTTCTTTTCCTTTCACATTATATATGTGAACCTGGCCAGACCACTCAGGTGCATTTGTTGATGCTTGTAAGTGCAAAAGGTCATCTTGATCAAAGATGCAAACACTAGAAACTCTTCCAAACTTTTAGTATCTTGATGCTCCGGAAGGGTTTATTTGCCAACAGACATCAATAAAATACATGAATTTTAGAAAAGGTAAGAAAATCACACCAGAATTTAAAGGTACTTTAGTTTTTTTGGCCCAACTGTGATTAGATTCAGGCAAAAAGTAAATATTTTTAGTGTGTTGGATTCTAGTCTTGCTGTAATTTACTCATGTATTGTTTTTAATGTGCATCTCATAAAAAATGGGAGGAATGCCTTCTAAAATAAATCCTGACCTAAAACCCAGTGTCATTACACTACATTAATTTGACACATATGTTGCGTATAGGCAATTTGATTTGTACTGAGTATTTTTACCATTGGCCTAGGCAGCACCAGTTATTTTCCACCTCAGAAATTCAAAAAAATTTATGTAATTTAGGTAATTTAAGGTAAATTAAGGTAATTAAAGGTGCATTTGCCGTTTAAAATCAGGCATCACTTTGTTAATTGTCTGGTTTCAGAGTCTTTAGAATATACTTGGATCGTGATTTTGTCACATTCAGTACACCACTAGTTAGCAAAGTGTGATCGGGTTTTTTTGGTCTGAAATACAAGCTCTTAAGGGAAAGTCAAATGCTGAAAGACAAATTGCACTTTCATGTAGGAGGGCAAAGCAGAGACACTTCTAAGTGCTGTAGAAGAGTCACTTTGAGCCTCCTGTTGCATTACTGAGACTTGTGGCTCAGTCCATGAATAGAAGTTAAACACAATGCTGTTTGACTGTAACTGTAATCACTGTTTAGATTTAGAAAAAATCTACATTTAGGTCTCTTTTCCTATTCTACCTTCTCAATATATTTAGGCAAGTTGGAATAGTACAGCTGCTGTTTTCCACGATGCTGCTGATTCCTGCTGAGTGGGGCACATCCAAGACTTTTCGTGACTGGTGGGAAGGGACCTGAGCACGCACACCCACAGTTCTCTCACATGTCGACGTGTTTGAACGAGGAGAAATTCCCATGTTTTCCATAGCAAATCATAAAAGCTGAATATACTTGCCCTCCTTTTCACTGCACTTCAAAAAATTGCACAGGTGCAAGGGATGAAGGATTTGTAAGGATTTACATAAGTGCAGTGAGAAGCCTGTGTAGTCTAATAAATATATCTTCCTGTCAGATCACCCTCTTTTGCACACGTCCTGTTTCTTCAGTGTGGATACACATAAGATTTAGGAGCAGACACATCAAGAAGGATGCTGAATTGGTGTTGCCTCAGCCTGTTCTTGGTACCACTCGAGCAGTTGTCTGCCTTCCAGACGCTGTCTTCTCAGCACAGGAGAAAGTCTCTCACCACAGACAGCACTGCTTTAGCTGTGCAAGGGTGGGAGTAGGGAGAATTTAAATCTTTATTTAGGGGCACTGTCTTGGTTCTTCACTGTCTTTAGCCATAATTTCTTTGCCTAGAGTAAAGTAGCAAATTTGCTCTTTCTCTTCTCAAAAATGCTTGTTCTCTGTATATATATGGCAATAATATGCATTGAAAAGTATAGGGAAAAAGCCACAAACAAACAAAAGTACTCTGAAAATCTATGAGAACTTTGTGAGAATCTAGATAACAAAAACTAAATAAGGGAGAGGAGAGAGAGGAATTATACAATTGGACATGGTAGCAATTAATTTTAAGCTCTACTCATGTCACGTTATTTAATATTCCTTTTATTCAATTTCCATGCAGATACTGCTCACTGTATGCTATCAGGACCTTTAAAGCTCTAAGAAATGTAAAGAAATTGAGAAGCACAACAGACTATTTTTTTTCAGGTTGTAATGTCATAATGTCCTTGGACTTCGCACACTTCTGTTCCTTGCAGTTTTATAATGTGTTAGAGGACTTGTGCAAACTATATCTCTCCCATAAAGCTCCAGCACATCTGATAGCAAACCCCTCATATTCTTCCTAAGTCTCTTTTTCTGTGCTAGAGTAGGTTTTGTGGTTTGGAAAGTGTCTTCTAACAGCATAGTCAACTTTTATAGGAATGGTTCCTGGCATCCATTTCCATCAGCTGTCCCTTTAAACACGTCAAAGTTAAGAAATTGCAGCCATGAATTAGCCATCTGGTAGCTGATGATTCATCTCTGTACCTTGGAGACAGCAATTTTGCTTTGCTTTTCCTGAAAACCTGGGTTTGCCTGTGCTCACGAGAGAATATATTTCCAGGGCATTCACTGACTTCAGGACTACTGTCTTCCTCACCATAGTCTTTTGAGGAAGTCCTGGCAATGACAGGTGTTTCCAGGGCCAAATCATTTCCATGGGAGAGCAAAACCACTGTGTGTTTTGGGAGCCATAGATTTCAGAGCATTCAGGATCATCTCCTTGATGTTAAATTATGCTGAAAAGGAACTGCAAAGAGTTCCCCTACCTGCCTGTATGCACTTTCAAACACCCTGCTAGTTAGTGATGCTAACTCTTCCATCATTTCTCAGCATGCTTTAATGAATAGGGGGAAAATTTAAGATATTGGTTGAGAGGGTTTCACTTTCTGCCCTGTCCAGCCTGTTAGTCCTTAAGAAAATTAAATGTGAATGAGGGAGGACTGATGAAAGATCATTTCTCAGTTTCTAGAAGTCTTTATTTTATGGGGAAATCACCCCTTGTTATTTTAGCACTGTTAGCACCTTTAAAAAATAAAAAATTAAAAATAACGTAAATATTCTATTTATGCATTTATAGAGGAACATGATATTTGTGTACTAAAAGGTAGCAACTACTGAAGTTATAATTAGAATGGGAAGAGGGAGGAAATGGTATAGTAATTAAGGTTGAGCTGTCCTTTAAATTCATCTCCATAACATTTAAATGCATTCATTAACTCAATGCATAATTGGGAGGCATGCCATTAATGCAACAGCTCTGAATGTTTATCAAATTACTTCCAATCATCAGTGTATCTTGATGACACCTGGCAATCCAGTGTATGGACATCAATAAAATACTAATTATGAAATACTAATTGTAATCACTCTGTAAGGTCTAAAAAGAAGCATTGCTGTTTAAATTAAATTAAGTTAATTTTATTGACTTAATTATTGAAGGATGAGCTGTTCCAAGCTGTAAAATTTTGAACTGACATTTCAAATTACTTCCATACTTATAATTAATGCCAATTCTTCTGAAAGCAAAGACCACAAACAAATAGATGCCAGAGATAATAGGTCATGCAAATTAGCACACGCTTCCTCACCAACTGCTGAAAAACAGTTTATTTGAAAATGCGTTATACAATAATATTTTTCTTTTTAGTAGAGACAGAAAACCCACGAAAGATCTGTAATCTTAAACTGTTTGTTAAGTAAGCTTTCTCTGTTTGTCATGTAGTTAGATAAACTACAATTGCAATAGGAAGTGTTCATTAAAAGCTCAGTAAAATATGTACGTAGCTCACAACTCAAACTGCCTTTTATTTTTTTTCCTTTTTCCCTCTTTGAAATCACATTTCCCTGTGTCTGGGCTCACAGCTATCCTGAAGGCAATCTACTTGATCATTACTCGTTTCATTCACAAAGTTTATTGTATTAATAATATAATGAACAATCTGTGTTGAAGGAAATGTTGGTATCCAAAGCTTACAGCTATTTAAATAATCCTAGATTTGTTTTCCACTGTGTTAGGAAGTGTTTAACCCATGTTTGACTTTCACTTGTAATAATGAATTAATTAAGTATGGGCATACTATAAACATTAGCAGGAGTTATTAATAGTGAAATTATTAGTTTGTAAAATGATTATGCAAACAGATACAGCTTTATATACAGATCTTTGTTTTGTGTCATACAACAAAGGGTAAAAAGGCAGTTTGGAGGGAACAGGGTCATGCTGCTTTTTGCTGCAGTTGAGTTAATCTTCACAGTATTTAGTACGGGGCTGTGTTCTGGATTTGTGCTGGAAACACTGTTGATAACACAGGGATATTTTAGCTAATGCTGAGCATCACTTTCACACCACCCCACCGGCAATTAGGCTGGGGGTGCACAGGATGCTGGGAGGAGGAACAGCCAGGACAGCCCACCCCAACTGAATTAAGGGATATTCCATGCTCTAAGACACCATGATCACCATATAGGGCTGGGGGAGAAGAAAAATGAGGGGAGTGATGGCATGTTTGGAGTGATGGTGTTTGTCTTCCCAAGACACCATCACATGTGAGGGACCCCTGCTCTCCTGGGGATGCTGAACACCTGCCCACCCATGGGGAGCAGTGAGTTAATTCCTTGTTTTGCTTTAATTTGTGCAGCTTTTGTTTTCCATATTAAACTTTATCTCATCCTACACATTTTCTGCCTTTTGCCCTTCTGATTCTCTCCCCCATCCCCATGTGAGGAATAGGTGAATGGCTGAGGGGGGTTTAGTTGTTGGCTGGGGTTAAACCATTACAGGTAGGTATGGGAGGCACTGCTTTGCAGATGTGTTGGGGCTGTGGCAAGATTTTGGTGGCTCACAGAATTTAAGGGATGTTTGCTCTCTGCAGGGTATTTAAAAGGCATGTTGTTGGATTTCTTTATGCTGCCACAGATACTGCATCAGTGCATATGAGAATCATCTGTTTTTAAGTTCTTTGGAACATAATTGAATGCTAAGCTTTATTCTTAGAGACAAACTGGGACAAAAGGACAGAGTTAAGGAACCTTAGACATGCAAAAATATTGGATTTGGCAGAATGTGTGCTGAGATTAACTAAAACTTTATCTGTTCTGTTGTATTTTAGAAATTAGTGTATATCTTGGATATCTCCAAATAACCTCAGACATCCTTAAATCTGTATCAAATGCATTTCAAGTTCTCCAGGTTTTCACCAATAAATATTAATAATTAATTAAAATGAATGTGATTGAGTTTCCATTACTTTGAAGAAATTAGGTGAAATTACTTTATAGGAATGTTTTCTAGGTAAGGTGCAACCACTATAAATGTGAAAGCAAAACTTTTGGTATACTTTCATTTGTAGAGGATGACTTTGAAATCTGAAAGACCTTCAGTTATTCAGAGCCCCCAGTAAAATATCAAAAGCATCAAAAGCCTTTATTTTTCAAGGGAAATTAGTTAATTATATTTACTGTAAAAGCTATTCTGATATGAGCATACTCTTATGCAGAACCAGAGGTGTGTAGGTTCAAGCAAGCAGAATTAAATTTTTACAGCCTTGTAATGAAATTTAGAAGCTGCTTTCAGACAGGATCAAAAAGTCAGGTCAATATCTGTTGAACTCAGCAGACTCAGCAAAGCTTTTACTTCACAAGTATAATACTCAGAAGGATAATTGCAAAATACACAAGCATCACAAAAGTAGAATTGTTATACCTGCCTTATTATTGGTACTAGCTTATCAGAGTGCATGAGAAATTTTACTTTTCTAGGTTTACAGGAAATTTCTTTGGCCAATATCCTGTGAGATGCTGGCCTTTAGATTTCCCTGTTGTTATATCATAAGTATATAATACATTATTATTTCTGTAAAGATGTAGCAGTGCTTACTGCATGTATTTATTTAACATTGTTTTCACAGCCTAACCTCTGTTTTACAAGTAGATATTGAATACAGGTGTTACTAAACTGTGATTCTTTTCTCTCCCACAAAAAGCATACCATCCTGATATCCTGCATTTCTGCTGGATTATTTGCATTCCAAGACATACTACTGGTTCAGACCAGAATGTTTCATCTGCTGGAATCTCATCTCAGAATCTTAAAATCTCTTTTTATTTTTTTCCCTTTTTTTTTGCTTTTTCTGTTGTTTCATTCATTTTTGTAGCAATATTTTTTAACCGCCATTGAGCTGTTCCAACACATTGATGTAACATCTGCTACCAGCCTGTTTGATTCTTCAGTTGTTTTCAAGATGTGTAGAAAAATTATTTTCATCTGTCAACACAGGCACCTCTGTACTTGTCTTCAGCTGAAGTCTGAGAAATCTTCTTTGGAGAAATACTTCTCCCAATGAGAGCTTTTGCAATTTTATCACACCCTGATAAATGGATTTTCCTTTTTAAAGGAAAAGGAAGGAACTTCTGCCATGCTGGTATCACCTAAGATGTAGGTAGAGCTTCTACTCCATCGTCCAGATTATCAGTGAAATTTTCAAGGTTTCCACTGGGGGCTTCTATCAGACTGACTATAAAATGTGTGCAGATAACCTATCATAGGATGGCCTGGGTTGGAGGGACCTTAGGGATCGTTGAGTTCCAACCCTCTGCCATGGGCAGGGACACCTTCCACTAGACCAGATTGCTCAGAAGCCCACCAACCTGCCTTGAACACTTGCAGGAATAGAACATCTACAGCTTATCTGGGCAACGAGTTCCAGTGCCTCATCACCATCACAGTGGAGCATTTCTTTTTAGTATCTGACCTAAACCTACTCTCTGTCAGTTTGAAGCTATTCCCCTTGCCCTGTCACTCCAGGCCCTTGTAAATTGGCCCTCCCCATCTGTCCTGTAGGGTCCCTTCAGGTACTGAAAGGCTGCTGATTTCTACAGGGAAGCTTGACATGACGTAAGCATATGCAAATTACATTATATTAATGAAGTGGGAAGCACGTAGAGACAACATAAGTACAATCATGTAGAAACAGCACCACCTAAAAATATCTTGGGGCTATCACAAACTGCATGATATGTTTGGGGCAGGGCTGGTGTTGGAAGTAAGGAGACATTTGGTCATATGGCCAGAAATGCTCAGGGGGGTATTTATGGTGTTCTCTAATGGTGTAACAGTGGGGTTGGGGGAGGAGGAGGGGTGTGTCTCTGGTATGTACTTGAAATTTTGAGATGGACCAAGATCTAAGGAACAAAAGCACAAGAATGAAAATAATGTCTTTAGGTGTTGATTGATACCTTTGCAAGATCATAATCCTTGGTACGGACCCTTTAGTGAATTTATATGACAATTCCCCACCTCTGTGAAGCTTACTTCTTCAGTGTGCCTCAATGTTGATTGCTGTGCATTCTCTACTGTCACACATTCACTAACAATAATATAATATGACCTAGAGAAAAATCATAAGTGGAGGGTTTTCAGAAGATAACAGCTGATTTTGCTGATACAAAATTGAAAGGTAGTGCTCAGTGACTTCTGAATACAAGGTTAACTGATCTAAGTCCTTTTCTTTTGCCTGATTTAGTTTGTCTTGACATCCTTAGTTAATGAAATCTTTTACTGAACATTTGGATAGAGGAAAAAGCCTAATTTCCCTTAGCCAAAGTATCTCTAAAACCACAGTAGAGTATATTCAGAAAACTGAGAGGGAAATGGAACCCTATAATGGCCGTGAATATGCTGAGCAATGTCTCCCTTGCAGCATGAGAGTTTACTGTATTTTGTATGGTGTGGCATATTGTATTGTGCGTGAGCTGCAGAGATCTTGTCATGTTAGGCTTTTCCTCTTAAAACACTAGACAGTTTCAAATACTTTCTCTTTAATCCTCTATGACAGCATGTGAAAAATTTTTAATGAAACTTCATTCTCCTTTTACAAAAATTACTGTTTTAGAAAACAGTGGCGGTACTAATGATATTAGATGCATAAACTGTCAGTCAGAAGAAGAAAAGGCAAAACAAGCCAAACTTTGGATTGACACACTATAAACAAAAAGGCTTTTCAAATTTTATAGCAGTGAGAGGCACTCATGCAAGATTACGTCTTGAAAAACAGGAAGCTGAAGACTTACACCTACAGTAATTACTCCCTGCCTAGTGGAAATGTCGTGTCTGAAGAACAGGGTGGGAGTTTCAGGACTCATCATTCTCCTCATCCCAGGTTATGAACCAGGCTTCTGGTCAAAAGCCTGTGGAGGGAGCTCTTGCTTTCAGAAAGCAGAGTTCACTGTGGGATGAAGGATATCACTCAGTTCTGACAGTACTACTAACTGTGGTGCTTGTAAAAATACTTCTTTAGCATAATCTGCAGCAAAATTTTTGTCTTGGGTTTGCTTTTGCACACTGCCTGTCCTTCTCCTTTATCAGTTGTCTGTCTCCTCACAGCAAGGCTCTTCTGTTCTCCTTTTTAGAACGTAGATGAGAGGTTGAGCACTGAGGCTGACCAAACACTATTCTGACTAACCCAGGAGGCTTTTGGCCTTGGCTGTTAGCAGGATCCAACTTCATGTTCTTAGGAAACTTGATGAAATTTAAAAGCTTGTTATTGCACCTATTTCAGTTTCCATGGGAACACTGATAAAACATTTCACTTCTTCTGTAATCTCTTCTCATTATCTTCCAGAAGATAAGTCATCTGCTACCTAATTTTCTGGGCACTTATTTCAAGTAATTTTTTTTCATCATACTTTTTTTCATATTGGATAAAATTCAGGAGCTGCTTGTGTGCTGCTCCTACAGTCTCACCATAACTGAATTTGTATGTCACTGTTAAGAGCAAAGGGTGGACAGAAATCCTGGTTTGTGGGTAGAAATTTTGAGATTAGGAAAAGTAGCATACAATTAGGAAATAGACTCATATAACCATTTGGGTTGAAAAATACCTTTGATAGGTTTAATATGTTTAATTCCTCCTACGCTGTATTGAGAAGCACTTCCATCAGGGATATGATATAAGCAACAGAAAGGAAGGGGTTGTTCACCATTCAAAGAACACAGAAGTAGCACCAAGGTCATGGCATATTTTGTCATGCTATGCCCTGGAATCCTATGGGATCTCCAAGATCCCAAGAATGATAATGGGGTATGAAATGCCACTCAGTTCTGTGTCAGAACTTTTGTTTTATATGACCACAAAGTTTCTGCAGTGACAGTCCTGTATCTTAGAAACTGGCCATCCTAATAAATTATTATCAGTCAGGCAAGTGTCTGACAACCTTGATGCATTGGTGTTTCTCTGAGAGTAGCACTGAACCAAGGAATTGACAAGGATGAGAATTAGAATTTCTGAGTATACACCAAGAGCTAAAGTAACTTTTCTGTTGTTATATTTTTATTTTTACATGAGAATTTTTTCTGAGTTGCAACCATCCAAACTCAGGTTTGGCTCTCAAGAAAAGTAGCCAGAGGGAGTCGACAACATAGGGAGAAACCCCAAATGGCATCCAACATCCAGCATGACAAATTCCAAATAAAGACAGTAATTGGGAGAAATAATGGGAAAAACATGGACTGAACAATGTTAGAGAGTGAAAGATTACAGAGAATGCTCAGTTGTCATGATTGTGGCAAAAGGATGAGTGTTGGATTGTGTGTAAAGTATCCACATTTGTTTTGGTATTGTGATGATGATTTTGGAGTACAGAATCATTATTTTGTTGATGTGAGTGAAGTTTGTGAAGATGATGTGAGGACTGTGGATTTTAATGATAATCCTTAAATGCATAATTCCCAGGCATGGGAGATGGAATCTATTTGGTTTACGTGGCAAAGAGTGGCTTCTGTGAGAAGGTGCCAGAAGCTTCCCCCATGTCCAAGAGAGCCATTGCCAGCTGGCTCCAAGGGGGACCAGCCCTTGGCCAAGGCCAAGCCCAACAGAAATGGTGATAGGCCTCAGGAATAAGATTATTTAAGAAGAGGGGAAACGTTACTGCACAATGACAATACAATTCCCTAATGGAAGTATTCTCCCCTACTGGAGCATCTCTTAAAGAACTGCAGCCTGTGGGAAGGACCCGCATTGGTGAACTTTGGGAAGGACTGCATGTCGTGTTAAAGATGGCACACTGGAGCAGGGGAAGAGCATCAGCAACAGAGATTAGGTATTATGAAATGCTCACAGCTCCCATTTTCCACCTCCCTGTGTCACTTGTGAGGATGGAGGTAGAAGAGTCAGGACTGCAGTTGAGCCTGGGAAGAATAGGCTGAGGAGAAGGTGGTTTTAGCTTTGTATTTCCTTCTCACTGTCCTACTCTCTTATGAATTGGCAGTATATCAAATTAATTTCCCGTAAGGTGGGTCTGTTTTGCCTATGTCAATAACTGGTAAGTTATTTCTCTGTCCTTACCTCAGCATTCAAACATTTCCATTGTATTTTCTCCCTCTGCCCAGCTGAGGAAAGGAGTGTGATAGAGCATTTGGTGGGCTCCTGGTGGGCACTCGGGGTCAGCCCATGACAGTGAGCCAGAAACTGATATCTTGGGAGTGAACACTGGCCTGCTGAACCACAAAAAATAGCCAAAAAGCTCAGAGTTCTCTTTTCTGTGTTAAGACTAATGTCTTTTAGCATGATTGTCATTCTCATCATACAGACAAAGCAGTCAGAGTTTGAAATCACTCTCCACATATGACCCCTATCATATATATATAGCACACCAATGCCTCAATTTTATCTGCAGTTAAATATCAATTAAACAATATAATTTCCAGCTGACTTTCCTATAACACAGGGCTAGAGTCATCTTGGCTATCTGCTACCCATCAGCAGATGCTGCCCTAGGCAGAGTTGAAGGAAAGAACTACCTAAGGCACTGGGCCAAGCCAGCCCCCACTCCAGGTGCTAGCTTGCCAAAAGTTCCCTGATGGCCTCTGGAAAAAGGATGTTGTACCTAGCTCCTCCCTACAGTGCAGCTGTCTGGAGTGCTGTCGGAGTAAAACAAGAGGAAAAAAACAGGACCAAAGTCTGTCTGAGGTTCTTGCCTTTACCCCATTGACTACACTCTAGAGAACGTAATTTTTTTTTCATATTTGCATTCATAGTCTTTTCTACTGTGCTGGCTGTTGTTCTGCAAGCATGTATTTATCTCATCCCAGTGCATATTACATTTTTAAGTACGTGTCTCTTGGAAGGTGCAAAGGCAAGGCATCCACAATCAGCTTTATCTGGTCAATTCCAGAGCAGAAGAGTTACAATAAAAAATGTTGGAATAATGTAGGCAGTGCAGGAAAGTAGCTGGAAGACTGCCAGCCTAATACAAAGGCTATGCATGAACCTTACTCATACTGAAATAAGAGAAAGAATTTAATTCATTTAAAAGACCCATTTGAGAGTTTGCACCAACTGGCCAGTTAACTCAAAGTAGCGATTGTGCTATATGATCACAGGGTACTATCATTTGGAAGAAAACCCCCAAAAGTTGAAGACAAATTAAATCTCTATCTAGATAAGATCTTAAACATCCTTGACCTTCCAAAGCTTGCTTTGACTATTTAAGAGAAATATTGATAAATTAAATATAGAATAGGACATGTATTTTTTTAATTAATAATAATATTCGACTCTGAAACCATCTCTGAATATTTAAAAGCACAGACTCTTTTGCTATTCCTGTCCTCACTTATTTTTCTTCTTGTCATTAATCTTCAACAATTGTTTCTATTATCTTTTAAAAGATTATTAATGCAAATCATCTATGGTATGGCATTGTATTTGCACGCAATTAAATGTATAACTCATATATACATATTTGTATTTTGTTTGCCTTCCTATACTCAAATCTGTAACTACCATATTATCTGCTATTCTTTCATATTTTCTCCCTTTTTTCCCCGTTTATAACTCACAATGTGCACAAGGCCATACATTTTACCCCTCCTCCCTTTCTTTAAAATCATTAGAATTAGTAAATGAAGTGTTCCATCCCTAGCAGTCTCACCTGTCAGGAATTCCTAGAGCACTTTTAGGCAATATTTGCATCATCATCTAGCTTCAAAGGGTTAGCTTAGAGCCTTGGATCTGAGGACATCCACGTCCTTCTATTGATTACTTAAGAAAATAAGTAATATTAATAGCAAAAACCCTACCTTTCACTCTGAAGTGAGTGATATTTAATTGCCAAAGGTGAGTGTCATAAACAGAGCTGTGTTTTCCACTCTATGGATACGGAGCTAAAGGATTATGCCCTTTTCTCACTCCACAAAATTCTACAAGTTAGATCATGTAATGCCTGGGATCGATTCACATGGCTTCTTCCCTTTTTTGAGAGCTTAAATCCAGTCCATGGAGAAGTAGTTGGATACATGCTTGGCTTCATATTGCTCTGGAGTGTGAGGTCAAACCCATCACAGTGGTTCCGTCTGGGAGGGTAGGTGGTCACTGAGCCAGAAAGAGCTCTCAAAGGATTCAGCAAAACTCCCTGCACATTCTTTCAGTGTTGCCTAGTCCATGGTTTGTGCTACCTATGTATTGCTGACAGCCACAAGAATAATAAGGAATTGAAACTGGAAGCAGAACCGAGTGAAGTGCGACACTGCCAGTGGATCAGGAGCTGCTGACAGGGAACGAGCAAAGATAGGAGTACCCTTTATTGACCTCGGTCCCTCTGAAAGGTGTCATTATATTAATGGAGGCCACTAAAGTACCTTAACTTCACTTGCCTTTCAGCGTCCTGTTATTTAAGGAAACAGTTTACGGAGTCAGGTAGCATGTAGAAATGTAATGTCTCTTTTTCTTTTAAATAACAGAATTTTTATATTCTTACATGACAGAGTATATCCACTACATCATTCCTGTGACTAATGGCAGCATTTACTGCTAGATTGTTAAGTCAGAGCTCTAATTAACCCTCCTATCTCAGACATTTTATAGTTCTTTGTAATGAAAAGGCTTTCTGGGTTTGGAAGAGGAGGATTACTAGTCAGAAGTAAGGGTTGGTTTTTTGATTTATTGGGTAGTGTCTGTAGCAGACAACAATAATTTCATTTGTTGACCTATAGTTTGGAGTTAGGTGTTACTTCTTAAAAAAATTTCAGGCATACCAGTAAAATCACGCAAGTTGAGGAAAAAGTAACTTCTACTACTAAGTTCTACCCTCAACCTTCAGATGAAAATTGAAGGCAAGCTCTTGTTGATTTCTGCTTTCTGCAATAATAGGTTTAATTTTGCCATCCTAACTCAGATGCAGATAAAATATCTGTGAATTGTGATTTGTGATATCTGATTCTTGTGAATTATGGTTCAGACACACAAGATTTATATTGAGCAGGCAGTTAATCTGCACAGCATCACAAGATGTTAATCACTTCCTGCCTGACCTATGCAATTTTCGTCAGTTTTTATGCCTGAAAACCTACACGAGAACTACCTCTTGCTTTCCATGAGTGAAAAACAGGTTTCCCTCAATAGCCACCTCCTTTCCAAAGCAAACTAGGAATGTGGGGCTTGAAGAGGAGTTGCTGTCACAGCTTTGACTGCAGCAACTTCCATAAGCCAAGAGACACATTTGTTCAGGGCTGTTGTGCCAAGGTGTCAAGTGGGACTGCCACTGCTTTGACCAAAACTGTCCCAGCTCCTCATGTTCTGGTGGAGGTGATAGTAATGTAGTCAATCTTTTATGGATGCTGTTCCACAGAGCCCGGAAATTTCAGTGATCTCCCCATACTCAAAATATGCAAAGTCCCACATGATACAAATTTCCTTTGACTTTCGTGAGAAAAAGCATAATATGTGCAGAGCCAAACTCTTCTATTCTACTGTATACAAAAACCCCTAGGATTTTGTTTTTTATTTTTTAAGGTTCTTTTTTTTTTTAGGTAGCATATTGAGTATGTGATGACTATTTCACACTTACATCACTCACTTCTGGCAATAAAATTTATTTTTGTGTATGCTCTGCCATTGGTTGAATGACAAAGTGGCAGCAAAATATTTCTATTTCAGCTGAGAGATGAGGTATCTGCTCCAAACAATTTGGAGAACAGACAATGCTAGATCCACTGTGACTTTATACAAACAGCAAGACTGATCTTTCTGGGTAATTGTGCTACTTTGCCTCCTTGATTGTGCATATTATCTTTGTTATTATGGACTATTTGGTGTTGAAATGTTTCTGGAAGCTACTGCTGTTTAGAAACAAGCTGTAATCTGGAGTCAAAGATTTATAAATCGAACAGAAAATGTGGAGATAAACTAAAAAGATTTTAAACAGCAAAGTTACCTGCAATGTTGACATATTGTTCCTAAATTGATACAGAACTTATTTTACAAAGGTATTGCACCTCAGTCTAGCAAACACTAGATGCAACCACGCAAGCAGAAAAGATATTTTTACTTTTGCTGTGTGGCTATACCTAAAGTCCCAAAGCTGGATGCAGCTCAATCCTCCAAATCGCAACCAATTTCTTCTTGGTGTCTCTCCAAGGGCCCTATAGACATTGGCATTCATTAGGATGCATTGCTCACGTGAGTTTTAATTGTCTTTGCTGAGGGTTTGACAGGTGGATGTGTCACCTCCCCTGTAAACTGACAGTGATTTATCCCTGCCTTATGACTAGAATGTCAGTTCACATGAAACACACACCTGTTACACGCTTGATTCAGGGGTAGAAAGTGCCCAAATTGCTCAGGCCTGAGCCCTACAGCTGCTCCATGGAGAAGGAGTGAGGGATGGCAGTGGGAGACTCCTTCCTGAGAGGGATGGAGGTCTCTGTCTGCTGACGCAACCTTCTGCTCAGGAAGGTTTGCTTCTTGCCAAGGACTTGGAGAGGACATCGTGGAGACATTGCTGAGCTTGTTCAGCCCTTAAGATGGTGCTCATGGATGTTTTGGAAAGCCACAAGGATGATGGAGGGGCTACCGCATGTGCCCCATAAGGAAAGACTGACAGAGATGGGACTGCTCAGGCTGGGGAATTGAAGCCTCAGGGTGGCTTTCAGTAATGTATATAAATACCTAAAGGAAGGATGCCAAGAGGATGGAATCAGGCTCTTTTCAGTGGTGTCCAGTGACACCACTGAAAAGGACAAGAGGCAATGGGCACAAACTGAAACACAGAAGGTTCCCTCTGAACTCATGGAAATACTTTCTCACCATGAGGATGACCAAGCTCTAGAGCAGGTTCCTGGTGGGGCTGTAGAGTCTCCATCCCTGGTGATGTTCTAAAGCTGTCTGGGCACTGCCTTGGGTAATGGGATCTAAAAGACCCTGCTTGAGCAGGGGGGATAGAAGAGGTGACCTTCAGAGGTCCCTTCCACCCTCAACCATTCTCTGAGTCTACTATGTGTCTTAAATTATAGAATCAACTAGATTCACTGCCTATGAGGCACCAAAGTTATGGTAACGTAATTGAGTATGCCTCTGAATAAAAATATTTTTAATTTATTTTTAAAAGTAACTTCTCTTGAAATTGATACTTTTTTGCTTCCTGGCCTTCCTTCATGGATTTAAAGACAAAAAAGAATCATTCTAGAAGTGCTTGTAGTTTGACAAAGGTCAGATTTTGTAAAGCATTTTTAGTAGATCATTTAAGTAAAGAAGAAGATCTAAACAAGCACAATAGGTATATGTTTTGAATGTTCATAGACTAATGTCCAAAATTAGTGGTTTGCGAAGTTGTAGGAATGTAAAAATGCATAACTTTGCATTCAAGATCATGCCAGGAGTGCACCTGTGTGGAAATTGATCCCATATGTACTGACAGGTGACCTAGATATAAAAATGTGTTTTAAAAAAATACAGGGGGTGTTGGTCTTTTTAAAAATAATGGGTTTTTTTTTTAAAGTGAGTGATAGATACTAGAGCACCAGTGCTTTAAATTGAAAGGTTATTTCTGATAAGGTTAATATATTTTTCTAAAAATTTGGCATACTTGAGATTTTTTTCCCCTTTAGTACTAGTGATATGCTTCAAGTACTCTTATAATGTATCATATGTCATGCAAAATTTTCTTTATATAATTATTCATGGACACTGTACAATCATGAAATTTCAGGAATATGTCTCATCCTTCTCAGCTCAGAAGAACAGCAGATGGTGTTTGCTATTGGGTTACCCCAGAGAACTCTTTTATTTTTTTCTTCCCCAAGCTTGACTTTATATCTGAGTATATATAAATTCCATGATTCAATTTGTATAAGCATACAAGGCAGAAAAGTGATAATACCATTGACCTGTAAATAACATGCTGTTTTAATAGCCTTAAATGCCATAATTCCAATTGAAATTTCCTGTATCAAAAGGAACGGGGAAGAGGTGAGGTGCCAAGTTAAGGGGGGTAGTTAAGTTAAAATAAAACCCACACTTTTGTCAGAGAACTGGGATTACAATTGGAAATGCCACTGAGAAAACTGAAAATATGTTTTGGAGGCCAGATTGTCAGTGCTCCTGGGGGAAGTATGGAGGCAGCGCCTCTCTGCTCCAGCTGTCCCTCACTCTGGCAGCACAGGGGGGACTAACATCACTACAGGCACCGCAAAGAGAGGCTTTATTTCCATATTAATTGCCTATTTCTACATCCCAGGGGACCTTGCAGTGATTATTTTTAGGGCCAAAATTTTGTGGCTTGTACTGGAGACGGATAAATGCTTCAAGAGTTGCCAACACTTGTCCCATTCTAAAGTTAATCCTCACAGTATAAAACTCTCTGAGACAGCAATAACAAAGAGAACCCAGCTCTCAGATAACACTCAGCTACATTTCCCCGAAAAGCTATCATATGGTTTAATAGTTAATAATTCTGATATCATGGAAAATGAAAGAATTTGATTAATATCACAAGTAGTAAAGAAGTTGCTTTTGAAAAAAAAGAAAATTATTGCCTCAGAAGCTATTCAGAGAAGAGCAAGTATATCTGAAATTCATATTCAGATTACTATGTCTGTTAATTATCACTTTTTTCCTAGTCCCTTTTACCTTTTTCCTATTTCCAGCTTTTCTTTTCTTCTCTCCTCCTTTTTCTTATCTCTATGTATGAAAATTTAATAGATACTTTTAAATAAATCTGAAATGGGTAAAAAGCCTATATTTAAAAATAAATTAAGCACAGTAGAACGTATGACGTTTTGTTGGGTTTTTTTAAATGGAAAATCAGTGTTAAACATGAGTAAGATTAGTGGCTTAGTTTAACTAGCATTTTGCCATTGGTAGTATGGCCTTTCTCCTTTTATTTGTGAAATAGATGTGTTAAGGGGACATGTCACCCATCTTGAATTTTGAATTATTTTAATTACCTTCATATACAAGAAATTAATGCGAAGATGCATGCTGGCATAATTTGTTATAATTTTCTTCAAAAAGATTGTAAAAATGTCAGGTATAATTGTTGGTGTTTTCTTGTAACAGCTGCCAATGTCTCTACCCTGCTCTTTCTTCTCTTTTTTTCTTAGTCTGCAGAGATTATCATATATAGTCTATGTGGGAATGAATTTACAATACATTATTACTGAAAATACAGTGTTTTGAATATTCTTTCAAATATTTGTTAGCATTTTACTATATGCACCATCCATATTTCCTACATGCCACTGGTGGGTTGAGCAGGATGTACTATGACATGAAATGAGCTTTCTTTCTGTTTTTTGTCCATCTTATGCAAAGAACCAAGAAATGTGTGGCTCATACCTTATCTTTGTGTCTCATGCACAAAAAGAAGCATGGAGCCCACTCGCAAACCAAATTGCTGATGAAAAATTAATGGATTTTTTCAAAATATTCTGCCATCTGAAAATTGTTCCTTCCCCATAACATTCTTGGGGGGGGGGGGGGGAAATCCCAGCAAATTTTGGAAAAAGGAAAGCAAGCTCCAAGTTCTGAGTAGTCAGTCAATATATTACAATGAAAATGGATGACACCACCAACTCCTCCAGTATAGTCACATGTTTAAATGAAAAGTGTAAGGCAGTTATCCAAACTGAAAGGAAAAATAGTAGTATGTGTTGAGGGGCAGAAATCAGTCCGGGATCTGACTACATATGTCTGGGAGACTGGAAGGGTTAATGATGACTTCCTTGTCTTGGCATTCCTGATTTGCAAATTTAACTCTCCATTAATATTGGTTTATTTAATCTTTTTTATCTTTTGTTTGGACCTGGTTTTTTTGGGGATATCTCCTGCTGACTGTTCAAATTCTCTCTGAGAAATTAGGTGATTGGGAGCTAAACTGGCAATGCTTAAGCTTGTTATGAATATCAAGGCTAAAAAACTTGCTTCACTTGCTCTTAAAAATTAGAGGGCAAATAACTTGTTTTTATTAACTTGTTTAGCCTATTGTCATTTGATTAACAGTGACTTTTTTTTCCCCCTGCATATGGATGAAAATAAGATATATCTTAGAAAACAAGGGGCAGATTATTTCTAGATTGGACCAGGGACCTCCTGAGGGCCCTTCCAGCCTTAATTCCAATATGTAAGAATCCTTGAGAAGATGCAGTTTCCCAAAAAATAAGCTGTGAACAAGAGTTACTGGAGATATGAACTCAAAGAAGGACAATGAGAAACATAAGGCTAAAAACCAGATTTCACCATGCCAAGTGTGATAAACACTTCACATTTCCAAAGGTATGGAAATGAAGTTAGTAGGGTAGTGGGGGAGAGACTACTTTTTTATATATATATATGTATGTATATATATATATATCTTTATCTCTTATAAGCATGCAATGAAAGGACTTGTCTTGAATTGGAATACACTGGTATTTATCTGTCAAAGTTCAAAATATGGTCATGAAATACTTTCTTCTACTTAGCCTTTGAAAGGACTTCAGTAGGTTTGCTTGAGTCATGTAATGCAGTAGCTGTGCTTGTCAGTTGCTTCCCTTAATGCCTATGAACTCAAAAGAAAAGGAAGCACCACAAAGGCTGATCATTCACAAATTTCATTTAAATAGAAGGAAAATAGAAGCATTAATGAATGTTTTCTTCCCCTTAATGACATGGCAGAATCCTGTGTTGATTCCTAGGGAATTAACCCACTCCAAGCAGTCTTAGAAATGCTCTTCATTCAGGATAAGCTCTGATCATGCCTTGGACAGTTCTTAAAATCCATTAACTACAAAACATAACTCAATAGGAATTATGATCCTTTTATTCTAGCACTCACTTAGAAGCTTATTTTGTTGTTCCAGTAAGATTTACAATGGCAGCTCTATTTGAACATTTTAAACATTGCAGAAGTAGATTCCAGTATATGACATCCTGTTGTAACAAGAGGGAAGGAAAAAAAACTGTGCCTGCAGAACTGGAATGGGAATTCTAAAGCTAAAAATTTATATTTTTAAGTGTCTGTCTTGTGATTGCTATATTTTTTATTGGTCAACTTAATAAACACAAACATCATGGAATATGTATTCTTACAAGAGATATCTGAGATACTTAAAATTTTTTAAAGGGATCTACTTGCTTTTCAAGGTGAATTACTTGTAGAAATAAGTTTTCTTTAATTAGTCTGTACATTTCAAAAGGAAGAAAAGTCGATCAGTTCACCATGATTTTTCTTGGTATTTGTTCATAACAACTGATCCCTGTTGCAAAGTCTTTCTTTAGGATTGGTAGGTGCCATTCAATTATTTCTAAGGATTCCTGTTTGGAGGAGAGAAATCCAAACCTAGAAGTAAAGTAGAGGTAATTCAAGGAGAAGACATAGACTAAAAACCTGAAAATTTACATAAATTAATGTTTTTATAAGCTTTTATAGATGTTCAGGGGAAAATAGTAAAGGCTGGATATGGTAACCCACAATGTTACTGTTATCAACAGTAGTGCCAGCTAGGGATGTATTACTGAAGGGGGATTGGAGATGGGATTATGTTGCCTGAACTTGTGAGAATAAAGAGTTATTTCTATTCTCTACCAATTTAGTGCCATGGGTAGGGATGCCTTCACTAGAGCAGGTTGCTCAGGGCCCCATCCAACCTGGCCTGGAATACTCCCAAGAATGGGAAATCCACGACTTCTCTGGGCAACCTGTGCCAGGGCCTCAGAGCCCTCAGAGTAAAACATTTCTTCCTAATATCCAATCTAAACCTACTCTCTGTCAGTTTTAGCCATTCCCCCTTGTCCTGTCACTACATGACATTGTGAAAATACCCTATTTTCTGGGTCCTGTCAGGTGCTGATATAAGGCTGATGTCTTCCTGGAGCCTTCTCTTCCCCAGGCTGAACAACCCCAATTCTCTGAGCCAGTCTTCATATATTTCTGTATGCGGTGCATATTTGGTTTTCCAAAGTCTCTATCTCCTCTTGACTTCAACTGAATTGAAAAGATCCAGCATATCTGGAAATCATGGCTGTAAATACTTCTGTAGAGAAAACATAAATGTGGAAAGCTATTATTTGATAAAAATATCACTTTAACAGCACCATTCAACAATCCTCAGAATTACTCAAGTATTTTTCTCTCTGAACTCAGAAATCACGAGAGGGAAGAACATTTATTTTTCTCTCCTTTTTGAGTCATCAGTCAGGAATATATCAATCCTGTTGATTTTTAGAAAGAGCCAAATCACATCTAAATTCTGTATTATAAAATACATTGGTCACCCCAGTAAAAATAGGAAGATGGTAGACATCAGTAATATCAAATTTATTACCCAGAATGCTGAATAAATTGTTAGTGTGTCAATAGGCTGTGTATTTACATCACTTTGAGAGCAAAAAAAAAGTTAAAAGGATTAACCATAGAAAGATATGCCATCACTATAATTTCTATGTTATACAGCCAAAAAAATAGACTTCAATATAAACACTCACATTAAATAAATAAATAAATAAATAAAGTGACAAATTGAAATAATGGAGCAATTTCTTTGGGCTCTAAAGTAAACAACGGCAATTTTTTTTTTACCAATCCTGCTGTTTCTTCTCCAGAATTGCAATTACTTACAACACAGAAGAAAGCTTTATCTACAAAACTCTTAAACAACAAATTTCTGGAAATGAAAATAAAGTAGTATAAAGGAATTATTTATTATCCAGCTCAAACTCTGTGAGACACTTTTCTGTATGTGTTTAACATGCCACTCAAACATGTTCTCAAGCAAACTTATATCACACCCTGAGAGTGACAAAAGAAACTTTCTTTCTACATTTTTCATTCTCCTGAGCTGCAATAAAAATCTGCACTATAAATGACCTTTGAAATAAAACATCCAGAGCAGTGCTCCACAGCTCTCATAAACTCTAATTAGTTGGATTTTTTTTTGTGCTGAAGGAATGTGTAAAAGGGCACAGTAAGTAGAACTGTACTGCTGCTGCTTATACCTGTAAGTATCCAATGTTTAATTCAGTAGTCTGGGTTTTCAAAACCACAGAAAGTGAAGCAGAATGTGTCATTCTGTGTGTGCAGCTCAGTTCTTTCTGGGTTTCTTAGTAAATACTTAGATTAAAAGGATATTCTACAGCTGTTTTATAAGAGTTTTAGGCCTTTATGTGACTAAATAAATCTACTGACAGGGAAAAAAGCCAGTCTGTAGCCCCACCATCCATCTTAAGAGTTATGGTAAAGGTTTGTTTGAAGCTGCTTTTATTCAGATATCTCCTCTGGAACAGGAGGAGATATCTGAATAATATATCTGAATCTTGCAGTGTTTGTAATTAGGCAAAATAGGAAATCCTGCTCTAAACCCCAAGGAAGAACTGAAGTGCCTGAGGTGTGTGGTCTAGGCAGCCTTTGCCCTTTCCATCAGGCTGGTTATTTGTACCCCTGGGGCTACAGACCATGACTGCACCACAGTTCTTGGTGCTGTTTTGGCAGCAGAGATTTTGGGAATGCCGGCACCATACACACCTCGTGAGCCACTCTGAGGGAGCCAGGAGCAGACACATAGATCAAATTAACACCCAATCCCCTTCAGTGGCATTTTAAAAGTTATGTTATTTCTGAAAGTTGGTGTTATTGTTGTTTCTATTATATCTGTTCTGAGTTTTCTGTCAAGGCTTTCATTCCTAAAGCTTCCTTAAATACCGAAGGAGCAAAATTATACAGATGGTGCTATGCAAAGACACATATAAATGTTGTATTTTATATTGACTACCAGCACACAGCAGCAGTACTGGATTTATGCCAGAACTTGATTAGGCTGTCCAGAGTTTCATGGTTTAGGATTTCTTTGGGGTTGATTTTGTATGGGTTTTGTAGTTTTGTTTTACCATGGCTTAGTCCAGGACGATTTACACCTTGATGAATTTTTCCTAAAAAGATACTTCGTATAACAGAGCAGTGCAAGCAGTAAATCATTTGTAGGGTAAAAGTACTTTTAATTTTACTTCTGAATTACAAGATAAAATATATTGAGCACCACCAATCCTTATTCTGGTAGGAGAGTTCTTGGTAACAGAGCTCTCATGGCAATTTGATGCCACCAGTGGTTGGGGTGTAGCCATGTGATCTAAATGTTCTCATGCACCAAGACCTCTACAGATACTAGGTAGTATCAGTATTTAAGTTTCACCTGTATTTCTTTATTTCTAAACTCCTCTTAATGCACACCAGGGCTTGTTTTCAAGTACATGTGCAAGAAAGTTGGAAGAACAAACATACAGGGGTGGTTTTGATGTGGACATTTTCTAGCTTTTCAGAAATTAACTTTAAAAGTTGATTTTATTTTCTTTTTTAAGAGTTGCTCTTTCTTAGCTCTCCAGATATATTCCAAATAGTGGAGTTCCCTTAAATGTATTTTTCTTGGACGGGAATGAATATGCTTTAAAAGAAAAACATACTTCTCACTTATTTTACTTTGCTTTTAATACTGCTATAATTGATATAACAGGAACCTTCTTATCACTACGTAGGAGACTATTTTCAAAGAAGAAAAAGAGCTGAACTTTTCATGAAGATTAGACGATATGTCACTGTAGTGACAGCTCAGAGAAAAAGGGGCTTCAAGTAGTGTATTTCTGCTGTAAGTAGTGTATTATGGGACTAATTTTTAGTTTTCTTCTCAAGTTGCAAATTTATTTTTCCTGTGAAATTTAGGCATGTCGAACATTTTTCCATTCCCACAGTGGTATGGTTTTGGGGACAGAAATTCAAACATGAATATTCCATGTCTTAACTGAGAGGTTTTGATTGCTGTAGACTCAATCTCTGCTTTTGAAGAATAACTCCCAAGAGAGATTAAAATCCATGAGAGAGTAGCAAATTAGCCAGTAGTTTCTAGTTTCTTCCCCCTCTTGTTTTTCCCTCTTTTTGATCAGAACTTCCATCCTTGTCAAGAGACACTTCCCAGTTCAAAAGTTTTGATGAAATTAATATGTTTTCAATGGAGTAAAAGACTGACATAGTTGTCAAAATGTTTCTAGAGACCAGAGTTTCTAAGAGTTTAATAAACTCTTATTTTTCAAGTCTGAGAGTGATCAGATTGTTAAAAGTGGTGAAATTATCTAAATAGTTTCAAAGCTATTAAAACTCATGTAACATTCTCCGTGCACAGGAGCATACATTGAAATTCTGAATCTAATAAAGTAAGTGAAAATAGTTTCTATATATTTTTTCCATGAAGCCATTTTTTTTTCCATTTTATCCTCTAATAATTTTTTTATGGTCAAAGATGCAGCACAATTAGATGTATGTATGTACATAAAAACAAGAAATTATTGTTAAGACAATGGAAATCTTAGGTTTAATTATTACTAATCCAGAGGCAATTGTTACAGAAAGAAAAATAATGCAGTTAAAATTGTTAAATGTACATGCCCCACCTCCTGGAGCAGTGGTCACTCTCCCTCTGCTCCTCTGATTCTTGGGATCAGGTCTTTCATGCTGGTGCTGAGAGGGGAGATGTGTTATATGTGTCCTCAGTGTCTGGTGTCCTTTATTGACAGGAGTATTAAAGTGGTGCGGATTGCTGCCTCTTCCTTAGTCCACAATCCACTTTGGATTTTTTTTTTTTTATTATTATTTTGTAACAATTTTACACCTTTCTGCCTCTTCACTATCATGGCATGGCTGTGTTTCCCTGCACTGTGTCTTTGGGTTAGTAGCAGATATTTCACTCTGCACAAAGCGCTTGCGGCTACAAAAACTTCTCTTGTATCACACAAGACAAACAAAAGTAGGACAAATTAGCCATGGACACTTAGTCAGTTTGAGAAACTGCTGTCACAGCAGAAGCAAGCAGAATGAAACTGCAGGCAGGTCAAGAAAAGTTCGCACAGAGCAGGAGTGACAAACCTCGCTGCTGAGGCCTTGCAAACTCAGTACAGGTCTTACGGCAGTGGCGATGCCATGCTATGGGATTACAACCCTTTGTGAGAAGGAAAACCTTTGCCATGACTGCCTTGGGCAGGGGCTGCCCTGCCAGCCTGCTGCAATGTGCTCTGTGTGGTACTGGTGGAAATCACTGCTCAGCCAAGGATGAGCTCAGGACACCCAACAGCCCATCAAGTGCACAGGTCCTGGGGATACTGTGCTGTGAGGTCTGATTTTCAGGAAACTGCAAGGACATGGAGCAGAAGTCAATAATGTTTTCCTTGCCTCTAATGCTTTCCTTGCCTTTAACGCTTTCCTTGCCCAGTCACCTTCTAATTACCAGTGGCCTGGACATGATTTGCAAAAACCACAAGGCAACTGCAGACCCTGAGGCTTGCAGACTCTTCCAGAAGAACTTTTTAATCTTGCGGTGTTGGAGAAGAAGTTAAGAGCAGTTGACAGACTCAAATTTTGATTAATTAACACTTCCATTCTTGGTCCTTTTCCAGGTGAAAGACCACTAAGTAGCTGCTCTGTCTTACAATTGAAATAACAGTTGCCATCCCTTGAGGGAGAAGTACGCCAAAGGCGAAAGCAATTAAATCCTTGTTATGCTCTACCTGTTGGCAAAGCTGATAATTTACAAGTAGTTTGCTACCTGCAGCTTGAATAACGAGGTGTGCAACATTTACAGGTCAGGGTAGTAAAATGGACATGGCAGTAGCGCCATTCAGCTGTTCTGCCTGAAGATGAGAGGTTTCATTAAAGCAGTCACATAGGTAGAGCTACAGCCATGGAAAAGCATATGAATCACTGAAACTATTGCATGGAGTTACAAATTTGTCTGCGAAAGCATTTACCTTTGGAAGTTCAGAAAAAATTTAGTTTCATTTGATTTACTGATCTATGTGAATTTTGGGTTTTTTTATTTCTGCATTTCCTTTCTGTGTTTCTTCAGACCTCAAAATAATGAAAAAAAAAAAAAAAGATGAACAGTGCATAAATTATTTTAAATAAATTGCACAGAGATAATGTGCAAGCATATGACATTATTAAGTGCTGTATACAAAGAACACAATCAATATTAAATTATCATAATTGCTACTTTTGCAGTACTTGGCAGGTCCTCTAGGAAGGAGCCCCAGTGTTTCCTTGACTACTATACACTTCCTGGTGTCTATTGAAATTCTTATCTTTCAGGGAAAATGATGGACACAGTTTTGTTAGGGATATTATCTCTTGATAAAAACAATGTCATTTTTTTAACAAGCATAGGTGAAGCTGTGTTGTAAGAGAGAAAGTGATGTCTTGCTGAATTAATATGTCATTTTTGATCATAACTTAGTGTTTTCCAAAGTGCTTTGACATTACTTTGTAATTTCACATTTCATAGATCATTATTTTATTATTTTTCAACTCAAATATAATCCTAAATAATCTCAGTTCCAAACCTTTAATTACTTATTTTACAGTACCTATTTTTCTGCATTTCCTTCAACAGTGGCCGTTCACCCCCTGTGAGATAAAGCAACATTGCTCAAGCCTTCCTCTAAAAAAACAGAACATTAGAAGTCTGAAGACTGAGCTTTCTATAACAGCAGTTTCTAGAAAACTCTCTTATCCAAAGGCTCCAAGAGAAGTCAGGCATTTAAATTATAAAAGTAAAGCAATTAACATATAACATAAGAGTAGTTACAAGAGGCTGGACAATAGGATACACTGAAGAAGCTTTCCTCAGAGTAGTCCAGAGTAGAAGGCCAGCGTGAGGGACCCCATAAGCTCTGATTTTACCCGCTCCCCATTTATTCCCTTGTAGAATTTACAGTGCCACTGGTATCTTCCCTTTCACGAAGATGTTTTCAATCTATTACCAGCTGTAGTTTCCTTTTTTTTTTTTTTTTTTTGTTCCTGCCTTTGAGCAGGCCGAAAGTGATTCTTGTTCATATTTATTTAATGAGATACAGGAAAACCATGTCAGGAAAACTATGTCAAAATGTGTTTTCTACATTGTGTCCTGAGGCCAGCAGCATTGCTGGTTGCTCTGGGCTCCAGTGCAAATGAGTTACTGTGGCACAGATGGGACACTGAGTAGCTTTTGCTAGGGATGCTTTATCCTGAGACTCCACTCTCGGAAGTGAAAATTCAGTACTGGGCATGGAAAAATATAATATTGGTTTAGTTGACAGTATTAATCTTATAAAATTTTAAAATCTGTATTCAGATTGTCATAGTGTCTCTCGCCAAACCAAAATCATAATAGAAAATTTACGGCTGACCTATTTTTAATGTCGTAAGACTTATGTTAGAAAGGCCTGAAGCACTTTTCTTCCAGATTCAGATTACTATCAACCAGATAGGCACCAGCAACATGTAATATGAAGGAAGTGATGATTCACTGTCAGAATCCAACAAAATAGGATAACTCTATCTCCCTGAACTAGCCAGCTAATGTTTTCTTAGGTTGCATAATGCATTATGCATTATTAAATTCTTACTAAGTCAGCTGATGGGAATTGAGATTCTGATGAGTGTATGACTATCAGCTGCCTGAAATGGTACTTCTCAGACAGAATCTGATGATATTTAGGGCACGTTATTGCCCAGGATCTTACTTATCCTTTTTTCAGTTCAGATTTCTAAGCAGAAAATAGGCAGGTATTTCTTTACACTTTGTAACAAAATAAAAAAAAAAAATCCAGACACTTTGTAGAGGCTGATCTTTTCAAAGAAAAGAGCAAAGAAAAATGATCTCTAGAACAGCAAGGTCTAAAGGAGGTCTTTTGGCTAAATAAAACTCAACTGTACTGCACTTCATCATGTTTCCCTTTTTTCAGTCCTTTCGCCACTTTCTAATGGAAAAAATTCACCCTTCAAAGGAAAAAAAACAAAACTGCTTGGGCTTTTCTGTGGTATTTATGGATAGCCTAAACCAAAAACATATTTCAGTGACTTTGAGATCCCTACGTCCTTAACCTTTTCAATGTTGAGAAGAAAGGAGTCACGAATGAGCTTTAATTGTAGCCTACAACTTACTGTAGCCATCTCTGCCCGAAAAGTTATGGTGGCAGCTATCTAATGCTGTTATGCTTAAGATCCTGTCAACACTGGCATTGTAAATCCCATTTGACTGCTCTTTGGAACCTGGCCAATAAAAAAGTGCTTCAAATTGAACCTTGCTGTGCATGGCTATAGACTAACAGCTTTTCCCTTTTCCTCATACATATTTTAAATTAAATGAGTTTGCAAGTAAGCAAGAATAAAAGAAAGCTATACTTAAGAAAATAAGAGTTCTCATGTTCGTTCATTTATTTTTCTTTATTGCTCAGCCACTAAAGAAATAGATGAGATAAAAGCATTAATTTTATTTCTTTCCTATCCTGTTTCTCACTGATGTGGATTTATCACTACCATCTTTCAGTCATGTGGTATCTGTCCTTCACTTTCTTACCTCCTGTCAGTTTCATGTGTATTTTCAGTTTGTTTCACTTTTTCCACACTTTCTCAAGTCTTTCTAGGGTGCTCCAAATGGCTTCCTGCTTATATCCTTTTACAGTTTTGCTGCTGTTGTAATAGAAAGCTTCTGACAGATCTTTAACTGCAGCGACCACCCCTTTTCCTTCTTACCTATGTTTCTTTATTCCTACAGTATTTCTCATTTAATTTGACTTTTACATTCTCACCTTTCTACTTTTCATTATCATTGCTAAGGCTGCTGATTTAAAGATGAATGAGAAAAGTTGGTCTTCACATCTACCTATCTATTTTTTGTCTGTCTGTCTGTACCTTCTTGAGAGATGTAGATTAGCAGTGGTCAAATTAAAGGTTTTTCTCTCTATTTTTTTCTTTCCTGGAGTGTTGGTGGCTTTGGGTTTTTTCCCATTCACGATACGCTGTCTTGTTCTGTACAGGTCTAGTTGTGCACTGGAAGAAACTGAAATATCCTAGATTACAAGAATTAGCAATATCTTTTCCTCATTTCTCCCATTAAAAGACCTAGATCTCAAGGACATGTCGACATACTTTTAAGACCCTTTCATAAAGCCATGATTACAGGCCAAGCACACATCACAGGAGACAATATATTAAAGAGGAAAATCTGTAAATTTTTTTACCATAAAATGCAGATATGAAAGAGTAAAATTAAAAGTAACAATGTAAAATCTATTTGTAAGTGAGGTAAAATTCTTGGTTGGGTAATGACACAGTAAAAAATAACATAACACAGAAAAATTGCTTTTGTTTAAGAATCCTTATATTTTACACAGTAATTATAAGGAAAAGAGTTTCAAAGCTGAGACATTCTTTAGTCAAATTAGGACTGATTAGTCACAGTATGCACTAGCACTGAGGCCTTTCATATCTTGTGTACACTGCAGAGGGAAAACAAGTAACCACAAAAATGTGTCCAGAGTGGCAATGATTGAGTATTACTGTATTAGCACTGTGATATCACAGAAGTCTCTGGAACCCATCAGTGAATTTTACTGACTGTAATGGAATTGCTTATTCACATTTTCACTTCTGGGAGGGGAGTGGAAATATAGAAAAAATTCAAAAAAGTTAAATCTAAAGTGCTGTCATTTAAAAATGTAACTGTACTCAACAAAATAAAGAAGGGAAAAAGTACTAGGTTGAGTTGAGATCTCTTTGTTAACTGCATGCATTTGAACAACTTCATAGTGTGCAATATAGTTATTTTAAAAATTCTTAGGCCATTCCAGTAGGTGTGTCAGTTGTTCTTGAAACCCAATTGGATAATAGTATGTTCTTGCTCACTGTATTAATTAATATTCAGATTTTTGTGAGAAGGTATTATGCAGAAATCCAACCCTATCAATGATTTTCATAGTAGTCAGTTGTTATTTTTACCACATTTATTTTATAAAAGATAGAAAGCTGAAGATACTTGCTGGCTTGCCATTTACATCTCTCGATGTCCACAGCGTATTATCTTTATTGTTTTGCCATATTAATACATTGGCTGAATAATTGTTGGAGATTAATATTCAACCTGAAAAGTTTTTTGTCCTTTGTTACAATTGTGCCAATAAAATGTAGTAATCCTGACTACTGACAGGACCAGTTACTAACCTGATTTTTCAGGCAGTACATTTTATTTAAAATATTTCCCTAAGTGGGCTTTATTTCAGTGATCATAAGCTTGGCATCTATGGTATACCTAATGCATTTTGCTAGCCAACAGCTCCAGTTCTAGGGTCAATTATGAGTAAGAGTACAGTATAATTTCACCACAAATTAATACCATCTGTCAACATGATAAGTCTCAAGCTGGGTTTTCAACCAGTCAGCTTTTCTCTCATTAAAGTATCTGCAGAGAATAAGCTTTCTCAAAATGAAAGGAAGGGGCCAGTCTTAAAAGCAGAGTTATCAGTATATCATGAATAAAAATGGCAGAACAGGATTCTGCTCCCAGAAGATAACACAGTAGTCTAAATAAAATTATGTACTATGCCTTCCGCCATAGTTTTTTGTTGTTTTTTTTTCTTTAAAAATATATCTATTGCTTAGAACTGCCGCAATAACTTTGTGTTTAACAAAGGTCACTTGTGCACCAGTCGAATTTCTCATGGTTTTTGATGGTCTTTTCTCAGGTCCTGAATTGTCTTTCAGTTGTTGCATTTGGTTTCTTTCCAATTTTGTCTAAGAACAGGAGGAAAACAGAGGGTAAACGTAGCGATTATCTATTGTTATGCCTTATCAGAGGAGTGATTTTCCTCAGCTGTGGTGATGTAAAGAGGGATGACCAGGTATCTCCCTGCCAACACATGTACTTGGTCCTGCTCTGGCAAGTGTTCCATAGAAGGAGCTATAAGGATGATATTTAGGTCTGAACCTGCCACTGTGAACAGGGTAGTTTTCTTTTTACTGCCTCTATTCTATTGAATCCAACACTTGATACTCAGATGATAAAAGTAAGGAGTAGCATCTTTGTCCCTGGAACTTTAATCCCTGCCTCCCACTACGGTGGGTAACCCCTTTGTCCTGCTTGTGTTTAAGCCTGTCAGGCTTAAACAGACTGACAGGCACAAAAATGAAGTCATTGTGTTTGAGAACCAAGCCAAGAACTCTTAAGTCATCTTTGTCCTCTATATTTGAACAAGCATCTGAGTTTTGCATTTTTCAGTTGAGGCTGGAATAAAGCCCTAAAATTGCTATATGATGTTATCTTGAATGTTGTTTCTAAGTAACAAAATATACAACACTTTCTTGAAACATTTTAATATCACTATACTGCCTTATATAAATACTTACTACAAAGAAAATGATTCAGATTTTCTTTCCCAGGAATGTGGTAATGGTTAGAAAAGGTCAATTATGCCTTTTTTAGGCTGCTTGGTAATGGGGATCAAAATAGCACTTGTCTCCAGGTGGTGATAGAAAGCAAAAAAAAAAAAGAAACACTTGGAGGAAAGAAGCAGATTTCTTCAGAGTTCTGTACTCATCCCATAGGGACAAACTAGAATAGAAGAGTAAGTGCTGTAATATTCTTATCACGAGGCTGCATTTTGCATGTCTTTGAAATGTGAAAGAGTTTCTTCGCTTATTTCAAGGGAGAATGTTGCCAAAACAGGTACTGTCAAATTAATTGACTACAATATTTGCCAGTTGTGATGCCCAGAGAGACCTCCAAAATTTATTTAAAGGAGTAATCACTGGGAAATTGCCAAGGTCTCAAAACATTTTTCTTCTTAACCTCATAAGCAATTGTCATGTCATGTCTTATTTTTTAGCTACAGTTTGCTATTTCATAGAAGAAATAATTAGTGATATCATGCATCATTAACTGTGTGGCTAGAGTTTAAGCCTCAGACAGGGTAGCCAAATTAATTTTTAGTGTAGAACTACAGACTCCACCGTTTTACTTGTGGAGCCAGCAGAGGCTGAAATCACACAGAAAGTATTGATTTTAGATCCCCAAAGAATGGTGTGTCTCATGTAATTCTACTGTTGTCTCCTGCTGATTCATCAGAAATGGCTTTTAGGGAGTTCAGTCTTTTTGGCAGAAGACACTCTTTGATGCAGTGGTAATAACATACATAGGTATTTATAATATGCCCAGAACCATATTACCTTAATGTTTGAATAAATCACTAGCTAGAATTTTCTCTTTCTTTTCCTATTTTGTGATCCAAAGCTGGTGAAGACACTTGGGTGAATTGTCTATGAAAGCAATTAAGCTAAGTATTATGCTAATGTTGGGCAAAACGACTATGTGGGGGTTTTTTATACACATTTTTTATTCTGATATTTAAGGATATCCTGCCAAAGGACAATGAATCTTCAAAATACTTTGGATTTGTCATTGTTCCAATTTTTCTGCTCTTCTTTGAATTTCTGCTTTAAATTACAAACTTAAAACTGGCTTGTTAGGTCACTGTTGGTTGAACCACAGTATTTATTATTGAGTAGGGTCAGCTGAATACAATGACCCGGAGATTTGATAATTCCTGACTTTTCAGTAAAAAAATCTTCAGGCTCTTGAAACTCTATGCGGAAACCTGCTCCTGTGACTTGTTCATTAGACTTATGTTTATAGTGTAGAGAACCAGGGAAAACAGTTTGAATCATTAATATGTGTGACGACTGTTTCATTTTTCGTTTTGGCTGGACCCATTATTACTCACTCCCATAAATTAACTTAGGGGACAGTCCCCAACTGACTTCTTTTCTTTGAACAAAACTCCTTTAAGCTCCTTGACACTCATTGATGAAATAGCTGACTCTGTGCTATAATGTCCTTGATTTTAATGATGCATTAATGGTACTTTCTCGTTAATGATACCTCTATTACACCTCTCCATACTTTCTCTTTATTATTTTGTTATCCCCTTAAGTCACAGCCAATGTTGAGATAAGATCCCAAGGCTTCAATTGGAATAATATCTCTAAAGCCAATTTCAGGAGCCCTAGACAAGTCAGAAGACTCTCACTCAATGAGTTTAGCATTTTATAGGAAATTGGTATTTTTCAATTTATTAATTAAATATGAAGATTAAAATAGAAGTAAAGGAAAGCTACAGCTTAAATGAAATTTGACTTAATTAAAACAAAGCATTTCAGTTTTATTGGACTAATGATTCAGTTTGTCCTCTTATAGGTGTCAACCTTACCATGAAAATTTCTGATGATCTACACTTTGGTTACATTACTGGCAAAATAAGTATTGAATTGATAATCAATTTTTAAGTTGATATTTGAGTTTTACACTACATACTATGAAATATTTCATTCAAATATTGTTAAAATGGAATGGAATTAAATATCTTTTAAATAAAATTCCAGCTTTTATATTTTATCCTCAACCTATTCACTTACTAAATTGTTTCAGAGGTTATTTATGTTTTCCTATATCAAGATAATTTTTTTTTAAATGTTCATACACTCAAACATTCTGTGAATTCTTCTGTTTGCACAAAAAAAAGATTTAACTGCATGCACTGATGTTTCTCTTAATGAGGTACAAAACCCAAGAAGAATCAGAAAGTTTTGCTAAGAAAAAAAATGCATACAATCTTCCTCTCATTATTATTTACATTGAATGTTACTTACATTGTATTTTGTAATAGCATCCACAATGTCTTCAGTATTTTTCAAGACCCAAGAAAAGGCCCTTACACAGCAGAGCCTACCATCAGTAGCATATTTGAACTATCCAAAGCGTGGTGACAACAGATTGAGATGTAGAAGTGAAGTGAGATGAAGCTGTCTCCCAGCTCCCCAGCCTATCTGTAAGTTCTATTCTTACTCATTTTCCAAACAAATGTAGGAGTTATTCTTCATAACATGCCGGGTCATAGGTGTTTTAGAAAAAAAAACAAAACAGTTAATTTAATTAGAGAGAGAAGAATTCAGGACAAGCTGGGGACTTTGACAGGTTGGTAACCATGGGGAAAGCAAGAACAAAGAAGGAAGAAAGAACAACTTGAAAGAGTGACTTTGTTGCTGGTGCTTTGTTAATTAATTCTTAAAAAGGGCTTTCTGTTGACTGATGTTTTATGTTTCACAGTGGTGTTGACATATCGAAATTTTATTTTGGGAACCTTAAAATTTGAGAACCTTTACAGCACTTGCATGTTTTAGGATGATATGAGGATATAGAGCTGTAATGGAATTTCAGGTAGTGGGGCACATGTTACTTTTGCATCTCTGTTTCTGCCATTGATGGTTAGTCCCAGCTTTACACATCCACCAGGGTCACACATCTTTATCATCTTCTGGGCCTCGTGCCCCTTATTATCTTGTTTTCCCAGTAGAAGCCAGTCTAACCCCTCGTTGAATAATGAGGCAGAGACTCCATAAATGTAATTGAGATTTGAATTAGCCAGGGAAAAGTCTGAGCAGAGGTGGCAAGTGTTTTCTTAACGTAGTTGAAAGGGCTCGGGTGTGGACACTCCCCACGCATGCCCTGTGGATTCCGCAGTTGATGAGATATATGAGTATTTATTTGCTGAAAGCATTTCTACCAGTATTTTACAGGATTCTTTGCTTGCTTCCTATAAACCTTCCTAGTAGATTTTAGCCTCTCGGTTTGAAGATGGAAATGAAGACTTTCAAATCTAAAAGTCTATGGAGTGTATTTGAAATGTAAATGCAAATGTGTTTCCCATGTCTGATTTTGTACCATTATGCTGGGGCATGCAACTAGAGCTTTTGACTGGACTAAGTGCATCTTCTCAAAGAACTTTTCTGAAAAGTTATCATTTTGATTCCTGTTCACTTGGAGTTATCACCACACTTGTTAGTAAATGGATATGCTGAAGTCAGGGAAAAAGAAAATGGGATGTAGAGAGAAGCAACCCAAATTTGAAAGTTTCGAAAGCTCTTTCACTGTGTAAAGCCCTCTAACACATTTTTTTTTAAAAAGATATTTGGGAAATGACTGCAAACAGTTGCAGTGTAAAAGCTGAAGTTGTCACCTATTTACCCAAATCTGTGTAATTTTAAGAATGGACTTCTGAATAAGAATATTTAAAGACAGACTAGGTTCAAAACTCTCTCATTATATATATTATGTTTTCAAACTCAGTTTATTCTCCTTACAGAGTTGTTCATGTCATGTGAATATTCAAGTTCCAGCTAATAATAGCCCATGACAATTCTTGCGTCTGCCTGCTGGCATGACATAGTTGTGGTTTTAGATGCCCATAGCAGCTGGGAAAAAGAAAAAAAAAGTGAAAGGACAATCTTAAAAGCACAAGACAAATCTGTAAGCACAAAATATGTCCATAACGAACTCAGCAAAATATTTCGGAGAGGATGTTTTTGAAACTTGTTTCCTTTTCTTAACTTAAAACCAATTAAAAATTCATGTTTAAAACACTTAAAATTCAGTCACAGCCCAGCTGGATCTGTGTAGCACAGGCTTTGAGCTGAGGTAGATATTATCCAATCCTTACACGCTTCTTAATTCTGCTTTTTGGTACTTTTCCTTGCATCTTCCCACACCCACCCAGAGCCACAGTTTACCTGGTCACTTTTTTGGAGAAGGAAAAGGCCGGGGGTGGTTGAGATCCAACATAATCCTCCTCCATTGCTCCTTCCCACAGTCAGAGCTTAGGTGAACTGGTCAAAAAGAGAAAAACAGGCCTGCCATTACCTAGGCATTGTAAACTGAATGAATTTTCACAATAAAGACATCTCTTTTCCTTTCTCCCATGCTGATTTTCTTTTGGTGGTGCTGATTTACTTTTATGCATCCCTCATCAAGCTATTAAATGCCATAATAAATTTTCTTGTATTGTGAGGATGTATTACTAACTTTGGAGAGGAAGAGAATCCCTCTTTTCTAATTGATGCTGTAAAATATAGTAAACAGGATGATGAATTAAACTTTCTTTGTGAGAGAAAGATCTTCCATATGAATAATGCATTAGGCTTTATTTAAACCATATAGATTTTATTTGCTTTTTATTAACTTACTGCATTTGACACTGCTTCTGCATTTCCACACCCCTTCTCCCCCTGGGAATATCTTCTAATAAGGCATTTCATAAAATCTATGATTTCTTTTTTCTTTCTCCTTAAGTAGCTCTAGACGCAAGGCAATTGCTTTGTTATTGCAGAAGTAGCTTGTTTACATCCCCTGGGTGGGAACTGCTTGCTATGGAACATTTTAAATTCATTTGTATCTATATCAAAGATCACCTCATTGTTAAAACTTCAGGCCTAACTTGTAAAACTGATTACCATGCATAATATTTGCTGTTTTCTGGCTCCCCTCTAGAGTTTTTAAGGTGTATATGGACATTTATGCACACAAGTTTAATAAAAGGGGTATGGGGAGGGGGGTTCTTTGTCACATATGCGCCTTTGAAAATAGCTCTTGTTATTCTTGTTTATTCTTTGTCAGTAGTGCATTGCTGTACTTGAGCCTTTGACACTACTGAGCTGACGATTGTTAGGCCTGTCTGTGCTTTCATGGAGTCATAGAATGCCCTGGGTCAGAAGGGACCTTAAAGATCATCTCATTCCACCCTCCTGTGAGGGACAGGGGGGTCCTTCCACTAGACCAGGTTGGTCAGAGCCAGGACGAGGCAATCACAGCTTTTCTGGGCATCCTGTGCCAGGGCCTGACCATCCTCAAGGTAAAGATCTTCTTCCTAATATCTGATCTAAACCTACTCTCTGTCAGTTTGAAGCCATTCCCCCTTGTCCTGTCACTCCAGCCTGTTGTAAATAGTCTCTCTCCATCTTTGTTGTAGGCTCCCTTCAGCCTGGAAGGCTGTGATTAGGTCACCCTGAAGCCTTCTGTTCCTCAGGCTGAACAACCCCAATTCTTTCAGTCATTTGTCTGTTTGTTACTCTCTGAGCAATTCAGTCTTTGCTGGATTTTACTGTCCCTGTCTGTTGTGAAGACTGGATATGTTCCCTCCATTTTACAGATAGAATAATTTTATAGAGGTCACAGAGGCATGTGGCTGAGCCAGTCTCTAAAATCCTTCTCAGAAATTTCCAAATCTGCAATGCTGGCAGAACCACCTCAATTTAGGTATACGAATAGTCTTTAGTACAATATAACAAAAGAATATATGGTAGCCATATGAATCATGGGGAACTTCCTTCTGTTCACATCATGCAATTTACTGCTTGGAAGGAGCCAGCCTGTCGAATGGGTGTCACGTTTAGAAATACTCTGCTTTCAAAGTGCTCTTGCCTGTTTGGCTGTGTTTCTCTTTATCACTGGTTTAGACCTTCTGACATTCTTCATCAGAATATTCCTTCTTTAGCAGCTGTAGTCTGTCTGACCATTTCAGTTGTTCCTAAATAAAGAGAACCCAAATGTCTCAATAATGGCCATGGAGCCAACTGTACCTGTTTACCAATGTTTCACTTTTTCTCTTACTGGCAATATACAGGACTGATGATGAGTTCATCTACTCTGTCAAATACCAGTTACATAGACACAGGACTAAGCTAGTTTGCTTGAATTCCTCAATATCTGGATTTTCCCATGTGTTCTTTGCCAAATATTTTCATCACCAGCCCTGTAATGAAGACATGAATGTGGCAAATAAACAAAATAAAATTTAATGAGAAAACAGTAAAATCAAAACCCAACCCAGGGTCAGGAAACAGATCTAGTACTAAATAAATAATTTCACTAATTTCAATAACATATTTCAGTGATTAGTACAATGTTTGAGTATAGTGTTTTTCATAGAAGATTTGTATACTTGTATTAGCTCTGACTTTGCAGCTATTGGAATGAGCAATTAAAAATGCATTGCACATTGCATATGTGTAGCATAACACAGCTCAGCAGCATTGGTTGCAACATGGATGGAAAGATCCAAGTGTATTGGAAATGTCTTTCTGTGTTTTGCAATGGCTTCCCAATTGGCACACAACCAGCTGACCTAAAGAAAATTACAAACATCTGTCTCTAAAGCAAGTTGCCCTTGGTATCCTTACGCCCATGAAATAAACACGCACTTCTGGGACACAACAGATGTTGTACCATGCTCTAAGAGTGATTCTGTCATTCCACTGTTTGTAAAGGCAGAAATAATGCCATTAGTTCAGACATTAATGTTGTAGAAGCCTAAAAGACAAAGAGTCAATACATATGTCTCAAACACAGATTGCTGTAGGGCCAGCCAAGGATTGTTGGTGACAACAGCCAAGGGTTGTTGATAATAACAGACAAGGATTGTTGGTAATACCACACTGTGAGAAAGGATGTGGAGTGGGGGCCATATGGAGCCAGGGCAGCACTTTCCTGGGACAAATATCCTTGTTCTGGCTCCTGGAGATAAGAACAACACAGCACAGCTCAGGAATGAGGTTGAGAAGTGTGCATGGACTGTAGGGGGGGAACAAGACCGCCAAAGACCCCTGAATTCTCCAACACATTTGCAGAAAGGTCTGGAAGAAGGGGTTATGTGAGAACTAATTTACATAGAAAGTGAGAAACTGATCTCCAGGGTGGGAAGAACTTACCTATAAAAAGTGTCCCACCAAGCCCGGTGCACTTGCCCCATGTGTGCACCCCTGGACCCAGGACACTGCAGCTAGATCAACACTCGAGCCATGACTGGTGATCTTCTCTTCCTCTGTTTCTTTGTCAATTTCTCCCTCTGTCCCCTTTAATTCATCTCTTTCTTTCCCCTTTCTCTCTCACCCAAGCCGCTGTGCAAAACTCACTGTTGTGTGCTCATGTAGGTCGTCGGGGACTGACATTCCAACTCCCAGACTTAGTGTGTAATTTACTGGTAAAACTTTGTAAGCTTTTGAGGACTGTCTGACTTTTGTTGTTTCATTTTGACCACAAGCACCTACAAATTTCATGTGCCTCCTTCACTGAGGGTGGGAAATTGCAGATGTCTGCTTGGTCCTTTGATATTGGCATCTCTGTGTGTGTCAAGCTGAGAGAGAGCTGACTGTCTTTAAGCAGAGTGCCTCCTTAAAGGTAGCAACATGGCAAACCTTATTTGCTCCTGTGAAAAGACAATTATCTGCCAAAACATCATTCCTCGTGTGGAATCCGCACACCCTCTTAAAAAAAGAATAGTCAAATTGGTTATATTTCTTTGCTTAGTTCTGAATTCTTTATATTTATTTGCTTATATTTTAATTGAAATTATCTGCAATCCCAAATTTAATTTAGGAAAAAAATGTGTATTGTGTATAGCCATCTTCCTGCTCTTGTGTTTCTATTTACTCACAGTGACTTTTTCACCTCTCTGTAAACTTCATATATCTCTCTCTTTGCTTTCAAATACCTTACTTTATTCTTTCTTCTTGATTTTTTCCCTTTTGGGGAAGATCGGGCCCTTAAGTACATCAATTCGATAATCAGGAGTGTAAGCCTGGGGAAAACAGGATTGTTGGATACCAGTCAAGGCTCTGTGGCAGGATATGATTTCTTGCCTTTCCATCCAAGAAATTGTGCAGAGACAAATAAAATACACCCTGATAATGAGTTTCTAAAATCAAAACATGAGAACAAAGACAACTCTGAGTTTTAGTTTTAAGGTCTGGGGTTTTCTATTCATTTCTGTTTTCCTTCCTTATAGAGCAGAGTGAGAAGACAGAGAAGGAAGAAAAAAAGAGGAAAAGGTGAAAAAGAGCAAGTAAGGGCAGGTGGGGAGGGTTTGTTTCCAGACAGGAAGGGATCCCTGTTAGAGAGATATTTTCTCCTAAATTCATGTAGCTCCCTGATGATAACGAGACAGTTAGCAGTGCTTACCCATTATGTCTCAATAACCCAGGCTGGAAACAAACTGGCCAAACTACATTTTCAGTATTCGCTGAATTGATTAACACTTGCAGCTTGTTGGCTGTTTTTTCTTCTTTCTTAAAATCCAAAAATAGCAAGAGTTATGCATTTAATTCCCTAAAAGCAGTCTTTAGAGTGTACCTTAGGAAATGCATGTTTTGTGTAATATATTAGCTAGAAAGCTGTCATTGCAATGATGAATTTGTTTTAGTTTTTATCACTGCAGAATATAGCAGTTTTATGCATCCGTGCCCAAAGTTCATGGGCCCAGCAGCACCTTACACACTGATTATATTAAACACAATAATATTCTGACACACAGTACTCTCCGAAAAGAGAAGTCATTAACCTTGCAGTGATACTTAGAAAAAGATAATACTTCTTGGTCTAACATCTGATAATATAAAAACACTTCTGATCCCTTTTTTAGAGGGCTCTTAGTGCTGAATAATTTGTTTATATAGTGATTTGCTCACTTAGACGTGCTCTCAGCCGTGTATTTTAGTGTAGAATCCACCATCAGAACAACCCTGAAAGGTTTATAATTGTGCCTATCTGAAAGCACATGAACTGAGATACAGAAAGGTTATGACATGCCTGAGATTATGCAAGTCAGTCTGAAGAGCAGAAACAGAACTCAACTGGTAACACAGTCAGCCCTGTCTCTCATTTTCTTCCCTGCTGTGTCCCAGCTGTCCAAATATTTTAGCTAAATTGGCTCCTGGAAGAAACCCAGGGAGCTCAAACTGAATGTAAGATGTGGTGGATATAGAGAAGGCAAATAGTGAGAGGAGCAAGCTGAAATTATGGCTTTATTTTCAACATAGGACAGTCACCTGCTGAATTTTGAGAAAATGTCTTTATTTTTCTTTGCTTCTTTAGAAAGCAAAACAAAGCATCCAGAGGAATACTTTTCTCAGCTCTCAGTAGAATGATGGAGCTTTGTTTGCTGTTTATCTGATAAGTCCATGGCTGGAGCAGAACCAAAAATGTCCCCAAAATAAGCAAGAAAGGCAAAATCCCTCTGCCTCCTGTTACATTCCCTCTTCTCAGAAGACAGAACTCTTTAATCATGCTGGCAGTAAGGCCTGGGAAAATGGATGCTCCACTGCAGCATCACAGGAAAGCTGTTATCATCCTCCCCAGGAACAGCCATGGATCCAAGCAAATCACTCCTCCTTCTGATAGGTGCCCTGGGAAACACAGAGTCTGAAATGTTTTCTCTTCTGCGGGGGCAGTTCTTTGCTTGTCTCTTAATCTACCTTCCCACCACGTTCTATCTTTGAGGGAAAGAAACTGGGCTTGTTTCTCCCAGTTTTGTCGGGGATCTCTGCAGCTGGAGACTTGCCCGAATTTGTGTCCACCAGTGCAGATTCTGAGCATTTTCTTGTTCATAAAAAGCCTTATCTATCCTTGCCAAGGTTAACAGGAATATTTTAGTGAGCTTCACCTGGACCAACACCTGATTTCCAGCCCAAAAGAGATGTGAGGCAGGAGTGCTAATGAATGCACCCAGCAGTCTTGCTTGCAGAGGTCCCTAATCCATCCTTGCACAAGTCTGCAGTTTGTCTCCAACTAAAATAAAAACTGCAGAGGAAAAGGAGGATGGAGTGTGGTCTTCTGGCAGGATACAGTAAGGCCACGCTTTGATATGTGCCTGGACTCGGCAAGTGTTCCCATGTGCTTCAGTTTAGGAGCAAAAACAGTGAAGAGTCTAAGGGAGAAAATACACAGAGAAATCTATAGGGTGAATTTATCAACCAGAATTTTTATGATTTAAGATGTGGATATGAATTTTGAACACTGGAAAGAAGCTTTTCATTCTTTTTTCTGTATCTGTAAGACCGTCTTATTGCATGTTATGATTTTCTGTTGAAAAGATAAGATTGAACTAGTAGTCCTTGCTAGTGAGGAGTAAGATATGTTCCTGATTTTTAGGCCTGAAATCAGACTTCATTTGATAATTTTGTAATTTAGATAATATGATAAAATTCTGAATGCTGAAACTGGTAAAAAAAGGAGGATTATACTGGTGATGAATAAGCAGTGATTTAATCTTTTCTGAAGGTAATAGGTTCTAATGAAAATGAAGTAGTATGAACTGCCATGGTAGGGTTAAAATAGCATTAATAAGTATTAAATAGAAGAAGAGATATTATGGTGTGACTGCAACAGCCAGGACAGAGCTATAAATAGAGAAAGCCAAGAAGTCAAAATGCTGATAATATATCAAAGCTCTATAAATTGTTCTACTCAATAAATAGATTGATTTGCTAAATAAAATACTATTATTACATCATCCCTGCTTCATCTTTGATTTCTCATCTTTCCTCTTAGAAATTAATTGCTATCTTGGGTTAAGATTTATAGTGTTACTGACAAATGTAAACTGCAAAGAGTGAGGAGGTCTAGTAGCAGGTGTTATGACCTACCCTTTAATAATTTTTTTCCTTCTATGGTGAAAAAAAATCTTGCACAACCATTTTTTTGCAGGGCCATGAGCTTTTCATGCAACTTTGATGACTACAAAATTATTGTTTTAAAGCTCCTATCATGCTGGAAAATAGTTATGCATGAGGAAAGCAATGATGTGTAGGTTGCAGATAAAGAGTGGTGATATGCAGGTAATGACAATGTTAAACAGCTGCACTCTCCTGTCAAATAGACTCATACAACTGCAATTATTCTTAGAGTCACGTTGGGATATGCATTTGTTGCATGGTTATTATATATATGGGTTTAACCTCCACACAAGGCCTGTATTGGTGCTCTTCAAGTGCTACTAAAAGCAAGCCAGAGTGTAATAAACTGTGGACAGTAAAATTAAACCTTCAGAGAGGAGGAGAAGGAGGTTCATCATCATTTCTGTTCATTTAACTGGCAGCTAGGACAAAGAAAACAGATCGAAAGCTCTAAGATGCTACAACAACATGAGGGAATGTAGCTGCAGTGGGAAATCCAGGAGGAAGCTTTCTTGGTTTTCCCATCTTTGTGGGGCAGGAGGTTATTGTTGGTTGATTTTATTGGTTTGTTTTTGTTTGGGTTTTTGTGGGTTTTTTTCCTATTTACCAACTGGATAAAATTCTAGCAGTTTTGTTTCCTATTCCAAGGCAGAATGAGTGACTTAAGCCATCTGACTGAATTCCATTTTCCACTTAACAACAAAACCCCCATCACTGAGGTTACGGTCTTCCTCAAAACAAATTAATTTACTGTTATTTTATTACACTCCCTGTGAAACTGTGAAAGATAAGTAAGATCTACATCTTATGTAGATTTAATTGGTGAATCAAACCAGGCTGTGCAGCTTGTCATGTTAAGTTATATTCTGGATTAACATTCCCTTCCATAATTGGACATTTGTACATTTGACATTTTTAAGGCTGAGTTTTCATAGAAGTCTACATTTTTTGGCATCTGAGTGGGAGGTGAGGTTTCACGAGGGACCTGGAATATACTCACTGAAATGAACTCAGAAAAGCATTGAAATCACAGATTTTGTTTGAGGGTGGTGAGGCAATTTTAACTATAGAGATAACAAAGGAAATACATGTGGTTTTCTAGCTCAGAATATAATTATTAACAATAACAAATAATATATTATTATACTGCTTTATGCCAATATAAAAATAGATGTGCCTAGTTTTTCAGACATACTGGGCTTGAAATGTCAAGAAAACCTTTTCAATACAAAGTACAGGAAATTAATATTAGCTATTTGGGAAAATATCTTATTTTAAAATATTTGCAGAAAGTTTTATCAAATTTTGAAGCTAAAGGATGAGGCATTAGCTAGGGATAGGCTTTGTGCCTTATGACCAAGGGTAATTAATACAGCTCACTCCTGCTTTGCAATAAGGTTCAAAGTACTTTACATTTCTAGTGGAAGGTACCATGACCTGAAGATAACAGTAATTTGGCAGAACTGGTCACAGTGATCATTTAGTAGCAATGTACACAGTCAATCCAGTCACAAACCATTTATAAACAGTGCAATGATTTCAGAGCTGTCAGCCTGAGTGGAGTGGGGCTGAGAGGGAGGAGGTGATGAGCTGTCATTCGGCTGCTCAGTGCTCACTATTGGCACATCATTATGTACTGCCAGTCACCTAAGCCTCGTGTCATTGTTCTGCTTGCTAAATTATTGAGGCAAGAAGGTTTGCAACCAGTGCAAGATGAGAACTTTTAATGCCAAAGGGACGGTGTGTTTCGTGTGGTAGTATGGGTATTTTTACTTGACAGCAGGCTTTTTTATTAAAACCTTATGCAGGCACTAATCCTTTCACTCAAATGCTTTCAAATAGCAAGAAATAAAGGTCATAAATTAATCAAATTTCCATGGGGTTTTCTAAGATATTTTCTTTTCAGTGTTCCTCTCTTCATAAGGCTTGCTAATCCAAATTTTGTAATTTATTTGTCCTCTGTCACTGATAAATTGTTTATGACTCAAATTTCAGGAGTGCTGTGCAAACTAAGATCCAGCTCCTATTGACTCGGGAAGCTGTGCCTGCCCAGCTCCCCTGAGCCTCCCCCATACCTAGCTGTATCTGTAAAATGAAGGTAATAATTCCTAACTTTCCAGAGGTTGACATAATGAATGAGCTATTAATATTAGATGCAGATATGAGAACGCATAAAACTGCCTAGATACCAGATTTTGCTAAGGGAAGGAATAAAAAATCTGCAGTCTGGTATCTCTTTAAATTTACCTTCTTGGTTTAGTAGATAAGGCACGCTACAAAGTACTTCAGAGGTACAATAGAATAATTGAGGTGCAGAAGTTAAGTACTTTGGTTTTGATACACTGAAAGGGCTCCAAATAGTGATAATAATAGTTTTGCTTGTCCCTTTTACTCTCTGTACACACTGTCAAAAGCTGCAGATCATTGTGTTCCTATGACAGAGGACTGGATAAAGCTAAGCCAAATACAGCTTCTATACAGAATATTTTTTGTGGTCTTTACTGTGACTCTGGCTTCTCATCCACACTGTGCTTGCAGAAGGGTTTGTCAGACTATTTCACATGCAGAAGAATCATTTTTCTCTATTTCTCTAATTCATTGCTCAAATCATTTTCCAAGCACTGGCCAGAACTTGTACTGTCTATAGTAACACCCATCCCCCAAAGATGAACAGATCAAAACTCAAAAGTATAAATTCATTCAGTGACGTAGCATGGTGCTATTAAGCACTTACTGCACTCTCTAATTCTATTTATTATTAACATTATTATTATTATTATTGATATTTATTCATCATGAAAGCTGAATCATTCACTTTGGATGCTGCTGGAGATATCTGTCAAGCGCCTGTGTTGTTTCAGTAGAGCTAAATCAAGGAACAAAGATGCACAGAGAATCATAGTATCACAGCACAGTTTGGGTTGGAAGGGACCTTAAAAATCCTCTTGTTCTAACCCCTTTCCCTGGGCAGAGACACCTTCCACCAGATTGAGTTGCTCAGAGCTCCATGCCACCTGGCCTGGACATGTATCTAAGTTTTCACTGCCCTAAATTCACACTGGATATGTGGAATTTTTCCATATGGATTTTTTTCATTTAACAGGCATGTTGAGTTGTTGATAAATTCCTGAATACAACCGACTAAAATTTTGGCTCCCTGCCGACAGTGCAACTACATTCTGTAGGGAAGAAGAGACTTGTTACAGAGCTCAGTAAAATGTATAACTCCTGAATTTCAGTTCCCTATTTTGTAAGTCAGCAAACTCACCTCCTGAAGCTGTTGTTTGGAAAAGTTTCTTGATATATTTGTTTACTTATTTGAAGGTGATATATAAGTAAGCCTGGGCCTGTATACTTCCTTGGTCTGACTTTGATAAGACAAGCAGTTCTGGCAAGTTTTGTCATGAGCAGGAGAACAAGGAGCTCAGAGGAGTCCAGCCCCTGCCCTCTTGGTTGCTTTTGTGGTTTATTCCCTCCTGAGCTCCATGGGATACAACTGGAGACATTGCTGATCCTGACCTGTCTTAGGGCCCTGATCACTTGACATCACCTAGGAACAGACCCTGTGACCATGTCTTCTAACATTTTCCTGATGAAAATCAATCAACTGTTTCCTTACTTTCACACCGTAAGCTCTATTACAGCTGGAATGATGGACGACTTCTCGTTACACAGACAATTAAATATTTTATCCCAAGGCAAATATTCGTGTTGTCATTCTTACTACAATTCAAGGTGGTTTTGTGACCTTTATAACTCTTGATAGACCCCAGCCCTGCTACTGCAGCTGAGATAAGCTGGAAGAAAGCTCAGTTCTATGTCTCAGTTTGAGTGTGCCATTCTGAGGACTGCCTCTGGAATCTGCTTCCTTTGGCAGTTTATCAGAACTCAAGCCTAGTGACCTTCAGATAAAAAAAAAAAAAAATTAAAAAATCAAATGTTAAATATTAAAAAGAAAGCAGTCATATCTGCTTTTCCTTCAGATGTTTTTCTGCTCGATTCTTGAGTGTTACAAAAAAGGCCAGAACTGACATTCATGTAAATACAAAGAGCCCCCTCCTTTTGGATTATTTCTTTTGCCTGTCTTTTTAAAACTTAAATGTCTGCATAGAGCGAGGTACAAACTACAAACTATTTTAGTTTATCTACACAAGATAATGTTAATTGACTCGCTTTCCCAGAAGCTTCGTATTTTTTCCAGTGGCTGGATGTGTTTATTCTCCTGTTTTCCCAGTAAATTAACATGTATATTTTTATGTATTGTATTATTAGTGGAGGTCAGAACGTCTGTCTTAAATAGCACTAGGGAAGATGTACTTCTGCTTTCCCTGGGATTGAATTAGTGAATACTGCAGGTCAGTAATTAATTAATTACCAAGCTACTTCATTACTTCTGAGAATTTTGACTATTCTATTTGTATTTTTTTACTCTGAGTTTATAACATGTATTGCTAGAACTTCAGTAGTCAAACAGGTTTAAACATCAGAGAATTTAAAAAAAGAGACTATCACAGCAAAGCTTATAGTAAATATTTGTAACACAGGCACTTTAGAAGATATACATCAAGAGGAGATAATGCCATGGAAGTCTTGGGACCCAAATGAGCTCTAATTCAAAGCGTTAAACTGTCAACTGTTTTGTGGCCTGAAGTTTGTATGCATGAAATGTTTTAAGGCTACTGGAAAAGGTCACAGTCCTTAAAAAAGAAAACACAAACCAAACATCAGATTTATCTCCTTCTTAGAAAAGTAAAAGGATGATAAAGGAGGGTTTCTTCTGCCCTTGGAGCTTTGGAAAAAACTCTAAGGATACAGCACATTTAGAGTAACAAGATCCTGAAGTTTTTTATACAGACAGATCACCTCTTGCCTTTGACAATGGTCCCTGAAAAGCTACTTCAGCTTCCTCTGAGTCAGTGGAAAACCTTCTAGTGATTTCAAGAGAATTGGATGAGCTTTTAAATGCAGTTATCCAGCTGCACAATTAACAGCCAGGAAAGCACATTCTATAAATTATTTCGCTATTTAGGGATACATTTAGCATGTCCTAGCAATATCAATTAACCGGGAGAAGAATGACTCATCCAAGCCTTCTCCAAATCCATTAAGTCAATATCTGACTCACTTTTTGTGGTATGAAAAATGGTCTGTTCGCTAAATTCACTCTCGATTTTTATCAGATCATCCCAACTGTATTAAACTGAACTGCAATCAAGGCAAAAATATTGTGGCCAGAGCACGCCAAGTTACAGTAGAAAAACAACAGAGGTTTATCTGCCACGCTGATAGGTTTTGCCATTTGGCTGAAGATGCCTTGGCCATAAGTGGTGTGAGAGTTTTAGAATTTTTTTTTTTTTTTTTTTACATTCTTTTTTTTTTTTTTTATATGGACATGAAGGACCAATTAATCCCTTCCTTGTGGACGCAATCTTTGCAGATCTGAAAACAGACACAATTTTTCATTTTTTTCTCTCCCTCCTGTTAGCAAAAGAACCCCTTTCAGGCATTATTTGTTAATAATATCCTTACTGCTTTCCATTGAATAAATTCCAATGGGTGTACTTTTTCTCAGCCTCCGGAGTCCAAAAGACTACAATGTTTTTATCTACACCAATTCTATTTTGTGCTTTGAGATCCCATCAATGCATAATAAAGGGATATTAATACAAATTTACATATCTGATAGCCTTTGCTCTTTTTTATTGTCCCTAGTTTGTCTTTTCCCAAGCAGCCTGAGACTGATGATGATTAATTGCAACCATAAATCCTTAGCTTCTCTCCTAGAAAGTAAGCAGCTGACACCTCTACTCAAATACTATATTCTTTCAGCCAGACACAATTTTATTTTTATTTCCATGATCTTTCCTTTTATTTTCTTCACAGACCTCTTGTTCAGTTTGCCAAAATCGTCTGGAATTCCAATCCCAACCCCAGAAACATGCAACACCTGCAGTGGTGTGTGCTCTTCCACAAAAGAGCTGAAAACTTGAGATCAAGTCCATTCTACCTTGGTATGGAAAGCAGCGTCCTCTCAAAATGCCACAGAATGCCCTGAAATTGAGGCCGTGGTTTGTATAATATGAAGATGAGGAAATTCATTCTTTGCCTTCAGGCAGAGCAATTTGCAGCCTGTCTGTCTAGCAGCCACAGCATTATTCTCAGTCTGGCCATTAGCTGAGCTGTAATAACGTGTGGTTCTGTAGGCACTTCATTTCCATCAGAAGCAGAACAGGTATGTGCAGAACATTATGGACTTTTATGTGTTTTAATATATTTATACAACTGTATTAATACACAGATTGGTCTCCTGCCATGCATCAGATGCTCCCAGTCCTCTCCAGCTCATTAAAACTCCATAGAAGCCTGCAGCAAAGCCTTTTCCTGGGAGCCAGAATGAAGGTGGCACACATCTCAGTCTGGCTACCACTTTATTATTTGGCAAGAAGAGAAATATGAATCTAAGCCATAAATTGGTCCGCTAACATTTCTATGAAAATAACCTCCAACTGCTCTGAAACAGATTCTGTTTGTAAACAGGACTTGCTACTATTTGGATGCAGATTATTTCTAGTGTATCAACTCTCCCCCTTTTTATCTGTGCTGTATTTCATTGGTAAAGAACCGGGAGTGCTGAAACTCACAACCTCCTTCAGCAATATTTAAATGCCAGCTTTCCTGCATGTGATATGTTTTTCTTTATGTAATACAAACTACTAACACAGAAAATTCACTACTGCACCAGATATCTTGGCCTTTAGGTTTATGATAGTTATGGAGGAATGCATCAAAACAAAATGAACTAGCACTATTTCACTACATTTAACATACACATTCTATATTCACAGAAAAGACCATTAACTCCTGAACCCTGAATATAAGTCACATTATAATCATTCTAATGTCTTCTTGGACTTCCCAGGATTAAACATTAACATTTCCACTTTGAATCTGAAGAATTAGAAGAAAACTTTCCGGCTTAAATTGAGAGCACTCTCAGAATTTGGGGGTTTGTTTTGTTCTTATTTTTAATAATAAAATAAAAATATTAAGTGCTTCCATTTGAGAAAATATAGTGCAGGTGATATGATCCTTTTTCCTTAATCACCCTTGGTTCCTAACTGGTGGCTGGTGTTTTCAGATTTCTGGAAAATAATACAATAGTTGCCTTTTTCTTTTTTTTTTTTCTTTTTTTTTTTTTTTTTTTTTTTTTTTAATTTTGTAATTATTAAAGATAAAGACATAAAAAATGCTTGGAAAAATATCTCTAGCAAAGCAAAGACGTTTTAATCCAGATGGAAGAGAAATCTGGTACTGTGCTTAAGGAACGAGTTTCTTGAAAGAAAGTAGAATTGGATTTCTGTGATTAATGTTTGTTCTGCCCCCTTGTGGTTATGGAGTCCAGTAGGGCTTAGGTAGGTCTGTCTGGGTTTTAAACATTTGTGACCAACTAAAAATAAGCCTTCCATATATTTAAAGTGAAGCATTTTTCCCAGGGTCTGTATAGACCAAGAACCCAAGGAAAAAAGATAAGACTCCTCAAATATGAACAATGGACAGATTAATGGTTATAATTTAAAGTAGTTTTCCAAAAGAATATGTTCTTACATTGTGAAAATAAGCTCAGAAACTTTAAATATAAGGAATAATTTATTTAGAAACTTATAAAGGATAATCTCAACTCTAAGCACAGCTTTTCATTGTGGTTTTACTGATACAACTCAGTATCAGGGATGCTTTTTTTCCTACAAGTTTAAGACAATTATCTTTGCAGTTTAATTCACCCAAAGTCAAATCTCATAATGTGATCCAGTTGTGTTTGTAAAAGTGTACTTCTGTATGCCAAGTGCTATTTATTTAGACAGATTCTGGAAACACTTCACTTAATTTTCAGAAGGTCCTAGAGTGCATTTGTCCTAGATGAATTCTTAGATAGGACGTCAGATTGCCACAGATTAATTCTTAGCTGGTTAGATTTTTAAATCAAGAGATCATGTAGAGAATAAATCCACTGACTCTACGGTAAATAATGACTTATAGTCATTTAAAGAATAAGGATTAGTTGGTTTTAAAGAAAAATTTCCTTAGCCTTTTCTGGGTTTTGCTACAGAGATGATAGGGTGATATTACTACTTAATTTATTTCAAACTTTCACCAGAAAATATGTTAAATTGTTTTTCTTTTATTGGGTACTAATTGTTCAATTCCAGTTTACAGAATCAATCATTAAATAGATTTCTTTAAATGACACTGAAGATAATAAATATTTTTATTAGCCATCAATAGTTCCAAAAAAACTCTGCCCCATTGCCCCAGAATGCATGTTTTGTTTCAATACTGTTTCAAAATAACTAAGTTTAAGGTTTTTTCTATGATTCTATGCAAAAGGAATTTCAGTACACACAGAAAGTTAAGCCAAGCCTCTTTCATCCTTATCCACACATCCACAGGGCATGCAGTACTAAAATATGCATAACTGATTAATTTTTTTTAATGAGACATACATATCTCTGTATTTTTTTAATTCAAATCAAGTCCTGATCTGTAGAACTATAAGAGGCACTGTAGCAACTGGACATTACAAAAAGGACTGGATGGACATCACATCACATCACAGTCTGTAACCTGACTAAATTCAAACACAACACAAAGTCTCAGCAAATCCTTACGTTTTTCCGCTGTATTGTCAAGATAAACATGTGCTTTAGGAACAAACTCTTTCTCTCTTGTGTCATCTTCAACCATAGTTACAAACATATTGGCTAATACAGTCAAATACAGTTTTCTAAAGCAAGAAGTTTCAAATATAATCAAATGTGTAAAAAAAAAAAAAAAATAGTCTGACCAAAGGAGAGCTTTCTGTTTGTGTCATAACTATAAGAAAAGTTACTATGTGATCTAGCAAGGCATGAGGCTGGATAGTCAAAGTCTTGTTGGGAATGGATAAGGAAGTGAGACGCTGAGCTTTTGTCACAGAATATTCCCCTGATCTTATGTACAGAATAGACTTCTCCAAAGTCTTTACCCCAAAAATGGCTGCACGTGGTGACAGTACCTCTAAAAGACTGATTTTCAAAAAGGGCCACTGCAATAACCCATGAAGGTACCTTATGGCATTGTGAGGCACCAAGGCTTTGGGGAGACTCAGAAACGTGTCTTTCTATCTTCTTGTAATGATTTTTAATAAGCTATCTAATGTTAGTGAGCTTTCATAAAGATAGGGAGTGGGCCAGCAGGATAAACACGACTTGAAGAGTCATAAGTTCGTGGTTAATAGCTTTTATTAGCCCAAATGCTAACAAGATTTTTTGCATAACATCAAAGGAAGTCTGCTACTAATGGAAATAGCACTCATTTTGGCACCGAAGTACTCCGTGGGAGGTTATAAAGTACATGCAGAAACAGCAGAAAACGTTAGACTGCCCAGACAGAAAGTTAATTGTTTAGGAAATGTGAATCTGGTGGAAATGAGACCTTGGCAGTTCTGTATCTCATGGGAACTCTGATTTCATATCACAGTATCACAGAATGTTTAAGGTTGGAAGGGACCACTGGAAGCCATCTAGTCCAACATCCCTGCTCAAGGTGGGTTCCCCAGAGCACGGTGCTCAGGGATATCCAGACATAGCCATCATCTGCACCTCACATAATTCCTACCTGTTAAAAGAGTGTTCCTTGGAACAACTGCAGATAAAACACATTGTTGGGTGACTGAAATAAGGAGACTGGGGACTTGTTGAAATAAGTGGAGTCTAGAGAAATTTGTGTAACGCAAGTACATTTATAGTAAGATTATTTGTGTAGCAGGAGATATGATTTCTGGGGTCTACATGTTGCAAGAGGGTATTTTCTCATCTTCCTCGCAGAAAGTGAGTTGAGGTCATGAGGTTTCATAGCCACTGCAGCTATTAGGCTTCTGTGAGGGTTGTTAATCAGCTGTACACCTTTCTTTTCTACATGCTCATCTGCCACCATAGAGACAATAGTGCCAGGCTTTTACAGACCATGTAGTTATTTGTACAGTTTTGTATTCATCTAATCTAATGCATTTCTAATGAACTCTTCACTGTAAAATTGGTGCTTTCTTGAATATGAAAAGAATAAATCCTTGGAATCCCTGCCTGCTTTTCAGACTAAACGGAGACCGTGTGCATTATACATTTGTATTCATGAATATTTAAGCGTATTTGTTCTTGTATTGATTTTGTATGATGCCTTTGGGTGTTCCCTAGCAGGACTCCCTATGTAAACCTAAGCGAGTGACTTAAGGAGGGGGCAGGGCTGGAGAAATCCATAAATATGTGTTTAAATAACCAAAGGGTCTAGTCAGTGTGTCAACATTTCATTTCCTTGCGGTGCTTTCATTCTGTTTCAAAATCTGAATGTTAACCAAATACTAGAGTTCCCTTTTTCATATTCTTGGACAGTCTGATCTACTCATAAAGATATTTAATGTTCTACACTGCATAAAATGCACATTCTTCTTACTATTTTAAATCCTATTTTCCCAGGCTATGCAGTAGTTTTTTGCATTTTTTTTTTATTCATTCATCTCTTACTTTTATTGAGTGTTAATCTTGTAAGATGTTTTAACAACCCTCTGTACAACAGGAGGTATCACAGACTCTCAATTTTCTTGGCTAGAATGGGCGATTGAGGAGCAGCTTCTTCCACTCCAGTACTGAGATAAAGTTATGCAGCTAGCTCTGTGTTATGCTTTCACTTGGAATATCAGCTTATATTCACATCTTTGTTGTTACATAGAGTAATCTCATATATTCCTATTTGTGAAAAATATTGTTGAAACGTGCAATTTTATTTACCAGTGTGAGATCACAAGATATTCCAGGTCCTGCATGCTGTGTGCATACTGTCGGTGAACTGATATATGACCATTTTGTTTCCTCTGGTTAACGCAGAGCCTCTGTTGATGTGCTGGGTGGATTCAGCAAACCATTTTAACAGATGGCAAAAGGGAGGTTTGTGCTCTGCTGTCCCTGTATGTGATGAGTGCTTAGCTCTGTCTCAGTGTCACATAACAGATGCTCTTGAAACAGCTGGCAAGAAAGAATCAGTGAAACAAAGAAATATTGCAATATTATACAGCACCTTCTTGGTTAGTGGGGGACACAGGTACATAGTAAGTGTGGCAGCAGGACCAGGGCAGGGATTGTCCCCCTGTGCTGGGCACTGGTGAGGCCTCACCTCGAATCCTGTGTCCAGTTCTGGGCCCCTCACTGCAAGAAGGGCACTGACGGGCTGGAGTGTGCCCAGAGAAGGGAACAGAGCTGGGGAAGGCTCTGGAGCACAGGTCTGGTGAGGAGCAGGCATTGTTTAGCCTGGAGAAAAGGAGGCTCCAGAGGGACCTTCTCATTCTCTACAACTCCATGAAAGCAGCGTAGAGCCAGGTGGGGGTTAGGCTCTTCTCCCAGACAACCAGCAACAGGGCAAGAAGGAATGGCCTCCAGTGCCTCAGGGGAGCTTCAGGGTGGATTTTCTCCAGGAAGAATTTATTCAATGAACAAGTGTTAGGCATTGGAACAGACTGCCCAGGGAGGCGGTGGAATCACCATCCCCGGAAGTATTAAAGAAATAACTGGACTCAGTGCTCTGGTCTGAGTGACAAGGTGGTGATCAGTCAAAGGTGGGACTTGGTGATCTCAGAGGTCTTTTCCAACACAATTGGCTCTGTAATTTCTAGCAGACTATGTATTTAAGCACATCATTCCGAAGTCTCTGAGGAACAAACTCAGATAAGATTCAAAGGAAATAGCTCCTCCAGCTCCACTGTTTGAAAATGGAAGTGATGGAAATTGTTTTTAGAAGTTTGAGCTGTCAGTGATATCATGAGCTACCATATACAATCTCTTCCCAAGCAGCATACCTGAAAATCTCTGAATTCAACTTTCTCTGCAAGGGTGCTCTGTGCTACCTTGTTGCAAAAATAACAGCATGCTTTTTCTTCTTGGGATGAAAGATAATAGTCTTCACAACCAAAGGAAAATGTAGGACATTTGGAAAAACATAAGGTTGTTTATTTTTGCATCTTGCCTGAACTAATATTACTGAGATAATTTTTCAATTACATGTTCAAAAGAACAACAGAGAGAATCAGAATCATTCTAAACACTGAGGAAATCCAGTCAACTCTTTTTCCTAGAATAATCTGTTGACAAACACCACATGATCTTTTCTGCGAGTAATAGAAAATTATTCAGTACAAGTCACATAGGTTTGAACACTAATAACCAAAAAGTGTCTTCATTGCCAAATTCTCTCAGACCTTCCTTATCCTTGAAACCTGCATTTTCTAACTACAGTTTTAACAAGCAGGATTTGATATTATAGTATTTTTTGTTGAAAAACTGTCACTTTTATAGAATTTCCTGGACCTAGTGTTGTATTTTTGTCCAACAGTTGATGATGCAACTGTAGAGAAGTTCAAATTTTCTTAGGTAGTCATGAGAACCACATCCCTTGTTTAAAAATCAATTGTTTTCTTGACCTATGATTGGAATGAGCTATCTTTGGACTACCCCTTCAAATTATGCTCACTCTGGAAGGTTGCTCAAGAGTCACAGCTTATGACTTACACCCACCACCTCTCCTCAGACACAGCTATGATCCCTGAACATCAAGTCAACTCCTGAATTGTGGTGATTTCCAAGTATGAGGCTACACACAGCAGCTAAAGCATCGGGTGGCTATTTTAATCCTATATGGAGCAAAGACAAAAATTTTCCTTACCTCCTTAGATGCCCATCATCTCCACCATGTACTTAATGAAATGTCATTACAGAATTTGAGTTGTTCCTTTCTTATTTCTTTTCCTTTCTTGTTTCCCTCATGATAGACTAAACACTGTCCTTACTCAGATCATGAATATATTATCATTTACCATTGCAAAACTGCAATTTTATTTTGAACTTTCAACGTTTAAACTGTCAATAGAACTCCCCAGAAAAACTGGGAAGAATGTTTCTTGTGTATTTTATGCAGTACTAAATCCAGTGGCCACAGATTGTCGTTAGCTGATATGAGTGAAGGACTTGGTACACGAAAACCGACTCAGTATATAATATTTGTAAAGTCAGGGCCTTACATCTGAAAGGCTCATGCAGATGTAGGATTGTGGAACTCTTCTCATTGGTTTTGTGAGAGGTTGAAATATGTTCGCCTTTTACAATGTATTTTAAACTCCATTAAAAATTAAGTGTTGTGAGCTCTAGTCTAGGAAGTACTCCTGCTTTGGCAGGGAGACTAGGAAAATAATCTAATAGGCTTTCTTCCTCAGTAATTTCAGTGATTCTGTTAACTGTGATAATGTGGCTAATTATATAATTTTAAATTAATTAAACCTGTAAACATTCCCTTCTCAAAGTACTTATGCACTCTCTGACAAATTAAACAGTCTACTGATAATAGAAAATGAACTGACTACCTAAGTAAAATCCAATCTTATATGTTTTGTTGAACCATTTTATTAGCATTTATTGAAATCAGACATAAACAGAGATGGAAATTTCAGGTTTTGAAAAGAAGAATAATTTTTTTTCTCTCCTCAAAGACTGGGAGGGTATTGCTTTCCAGAGAGGTATTGATGCCTTAAAAAAAAAGGTTTTTTAGGTTAGATGTCAGCACAGTATCTCAAATTCTAACACAGTATATCATAATCTAAGAACTGAGCAGATTATTTCCCTCAGAATTGCAACTAGATAGAAAGTAAAGTTCTTTCCTAGAGAGACAATTGTAAATGAAGTCTATCTGAGATCTATTGAGATAGACTTTATCACCCAGAAAATTCCTATCTTTAGCCTCTTAGAAAGAAATATCTACTCATATCTTCCCATAGCCTTCTCAGTGTTGAAAGAGACAGAGAATAAATGGGGTGCTTTAGGAAGCCCATACCAATTTCTTCACCATTTATGCTACCTTCAAGACAGCTCTAATTTAGGTTAAAATGTGATGAGAGTTGAAATCCACATGGTATGTAGGAAAGTCAGTTTCCTGAAGCTGACTGTATTTTGGATATTATTTTATAACTTATATTTTGGTTTGCTTGCTTATTTATTGTTCTTGATACTTATATGGGCTAAAGGTGATTTTACCTTTCATACCTATCCAAAATGATACCTTTTGTATAAATATTTTAATTATTTTTTAATCTTTTCAATTTTATCTATAAGATTTATCCTCAAGAGTTTACTTATTATTTTATTTCCAGCTAGAATTTAAAGGAAATTTATATTCACTCCATCTTTGTGTAGAGTAACACACTTCTTGATATTAAATATCATAAATCTGATTATTTTAAAACTTCAAGGGGTTCACAATGACTGTCAGTACTAAACATTTTAAATACAGAGTCACAGGATGGTTGAGGCAGGAAGGCAGCTTCAACTCCATGTTCAGAGCAGGGTCGGCCAGAGCATATTGCCTAGGATTGTGTCCAGTCAGGTTGTGAATACCCAAGAATGGAGAGAAGAATTACTCTGGGCACCCAGCTGCAGCATTGGACCACACTCATAATAAAAGCTGTTCTTATTTTTAAATGGAATTGAAAGTGTCTAGCCAGAGAGTTGCCAGCCTGTACTGTTTTTTCCCCACCAGGTACAGGACTTCGTGCTTCCCTTTGTTGAATAACACAAAGCTCCCATCAGACCATTTTTCCACCCTGTCAAAGTCCCTCTGAATTGCAACCTTTTTTGTATCAACCACTCTTTCCAGTTTTTTATTATCAGAAAACCTGCTGTGTACAGACTCTTCCCATCATCCTGGTTAACGAAGGTGTTAAACAGGAATGAGCCCCATGTTAACCCCTGGGGTACTTAACCAGGGACCACCTTCCAGCTTCTCTTTGTGCTGCTCATCCCAGGCACTTTTCAATCCACATTGCCATCCACTTCTCTAGCCCATGCTTCATCAGCTTGCCTGTGAGGGTGTTACGGGAGACAATATCAAAAGCCTTACCAAGGTGAAGATAAATAACATTCACTTCTCCCCCCTCATGCACCAAACCAATCATCTTATTACAGAAACCTATCAGGCTTTTCATGCATGATTTTCCCTTCATAAATCCAACCTGACTACTCCCAGTCACCTTCTTGTCCTTTGTGTGTTTGCAAATGGTTACCAGGATTATTTGCTACATCCCCGTCCTGAGGACTGAGGTGAGGTTGGCTAACCTGCAGTTCTCTGGCCCTGCCCTTGAAGATGGAGGTGGTATTTGCTTTCTTCCAGTCTTCATCAATTTCCCTGGATTGCCATAGTCTTCCACGGATAACTGGGAGTGGCCTCAATGTCATTGCCCTCAGCACGTGTGAGTACATCCCAAGAGATTTGAGAGATTTGGGTATGTTCAGTCAGTTTAAATGGTCCCTAATTTCATCCTCCTCTGCAGATGGTAACCTCTTCTTGCTCCAGACCTTCCTGAGTCTCAGAGTCTAGGATTCATGAAGAAATTTTTGAGTGGCACAGCCTTTTCCATGTCCTTTGTCACCAGGAGAGTGCCCCATTCAGCTGTGGGCCCTTTTCTTGCCGTTTTACCTATGGATTCAGGGAGACAGACAGCAACACAATGGCCAAGGGCTAATCTGAGCCATGCACACACCTAACCCCAGTGCTGGTGAAGGTCTGACTCAAGCCATGTTTGGGGACACTGAGAGCTGCAGTCAGGATGCAGCTGTGACCATGAGCCCATCGCCTCACTCCATAAACAGAGGAGAGCCCAGGGCAGGCTGAGCTCTCCTGCCCAGCAGTAGGATACACGCCAGGATCTACCCTGGAGTAGGCACACCTCTAAAAGTTACTTCTCAAGGTTTAGAGACTCCTTGTCAAATCAGACACTCAGTAAGTGAATTGGGAATGAGCACACTGAAACTCTGAAATCTTAGCTGAGTGATATAAGGGCTTGACTGTGCACTTGTAGTTCTTTAGATATGAACGATTGACCCAGTCTGGGAGTAAGTCTGGATCCAACTGCATCTAAACTGTCCCCTGAAAAGGGGTTTAGAATGCAAGGAGGACCTTTCTGAACCTCATGACTCAAAAGGCGTTTCTCCCTGACAGTTTTGTCCGACCCTGTCCTCTCTGCAGCAAACAATCAAGTGTACCTTGTCATCAGAACTTTTTACAGCCCTGTCACGTTTGCCATCAACTGTGTTAAATTGCTGTTTTATATCAGTAAACATATTGCTGCTTGTCTCTTACCACCTAAGTGCATTACTCCATCCAAGACACTCCCACAGCCCAAGCAGCAGGACACATCCTCTCTCAGAGCCAGGTTGAGAAGAGTCCCTCAGTACATCAGGTAGAGACTGTCTCCCTCTGTTAGCAGCACAAAGCATTTTAAAGAACTGGTGTTAAATTGTGACTTGCTTGGATGTGGCATAAAAAGCTATTTCAGGTGTAAGCTCTTTTACACAAAACCAAAAAACTCAGTAATTTACATTCTCGTACTAGTTCAAGCTACCTTGGATTCTAAGTCTTAGCCATCCTTTTATAAGGCTTCAGCAATGTGGCTTCACAACTACTTGCCATTTTCATTCTAGTTCTCCACTAATAAGTTTTATTAGAAATATTTCAAAAGCAGTAGCAGAAAGAGGTCAGGACCTGTTATTTTTTCTTTAATGATGTTATGACCAAAAGGGATTCTGAGGGTCTCTTATTAAAGTAGAAATTAAAGCAAAAACTAAAGCAAAACAAAACAAGGAGTAACTCCCAAGTGTGCCACACAATTGGATATATATCCAATTTACAAATGTTTCCGGAAGAAAATAATGAAAAGTGGAGAAAGACAAAATAAAAAATAGAGTGTCTGCTTGCTATTCGGCTTTCCTATGAATGTGGCTGAACCTTATGACATGCTGCAGCACACTTTTACACCTATGCAATATTTGCAAAATGCAAATAATCTAATTAGGGAAAAATCTACAAAAGGACATTATTGAAGATAAGGGGAAAATACTTTCAAACTAATAGATTCTCAAGCTCTTATTTTTTTTAATTCCATCTATAAAACTAAATATAACTTTGCCAAAATCACTTGTTATTACAAATCAAGGGAAGGCATTACTTTCTACCTTTGCAAGGTACCAGGGAGCTGCAATAATTGCCAATTTACTGCCTTGAATTAGCAAAATGTCCACAGTGTTTTGGACAAAAATGCAGTCTTTATTATAAAAGTTACATTATTTGCTCATTAATTCCCACTATATACCTTTTCCCTGTCCTGAAAGAAATTATCTTTATATAACAATTTCTTTTACTATTTACACACTCTGATTTAATCTTTTGATCATGCATGAAATTACTTTGTCCTCACTGCTAAAAAGAGTATGATGCCTAAACCACTGTAAACCTCAAAGAAGATGACTTTTTTTTTTTTAAATTTGGATTTAAGATTTTATTTTTATACTTATTTTTCTGTGTTGTTGGTGAACTGTATTTTAATAGCATTTTCTGGAAAGCTCTGGGATTTTAAAAAGTGCATTTTAATCACATTTAAGTTGTTTTACTACTCAGGCTATTTTAAGTAGAACTGCTTTGCAAGCTTTTTTAATTCCTGTCTTCCGCCACTATTCATTTTGCTTCCTTTTAATATTTTGTGACTAAATAGAGCACCCTTCTCTTGACAAGCATAGTGAAAAGAGTAGGACCCAATACTGGTGTTTGCAGTACCTCGTGTGACACATGCACCCATTTTTGCTTGTTTCTTCTCATTTACCCTATTTTCAGTTTCCCCTCAAGATAGCTCTTTATCCTCCTAAAATGCATATATCTCCTGCAGTACCAGATGGCCTTGATAAAAATCATCTTTGGGTGGTCAAGTAGTAAGAGAGATTTTATAATGTTTTTTGAAGGCTGCACATTCTGTCCAAAATTTTGCTGACAAATCCTATGTATCATTTGCTCATATATAACTGTTTTGTTTGTCACCAAGGTATTTCATGAAACCACCCTGATAAGCCTTAAACAAATGTTGTCCATTCTTCTCTGTTTTATCTTTACTTGGCACTATCTTGCTTTCTTTATATAATTCCAGGCTTGGATGTGTGTTGTTTGAGGTTCTTTTAGTGATTATTTCGTATTGGGAAGGCTCACACCTTGTGCATTAGGTTTCTGCCATTCTGTACTGGGTCCTGTTGATTTTAGTGCCTTTCATAGACATGTTTCCTTTTTCAAAGTGTTCTGTTTATTTCCTCATTCTGTTTATTTCCTTCCTTCAGGTTTTTGCTGTTGTTCTGATTTGGTATAAGTATTTCTCTGTTGTTAGTTCTCTCTTTGGCCTTTTTTTCCTCCTTTGAGAATGCTCGAGGAACAGTTCATGTAAATAGCCCACAGTGACAGCCACCTCTACCAATAAATTATCCCTAATGTCTCTTAAAGGGTTATCCACTACAAGAGACTCCCTTCCTCCTTAATATTTCTGCAGTAATAATACTTCATTCTTGGCTTCACATTTCCCTAAAATTATTTCTTCATTCCTTTGGCCTCATTCTATAAACTCCCCATCCTTCTCTGTGCTTGAAGCGTTTTGTGTTTTATGTTTCACACTTTATTCTTTTTATATTAAAATGGTACCCTTGCACTTCTGTAATACCTTTTATGTGAAGACCTATATGCTTTATAATAACTAATGAGTTAAGCTCTGTTATGGAAATTGCACATGCCAGCCACTGGAACAGGGTTTGTCTCTACATTTCTGCAAAAGCCAAAAGACAGATTCCATTATGAAAGCACTTTTTATCAATAACACTACAGCTCGAGCTGGGTGCTTCCAAAGAGGGACCCTGCACAAAAAATCCCTGGGCAATTATATCCTCACAATCTGAGCTCTCCACCCTAAATATAAAATTTTGGACCAGTAGTAATAGCAGGGTCTAGGGTCCCCTCGTGTTTTATCCGTTTGATTTGTTTCCCATTTGGTTACTAAGCAGTTGCTAAGTGGTTGTCTCCTTATACAATATCGCACCCTCTCAGGTCAGCTTCTCTAGTTATTTATTCAGCATGTTGGAATACTATTGTTACAGTTCATATACCACAACCTACAGGCTTTGCCTACTCTAGCTATTGATGTTTAAGCTTCTGGCTTTGTCTACTCTAGCTATTATTAATCTTTAAGCTGCTAGCTCTAAGTTTCAATTAACTTTTTCTACAAGAGCTCTCAATGTATTCTAAGTAATGCCTGTAACTTTTATATTAGCTGGAGGAAACTGAGGCACTGGAGCAAGCCAACTCACTTCTTGGAGATAAATACGAAGTCTCAGTCAAGCTGTAAAAAATGTAATTTTTTTCCCTGGGGTTTTCTGGGGGGGTTGATTCTTGGGTTTTTTTTGCTCGTCTGCTTATCACAACATGCTTCTCCTACAAATAAGGTTTGAAGGTAATTATTATTTCCTCTTCATTCACTGATAGTAGTCCCTATGACTAATATATGTTTTGCCATTTAACCTTGCAAATCTATCAGGAAAGAAGGAGAACACATACATAAAAGCTCTTTCAGGCTCTTTTTATTGTGACCTTCCTCATATTCAGTATAATAGCACATCTAGTACAAGATACTCTTCTGGGTATATGTAGTGTTTGTATATTATTTCATAAATTAAAAGCTCAAAATCTAGAAATAATAATTGATATAGTATTCCCTTCTGTTCATGTTTGTTACATTGGAATTTTTAATTTTGTGATGACAGTTACTTTTCAAGGCTGTAACACAGGCATATGCGGCACTGTCAGATTGATGTTCTGCTAGTTACCTTTAAAATGCTTGTTTTGATGATATCTCTAATAAGAAAGTTTCTGAGTAGAGATCACCTTACTAAAATACTAATTAAATTGACAATCTTACACTAATATGTATGTTTTAGCCTTGCAGTAATATATAGGCCTTTTGGTTTACAATTTTTTTTTTAAAATTGCTATGTTCAGTGTTGTGTAATGTGATTTTGTGCTTCCTATGCTATGTGTTTGTGCTTGTTTTGATGGGGATAGAGGGGCTTTTTTCCAAATTAGCTTGTATTATTTGGATTGTGCTCAGAACTGTTGGCACATGTTTGTTTAGCTGCTGTCGAGCAGTGTTCGCACAGCGTCAAAGCTAGAAGTTGAGAGGGGACACAACCAGGACAGCTGACCCCAAAGACCAGTGGGATATCCCACACCATATGCTGGCACACTCAGCATATAAAGCTGGGGGAAGATGCAGGAAGAGGAGGATATTTGGAGAGATGGCATTTGTCTTACCAAGTCACCATTAGGTATGATGGCAGCACAGTCTCCCGGGGATGACTGAACACCTGCCTGCCCTTGGGAGGTGGGGAATGAATTCCTTGTTTTGCTTTGCTTGTAAGCATAGGTTTTCCTTTCCCTATGAAACCACCTTTTTCTCAGCCCACAAGTTTTCTCACTTTTGTTCTACAGATTCTGCCCCTCATCCCACCAGGGGGAAGGTGTATAGGTGACTTTATGGGGTGCAGTTGCTGGCTGGGTTTAAAGGCAGTCCTTTTTGTCATGCAACTTGGAGCTCAAAGATTTCGAGATAACAACAGATTTGATTGAAATGTGCCAGATCAAATACAGAGCTGTCATTGCTTTTCAGCTTTTAATTGACAGGCTCCTGTGCCTGCCATGGGGCTTGCTCACCTTGCTGTATATTCCACTCTAGTGCTCTTTAGGGGCTGTGCTCTGATTTTGCTGCTTGCTGTAGTGCTCTAGTGCTTCTTATCTTACTCTGGGAACATTTCGGTGGCAGCATGGATGGCACATGGCCAGGGCATCGCCACTGCTGCTGTGCTGCTGCACTGGGCAGGCTGGAGCTCCAGTGTGAACCTGAGTCAAGAGCACGGTGACCTATGGATGAGCAGGACACCCTGAAACATCTGTGGCTGTGAATAAGAGCACAATAAAGCAGTTATAGCTCTGCAGAGCAGCTCTAGCTCTGGAGAGACTGTGGCTCACAGATAAGGCTCCACTTGGAGCGAGCACACCCCTGAGGGGCTGCAGCCTCCAGATAAGTCCAAGCTCAAGCAAGGGAAAAGGGAGGAGTTCATTCCAATGTTGAACCCTGTGGTCTGGTCCAAAGGGGACGGGGTGGAGATGGTGATGAAAATGCCTTTAAATTGTTGCAGTCCAGGTTGTGAGTGCATGTTATGGAAATTACATTTGTGCAGGAATCCCTTGTTGTTAGCCAGGCTGGGAGCAAGGGGAGGAGTGCATTGCAATGTAAAACTCTATAACCCAGCTCAAAAGAACCAGGGCTGGAGATTGTAATGGAGATACCTTTAAATTATTGTAAGCCATGATCTGAGTTGCTTGATATAGGAATTATTATAGCAGAAACCACTTGAACAAGAGGAGAACAAGTCTTACAAGAAGTAGTGCAAGTGCAGCAGTGACCTGACATGACCTGACCTGACTTTTGTGCCCAAAGGTGTCTTATTGCAAATTTCCCTTTAGGTATCTACAGCAAATTTGAATCACTACACTCCCCTTTTTATTGTCACTTCTTGACCAATGGAGATTTTACCCTATATGTACCTTTTTTCCCAAGATCCTTCAGATCTCTTCATGCATTCACAATGCCAGTTCTACCCAATTATGAAATATGATCCTATTTTCTGCCAATTCAGTCATGTCTTTGGAGTGCCATACTTAATGGAGTCAATGCCTGTTTCCACATCAGAAACAGTACAGGGAGCAAATATGAAGTACTGCATTTACAAATCTTAATTGATCTTCTCAGTGATATAGTTTATTTTTTTATTTGCCTGCTCTCTCAAAATTGTTTATACTAAAATGTTTCCTTTAGAGAAGCAAGTGTGAAGGAAGGACAAGAAAAACAAGTTATGTTGATGTTTGTTTGAGTTCTCACGACCAAAACCTCACTGTGGCACAACATGACATAAAACACCAAAGTAACAGCCCCTGCCACAAGGTATTTATGATTAGCAAATATCATAGAAGCTTGATTTCGTCATCCCTATGGATTAAGAGTCTAATCAAAGCCCACATAAGTATAACTCTACTTCAGGATGAATCAGAGCAGCAAAATGTAACTCAGCTCTTTCATTTCCAGACAAAGACCTTCCGAAAAGATGACAAGGAAAGGAGAAGCAAATGCTCTTGTGAACAGATATCTAACTTTAGCGGTGTATTTGACTGAACAGTCATCTCTAATTGAACAGCTGGATTCAGCTGAAGTAATAGGAACTGGGGCTTTCAATGCAGGATTATGGTATCCCCAGCTGTAGATGTGTATAGAGGATGTGAATTGCACACAGATAATATATTTTATTGGTGTATGCTTATATAGTGCAGGCTCAAACATGTGCAAATACATTAAATATTGAATATGAAGTCTGCAAAAAGAAGGGGAGAAACAGAAGTTGCAAGGCTTAGTCCTCATATTCCCATCTATATTAGCTTTCTATATTCCCCTAAGCTTGAATGGTAAATTGTAATAAAGAGTAGCTGCTATAAAACCAAAGAAAAATACAATATCCTATGGATGAGAAAAAAAAATAGGAACTATAAAATATAAAAGCACTTATTAATCTTTAATCATGTCCATTCCAAAAGAGTCAATACTTCCAGATGCAGGAGTCTTCCCCTTATTCACTAAACCTATCAACAATATTCTAAAGGATGACACAGCAAATCAAAACCCAGGCAAGGTCTGTAATCCACAGCTAAGTCTTAATGTGAGTATAGACTTTACACACTAAGTATAGATCTGATTGTGACCTTTGCTGAAGAAAATAGTTCAAGTTGTCTTATTGTGTCTGAGTTTGTTTTTTGAGCAAGAATCACATGCCATCAAATTCTCTGCCAGACCAGGGCAGGCGCAACCCAAGGCCACTGATTTTGATGAGGTTTTCCCATTCTTGAATTAGGAATGGGTTTTTTGCACTGTGTCTCTTGGAGGATGGGTCTTAATACATGGTAGATTCAAAGTTAGAGACACGTTATTATGATTTTCTTCCAGTTAGTTTGCACCAGAATCTCTCCTGTTATAATTATCTTTCCTGATAGGAGGGGAAAAAAAAAAAAAAAGAAAAAAAAAAAGAGGGCTAAATACCCCAACTTCTCTAAATGCATCTTTGATCAAAGGTAACTGTTCCTGAAAACTACTTTTCCTTTTAGTCAGGGTACACCAGTCTTATATAAAAATGCTTGCTTTTTGTTCTTCCTTTAGAGAATGAAGACAGTATGAGGGAAATTCTTCTATTACAATACGTACTCAAAATGAATCATTCTGTCCTGTAATGGATAAACACAAGAGTATCTAAATGCCTTTTCTTCCCCTCACTTCTCTATCCACTTTTTCTGAAACCAGCATCCATTCAGAGTTTTTACTGCCGAAACTAAATTTAAAAAAAAAATAATTTCTTCATGGAGTGCAGTTTCAGTCAGAGAACACTTTTCTGGTTTTAATATTTTCAAGCCTTTGGCAACCACCTGCTTTGTTTGTGTGTTTTGCCTAACATAATTGTAAGAAATAAACATCCAGCACATAGGTCAGGGAATTCAACAGATCATTCCTATAACTGATAATAAAGTGTCCTTAAAACAGGGTGCAAAAAAAATGTCTGATGGAAAACAACATTGGAGTGAATGACCAGGGAACCTTCCTGGAAATGAGCCCAGGAGCCACAGGTTTGGGCTGTTTAACACCAAACATCTTGCAGCAGTTTCTTTTTCTCCTTCTCACCCCTACTAATCTGGGATTTGATTAAATTTACTGCTTTATGTTTCATTACTCTCCTGGATTAGAGGAATACAGCAGAGCAGTAGAGTTACTCACATATGTGCTGGTACGGGTAGTTAACTTCAATTACAGGGCATGCAGTTCCTGATGAACAGGCCAGGCACAAACAGAGGAATTTGCTTTTAATGGGCTATTTTATGTTTTCTTCTTTTTACTTTCCCTTCAGAGAATAAAACCATCCTCGCAAATTTAACCACCAACTCTACGCTGGAAGTTGAAGCAAAAAAGAACTACTTTTATTGGAGTATTCATCAGCAGAAAGGTAGTAAGGGACAAATTACAGCACACCACAGGCAAACAGAATTCTTCTAAACCTGTTCATTGCATAAATGTATCACTTTTTTTTTATTCAAACCTTCTTTTTTCACTTTATATTAATTAATATTCTGGGAATTTAGATAAGCACCCATTTGCACAAATCTCAGTAGGATAATGGGCCATTTGACAAGTCCGACACAAGGATTTAGGGTTGTTTCCAGCTTTTCCATAGGCCAATATGAATTTTTTTTGCAAATGTGTGTGTATTATAATTTTGTTACAACTGTAAGGCTTTTAATGGATATTGTTAATTGAAATGAACTGTTGTTATTTCAATTTTATGTCTGTTACAGTGAAACATCATTCTTAAGTTGATTTTTTGGGCAAAGCTAATCCATGGTAAAATGTTTGCTGATAATTTTACTTTCCCCTCTTTAATTTGTCAGTTACCAAAAATGTTTTTCTCCCTTAAAGAATTAAAAAATACCCTCAGACTTAGTTGCATTTTGAAAAAAAAAAAAAATTAAAAATCAGACTCTCATTATATAGCTGAAAAATATAATTTGCTGTGATAGTAGATCTTCATTGAAAAACTCATTCATAAAAGTACCAAAAACTGATCATAAAAAAAAGTATCTATTCTTTTATGACACAAAAATTAAATGGTAGTTTTAGAATGGAAGTAAGAATCAGAAACTTACAGATGAAGACAGAAATTAAGTTTAAGACCTAAAATTATGAGAAAAGAATAAATAGAAACAGACTGATAATAATATACTATTACCTCAAATATGTCAAATTTGATTGAGTTGAAGCAATTGGCAAAAATGTCTTTTGATCTCAAGAGTTCCTCTCTGTGGATATGAATGTGGATGCTAATGGACTGATGTCCTGTGAATTTCTTTTTTTTTCATAGTTTTTTCATCAGACATAGTGTCCAGTGCACAGTATATAAAAACAGAAACAGACTGTAACAGGCCATTTCACCTTATGATATTTGGAACTGAGGAAATTGATCTGTGTTCTGGCAGTCAAAGGGACCGGAGAATGAAATTTCTTCTTTGACCAGAACTCTGGACTGCTTGGTCATTCTGCTTTTACAAATTTTAAACTATTGCTCCCCCAGATAACCTCTAAGTAAGCACAACTTAATCACTAGGTAATCACTACTTAGCATAATGCTCTTTGGTTTAGATAGGACTATTTTATGATTAAACATAACTTTAATTTTTCATAGACTAGTTTGCAACTGCAGATGCTTTTGGACAAGAGAAAGTATATTGTCCTTGCATTTCTTAATACATACATTTTGAAAGAAGGCAGTATAAATCACACTATGATACCATTTGTATGTTGTAGAATAAGTGATAGGCGAATTCAGAATGAATAGAAAATTCTTTCTTGCACAGCTTTCTAAAACTAGGTGGCATAAAGTTTTGATAAAGATGGAAATTAAAGAAGATTTTTTAAATGAATTAATGTTTCCTATAAAAAAATAACTGCAATTATCAGCTATTTATTTTGAAAAAATACTAGACATATGTCAGACTATCTACTGCTGGTTTGGAGGTATTTTTGATCCCTCCATTGAGTTGGGCACTGGTTCATACATAGAAGAACTAATGGGACAAATTTCCTGTTCTACTGTAACAATTCTGATGTTCCTACGTCCAACAATATTTTAAATGTTTCTAAATTCACTAATTTTTAAAAGAATTTGGAAAAAAAAAAAAAACCAACAAGACCTTCAAAATTCTTTAATGTAGTGCAGACCACAGCAGATGTCACTGATTCTCTACTGAATAAAATTCATTGAACCACTTTCTTGTATTTGATATTCAGGAATATGGCAGGCCCTCTGTAGCCTTCATAAAGCTCTGAGTAATCTAATTTAACTTTGAAATGATCCCTTTTTAAGTAGAAAAGGGAAAACTACATGACCTCCAGAAGTCCTTTGCAACCTACCTGGTTTATGACTTCCATGATCTGCAACTGCATTGCAGGCAAATCCCAATGCCGATGACCAAGCTAGAAATGATCATAAAAACACAAAGTGGAACTATCTGATGAACAAGATCTAGACTATGGAACTCTGTTTTCCAGGGCAAAAACTCATAAAACAGTCAGCAACAACTATAGTCAAATGCAAAACCCATTGCCTTGGTTAGATGTTCAAGGATGTCTCCTTCCTAAGTGCGAACGTGCACATCCATCTGTTAATCTTCAAGGAGAGGTGATTTCCTCTCCTGGCAGAGGCTTTTCAAACACTGAGATGCTGAGTATTTATACTCAGTCATTTAAGAGTCATTGGCCTCTCAGTGTATAACTGGTAGTACATGCAGGGAGGTGAAATGCTTTACTTGAATTGTGAAAGTGAAAATGCCACAGCTGTTCTGAACATATATAAAACCTTAGTTTGCTAAAGACCTTGACTCATTATTTACCTTCACATCTTTGTGAAAATACTCTCTTTTCTAGATTAGTATTATGTCTCTTTCTGAATGCTGATACTCTGTCATTTTGGTATTTTATGGGGTATGGCTACAAAACTATAGATGTACAATTTCGCTCTTCAGCTGATTACCTAAATTCTTTTCAACACTAAGGTAAAAGAAAAAAAAAAAAGAGAATATCTGCTTGGATTTCTCTCTTGTCTTCAAAAGGCTCCTAAGGATTGAGGAGCCCTCACAGAATGACTGCTCTGTTAAGTCTCAGGGAAAGGGTTATCTAGGAATAAGCATCCTCTCAGCTGTGCAAATCTTATTCACTGAGAATGGGAAAAATGTTTGAAATCACATTGAACACCACAGGAGGTTTTATTTGATCACAGAAAGAAAAATCCAGATCTGATTTTTCAAATCCCATTCAGACAACAATCAAAACAAAGTAATTCCGTCAAGAAGTGATAAAACAAGGGAAAATAGCTTCATAATGAAAAAAGAGTAGGCTTAGACTAAACATAAAAAAAAAAAAAAATACAGTAAGGGTTGTGAGACACTGGCACAGGTTTCCCAGAGAAGCTGTGGATGCCCCATCACTGGAAGTGTTCAAGCACAGGTTGGATGGAGCTCTGAGCAACCTGGTCTGGTGACTGGTGTCCTTGTCCATAACAGGGGTGTGAGATGATCGTCTCAGGAATGAGATGACCTTTAATGTCCCTTCCAACCCCAGCCATTCTGTGATTCTATGATTCCAGGACTTCCAAGTAGAAATGCTGAAAGGAAGGGCAATAAAATATTCAGAAAGGGTCCAGTGTCACTGTACCATATATTACTGACTGCCAAGTTTGTCATTTTTGCTGCAATATAAATAAATTGCATGTGAGAAATAGAAAGTTTGGCTTCAAGTCATATGTAATATTAATGAGATTTTGGCAAATACAGTTGAAATATTTAATTGAAACACCTTGAAAAATGTTAACATTGTGGCCAATTAAGTTTTCTAGAACCCTTTCTGTCTTTTCTTATACTAAAAGTCTGCCCCAGCATGTGAACTGGAGCTGTACTGTGCATCACCATGACATCTTCTATACATGTCATATCTGTGAGCTGCCTGTCTGCTCTTGTAATGGAGAATAAGCACAAACTTCTTGCATCCTCAGGCCATCAGAAAGTTTTTTATAAAGAGCATGCTCCAGTTCAGTAGCCATGTTAGCACAGTGAATGATAACTGGAGGGAGAAAAATATTTTGAGTACCCAGCTAACAGGAAAGTCTGGCCAAAATACAATCTGCAGAAGTGTAAAAATAAAAAGCAAATATAGTCTGCAATCCTACATAGTAGGTAAATTATATTTTTATGGGTAGCTAAGGATGTTAAGTCAATTATAGAAAAGAAATTACAATAGGGACTATTAAAAGAAAATACCAAGAGAACAAGTAGCAAATTTTATTTAAAAAAAAGAGAGAGAGAGAAAGAGAAAAAAAATGGAAGAATAATGCATAGAATTAACAAAAATACAATAAGATATAGATATCAAGGGTCAAACCAGAGAATATCTATTAGCTCTTATCAAAGAATCACCCTAAAGAGAAGGATTTTTTTGCAGTAACATATATAACACAGATAAGGCTGATGACCCTAGCCCTAAAAAGTGAGCTGAACCATTACTTTGGTTATAGACATCTCATGAGAGGAAACAAAATTTATTGGATAGAGGTTTCAATATCTTATAATTTTCCACAAGGCTCTCAGAAAATTATTTTATTACTGGAGCTACAAACAGCCTGAGCTGTTAAGGGTGACTTCTTTTAAGTGACATTTCTAACACATAGTTACGATTTGCCTGAATCAAAGAGTCATTTGTTCTTCTTTACCAGTCCTTTCCTTTTTTTTCAATAATTGCAAATTTTCCTGGAGCTTATTAATAATTACTGTTATTATTTAAATTTACCATGCATAAAAAATGCAATTCAAGAGTTCATACTGATCATCTTTTATGACTGTTTGAAATTTCACAACAACGATGCTATTAGGAAGAAGAAAGGGAAGAAATGCTTTCATGTTTCCCTTGCTTAAATGTTTTCAAGTAGAAATTTAGTTAGCAATTAATGTAAATGAAAAACCAGGAACAGCCTTTAACACCATCTCTGACTGCTGTCTCTGGCACCATGGAAGTCAGTCAATAGGAGGAAAGGTTCTTGAGGCAGCCAGGATGCTGAGAGAAAGGAAAATACTACAGAAGGATTCAAAGAATTCTCATTGTCTCCTGCTCTGTCACTGGGCAATGCTGAGAAGAGTCTGGCTTCATCTCCTTTCCTGTCCTCCATCCCATACTTTTGCACACTGATAAAATCCCCCCTGAACGTTCTCTTTCCAGCTGAATCCTCCCAGTTTTCTCAGTCTCCCCTCACACATCAGATGCTCTAAGGCCTTAATAACCCTTCTGGCCCTGTTCTGGACTCAAGCCCGTACATCTCTCTTTCTTTAGTACAGGGGAATCTAGTGCTCTAAATGTGTCCCATTTACCATCTTTTCCACCAACATGGATACTTCCATGTAAAAAAAATCATTTTTACTTCAGTAAGCACCCTGGGTCTAAAGCGGACAATGCCACAGAGATTCTACTCTTGTGTTTCCAAACCTCCTCAATACATCTTGATCCCCTGTAATTCTGTGAGCAGAGGGAGCAATCCATTCCAAATCAGTTTTGGTTATGTTCTGCCGTGTTCCTAAATCTAAGAAACAAACAGAAAATCCTCAAGAAAAAAAAAAAAAAATTATTAATCCCTTATGTAATATTTTCCTTTCTAACTCTCCCTCTGACAAATATTGATCCTTCTCAACCCTCCACACTTTCTTTTTCCTATGGAGTACAAGTCAGAATAGCACTATATTCAGTACACTGATTCCTCTTGCTTGTCAAAAACATAACTGATGATTTAATCAGTGTTATTGGCACAGTTGTTGCATAAAAAAAATTTCTTAACTTGTTTTCCCTGATGATCTTGTTTCTTTTACAGCAATATAAATATTCTGCAGCATCGTGCTTCGTCTGTGGTAAATGTGAGATTTAAAATGTTCTTTTTGTTTTCAAAGCATGTATCTAGAACACAGAGGCTTTTACTCATGAAGTTGTAAGCGAGAGATAATTTTGAAAATATTATTAAATGCTGGGTCTAAGAAATTGCTGCAAGGACTACCTGAAATTAATTCTGAGAATTGATCTCATTTACTGTGCTTCCAGCTGTTCTGGGGCATAACTACCACTGTGGAATTGTCCAAGTTTAAAGAGCCTGGATACACACGAGATCATCATGTGTGCCTGAGAACAGGGACTGAATCACCTGGAAACTCTGTCTTTGAGGACATCCTTTTCCAGCTTCTTCAGTAGAAAGACACCTTTATGCTTTCTCAGCCTCTGAGAAGGTTGAGGTCTGCTCACATAAAAGAGCCAGGAAACTTCATATATTTTAAAGATTATTTTCCAGATAGATTCTTCTCAAGTTTTTCAGCTTGTTACACAGAGACCAATGGAGAAGGTTTCCTTATGCCATAAAATTCCCAAATGCAACTGCTGCCAAACAAACAGTTTAAACATTTTAAATTAATTATTCATGCAATTTAAAAAATACATTCAAATTTTAACCCTGTTAAAGTTGTTGCAAAAATTCTCTTTCAAAATGTAATTTTCACTCCTTGTTAATTAATTATAACTACATCTACACAGAAGAAATTTAACATAAAAAAGGCATAAGCAAATGTATTGCAACCACAGCCATTATTATTTTAGGTTAGTGTAATTTCAGTACATTTCTCAGCAATATATGTAAGTACTGCTGGTTGTTTGCTTCCCTGTTTTAAGTTAGATATCTTTTAAATTAGCTTTTCCTTAAGCAAAGAATTTTTAGTGCCCTACAAGATTTACTGCTCCATAACTAGTGTTCTTGGTATACCACACTCTGTTAATACGGGTAATAAAAAAATTCAATCTTGAATGGCTGAAAACCCCTGGAAAATTATGTATCTCCTAAGAAAAATCCTATTTTATCCATCCATGTACTTCAGATAACATAGATTTGCTTAAAAATACAAGATTTTTTTCCTCCTTTTCAAGAAAAATTTCTGAACATTCTGATATTTGCCAACTCAAATTGTTATTTATTAGAAAACACTCATTATTTACTTTGAAAAACTGAACAAGCAAGCAGTGAAAAAGGAGTTTTCTGTTCTAATTAAGAATCTTGTAAGTGTATTTAAAATTTTTACATAAAGACAATTTTTTTCCCTAAGTTATGGAAGATGTATAGTATTGCAGTCTGGTTTTGAAGTCAGTTGAAAGGTGACTATGGCACTTGTTAAAAAAACATTATCTCTGGGTGGAAAAATAATTCACTATAAATCAGGAGTTCATTCTCATGTGTAGTACTGTGCTTAATTCCTTGCCTTACTAAGAATTATAGCAGATATAGAAGGAGAACGAAAAACATGTTAGAAAGACAGGAAAAAAAGCAGGTGAGATTAATAAATTGGGATAATCCCATTTAGAAAATATATAAGAGAATGTTTATTCCTAAAATGCATGTAGAGAAACCAAACTGAGCACTCTTATCTTTCAAAACTCATCAGATGTAAAACTAATGAAAGAAAATGTTGTGTAACCAACACTGTTAACCTTTGAAACCACTTGCTGTATCAATATGCCTGAAGATGTCAAGAGCTCAGAATATCTCATTAAAGCAGCAGATCTCTACTCATGAATAAGAGCTTCTGAAGTTGTAGGTCTGAAATTGAATTAAAAGATAAGTGTGGGTATAAATTATGGGGTTTGGATCACATGCTTTCATAAAAGTCGTGAGCTAAACCCCATGTTCTTTTGAATTTTCTATCATTATTTATTGGTTGATCTCTTCCTGAAATCACAGCTAAGCACTTTCATCATTTTGAGCATTGGAGCATTTGACCATTTTGACCATTTTGAGAATTGGAGATTTGGGCTATTGGACTGTTCAAATGAATAAAGTCAAAATTATGTGTTCTTTTTCCCCCCGTTTTATTGATGTACATAAATGAAGAGGTATTTCTAGGTCTTCCATAAAGATTTCACTGAATGTCGGCCGTCCTTGCTCTCTTGTATCACATGTAAGTCAACAATTGCCCAGTTCCAATGAAAACTGGAACACTAATATTGGGTAATTAGATAGCTCTGAATCCCAGATATTCTAATCTGGGCAGCACTTAAAATGCACAGCACATTTCACAGAATCACAGAATCAGAATCACAGAATCACGGAATCATTGAATCATAGAATCATAGAATAATAGCGTCATAAAATCATAGAACGGTTTGGGTTGGAAAGGACCTTAAAGATCATCTTGTCCCAAGCCCTTGCCATGGGCAGGGACACTTTCCACTAAAGCAGGGTGCTCAGAGACTCATCCCACTTGACTTTGAACACTTCAGGGGTGGGACATCCATGACCTGTTCCAGTGCCTCACCACCCTCACAGTAAAAAATTTCTTCCTTCTATCTAATTGATACCTGCTTTCTTTCCGTTTGAAGCCATTCCCCCTTGTCCTGTCACCACATGCCCTTTTAAGTAGTCTCTCTCCATCTTTCCTGTGGGCTCCCTTCAGGTACTGCATGGCCACAATTAGGTCACCCCAAAGCCTTCTCTTGTCCAGGCCGAACAACCCCAACTCTCTAAGCCTTTCCTCCCAGCAGAGCTGCTCCATCCCTCTGATCCCCTCGGTGCCTCCTCTGGCCTGGCTCCAGCAGGTCCCTGTCCTTGCTGTGCTGGGAGCCCAGAGCTGCTGCAGCACTGCAGGTGGGGTCTCAGCAGAGCGGGGCAGAGGGGCAGAATCCCCTCCCTGCCCTGCTGCCCACGGGGCTTTGGCTGCAGCCCAGCACACGGGGGGCTCTGGGCTGCAAACACATGTTGCCAACTCATGTCCAGCCTCTAATCCACCAGCAAAACAATATAGAACTGTAATCCAAAGGTATCCATAAACTTTTCCCATTATGTGTAATTTTACATTCTATATGTCACCTTTCTTTGGTCTGCACTTTTGTATGTTTTTAGTCTTTGCTGTTAATGAAAGCACGGATGGCTCAATAAGCATGATTTACATTTTGTTCTGCATGTCTCTGAAATTCATCGTGATTCAAAGCACTGCAGGGAACAAGTTTCACAGTCACAGAACAGCAGCTGAGAAAGGTTTGTGTTTTGCACACACAACCACTTTAAAAACAACTGCTCTTCAAATTCTCACCATGTAGCAACCATCTTTGCTGTTACACATGCTGAAATAACTTCTGCTCATCTTGGCTCAGGCCAGCAAATCTTGTTGTCTCTTCTTCAGTGCTGCAGTAATAAAATATTCCTGAAGGTTCCTTCAATTAAATTAACTGATATTGCACTAAACCAGATATTATTACTTGCATGATCTGGCAATATGGTTCATGGAGGAATAGTTTTCATTGAAGAGATGGCAACAAATAGATGGTGGGACTTCAGTAACCAAAAGAAGGTGTTTACACTTGTCAGGCATGAAGGTGAAAGTTCTAATGAGTTAAGAAAATGTAGTAATTTATGAAACATTGTTTGGTAGTATCCATAATATTCCCAGGTTGGAAAAAAAAAATCATCTTTGCTCTGGAAATTGCATGAAATAAACCACTGCTAACTGATAGGAAAGAAAGCAACTACCATAAAAAAGTCTGTTCGTAAGTACCCATAAAAGAGGGAAAGTACACAACTGCCATGTTGCTGAATATGTAGGCAGTTATATTAGAGCCAGCTGCAGCATCTTAGCAGTCACATTCATTCTCAGGTAAAATAATAAACATGGCCATAATCCTGCCCAAATATCTGTACCTGATAGTGATGCGATAATAACTGCTGAGAGTTCATGGGTTTTGAGAGACTGATCTAGAAGAGGAATAAAGTCACACATATAGAAACATGGGAACATGGAACATACGGAAATCTGCTGCTGGAGTCCAGAGAAGTTAACTTGTATCATCTCTCAAATGCTACCTTTGCTGCACCAGACACAGAAGCATAGGATATTTCCTTCAGACATATAAATTCAGCTTATCGATTTCTTTTGTCATCACAGTGTTTTATATTGTAACCAAATTAGCACACTGTACTTCAAGCAACCTTGCTATCTTCAAAAATTAAGCAGTCATCTTCACCTGGACAAAATTATTTTACATTTGCCCTTGCCATTATTTAGTTCCAGAAATGATACAGAGAATTATCCTCCCCACACAAAATCCATGAATCTCTTCTTAGTATCTGAATAATTTCAGGATTGTTTTAAGTTTCTCTAGCAGAAAGGAGAGTTCTTTATTTAAAAGTGACTTGAAAGAAAGTGGAAACAATGGGTTTGTATCTTTCTCATAAAATGTTTATCCAAAATGATAGTAATTTCAGATTTTTATGAAAGCTATATCTTTATGAAAGTCTCTATAGGATGATAAGAACTTGAAACATAAATGTGGTGTAAACATTTATGAAACTCTTTTGTTTATTGTGCATCATTTCCTCCCCACAATAATGCTGTTGTTCACTGTTGTATAATTTATCTCAGTGCCACTTCAATTGTGTTTTCAGATTTCATAGGAAAACATCCTATTTGGGATAATTACTCACTTTGGAGACGATCAGCAATTTGGTTCATGAGCACCTCTGGATATCACCCTGTCTGCAGAAGGCATTTTCCTGCAAGGGCAACATACTGTGCTGCTAAGAAGGAGTATTTTGTCTTTTCTCTTTTCCTTTTTTCTCTCCTTTCCTGTCCCTCAAAACATTTGACAATTGCTCTAAGATGTGCCAATTTCCTTACAACTCCTCACCAGTTAATTTCAGATATATGATATCTGTGCTTTTTTTTTTGTAACTGTGCCATTACCATACGTTCCCCTAAAATTCTCAGCTAATTTTAGGGTGCTCCCTTAACATTTCAGTTTCTAACACATGTAAGTAAATCCAGCTAGATCTCCTGGCAGCTTGTGTGTCCATTGGGAAACATGTATTTCAGTATAAATATCCATTATCAAATCATCACCAAGATTTTCAGTTTCTATATTTAATTACATTTGCATTGAACATGCAATCATCAATCAACTTAAAAATAAAATAATCCTTGTAAAAACACCATGGAGATGTTTCTTGACAAGTTCAGTCACAGCAAGTTTACAGATCTTCAGTTCTTGTAAACTGACTCAAGTGCAGTGATGAGAGCTTGAAATGCTTCTGTTGCCAGAGCCTAATTCTGACGCTTTTATTCATATGAGAGGATAGGCTCCTGTATAAACAATCTCACTGAGCAAAACAAGTAAGCAACATGGGGGAAAACTAATTCTTGCTGTCTTTTTGCTAACTTCACAGCTAGTAAACCTTTGTGGGAGAAAAGCTGCACATGATAGCCCCGTTGTGAAAGCTGGAGGTTACTGTGTGAAAGACAAGGAACTTGCAGATATATCCATTTCGATTCTGAGTGTGATATCCGAAAAGATCTAAGGTTCTAATCAAACGTGTATGTAACATTAGGTAATACTTTCCCTTCTTTTCCCCTGAGATTTTTCTGGCAAGACTTTCCAGTCACTAGAGTTGCATTTTAATTGCTTTGAGAACCTATCAAAGTTGACTTCCTCACCTTTGAAATAACTGCCCCAGCAGAATGATCATTATATTTCTTGATGCTGCTCCTCTTAACAGTTCACATGGGATAATACTCGCTGTACTTTGTTTCTGGTTTTGATTTTAAAACTTACATAGCATGAAAATGTGTTTGTTTTCTGTCAGCATATTTGTTATACATGTGATATTATCCAGAAATCATGTTTTCTAATTCCCTAGTCTAAACACAGTCATTAAACTCCATGTCAGCCTCCCTCCCAGTAAACAGCACACTCTAAAGAATAATGCTCTTGGCCAAAGAATGGCAAATACTACAGGTCTGTTGTTATTGGTACCAATTTGCGTTTTACAGCACTTTGAAAGTCTCATCTTTTGGTTCATTTAATGTATGGCCATGAACACCAAAAATCATATAGATTCGGATGGCAGAAAATTTGAGCCCTATTTGGACATCGTTCTGATCTCCTTTTGTGTGACCTCAGCATGACTTGATGCTGTGGTTGACAGTGAGACACTTTTTTTAGGGATCTTTATTTTGTAACAACTGAGTTGTTCCATAAGCAGCAGAAACAATGAAACTCTGCACACTTATGTACTTTGTCCCTTCCTCCCCTCCTCTCTCTATCCCTCCACTGTGGAGGGGGACCTAAATATACCCTAAAATACCTTTTAGGTGGTGTATGTGATAGAGTACTTTGAGCTACATGCTTGCTTATGAGCAAACCAGCTGCTGCCTCTTCCTTCAGTGAGGTCTCTGTATTTCACAGTGGTGTTACAAGAATGTGATTATCTTTGAGATTTATACTCATCTTTAGTTGTTTTACTCCATTGCTTCAGAGCAGTGAAAAGCATGTTCCTCTTTTCCTTGAAAAGCTGGACTGAAAACAGATTTGTCCAAATGCTGTACCAATGTGTTGTGGACAGTAACTAGACAGAGCTCTCAGGACAAGGAATCTTGTTTGGAAGCAGAGCATCCTCATCTGATTTCAAAGGAGCAAGAATTAGTCACTCAGATCTGACACCGGTGAAATTCTTGTCATATTCATATTTTGATACAAGCAAACTTGGGCTAGCAGCATTTTTTACATTTAGTTCTCGGGGGACAAGAAACCTCCTACTTGTTTTTGTATTGTGTTGTGGTGGGGCATCTACATGGATTTCATTTTTTGAAAATGTGCAGATCAAAGTGCTTCTGACCCTCAGCTAAAGTAAAATATAATAGATGTTAATGTATGTGTACAAGTTGTTTGGTTTAATTATTAACAGTGCTTTTATTTACTCTAATTATTCCACTTTTTCTGGGTGAAATGCTCCAAAACATTAAAACCAAAGATAAATTTGATAAAACTGGCATCCTACCCACTTAATAGTGAGGGTTTATTGCTTTTTGCCAACCAAGGTTTATTTTTTTTTTAAGGTTTTTATCTAATATTTGTTTTCATCACCTTACTGCATTAATTTATTAATGATGTCTATTTCTATAGTTGGGTACTCGGGCTGATAGAACCTTCTTACCTGGGAAAACTCCACCAAAAATTTCCTCTGCTGTTCTTTCCTGAACCTACACTAAAGGCCTCTGCCAAAAGTTCCCGCAATTAAGCATCTCTCATGACATTCACGAGCAGAGCAGCTCCTAAATATAAATCCCATTCTCATCTGTAAGGCTTCGCTGAAGCTGCCATATTTTGGATTTCCAAAACTGTATGAGGAATATCAGCTCCATTCCCACTTAAATACACATGAAACTGTTCCTTTTATGCTAGACTACAAAATCTTTAATTTCAGAGCAGGACCATGAGGTGTGGAGCTGAGCAATATGGTTCTGATTTACATGGTGTAGATTAACCACTCAATGGCACAAAGCTCTCACGTTGCTCTCTACCAGCATTTTCTATTCACATTTCCAAGTGTCCTAAAACCACCCTCTGATGAAAAACTTTGAATTTTATCCCCTATATTGTTCTTCCCAGGAAGATAGGACTTCATAATTTCTCCTTCCTATATTTCAGAATTTTGTAGACTACTGTGCAGCAGGGGCCAAGCTGAAGATACTGATCATGTTCTTATTAGCTTGTCTCCCTCCTCCCCAAACCCTCTGGAAAAGGGCAAAGGAAGGGTTAGAAAAAATATTAGGGATGTGTTAATTTGGATTAATCCTTTATTATCTACTATCACTGCTTCACATTAATATAAATCTACTTCTATCTCCTTCCATATATCATACAGATGGTAAGGTGACAAATTTATGGAAGCTGCTTTGGCGCCTATAGCTTAATTAACCCCCTCAAAAAGAATTACCTCTTCAAAGTCAAGCTGGACAAAAACCCACCTCTTTATGCAGGTTGTGGGTTTTTTCCTTACAAAACAAGATCCTCAGCCAGACAGCACCGAAGCATCCAAACGGTAAGCAATTTATTTTTTATCGGTTTTATTTCACACAGCCATGAATAGCAGAGGTATGTTCCCCCTCTGGACTAATAACAGAAGTCAAACCAAGTGAATTCCTAGACAGCCGAATGAGCAGGCATAAACCCGACGGGACTAGTTACAGACGCACCCCTACGCGAAGCTCGCGGCGGTCCCGCTTCCCGCGGGCGCAGCCGCGCGTTCCGGCCCGCGGGCCGAGCGGGGGAGCCGCCGAGCCCCGCGCAGCCCCGCGCAGCCCCCGCGCAGCCCCCGCCGGTGCATCCCGGGGGGAAAGAGGCTGCCAGGGCCACTCCAGCCCCGGGCCGCGTCCCCCGCCCGCGGGCAGCCGAAGCGCCGCTCACGGGCTCTCCCGGGAGGCTGGGGGCTTCCCAGTAGGATTCTCCGCCAAGCCGCCGCCACTCCGTTTTAGGCTGTCCCCCCTCGGTCAGCGGTGGGGGGAGCGCGCTCCGGAGGGGCCGCGGGGGCGAGCTGCCTCACCCCGCTGGGGATGCAGGGAGGGACGCACGGGGGGATGCAGGAAGGGATCCAGAGGGGATGCACGGAGGGATGCAGGGAGGGATGCTCCGATCCTTCTGCCACCTTTCAGAGCGGCGGAGGAATCTACGGGCTCTGCCGCTCGTCGGTGGAGGAGCTGCGTGCGCGGCGGAGGGATCGCCGGCCCGCCGTGCGCCCGCCCCCTGCGCGGCGGCGCGGCCCCGCCGATATAGCGCGGCGCGGGGAGGCGCGGCCGTCACTTGGCGAGTGGCGCTCCGCGGGTGCGGGGCTGCGCGGGCAGGAGCGGCGGCAGGAGCAGCAGCAGCAGCAGCGGCGGTGGTGGTGACGGTGGCAGGGTTTGCCTGGGCTGGCCGAGCATCCTCCAACTTGGAACTGTCCACCGGCGTGAGCTCCTGAACATGAGCCTCCTGCCTCTCTACCTGCTCGGATTGCTCCTCAGTAGCGGGCAAGGTAGGAGCGGGGCCGCCTTTTTTTTTTTTTTTTTTTTTTTTTTTTTTTTTTTTTTTTTAATTTTTTTTTTTATTCCTTTCCTTTTAATTGTTATTCTTACCTATGCTGTCCGCTCGCTCAGATTAACGGAAAAGAAACGGAGAAAAAAAAAAAATAAAGCTATGCATTATCCTGGAACCAGATTAAGAGGGATCTAAAACTTGCTTCATCGCCCACCTTTTTTTCTTTTTTTTTTTTCCAGTCTTCAAGAGGTGTCATTTATGAGGAGAGAAAAAAAAAAAGCTGGACGATGCTAAGTGCACTTAGCTGCTTTGCGTAGGGTTTTGCCTTTTTAAAGATTTTTTAATTTTTTTTTTAAATTTGTGCCCGGTAAATGTATGAGGGAGATGAAGCGATTACAAAAAATGTATCTGCTAGGCACTGATCTTTAAAATCCGCGTCTGTCCGCGGGGAAGGCAGTGCGGGCTTCCTTTTTAGGAGCAGGGAGAAGTGCTGGCGGCAGAGTCCGTGAGAAACCTGACCTGAAGTCTCCCTGTCGGGGTTTCTCCCCTCCGGAAGACCCTTCTCCGCGCTCTGCCGGGACACCGAGCCCCGGCTCGGGGCGGCGCGGAGGGGAGGGCGCTGCGGGGCCGCGGGGCTGTGCGCGGGTGCGGAGCCCTTGTGCCTCGGAGCAGCCCCGCGGGGGCAAGTGTGTGCGGGGACGGGGCGCGCCGGGCTGGCGCCTTCGGGCACCGCTCGAGCTTTGCATATCTATGTGTGTATTTATATATTTATTTATTTATCGACATACATACGGACCGTGCTTCGAGAGAGGCGGACTCGGGGGCTGTGGTGGGGTTTGCTTATTGGGGCTGAATATCTATATTGCTATTTATTTGTTTATTTTCGAATGTCCCCTGCGTGATTACTTAACGAGCTGTGCTCCTGGAAGAGACGGGGCGGGGAGGGCCGCCGGGAGGGGCACAGCCCCTGGATGAGGGATAAACACCGCGGTGTTTGGAAACTGTTCGGGCAAGTTCCCGGAGTCCGGCCGGGGCGCTGAGCCGCGCGGTGGTGTCCCTGCCCCCGCTCCCGCTGCCCCCCCCAGCCTTGTGCGAGGCTACATTCCCTACACCCGAGAGGGTGGGCGGCGGCCCCACTTGCTAAGACGATTTTAGGGAAGAAATAAACCCCACCCAGCCCAAACCCCCAGCGGGGTGTCAGCGGGAGCGGCGGGGGCCGGCCCCGGGCCGCGCTGCCGCCGCCGGGCACCAGGGGGCGACAGAGCTCCACGGCGGCGCCGGGCACGGGCCGGGACGGGGCGGCTGCGGCCCCGCTGCTCCCGGGCTGGGGAAGGCTGCATGTGTTCCCCACCGTGTTCCGTGCGGGGTTGGGAACGCCTGGATGTATCACCCACGGTGTCCTGTGCGGGGCTGGGAACGGCTGGATGCGTCCTCCACCGTGTCCCTTGCGGGGTTGGGAAAGGCTGGATGCGTCCCCCACCGTGTCCTGTGCAGGGCTGAGAACGGATGGATGTGTCCCCCATGGTGTACCTTGCGGGGCCGGGAAGGGCTGGATGTGTCCCCCACCGTGTCCCTTGTGGGGCTAGGAACGGCGGGATGTGTCCCCCACCGTCTCCCAAACCGTGTCCCGTGCGGGGCTGGGAAGGGCTGGATGTGTCACCCACGGTGTCCTCTGCGGGGGCAGCGAGATTTGTTGCGCTTAAGGAAGGGACGGGGGGAGCGGGCATGATGCCTTGAGGTACCCAGACTGCAGCTGCAAAGGTCTCCTTCCGAGCATCTGTGGCGAAACCTGCCACCATCCAGGCGTTTTCTCTCGGCGACAAGTAGCGAAGAGCCGCCAGGTGCTCTCAGTTTCTATAGAAAAGCTTCCCTGCCTTTTCCACCTCGGGGTGAGCTGGGGAGGTCTCCCGAGGAGAGGCGATTTGGGAATAGTCCGGAGGTTTTTCAGTACAGGCAGCACTGGGATGGCAAAGGAGGAGGAGAAGGGGAAAGCTTCCTTCAGGCTTTGCGTTGATCTACCTGGCTGTCATAATGTGTGTGGAGATATGGAGTGTGCCTCCTCCAACGGAGGAAGGGTAGAAAGCTACTTCGTGAAGCGTGATTTCTGCAGCGTGGGAGGATCCCATAGTTTAGGTATCTTACTATCACAAATGTCAGGAGATAAATAATGGAGTGAAATTACAGATGCTATTAAGCCGAGTTTTAAAAATTATAGGATACATAGGAGGGGGGGATGGAAAGAAGAGGAGGAAAGCTGAATAAACCTAATATTGATAGTAAGTTATTTCCCTCAATTTAAAGGAACAGCTTAGTTTTATTCTTTTTAATAAAGGAAGGGAATTGTATTGGCAGGGGAAGAGTACGATTTTTTAACTGACTGTAGAAATAGCAGAAATGCACAGCCTCAATCCACAGCAGGGCATAGTAAATGGGAATGGGAGAACATCTGCATATGGAAAATAATACCCATTTAGGTTGCTAGGGGAGAGGCATTTTCTACAGTGGTTTATTGGAGGGAGGGAGTTTATTATTTTTAATTTTAATGACCATTATTGTGGTGAGGGATTTATTGTGCATTCTTTTTGGCACCACCTTGAAGTAATCTTGACAATTTCTTGAAGTGAATCAAATAGTTTGAGAGGTTATTCCAAAAACTCTTGGTATTTATCTTTTTTTTTTTGTGGGAATGCAGTGGTAGGGAACTTACATCATCAACTGAAGATTGTGGTGCTTGTGAGGGTTATTTTTTTTTGTTTTCAAGTAAAACATTGTTATGTGAGTATTAAACATCTATGACTTTTTTCATAGTTTGGATGGCTAAGAAAAAGTCAGTAACTAGATTTGGATAATTTGCTTTGGAAATATTGAAAGTCTTAGATTCAGGTTTTATATTTTGAAGGATATAGCTGCAGTGGATTTTATGAAGAATGACTGAAGCTTTTTCTTTGAGAAGTGCTGGTGTTTAAGACTGGAGAGAGGGAACTGTGCTGCATTTGTTCTGTTCCAGAAAATGAGAGCAGTTTGAGAACAAGTAGCAGACAGCCACCCCCTCCCCCAGCCCCTTAAGTTAAGAGCTTATGAATGTCATAATTATCTACCAGGGCCAAATATTCCCTCTCCTAATTTCATCACAAGGGAGGAGTTTAACTGGCAGTGTTATTATGCTAAAACAAAAGGATTTTTTTTCTTAACCTTTCAAAGCTGTCCAGACCATTTATCCAGCATGAATTAGTTTTCCTTTAATAAAAAATGTAACAAAATATAACAAAACACATACACAGGCTCCCCACCATACCACAAACCAGCAAAAGAGCATGGTCCACTCTGTAAATCTGCCTTTTAAAATATGTAATAATACAAAAACTTGCTTGGTTTTTACCAGTGTCTGGGGACACTGACTAGAAGTGGATGAATGGACATCTTCCCAAATTATAAAATCCTATTTCTTTTACCAGTCTGCATAATGCATATTTCTTTAGGTTAGCAAATTTTTTTTTTTTAAGTTGCAGTGGAATATGTTTTGCTGTAGACTTTGATCCATTTCAGGCTCATCCAGGAGATTCATAGGAGTGAGTACATTGTGCTTCAAGTTTCTTCTTTTCACTCCTTGGGTAGTGAATTTCTTCTTGTTTTTCCTGAAAAGTTTCTCTTTACAAGTGCTTATAAGGGACTGCTTGTTAATAAGGACTGTCCCCCTAGGGTGATGCCAGCATGTGTGTCTGATTCACCACCAGTCTGGAATCCTGCTTCTTTCTGCTTCTTGTGCAGTGTACCCATGACATTTGGAATTTTTGAAATCAGTGATTTTGCTTACTGGATTAAGTGGAACTACTGTTTTACTCTGATTGTACGCTGAGGTCTGAAGTAGATCCTGAGACTTCAGCCAACCATTGTTTTTTACTACCAGTTGATTTGCACAACTGCATCAAGATTAAAATACATCTGCTATCTTTCCTTCTCCTTTTCATCCTTCGAAAACAAGCAAAACAAAAATCTGACAAAACCATGTTTGATTTGCCTATTTTAGGCTACATTCTCCTATTCAGGTAAATATGAGAATCAAAATATCTGTCTGAAAATAAACCTGAACTGATGAGGAGTTCTGAAACATTGACTTAAAAATAGATAGATGAGAAATACATAGAGAGCTTTGTTTCTTGCACTCCTATACAAAATGGAGTTAGAGATACTTTTATCATTTGCAGTGGCTCTAAATCATGAAACATATGAATGTTCATATGTTGCGCATATGAATGCATAGACACAGAGCTTTAAAGTCTTCTCGAAGAGGTTGAATAGCATCATTTGGACTTTTCCTCTTATAGCACAAAACTAATATTTTTTTAGATAATGAATTATTTTCGTCTATGAAAATGCTGCTGGATTGTTAAGACTAATTTGTGTATGATTTGCTTTTCATGGCCACCTTCTTCAAAAAATATTTTGAGAACAAATGCAGTAGTTGTTTGCCCTTTCATTGAGCTTTCCTTTGAGGTACCTTTCCCAAGTGGTTCATGTTTACTTAGTGATTTTCTTTCAATTTACTCCAGTAATCCCCCAGTTACATTTAGCACATGCCATTTTATTCCACCACAACTGAGTCAAGTTAATATGACATTTTTGGAAACACATGTTTTAGCTACACTGTAATTTGTGTCTCTGAGTTGAAAACCCATTATTGAAAGAGTAGGATGTGAACTTCTCCAGGTAAAGAATCTGGATAATGGCTGGTATTCGTATTTTAAACTGTTTATGTCAATTAATTCATGTCAGATGTTTTAATTGTTTGTTTGGGGTTTTTTGGTAGGTTTTGTGGTTGGATTTTTTCTTAGCATACACATTTGGCTTATGAAATAAGGGCAATAGAGTTGATGAACTGTATCCTGAAGTTCTACATGTCATGGGTCATTTAAATTTCATTTTCAATGTCTCTTGAAATTAAGATGGGAGCGATCGGAGAAGGAACTTACTAATACCCTGATGTATTTAAATCTGGACGCTTGCTGGAGTCTGATAGACTAGATCCAGGCCTATTGGTAACTTATACCTTACCACCAGTTTTTATTTTGACCTAAGCAATTAATAATGATCTAATTCTATTGTGGTTTCCCCTGTAGTGTATTTAAATCCTTCCTAGTTTAGGTGTTTGACTAGACTGTTCAATTTTTGGTAACTAGTTTAAAGTTCAGAATAATTGTAAATATTAAATAGGGCATTCAGAGCACTAATTGCTGCTACCTCAAAAATTTGAGGATGTCCAGGTTCAGTGATGTGATTCTGCGTTCTTTAACAAAATATTTTTGTTGCTTTTGTAGCTCAGTTTCTCTTAAAATTGTGTTTGAATGGATTTGTATATTTTAAAAGTATATCAGGAAAATAGAGTTAGCTTAAAAAAAGCAAGATACTCTTCAGGTGTCTTATGCCATAGCATCTTGAATGCGTCTTCAAAAATAAGGTTACCAAGGTTCTTATTTTTGTTACATGACTGAATTTTTGCATTATATGTTATCTTTTGACTGATGATGTCATTAATTGGAGAAGACATTTTCTGATTTGTTCTGCTGTAGATGAGCAGAGAATCAACCTTTTAATTTATTGAATAAAAGGAAGAAAAAAGAAGAAAACCAGAGAGAGTCATTTATCTGGTTACAGTTATTTGTGGTGACATCTTACAATATTAAAATCCTTGTGCACTGGGAAAGAAATCCATGTAAGTGTTACTTAAAAGTTATGTGGAAAGGAAACAATGAATTCATGCACCAAGGCTGGAATTCCTTGTTTCACAAGACTGCCTTTGAGTGTCCTGCATTTGAGTGGCTCCATGGAAGCACCGTTGGTTGCGCTAACCCAGAAGCTCATTCTTAGCAGAAATCCATTGATTTCAGTGCATTCACTGGAGTACGTGAAAGCGCCTCTTGAAACGGCAGGAAGCAACCAGCTTTTATTTTTGAAATAGCATGGGATAGGCAATACTGTCCATTTATGCTGCCATTATGATTTAGGAAATTTTGATTAACAGAAAATTTGTCTCTTTGCATTTGTGTGCTAGCAACTGGATCATTAATGCATGCACGGCAGTAATAGCCTGAACTACAAGTCTAATGATTTACTGCAGAATGAGATATTTATAATGCAGTCCTTAGATATTAAGATAACTGTGAATATTGCCATTTGGGAGGCACTAGAACAGGCTTCTGACAGAACTTGTGGATGTCCGATCCCTGGGAATGTTCAAGGCCAGGTTGGATGGGGCTCTGAGCAACCTGGTCTAGTGGAAGGTGTCCCTGCCCATGACAGTGGGATTGGAATGAGATGATCTTTAAAGTCCTTTCCAATCTGAGCCACTCTGTGTTTGTAGCCAAACTCTATTAATTCTAGTCATAGGAGAATTTCCATTGACTTAAGTTTGTGTCTGTATGAGAGACAAGCAGGACCAGTTCTTTAAAAGCAGTTATTTTACTGTCTCAAGTAAGTTAATTTGCTAAGGAAGGAGACGGTAAAGTGCATCAACTGAAAATTCGTTACATGGTCTCTGCCTATTTAAGAACAATGCTAAAAAACTGAAGCCACACACCTGCTGAAATATTTTACCTGCTTCCTGCCTTTTCTGGAAAAGAAGAAAATGCAGTCTTTTGGTTTCACCTGTTCTTTAATATGATACATAAAGATCATTACGAAGAGGAGGAAGAGAACAAGCCTTTCAGAAACTTATTTGGCAGGCCTGAAGATCAACTAACCAAGATGTAATTTTTTACCAGTTTCCAATGTCCAAGCATAATCACGTCTGAAATATCCAGTTAAATTGGGAAACAGCATGTAGTACTGTGGAAGTTTAGTCAGCTCCTTCAGTAGTCCTGCCTATCATTATTGAAATAAATTTCCTCTTATCCAAGTGCTATACAAGTTCCTTCAAGAACTAGCTTTCCATAAAAAGCATAGATCTTTGATATGTTAATTTACGTTCATTTAAGATGTAGTGGCTCTCCTTCAGTGAAAAAAAAAAATGAGAGGGAAATACAAGTGGCTCATTTTCATTTTACTGAGTTAAATTTTTCCTCCTACCAAAATTTGTATTGTGAGTTTAGAAGGCTGTACTATTTTTTATCTAATGTTCTAATTACCTGAGTAGTATTGCTAAACAGCACACAAAGGTTTTAGGAATAACCTCATAATTCAGCAATAGTCAGAGCTGTACCATATGAATAACTCATAAGGATACAAATGAAACTTTTCTTTTCGAGATGACATCTCCCGTTAGCTAATTTTAAACTGATTTAAAATGTTTGCACTGCAGTTGTAGGCTATGTACCAATACCTGTTGTTTGACTGACTATGATGTGAAGTACATCCTTGGAAATCACATAAGAAGTCACTGTCCTCACCACATTGCCCAAGAGGTGACATTTGGAGCATAGTATGAATTCAGATTAAGAACACTCATGGCCAGCAATTTTCTTGCCACTAAAAAACGTTGCACCAGATTCAGTCAAGCTGCAAGTAATTTCAAACCCATTAACTTTGTAGACCTTTGTACTGCAGCTGAATTTGGCTTGCATGAACTCAGGTCCACGGTTAAAATAATAAAGTATTTAAAAACAGAGATGCATAAAGATGTGATACAGATAGTTATAAATAGGAGGGGAGAGGTGATCTTGCCTCTTACTATGAATAGATTTTTTTACCAATGACACAACGATTTTATTTCTTTAATTTTAACAGGAAATATGTAATCAAACTGCGATGATATTGTGTTAATATTATGATGTTGTTATTTTAATTAGTCAAAGTAGAATAAACTACAGATCCAGAGTATGGGGAAGAGGCTGGCAAAGGGGGATATATTAAATGTACTGGAGACCAGTTATCTGGAGTGGTGTAATACAACATTTTTTTAAAAATTCTCAAACATACCATACTCATAAGCTAATGTGCTTACTGGATCAGAAAAAAGATTGATGTACTCCAGTGACCTGAACAGAGACTCAAAGCAGGAGTCATAAAGAAACAAGTAAGTACAGAACAGGAAGAGTGTGATGCTTCTGTCAGTGCACCTACAATGTTCAGGGATATGTCAGGTTATATCTGTGTGATCTTCCCTAATGATCTTGGCAGATCTTTGTTGCGTGAATTTGTTCTGAAATCTGGCGGTGCTTTGATCTGCTTGGTACACTGTGTCAACAACTTACACAAGAGAAAGGAAGTCTGAAAAAATAATGTTCAGTCCTTTAATTGCAGTGTTGTAAGAAATGGAGTCATACCAGTTCCTTACTCGACTCTTCCATGGCACTCATAATTGCCTGTATCAGAGAAGCTGCCCATCTCTTATGTGATGGACTCAGAACTGCATGTTGTATTCATGAGCTTTCTGGTGAATTAATTACTTTTTTTTGCTTAGTAGTCAGTGCCTTAATTTTCTTTTTAAGCATTTTATTTTCCTACCCTTTTGGTAATACTTATCTTAATTTAACAAATGATAATGTGAAGTACTTGAATTTTAAGCTGATCTGAATCAGGCCAATTGTGAAAAAGCTTCCTTGTTCCTAAGTATCTCTTTTGCACTATAATCAGTGTTGCAAGTTTGGCCTTACAAGAGGGCAGAGGCTAAAACTGGTTGAGCGTTTACCCTGGTGAAATAAATGCTGAGAGGGATTTGATTGCTAGAAAGATGATTCCCAGGGATGAGCATATGGAAGGTGCAGGGGTACTTGAAAACAAAGCTTGATATATGAGTAAATGGATATAGACTGGTCAAAAAAGCCAACAAAACAGCCCTTCAGGATGAAAATTAATATCTAACTGAAAAAGCAGTGACTCTGGAGCATATGAACAGGAGGGAAGAAGTATTGTTATTCTTATGATGTTTCAGAATCACAGAATGTCCTGAGTTGAAAGGGACCCACAAAAATCATCATATCCAACTTCTGGCCCTAGGAGACATCAAGAATCCCACCATGTGTCTGAGAGCATTGTCCAAAGGCTTCTTGAGCCCTCTCAGCTTTGGTGCTGTGGCCACTGCCCTCGGGAGCCGTTCCAGTGCCCAACCACCCTCTGGATGGAGAACCTTTTCCTGATATTGAACTTAAACCTCCCCTGACACAACTTCAGGCCATTCCCTCAGGTCCTGTCACTGATCATCACAGAGCAGAGATCAGCGCCTGCCCCTCCTCTTCCGCTCACAAGGAATTTGTAACTGCAGTGAAGTCTCCCCCCAGTCTCCTCTGCTCCAGGCTGAACAGACCAAGTGCCCTCAGCCACTCCCTGTACGGATTCCCCTCCAGACCCTTCACCATCTTCTTTGCCCTCTTTTGTATGTTCTCTACTATAATTCCTATATTATGGTACCCAAAACTGCACACAGAACTTGAGGTGAGGCTGCACCAGTTCTTAGAAAGTGGAGCCTTATATTATTTGCATTTATTTGATTTCTTTTTTAAGCAATAATAGAGAATTACAAAGACAATGTTGCACAACGTTGTAACATGGTTTTTGCTAATCACCTGAATTATTTGGTATGAGGCATCTGTATTTTGCAATAAAATCTTTGTTGTTGTTGCTTTCTGTTTGGTTTTTTGTTCCTGAATTCTAATTTTGTAAATCTTGTCTTATTCATCTGGAAATTTAAGATGAATTATATCCAGCTGGGTGTTGCTGTCTGTAATAAATAATGCAGCAATTCATGTACTCCTGCGCTTCTCTGTTGGGGAACAATACCCATCTTCAGAGTTAAGCAAAAGCTAATGCTGACTTTTCCCAGTGGAGACTGTCTGTGGTAATATATGAATGTTACATCTCCAGATTTTTATTTTCTTTTATTTTAAGAAAACGGTGTTATGTGAGATGAGTTCTGCTGACAGAACTGTGCACACCCTGCAGCCACAGAACTCCCACTGAAGTCAAGAGTGTTTCAGCGGTTGTACTGATTGCACTTTTCAGGGTCTGATTGAAGCTTTCAGGAGTTGTATAAATCCCATGTGTGTACGTGGGAATTTTGATTCAGTGAAGAATAGAAAAATCAAGCTCTAACTTTATGTATATTTAAGTAGTGGGCATGTTTATAAGTAGTGGTGAAAAAGTGTGGGGCTAATCCAACAGCATGGGAGAATTGGAAACTAAAGGGGTGTTCTGGTGTGCCAGGTTCTATTCAAGAGAGCCCAAGAGACAAAAAGGATATTTTTCTCTGTGCTTCTTAATAATAAATCCAAACAGATGTTGTAAATATTGTAAACTACTGATTTCACCCTCTCCCTCTGGGAACATATGCAAAACTTGCAATTAATCATCACAGTCACTTAGTTGCAGCCCAGTCTATAACTGTGTTGGGAAGTTTACCATTCAGTACGAAAATTCGTCACTCGGTTCTGTTTGAGGTTTTTGAGAGTTTTGATTTACTTGTTTGTTTTGGTCTGTGGCTTTGTGACAGTGGTCAAAATTGTTCCTTAGATGTTCAGTATTCAGGTCATGCCTGCAGGTCTGTAAGTGCCACTGTCTGAGCGATCAGATGTTCAATGGATTTGTGCCAGTTTATGGCAATTCCACACATTGGGTTTAACAGCTTTTAGCATTTAGTCAAAATAATCCTCTCCAGCACATGTGCATTGCATTTCTGTGAATGTCTTTGGATTTTACAGCCTGTGTATGTATCAAATTTATGTTGCTGGGTTTGAGAACTCTCTCAGAGGCGGTGTTTTCTATACAGTTCCCCTAAACTCCATATTAGACTTTCTCTGATTTTACCATTCTTAGAAGTAAATTTGCAGTATTCTGTTTACTGTCATGATAGTGATTTTCAGTTCTGAGTGAATGATACAGTTCTGAATGCATGATTTTTGTACATGCTTCTAATTTTAAAAACAATTTTTATCTCACATTCAGATTTCTGTATCATTTGCAAACATTAGTTTAAATCAAAAGATCCTTATCTGTGTTTTAATATCTCTGGAATTACCTGTTTCACTCTGTGCAGCCTTTTGTGTCACCCTGATAGTCTTTTTTAGCACCTATACATATATATATATATATATATATATACACAAATATATATATATATTATTTTTTTTTTAAATTTTTTTAATGTTCTAGGTACATGAATGAACATTTTATCTGCTGCATAAAAGAGCAGATCTGGCTGGGAAAACTATTTGTTTTTTGTAAAAATGGTGCTGAAAAGAAATAGGCCTCTCTGTGAATCATGTATTTTGCATTTTTAGTTACATATGATGTGATTTAGAAAAAACCCAAACAAGCACAACTAAGTAGACCCAGAAATCATCCTTTCAAGGGAAAAGTCCTTCTACTATTAGATGAAGTTCTGAAATCTGTTCCTCTGTGCACATCTCAAAACAGGGCAGATAACTGTAGCCAGTGAGCATACTGAAAAATTAAAAGTAAGAATTTATGATCATGTAAATGTTATAAAACCTATTCTAAAGAAATCTTTCTTTTTTTTTTTAGTGTGGTTAGTGAATGTTGCTATTGCTTTATTGCACCTTAAATATGTTTGTGACTGTTTTCCAGACCATGAAGCTGACTGGGGAGTGTTCTAAAAGGTTTTTTAGATAGTCTTAGTCTTTAGTCAATGGAAGAAATGCAGAAATGCATTTCTGTTTATAACTACATCAAGTCTATTTCTTGTGGCCTTCAGATATTTAATAAGTAACATCCATATCTGTCTGCCTGTAGAAAATCCTGTTTCTGCAGTGATGGTCTGTTTTTACCTATGACAATGACTGAATTATCTAATTACACTTACAAATGTTTGATTTAAAAAAACAGTGTTGTAACAGGGGGAGATGGGAAACTCAAGCAGTAAGGAAGGAGGAACTCTTGAGTGTTTGTTGAAGGTTTGTGTTCTCCTCCAAGAAGAGATGTTTCTTGGTCGTTGGTAGGGGTTTTCTGTTTGCCTTTTTGTTTAGGTGTTGGGGTTTTTGTGTGTGTGGTTTTTTTATTGGTTTTTTTGTTGCTTTTTTTGAGGGGCAGGGCTGCTTAAACAAACCATTCTGTTTTCATAGTCCAGAGGTGTTCTCATAGAATCACAGGATTGTTAAGGTTGTCAAAGACCTTTAAGATTATCAACCATCACTGCCATGTTCACCCCTAAACTATGCCCTCTGCCATATCGACACATTTTTGAATGCTTCCAGAGATAGTGACTCCACCACTTTCCTGGGAAGTCTGTTTCAGTGCTTTACAATCCTTTCCATGATTTTTTTTTCCTAATGAAAGCATCATACAAAGTTTCACATAGCACTCCTAAGACTGGAAGAGAATCCTTGCTCTTAAAATTCTGTTACCTGAGGTTTTTCTGAAATCCAATCCTTAAAATAGCTGCACGTGTCTATGACAAAGAATTACTAAAACAGCAAAAATGAGAATATAAGCTTTTCTAAGCAGCTGTTAGGAAAAAACTGCACAGTGAAGCGAAAACTACTTTTCACAGTAAACACTTCTATACAAAAAAAATGCATTATCAGTCTGAGTTTAATTGCTCATGAAATACCTTTGTGTAAAGTTTAATTCCTAACTCTATAAATATTTGGTCTTTTGTTTGTTTTGTTTGGGTTTTGGTTTTTTGTTGTCATGGGGTTTTGGGGGTGTCTTGGAGTGATGGTTTTTTTTGTTTGTTTTTTTTTCCTTTACATTATAAAAATACTTTTACTACTGTCTTACAAGAATTAAAAGATGAGTGAAGTCATGCCTCTGTGGATATTTTCATCCTTAATAGATGTGAAATGAAACATAAAGAGACCTGAGAAAAGAGTCCTTCACCAGTCCAGAACTGAACCAGCTGTTTTGATTTCATTTCAGTGTGTTAACAGTCCTCCTGCTTTTATTTTATGATATGGAGTCAAAACTGACATGAAAATATGCACTGATTGTAAACTGGTTTCACTGTTTTTCTTTGGTGCTGTGCACATTGATTCCAGGAGCTCTGTCTTAAATGGGCCTGAGCCAAGGCTGAGTGTTTGGTGGGTTTGATTTGGTATTCCTTTAGAATCCTAAGGCGTACCCCCCAGAAATCTTCATTTAAATCTGCAGATTCGCAAGAATGCTTGGTAGTTCTTTTTAAGTCAAGGAATCAAAATAGAAATGTGCTTTTTGGTGGGGAAAAAGAAGGAATACAAGCAAACAAATAACCAACCAAACAAAAAGACAACCAAACAAAATAAAAACAAAAAAAAACCCCAGCATAAAGCCAACAAAACAGCCTACTGGTTCTGTAAGATGTATTTAAATGTTTATGTTCCCCTCTCACTCTTCTGACACTGCATCAGAAATGACTTTCTCGTGGTTTTGAAATAAGAGCTGTCAGCATCTATCTCTTTGAAAAATTAAATTTAATAACCAAACTGTTTTCCTCCCATGGCCAGGCAGGCTGTTTTGGTGTTCTAGGCTGGTTGTGAATGCTGGAGTGGTAACACTTAAGGTTGATGGAACTGGGTGAGAAAGATGTTGCCAGTATTGATATGTTCAGAGCCTCACCCGCAAATTCTTGTTTACTAAAATTGCCAGACTGGATATCTGTAGTTACAGTTTTGTATCTTTTGGAAGTGAAGGTGGACCTACTTTCGTTTTCCTGAGTTTTGTGTCCATTTAAACACAGGTGGTGTTGGGTTACACAGCTGTCTTGGTATGATTCACAAGCACATTGAAATTTATGCACTAATGCAAAATTAATAACTGAAAATACTAGTTTCAAATATAGAAATGGCTAATAATTCTATGAATTCAACCATGTGATAATATTTTTAAAAGGCAATATTGTTACTTGCGCAAGTGTTTTGCGTGAGCCGTTTACAGGGTGCCAAATGCTGGTGCTACCCTGTGTGGATTCCTTAATCCCCACAGTTGAAATGGGGAGGGCTCTGGAATGCAGATTGGAATGCACATTCCCTGATCTCTTAACACAACTGAGAGAACAGAGTAATTAGAGGGGTAAAATTTATGTGTCCCCTTCATTGTTTGTACACACAAGAGGTTATCTATTGCTGTAAATTGGATTAGCTGTATAAACAGCAGCATAATTTATTTAAAGTCAGGTCTAAAAGACTTGGAAAAGAACAGTGGAAGAACAAGAAGGGGATTGTAAAGAGAAGAGAGGTACAGAGAATGCAGCTGTACTTTTGTACAAGTAACTGATGTAACTCGTATATATTGATGTATTTCAATACAGAGAATTTCTTTGTGCTTTAACCATTGGCAGTGAAGAGATCTGGGGACCCAACATTTCAGTAGAAGCTTCAAACCTATATGTAAGGGCTGTTGAAAATGCATATTTTATATCTTAAACCAATCATATTTCATAAATTCACAAAATCAATCACCACCTCCTTCTGCTGATCTATGAATATTCATCCTTACACTTCTTCCCGGGACGACTTGGAAAAATGATGATGTGCCTTTGAAATGGATATATATATAGTTGTTTTTTCAAAGTCAATAACATAACTTGTACATAGCTATTCTGGTGCTTGGATGCTGTTCAGTGTACGCTCCCTGAGTTACTGAAAGGAATGTTTTGGGCAGCTTCCCTGCTTGCAGCCCTGGTGATGGCGAGAGGCACACACAGGTGCCCCCTGCACTGCTTCTGCAGAGCTCTGAGATGCACTGCTCCCCTCCTGGCTTCTGCAGGGTTAAAATAAGACCATGTTTCTGTCTTTCTGTGGGGTCTACTCAGATGAACAAAAGTATAACTTAGACTGACACAACCAAGATAAATTATGATTAAAATTGGTAGCATGTATCACTGGAGTAACTCAATACAAAAAGGCAGTGCAACTTGCTCAGGGATACAAGGACTTTTTGTGTGTGTGTGTGTGTAGAGAGAATAGTTTTAATTTCTCTATTCAGTTGGATCTTGAATAAATATTTTTTATTTTGTCTTGTCTTTAATTTACATTTAAATACTTCTTGAAAATGATGTGGGTATCGTAATAAAATGTATCCCTTTTATTACGTAAGTGAAAGTATGGGATTTTTTCTCATGTTTAAATAGGCTCCTTGACAAGAACAGTTATGATTTTGTTAGAGGTTAGTTTCTTGCATGTAATATGTACCTTGGTTTTTTAATCTTGATTGTTGATTTTTATACACCAAATCTGTCACTTTGGTAAACAAAATGTTTTATTAAATCTCCAGTCTTTAAAGCAGCCTTCTGAAAGACGGACCTTTTTGAGTGCAAAGTTCGTTGTCATGTTGCTGGTGTGTGTTTCTGACCAGAATGCAAAGTAGCTTGAATCCATACATTCTTTTTTTCCTGTACTGGGATAGCTGCCAAATCTATGTCAGCGATTAACTTCTGAATGTGTCAGCTGTAACAAATACAGTTCATTGTTTCTTGACTAGTTAACAGCTAGTTTAAAAGGCAGGAACAGCTCAAATGAAAAGGAAGTACTGTACATTCTGTATCTAAAATCTTCAGGCTCTTAAAACCACTGAAAAAAAGAAAATTAAAAATCGCTTCTAGGAGGGACTTTTAGGTAGTCAAAAGTACTTTGCTGATTCTTCAAGTCAAAACATGCCAGATAACTGGATAATGGAGTTATCTGAGAAAATGATGGTCAGTTACAGGTCATTTTCAATAAAGGGTTATATCATTCAATACGTAAGTTTCTGTTTCACTCGTGTAAAACAAAACACCGACACCCCATTTCCTCAAGACCCCCCACTTAAAAAAAAAAAGAAAAATCCTGCAAGAAATCTCTCTTAAACTGTTAGAATAATATTTGAGATACTGGTTAGTAAAAGAATATCACAAGAACGAAAAAATAATTAAAAAAAAGTTATTCAAAGAACCTGATAGTGTGGGGCTTATCTAGAGTTAAGTGCAAAGTCAGTTTAGTGGAGTGAGATAATGGTGCTCTTCCTCCTCACAGATATGCATGCTCTAATTATTAATGTTTGGGATGTTTTAAATTTGTAGACTGTTTGCACCAAGTTAGAATAATGTAATATTCATGTTTTGCCTATGTTGTTTTGGCAAATTTTCCTTTGCAAGTGAAATATAAATGGTTTGCTGTGAACTTTTAAAAGCCACTGTGTATTTAAATAGTTCTTTAAGCTTCATGTAGACCTTTTCTAAATTTTAAATCAGTTACCCTGGCAGAAATGTTTTGCTATTCAAACTGCATTTTTAGTATATATGTATGAAATTTTTCACTTTAATTTTCTCTTAAAAGGTGTATTTTTGTGTATTCTGTCTTGTTGAGCTCAGCATGAAGATAGTGGTAGTAAATGAAGACAAAAGGGGCTTTTGTAACAGGTGTCATATTCAATTTCTTGCATAAGAGGGCAGATTCCATTTTTTTCTTACAGTGCTGACAGGTGATAAAGCTTTGCAGAGATGCAGAATTATTTTCTTTTACTATTTCATTTGAGCTCTGTTATTTTTAGATTGCAGCAAGTGAAAGGATTGGGTGTCCTATTAGAGCAGAGACAGAGGAAGCCATGCAACGCCAAGTCAGTAATTAAACAACAGGCGAAAATTTATACTGTTATACATCTATAAAAACCCAACCAAACAAAAACACCCTCTGGAAAACACAAATTGGGATCATACTGAACGGGTGCTTTGAGTAAGTGGTTGGCAGCAAGCTAGGCTGATAGGTGAATTTTTAAATGCAAGGAAAGTTGTGGAAGAGCCTACCATTCCTTAACCTCTGTTGTAAAATAAGTTGTGTGTGTTGAGTGAAGAAGGGAGGGAAATGTCTTTGCATAGCTAGAAATTCTAGACTTTCTGTATGGATTTGTGGAACGAAATGTTTCCTCACAAGTCAGAATGTTTTATCTTCGTAATGCATAATTTTCTGTATCTGTGGGGCAGTGGTTGTGACTCACTAGTAGGATTTGCCCTAAACTTAGTGTGCATGGTAGAAGACAGCAGTGGTACTCTCTCTCTCTCCCTTCACCCCCTTCTTTCACTTCTCCTCCTCTCTTCTGGGGGAGACCTGTAAGCCTGAGGAGAAAAGCCAGTTTGAGATACTGAACAAAAAAATCCAGTAAATCCCATCTGATATGCAAAGCATCTTTAACTCAAGTTATATACTTACAGCTCAGATCTTTCTGAAATCTCAACCACTCCCACCATAATTTCCTGCTGTTACTTTTAGTTACTTTTCTTGAGCTTGCTGGTAGAACACACTCTTGAGTTTATCCTATGCATTCTTGAATCCAAGATCTTTTAAATTCATTATTGCAATGCCAAGATTTTGTAAGGAGGTAAAGGAGGTATTAGAAAGGGCAGAGAAGGTTTTGTAAGGAGGGAAAGGAGATACTAAAAAGGCCAAAGAAAAACTGATGGTAGCAATGATAGGAAGATTTTTGCATTGCAAGTGGAAGCCAAAATGAATGAGCAAGTAATTTCCATCCTGTGATCTTAAATGAAAATCAAGAGTCACTGGCAAGTTCTGTATTTTTGTTTAAAAGGTAAAAGATGTCTGGTCAATACAGGTTTGCTGCTCTTGCACAAATAGTATGCAAGGCTGTGTGTGTAAACATATATGTCCCATACCTGAAAAATACAAGTAATTTTGTGTAGTTGTGCCATTTTCCCATATTCCAATGAAATCTGTTCTTTTAATATTGTGTTCAAGTCTGGTAATTAATTTTTAGGAATAAGTGTTCATGCAAGATGAGAAAGGGCATCAAGACATGTGAGCAAATGGGCTTGTTTACTCCAGAGTGGAGAGGGGATATATTTGGAGTCTTTAACAATTCAAGAGTGCCAAGTGGAAGGAAAGATAATTACTCTTTAGTTAAAGTATGCACTTCGTGAAGGAACAAATGAATTTGAGCTGACGGAACAACTTCAGTCTAAAAATGTAAAGATAATTTCTGTCCATAAGATCAAAAAAATTGAAACAGGCTTTAAAAAAAATTTGAATAAAATTAAGTGATTTTAAGAAGGGGGTAAATGGATTTGAGGGTGTTGTTGCAATGCTCTGCCTACAGAAGGACACTAGGATCTTTTAGCCAAAGAGTGCTGTTCTCCCGATTCTTTGAGGAAGTTATTTTTGGAATTAAACTCTGAAATTTCTTCCTTAAGTTTATATTTTGTACGCTAAAAAGTACATTGAAATTAACTATCTAATATTTAAAATAATCCATAATAAATAATAACATTTGTTCAGGATTTTTTCTAGAATTTCAGATGTGTAAAATCTGTGGAATGATTTACCATGCAATGAGAATAATCTCAGTTTTTACTTATTTCCTGTTGTCATTATGGATTAGTGATAATTAAGTCCAAAATCTGAGATTAAAAATAGGTAGCATTTCACAAATGCTTAGAAATATGACTATAGAGTCCACTCTTGTACACCAAAATAAATGCTTCCTAAATGCTTTGGCTTCACAGAAAAAGTAACAGTTCTCAAACAGTGAAAAAAATAGAAATTATGGCCATTAGAAAAACATAAACTTTAATTTTTTTGTGGAACTGACAAAAGCTGTTCTGGATATGTTTAAAGAAGAATCTGGTATTTCGAGAACTCATAGCCAATAAGTTTTGCCATACTGTTACTGAAAACATGAAATGATCAGTATTTGTACTCTCTGCAGAGATGATCTTAAAAAGTGACTCATCTTGAAGAGTAGAATTTTTTACTTGTGACTTTTGTATATATTTTTAAACAATTAATGATAAGAAAAAATTCTGCTCTTTCCTGTTTTTATGTCATTCATTTCTTCAATGCAGCTGTTTTTTCTGGCCTTTCCAGACAGCAGTGAGGCTGGATACCCATAAGAGAGGCAAATGTTCTCTTAAATGTGCTCTATTTATGGTTTCAATTAGTGCTGTAGAAGCAATTTTGCCTAAGAAAAAAAAAAAAAAGAGAATCATAGTGCCAGCAAATAACTTACATTCAACATGTCAAGGCCTAGTTCCACACATTCCTTGAAAAGAAAGGACAAATGGAAAGAGTCTGGAATGTTTCATATCCTCTTTTATGAAACAGCAGTATTCTTGGCAGGATATACTGTCCAAATTTTATTTAACAAACCTTTTTTTCCTTTTATTTATAAATACTCCACCATGTAAATCAAAGTTGTTTAGACTTTAATAATTTAAATTTCTGTCATTTAGATTTCAAGATTTACCATCAAAAATACCCCCCAAAAACCCCACGATACTGGTCGTATTTTTCTAATTGGCTACATCTGATGTAACCAATGGAGGGAAGAAACTTACGCCACTACTAATGTTCAGTTCATATGATTTGGAAGTATAGCAAGCTTCATGTACCTTGACATGTATATGTCAAAGTACGTCATTTATTTGTAGTTGTAGTTTGTGGAAGATAATGTTTTCCAGTCATTTATTCCCAATTCTTTTTTACCACCTAATAATTGCTTGAATGTGTTTTGTTTGATCATTGTCATGGACCCCTGTATTCCATCAGAAAACATGGATGATACTTTGAGGTACACAAGCTCACACAGGTTTAGAAGATGCCAATTTCTTAGGTCTTCCATGTAACTGCTCTTGCAAATTTCTGTACTTATTATTCTGGTATCTAATGCAGCCTGATTGTTCTGAAGTTTTTGGAAACATCTGGTTTCTATTTCTGGTTCATGTTCAAATGCTTTTCCATGCTCACCTTAAATCATTAAATGGCATCATAACTCCAATTTAATGTGTCCTTAGTTGATACATCTCATCAATTATTCCATATTAGAATCTGTAGCTTTTTGCAAAACACTAACCACAGGATTTCCACCTGTATTCCCTAAACAGGCTTGGCTAAGTGCAGTTCAGTGAGAGGCTTGGAAATTAGAAATAAAGTGTTGCTTTTAAAAACACCTCTGAAACAATCTTCACTTTGCTGCTTTATTCTTCATTTTACAACATATTAAATCTTGTGTCAGAAGAATACAAATGAATTAACTTAAAATACTTGTGCTGCATTTTTTCTTTGCTTGAAAGTCTTAATTCTGTTTTAAAAAAATATAATCAAGTATAAATAAAAATATTATATTTCTCATTATATCAATATATTTTACACTTTGCTCTCTAACGAGAGAGGAAATTCTATGTCACAAATTAAATAAAAAAGAATGCTATCCACTACGTACTATGAGAGATTAAAAGAATTTAAAGCAAGGGATTCTAAGGCAATTATATATGAAGATGACATTATTATTTTTTTAAAGTATGGAATGACTAAACCAAATCAAAAGTGCAATGAAGAATTGGGAATGACATTCTAGATGCAAAAAAAAGAATGCTTACTTTCAGTTCTTGTGTAATACTAAACATCTGGAAAATTATGTAGGTCCACAGACAGACATGTAAAATTAACAGGCATTTTCCCGGGAGAAGCCATCTCCATCTTTGCTTTGCGATGCAATTTGTAGTAAAGCTAAATTGGAGGTTTGGTGCCTGTAATTTTGTTTTGACATGCAGCCAATTATGAACTTCTCCACCAACCTAACTCCATATAATCTTCCTGATTGTGAGTCTGTTGGTGTCTGCCCTTGGAAGAGGATGAAGTTTACATGGAAAATGTGGTTTAGGTACTGTAGTGCCTTGGGCTGGAGATGGCCGGGGGGTCAAATGATGATACAGTGCCTTGTTTCTCAGCCTTCTTTTCTCCATTACCTACATCCAGCAAGGACTTAAGGGTGAAAGAATGCTTGTTCTTGCTGTTATCTGCAACAGAAAGGTGTTTAAGAGTGGATTGCACTGCTAGTGTAGAACATGAAAAAGGCGGGATGACTCTACTACATTGTCCCAATGTTGTATTTGCTTATATTTGTTTTCTAAAGCTGTTTGTATTTCCCTTAAAATACATTCTGCATTGTGAAGAAACACAGTGCAAGTGGCATGGCAGACCCTAAAGGAAATAATGTGCTGTTTCCATGACCTGGCTCTGGGAAGAGAGCAGCCTTGTATTGTCTTTGACAATTTTTTTTACTGCTATCACTTAAAACATACATTTGTCTGGTATCTACTGGATATATTCCAGAAGCAGCAGTTCTGTGTAACAGATTCCTGACCCAATTGCTTCAAATTACTTTGTCTTTTGTTTGTTACCCACATACACACTCTGGTGAAAGACTGTAGAGCTGCAGGATTGCATTTGAACTGGTTCTGTGGTTGGGACACTGCTGCTGAACTTTTAAAACGAATTTCGTTATGAATTTCTGAATTTTTAAGATCAAATCTGTGAAGATTTTTCAGAATATTTTTTATTAAGTTTTGTCCTCTCTATATTTTAATGTTAGTGGTAGATACAAAGTATGTGTCCCAGTAAAGTAGTTTAATTCAAAGATTTTCTTCTTTTTTTCATTGATTGGTTAATTTACAATAAAAATTTTATATTATGAAGTTCCTCCCCCTGTCTCTGTACGAAAATAAGTTTCTTATTAAATTATCTCCACCTGGTGGCAGCATGTCATAGCAAGGGAGTAACAAGAAAAACTGGAGCAGTTTTTTAATTTAACAGAAACATAACATCAAAGCTAGTTAAATCAGATGAGTCATTTATTGCTTAAAAAACCCTGTAAATATGCATGAAACATTTTATAGCTGAATGTGGTGTCTCATATGTAATTTGATCTCTAACTGATAAGTATCCCAAGCCTTCAAAATGCAAGTTGATTACCATGAGTTCTGTTGGCACAATTGTATTAATGTCTGCATTGCTTCCCCCGTGAAGAACAATGCAGGTATTTTGATGGGGAAAGCCAACATTCAAGAGTGTTTAGCATATATATTCTGCTTATTCTTGTAGTTATAAAATATGGATTAGGTTGTGCAGTGCTTGCATAATGTGTTTTCTTGGAGCATGTTTTTGTAGTCTGTTGCAAAGAAATGCTCTTTGCTGAAGTGCTGAATTGCAATTTTCCTCAGTGAAGAAAGGAAACATTTTCTGAACAATAAGCGCAGTATCAAGAATATCTTATTAAAACCTATTTTTAAGAATTTACCTCAAGACTTTTCATATCACAGTTGTCCAAACAAGGTTTACATTTGAAGCACTATGCAAGCAATTCCATACGATTTTAAAAAATTCATATGTGTGATTAAGACTTTTACAGAAAAACACAATTATTTGTTTGTCTTTTATGTTTTACAAATAAGGTAATCTCTTAAATGTTATACGTTTACATATCCATCTTGTATTTCAAGAGTATCCAAGAATGATTATGAGGGTTCAGTTGGAAAAGAAATTAGAGATTATTCTGTATTTTCAAAATATTCCTATAAAATAAGGAAGCTACAGCATCCCTGGATGGTGTGAAGTGCTTTGACCAGCTTAAATCTTGCATGAAAGGTGTCTTTAGCATCTTAAGGCAAGGGTTATGTCTTCTTTCTGTGGAAAATACTTAGATTTGGGTTAAAAAAAAAAATTAACAAACATGGGTTTAGTTACTCCAGTCTGAAACTACATTGATCATAAAAATATTTACTTTGATTTTTTTTCTTCCCCCAACTAAAAAGTAAGTCATAATGTCAAAACATTTTGGTAAGAGCTAATTAACAGCTGACAACTTGTAGTAAATCATGTGTTTCTGATTTAAAGCTTATAAATATATTTGTTTATATGTAGTGACATCTGACATCTGTTACATTAAAAAACTTTGAATCAAATACCACAATTTTTTAAAAAATTATGTGGTTTTTTTTTAAACAGACCTCTAGTCTCCTTTGAAAAGTAAAAGCTAGCCTCTTAATTGGTTAATTAAACATGTTACTTCCTTGAACAATGTAGCTATTTTGATATTACTGTTTACAACATATACTGGCTTATGGTGAGTTCCTTAGTGGTTTAAACACAATTATAAGAAACTTAAAGCTTGAGAATCTCTTGTGGAAAAGTTAAAAACTGGTTTGGTTTTGGTTGCTTTTTTTCTTTGGCTAGGGTTTTTAAGAGGAAAATTAAAACGCAAGAATAGGCTGACACCGAACAAAAGGAAGTTTGTATCTTTGTTGCAAAATCCATGCTCTGTTCTCAAACATTTACTTGATGTGTGCTTGTCTGTATGTTTGTAGGGTCTTTTTTATAGTCAAAATACTCTTCATATCATCATCCCAGGTGAGAACTACAGAATTCACCTTGGCTGAAGTAATCTTAGGCTTAATAGGCCACAGAAATTGTTATCTATAACCGCTAAATTTAAAAAAAAAAAACAACAAAAACCAAAAACCAAAACAACATGGACAAAAAAACCCCAAGGAGTTAATGTGTCACTTATGTGCATTGAGTCTTAGAAGGCTTGGTTGTGCTCACCTTGTTTTTCTGTTGTGTGAAGTGCATAAATATGAATTCAGGGACAGAAAGGGAATGGCAAAGAATCCCAACAAAGCAAATTATGTTTGCATAGCTGAACAACCAATCTCTCTTATAAGCCATAAATAAGGGAATATTACATTGATTTGTCATACTGTATTAATCTAATAAAATTGGCTGAGGCAAACTTTCTTTTTAGTTTTTTTTCTTTGTATATTAAGCTTTTGTGTGGAAAAGGATTCCATTTTTCTTTGATCCATCAAGGAGTTTCAAGGCTGAAAATATATTTCTGAATTTAATAACAAATTTCTAGTTATTACTTAAGAGCTATAAAAATGAAATTCCCCTAAAAAGGAGATTAGATATTAATTTAATCTTCTTTCTTGGTGTATTTTGTAGTATATTTCAGCCTGCAGCTCCTGAGCTGACCAGCTCTGATGAGATCAGGTAGTTTAAGCTGCAGGGTAACTAATAAGAAAAAACTATCATTAAAGAAAATGAAATTTAAGCAGTGAAGAATTTCCTGCTTTACTGATTTCATTTTTTTTTTTTTTTTTTTGTTATAAAAAGCTATAACTACTTCTGGCTTTTTCAGTCTTATAATATCAGTAAAATGAGAAACGTTGAAGGTTTGGTGAAAGGTCTGATTTGCCTGACAGAACTCTAGATGGAACTTTTAGGTCCAAACCAGGTACTAAGATGTTTTCATACTACTTCAGAGGTTCAGACCACCAGTTGCTGATTTTCTCTTAGAAGATGAAACCATTTGTGGGTCTGATGATTTTTGTTGCCCTTCTGGGAAAGCCAAGAAATCTTCTCCCTATGCTCCTTGCCCTTTAGTCGTCCCTCACCTTGGGGTGAGGGGACATAGCCCAGTGAAGCTTCCTTCTCTCTTGCTGTGCATTAGCAGGAATGAGGACTCGGGTCTGGGGAAGTGTGAACTTCCACTTGGGGAAAACAGGGTGTCAAGCCCCTGTCTGACAAGGTCTGTGCCAGTTTAGATGCTCTTGGAAATTTTATCCCCATTGGCACGTCTTTAACCAGGCACAAAGTGCGCAGTTTGGGTGACAGTGTAAGCATTGTGTGTACAGCACACACTGATGTTTTGGTAAATGTTTTCGCTGGCATAGGTAATGTCCAGATTTCAGGGAAAGGAGAGTCATTCAAAATGGTCTGAACAAATGAGCTTGAAAAGAAGGTTGAATCCCCAAGGTATCTTAGAAGACCAGGACAATGTGGTAATCAGACAGTTTGTTTTCAAGAGGGCAGGTCACCCTATTGATTAGGCTGGGCTGTGGTGTCTGCCAGGCTTTGCAGCTTGGCACAGGCTGTATGTGGTGGCAGCTGCCCTTGGCCTGTGCCATTGGGAGATGCTCAACAGCAAGGATTTGGATATTAGGGAAGGGTTCTTCCCCCAGAGGGTGATGGGGCACTGAGCTGGTTCCCCAGGGAGTGGTCACAGCCCCAAGGCTGCCAGAGCTTAAAGAGCGTTTGGACAATGCTCTCAGGGACAGGGTGGGATTGTTGGAGTTTCCTCTGCAGGGCCAGGAGTTGGCCCACTGACCCTTGGGTGTCCCTTCCAACTCAGCATATTCTGTAATTCCTTACAGAAAGCCTGTGGATGCCTAATTTCTTCTGCACAGATCTACATCTTGAGTCATGTTCACGGCTTGGTAGTGTTTATTTTGGCAGAATCAGGGCTGTGTGGCATTGTTTGGTGTGCCGGCTTTGTTTGGTTGGTGTTTTGGGGGGTGGTTGGTAGGGTACTCATGTGTGTGCAAATTTGCAGTACTGACAGATACCAAGACTTCTTTTGGATTTAATTTTGCTGTTTGCTATGTTGAGGAGAGAAAACCAAGGAGATTTTGAAAGGACAGTTGTCAAAGTAGGCAATAAGAGACTCCATGAGATATTTGAAAATTTTGTTAACATAAGCCAAACAATTATTAGGTTAATACTTGAGCAAAAAAAAAGGTAGCAAAAAAATTGACTAGAAGTGCGTTGTATCAGTTGTTATGACATCTGAAATAGTTGAATAAAGAGTGCTTAAATTCCTTTCTTTACCATAGATGCAAATCCTTCAAATAGTGTGTATTTGAGAGCTTGTGAAGTACTTATGAAACATGAAAAGAAAAAAAAAAACAAACCAACCCTTCTGGAACTGGTTTGGGAATCTCATTATGTAATACTTCAGTAGCTGTGTACTTTAATACTTTTGGCCACTTCTTTCTCTTTTGACTCTAATACCTGATTGCTATGAATTGCACTGAATTCCGTTCTCTTTTCTTAGCAATTTTGTTAGTGTTTAGAGTGAAAGTGACTTTTTGCAAAGTCTTTTTATACTGATTTTTCTTGAAGTACCTTTCTTTTTAAATTTTATTTTCCCTTTCAACTCTTTCAATCTGAACTAATCTGGGAAAAAAGGGCAGGCCTCTGAAAGCAAGGAATTTTTTAGGGTAAGAACACCAAGTATAATCAAATAACTGTATTGCTTGAAGTCATACTCTTGTTTCTCCTGCACAGGGAATATGCATTCAACTGAATTGCTAATGAAACTTGTTCTATAAACTGAATTCTAAGCACGAAAAATATTAGTTTAGATGCTTTAAGTAGGCTGTGAGCATATGGATACTCTTTGTAGAGGTCTGTTTAGACTGACCTTTAATAAAAATTCCTATGATGTGATACAGAATTTTGTTTCTCCATATTGCCATTAGTTTGAATATTGAAGAAATTCAACAAATCCAAACAGCTGTGTGTTTACAAGGTGATATATCTTTACCTATGCACTGGCTGCTACCTCCAAAAAGAGCTGTATGATCAAATTTTGTTCAGGATATGTTAGGGTGGTATATCAAATGGATTAGGAGTTATAAGATATCACTGCATCCCTGTTGATATTTAAGGAATTAATTCTACTTGTACAGTAGCTAAGGCTGATTCGTAGGCTAGTGCTAATAAAGGAAACTTGTGCAGAATATAAATGCAAGAACCAACTCCTCTGTTTTTCCTTTTATATTTCTTACTATAGCATACCCTGTCTGGCACTCTTTGTATATACCACAGTTTCTAATATTTTCTTAAAGAGTAAAATCTTTATGAATAGATGTAATGTTTTTAGGATAATTATGGTTATATAGCAGCATTGTAAAAAAAAAAAAAAAAAATTGTGTTTTTCGTATCTTTCTCTGGCCTCTGAGTCAAAACAGGACAATGAGGTAAAATTTTACATTTCCATTTATTTACTGACAGAGTAAAACTGGGACTGCTGGTTTATTGCTGAGGTTGCCAGGACATTTTCATCTGGGGGGACTGAATCCATACTATGTCAGAAAGACAGATGAACTCTTAAACACTCAATTGCTTTTCTGGTGGTTCTCAATCTTGGAGTTCATCCAAGTGTATTTCATGGTGTGTCTCAATATAGTGCTGGCACTTGGGTGCTTTGGGTGGAAACAAAGTTTTCTTTACCCCTTGTAATAGCACCACTATTAATGTGAAGCACTTGGGGGTTTGTTCCTAATTTTCTGTTCTTAAAAAGGTGTATAAATTTTTTTTGGTCAGAATTCATTAAGAGTGTGTACAGTGTTGAAATTTAGCAGCTACCCTATTTTAGAGAAGTTAGTGTGTACCCTTAATAAGACTGAAATTTCAACTGCCTAAGCCACTATGTACGCCTGGAAAAGTTAGAAACCATTGTTTTTTTAACAAAACTCAGTGACGTGCAACTTCTCAATTTAAATGGATATTTTGGGGATTACACTGAATAACTAAGACTCTGGTTTGTGTTCCATACTCATTTTTAAATCCTATCTGTATTCCTTACATATGTGAAGCTGCTGCTTAACTTTGTTCCCCCTTTGCTTCTGTGTACCAATTATAGTCATATTTGTGATGTAGTAAAACTAACAATGGCTTAAAATTAAAGCCGCAGCTCAGTGTGCACCCTTTTATCACTAAGTGATCCTTACTGAAATTCTGTGTGGTCTTGTGGGGTATTTGGTGTAGTTTTGGGGTTTTTAATTAATTTTGTAAAGATTTTTTTAAGGTACATGCAGTAGCGTTCTCCTACATTCCAGTGATATGAAGGCTTTAGAAATGAAAAAATTTGATTTTGGATCCCTTGATTCAAACATGAGAAATTTAAAAGTGGGACACTGGGATCATCTGAAGATTGTTGTGTGCACATGCTGTAATGTTTAGAAGGACTTCTTTCATCATATGATCACAGTGACATCCAGTAAGTAATGTGTGTGCTATTTTGTACATCTGTGATCAAATTAAGATAGTTATACTCTTGTTCACTCAGGGAAAGAGCTCAGTTTCTGAGTTCCAGCTCTCTGTAAGTTTTCACTGCCTGCAGAGGAAGAAGAAATCGTGTTTTTCCCAATAGCAGGAAGTCATTAAACTTCCAGTCTGTTTGCATGATCGGCTGGGAGATGAAAAATATCCATATCCCCATTTCTAGTTTGGAAATGAGCAGCGGTCAGCTCAATATTTGAATAAAATCTTTTTTTAATGTACTTAAAATGTTTTAATCTTCTGTCAGTCACAATAATGGAAAAATAGTTGAAGAGGAAATAATGGAAAAAGGTCTGAGAGTAAAATTATGGTGGTTTTTTATATCTCTGGGTAGATTTTAAGGAGTGTTGCTAAAAGATGTTTCTAGATTCAGCAAAAGCCCTTTCAGCCCAGAAAATAAGTTTGTAGTATGTGACAAATATGAGGTTCAGCTATACAGAAAGGAAAAAACAAATTAAATCTCTACCTGGAATTTACCCAGATTCCCAGGGTTAAATAAGTTTTCTTTTGAAATCAGACCTTCGTTAACTTGTTCTTATAGGTTGGGTTTTTTTGTTTGTTTAGTTTTTGTTTGGTTTTTTTTTGGGGGGGGTTTGTTTTGGTTTATTTTTTAATTACAAGTATTTTCTTACCATCATAGAGCATACCGCTGATTTTTATCATAAACTGTAGTAATAATACATTTTTAAAATGTTCAATTCCTAGATTCCACATATGGATGCTACTTGTTGCATCTACAGAAGTATTGGGACTATGCAGTGATGATTATTTGTTAACGTATTTTTAATAATATAAAATTGGATATGTGTATGTCTGAGCAGAAATAGCCAGGAGAGGGACTGAGAAAAAGACATGTATCCCTGCATTGCATTTATGTAGTTTGTTTCATTGTAAAACATTCTTTCAGGTTTTGTGTACCTGTCCATACATATACAGATTTACAGAATTCTTAAATGTTTATATTTAGTAAGGTGAACCCTGTAATGGTACCCAAAATAAAAGCAATTTCTAAGAGTTCAAATTTTCAATTTCTCAGACTGAATTTGATAAATCAAACAAGCCACATAATGTTTTAAGGCCAACCCATCTGATGAGAGAGTTTATTTTTTCAAGGAAGGGAAACAGATATTTACTTTCTCATCCTCCTAGGGGTTAGGAAAAAGCTTCTCTTAGTTGTTTGAGCTTCTGTTTACAACTGAGATATCAGCCACTTCCTACAAGAATTCTGATAACTTGGAAAGGTCCTTGGTTTCTTATCTAGGAAGCATCTGCAGTGGTAGGAAAACAGCTTCCCAACATGTACTATTTCTCTCCTACTTTGATCACAATTAAATAGGAGCTTCTATTTGGTGGTTTTGTTAGTGATATCATTTCAGGGAAAAGAGAGAAACATTCTTTCTTTCCCCAGCCTCAGGGACACTGCCAAATATTACGTTTGGTTCTGTGTGATTTACAGATGGAGAGACTCCAGCTGTGAATTCTAAAATTTTATCTGGCTGATAAAGAACTTGATATCAAATAAATGTCAATAGGGAATACATCTAAAAGTTCTCGTGTGTAAAGAGAGCTGCTGAATGAAGGTGTTATTAAGAAATTAACTGACCATCATTTTACTGAAAATGAAGTGGTGAGCAGTAGCATAGATTTAAAACATTTTGATTGAAGTGTCTGTAAGAAGCAGATCACAGAATCATAGAATGGTTTGGGTTGGAAGGGACCTTAAAGATCATCTTGTTCCAGCATCCCTGCCATGGGCAGGGACACCTTCCACTATCCTAGATTGCTCAGAGTCCCATCCAGCCTGGCCTGGAGCACTTCCAGGGATGGAGCAGCCACAGCTTCTCTGGGAAACCTGTGCCAGGGCCTCACCAACCTCACAGTAAAGGATTTCTTCCTACTGTCCAAATGAAACATATTCTCTCAGTGTGAAGCCTTTCCCCCTTGTCCTGTCACTCCAGGCCCTTGGAAATAGTCTCTCTCCATCTTTCTTGTGGACTCCCTTCAGGTACTGGAAGACCACAATCAGGTCACCCCAAAGCCTTCTCTTCTCCAGGCTGAGCAACCCCAACTCTCTCAGCCTTTTCTCCCAGCAGAGCTGCTCCATCCCTCTGATCCCCTCGGTGCCTCCTCTGGCCTGGCTCCAGCAGGTCCCTGTCCTTGCTGTGCTGGGAGCCCAGAGCTGCTGCAGCACTGCAGGTGGGGTCTCAGCAGAGCGGGGCAGAGGGGCAGAATCCCCTCCCTCAACCTTCTTAAGAGTCTTACATGGGGATTTAGGGGGGAAAAAAAAAAATTGTTATTCACTGACTGGAGAAGGATCTGGAGAGGAGGGAGCCTATATGGTAGATGCTATTATATAGTAATCAACACTAGGCAAAACAGCAGTCTAATGAAAAACTATTAGAAGCTCTTAAATCCGAAAGCACAAAATAGTGATTTGTATAACAATAATCCTTATTGCTTTCCTTTAAATCCTGGGCTCTAGAGTGTCCTCTAGCTATGCTTTTACAATGTTTAATAAAACCATGAAAAAATTAAGTGCAAAGAGCATGGAAAAGAAAAGTTGCTTACACTGATGAAATTCAAGTTAGGAAATCTCCACTTGCTCCATTTTATTTTTCTTCACGGATGTGATGGCCCACAGTAGTTTTGCTTCTTTCTCTTTGAATTTATTTTTCCGTGCATTGGTGGGATGGAGAAGTATCTGCCAGAAGTGTTTCCTTCCTGTTCTGGTTGAAGTGCTGCTCTATAGATACCCTTACTTTCCATCTCTCAATGCAGTAGGAGGCTCAAATATGGAAGTATAAGTTTAGTCTCCTTCTATAAAGGAATAAGCCTCCAAGCCTTTTAATTTTATTGTCTCTTTAGTGTAATTAATTAATAGAGCAACATCCCAGTGGTTTATACTGGACTACATGTTGGAGCTGAGACAAATGCCAATGAGAATAAGCGTAGGAAATTTTTAATACCAGAGATAATTTACATACCATAAGGTTTTTTCCCATATGTCCAGACCAAGTATTTAGTTCTAAAATTCGTGCTATCTTTTTGTAGAACTTCTTGTGATTGTGATGTTACAGCTTTTCTTTTGGATCCTGTTACTCCACAGAGATTAAAACGTAAGAAATGTGCTGTGCTCCCTTAAGGATCCTGTTTGCTGTTTTTATTTTTCTTGTGTGAGCTATGTGTTCACAGGTATGCTGAACTTTGGTTTAGCTCTTTCCAAATTAAAAACTTTGTGATGAAATCAGCAGAAGACTTGCTTGGCATTCACAGAGCCATAGTAAATAAATTCTTTTTCTTGGATACTTTCTCAGCAAAAAAGTGAAGTTCCATCAAAAGACGTGATTTCAGTGACAGAAATAAGGTCTTTGGATTGACTGTTCCTGAAATGTAATTTTGTGTATCAAGCAAATGTCAAAAAAAATAAAAGTTACATTCAGTCTAGACTTAACTTTTGACAGTAGTTTCAGAATAAATCCTGGAGATGAGTTACAAATTCTCACTCCACCTAATGCTGCCATATGAAATTGAAGAAGTACGTTCATTAATAAATCTTATTTTTTGTTCCATGTTGCTGTAGAACATCAATTGTAGTAATATGATCTCCAAATGTATATAACAGGCTTTTCTCTTCATTTCTTCTGTGGGGAGCTGTCTCGAAATGTGGATATAAGACAGGTAATAAAATATCACTTTAACCTTTGTGCATGATCTCAGCAGGATGAGATTTGCTGACTTACTGAATAGTATATTGTTTAAATTTGCCAAATGCAGAAAAAAAGAATACTTACTTTTGGTAACTTGACTTCTATGATAATTTATTACACTTAAAAATTATCAACTAAAGCAAGCTCTTTTATTTCATCTAAATCAATGCACCACTGCAGGTCCAGTGTTATGAAATATTTTCAGTTTTTTTAATAAAAAAGGAAATTTAAGTTCTCTATAACTTCAGATTAACATCTGGACTTTGTCTATTTAATGTGAATTTTGATATTTATAATTAGCGCATTAAAAGGATCATGTGAATGAAAATAATTGCTTTTTTATAAATAAAAGTAGAAAATGCAGATGGAGCAAAGTGAATTTGCACAATCGGCAGTATTAAAGAAGCAGGCCTTGATTAGAAATGAGTATAAGAACACTCAAAGCAGTTTGAAATAGGATATCCTAATTCTATTTGTATTCTAGTTCCTAGTTACTGTCATCTTCTCTCTTTTCCCCCTAGGCCAACTATTTGAATCTCTCATTTTTTTTAAGGTGATATAATCTGTCTTTAGCATTTAGCTCCATTTGTCTGGAAAGCTGATTAGAAAATTTTAAATATTGAATAAAATTAGACAGTTTTCTAGGGAGTCTATCAGTGAACTGAAACTATTATTGGTTGACCTTACAAGAAAACCTGTCTGCAAATGTAGAGGATTTTCCTGTCTTTAGTTGGATCTTGAGGTTCATTAATCTGTAGGAAACTTTTGCTCCTTACTAAGCTATTTTCCTTGGCCATGGGATCAACATAAGCCCTGCCTGGGTCCCCACGTTCTTCACCCAAGTGTTCAGAACTTGGAGTCACCTCAGGGTCTCCCCAGCGATGTCAGTGGTACCCATGTGAAAAAGTATCAAAAGGAAGTGGCCTTGGAAATAGATGAACCTCCGCAATCTCTGCTGTATCCAGGATATTAAACCTGGGAAAGCAAGTGGATGGGCCAGGTCAGGATGTGGGTGACTGTCACGCCCAGGAGGAGTCCCTCATGGGACCCATCAGTTCTGCTATTTTAGCACCATTTGCTTCACTTCTCAGGTATGGCCAGTCCAAGTGCCTTCCAAACAGAACTGGTTCCAACTTTCCTGTTGCCAGGGCTAATCCTGTCCTTGTCCAACAACCAGACCTGTGTAAGCATTATCTTTGAAGTTTTTTCAGCTGATCTCAGTCCATGTTCTGATGAATGCTGTGTTTTTTGTCACAGAGATTATGCAATTGATAAAATATTTATCGCTGAGATTGAAAAAAATAAATATAAACATTTTAAAGTGTCTTGGTTTTGGCTGGGATAGAGTTAATTTTTATTTTGTAGTTGGTACAGTACTGTGTTTTATATTCAGAGTGAGAATGATGTTGATAACACACTGATTGTTTTGTTTTTTGCTAAATAGTGCTCACCCTAAGACAAGGCTTTTCCATGTCTGATGCTCTGCTAGTGAGGAAGTGCACAAAAAGCTTGTAGTGAGCATGGCCACTGACCTGAACTGTCCAAAGGGATATTCCATACCACAGAGAATCATGCTCATGTATCAAATGTGGGCGTTACCTGGGGAGAGGCTGGGCATTGGTCAGTGAGTGGCGAGCAATTCTTGTGCATCGCTTGTCTTTGTCTTTTATCCATCTCCCTTCCTTTTAGTACTATTATTATTACTATTATTTTTTTATGATATTTTACTTTGTTTCAATTATTAAACTGTTTTTTATATCAACCCATGACTTCTACTTTTGTTTTCCTTGTTCTCCTGCCCATTCCAGTGGTAGGGTGGAGGGGCAAGTGAGTGAGCGACTGCATGGTATGTCACTGTTGACTCGGATTAAACCATGACAGTCCTTTTTGACCCCCCAATATGGGGATCAAAGGTTTGAGATAACAACAGATCTGACCAGAGCATGTTAGAACAAATTTGTTGCAAGAATTCTTTGTGTAAGTTTAGTAGCTGCTGGTCACAGAGTTGATTTATTTGCTATCAGAGTTGTGCTTGTTCTCTGGGTTAAGACTTGCTCTGTGTGTTCCCTGTGGTGATGTTTATCCTCCATGGGGTCTGAGCTAAGGGTTATCATTTTGTACTTTGTAGTAGAAAAAAGTGAGTTGAAGGGCTTATGATATGATAACATTGCTGGGCATGAAACCACTCTGGTGCATGTGTTTGCTTCTGTACATTTGGAGTCACCTCTTGGGAACTATTAATAATAACACCTTTTGCCTTTTCTCCTTGGAGAGTCAACCTCTAGGGGAGATATGTCCCTTTTTGCCTCCAGGCTCATTATAGTAGCTTTTGAGAGTTTTAAAGGTTTTTTTTTTTATATCCTTGAAGAAACCTGGTCCTTTTGCTAGGTACTAACATATTACTGCATATGGTTCAGGTCTTGTTTAAGGTTAAACAACTAATTAAGAGCATCACCCAGAGATCTGCCTTGAGGCTGGATAATTATGAGTAACACTGTCTGTGCAATAGTATGGGAAAGTTCCAAGGACAGTGAGTGCCTCCAGTGTTTTGGAATTTTGCACCTCAATAAGTCCAGGATTTGGAATAGCTAGCAAAATATTTTGAAAAAGTCAATCTGACAATTTCAGTTATACACACAAATATCTGCAACATGCCGGAGTCTGGCCCAGGCCTGCTGAGCCTTGCTCCATGCCACTCAGTACCCTCCAAGGGAAGAGAAGGTCTCTGGAGCTGATTACAACAGGCCAACAGGCCCTGTAGCTACCCCAACCTCTGGGGCTCAAGCTGAGCCCCAGAGCCAGCATGTCCTCCTGTCATTGTCCCCATACAGAAGAGGAAAAGTGAAAAAACATCATCTTATTCAGTAATCAAGGACAAGGAGGGCAAAGAAGGAACAGGAGGAAGAGACAGAACAAGGGCTAACCACCACATGCTATCCTTGGGTGAGCTGTGGGATATACAAAAAGGTTTCAGCTGTCATCCCAGTGAACACCTGGCTGCTCCAATGCTGGGATATTTTGGCTAGCACTTTGGAAGGTAGCAATTAGAAGGCAGAGGAAACAAGCAGCTGGGATCACTTCATAGGGAAGCAGGCATTGACAAAGTAATTGGAGAAATGACTCAAGTCCTTAACCTCTGGAGGTGATCCTATCAATCATGAGAGAAAGGTTTCTCTCCCAGGAAGATATTGCACGTTGCCCTGGACTGCATAGAGAAAGGTATCCAATAACTGAGGGAATTAGCCCTGTGAGAGATGACTTATTATGGTCTGAACAACACACAGTTAGACACAGATCCAGATGAAGTCCAGTCTATGTGATCCACATGGAGGAAATTTTTTCAGAGTGCCCCATTGTCACCCACCAACCCACTGGCTACATTGGTCCGGACAGACAGTATGGCAGCAACAGGGGATGAAGCCATTCATCGTCTTGAGGAATATGAATTTATGACAGTATTTTTTCCTCTCTCATCTCAACTGTGGAGAAACTGTGATAAACTGACTGCTGTGAGTTCCAGCAATTCAGAGGAATTATCTCCAACTCCTCACCTGGGTGGGCTCGTACCTCAGGGATTGACTGCAGGTGTCCTTCAGCTCAAAAGATGATACAGAAGGTGCTGCCACAGGGCACCCTGTGGTTTTACTTGTGGGACCACAGACAGGATGTGAGGAATTGAGATGGAAAGCCTACCTCAACCTTAGAGGCACAAGTATGTGAATTATTGGGAAAAACAAAAACAAATGGAGGATCTCTGTGAAAAGTTCCTGCTCCAGTGTACGGTTTCTCAGGCAGTGTGGAAAGGCTGATTTTACTCCTGATTCTATGGAAAGAAGTTTTAATCCACTTTTACAAGAAATAAGTGGAGAATCCTGTGAGATCAGTGTTAGAGGGGCCCTGCCTGGTGGAGGAAAGGGTCAGCCGGATTTACTGGACTGTGTCGATACCATGGGCTGGAATGTCGCACCCATAAGGAGCATAAGGCTCTAGTCAATCCTGGTGCACAGTGAACCCCAATGCCATCAAACTGTGCAGTGGCAGAACCCAGCTGTATTTCCGGAGTGGCAGGGGAATCCCAACAGCTGACGATGTTGGAGATTAAAATAAGCTGGACCTGAAATGAACGCCTGAAACATCCTCTTGTGACTGGCCCAGAGACTGTGTATGCTTGGCAGACTACCTCAAGAGAAGGCATTTCAAGGTTCCAAAAGGGTATTGTTGGGTTTTTTTGAATTGCCACCTTGGAGATGGAGGAAATTAGGCACCTGCTTACCTTGCCTAATCTCAGAGGACCCTTTTCTTGTGGGGTTGTTGAGGGTTGAAGAACAGCATGTGTCGATCACTGCCACCATGGTGCACCAGCAGCAATATCATATCAACTGAGACTCCCTCCTCCCACCCATCACCTTGACTGGAGAGCCAAGGAATGATCAGCAATTATTTCTTTTTATATCTGAAAGGCTTGATGGCAGTTAGTATGAAAGATGTGTTCCTGGTCACTGAAGAAGCTTCAGGTATTTCCAAAAGTTTACACATGTAATGTATATAAATGTGATAATAAGGAAAAAATCTGACTTTTGAAAATTTTGGATTATTTGTTTGTGTTAGGATTTGCAACTTTTTTAATTTAAATGCTAAAAATCCTGTTTCAAGGGATGCTTCACAGTAGTGAATTTTCATGTACTAGTAGCTATTTTAAAAAGTAAGAATAATGTTGAAGGAATTTTGGGACTTCTCTTATGGAAGTAATGCAAAGCTCTCAACTATTAAAAACAAAAACCTACCCAAGAACAACAAACAACACACCCCAAAAAATCCCCTCCTAATGAAAAAAGCAAACCGAGCTGAAGTAAACAAAAGCTACCAAATCTGAATTGGTGATGAAGAAGTGCATGTAAAATATTAGAAAAAAAGTGGAGAAAGGTATTACAGAATCACAGACTGAGTTAGGTTGGAAGGGACCGCAATGGGTCATCTGGTCCCACCTCCCTGATCAGGCAGTGTCATCCCAGAACACATGGCACAGGACTGTGTCCTGAGGGTTCTAGAACAACTCAAGTGAGGGAGACTCCACACCCTCTCTGGACAACCTGTTCCAGTGTGTGGTGACAACACAGTAAAGAAGTTCTTTCTCATGTTCTGGTGAAGCTTCCTGTTCATTAAGTTGCCTCTTGTCTTCTTCCACAGTTAGAGAAAAGTTCAGTGAATATGAATGTGTTTGTCTGAAAAGGTCTTTTTTTTTTTTTTTTTTTTTTTTTTTTTTTTTTTTTTAAATATACACAGTAGCAGACTTGGATTTTAATTTTGATATTTAGACTACTTTGCAGCAGAATGGTATTATTTCAGTTTGAGTTATCTCCTGACTGGAGTTTACTGAAGGATAGAAAATTCATGTGAGAACTCACGGGGTAATGAAGATGATAAATTTACTTAACTGAAAATGTGTTCATACTGAAGTGTCTGTCATTGCAAACAGGATATGACTGATCTTAAGTCTGTCAAAACATCTATTCAGAAATACATGTGAACTAGAAGATTCAGTATACCTAAGAATTTGATCTAAACAAAAAGATCTCCTTTTCCTTCTGTCTACAAAATAGAATCACCTGAAATTATTTGGCAGTGTTGTATTTCTTTTTGTCTTTTCTGGTCTCTTGAAGGAAACCAACCTTTCCCTTTGCATGCCAAATTATATCATTGGAGTTCTTGAAGAAGTTTTCTGATTGGAGATAAAAGATGAATTTACTTCTTCAGTGCTTAGTGACAAGCTGAGCATGGTTTTAGATTTTAATTACAAACACAGAATTTAATGAACTTAATACCTACCTAGGCAGTCATTTTACTGGCCAAACCAGCTAGAAACGTGTGCAACTAAGATATGTTGCTTGAAGTGTGGCAAGTCTAATGTGAGAAATTGACTCTTGATTTGTTTTTGGCAGAGGGAGGCTATAGAAAGTAAGTATTGATTTTGTTAAGAACATTCTTTGCATTTTATTATTATGGTAGTTACTGAATTTAATGGAATAAACTAATTGTTGAGGGTTTGTGCTCTGTCAGCTTTGCAGTCTGCCATGCAACCCTAGGAGACTGTAATATTTAAGGCCAAGCAGTTGATTATCTCCTAAGAGGTCTAGTAGAGCTCCTTGCCTTGTGACACTAATGGGGGAAAAATACATGTTACTACATACAAACTGCTCACTTCAAAGAAAAAAAAGAAAAGCAAATGCATGAAGTTCCTGGGTAACTGGCTGTAGTTGGCCTTGCTGTAGCAGGGAGGCTGGACAAGATGACCTCCAGAGGTCACTTCCAATTGAAATTATGCTGTGATTTGTAAGGAAAAATGTCTTTAATATGTGGTATATCCTCCCACCAGACCCATAAAAATATAATTAAGATAATAATAATAATAATTAGAAAAGAACCCCTTCATTTCAAAGGAATCTACTTTCTCTTCAGAGAATGCTCATGTTTTAATGTATTTGTCAACTTCCTGTGTTAGTTACTCTGTTGAGAGAATATTGTAGCTCTGCCTCACAGCTTTTTCCGGTGTCTTGAGGAAATGGTCTTGCATATTATATACATTGTTAGAGACAGTGGAAATGTCAAGGTGGTCCTTGGCTGTTTAAGCTTTCATTTGTACTCTGTTGATCACTGAGTCTAGAAGTACATAATAAGTACACAAGCTGCCTGCATAGGAAGAAATAAAAGTTATTTTCCATTTTCCCTTCAGCTCACTAATCTTTATCAAAATATAAGTAGCAATAAAAAATAGTTTTCATGAAAGAAAGCATTTGTATCAAATTCCCATAGCAAATACTGTAATAGGTGCAAGTTGCTTGCACAATCCTGAGTTGAATGTGATTGACCCAGTGTATTCTCAGACTGTGAAAAGATTTAAAACCAGAACAGATAATTGCAGTCAAGTTATTGCTTTATTTAGGTTGTGTCATAGCACCTTTCATTCATGAGGCTGAATAATGTAATGTGCGAGACTCTGCAATGCCTGAAGTCTTGAAAGCATTCAAGCCTTTGGTCTGCACTGCATCCTTGGAGACTAACAAAGGCATAAAACCCTGATGTAATGCCAAAAAGTGCAGCTGAGAAACTGTTTGTTATTGGTGGACATAAAGGTGTTAAGAAAAAGATCTCTTGCTTTTGTTGTGTTCTAGAGATGAAATTGGAAAAGGTGAGAAGGGGAGAAGCAAAAGATGAAGGGCAGCTTTTGATGCATCTGACAATACCAGAAGATGCTCTTAATGGCTCTTTCTTTTCATCTTCATAGAATTCATAGGTCAGAAATAAAAAAGAGAGAACAGTGGGGGTTGGTGGAAGGGAGGCAGATACCCTGTGGTTGTTATTCTGCTGTTCAGTTAGTGCTGACTCCTGATTGCTTACACTCCAGTTGGGATGTACCGTACAATTTCCGTCCATATAGCAGGGTGTTCTGTAGGCAGAAAACTTGGCACAACAGGTACATGTTCTGTTCCTGAAGTCTGCAATTTATCTGACTATAAAAGCGTCCCATAGGTTTCTGAAATTCATCTTAGTTGATTTACATTTGGGGGTGCTTCTTGTTTAAGACAGACTGGCTTCAAGAGAAATTCATCACTTCGGTTTTGTTTTGACAGAGAGTTTTAAATCTAATGGCCAGCACATAGTATATAGCAAGAGGTTAGTTAATTCATTAACTGGAAAATGAATTTAAAACATTTATTCTTTCCACTGAATCTCTGTTAATCTTTTTAGCCTCTTAGTTAGCATAGCATCAATATTTATAGGTGGAAGCATGTGCATAATACAAGCACATGCACGATATATCTGCATATCCCATGTTTCTTAAATTATACAGCTATTGGCATCTTAAACATACCCAACAGCAATTCCTGTATGAATATAGTCTTGCACTAAACAATCTTTTTCTGATTCTCCTACTGGCAGAAATTGAATTAGTTGTATCATTCAGTGAAGTAGGAGCCTCAGTGTAAGTGCACATATTGTTTTGGTGTGCCCTAATAACACCTATTTCAAAAATAAAGGTTATTTTTTACAGAACAGAAAAATAGCTGTGGAACAAGAGTGGTGGAAAGAGGCTCTCATCATCTCCCTTATTTTCCTCCATGTTGAATTGTTTACCATCAATCAGCCTAAAGTAAGCAAACCTTGTGAATAGTGTAGTATTCAGAAATCCTCAACGCCATTTGAAAGAAAATAAAAGCTAAATCATAAATCATCATGCATCAAATTCCAGAGAAGCATACACTTATCATCAGAGGCATGTTTGAGAAATATAGGCTAAAAGAAGGGTAGGTTTTTCATAGATTTTCATGTGCAGAGGGTAATAATTGAATTAAGCACTTAAATCTGTGAATTAAGGGATGACTAATAATTACATTATTCTTGGGCATAGTATTTTGTGGAATAAAAACACTAAATGCATTTAAATATATGGAGATGAAACTTGATTTGGAAATATAGTGTAAATATTGTGAATTTGGGATTACTTGTGAGATTTGCTAATATGAGTAATGAAATAAAAATGAATCGTAAGTCTGGAAATAAGGGTTTTGATGTCCTTGTGTAATAGGCTGCCAAAACTAATATCAAAATATAGAACTTAAAAATCAAAAGCTAATTTGAGCATTTTTTGATTCACTCTAAAAAACAGTCATTAAAAATATAGTGTTTATTTCTAAATATTGCATCATAATGAAATTTTGCATCATCTTTGCATAATAACTTTTTTGATCATAATATTCAGATGAAAAACTGAAGACAGATTTGTTGAAAAGCTCAACATTTTCTCAAATCTTAGTGAATTTTGCTAGTGTTAATGATTCAGAGTAGTTGTAATTTGGAAAACTAATCTGAATGACCACTCTAGAAACTCCCCCATGCATTGACAGCTTCCCTTTAGAATTCCCATTTAAGTGGAATAAATTACAAAATATCAATAGTCTTAAGAAACTGACTCTGAATCATTTTAGTTCCTCTCTTAAAAATATTTCAAATTATTGTGCACGTATCCTACAAAGGTTTAAATAACTTACCCATTTTAAATTCTCTAATTATATGTAGACTTTCAGATCCTCTGAACAAGGGCTTGGATGAGACCCACTGGCTGACATTAGCAAAAATGAGACAATAATCTGTTGACTAGTGTATTTTGCTTTGGAATTATCTGGTTGATGGGTCTATAAACACTTTTTCAGGTTTTAGTGTGCTGCAGTCCTGTGGAGCTTTCCAGTATCCCCATAGGTATTGAAAGGTAATATTAACTTTGAGAATTCCTTAACCACTTTTTGTACATGTCCTTATTGTGAGTTACGTGATGATGTTAAAACAGCAGCTAAAAACCAAATTACTGAAAAGCAATATTTAAAAAAACATTACCACCATGATTATCATGGTTTGACTACACCACCTCTTCTGACTTTTTCCCCATGATAATGTTATGAACACTTCTGTGTGATTATTGATAGTTTTATGACAGTGAGTAACCATTCGATATTTTGGGATTCATTAAATTATTTTTAGTTAAATTACTCTCGACAGAATAAAATTGCATGAAACTGAAGTATACTCTATTTTCTATGACTGACACTAGAGCTTTTTAGTTTTATCCTTACTCCGAGCAAGTGCTGCTCAGCAAAAACAAGCACATCCCTGTGTTATCAACAGTTTTCAACACAAATCCAACACACAGCCAAAGAAAGTTAGTTCTATCTCAGCCAGAACTGGTACATACAGATATAATAAAAAAATACTAATAGAAGGGGTGAGCAATACATAAGTAGTTCCTCCCTCTGCAAGATAAAAGTAGTTATTACTAGTGGCAACTATATGGTTATTAATGTATTTTAGTGAAATCTCATCACCATGAGCTGTGCTTCCAAGCTGGCTCTTGTCCAAGGACCTTTTCCAAGACTCTGGGAAGGACATACTCTTGTGCTTCTGCTACATATTGTGCTGTTACTTCATGGAGTACATTAGGTTTGAAATTCAGTGCAATGTCAGAGTGTAGTGCAATATTATATTTCTAAATTTTTTAAAATGCTTTTCTAATGAATTAAATAGGGATAGTGCAAGATATTTAACATTATATGTATATTTAAATTATGTAGTAAACAGTGAGATAGAGTACTAAAAGCCAAACAGATAACATTGGCCTTTATAGGGGAGAATGAATTACTGTTTTGTATCTCATCACATGTCATTTGTGAATTCTCTCAGGAATCTCTGGTGAATGCTGTCTTGTCCTGACAAATTCTTTGGAATCATTTAATGTTTTAGTTTTTCAATAGCTTCTTTTAAAACTTTTATTTCAGACGCATTCAGTGGCATGTTGCCTGAATAATAAGATTGTAACATAGGGATCTTCCGAGATTGTACGTATCTCCAAGAACTCTTTTTTTGATTTTTCCCTCTTTTATTTTTATGTGAACAAAACTCGTGTTTTTTTAAGCATTCCTGCTTGGCTTCAGTAAGTCTCTTTTTCCCTGTGATTCAGTCATGCTAGTCCAGAGCTTCATGGAAACCATGGGAAAGCAGAAAAAAATCAGTTAAAGCAACACATCCAGTTACCATGTGTCACCTTATAGTTGTACCATTTTTCACTCATCATGTGTTTTTCTCATTGCTCTTTTGGAACAGTACATGTGAAAAGACTTAATTGTTTTTGGAAAGATTTGTCCTGCTAGTCATGTTCCCTAGCACTTGACTGATAGTTGCATTTATTCGTATTTAAAGCTTGAAATAAATTCTCCCCTTTCTTAATTTTTGGGATGACATACTTATTCACCCATGAAGCTTCTAGTGAAAATAGGTGAAAAGTGTCAGATTTAGACTACATGACTTTTATATATCATTGCAGCATCTCATCACTGTGTAATCACAGAATCATTTAGATGGAGGAGGTTTAAAAGATTGAATCCAGCATTTGATCAAACAGCACCTTTTCAACTAACACTTTTCACAGCACTAACTGCCATATCCAATCATTTCTTGAGCACCGCCAGGGATGGTGACTCCACCACCTTGCTGGGAAGCCTGTTCCAATAATTGACAACCCTTTCCATGAAGAAATTCTTCATGGTGTCCAACCTGACCCTCCTCTGGTGCAGCTTAAGGCCATTTCCTGTCACTACTTGCCTGAAAGAAGAGGCTGATCCCCACCTGGCTCCACCCTCCTCTCAGGGATTTGTAGAAGGTGAGGAGGTCCTCCCCAAGCTTCCTTTTCTCCAGGCGGAGCCCCCTCAGCTCCCTCAGCTGCTCCCTCGTGCTCCAGACCCTTCCCCAGCTCTGTTCATGCTTCAATGTCTTTCTTGCCATGAGACCCCAGAACTCTGCACAGGATTTGAGGTGTGGCCTCACCAGTGCCCAGCACAAGGGACAATCACTACCCATGTCCTGCTGCCACACTATTGCTGATAAAAGCCTGGATGCTATTGGGCACCTTGCTCACCTGGATTCATATTCAGCTCCTGTGGACCAACACCTCTTACTAGGTTTGAGGTAGTTTTGAGGGGAGGAGAGCAATACTTTTATTAGTATTTGGAAGCTTTTTAAATTATCTGAGTTTCTGTTTTCTTTTTTATTATGTGTCTTTTCACAGGGTTAATATAAGGGAATGTTTTATCTAACAACTCTTAGTCATATACTTCTTGCTGAGAGTGATAACAAAGGGCTTGTGAATATATTGGTGTTTATTTAAAACAGTGTATAACCTTTCCAATGTTAACAATAGGTTTTACATAATCAAAAGCCCTTATGGTTGGGATGAGCAGTTTGAATAATTTTTGGTAATGATTTTTATAGTTGCTGTTGTTTCATACCATTTGGAATAACAAGAATTACTTTTTTCCTAATGAAAAGCAATTGGCTAATAATCTAAACTTTTTGAGTTGGATAAGAGTTCAGAAAGCACAAAACTTAATTAAACTAGTGGGATAGATTATCAATTACTGTTTCAGAAAAGACAGGATCATCTTGGTTAAATGGAGAACTTGAAGTAGTATTCTGGGACCCTGTATGGTATAAATCATCTTTACAAGACCACAAGGTTGGAATATCTGAAGTCATTTAAGATGCTCTGTTTAGGCAACAGAATCACACTGAATGTGTAGCACACTGAGGCTGATATGTGTATATATTCTCTAATACATTGTAAAAAATGACAGTACCTATTGGAATCATGGAATGGCCTGGGTTGGAAGGGACCTTAAAGATCATCCCATCCCAACCCTCGACTGTGGGCAGGGACACCTTCCACCAGACCAGGTTTCTCAGAGCTCCATCCAGCCTGGCCTTGAACACTTCCAGAGATGGGGCAGCCACAGCTTCTCTGGGTAGCCTGTGCCAGTGCCTCACCACCCTCAGAGGAAAGATTTTTTTACAAATGTGTAATCTAAACCTACTTTCAGTTGCTTTGAGTGCAGCCCAGCACACATGGCTGGGGCATGTCCAGCCTCTCACCCACCAGCATCCCCAAGTCCTCCTCTGCAGGTCTGCTCTCAACCAAAAGGGGTGTGGAAAGGGAAAAGGTGAATGTAAGAGTGGATTTCTAGAGTAGCAGAACAACAGAGCCAAACGGAACTGACACACACTCTATAAACATCTAAATGCAGTGACAAAATTTTTCACTGAACAGGAAGTGCATGAAGTGTGCTTGTCTTAGCTTTGAAAGTAATGGTGTCCTTGTTAGCTGAACAAATGTGAAAATAATATTTACATAACTTAATTTACAATGGATTGATTGGTGAGAACATATAATAGATTGTATTGCTGTGCATGTAGTGGACTGCAGTTTGAAGATTTGACCTTTTTCAAAGACTTTTGTAGTAAGGCATAGGAGGATATTCTGTGCAGCTAAACCATTTTCATCCTCACTCACAAGGATGTAATAAAATTACTGTTTTCCTTATGGGTTTACAATAATATAGTGCCAGAATACTTTTAAATATCTAATCTCGTCTCAACACTGCACAAGAGCAACAGGAGACATGAAGAATGCATAAGGAATGAAAGAAATAGTGTTGTGTCTCATAATGCTGAAGTAGGGAGGAATCAATTTCCTGCAATGAGTAATGAGATGCAGGCCCTTATTTTCTAAGTTAAAGGAATTCAGGTCCTGTGAATTCCTTTACCTGTGAGAACTTAAAGGATGTGCTGAGTGAGGGGGAGGTAGGATGAAGAAACCCTTTGTTGTTGCCCTTTTTTATTTTTAGGTACATTTTTTTGTTCTTTTCTTTACACTTTGAACAGATCCTTGTGGTCTCGGGAAACTTCCTTTAAACTGAAAGAAAGATTACAGTCACCCCTGCCTTTTTCTATTTTCCATATTTATTCAGATGGAAAGTTAAGACAGATCTGAACAACACTGCCCTCCTGCTCAAAGAATGATCACTGATGCTGATTGGAAAATAAATGCATTTTACTAACAATAAGCAGAAGAAGTTAGTTTTGGATAAATAGTACACAACATTAGGAAACCATATACATATTAAATAGTTTCAGTCCAGACAAAGGAGCATTCACAGCGCAAAGTGGTTAATTTGATTCCTACTGGTAGATAAAAATTATATAGAAATGGCATCTATTTTCTATTAAATCTATTAAAATGAGATTAGATATGATGCCAAAATGCATATTCATACATGTTCATGACTATTAATGACTAACAGACATTAGAAAATCTTCTCTTTTTATAATTATCAGATAAAGTATCTAATAATTTGACTGTTCATGAGGAAAACCCCCAGATTTTTACAGTTGCTTCTCAGGATTAATCCTTCACTTGTATTTGACCCACAGTTTATTTTATACCAGTTAAATTGTTCATATATGCAAACTGCTCTTTAAAAGCATTTGAAAAATTGATTCTTCCCTTTTAATGTTGGAACATACCAAATTAAAATAATTTTACCATGGACACTGATTTAACTCTGAATTAGTTTTAAATAACTAATGTTACCATAAAATGCGATCTGTCATTTCTAAACTGTAAAATATAGTACACTTGATCTATAATCTATTTATCTATATATAAATAAACAATGAAAGTGTAGTGTGAGAGGTTTTGTGCTATGAAAGGCTGTCATTAGTTGGTTTTTATTTTTTTCAGTCTTCCAAGCAATTTCTTTCTAAATCTACAACTATACTCAAAGAAACTCCTATATTACAAATTAAGACTCAAATTATCACTCAAGAAACTCTATTTCAAATGTATATTTCCTGTCCTTCTGTTTGGAAGTCTGAGTGGCAAAGGTTATTTTAGGTTCCTGCTTTCTGCAGACAAACTGATCAGGAGAGAGAACAGAAAGTAAATGTTATTTTATAATATTTTTCATCTAGCTAAACTTGGGTTTGGCATTATCTGGGATTTTTTTAGGTTATTCAGAATGCTAGGCTCTGCTGCTTGCTGTGAGTAACCCCAAACACAGAATATCCATGTGATGAGTGATATTTAAGAATAATCCCACTGATTTTCATGCTACTTTTTCATTTTTTAGATACATATAGTGATGTTTAATTACACCCTAACAGTACTCGGGTATAGACTGCGCTCACATCTCTTTAGGATTACTCCTGAAGATGCCACTCATGGATCCTTGAAGAAGTTCTCTTAGGGCATTTTTCAGTGAAACACAGAGGATAGGTGAAAATTGCCAACCAAAAACAGCAAAAGTGTTCACATGTAAATTACACAGTAGGGTTATTACGTTCTTAAAATCTCTTCCACCTTCACGCTGGAAACCTGTGCAGGGAGGTGCAGAACATTTTCTATTATTATTATTACTATTTGTTTCTAATTAGTCTTAAAGGCCTCTGTTTTATGCTACTACGAGGCAGAGTATGGAAAAACTACTCTTGGAATTATATATGAGAATACTGTCAGGTATCCTATAGTGCAGTTATTCACTTTTTAAAAACTACATTATCTCATAGCATTTTTTTTCCCTGTTTGGAGACATCAAAGAAGGAAATGCTTATTGTTTTAAGTGTGAACATGAGAAGATTTTTAAGATCCTTTTTCCTTTGTTGAGCTTTCGTCTAGGTCTTCAGCTGGCACTTTCATATTACAGGCTTTGGTCTATAAGGGTATCTTGAAAAAAAATAATCCTTTAAAAGAAGTATTAGCTGTATGTGCAGAGTTCTTGTTTAGCTCAAAACCTTTTCAAAGGCACTTTCAAAGAGGAAAGATTTCAAAAAATAGATTTCAAGAAGATTTCAGAAGATCAAAACTAGCGTGCCGTGGCATAAGAATGTGTTTAGCATAAGTGGCGAAGTTTTGGTGGTGGAGCTGGGCCCTGTGGAGGTGGCCTTAGTGAGCAGGGTGGGCAGGACACAGTGATCCCATCAGCCAAGCTGGTGGTGCATCCATGGAAATACATGTAAGAAAGGACAAAACACTGCAAGAGCAGCAAGGAGAGAGGGAAAAATAGGGATATTCCCTGAAGAAATTAATGGAGTTTTCATCTCATGTAGTATCTGTGCGAGAGTAGGTTCTCCTGACAGGCTTTGTGCACCATGGAGTACCTGCTCTGCAGCAGGTATTTACATTTTCTAGACATGCACACTCAGTTTGTATCCATATATGCTGTTATGAGTCCATCTTTTTTGCACCATTTTTTGCTTTTTCCTTTTTTGACAAGTTTTTTTGATGCTTTTGGTGCACCACAGGTAGTTTACCAGGACCAAATTCTATATGAAAAGTTGTATAATTCTCCATAAATCAGAAAAACTGCAGAATGTTACCAAGTGTGAGGGGTGACATTTCCACTCAAACTTTGTGATGCTCTGTTCTTGCTGCAAGCATGTTTTTAGGGTTTCTTTATGTTTTGTTTGGGTGTTTCTTGGTTTGTTGTTTTTACTTGGGGAGAGGGTGTTTTTTGGTTAGCTTTTTTTAGTTTTGGGGGGATGGGGAGTTGCTTAATGATGCCTTTGTTCAGTCATTCCAGCACATGTAACCAAAAGTAATATAAAGTGTATGCACATATTTAAGTATAATAGATATGTTTTCATATTTTATATATATATAAAAATTCCACATCAACACAAGGACCATGAATTCAAGTTACAAAGCGGAGGAAGGCTGAATGCTACTCCATTCATTTCACCAGAGAGGAAGGCTTATGTGATCTTTGCAAGTTTACAAGATGCACAGCCACCCTTTTAGTTTCTTTTATGGTGATGTTATCTTAGCTTTTGGTGATAAAAACATCTTGTCAGTACTTGAACTTGCACACTCATTGATACTTTTCAACCCAGCAGTTACCCTGGAGCGGTATCTATGATAAAACCTCACAGTAGGGTCAAGCATTAAGTATTTCAAGTAGTGTTTTAATCTGTGAGGGGTCAAAACCATTTGATATCTTTTGCAGGGTCTTGTTTTATGAGAGTTCTAATCTATCAGGTGCTACATGAGATCCCTTTTAAAAAAGAACCCAAGCATTTGTATACAAAAAGCAAGTTAACTACAGAGAGTATATTATAGATTAGATGCTTCTGTAATACCATCAGATAGAGATTTATGACATCTAGTCTAATAAAAGGTCATACACTGAATATTTCCATATGATCATTGTCCGTGCTTGCCGGTTGGATTTTTTGTGTTTGTTTGTTTGTTTGTTTTTTTCTTCTTTTTTTTTTTTTAATTGGTTTTGTTTTGGTTTTGTTTGTTTGGTTTTGTTTTGGTTTTGTTTGTTTGGTTTTGGTTTGGTTTTGTTTTTTGTTTTTTGTTTTTCCCTTTTCAGTTCATGCTTTAGTTCTGCTTCGAAGGTGGATATAAACTTCCTTTTTCTACTGCAGCATTTTCATATATCCAAGTCTCAAGATCTCAAGCTGAAGGCTAAGAAGCAGAGATTTCCTTGACCTGAGCAGCTTCATTATTTTTAAAAGCTCAGAACTGATCATTCATGAGGAAAAAAGGATATGCTAAGACAAGAATTAAAAGTCTGTGTTTTCTATTGTATTTATTTAGTGATTCAGACATTAACAAAAAAAAAAAAAAAAAAAAAAAGCTTGGGAAACTGAAAAACATTGATTTGGTAAATCAAATTTATAACTCTACATACCTCTTATGTATTTGTATTGTTAATCCTTTTCCTTATTTTAAACCTCTGCAAGGCTTCCAAACTCACTTTTTATGTCCTCACTCAATATTTTATTCTGTATGACTAATAATTTTTTGTCTTAATTTATCTTGTGTGAGTATCTGAATATTATCTAATTGATTTATTTTATAGTGTCTCCAACCTTCACAAAATTCATTATACAATTGCAGCATTAGGGGGAAAAAATCCTTAACTGTGGTGTGAATCAGAGAAGCTGTCTGTTCAAGCTTGTTGGTCTCATCAATCTGCTTGACTTGTTCTTTCCATCTTGTAGAGAAGAAAACAGATGATGTGGAGTTGGCAGTGACAGAGCTGGCAGTGATGTGATGTACATAAAGTAAATTCCCCACCTCACCTGCAGGTTCCTTGTGCAGATTTCTCGAATGTGTCTCTTTGAAAGTGAGTGTTGCTGTGTGTCTGTCTCTTGGAGCTGGAAGCTGCTACCATGTTTTCTCTGGAGTGTGTGACTAAATGCATTGCCCAGCTGCTAAGTTTAATGAGAAACACATTCTCATGTCTTTATTACTGAATTCTATTTTCACTTAGGCTCTAAATTTAAAGAGGAAATTATCTGGAGTGATGTTATACACACTGATAGTATTAGATAGAATATTAATACTTACTACTAATTTCAAATATTGTTTTTTAAGTCACTCTTATGAAGATCAGGACTTAATTAGCTTGGAGTATTTGTGAGCAAGGGGGTTTTGAAAACTCTCAAAGCTACGATGAAAATCCAGTTGTAACTGTGCACCTTTCACTTCTCATACAACTTCCTGTTTAGTAGCCCATTCCTGTTGCATGGCTGTTAGTCTGGTGCTGAATCTGTTTTAAATGTTGTCAAATGCTCCTTCAAAATCTAACCACGCTCTAGTCAACGAATTTTCTTTATTTGTCATTAAAAAAATTGTTTTCAAAGAACTTCAGAAGGTTATTTAAGCATGACCTCCTCTGTCTGAATCCATATTTACTGTCATTAATCAAACTGCACTTCACTGTGGTTTTTTTACAACACCACTAAAGGTAATTTCTAAAGTTATTCCTGCGTGACAAAAGTTTCCTGCTTTGCATCATTATGTCTTAATATATTTTCTTTCTTTCTTTCCTAAATATATGCATGGTGGTGAGTTCTGAGGAGTCATCTCTTTGACATGTAATCATTTTCCTATATGTCTTTAGAATGTAAGATATATGTTAAATAATTCTGCTGGCCATACTTGTGTGATCACTTGCACTCAGTTACTGGCTGTATCACTGGAATGCTTTTCTTCATGAAAAAGTCCTGGATAAAAATGTCTGTTACTGGTTCTGAACAAATGTATATAGCTCCTGGACAGTTCATACATCAGTCTGGAGCTCTCTTCTTCATACCCAAGGGTGAAAATACTTTTACATTCCAGTTTATTTAGCATTCAACTGTAGCTCAGTACAGGAAAAGGAAAAAAATCTCAAGCCTTTGATGTGAGCACTACACAAATAATTGCCAATTATTTGTATAGAAAAGTAAATATTTTTGGAAATGAGCATTATGTAAATCCATAATGTTCTGGTATGATTTTGGGTTATATTTTGATATCAGTTTATTCTGTGAAACTGCAAATCTGTCTAGATAATTGTATTTTCAACTTGCTTACGGAAGACTGAGGCTAGGAAACTAATATAGTGAATAATTCATAAAGTATAAGATTGCAGGAGATAGTTTTTTCCCTAGTGTCTGCGATGCTTTATAGAAGAGATAGATTCAAAAAACATGATTTGAGAGACAAAAATGTCTAGAATTAATTTTTATGATCTTACTACTTAAAATAATCAAGTGTTTTGCCCAGTAGTTCAGTGAAAGGCTTTGAAGGATCTTACTCTCATTCTGTCTGTGGTCGGCGTTGTTTGGTTTTTCATTGGTAATTCCACGTTTTTAACTTTTTTTGTAAATTATTACTGATGAGACTTCATCTGGAACCCCTGACTCAAGCCCAATTATCATCAGTTAAAGATATCTGATAGATTTAATATGTTAAAAACAGATTTAAATAGGAAAGTCACTAGACAAAAAAAAAGAGTAATAGAGGACATGTCATATGAGAAAAGTCTGAAATGGTGTCTGTGCTTAAGTTGGTGACTTCATGCCATTTAATTAGCTCAGGCAGAACACTCAAATCCAATGTGCCTTCATCTTTTCGACCCCCCAATTTGGTTCATATCTAGCTTGACATAGTGGGGGGCCCCGGCTAGCACAGCTTGCTCAGGTAGATAATGATTTTGGGGTTTTAGCTCAGCAGGATGAATATTGTGATTAAATATGATTCTTCCTTGTTACTGAAAGGAAGACAAAATTTGATGAAAAGGTTACTAGTTCCCAAGAATTAATTTGGCTCTAGATTGGAAGGGAGGATGCTAATTGCTAACCACGTCAGATTCTAAAATAGACTCAGTGAAAACAGTGCTGGAGGATGGGGAGGGGGAATAGATCTTGGCTAGTTTATGGCTACAGTGACATGAATGAGGATATTTTCTGGGATAATGCAGTATGGTCCTCTCATTTATTTAATATCTAGTAACTTCTGAAAGTATTATTTTTGACTTTTTACATGTCTTTGTAAAGCAGTTCAACATTTCACAATGAATAAACCAAAAAGTGAGCCATTTAGTCAGGATCATTATCATCACATCATGCAGTTTCAAAATGATACTTCTGTAGGAGATAAAAGATTATAAAAGAGCATTAGTTGTTTACTTACAGACAAGGCATATAAATCAACACAAAGAATTAAAAATAATTATTTGCTCTTTCATCTGTACTTCTTGCTTAGTCACTGCAAATTGCTTTTAGCTCCAGTCCTATTATTCCACCCTGCTATAGAAATTTATCTCACCTTTTTTTTGTTCCTTCTAGTTCCATTATCAAAAGTTTTATTCCTTTCTGTCTCTTCTTTCATTAAGTCTTTTCTCTTTGGTTTTCATTTTTTTTTCATAGCTCTAAGATATGATATCTTCCAGAAAATATATTGTTCTGGACTTCATTCCATAGTTTGGTTTTTTATGATTTTAAAATGCAAACCTTTTGAGTTAGTCTGTGCATACACTTCTGTAAGGAAATGATGAGAACTCTTGCTCACAGCTGTTCACTCAAAAGTGTGCATACAGGTTTCTAAGTCCTTCATTGACTGCTATGTTCTATCCTAACAAGCCTGAAAGAAATACTTTGTTAAATTTTGTGGATCCTTCTTCATAAATTGTACATTTCTTGTGTAGCATATTAACCTCATAATTATATATCTGTAATATTCTATTAGGTGAGAGGATATTAATTTCTGACTACCTCATATTTTTTGTTCTAATTTGAGAACATGTCATATTTCCATGCATTGGCTGACCTTGGGTGTGAGAACCAAAGTACCTTTTTTTCCTTGTGAATAACTTAGATTTTGTTGTTCTGGCCCTGCCACAACAGCCCTGTGTGAATGAGGAGGGTGGGACAAGGCAGACAGAAGTTAATTTTTTGCTGCTTTGGTAGTTCCTAGCTGAAGAGATTTCTGTACAGCAGACCGGCACATATTACATTATAAGAGCAGATCTGGGGAAATGTGGCACCTGAATATAGCAATATTTTCATTCTAGATCATTAAATTATCACAGAATGTACAATAAATGTCTTCTGAATTTCTTTGAAGTCTAAATTTCTTAGTTTTTTTCATGTCCTTTGTGTATTTAGGAATGCCTCTGTATTGGCATCCACTGGGACTGCTGCATACAGCTTCCATTACTGCTGATGGCAACTCACTGCATAAATTCTTATTCATGAGAATGAGGATATATTTCTTTTCATTATTTGAACAGGCATCAGTGAAGCTTCTTTAAGAAATGTGTTCAGGAAAATTGAGTTCTAGTAATTTAACAAATGAGCATAAGCTTTCATAAATTACATTTAAGATGTTAACATCAAAGTTAACATTCTTGCTGCAAATGTAGTGCCTTTAATTTCTTTTTTCTCCTACTAAATTGCTGTTCAACTCAGCTTTAATTTATAATAAAAGAATAGTTTTAGCTTTATAGCCTTAAGACATCCACAGAGAGAATAAATTTACCTCTCTTTTGTTCAGCACTAACTGCATTAGTTTGTTAGTGCTTCCCCTTGGATCCAGTTGGGAGAAGAAATAAGATGACAGTGAATTGCACAAAGGCTTGACCTTACTCTTACAAGGTTAAACTAGGGAACATCCTCAGTTATGAAAGATGGGAATATTTGGTTTCATAGTTTTAATTCCCCTTTAGGCAAGCCTTTCTCTACTGTCTGTACAGGCAGCCTAAGAGGATTAACCATCTTATTTTCACTTCTTCCCTTTTCAAGCTGTGCTTAATCACCAGAACTTCAGGAAGAATATAGGTGACATTAGCTGACTTTCATATAATTTTCTTTGACATATGATGGAGCAAAATGTGGGTATTTGGGGTGTTGCCTATGAAAAACAGTATTTGAATTGCAATTAAAAAAAAAAAAAAAAAGAACAAAAAAGAACTGAACATAAAATTGTCTAGGAATATTTATTTTCAAAAGCTCTTTTACATACTGGGAAGCATTTGCTTTCCAAAATTGGTAAGGCAGAAAAGTGAGCACACATCTCATTTTTTAATGTAAATTTAGAAAGCATAGAAGAATATAAGGTAGAAAAACATAACTTTTTTATATGCCTCTGTCTTAAGAATGTTGTAGAACAGTATTTCTGTAGAGGCTGCTTTGTGTAGTACTGAGGTCCCTGAAGACTTATGAGTAAGTAGTCAGCTGTTCATTCAAATAGAACAATTGATGATTAAATTTAAAATTATTGTAATCAGACTCTAGTGGCATTTTTTTTCACACCCAACGATATTTTGCTGTAAAACTCTGCTTTTAGCAAGAAATGCTTGCCATCAGGCAAAAGCAATATTTAATGAGAACTAGAGGTGCTAATTATTATTATCTTCTTCCATCAACCTTACAAACTATGATTTAGGTATATATATGTTTTCATAAAGAATACATTTTTCTAGATCTTTATAATTTATAGACTAGTTGTGATTATACCTCTGTCTTTATTCAGCAAAAAATGTTCTAGTACAAAAGCATCATTAAGGAAACATTAACATTATAATCGTTCCTTAGAATTTTTTTTTAATACTGTTGTCATAGAGAAACAAGTGAGGCTGCTGCTTTCTTCTCTTTTTAAAGATGGTTGAAGTAGACAAAGCTTGAATGTTTTGAATGTTCTGAAGCATTTTGAAAAATAAGTTCTGCAGATTTTGCAAAAGGACTTGGATAGAATGTTTTTTAATTATTAAAGACCTGTTATTACTGCAGCTAATTCAGAAATAGAATATAAAAATTGACAAGATAGACATTATTTGTATCATGAATGTGCAAATACTTGAATTGTCTTAAGTAAAACCTGTTAAGGTCATTTTTCTTATTGTCAAAAGAGGGTAAGAAACAATATGATTGTAGGTTCTTAAAGGTTGAGTTTCGTCACTTGTTTAGTCATCTGTGAGCAATCTCAAAGGACTTGTTTTTCCATAACTCCATGCTTGTAATTTTCTGAATGTGCTTTTCATTGTATCCATTTGAATATCCAGTAGCGGCATGTCCAGCATTTTATGCTCTTGACTGCCTTTTTGGTGCTAAAACCAATGTGAGCAGTATGCAGCTGTTTTTTCTTATTTCCAATCTGAGACTGAAATCATCTAAAGTGCATGAAAGTGAATTACATCAGATTGGAATAGACCTTGATGTTTCCTTAGATTTTAGAGGATGTGCATTTAGGTGGATCTGGATCTTTGCATTTGTGTTAGCCTAGGAGATGCAGTCATTATTTTTAGCCTAGCTTTTTCAGGCTTGCATTCCAGTGATAGGTCCAGACCAAGAAAGTTTTGCAACTCGAAAAGTGTTTCATGGCAAAAAGGTATCTAGATGATTTGAAGATGTGTTACAATTTGCAGTTATTTTGAAATGGGTATCACTGCACTAAGGAAGTAACTCAAGGCATTAGATTTTGTTCTAAGGACAAAAAGCAGAACTGGAATTTTTGGTTTTATTTCTCAGTCATTGCAGAAGGGGGGCAGTGGATGTGAGGGGAAGGATGAACTCCATGCTCTGGTTACCAGGACTGAAATTAAACTTCATGAGCTTGAACAAAACACTCACTGTTCAGGGAGGAGCAGCAGACAAACAAGTGCAAAATCAGATTTACCCAAGCTTGAAGAGAGTTGGTAAGAGGAGAGAATGGTAAAGTCCAATTAAGGGAGGAAGGAGGAAATAGAAGGATCTGAAGAACTCCATGAACTTAAATTTGTACATAGCAGATCACTAATTACAATCATGTCATGTTCTCTGAACTGAAGTTGAGTTTATGGAGAGAGGCTTTACTAAACAGCTTCTCTTTGACTGCTGAAGTTGGTGTTCATGTGGAAAGGGAAGATTATTGAGATTTAGGGCATTTTTTCTGTAGCCTAGTTCAAAATTTCTCTCCATAAAATGTTACCTTGTCATGTTGTCCAACTTCATTAGGTTTAATACAAGCTTGTGACAGGCAACTGACAGGAAACAAAGGGGGACTTTTTCACTAAGGGGTTTTCTTAGGCTGTAAGTAAGAAACAAGACTGATAATAACTGTCATCACCTCTTTATTATTATCAAACAGAAAGGTCTTTATGGTTGTGTTTAAAAAGTAGTGGGTCCCTATTGCTTTTAGATGTTCATGACCACATTTTTCTTCAGGTTTTAAAGATTCATATTTTTTTAGCAGAAAAAAAGTTTAGGATATTTAACTACATAAACTGGATCCCAGGACTGAGAGCTTTGTCTTCATAAAATAGATCAATAGAATAAAAAGATTTCAAATACAGTCATCACCTAGATCTATCTGAATACTAGAACCATCCTTTAAATTAATAGAAGTTGTCTAAAAAATTACTGTATTAGCATAGTAAATAAACCATATGGTTATTAATTTTTCATACTTTTGTGCACTTGCATAGTTTTGTGCTGGTTTGTGTTCTCTCTTTGTCCAATACTAATCTAATAAATTTGAAACAATATTTACAAATAGCCATGTTTTGATACTTGTAAATGATACTGAAATAAAATGGCCTGGAACACATCCAGGGATGGGTCATCCACAGCTCTGGGCAATCTGTTCCAGTGCCTCACCACAGTCTGAAGAAAGAACTTCCTAACATCCAAATTACTCCTCTTTTAATTTAAAAACTAGCATGTGCTTGTTACATGAATCAAAAGACAGTGAAACTGCCCTGCAAATTTCGGTGTCCTGACACAATTAAATGAAGTAAATTTAACTCTTCCTCCAGGAGGTGGTTACAGCAATGTCAAAGCCAGCTCATGATACTTATTGGTCAATGCTAGTCATTAAAATAAGATTCACAAAACCATTTTACTTAGTAAGAGCACTGAATTTCAGTTCAACCTTTGAGCTGTTTTATCCGAAACTTAAACGGTCCACATATGGCCTTGAATATTCTTATGACAAACATGAGGATGTTTTTCCCAGTGCTCTGTTGCTTGTGGCACAGAGATTGTTTAATTATTTTGTCCACTCTTTTTTTTCTTTCAAATCTTTCAAATATTCTGGAGTTAAAATCAGGATGTACCCAGCTGCCATCATGGGGAAAGGTAAGGAAGAGAAGTATTACGTGTAATGGACTTGATATCAGATCTGAGACCAAGAGCATCTTTAGTGTCATACAGACTGGAATTCAAGATGTACATGGAAAGGACTCCCCCACCATCCCCCAAAAAGGTTATTTTTATTCCTCTCTTCACCAAATTTCCTTTCATATGTAACTAGAAAACTTGTGGAAAGCTGATGCTATAGCTGTGAAGTTGTATCCAAGTTACAGCTTCATGGTCTGTAATGGTACTCAAATTGGAGGGGAAAATCAGATTAAAAAGGGTAAAGGTTAGTGAGTTCTACTCTACCAGAGCTTACTAACAGCTGCAGGCTGTGATGGTCTCCAAAGACCTCTCCTGTCTGGAGGGGCTGCAGGTAAGGGAACTATTTCTTGTGAGGACAGCCAAGAGTAGAACCAGGGGACGAGCAGTGCTATTTCCATCTTCAGTGCTTTCAAGGCTTGTCTGGATAAAACCCTGAGCAATCTGGTTTGTGGTCATAGTTGATGCTCCTTGAATCAGGAAAGTGGACTAGAGTCCCCTAAGGCCTCTTTCAACCTAGACTACTCTGTTATTCACTGATCATTGTCAGTAACCATCCTCCACCCTTGAACTCAGAATAGTTCTTTCATTATGAGACAGAAGTTGAATTTCAGATGTGGTTTAAAATCACACATGGGCAAAATGTCTTCCTTCATGTAAAGGTTGAATAAAGAGAAGAACTACCTCAGAATCACTTGAGTAAAAAAATGTACAGGGTGACAAATATGAAATTTTCCTTTTGAAATGAGGTTTCTTCCAAATGTTCTGCAAAATTTCAAGCATATGCCACAGAATTTGTTTAATATATACTTCTGCTATATTTATTTAAATTCAGTGGAACTTTTAAAAAAATTAATTCATAATACTGTTACATTTCGCTAACACAATTCTTGTTTATCTAAAGGAAATAGAGTTGTTTTGTAACATAGCTGTATTTTTTATGAGAAAAGCTGATTAAAATGCTAAGTAAATTTAAAACTTAAACTTATTCAGAAATCAAAGCAAATGAATATATTTGTATTTCTTTTGTCATGAACCGAACTAGGATTACAAAAAGCTGGCAGAGAAAATTTTCAGTAACACTTTCATGTTAATTCCAAATTGTAACAGAATGTTGATTTTCTTCCAACCAATAAAGTTTAAATTTTTCTTTTACTTTATTTAACAAAAAGATCTGCATAACAGCAATGGGAGTTTTGTTACAGAGTGTCATGATTGAAATATTAAATTGAGAAAAATAAGCTTCAAAGAAGAGCTCTCTTACCAAATAAAATTTTAAGCAAAATATTTGTGTAGCAAAGCAATAGTTCCAGATGTTTGCAGCAGTGAAAGTAGGCTGCTCACTCCAAGACCTGTTATGGTCATTGTGTACCAAAAAAACAGCATAAAATTAGAACTCACACTGCCTCAAAGGCAAGAATTTCATAATAACTTCTGCAACTTTCTCAGTCAGACATTTCATTTTGCCTAAACACGTTTTCAGTTTATTTTTTTTCAGGCTTCTTTTTCTCAGGCAGTCATGTTAGATTGATTGCATTCAAGTCAAACATACTTTAGTCCCATACTCACCTTTCCTTAACGCCTTCGTTAGTGGTGTGCAGTCCTCCAGTGGTCCCCTCACACAGTGAGAACTGCAGTGCTCTGCAGAGACAGGTACATGATCTGAAAGCAGGTGCTGTGAAAGACATGAAAGTTTACTGGATATGGTTTAATCTTCTTTTTTCTTCAACAAGGTTCTTTGATTTAGCATTTTCCTTGCATGGCTGCAGAACCACCTTTAGTGAACACCAAAGTGCAGAAGACAGTTAAGATGATTCTCATGCCTTAATAGTAATCCCCTTACTAGAAAAAATAGTAACTATAGCAGTATTAGAATGGTATTTGTAATAGGAGTGTTTCTAAGAAAAAATAGTTTTACAGTGTACTGTAACATATGAATTTCTAGATTTCAACAGTTTTACTTACATGAATGAAGACAAAAGAATAAAGGAAATATAGTCCCCATAGCTGAAAAAAATAATGTGATATCTTCAGATACCTTCTGAGGTATCCCAAAATATTTTCTCTTTATGTTTGTGAGAGTAATGCTTCTAAATGCATTGCTGAAATAGCAATTACTGGGATACAGTTTTAGAGGGGAGTTGAATCTCTTATTTAAAGTGAATTTGGAATGTGTGCTATCAGAAAATCCTATGGAAAAGAGCCTCTACACATTATTTTTGAATCTATAAAATGTATCATGGTGTATTTTGAATTGGTTTTGTGTTTGCTATATAACACCAAGACCAAAATAAGTAGCTGGTGAGCAGCTTTAGCTATTGCCTTTTCCTTTTCCATGTCCAGTGAATGGAATATTCCACAATGTTATGACAAAATCACACCATAACATTAGAGCCCTAAAAATTGCTGTGTACCATTGCAGGGGACAAATGAAATAAAGCAGACATAGCTCTGTAAGAAACATTTTAAGGCTGCAGAAAATATTAGTACATGTTCTGATCCCCCTATTTTAGCTTTATGCAATCCTAAATTACTTAAGGAAAACCATCAATGAAACCAGCCAAATAAAATGTATTTGCTGGGGAGCAGAAGGAAAAAAAATGCGTCTCTGAGTTTGACAGAAAGTGAAGAATAGGAAGGTAGAGGCACAAGCAGGATTGAGAAGTGAAGACAGGAATTTACCATCTGCCTCTTGAAATTCAGTTCTTGAACTGAAAAATGGAAAACAAATTCTGAAAACACAAATGAAAATTCTTCAAGTCACTGTAGGATTTCAAGTTGCAACTGATTATTCTGAAAATGAATCAAAATAATATTTTCATTTCTAAAGTTTCTACGTACATCTCGTAAATGTTTGAAGGAGAGTATGGCAGTTGTCTGTAGCAAAACTGGCACTTGTTTCCTTCATTAAATTTGTTGATAACAGTGCAAACTTGAAAAATTGAAACTGCAGTTAAAATCTGATCAAATATATTTTGCCATAGGACAGCAGTACTGCAATAATATTTAAATATAAAAAGCAAATTCCAGTTTTTATTATAGATAGGTGAAGGTAGTACATTGATGAAAATTAGAGAAACAAGATGCATAAGTATGTTCTTTATAAGTGTTGCAGTAAGGGAGATATTAAAGAAAAAATGTCTAAGCTTCAAGAACAGTACCATTTTTAAATTAGCTTTTAATTTGGATCACACCAATATATGCCAGGATTCTGTTGGAAAGGCTCCTTTACAAATTTATATATATACTGTTAGTTTTTATGACTCCCTTAATTCTGGAAAGAATTTCCAGTGTCTGATAATAGATTAAAATTTACTGAAATTGTCAGAATAACATTGTTAAATGTGATGGTATTATTGATGTGAGGTCTCCAAGAATGATTGAAAGACTTAAAAGGAGAACTATCTCCATAAATTTAACAGAGCCAAAGAATAACAATTTTTTTCTTCCGTTTCTTCCTGCCTGATGGTTTTCTTCCGTTTTTAATGTCCTTCCTAAGCAATTTTTATTATGCTTTCTTCTTGTCAGGAAATAAAGCAGGGGAAGGGAGAAGAGAGAAACCAGAATTTAAGTGTCTGTAAGGACAAGTTTTAAAAAAATGAGTGAACTGTCTCTTGAGACTCCAGATCTTAGTTACTGAAATATCTTAATCCAACAGGCTTTAAATGGTGTGATTACTAAAAAGAACTGCAACTATTTAGACTCATTCAATATGCGTTTTTAGTGTATCATGCTTGGTATTGAGTGCAAAATTGATTCTCCACCTTGCAGAGTTGTGATTTTTATTGTGTACTTGCCACGTTTTTATTTCCCCTGAATGATGGACTTATAGTCTCTTTACACCATCCTAACAATTTTTACTTATTGTTAGTAGATATTTCTAGTATCTAGAAGCATAGCTATTATGCAGGACTGCTCTTATACAATATATTGTGGTGAGAAATTGCTTTATAATAGGTTAGAAAGTTCTCTACTCTTAACTATCAAATGTTTCTCATTTAATCTTATTCATTGCCAAATATTTTATGATTAATTGTCAAAGTATGCTGTACAGAAATATATTGATGGAATGAAACATAAGAAGAATTAATAAATTGTTTAGATTTGTAATCTTGGAAGAAAAATAAACAGCAAATAGCATAAAGTACATGATTATATTTACTTTGTGGGGGAGAACAACAATGTAATGTAGCCACTCATGATCCTGTCTATTCACATCCATCCCCCAATCACAGACTTTTAACCATTTAAGCAGTATGAAGTGTGAATGTCTATGGTAGAGGATTGGTTTGGGGTTGTTTATTTCTGGAAGAGAGGGGAGAAATGTGTAGAACTTTCTTTCCTTCTTTGAAAACTTGTCCTTGACTTAAATTGGCATGAGAAGCCAATAAATAACTTGTGGGAGAACACAGAGAAGGACAATGAAAAAGAAATTTCAAAGCTCCATTTCTCAACCTTCTCAACTTTCAAACAAGAACAGAGAAAATAAGAAAAACAACTTGCATATTTCTCAAGCCTATATGCATTTGAAAACTTATGTAGATAGAAATTCTGTTACAAGGTTGGCTTTCCTTCCAGTTGACCATGAAAGAGGTTGTTTTGGGGTTTTTTTCCTGAATCTCCAGTATAACTTTTGCATTGATAGATATGCTTTCTAAATCCTTTCTGAATAACACTGAACACCCAAGATTCTAAGCAAAAAGAGTGTTTTTAGTATAATGGCTTGTGCTGCTAAATCTATTAGTGTAAGTTCAGAAATAATTCAGAATGTGGCACTTAATGGAATAAAATTAAATATTTGTTAAATAGCCTCAAATCTTATTAATTGTAAATAGTCCCTTTGTTCACTTGCATAAAGCAACTTTAAATTTCTTTTCCAGATAGGATAGGCAGGTGTATTTACCTCTTTTTAAGGATTACTTTTTTAAAAATAACAAGGTCAGGGTAATCTTTCCTAGCATTTACCATGTTTTCTGTTCATATCTGATATATTAACGGATGGAATTTATTTCTATATTTTTAATATGTATTTGGAAAAAAGAGCACCACTTCTTTATAAGTTGGCAGAGTTGTTAAAATTCCTCCTGAAAATGGGTTTTCCAACTTTCCCTTGTGATTCATTTGCTTTGAAATGCTTTCAGTTTCTGAGCTGTTATTTTATCTTTTTAATGCCACTATGGAAATTTGCCAGGATTGAAAGCTTCTTTCTCTCTCTCCCTTTACTGTTCCTCCTCTCCAATATACATGTTTTTTAATTTCTTTTTACCTGACAAGTTTTCCATGTGGTAATTCTTCTCAAACATATTTTTATAAATCTGTGCTGAAATGCCTTTCAACTTAAATCCAGTTGAAAAAGAGATAGATTTCTGACAATAGGTTTTAGAGTTCCTATTGGCCTGTAAAACCTGTTGCTGTGAAAAAAACATTTGGGAGTCTGGAGTGTGATATGCAAGTTATTATTCTGTAGATTTTATGTCACTTCTTCCTCCAATAGCACTTTGTATGTCCCATGTTAGCAGCTACCAGCTGCATTCAATTTGTAATTGAGTTTTTCTGTTTAACAGACTAAAAACTTCTATGTGGATCAGTGGATATTTTTTCATATCACAATCTGTATCAGACGAACAGTTCCTGTACCACTTCTACACACCTAGAGTAAAATACTACTTTTAAGGTTTTGTTTTTTTTTTTTTTTTAAGAATCAGCCCATAATTTCCCTCTTTGGATATTTCTGGCCTTAAAGATTAATATTTCAACTTTGAGAAATGGGCTGGTACTTTGCCTCATGTGTAAGAAACAGCTGACAAAAATTATAACACAAAGTTTTGAAATAATGACATAAATGGACTGATGATAACGTTATTAAGCATTAAGCAATCAGTGGTGCTCTAATTCTTTCCTGACGTACTGGCTAACTTTAATTATTGACTGAATTTTAATGAGGAAGCATGTGCTATTGATCTGTGCAGTAACAAAGCCTGAAAACTCATGGGTGTAAAAGAAATGAGGATGATGATCTAATACTTACTTTGATTTATAATCCTTCTTATTCATAGATTCTGTATTCCAATACTGCCTTATTTTCTGAGATTTAAATATGCGTGTCCTTGTATTCTTTCATTTTGATTATCATAGCAGAGCTTATTGATTGTTTCTGGGAAAAGGTGCTAAGTAATTTTTTCTCTAGAGATGAGCTTGAACCTGGTTTAAATTTTCCCAGTCCATCTTGCTCACCTTAAGCCTGATTGATGCATGAACTCAGGCTATTGGGAAAACTGGTGGTCAAAATGGAATTCATCTGGGATTTCATTAGTTGTTAAATCCACTGAAATTGCTGTAATTCCCTTTATATTTTCTGACAGCTATGTTGTTCAGAGATTAATCTATTAATTAGTTTACAGTCAGTAATTTGGGCTAGGCTATTAAGCACCTCCAGCTCAATATTACTGCCTCTGTCACAAATTCCATACGTTTTCATGCTCTGCTTTAATTTCTTGAGCTGTTTTAAATTCTCATGTACATGAGTTAATTCAGGAGCCTCAGGCAACTGTTCCTTAAGAATTCTCTGATGATGATTTTAGATTGCATTGTGAACTTTTGAATTGCTCAGAGACCCATTCTGCCTTTGACACAGCTATCTGTGAGTAATGCCATGGCTCTTTTGAAACCATACAGGTTTAACCTGGGTTATCATCTCCAGTTATTCTGAGTATCTGGTATGATTATCAGTGCTAGCCATATCATAAAGTTTGCTTCTGAGTGTGTCTCATTCTCTTCAGTTGTCAGTAATCTGATCACCTGCCAAATTGAGTCCATAATTTCTATACTAACTGTCATAGATGAATGTTTCTCAGCTTGCAATACCTTTTAAGGCTGACAAATCCAATACCAAGATTTGTGTAGTGCTTAACAATAAAATGATGAAACCTTGCCAATTCATCAAGCCTGTGACTCCACAAGCACATTCCATGGCCGCAGCTGGCATATTTATCTCCAGTCAGGAGCTGAACATCCACTGAAAATACCATAGTGAAAACTGGGTGGTTGCATTAACTTTTCCATGTTCCTTGTTGGAGAGACAAACTTGTTTTGTATGTTCTTGAATATCCTATTGATTTCTCCAAAACAAAACCAAACAAAAACCCAGTCCTGCTTGTTTTAAGTGGGCTGTTGGAGCACTTTTTGCCAAGTGTTCACTACAATTGACTTTTCCCATCTCCATTCTTGTCTCCCGTTCATTTTCATGATAGGACATACGATTTTAAGCCTGGTACAGTATGAGCAAGCTTTTCATCTCTGGAGATCCAAAGCTCTTTCATGCCTTGAAAACATTCAAGAACAGCATGAATCAATTTGGTACAGCTTTGTCTGGCTGACATAAATTTTGATCTTTGGCCAACATAAGCAGTTTTGTTTGAAGATGCTAAGAAGGTAAATGCATGTATAATATAGGAGAGGTGATTTATCCTGTTCACCACTTGGATTCTTGAAATACAATCTCTCTGCAAGAGGTGACAGTGTATGTTAGGAAACTGGTGGCTATTCTTGGGGTAAAAAACATTCAGCATTTTCTCATTTTGTTACAAGACTATTTTTTCAAGACTGTCAGGTGGCAGAAATTTCTGAAAAAGTCCAGTTTATTACACATCAGAGTTCTACCCAGATTTTTAAGTACTGGAGTAGACATTTGTATTAGCATTTATCCGAAAAGCACCCACATTCTCTGAAATCATCTGCACTGAAAGGAAATTGATCCATTGAAGTCCTAGTATTTGGAATTACTCCAAAAGTATTTTTATATCTCTAAGCTTGTTGGGAGTAGGAAGCGTTATGATATGTGGGATAAAGAGTTGATGAACAATACATCTGTGTTCTGAGGATGCACCATTGCTTTCAGACTACCAGTGTCCTGACAGAAATATTCATATGTGCTCAGGAGTCTGCATACCTTCACAGTGCCATCAGACTCAGGGAATGGAAAATCAGTAATCATGTTTGGTTTCCTGTTTGGCTGGTTTTGTTGGGTTCTACACTCCCAATGTTAATTTAAAACTACTTTCTCTGTTGGATGCTAGGAAAAGCGTGAGGCAGGCTCGTAATATGCTTCAAAAATGAGGCAGTTGAGTTCAGCCTAGTCAGATATTTTAAAATTCCCTCCACCCCTCCTCCATTCTGTCTGTCAGAAGAGTGGGAAATGATTCATTTCCGCTCATCTTGCTTGTTTTGTTGCCATGATATAGTCATTAATTGAATACTGACTGACCCAACCATCCTCAGAGGCTCAACAAAAGCCCAACTTCTCACGTTGTTACTATTAACATAAATAATCATCATCAACTGACAAAATCCCACAACTTTATACTTACTAAAAACCCACCATCAAGGTGAAGGGTGTCTGTATTCAATCTCAGCAGCGCTGCAAATTCTAATTCTTTCCATGCTGTTGTTTCACCTTTCTATTTCCATTCTCTACCATAACCCTGTTGCTGCTGATCTGGTTTGACACCTCAGCAACAGAGAGATGAAAACTGACAGTGAGCCCAAGCTACATAAAAATGACTATAACATTGAAAATTTGTTGCTTTATGTGGAGTGGTTACTAGCAAAATAATATATTCTCTTTTTCCAGTCTTCTCATAATGTATTTACTCTTTGAAATATTAAAGTTTCTTAAACAACCAGTGGCTTGTGCTGTTTGTCTGCTAGTATGTTAAAGTCCTCTGAGTGTTTGATGTAAAGTTCTTAACTCTGCTCACCAGCTGCCTCCAGGTTATTCAGAAGCCTTTGCCAGGTAATCCTCACACCTCTAAGAATTTACAGTGGCTAAATTGTGAGGTTTAAAATTAAGGGAAAGTTTGGATGCACTGTAGACTGGGATGGGCTTGCAGGCTCAGTAATTATCCTTTGATTTCCTGGTGTGCACAAAACTTCAAAAATTACAGTAAATCTAATGCAGAAGTGCCTGCAGCACTGCCTTTTGTCTAGGGAGTGACAAGATGGCTCCTTTAATTGCAGGGTCATATTTCTAAGTGGCTGCTGAACTGTCAGAAGCCACCAAGCCATGAAATGTGAAAGATCCTGTGGCTGGTTCATGGAACTACATTCACATCGGAGTCTTTAATTCTGGATATTATGTTCTTCAGCTTGGCACTTAGTGCTCTGCTGCTACAAACTCTAACCTCTGTGCCAGGACTCCTGTATATTTCCTTTCTGCAGGGAATGCTAAAGCACATACAGTAATTATCTAAACACTTCTGGGTCATAAATCACAGCATCTTAAAGGTACTTTAGGGTTGTAGTTCGGTACAGTACTGAAAGAATTAAAATATTACATAATATTATCTTGTGAAATCCAGGAGGTAAAGTCTCAAATATTATAAAAATATGTACTACAATGCTCATTTGCATCTTATCTCTTCAATGTGATAAATAAAAAAAATCATGATTCTTTTCTAAGCAAGATCGTCTGGTTTAAAATACTGATAGTTTTTCGTTTGATTTCATCTGTCGTGGTAATTGCTACTCCCCTAAGGCCAAATTCTGGCCACTTAAAATGTTTCCTTTTAAGCCAATATTTGAGCCAAAGAAAATGTTTGAAGTATTTTCTATATTTTGATTCTCCAGTGCTTACTATAATAACTGTATTATTTTATAGAGAGCACTGACGGTTCTGTATTGCCTCTGAAAGCTGTTGACAAGCAGATGAGACTTTTACAGTTAATGCATAAAATCTGAATGTTACTCACCTTCCTGGGCAGAGGTTTTAAATGGTGCTTTTCAATTCAGTTGAAAATCTTAAATGCTGTTAAATTTCTGGGTACTTGAGCTTTTAGCAGCACATGGTGACTTTAAGTGGAAGTTAATCACTGTATTTATATATTGTGATTTACATAATATAAGTTAAAATGCAAATAGGATCTTTGTAAGTGCTCTTGCATTTAGCAAAGTAATTGGTATTCTAACTTGTAGTGTTAAGCATGTGGAGATTTTGACTTTTCCAAGCCAATGTAGTGAAAGGCAGCAAAAACTGATCACCCAAAAACACACCAAAGAAATAACGAGAGAGAAAAATATTGTTAAAGGGATTTTAAAAAAAATTGTTATTATTTGTACTATGTCTCTTAAAGTAAATGGAAGGAAGAGCCTGTTTCATTGTCTTCTTGGCAGAAAAGTTTTTAAAGAATGAAATGTGTTCATGGGGAAAATGTTTACTAATGAAAAATATAAAGCTGACCAACTACTAAATTTTAGTTTCAGTGTTTGTTAATAATGTAAAGAAAACAAAGATCCACATCTTATATAAAGGAAAATCAACTACCTTCTTCCCATGCATTTTCTGCAACAGTTTTTGAAAGACAAGACTTTAAGATCTAACCTGGTAATTTTTGATAAGGTGTTATAGAGTTATACCTTTACCATTCTAATATACTTGATAATTTTATTTTCAATGTATTTTCTTCTTAAAGAGGTAATAATGAGATTCAGTTTTCAAAATAAGGCATACTTGGTTTGCTTGGTGGGCAAATGGTTAAAGGTAGAAGACATTCATATGGTTAAATAGTATTTTATTGTTGCAATTTGTGACATTCTGTTGTATTACTGCATAGTGATAATATATTGTTAGATAAAAAGTCCTTTATGCCGACTTTTTTACTATAATTTTTTCCTTAATACAGTCACTTAAGTGTATTTAACTTAATGGGATTCATGTGCAATGCAGTTTTGCAAATATATTAATTTTTCTGCTTCATTGAAAGCAGAATACAATTAAACTAACAGAAATAACAAAGTAATAATACAGGAACAATAGAGACAAAAGAAACAATGGAGTAGTAAAAATGTAGTGTAACTATGAGAAACATGGGCCTAATGATCTCCGATTGCATCAGTCTTTCTAAAAAATAACTAAAATTCTGAAGGCAAAATTCTGTCCAAAAATCACTAACCCTCTTCTCCATGCCATTGGAATGCACGTGTTGAGTTTTAATAGTATTGTATCACTAGAGGAATGCTGCTAACAAGCCTCACTTAGAGTATACCAAAGGAACTATTGGAAACGAAAATAGCCTCTAACAATTTATAATTCAGATTCACACTTAAGATATATTTGAAACAGAAATCCACGCACTTTCATCAGTTGTCAAAACCCTCGTTAAAATGAGGATCATAAGTTACACGTGAAAAATTATTTTTTTACCATTTGACAATGAAAATATGAAGTTGGATCTACAACAATGTAAATTGTTATTTGCATTTGCCTTTATCAAAAGCACATGGAAATACATATATAAAACATATTTCACTGTTCAGAATAATTTATTGTGTTGTGATTTAAAACACATATCAGTCTCATGTCCTTGTGAGACTTTAAACTCACTCCTCCCATCTAATTCTGTACCATCCCCCTACGTATTTGTTTCTGTCCAGGTTTTTTGCCTTTCCTTTCCCCATTTTCTCACCTCTGAGACTTCTTTCCTCAAATGATATACTGCACATGATTAAGAAGGGGCTGTGACTCCACTTGCTTTATATGCAAATAAATTCAAAAGTTTAAATATGTTTAAAACCACTGAAGTATAACTAAAATATATGGGATTGTTTGAAATCATTTTACTTTGTTATGAAATCGAATGCATGTACTTTTTTTTTTTTTTTGCTAGCAGTGGAGGGAATATATTTATAAAAAAGTTGGTGTAACTTACATGGCCTCATCTGCAGAAGGAGAAAAACAAAAATGAAGTGACCAATCAGACCTGCATTTATCTGTGCACAGTGCAGGGCGGATGTAGATTTGTTTCTAAACAATTGTCTAATACTTGCAAAGTTTTGAGTGTCTGTTGTGCCCACATTCTAGTCAGCATTCAAAACACAGCAGGGAGATTAAGGAGTTTTATCCAGCAACTGGCAAATTTTCAATTTCATCTGTTTGAAGTTTCAACAATAATAATATTTTAAAAAAATTACAGAGACTTGTTTTTCATGATTCAGTGTACTTGGGATGCCTAAGCCAGCTCCAGGATTCTGGCCTACAAGGGTTTCTATGTGGTCCCTTCCAGAGATGCCAACTCCAGTTCAACATAGTCTATTTATACTTTGGGGGGCAGAAATCAAACTAAGTTCCTCTGAAGATGACTTTTATGATTCATGTTCAAGAGCTTACTTGGTCAATGCTAGTTTAAAGTCAAGAGGAAAAAGCAACGAGTTATTGATTAGGATGGCAGATGGTGTTCATTCATGGTTTCCTTAGCAGTTTTGTTAATCCACTTTTTATTTCTTATAGCGTGTTAAAATAAGCAAAACCTTTTATTTGACACTTCAATTATGAATAACAAGGCTGCAAACATACTATAAAAGTAGAAATACTTGATATGAAATATGAGACACATAATTCTTCTGAACTGGCTGTGGCTTAATCAGTGGCAAATAGAAGAAAACATAAAATCATGAAGTTAAAGGGCTCTGTAGTGTCTGTGAAGGGAGAAGACACAATCTGAATTCTGCTCAGTATGCCTTGTTAATCAAGGGAAAAACAGATTTTATTGATGCCCAAACCAGAACTGGGCTTTTTTCTAATGTGGAGAAAGAAATAGGCAGGGAAATTATTTTTATTAAGTATGTTAGTATTTATTCTGTAAACTAGTTGTTGCACTGTAGGTGGAAAAAGTCCATCTTTAATCACAGAAAGCAGAAGATATTGAATGAGGGAGCAAGGAGGAGGGGAAGGATGACCCTGGAAATGTAGAATAGACTAAATTGAAACAATCAAAAATTCATCAAATATGTTTGTGTGGGGCTTTTCTTAACAGACGTTATTGGCTTCTTCTATAGTTTGTTACCCATTCAGTAAAAATACTGCCCAGAATATGAACAATTAACCTAACATGAATAGGTCTTATTAAAGAAAATCTAGATATAAACAAAATTCTGAGATAGATTACATTCAAAGCATGTGAAGGAATCCCCCTTCTTCTTTTTAATCTGAAAATCTTAGTTCTGGTTTTATTTTTTTAAGGTCTTCCTTAGTCATCTTATTTGCAAGTTAATTGCAATAAGATGTAAGTTTACTTAAGATGTAAGTTAATTGCAATATTTATTAAGTAAAAAGAAAGTTATTTCATCATGTGCATTTTAGATCTACATGTATAGGCCTCCCTTGTATTCCAGACAGGGCTGCGTATATTTAAATATTGAATGCCTCTCAGAAAAGTCGAAGGTCTGTGGAAAGAAATTGCAGGAATAAAAATGCAAGTCATTAAATTCAGTTACTGTTATGAATGGACACTGTCTTCATAAAGTAAACCTAATTCTCTAATACTCCCAGTACTGTATCTTCCCAGTTTATATTTCCCATATTAATTGCATTATGGGAACTATCAATGTGAACTTTTTTTAAAGAAAAAGTCTCCACATCGGCATAATGTAGGAAACAAACAAAAATCATTTACAAGTTTTAGTAATTTTTCAATATTTCTACACAAAATTTGACCTCTAAATAACACTACCCTTAGTTATCTGAAAATTCTTTCTCTTTTCCTTACTCTCTTTGTTTCTTGCTCTTGGTTCTTAGGGCAAGTAAAAGGTCTAACCACATATTAAAACAAGGTTATTTGGATTCAAATGGCAATTTAAGTGGTAACATGATGTAATTTCTATATCTTTATTTTAGAGATGAAAATTATTTAGTGAACTTGTTTCCATTATTTGCAGTAGGAATACATAGGAGTTTTGGGAGAAGGCTGAAAGTAACTAATACCATTATTTTCTTTGTAAAGTAAAATTTCTTGTTTCCTAAAAATTTTTTATACAATCTTTAAATGTGACTGAGACAGGATCTTCTTCAGTATGCTGGGTTGTTTTCTTACTTTGAATACTCATAATATTACTTTTGGGAATGGTATTATACGTATTAATTACATTTTTTAAAATCTTGCTCTTTTTAATTGTCTCTGAGCTATATGCTTATTTTATCTCTCAACAGCCCCAGTTAAAAAAAAAATGCTGTTTAATGAGGTTGATTTAAGCTGACTGTTAGAGAAAAATCTGGTAAAGCAATTTGTCTGACTGGGGTTAGAATTAGGAACCACAAGAGAAATATTACTGGCATTTACCCTGACCATTACCTGGTCATTGCCCAATGAATGAACTGTGAAAGCAATTAAAAAGTGATTTAAACTCACAGTTTCTGTTCTTTGCTCACAGTAGCAATCTCATAACAAACTGAGTGGTTAGGTGAAACCTGGAATGCAGAATGGATTCTTATCTTCCTTTCAGATGGTCAGGATTTGACTTTTTTTTTTTCCCCTCTAATAGAAAGTTTCTATTTTTACTGTGGTGCTTCCAGTTTTTTCCTCTTTCCTTACTCCATATGGATATTCTTTTAGCCCACTGAATAGCTGTGAAAATATTCCTTTTGGTGGTAGATCTATAATTAAAATGTGGATGTAATAGATACACATTCAGTTTATTACTAAATATCTTACACTTCAGATTATGTAGTTTTAATTATTGCTATCTGAAGCATTGCAGCCAGGAAAAAGCAAAAGGAATGTGAGATTTTCCTGCAGTAACATCTTGAGCTCAAAGATAAAAACAGAATGCTTAACATTCTACGGAAGTTCCGGATAGACTCTTTATTAATTGTTCCCTATGTGTTTGGATTATCAATGCTCTCAGTTTGGATGAAACTGCTGCTATTGTAACTCATTCAGCTCCTTTCACAATGATTGTCAAGAAAGTCTTCTGCCTTAATGCTGAGACCCACCCATAATTTTCAGTTCACCTCAAATTGGATGGAAAATTAAATTATTTTGGTCTATTCATGGAAGAAAGTAAATTAATTTGGTAGAGTTTGATCACATGGTCAAATCTACTGCTGTGTCTTAGGGCATTGACATGAAGAATTCAAATTGGCTTACCAGTAATAGGAACACAATGTAAGCTTTTTATCTTGAGACTTTTGTGGATGTTAAAATAGCTAAAATTCAAACAAAGTAGTGCAGTCAGTGTGCTTCCCAGTGATTTTGAGATTTTTTGATTCAGATTTTTACAGATGTGTACAATAGTTCAAGATCTCCATTCTCTTTGATTATTCTTTGTTGTTTGAATCTGTTCACATGATAAACACTTTCCAAAAACGTACCAAACTATATTAGTTTCTATGCCATAGTAAATTTATCATTTATTTCTAATGGTTACCCTTTTTTATGTTTATTACAATAATCAGACTTTTTTAGAAAAGAAGTTTCTGGGAGTTTTTGAAAATGTCATATTAGGTCAAGAAATTTTGGAGCCCAGACTAATTTGAAAAAGCCTCTTCATAGCTGAAAGATTTCAGTTAGTATAGACCTTCTGTGAGATCTTCAAACTCTTTGAAATTAATGGAGTGAGGTTAAGGTCACAGCTCTGTTCCTTGCGGAACACTTGAAAAATTAACAGCATTCATTCATCTGGAAAACATGGTCATTCTATGTAAGTGAAACACAACATAAATTCCTGATAAAACAGCTGAGAAGTTGGAGTGAGATAAAACCAGTCCAAAGTAGACTTGTATTTAAGAAGTTCATATAAATAGTTTATAATGTTATGTCTAAAAATACACACTTTCCTGAACAGTGTAAAATCTGGGTGATAAATAGGATGTATGGAAGGAAACCTCAGTATAAAATACTCTTTGTGGCCTACTTCCTCATGTGTAAATTGGAGATGCTAATCCTTCTTTCTCTCTTATTTACCTAATTTCTTTAGACTATCCAGGATTGCCTCTTACTGTTAAAACATCCTGATTTTTCTGCAACTCTAGTATAACTTGCATATTTTAAAATATTTTATTAAAAAATATGTAGTTCATGAAACTTAGTATTATTTGTGTATCTTACCTACTTATGAAATCTGCAGCTTTATTAGAGAAGTTGTCACCAAACACAACTTGAAAATAATAATGCCTTGACAGGACTGCTATGAAATGCCCCACAAAAAATTAAAATTACAGGATTCTTATGTAAGAATAGCAGCTTTAAAATGGCTATTCCTGAAATATTTAATTATGAAGGAAAGTAATTAATGAGGTTACCAAAGTATCTTCTTTTTTTTTTTCCTTTTTATCCTTGGAGATGGGTTTGATTTTGACTTGTAGATCTCTTTGTTAGTGTGGTGAAATAATTAACTCTGAGTGACTTGAACCACTGATTTGGGAAAAATTAGTATTTTTCCTGGGAATTAAAAAGGAAACAGCACCTTGGTTCAGTAGGAGTTTTGCTGAGTGATAGTGACCAAATATTGTAGCTATTTTTAATTTCTCCTTTTCTGTTTTGTCAATGATCTATCCAGCTGGTTGATGCCTTAGTCACTTGTTATTTCTTTTTTTCTTTTCCATCTCCTTCTTTTTTCTTTCCCTCCCCCCAGCCCTTACACTTTAACTCCTATAACAGTGTACCGCTCTTGGTTTTCACTAATTCTGTACAAGAACCTGTTAAAGTTCTTTTTGTAATTTTTAAGTTAACACAGTTCTATAGCATGCCATGTTTTCCTGCTGCCATGCAGGTTCTTCCAATTTTCTTCCAACACTGTAAGAAAGATGTCAACTACTTTGAATAGTAATAATTTTATTGCTTTTTTCCCGTAACTTCTGAAGAAGGAAAATACTTTTCCAAATTGCTGACTTCAAAGTACAGTTTAACTTGTAAAATGAATGTAACTGTACTATGAAGAAATTTTCATCTGAAAGATTGATTTTCACTCACAGAGTTGTGGTTTAACCAGGCTTCCAGCCAAAAAATTATTTTAGATTTATATGTATTATATATCCATATTCTCTAAAGAGATGCCATTAAAGCCTGGTAATTGTTCATCTTTTGAAAAGAACATGTAGTTATGAATAAATGCTTTAGCATTAATTTTTGAGGAAAAAGCTCAGGGACTTACTTGTGTGGATTTCATTAATGGCATTTGAACAATGAAAACTCCCTGTGCTTTACATTGTAAACAACTTTTTGTGTGATTGCAGTTTAATTGGTAGTATCGCTCCCTCCTCTGAGCTAGATAATGTAAAACTGGGAAGAAGATAATTTCTTGTTGTACGTCGTGCACATTTTGCCATGCCAAGAGATATGGTGCAATGTCACAGGTGAGGAAAACGTCAGACTGGGAGCTGGGTAAAAACAGCAAATAAACAAAAGTCGAGCTCTTTGTTGTCGGAACAGATGGTGCTTCCACAAATTTGGACCGTAATAGTGAAGGTCCTACTGAAACAGCATGGCCTTTGCTTGATGCCCTTGGTTGTTTTCCCTGGTGGCTCTATCAGGCATCCAAGGTTCATGAACAGCTGTTTTGCACAGATTGCAGCAAATTTAATGTCTGTCTCTCAGTTCCAGGAGAAATCCTGTAAGTGTTGAGAAGTTAGGCTGCACCAGAAGTATCATAAGCAAAACATGTCCTGTGGTCCAGGGCACATCTCCGTGAGTTAAGTGTTCTTACTGGTTCATTGTTAAACCACCTTTGGTCATTTCTGTCCTGTTAAGTAGAGGTGCTGTTCTATTAAAATTTTCTCAGGAGTTTGGATGTAGATAATTTAACATTTAATGTCTGTTCGTGATGTTAATCTCTGTAGATTAATTCCTATTAAAAGGATAGAAATAGAAGAAGTAGAAATGCCAACTTCAGATAATTGTGCCAGTGCAGAGCATTCAAAATCATCACTAACTTTGCACATTTAACTGTTCAGTTCTTGTGTCTCATTTCATACTGAAGTGAATCTGAGAAGAGTTTTGAACATGAAAAGAGTGACAGGACTGTAGCAACATGAGACACATAAATGTTTTTAAGGAAATTTAGTATGAGACCAACTAAATTTTACATAAATGAAATTTATGTGGAAATCTTAATCTACAGTACAGACTTGATATGGTTTTACTTTAAGGTCTTCAGTTAAAATTGTAGTGTTGCATGTGCATAAAAAGTGTGTTGATAAGTACATGTTTTAGAACAGCCATTAAGTTGAATCTATTCTAGAACATATATATAAGGGAAGTTTTGAAAAAAAACAAGTTAGTATATTATGTCCACTTGTACTAGCCAATACATTCTAATTTACAGTTAATATTTTTTTTATACTGCATTTTGCAGTTAGTTATCAACTGTCCTCACCAAGTTGTCTCACTTGAAATGTGAAGCACAAACAATATTCCTCTCTCACAAGGTCACAAAATCCCACCCTAACACACCTGTGTTAGCATGAACACATCTAACCTGTTCAGAAAGTCATCTAACAATGGTGGTTCTGTAGGTTGTAGAACTTCAGTTTTTTCCAACTATCTGATCATATCAGCAAATAATTCTCAAATTATCCAAGAAAGGCCATGCAGTAAAAAATACTGTACCTGTTGATAATGTCTAAGAATGAATGGCATTTATGCTATAGTCTAAGCCTTTTAAAAAAAAGAAAGAAAAGGGAAAATGAAAACTAGAAGAACTTCCTGAAAATGAGAAATGGCTGGAATGTACTGTCACCTGCTCAGTCTCGTGGTCGTTGCTTACGTTTTGTGCCAGGAAGCATTTGTATTGCTTATAACCTGTTTTTCAGAACTCACTTGTTCTGTGGTTGGCTGCCTAAGTTGTGAAGGATTTTGATCAACATCCACATAAAGAAAATTGTCCAATTCTGTGCTTGACTAGGAAGGTTTTCTAGTTCGTCTCTGCTTGGTGGTTGTGTGCTAAGACAGTTGTATGAAATTTAATTTGCAGGGTAGCGCTTTCTTAAATGTGGTTTAATTCAAATTTGGTTTGGTGAACATGGCTTATCATATTTTACTAAGAAAACTGTACAAGTGTGTTACCTAAGCAAAATTAGATGGGTAGGAACTGGCTACTCTTCTGGTGGATGCATTTCTTAATTTCATGCTGTTTTTTATTGTCATTTTAAAGATCTGCCATATAAAATGGTATGCACAAGTCTAAAGAAAATAAAAAGTGAAATAATTTGGGATGCTTTCTCTGTGTCATTTTCTGCCAACTAATCAAGTTCAAAGCATAAACTAGTGGAAAAAAATATTTTCTCTCAGTCTTGAAGGCAACCCATAAAAGTCATAAATAGAACAAAGTTAAGATTTTGCAGTGCAAGGTTTCTGACTTTTAGATCAACAAAATAAAAAAAGCAGGTTAAGTTTTATTTATAAAGGCTATTCCAGAATATGCTAAAAGTATTTATTAAATTAAAAATTAGGCTTTCTATGCAGTTGTATTTGCTTGGAGATTTGAAAATTTTATTCCGCTTTTCCTTTGTGAATAAAAACAAATACAGTACTGATATTCGTTCTATTTCTAGCTGCAATGGCTTATTAGCAAGTGTATCAAAATTCATCTTATGTAGGAAATATCACTGGGCTATGAACTACTTAAGAGGTAGCTCAGTCTCTGATCTGTCTGCTGCAGTTACTGTATGTGAGGTTTCCCAGAGAGAAGGATAAATCCCCTTCACTTCTGAAAGACTGTTCATTACTGACAGGAAAGAAGGAAGGAAAAAAGGGAGAAGAAAACCTAAACTAAGACACTGAAAATCCTTTAGTAATTAAAGAACGGGTGACTTAGGGCAAGTTAAAAACAATGGTTTTTTGTCGTTGCAGTGTTGTGTTTCTTTCATTTGTGGCACTGAATACTATTGTACTTAATGGTTTTATAATTTAACGGTGGTGAAAAAGCAAAACATCATTTTTTAGTCATCACATTATGTTAAATTTGCAGGTGTTACAAAATTAACATAGATTGAAATGTAGCTGATTGTTTCACTGAATGTGCTTTTCTTACTTGCTTTTATGTTAATATATTGAGCCATTCATGGAGTTTATTTCTCCCTAAGATGATGTTTTTCAAAGCTTGCCACTTACCTAGGTAACTGTTCTGTTTTTGTATCCTGCTATACAAGCAGCTATATGAAAACAGGCAGATGACACTACTGACCCAGAACCAGCTCTACTGCTGCTCTTCAACATTTTACTTTCCAATTAGGCAGTCCTAACCATCCTTGTATTCCTTAAGTTGCTGTGCATAGCTGAAGTCAAGGACAAAAGGGCCCAATGTCTGATTGCAGGTTTGATTATTGACTATACTAGGATTCCCAAGAAATTCCCAAGCTCTGATCTGTCCAGCATCCCTGATTACATTTGCAGGGATAGCCATCTATATGTCATGAAGGGAAAAAATGATAAAGAAGAGAGCTTTAAAAACTTGTAGAATTAACTCCTGTAGTCCTTAGAAGAATTTTTATTTGACCTGTGCCATTGTTTTGCACAAATCCAAACATAACACCATTGGTGAAATGAAATAAATAAGACAATGTGTTTAATTATAAATGATGCATTGCATTGTCATCTCTAAATCTCCTCTAACAGTTGTTTATTCATCTCATGCAAATCAAATCATGTATCAAAAAAAAATTCCAAAAAATCTGAATTTTAAAAGTTAAGTTTCCTCACCATAATGGAAACTGACAATCAAAACATTTTGTACAGTACAAAGGCATTTGTATATAGTTATCTTCATGTCTTTGGAGTGAATATGATCAGAGGAAAATAAAGATTCAAATGAATCTCTTGTTTCTAGATGTTTTTTAAGCAGCTGGTACTGAAAATTTGTAAGCCAGAGTAAAATTCCTGTTAGTACATAAACCAGCTTGCTCTTAATAAATGTGAGAAAATTCTGTGTCCTCTTTCTTCCCGAGATAGGTAAATATCGTAGAGAAACTATCCTAAAGTTTACCTTGCATGTTTTGAAACTTGCCATTGTTTTAGTTGGGCATTCATGTTCCTCTGCCTGTTTAGATTGCAATTAGTCTGCCTCATACGAGGTCAAGCTCTTGTGCATGGAAAGGGGACGAGTCTGTACTTTCCTGTCAGCCTGCTACAACCAATGCTGTGGGGGTGCGTATGCACCTATTAGGGATGTTGTAACTTCAGAATTTCATATATTATGTGTTTTGGGTACACCCAGACTAGCTCAGACTGCTTCCCTGGCAAGCACTTGGGAGCAATCAAACAATAAACAACCAAACCTCTTTTTTTAGGGCACAAGTGAAGGTAGAGGTTTTAGTACCTCACTTTTGTGTAACACCTTAGACACTGGAATGCTTTCCAAGAAGATAAAGACAGTGGTTTCAAATCAGTCTGAGGAAATGCAAATGGTATCTTCTCCCCCTCAGCAGAACTCAAATGGCTCCTTAGATACATAAAGGATAACCATGCATACATTGATGAGATATTTTTATGTTCCATATGCATCCTTTAAGTCTGGTGATAGGGTATGTATGGATTTCATTCTACTACTGCTGGAAAATCTTGACTAAATGTTGGTAGGTCTAAAAAAACTTATTTTCAGTTAAAAAGTAGGACAAAATGCATAGCTGACTTCTAAATCACAGAGTCATTAAGGTTGGAAAAGACTTCTAAGGTCATCGAGTCCAGCCTTGACTGATTCCCACTTTGTCAAACAGATGAGGGCATTGACTGCCACATCCTACCACCTTCTTGAGCACCTCCAGGGATGGTGACTCCACCACCGCTCTGGGAAGCCCATTCCCATACTTGACAAACCTTTCCACAATGAAATTCGTCCTGAAGTCCAGCCTGAAGTCCCCATGACACAGAAAGGCTATTTCTTCTTGTCCTTTTGCTTGTTACCTGGGAGAAGAGGTTGACCCGACCTGGCTGCACCCTCCCTTCAAGCAGCTGTAGAGAGCAATAAGGTCCCCCCTGAGCCTCCTTTCCTCCAGGGTAAATTACTTACGATATAACAACATACCAAATAAATGCAAATTGAGAATTTTTCTTTATGTATAAAAAGTTGGGGGTTTTTTTCCCCATGGGACAATATAGCTGATAAAAATAATCACTATCATAATTAAGGTAGTAAAAAATAAATGCACAGCTTTAAAATATATGCACTTCTGAATGTTGTTCTGATATACATAGAGATGCAAGTTTTAGGGGTTTTTTTTTTTGGTTGTTGTTTTTCTTTTAAGATTAAAAATATCACTTATGTTGAAGGTAAAATACAATTGCTAATCAGCTCAAGGCAATTTTTGAAGTGTACCAAGTGTTATCCTTCATTAATGTATCATTCTCTCTCTGTCTTTTGTCGTGAATGCATACAAGGATGTGCATTTTCAGATGAGCTTCCTGATTTTTGCTAATACAGTTAATGAGCTGAAGAGTTTTTAAAAGAGAAGTTAAATTCATGCATAGAATAGCAGCATATTGAAAATGTTTTGAATAGAAGTGTCTAAATACAAAACTGAATTTTACAGGAAACTGTATAATTGCCAGATGACTTTATACTGACACAATTGTTCACGATTTTCACTTCTTTTATGTATTTTATCCTTTTAGTGCATGTGAAAGACAGATATTGAACTCAACAAAAAGCAGATAAAGGACAAAAGATCTTTTAGAAAAGAAAGGTCCTTTGTTTAATATACTTTGCTTCTTGCAAAATTATCCTGGAAATGAAACTCATGCACAGGGAAACACACACTGCAAGTCTGTTTTCTCATGTTTGGTGAGATTAATCACCAAGTTTACCTCCTGTCCTAGTAACCTTCAGTTTCTAGCAACGGAACTGAAGACTGGCTTTTCTCAAGTGGGACAGGTTTTGGTTTTTTTTGTTTTTCTTTTTGTTTGTTGGGGGGTTTTTTGTTTGTTTTTTTTTTTTTTTCCTTTGCTTTTGTTTCTTTAGTGTTTTGTTGTTTTTTGGTTTTTTAAATTTTTTTTAAAGGTTTAGGATGAGCAAATATTAGCTTCCTTACTTTTATGCTTTTTTGGGACTGCCATTGAAGAATGCATCAGCAGTTACTATCAGGAAATACAGGTTGCTAACACGAAAGTGGATTTGGTTTTGTACAAAGCAGGAGCGTTAGAGCTGTCACTGCTTTATCAGAATTCAGAAAATAGGATTGTCAGCTTAACCAGGATCGGTGGCCAGCAGCTGTTTACCTGGAATGCACTTAACAGCATTTAAATTGTATTACACCAAGAGCTGTGGAACCTTGTGCTGGATTATAAGGGCAGTCATATGCTGACTGGTGGGGTTCTTTAAAGTAGTCCATTAATACTCTGACTCTCTGACTAGAATTAGACATGTGAAGAGAAAATTAAAGCTTATGGGGCATTTTGTGCATGTTTTTGTGTATTTATCACAAAAATAAATGCTTACAAAGTGCATTGCCAAGAGTTGTAGCTCAGTGAAATTCTAGTTTACTTAATAAATTGTTGTAAGTATTTGATATGCTAGATGTGTTTAATATAGGAGAAATCTACAGTGAAAATAAAACAATCTTGTCCTTTGCCTGTGTAACTTCTAACAGAGAAGTTCTCTAACTGTCTGAAAATGAGACAATGCTGAAATGTGAGTGTAACCAAGAATTTTACATTTCCTCCCAGCCTACTCTCTACCTACTCAAGCCAGGACTAATCCTTCACACCATTGTTTCCCCAACACTGGAACCCAGCAGGGGACACCAATATATGGACAGAAAACTCTTATTGAAAAGGCATGTTACTTCCTTTGCCAAGTAAATCTCTCAAGCTGATATATATTAAAATTGTGCTATTATTCCAGCATACAAGGAGTAAAATTTGAGTAATTTCTGCAGTTCATAAGCATTTTTCAAGCTGTTAAGGGCTTGGTGGTATTTGGGTAAAAAAATGGGAGGTATACAGCTTTGACTGTGTATCTGGCAAGGCACAGGATCTAAAGGAAACATCAGGTTGCATTTTATCTATTTCTAAACTCTATACATACGAGTCCAAAGACAAGTCTTTTGGCTGAATGGATTTTGCCTTAATCCTGAAGTCCAAGTAGAAACATAGCAAACTTTTTCAGGCATTACCCTATATTAGAAGTATTGCACACCCTTTTGTCCCAGTCATTTCCGATCAGATTGTCAGAAAAGTTGCAGTTTTCAGCACCATACCTGAACAGTTTAGAGGCTGTTTTTCTGCTTTTGGGTTTTTTTGTTTGTTTGTTCGTTTTGTTTGCTTGGTTGGTTTTTCTGTTTTTGTTTCTGTTTTGCTTGGTTTTTGGGGGGTTTTTGGTTGGTTGGTTTTTTTGGTGGGTGTTTGTTTGTTTGTTTGAATTCTGAAGTCTTTGGAGTAGCCATGCATATCTTGCCTTTCAAATTGCATTTCAGAAAGCTGCAGTCCCCTCTAAATTAAACCAGTGGATTTTAGTGTAAGAAGGGTTGACAGTTGTGGGTTAGAATCTTTATTTCACCTGGTCCAGGGAAATGAGGATTGATTTTCTTGGTGTTTATGAGGCAATGGTTAGTGTTGGGAGCTACTTATTCAATTAGAGAAGCAGTTAGTCCTGAAAATCAGGTTATTTATGTTGATGTTTAGAGGCACTTGTCTATACAGAAAGCAAGAGTGTTAGATGCTTTCTCTGTGCCCTTCCTTTCCCCATCTCCAGTACCTAGGGATATGTACTAGGTGACTACAAGTGTTTACAGCTGTGTTAGGCAGAAGAGAGAGAAGGACAGTGAGCTTAAGAAGTCTAAAAAGGAGTGGTCCCATAACAGAAAAGACAAAAGATCCTATAAGGATAAGCTGGGATGATACCCACACATCCACATTCTTACTAAAAGCCACAGCTTCTGTAAAACCCTGCAGGAACCAGTGCAGTCCTGCAAAAAATAGATTCTACCTAATTATCTAAGATTACTTATATTGTCACTAAAACAAAATTAAAGCCCAAAGTCTGTTAAGGGGAAAGAGAGGGGAAAGGAGAATTCAGGAAAAATTGCTGGCAAACTGCTTCTGGGTCATCGTGTTTAAGGATACTAAAGCTCTACTCCTTGCTTTGTCAAAAAGTTATTTGAGCTCTTGGACAAGATATTTTTCTTCTTTGTGCCTCACAAAGTAAAATGCAAGGTTCTCTTACCCCATTTCACCCTTCCTTAATCTTGTTCTAGTTATATGTTGCTCATGTTCAGCTGCCTATGCGGCATCTCTGTATAAAATGTTCTGAGAGGAGGGAGTTGTTTGCAATTAATGGGATGAAAATAGTAATAAAATGCCATTTGAAAATGTTAATGACTTGGTGTTCTAAACCTGTGATTCTCTTTTGTAACATTTTGTGAGAAAAGAATAATGAGAATAGAAAAGGTCAATAGGACCCAGAGTATTTTAATACTGTATGTGCTTCAGACAGTATTACCTATTTAAATATTATAGTTACATTTAGATTTATGAAGAAGACCTGTTTCAAAACATCTTGATAATGTGAGTACTCAAACAAATTTCATTTTGTGTCTCCTGTTCCCTGGTTACTGCTTTGAGCCAGACAGCCAGATGCGCACTGGCACCAGGAGGCTTCTCAGACGGTTCAAGCACGGCCATGCTACAGCCAAGAGTGAAATAGGTGGACAAATAGAGTTAAAATGAGGAGTCTGCCTTTTTTTATAGTAATGATTGTGTTCACTTTCATTTTTAAGTGAAAAAAGCTCACATGATCCTTTGAATAGGAGCAGGGACAGTTGTCTTTCCTTGGTGTCTACTTCCCTGACTGAAGAAAGAGGGATATTTTCACTGAAACATTAATGGTTTGGGTTGGAAAAGATGCTTCAGATCATTGAGTTCAACTGTTAACATCAAACTACCAGCTCCACTACAAAACCATGTTCCTAAGTGTGGTATTCATTGATTAATGACATCACATTAAAGGGAATAGTTAGTCATTTAGATTAAAAATTGGGAATACAGACAAGACCTCGGAGGGATCTACATGGAAGTGGGTGGTGCTCCATTGGTGTAAGATAGTTAAGTTGCTTCATCTGTTGCATTAGCATATAATTTTGTAGCAATTTTTATGGCTGTCTAGAGTCTCATTTATTAAACAGATGCAGAAATTATTTAGTAATGGGTTGACAATATTTAAACAGTAGTTCTGAGAGAATTATTAGTGTATTATGGGCAATGAAATGAAATGAGAACTATATTTTTAAGGCACTATTATTTTAAATGCTATTAAGAAAACTCCTGTTGTCCACCAAAGAAATAATTGTCTTTCTCCTAGCTGGTCCCGACTAGTTCACACTTGGAGTGCCATATTTTTTCAGTATAGCATTTTAAAATGACAAATTGAAGCTTAAGTGGCAAAGAGTTCAGAAAGCGAAGCCTACACATGAATAACAGTATACAGCCATCATAAAAGAAAACAAAAGGGAGAAACGAAATTGATAGCATAGAGAAAGGGAAAGATTTCTAAACTGGCTAAAATCCAGCTGTTGCTTCACAGTAGGAGCAGACAAAGCAGGCAGTTAAATGAAAGTAAGAGAGAAAATACTAACAGAGAAACGTATGAAAGTGTTAAGTCTCTGGAATGAACCAAGTGCATACAGCTGCTTTTGCTAGAGGAAGATGCTCTTCTCTGGCACCAAAGACTGATAAATAAAGACATTTTTATTATTCATGTTTTATTAATGGCTTTATTATCAATATGATTGTTCAAGTGAGAGGGACCAATATTTTTATTCATGCCTCAACATATGTTATACATGAGGTGAAAACATTACTTCAGGGGCTGTACACGTACTGGGAGCTCTGTCCCCGGGAGGCTTTGCCTGGCAGCTGATCAGGAGAGAGAAAGCTTTCCCTGTTGGGCTGCGAGCCCCGGATGCGTGGGAAACAACACAGGGGAAAGGTGCGCGGGAAGTCACGCAATAGGAGGGCCAAGCAATTAAACAGTTAACTGCGACACAGCCCTGGCCCCATTTTCCTTTGGGTTCTTGGAGGGAGAGGGGCTCGCCTGGAGGGTCAGCTCTGCCCCCCTCCCCACCTTGCATTTTCCTTGCTCCTTCCCTGGCTGTCTGTGCTGTCCACCCCTGTCCTGCCCTGCTTCGCTGCTTCCCCAAGGTGGCTCCGTTACCGCCACAACCTTGTGCTCGCTGTTTGCCTGACGAAGCCACCGCCGCCTGCGCCCGAGCCCGGAGCAGCCACCGCTGTGTGTTCCGCAGCGGCCCCGCAGCCATCACCACCCGAAGCCACTGCGCTCCGGCCCTCACTGCCTGTAGCTGCTCTCCGAGTCCCCCCATAGCCACGGCGGCCTGTTCCTGTTCCTATTCGTCGCCCACGGCAGGCACACGCAGCCGCTGCTGTTCGGAAATCGCGCCAAGTCCGCCCCGGGAGCTGCGCACACTCCGCAGCACGCAGCGCGCATGCTCCATCTGCTGAACCCTTGCCGACGGCACGCCTGGGGCGCAGCGGTGACCATCGGTCCAGTATTCCCTTTCTCTCTCCATCTCTTTTTTCCTCTTCGTTCCTTTTTCTGTCCCCCTTTGGTAGGAACACTTACCCTTCTTTGTCAGTAAACAGTTTTTTTTCAGATAAAATATAGCCGTGTTTGCGCTTCATTTTTTGTCTGAGAAATCTATTAAAAAGAATCCTTCCTGACTCCCCCTTTCTGTTACAGTGGGATGGGACATCAAGTAATGCTTCATTATAAGCCTAGACCTTTATTTTGTAACATCCTATCAAATATGTTTTATCACGTTCAGAACAGTTTACTGAAGTAAGAATAAGATTTTTTGTGGTTCTTAAGATACTCTTTTTCCTTTGGCTGTCGACTTGAAGGAAAAGGCTCACTAGTTAAAAGGTTCGTGTTTAATGCTGCAGTGACGCAACTGCAGGTGCCAAAGGGGTTATTGCTCCCAAGGACGACTGACAATTTCTGGAAACATATTTTGCAGTCATTCATTTGTACTTTATTGATTTTTGAAATGCTTGGAGGTAAGTGAAAATGTTGACATCACCTAGTGTCAGAGATAATTTATCGGTTAGTTAACACCGTGCTTTTCATGTTTTCTGAAATAATGATCCATTTGGGGAGTGGCATCCTTTTCCTAGGCAATAAATGTTCCAGTTTTGGCCAACCTGTTAATCTACTTAAGTGTGCATTGAAAAGCATGTGAATTGGTCCATTTCATGTCCAGTGTGTCCACAAATGATGTTTTCATTCATGTTATAATGCAGATTAACTCGATTAGTGGACTTTTTTTCTTTTAAGGCTCAATGTAGAGCCTGATGATCATTAAGTAGAAGAAATACTTAATCTTCCCCTCGAGGTTGTGATTTTGCAAGCTAAGTAGGAGTGACTTATGTTAGAAGACTACAGATTAAGCAAATATGCTCAAGAGACACTTCTGAGAGTTGTGTGTGTTCTCTTGCAGAGTGAATATTCACTCTGTGCTTTAGATTAAGATGTGCAAAGTCTAAATTGCTACAGGAGGTGTCTTTCAGGGAGCTCATCTGAAAAACTTTCATCACTGGAAGTTGTCGTTATTAAAATGCTGTAGTCTTTTTCTGGGAGATGCATAGTGAGTCTTAAATATATGTTTGGTTAGAATACCTACAATGTACAAAATGCTGGAGATTTGGGCAGCAAGTCCTCTTACTGCACTTTGGGATATAAAAAGATCTGGAAAGTGTGTAAAGAAACAAGTGCTTTAATAGCAAGTGATCTAGGCAGGTGAGAAACTTCAGAACTCAAAAACAAATCTAGAAATTTCTAGTAATTGCTATATTTCAAGATAAATATTAAATGTATTTCTATATCTCTGGCATTTTTATAGATTGGCATGGCCAGAATGCTGATCAAATCTAAATGCAATTTATGCATAGTTATCTCTGTACTTGTACAGCAATATTTTCTCCCATAATGCTTTTCTGCATTAAGTTCTTTCAAGATCAAGGTATTATGGAGAGAAGATATTTAGTGAAAGAAATGGATGTATTTTAAATATAAAGTTTTGGTGAACTTTTGCATAAAGTGGAGAAGTTTCTATCTAGAAACCAATACAGTGGATTCGTTCATCAGAGAGTGCAAGCAAAATGGATATGTTCTTGTTGTTTGGACTAGATAACCTTTATTATGTCCCTTCCAATTCAAACTCCATGATTCTATGATACTTAGTCCAGAGGAGAGTATTTGTATTATTAGTTATAAGAATGTCCAGGTTGTGTTACAAACGTTAAGGATGGAATTTAGTACAATGTCTATATAATAAGCTTTTACATTTTTTGTTTCTCCTTCAGTTAGGAGAGCTGTAAGTGAAAAAAAGTAGTTTGAAAAGAAATCAAAGGTATATAGAGATAAAATCACATGTACTGTCGTTTGTGTGAGGTTTGCCAAGAAGGGAGGAGGAAAAAATTGAAGGAGGAAAACAAATATATAATATACTGCTTTCCTTAATGGAATTCCACGTGCTCTGCTTGATCTCGTGGATATTCAGACATACACTGAGATAGGTATTTGAGGTATAAAATTGTCTAATAAGTTTCTGTTAAGTTACTACTCTTGAAATTGTTCGTCCTAAAGTTGCTTACCTTAAATTGATGTATTCAATTTAAATAGTGAAAGAATATTTGTCAGCTGCATAATATGTGATAAAAAGAGGATGTATTCTGAGCTAAGATTATTCATAGGAAATCCTGTCAGAAAATCAGGGAAATTTGCATAAAGGCAAATCAGGATGCACAGATAAACTAACAGATTTGGAAAGACAGTCATACAGAAGGCTTGGGAAGGAGGACAACAGTTCATGCAGTAGGAAAATAAAATTACTCACTTTTAACAATAGCCTGTAGCAAACATCTGTCAAGGAAATGTTTGGGAGAAATTCATCACTTAGCCTGTCAGGGGTGCTGTGTCTGTGGGCAGTAGATTAACTTTCAGGGATCTTGGAAACATAATGTTCCAGGCAGGAGTCTGGTGCTTGCTCTGGGTTTGTGTGAGACCAATTCCTCCTCCAGTGGCCATGAAACTGTCACGAAAATTATTGAAAGCAGATGGGACCAATTTGGTGTGTGTGTGTCTGCCTTTTCACACCGGCAGCACAAAATTGCTTTAAGAAACTTTGTTGGAGGGGGGTGTATGTGAGTGTATATATCACTTTAACTGCTAGATATGCTAAAAAACTTCAAACAATAAAGGGTAATAGCAAGGTATTCTCTTCTTGAGTTCTTTTTTTCCCTGCTTGATTGTTTTCGACTTTTCGGCTTGTTTTTTCTTCTATTGTAAGGCGGAGGATGGAGTGGTAGTACACAAAAAATCTAATATACTTCTGCGAGAAATTCTTCTCTGTACACCTAGTCCACCTCTGTGATTTACTGCTTTTTGAAGAACTATGTTTTTGAAACAATACATCTTTCATAATGTATAGCCTACAAGAAAGAGTAGAGATGCAGACTGATAGATTGTGTTTGGGTGGACTAGTGATGCATGAAAGTACTAATTACTGAAAATTAGTATTTTACCTTAATTACCTTGGAAAAGGTAATTCCGGGATGTTTTGATGCAAAGATAAAATAGTTTTATGAATTTTAGACCATGAATTTGGGATCCAAGGCAATCAAGAAATCCTTAATCTGAGATGCATTTCTCCCTCTAACTATTCACGTTGAGGTTTTTGTTAGTCTGTCTTTGAGGTTGCTAAAGAGTTGGATGATAAATTGAAAAAAGCATTTTAGAAATTAATTTCCTTTGGCCCATCATAACTAACATTATTTAAAAAAAAAACAAACAGCAAACTGCTTTGTTATGGTTTGAAGCCAGAATTCTGGACAATACCTTGCATTCCTACATAGAGCAAGAACTAAAGATTAAAATGTGAGTGTTGGAGCTAAGCTTATTGAAAATAATAACTTTTCCACTGGAAATATTTTTGTATCCTGAGCTGTTTGTTGGCTTCACTGTCCTTCTTCATGCAAGGTGCTGTTTGTGTTTTGGAGCTTTTAAATATTAAGTTGTATTTTTTATTTTTCACAATGCAAATATTGTAAGAATAGTTGCAAGGGTTTGGAAATGTCTTAATGGCTTGGTAACTTAAAGTTTATTTTATGGAATACTTGGTAGAGAAAAGTTGTTAGTCATGTGCAGATTGTAAGTAAAAGAGTTCTTGATGTGTATGTCACTATTTGTCACATTTTTGATTTTGTAATGGAAAATTAGGAAAAAAAAAAAAGGTTTTAAATATTAATGGGTGTTAAAATAGGAGACATTTCCTTCAGAAATAAAGCAGTTGGCTCTTCATATACACCAAAAGCGATTAACAAAGAGATTGCTATGAATAATAATTTAAATTTTCCCTTTATCTTGTTTTTATATATTTTTAACTTGTGTTTAAATTAATGGGGTTGGTTTGTCTTTCAGTGAATTTCAGTGTGGTTAATAATGGCTTGATGGTTACTGCAAGTAGTTAAAATTATTTTTCTCTTCTATAATATAGATAAACTATTGAATGTGAGGAATTAATAATTTTCCAATTCAACGTGATTTTTTCATTTGGTTACTAAACAGTGCCCATTTGTTTGCTATTTAGAAGTTCAGTGCAAGTTTATGTGTGTTGCTTTCACACCGACAGAAGATGATCAGATCATTTCTGTTTGGATTGAAACCTCTTTTTTTTGCATATTCTCATACGAAATGGCTGCTTGGTTTCATGATAATTATTACTATTGTCATCAGCATCATTCTGTTCTCTGTTTTCCTTTGTAATTCATTACCAATGTAATGTGCTGATTTAAGTTTTGGTAACATCATAGAATTTGTATACAAAATCTCCCAGAAATACTTCTTAAAGGATTGATGTAATAATTTCCTCTACTTTAGTGGCCCTATTAATTTTCAGAGCAGCTTTGCTGCTGTTCCTATTTTTACCTGAGAGGAGGATGTGGACTGCTTTGGGGTTTTGGCACCAATGAATTCACCGTATAATTCACAAATACCAACTGAATGCTATCTTTTAAAAAGAAATGCAAAAGAATTTATAAATTACTGTTGTTATTGACTGCTGCAACCTTAAAATAATTATTTTTTATCCTTATTGTGTTGATCAAAACACTGATATTGATCTATTGAAAAAGGTTTCCAATAAATGAGAAGGGCTTTACTACTAAACAATGTATCAGAATTCCTGCAATACTAAATAGTGCATCATCTTCCAATCAGGTAATTTCTGATTGGACAATGTTTTTCCACTTTATTACAAAGTAAAATTATGCCAAATGTTAACAAGATATTTAGTCTTTTTTCTTGTTTTTCTTAATTACTGAATTGCTCCCTGTCAAAATGGATTATGGTGGTGTTTATAGTGTAGTAGCTGTCTGTCAAATCATCATTTTTACCTCTGAAGAACTGTGCTTGTGGAGTTCTGATGACAAAAACAAACATTTAAATGCTTTCCAAATCTGTGACCAATTCAAGGTCCACAGCTTGAAACAGAGCTTTTGATTAACAATTTATTAGAGCCCAAAATGCACAGTAAAAAAGAAAAAAGCAAACCCAAAAGCCCAAACAAAAACAAAACAAAGCAAAAGAGCAACAAAAAGAAGCACATAAAAAGCCCGAAAGGAATAAGACAGTTTTGATTTCCTTATCAATTATCTTTACAAGTCTAAATCCAAGGAAATTGTGCCATGAAAGTTCAGATCTTAACTGATTTTTCTAGTGAATTGTGTTTCTATCCAAAGTACATTTTATTGGTTTTAATGCAAGGACTTCGAACAGATTTAAGCATATATGGTGGGATTAATTTGCTTGGATTTAGATTTCTATATCACAACTCATCAGTGAAGGGAAGTACTTTGAGAGACCCCATTGATTTATGTTCTTAAAGTGCACATTTTTCTAGAATGGAAGGGATTTGTCCTGATAAATTTAGTCATTACAAGGACAAGGCATTAAATTCTCACTCTTTGTGCCAAATAGAGTTGCTCTCATAGTGTTATATTTACAAACCATAGAAAATTTACATTATGTGCCTTAAATTTTGTACCAGTGACTTCTATCAGCCTCTTCTCTGGTCTCTGTAAGGAATTTCTGTGTCTGAGATCCTGCATCTCTGAGTTTCTGCAGCCCTTACCTGTATATGTTGATTTGACAATATTGTGCTATAAAATGCCACTTTCCAGACATCTGTTTTGAAGTTAGTTTTTCAAGTAGGTACTCCGAATGTAGCCATTTAAACATGCTTCTTCTAGTTCTACATAAGAATTTGATTTTCGCTTAAGGATGCCCTACATCTTTCCAGAAAGATTTGCAATGATTGGTTGTATTTGAAACTGAAGGGTGGCCATCTGTACTTAGTGTGACATTCCTAATGGCCCTTGTGTGGAATGAAGAATTTTAACATCAGGAGACAATACCTGTTAACAAAGTGATTGCCCTTTCCACAGTAAGACTGTTTGTCATAGCCTGTGGCCATTGGTTTTTAGTGGAGGTGAGTACAATGAAGGAAGTCTGGCTGGAATTTAACAAATGTATGTCTTAAAGGAGCTATTAGGGATGGATAGTTGTTCCCATTATAATTGTTTAAAATAATAGATAGAATGCATTCAAACTACTGACCCCTGCCTATTATTTCCATTGGGAAAAGAATTATGTCAACTGAAGGGTGGGGTTTTTTGGTTTTGTTTTTTAAATCTATAATTTGGTACACTTTAGTCTGAGATTTTTTACAGGATTTGAATTTCTTCTGCCTCAGAAGCCCTCTTGTCAGTTCTTAATAGTGAATCTGTTTCTACAGCCCTGCAATCTCAAGATTTGTGTCACTGGATTCTGAAGTATCCATTTTCAATCACAGATTCTCGGAGTTCTTTGAAACCTAGTGAGGCAGACAAAAGAGACTTATCACTTCTTTTTGGTCAATAATTTGTCTGTGTATAAGAAATCAATTGCTGATACCTGTCACTGTCCATCATAAGTGTCATCTCTGTATGACTGCTCTCCCAGAAAGTCTGAATGTGACAGTCTGAAGACTCCAAGCCCAACCTCCCTCCTTTTATGTGATGTCATTTTTTTTTTTTACATGTACATATTTGGGCTATTTGAAACATGCAGATAGAAAATGAGGTAGCTTGCCATTTTTTTTTTTCAAATTTCATTTCTGTATGATTCACTGGTCTTATATTTAGTGGGATTTACATTTCCTTAGTTTTTCTGACTATGCCAAGCAAGCTTTTATGAACTTGATTTTAAATATTTGAACTTGAAGTGTTTGGTTTTCCTTTAAATGTAAAGTGTTCATTTTTCATTTGTCCTGCTCACTAGAACTGTGACAGCCTATCCAAATGACACCTGCTTAACAATTACTCAGTTTTGCCTTCAGACCAAAGTAACAAATTTTTCTTGTATGGTTTTTTTGGGGGTTGTGATTAAAAATATTATTTAAAAAAATCAGTTTGCATATTTTCAGTGATTTAAGTTCTTTTTGAACTCACCTTGGAATTTTCAGCAATAAGAAAGAAAACAAATGCTTCACATTTTTGGTCTGAATGCCATGGGGGCAGTGACATGGCAGTTTCACAAAACACAAATTTATTTATACACACAATACTAAAACGGGTTATTAGAGCCTATCCTGGAATATCTACTTTTGATTTGTAGTAATTCCATTATCAACATGGTGTCTCTGATGTCATACACAGTATAACCTGAGTGGAACAGAAATGCCTTTCTTCTTCCAGAAATTTAATTTCACATCTAACCCAGAAGCATTCATCCATCATTGTGACATTAAATCCAGATCACCTGTTTTTGAAAGCTGAAGTCTCGCTGTCTCATCTCCTTGTAATCTTTTAGAGTGCCTGCTGTGTGCATCCTACTTAATGAAACTTGGAAAACGGTTGGAGGAGCGAGGGAACAGGATGCAGCACAGAAAATGTGAATGAGCAGCTGACATCTTAGGAAAAAGCAGTTCATCTTTATCTCCTATCTCTTCTCCTGATAGAGATACGAAGTCAATAATAGCAGCACCAGGGCTTATAGAGGCATAGTTATTTATACTTATATATGTGCACAGAAATATATATATATTTCTGTACAGTGCCTGTATTCTCCACTCCCAGAATTAACTTCTTTTAAGATGTGGCTTTCAAGAGGAAAAAAAGATGAGCTCTGCTAGGAACAGAATGTTTTTGGACTCCAACAACGGAGCAAATTGAGGAGGTTAAATTCTCTGTACATGTTGGCCTCTCAAACCAGAGAAAAGCTATTTATTTTTGGGAGCTGCTGTAGGACTGACTTCCTGTGGTATAGAGGGTAGTTATAAATCTCATTTGGCTGCTGTGCCAAGCCCTTTATAACCTACCACAGGAGCTGCTATCACACAGTTCTTGCTGATGGCCATGTCCCTTGACGTCACCGAGCCAAGGTGTCAGACTCGAGAGGTCACCAGGTGCAAGGAAAACCAGAACCACTGTGCTCCATCTTCTTCCCATCATTTCTCTCATGTTAATGATGTTCTATGTTCCTTTCCCCTCCCCAAAATGAGACAATCTCATCTATTCATGACATCATTGATTTTACTGGGCCAGGAGTTCTTCTTGATTATTCTGTGGGATTAGTGTGGTTCCATCAGACATATCTCCAGCCTGTTCAGGGGGATTATTCTGTTGGTATCACGCACCTTTCCCACATTCCCTGCAGGATTATTTTGTATTACAAAACATCTTTCTTGCTTTCTCTACATCCCTAATTCTTACCATGTACATTTTACCATTTGTACAGATTTTTCTGTACTCAATTTAGAGAAACGTCTCAGTCTATGTAGATTAAGACATCAGTCTAAATTAAGAAGGCTACAGAGATTTCTGCTGGTGGAGGATCTATGCAAGGATAAAAAAAAAGAAAAAAGATAAAATTAATGACTTGACTTACAAAGTAAAGTTGAAAAATGTGACCAATGATGATCGGACAGCTTAATTTATTAAGATGTTTATTTTGTTCAAACAAGAAAAAGAAGATTATTTCACAAAGTAAGCCCATAATTCTGGATCATTTACCTACGAAGATAGCAGGCAACAAATACAGTTGAATTAGAATACAGAATTAACCATTGGTCCCAGTAGGATTGCTTCTTCTTTAGATTAACAGGGATAATTCAAGACAGAGAGCAGCTGAATATCTAGTTACATTTCACTTGAAGTCAATGGTGTTTGTTCGCCTCAGAATGCTACTATTTTGCTGCTTCTGGTTTTATAATGTGTCTGAGTTGATTCTCTCTAAATGGTGAATTTTAAATATAGTCAGCTCTGATTTTCTCCACTCTAGAAAAATTAATGCTTGGAAGGTTTCTTCCTATGTGGTATTCTTCTGTAGTATTTACTCTGTGTATTCTTTCATGTAAACTTAACTTTTTCATCATCCAAGCCAATTCTAATAACCTGATGGTCCAGATGAAGTCTCAGCTGAGTTCATGTTAAAGGTCTGTTCTAGGAGAGAAGAACTATAAGAGAAAAATGTATTTCAAAAGTTCATGCTGCCTGAAAGCCAGAATAAGAATTGCATGAAAAACTGCCAGATACTTGTAGAGAGATGTTTTTGAACACTTTAAGATGATAGTGTAGCAAAGTCCCATAATAAATGAAAATAAAATGTGTTTTCTTTTTAGAATACATAATTTTGTTAATTTTAAACCCATTTCTTCTGTATAGGCTACATTTATAGTAGATAAATTCTTGTCATGTAGAATGAGGATAAGAAATGAGGATTAAGAATTAACTTACTTAGGAATGAATCCATGACAGTCTCAAGGAGAATAATAATTTTGAAAGCCAATGACAGTGCGGTTTTCCTACTTATATACAACCTAATCGACTGAGGTGGCTTTGATTTAGATTCCTCTCTAGATGGTTTCAACTTTTTGGGTTAATTTAATGGCAACTATGCAAAATACAATTGTATAGGGTGTTTTAGGTTTTCTCCTTTGGGAAAGCCTTTTCCTCCTCCTCTCAAGTCAAATAACTGTGTTTTTTCAGGCATTGCAGTTTGAGTTTGTGCATGTGTGGGAGTTACACGTGCAAGTCTGAACCAATTTACTTAAGTGCAGGGCAAAATAGACTAAACTATGTAGGATTATTCAAGTTTTTGGTGTGGTGTAATGTTTTGTCACTCAACTCCACACTGTTGTAAACAGAAATAATGTGCATCTGCTGAAAAAGATGAAACTCTGTTCAACAGAGGAATTAATGTGAGGGAAATTGAATTGGCAGATACATAAAAGCAATCCATTGGCATATAGTGTGTTTTATTTACACTCTGCATATGTTTAAATCCAGAAGAATTGAAGAGATGTCTTGAAATATTCTTCAAACAGCACTAAAGATGAGCAAATATTTGCAATTATGATCAAATTATGCAGCTATCAAATACAATTTTCTATAATTAGTGGGTAAGCAGAAGTTGTTGACTTTGTAATTACATGACAATTCTAAAGGAAGTTCCCCTTTAATTTGCCTTAGTAAACACCTCCAATGCAGTCAAAATTGAAATGCAACACAGTTGTGCTTCAATTTGTTGGCTGTAAGACTTGTTAAGCTACAGGAAGAACGATAGGAGGAGGGAGAATTTTCTGCCTTTGAGACAGTCATAAGTTGCAAAAAGTTTCACCTAATAATTATCTGGAATTTTGTCCTACCAAAACTGAAGCAGTGGCTGACTCAAAATATCTCTGAGATAGTCAGCATTAAGGTGAAATGGTATTAAAGAAAGAATAAAGGTAGTAATTGCAATGTGGATCTCCAGAGGAATGTAGATAATTGTTAAAGCCTGGAGGGAAATGAGCGATGAACAAAGTAGAAAAAATATGTTGCCCAGGAAAAGAATTGGGAATAACAGGAAATAAAAAGCAATTGCTTACAAGCTGTGGCATTTTAAAACAAAACAAACAAAACGAAAGATAATTAAAAAAAAGATATAAACTTAAGTCTGTGTTGCTCTGGGGAAAAAAGATCTCAGTAAGTTCTAAAATGTGAAACAAGCCTGTAAGGAGTAGACACACTGGCAGGGTGACTGAATTTTTGGCAGTTTTTCTGCAGGAAATAGAAGAATGAAATAGAGAAATAATCAAAACCATAAGTTGGATGTAAAAATATCTTATTCATAAATATTTCAGAAAAGACAGCTAGAGGTTGCTGGGTCAATTGTAATGGAATAATTTAACAACAGAACCTGGGGGGAAAATCTTCTAGATCATTACAAAAAAATCCTGAGCAAAATGCTTGGAATTGTACTGAGACAGATACACTCCCTCTTATCTCTGTGTCCCTCCATATTTTTTCCTGTGACATTAAAGGCTCTTCCATCCACATACAAATGTGTTCCAAAATGACTGGATGTGGCACTCAGTGCAAGGCTCTGGTTGGTGGTGATCAGTCAAAAGCTGGACTCGATCTTGGGGGTCTCTTCCAACCTTAATGATTGTGTGATTCGCTGAAACAGAGAACACTGCTATTTTCATAATTGTCCAACAGGCAAGTGAATTGTCCGCCTTTGCAAAAGTTAGTAGTATAGATGACCAGTGAATAATTTTCTTGCACATAGCATAGCCAAAGTATATTGCCAGTGTTTTGTATTAATTTGACTAATTTTTCCAGAAAAATGTTACATAATTTATGCTGCTTTTGAAAATCCAGTTAGTTTTTTTTTTATTATTTTTCAGTGATTTATCACCTTGAGACTTTCTCAGATTATACATAGCCATACCTCTGAGATGTATTGCATCATTCAAGTTTGGCCAGAAATATTGTCTCTGTTTTCTGTGAGAGAAGAAGTGGAAGTTTAAAAGAATATGTAGTTTGTTGATTTAATGTAGTTGGATTTTTTAAAAAGATGCAGTTACAATTTCAATGTCTTTTTAAAAATTTATTGCTGTTGAAGGTCTGTCCACTACTACATATGTCACATGCGAATTGTATCATGTGAAATTAATCTGAAGTGCAAGGCAATAAAAGTAGGCAAGAAGGAGTTCATACAGAGAGCTGAAATTTGACTCACGTGTGACTTCAGACTTGATTCTTCTATCATCTTCCATACAAAGAGGCTGGAAAAGTGCACATGTATACGTACATAACTTTGAACTCTCGTTTTACTTTCATTAGTAGTGGAGAGCAATCAGCCAGATAGAAAATTACTTTTTTCTCCTATTATTTGACTAGCACCAAATTTATTTTGTGTATTAAATTAAATGTTCAAATTAATGTAGTTGTCCAAATTAATGTAGTAGAGTCAATATCTGTGTATGGCTCAAGCACTCAGAAACTTCAAGTTGTTCTTACTTTCATTAGCTCAGGATCATATAGAAAAGCTGGTTAAGAATTAGAGTATTTCCATGTCTTATTCTTCTCCTTACAACTGTTAGGACAACTGCAGTACATAAGTTTTTAAAGGTGGTTTTGGAAGCTTTTTGGTGTAAGTATATCCCAGAGAGATAGTCTTAAGTAATTGAAGAGGGAGATCCTCAGCGGATATTTGAATCATTCACTTGGTAGCATTTTAAGTCACACACATATGTAAAAAACAGAAATACTGAGAAAGGGAGAAGGATATGGAAGGAAGAATGTCAGAAAATTAATTTAAAATAAGTCAGTAAGTCATGATGGCATTTTTTAAAATGATTCTCAGTCTGTCATAAGGTGTGTTTGTTTCATGATCATTAAGGCTGTTAATTGTATCTTTACAAGATGCACATAATGGTATTTTTTATCCTAATGTTATGAGGGGAAATGTATTATTCATTTGAAATAAGAAGACTGGTTTGGGTTCAGTTACAAAAAGTAAATAAAATTGAAGTTTTTTAATGCTGGTCAGAATAACACATTTTGTGATAACACGTTTTGTGTATATTGGTTCCTGGTAGTCTAATTGAAACTGTAATTAAACTGTATTTTCTTTTAATAAAAAGACTGGCAGGGCAGCAACTGCCCCAAGGATTTCCTAAGTAGCAGGGAAATTGAGAAACAATCAATTTTGGATACCTTCTCATCTTGCTTTTCTCCCTGCTACTCTGTGTATAGCTTTTGGCAACAGAACAGTCAGATTTCTTCTTATTCTCGACTCAGCCATACTATTAAAGCGAATTCTTGTGGTGGTGAATGTATGAGAGCTATTGGAGATTGCCCCCAGGTCTCCAAGTTGTTCTCATTGTTCCAAGTTGCTGGATATGTGGTGGGGTGTCAGTTTGAAGTTGTGAGAGCATTTGAAAACCAAAACTTGTTACTACATAGGAAAAAAAGCATTCTTTTTTTTTCTCATTATGTGTTGTGATGTCTCTTTGATCCTTGTGGTGCCACCTGTTACCGTCAGTCCTATGAGCTGTAATAGCATCGTAAAAATAGGGCACATTTATGAGCAAACCTGTAGAAAATCTGAACTTCTGTGTAGATAAAAATATAATGCATATATACACAATATGTATTATATATGTAATACAAAAATCTGTGTAATATTGTAGTAATGACCAGCTGAAAGTGGTCATATACCAAAATATTATTAATAAAAAATAAAGTAAGATTATATTGCATCAACTTAATGGAAGTTTAAATTACATTCTCCAGTTGCATGAGGCATTTATGTGGAGATGAAGTGGAGGGAGGAGGCCTATGTTCTAATACTTTGAAAGACAATTTTGCCAAATTTTGGAGTTAATTTGTCTTGAAAACATCTTGACGTTATTGTGCTATGCTCATCAGCAGAAGAGTTCTTAGAGATTTACTGCAATGGGTATGTATTATTTTATTCACTTTCTAACTATGAGAATGAAGTAGAACTAGCGCCACTGAATCTGCAGGACTGGAAAATATTCAAGTGAGTGTGCAGTGCACTGCTCTTCTGTCAGCATCACGCATTCTACTTTGAAGTTTTCAATTCTTACCAGCAAAATGTCACTGTGACTGCAGTTTTTATTCCAATTTCTCTGGGTTGTCATACCTACAGTTTTCCACATGAACTATTCACCTATGACTTTTTCTGCTCCTAGAATTACCCTCACAATGAAAATCTGTTTAAGTTCTTAAACTTATATCTGCTATACCTCAGTGCTTTTGTTTTGTATAAATCTAGATTCATTGAAACATCTCTTTTGGGACATGTTGTTTTCTTTGCTGTTGTTTTCCCCTTTGCAACAGAAAGATTGAAGTAGTGGCAGAAAAGTAAAAACAGATAGAATTGGAATCACTTAATATAAGTCCTGGACCCTCAGTTACTTTCTGTGATTGCACATGAGTAATGGAACCTGCTCTGTGATTTAGATTTTCAGTGGGTTTTTTGATGAGTTAGGAAATTTTTGTATTATTTTTATATTATTTTTTAAATGTCTAATTATATGCAACTTTAGGGGACCGTTACTAAGTATTTTGGGGATACCCTACACATGTTTACTATTCATGTATTGAACATGTAGTTACTACTGCACTTTCAAATAAGTGTAGTTTTTTTGTGATTTTAGTTTTTTTTAAAGAATACCCAATATCCACATGATCCATATTCAAGCATATTTTTCTAACTTTGAGCTCTTAATCACCAGATAAGCTCTCTTTCCTCACTACAAGCTGGTTTGTAGTGCCACGGGCTTCCTTACAGCTATCCATGTCTAACTTAAGTGACAAGACCAGAGAGATGTACTGACATGAGCTATTTACTGAGGAAAGGAAGTTAATGAATTACTGCTTTCCTACATAGATCACTAGTACTTGATCTTTTATAATGGCTAAAGTGAAGTTCAACTGAGCAACTGAAACTACATGGAAAAAGGTTTTGCATTCAGGATGAAGGCAATAGACTTTTAAGTACTCCTACTTTTTAAGCTGTCTACGCTGAAACTTTGGAAGTGTTAGCTTTACAGGGATGTGTGGTGACTGACTGGCAGTCATTACAATGGTGATTGATAAGTGACTGTTTCCCTCTTTTGAGGAGACTGGTTGAAAAGTTGAATTTTGAAAGAAACACTATCTTTGAAACAAAACCTTTCCTAAATATAATCAGCAGAGTAGGATTTGTGCCATTCATGTCCAACATTTCTTCTTCCTTTTAGAAGAACCGATGTTGACATCAAGTAAACTTTTTGTCTTTCTGATTAAGAATTTTACTTTTGAAGACTTTGTAAATGCTATGTGTTTTGTTCCTGGTGTCATGACATAAATGTCATCCACAGAGCATTTCTTATGACAATACAATCACAGAAATGTGGAGGTCTGGATCATGGAGGGGTGGCTTGGTTTTTTCATTGTGATTCAGATGCTGAGATGATGAGAACAGGAACTGCTGACCATGACCTTGCTTTACAGTCAAATTATACAGTTGTAGATCTCCATACAAAGATAATAAAGTAGTATTGACTCCACATTAAGATAATAATAAAAAAGGGATAGTGAGACCTATAGACTATCTGTTAATGTGACAACAATTTCTACAATCACTTAAAAACATTGTCATTAAAGTTAAATTTTAAGGTTAATCCTGAGCATCTTTCCACAGTTATAAAAGCCCATACCTGCAAATTGCCAGGAAATACAAAGTAGCTGCTTTGAATAGCCCTAGATGTACTCTAGTTAATTTTCAACTTTCACGTGACTGGAGTACAGTTGAATTTTCTGAGCTGAAAACATGACATTCAAAGTCAAAGGCAGAATGCTATGAAAAAAATTGGGAAAAAGAAAATGGGGAGAGATTTTTTTCCCAGTTTTATAGGGAAAGTAGTATTAAGCAGTGCCACATAAGGTGTGTAAGAATCAGAAGTTAATGTTTAGTTATGTGGTTGAGGTTTATGTGGTTTTGTGTCTGTTTTTTTTGTTAAAACACTACTGGGCAAAATCCAGTGTGAGTCCATGTGCCATGAGGAGTTTCAAAGTAAGTAGTTTCTGAATTTTTGCATTAAAAGACTGTTTTGTAGAAACTTCTCTAGTTTATCCAGGGCTATAAACCATCATAAAATGGAGCACTTTTTGTCTTAAATTTGGGGTGTGAGATTATGAAACTAAGCAAAAATATTTCCTACAGTAATTTCTTATTTTAATCTCAATAGAAATACTTCATTTCTGAAAGTAGTATATTTCACAGGGAAGGAGAGAAATTTTGGATTTCTTTTTTGATGATTAAATATCTAAAACTGACTATAACTCACATGAGGATAACACTTCTCAAAGTAGTCAAATACATATATAAATGGATCAGGTGAAACTTCCTGGCCTTATTATTCAAAAAAAGTACAGTGACCTGGAACTGTGAATAACGTTCAAAATCAAGCAAAACTGTGATCCAGACTGTCTCTAACATTTCCGCTGTGTAATGCTTGCCTTTAGAGAGCTTTGTGAGAATTTGGGAGTGTATTCAGGAGAATAACCATGCTGAGGAAAAACAAGGCCCATTTTCTCTTTGGCAGTAAGAAAGAATGAGTCCTTTGTGGCAAAGTTTATAGGTATAAATAAGCAGGGATATTTTCTAAATTTCTGACAAAATGTCCTTGATGTCTCTAAATGCCATGTGTTTCTTGTGACTGAATGACTTTCTGTCACACAAGTATGATCAATAGTCTTACATTCTCATTTAAGTTTATTACATTTTGCTAATTCCTGTTATATATTCATATTATATAATCTGGCGGCCTTGCAAATGTATATCAAGTGTTCCCATTATCATTTATGATGTTTGTTTTCATGTTGTCTCCCTAGAGAAATATGGTGAGATTTTTTGTTTGTTTTCCATTATTTCTAGTTCATGTGCATTCAGATACACTACACATGTACTTGGGTGTATATATTTTTAGGAGAATCAAGTCTAGAGATGTATATCTAGAGATGGAAACTAAGGGAAAGGGTTTTTAGGAAACTCTTATTTTCTGGTCTTGATCCAAGCTCATGAAGTCTGCTTAATGTAGTCTCCGGATAATTTTGCTATCAGGACTTTCATTGCCCAGAGGAACCATGTTGCCAACTACAGATTTCAACTAGAGATTCAAATCCATCTTTTAATTTATCTTTTAGGTTGTCAGACTGTTTTAAAGTCAGAGAAGTTTTACATGTTCTTCAGGAATCACTGAAAAACAATCTTTAAAAGGACAACACTAGAGGAGCATAATAATGACAATTTCACATACATAGAGGGCTTTAATGTGTGTGGGTTTGGGTTTGTTTCTCTACTGAAGGCACAGTCTTGGATTAATTGCCTATCATGGTGATTGGGCCAACCATCACCAAAAATTGGAAGAAAAAGTGAAACCATGTGTTCAGCACCTATGGTAATGAGAACTTTTGTGACTTTGTATCAGGCCTTTAGAAATATGGACTATCATCTGTGCTCTGTTATTACCTGTGAACAGGCAGTATGTTTGCATGAAGTTTTGTAAACCATAACGAGGACGAAAAAAGTCACGATTTTAGTGTTCGAAATATTTTTGATAATGACAGAGAATGCTAAGCAGTAATTAAAACCTTGCATATGTGAGTATTATTCCAGGTTGATAATCAAAACATATAATGGGCTTCTAATTTCATCTGTTCAAAGTAGCAGATGACCAAATAGTTAAAACAATATTGTGAACATAATTTCACAGTTTAAAAGAACAGGGATCCTTCTGTCTAAAAACAAACAAACAAACAAACAAACCAACTAAACAGTCCATTTTTGTTGATTTGTGGGCCAAGAGAGTAGTCGTCCTAGAATTGAGGGAACAGTGATACCTCATGTGTTATATCCCTGTCCTTGTCACAATCAGTGACCTTTTTGAAGATGTTCTGACTGTAGCAGAATGTGAGGGTTCTTCCATATTTTGGTGAATTCCTTGGTTTCCGGTTGAAGCTATTCTAGCTTATATTAATATGTAATACTAAGCATAAGCTATATTTTCAGCAAAGTTTCCAGTAAAGAGTTTTTTTCTCCTGTTCTTCATTTTCTTACAGTCTGTCACATTTTACTGCTGTTTGCTCTTGTTTGCTTTGGCACTGAAAATTAAAAATCATGTTCATGCATAACTGGTAATTGTACATGAAATAGTCTCGACGTTGAGACTCAGCACTTCCAACCCCTCAGCACTCAGACTGAGCAAAATAAATGATCAGCCTATCACTTTGAGGCTTTAAAATCATGAAATCATGTGGATTTCTTGTCTGAACAGGATGTTTATGGTTGTGAATGCCACTACCACACATTATACAAGCCAGTAAAAAAATGCAAAGCCACACAGCCTATGACTCAAGGAGAATATAATTATAAAAATTAAAAATAGATGAGTATGGTATTAGTTGCGATTTAAAATGAAAAGTGAAGGACATGTAAGCTGGCACTAGAATGAAAATCAGTATGGGAACAGATGTGATGTCAACAAGATAGAGATGGATCTAGAAGCTTGGAATACAGTTTATTCTGATATATGTATGAATATGGTTTACAGTAAGAAGCTAAGAAATTGAAATACCTTTTCAGAAAATACTCGCATAGCTGTGAGTATCTGCTGTGTAACTCCAATGATCCAATTCCACACCTTCCCTTGGAAAGGGAACAAAATAATTAAAACATATAGTGTAAAAAAACATAAAACTTGTAGTGTCTAGAAAATATATAGAACAATTAAAATGCTTTATAATAACAATATCTGTGGCTTTAAATAATTCATCAATGCACTATAAGGAAAAATGGAAGAGAAATTGTGATCTAATGAGCCTGTCTGTCTCTGTGGAAGACCAAAATAAATCATCTAGTTCTCAGAGTTCAAGTATAAGGAGCTTGTAATTTTCAGACAAAGGACCCAAGGATTGGCTTGAATGACTTGTGTATGGATTTCAGATGAAATCACATTCTATTGTTTTGTGCAACCGTGTTTCAAAAGTCCTCAACTTTGAAATATGAATAATTTCCAGAATTTCAAAATTATTTATTCACTCCTGTAAGAAGTTGTGAATCAGTGATAGGCAAAGACTTTGTTGTGTAGATGTTTTCATTGCAGAAGACAAATTCTCAATTTTTTTAATTACAAAACTAGTAGACACCACACAGAGTTGAAATGAGGAGTGGGCATATATGTATCCTTTCCAAACTTTCATATAGTGATACAAAATCTGGTAATTTGCGCAACTGAAAGTATTTCAACTTAGAAAGAACCCTTGTTGGGTCACATCTCTGACTAAAATTTGGGCTATCTTTTTAGAACACAATGAAATGCTTACTTTCTAATTTGTTTATAATGTTCTATCATGAAAAATTTCTGTCATTAGAATGTCATCATGTCACTGTATGATTGGAATAATGCCTGATCATGAGGTATCATTACAGAGTTAATTTAAAGCATACTGGAGCCTATTTTAAGAAAATCAAATCTATGTGTAGTCACTGACTTGCTTAATTATTTACTTAGCTAATTTTTTTCTTTCTCCTTTCTTCTCTTTTCTCCTCTGTATAAAGAATTTTCTCCTTCAAACTGACCTAGATTGAAACCTGTTGCTTGCTGGCCTTTGTCAGGGAAAAAAAAAAAAAAGAGAAATGTTAAGGACTGCTGCTCTTGGAAACTACATCTGAAATTCTGAAATTCAGTTGAACATTGAGCAATTAAGGAATTGCATTAAGCAGTTTTCTGAAAGTCCTGTTAACCTTCATTCTGCTGATTGCAGGGCTTTTTGGTAGCTCTCACTTTGCGGGAATCTAGTAATAAAGCTTCAATTGATTGTAATGATGCAAGGATAGTGCCTAAGTTGGGAAACAGTAAATGTAACTGGAAACTTGCATGCTTTTAAATGATTTTTTTTTTAAATCCCTGCTCCGAGCTTCTTCTGAGGTCTTTTTTGATAGTAGTACTTTTATCCTCTGTTTGTATAAATATGCCATATCCCTTTGAGTATTTTTACTACATATACATTTCTTATTTATAGTGGTTAATGTGGTTTAACCCCAGAAGCAGCTCCAACCCACAGAGCTGCTCATCCTACCCAGCCAAGTGAGGGAGGGAATCAGAAGGGCAAAAAGGAGAAAGCTCATGGATTGTGATAAGAAAGAGTTTAATAAGTGAAGCAAAATCTTGCTGTGCAAGCCCAGCAAAGTGAGGCATTCATTCCATGCTCCCCACCAACAGGCAGGGCTGTAGGATCTTCCAGGGAAGCATGGCCTCAGCACAGGTTATGGTTACTTGGGAAGAGACATGCCAGTAACCCTCCTTCGCCTTCCTGTCCTTGAGCTAGTCATGCCAAGCACGACATAGTGGGCTGTGGAATATTTCTGTGTGAGGTCCACTGTCCCTACTGTGTCCCCTCAAAATCCTTTGTCCACCTCCAGCCAAGCTGCTGTGGGGCAGAGGGAAAGCCTTGTGGCTGTGTAGGCATTTCTCAGCAGCAGCAAAAGCACTAGTGAGTTATCCACAAGTGCAAAGCACAGCGCTGCCCAGGCTGCTGAAAAGTAGAAGCAAATATGTGCAATTTCGTTGATTCTGTATTTTATTGAACAGTCCATTAATATGGCCAATACAGAAGTTATGCGTCACAGCTTTATGATTTCATTGTGTTCCTGCAACCCAATTTTTAAGATGTGTATAATGCTTGCTACTTTTCAGTCTGTGGGTATGAAGAAAGAGGTATTTTGGGAAAAAGGTTATGGGTAGGAGTCATTAGTTGAGCTGTTTCGGCCCGAGCCTCTTCTGACCTTTTCTGGGTAGTCCTCAGTTCAGCTACTTCTTTCTTGCTCCCTCTGTTGATGTGTTCATAACTGCTTGCACCAGGGCTTTGATTTGAGACAAACCCTTTGATGTTGTTTTTAATTTTTTTCTTTCCTAACTGCCTTGGTCTATTGTTACTTTTGACCTTGCAAGTTTTTTGATTCTTTCTATTTGGGGGCAGCTTCAGTTTTTGAAAATAATCTTTATTCCCTCATTAGCTGTGCTGTTTCATTTAGCCTTTCTCAAGTCTTTCTTGCAGAGGGGAGAGAGGAGTATGAATTTGTCTTTGGAAGAGTTTGACTTTAATAAACTCCATGCTACTGCAAAAATATCAATTCCTCACCCATCTTTTTAGCTTTCTTTCAATGCTCTTGGTTATTTTTCATTACATGTATTGTATTTCAGGTAATACAGAGTCTACTGTGTATTGCAGCAGTTCATGCAATTTTTATACTTTGGCGACACCAGATAGGAGAGGATGAGACATTAATTTTGTTTTAGTGGGAGGGAGAAATCATCCATTTGGAAGAGGCAGGAAGAAAACAGTAGAAAAAGAAATATGTGGAACAAAATTCATCCAGAATGACACTTGTTCCACTTCTAAAAAATAAGACAGCCTTTATGGGCTCCTTGTCTAACGAAGCTTTTGGATAACTCAAGTAGACCAAACTGTTCAAGTAGATTGCTTATTCCTTTGTTATTTTAAAAGCAATATGCTAACTTCTTTTAAAATAATAGGCCAAGGGAAAGTTATAAAAAAAATGCAAAATTCTTTTATGCTTTCTGCCACTTCCTGTGAAAATGCCTCACTGAGAAAGACTCACTGCTTAACAATCTGCAGGTTCTGTATAAATAAGCATCTAAATCTTTTTCCTCTAGTCCCCATCATCCTAAAATTCTTTATTTTAAATCAAAATATTATTTCTTGAGATTTATACCAAACTCCAAAGTTAATATGGAAAGCAATTAGATTTTTTTTTTTTGCACTTTGGTTGTAAGAAAAGCTTTTCCTATCATAACAACTAAATGCTATAGATATTTATAGTTATTTGAAAGAATTGTGCTTTAAGCACCTGTGGCTGTAAGAAGTTGGCCTCTTTGAACTTTTGGTGAAGACTTAGTGTCCTTACTCAACCAAAATTCCTGTTGACTGCCTTGTTTCTTTTCCTGCGCTGTTTCAGTATAGGATCTAAACAGCAACACAACCTTCAGATTAGAAGAAGCAAAAAATTGAAAGTAGTCACTTGTGATTGCTTAAATACTGTGATTTTAATGAGTTGCTCCCAAAGAGAAAAAAACTAGTGAGGAGTATATACTTTTAATGGAACTATTCCATTTTCTAATGCTCTTTTTTACTATAATATATTCTGGAAAAGCTAATTTTTGGTGATGAAGGGAGGGAAGATTCCCAGAAATATGATGTAATAGTTAAACATAGAAATGTAATGTTTGGCCCCCTATTATTTTTGTAGTAAATCATGAGCCTAAATGCCATTTTCTGAATTTCATCTGTAGAAAAATCCTTAAAATCGATACTTCTCATTGGTGATGTTTAAACATTTTGCTGTAGTAATAATGCAATTCTTAAACTTCTGTTGAAAGTATCTTCAAAGTGAGTTGCTGAAAATTGTTATAGAGTGCTCTAAAATGCATTGTAAGTTGTGGCATCATGTATTGAATTGACCACCTTTCATTTTTATGTAAATGGAATGACACATTATCCTTTTATTTATTGTAGGTTCTAGTACTACGTAGATAATGACATATTTAATAAGGTTTACTATTTTCAATCCAAGAACGCTTTGCATGTATAAACCTATCCTCTGGTGTTTTATCATATGTGCGTACTATAAGGACAGCAAAATAGAAATGTGCTTCTCATCGTGTACATTGTTTTATTAGGAACCACTTCCAGAACAGGTGGACAGGTAAAAAAGCACAGCGTCTTGGTAGGCATAGAAATGCACCAAAAGGCTGGTATGACATAAATAATCCTGTTCTTGTATGAAAAACAAGTTTGTTTTCCCCTCACACCGACAATTTGATCCTTAGAAGCTGTTAAGCTTAATAGCATTTTGGAATGCTTTGTTCAAAGCTGTGTAAGACACTTGCTGTTCCTTTTTTCTTTCTTAATGTTGGCTGATGCGTGACACAATTTACCATCTTTTCTTTGCTGTGAACACAGAGGATGTAAAATGGGATGGATATGTAGAGCTGGTGCTGTTTGAACTGTGGCAGACAAAGCACAGTAAGGCACAGCAACATAATCTTTTTTGCCTCCAATTTAGCCTTTCATGTGTTTAATCTGTAAGCTAATTGAGCACAACTGGATTGAGCGTCTCAATTTTTCTCTTCTCTATATACAAGAAATGAGTTATATTGAATAGATTAAATAATGAGCCAGGCAGCCTGGAAACCAAGGGATGTTCTGTTACTTCTGGTAATGAGGCTGGTTTGGTAGTTCACTTGCTCTGGTTTGTAGCCAGGTTTTTTCAGCAGAACTTTCATTTAATATAAGGTTAAAATACTGTAATTGCTCTTGTAATTTCACTATTATTATCCATCACCATTTCGTTTTAAAGAATTGAAAAAAAAAGAGAAAAAGTTGTTCATTTAATAGAATTTGCTGTCTGACACAGATGCAGAGATCTGTTTATTATGCGATAAAACATATTATAAGCTGAACATGATCTATTGAAGCTATTGCATTCCTGAAAATTTACCTGTGAACATAGATATATTCCGTGGTCTGAAAACTAATAAAAGTGGGTAAAATTTATGTTATAATGGATATTTACTCAGAGCACATAAAAAGCTGTTTTGAAATTATCCATCTTGTGCTTAATCTACTTGATATCTGAAATAGCCCTGAAAGATGTCCCATAGTCACACGAGTACAGTGTAGCCAACAACCTGGACCACAGCAATAGCAATTTTCTTTCTGATTCCCTTTCTTTCACTTTTGTATGTCAAAGGCATGAAGGTGTGAGGGAAAAGTTCCTTCAGTGAAAATGTGATCACTGAAACCTTGTAATGCCCTGTTCAAAACAGGGAAGTGAGAGAATGAATTAATAGTAAAGAAAAAACAAGTTGTAGATACTGTACCAACATAACTTTTCAGGTGTAGTTGAAAAGATAGTAGCCAGGCTGGAGTGACAGAACACTTGGAATAATGTTCAGAATTATATTCAGATAGAATCAAGAAATGAAAGCAAAATACTAAAACACAATCATTCCAGAATAATTGAGATGAGAAAGTTTAAGTGCTAAAGAATAATGAGCAAGTCAAGTAATTGTTCTTTAGTCCCTATTCCCATGTTTTAAAACCAATTTATATCTGCTGTCTTTGGGCTTAAGTTCACCGATGGACCTAACTCAAGAGACTATTTCTGTTTTACCAGGGTTCTGAAGCCTTGCAATAGATAGTTCTGACTTCTGTAGTTCAGGAGAAGCTTCTTCAATGTAAGAAGTACATGTTGCTGTTGGAGGGAGGTTTTCCGTTTGTGCCTATATTGCCCACAGAATATTTATCTTTTAATTAAAGGTAAAATAATCTCAGTGTGTTCTGTTTGTACAAAATCCTCTAGGAGATCTAGCTGTGTAATTATGGTTATTATTACTGTATGTAGTACACTGTTCCTTGTATGTTCCCTAATTCATACAAGTGGAAAAAAACCCAATTGTTGAGCAGACAGAACAAATATTTATTCCAAGAAGAATACAGAAAATCAGAAAAAGAGGCTATGGCTTCACTAATGAAATTGTTAAAGACTTATGAGGGCTTCTTAGTTTACTTAGATGTTTTATTTTTTGTTTTTCCAAAACAGTAGCATATTTTCGTCTTGTGAGGCTAGGATACCATCAATAACAATTAGTTACTGAGGAATGAGGATCAAAATCTGAAGTTACATAATATTATAACTCATTCCTGTGACAGAAGCTCCTGTTCGTCAGTGTGGTTATTCCTCTGAGGCTGCTCATAATAACATGCCCAAGTCAAATTCCAGAGTAATGGCTCTGGCAATTTTCCAAATAGAAGTGATGAATAGGATTGCAGTGAATCCAGAATTCCTAAAGATATCAGAAGTCATTATTTTGAAAGCAGGATTTTATTTTTTACACAAAGCAAAATGTTTTTACCAACATGGGAGACAGTTCTGGATATTGTTGAATGCTGGGGAAACTGACGTAATTTTCAAGGAGAAGGCAAATATTCCAAATATCTATGTATATGTAGGCACATATTAAAATACATCTAGACTCACAGCCAAACATCTGTGTACGCTTAATACCTGTGTGCAAGCCCTCTCTATAGTTTAGCCAATCAGTTGAAACTTTTATAGAGCTCCCGTGGTCAATACAGGAGATCAAGTTTTAACATTTTGTTTAAAGTATGTCAGATTCAGTGAAGGCTCTGCACAGATTCTGTATTGTAGTATATTGAAGAGACTGAGAAACCAGAGTTTTTGCCAAATCTGGCTTTGTCAAAAAATCAGTTATTTGGAAATGGGACTTGTTTCTAACCTGGTCTGTGTTACATCTATTACTTGAAATATTTATAGCTTCATAGCCCCTGTAGTGCTTAACAGTTATGTATTAACACATGGAGCATTTGACTTTGCAAGGAAAACTTGGCCATGAGAGAAGTGATAAATGTGCAAGTCTTACAGTTTATTTTGGTTTTTATCTTTAAATTTAGATTTTTTTTTAAATTTGTGATGAATTCCTAGTTTCTTTCTCTATAGCAGTGTTGAGTTGGTTTTGTAACAAGAGAAGATGGGGAAGGCTGTTTTAGCATGTTCCTGCATGAAGAAAAAAGAGTGGCATTGCAGGAGTCAACCATTACTCTTGGAATTGTTGCTCCTGATGTCCCTCACGTATCAAAGGCCTGATAGTGCTGTGCTGAAAACCCTGATAAGACCAGTGGTAGTCCTGAGAGGAAAAGACTGATAAGTTCATGAGCAAGCAACAAACAAGACTTTCCAATTTCTCCACTTCTGTTACTCAGTTGTATCTCTCAGGATTTTGCAATAAACTCAAATATCTTGAAGTACTGCAGCAAAAAAGTAGAGAGGTACTTGTCCATGAGGTTAATTTGTTTCTCAGTGGGTGATGTGGGAGTAATGTGCACAGTGTCAGGCTGATGAAATAATCTTCTGTACTTAATTAATCCAAAATCCTGAGTACTCCTTCAGACACTCACAGTCTGTCAGCAAGGCACTGATTCTAGTTATGGTACCAGCTTTTAAAGCTAAGAAATTAAATGGAGATATTTTGGGTTAGTAAAGGTGAAATATGCTGCAGTTCTGTACATGTGGTACATGGACCTAAATGTAAAAGGAAAAAAGGGATTGTGGAAGTCTTCTTGCCACACTTGAATGAGTCACTTACAGCATAGAACTTCAAAACACATGAAACATGCGGGAAGGGAATCCCAATGACAAATAGTGAATGTCAGGGTAACAAGTTATTTGCTGATTTAGTCGATTGTCTTAGGAACAGATCTCTAACCTGTTTTAATGGTTTATCATCAGTAAAATATAAATACAGCAAAATATAAATAATGCAGGATTTTACTGTCATTTGTTACCAACTGCACGATTCCATAGTCTGTGTATTATTGAATTCACTAAGACAAATTAAAAGACTAGAAAGACTGTTAAAAATGTCCTTCTTAATATTCAGGACTAATATATTTCTATCAGAATATCCATATACAAACTATGAATACAAAAACGTTTATGTTTTTTATCAGCAACAGTGTGGCCAGCAGGATCAGGGCAGTGATCATTCCCCTGTACTTGGCGCTGGTGAGGCCATGCCTTGAATCGTGTATCCAGTTCTGGGTCCCTCACTGTTTCCTTTGTGATTTGTTATTGTTCCAAAACCATTTTGGGATAGACTTCCTTCGAAAACATTTAGCATACAAGGTTCACATAAGTATCTATGTATGTCTTTGTTTTAGTTGAGTGTTCATTTTGTACTTAGAAACCTAGAGTACCACTAGACACTGGAGGGAAACAGTGAGAAACAAAATTGTTTTAGGTGGCTTTCTAGGTTGCCTCAGAATACATGAAATACGTGACCATGCAATACAGAGTTCTAGGGGAGTTCTTGACATGGATATATTTTGCAGGCAAAAAAAATCCCTGTCTGATTATTTTGTGAGCTGTTGCAATTCAGGTCTCTGAGGAGAAACGAGGACAGATAGGAGAGACTGTTGTAGAAATTTATTTGTATTACTCCAGCAGTACTGGTCACAAAAAGAAAGCATGATGAAATGGCTACAAAAGAGGAATATTAAAACATGGCCAAAATATTCAGTGATGCTGAAAGGAAAGCTAAAGCTCAACTTCAGCTGAGAGTGAAGGGACATCAATGGTAGCAAGAGCTTTAGATGCTACACTGACAGCAGGGAGGTGGGGTGGAACCTGCTGTAGAACAGCAATCTAAATATTGCTCAGGAGGGGAGGAGGAGTTGCATGCTGACATCAGGAGAATAAACAGGTGGAATTAATGGATGTGAGGAAAATCTGATTGGGATTAGGCCTGAGTAGAAGGAAGGAAATTCAGATAAACTTCAAAGGAAACAGAATACAGCACTCTACACAAACCTGCACAGAATTTTCAATGGCTAAATCAAATGGCTAATGATCATTTCTCATTTTCTTTCTCTCACGTCTCTCAATTCTAATCAAGAGAGAATCCTATCAGGTATTCGAAACTGCTATTTTCGCATTTATTTTTTTTTTTATCTGAACCAAAATGCAATATTAAAGCAAGGATACTAACTAGTACACAGAAGTCTTGAAGGACTTAACCAATGATGCTGTGGAAGTTTCTTAGGTTGTTTTTTTTCATTAGTGTAGGGTTTTTTTTTTCATTAGTAGTGAAATTTTTCATGTAATGGTAGTTTCTGGAAATTAATTGCAGAACTTCTATGTCTTCAGAATCAAAGTGGATTTAATATGGATACTTTATTTACTGAGATATTAGGGACAAAGGCAGGATTAATGGTATGTGTTTGGCAATGATCTGGCAAATGAATCTTTGTTAATAATACAGAGCCTGTTTATTGATTTTCATTTAAGAGGAAAAAAAAAAGCAAGCTGAAAAAATTCCAGAAGCAACCTTTGTCTCATTTCTGTAGGGAGATACAGTTGATTCACTAGCTGAAAGTGCAGTAAATTTAAAAGCTGCTTGTATATAGTGAAAATATTGAAAATCAGTTGATATAACTTGCCTGTTAAATCTGAGAAATTCAATAAACAATCCTTAGAAGTATTCCTCGATATGATTTTAGCTTCTATAGACACAATTTATAGGGATATTCATCAATCATTTTAACATTTATTGTTGCATAATACAAGTGTGTTTTCATTTTACTCTAGGAAATGAAATTAAAAATATTTAATTAACGAGCAAAATCTAATACTTTCTCTTTTGTTTTCATCATGGAGTCAAGAATATGATCTAAATTAAATCTGTAAAAACTATAAATGGTGTTGCACTGAACAGAAGTAATATGAAATTAGAAAGATTAACTTGTTTAATGTGCTTGCTTATCTTTAGCATGTAGATTTAGCTGTTCTTTGTTTCAGAGTTGTTTATTTGCACTCTCAGATTTTTAAGTAAATGTCACTTAAGGCTGTACTCTGCTGAAGATAACCCAAAATATGCACTGGTGTGGCTAATCTGTTTGTTATCCTGCCCTTTCTTTTCCTAAATCTCTTGGAGCTGTGCCTTGCTGTCATTATGAGACAGGTATTGCAGAGAACAGTTTGGGATTTCAAGCTTGTTAGAACTTGGGTGCTGCTTCCAAAGTTGAGTCAGTGCCACATAGGAAGAGTCCCTTTAGGGTTTTTGTGTTTATACTGCAAAGTGCAGTAACAATTAGAATCAGTTCAAATGAGGGCAATGCAGACAGCAATTGTCTGATTCCAGTCAGTTTTCTGGATATCCATGCTTCCTCAGAAAGGTCAATGAAGATTTCAGCATGGTCATTCCCAAGGTAATCAAATGTAATGTCAGCAAATCTCAGCCTTCTCATAGCAGAGTTTCTTTCATCCTCTCTCCTGTGCACAAACCAATCTCTTTTAAAGAACAGCTCACTAAAATACAAGATCTAAGAACTTTGTCAGCTGATACAATATCCCTTCTTTGCCTTTGCCCGGAAGTACAATTTTGTATACTTCTGAAATGCACACATCTGAACATAATTCATACGTATTTCAGAGATCTAGATTTAAAAAAAAAAAATTAGTCACATGTACATTTATGCTGTGCATATACATACTTCTTGTCCATCAAAACATATGCTTATTTTTGTTCCTTGTCCCTCACATTTGGCGTGTGAGCTTATTAGAGTCAAGAATCTGCCAGGATTTCAGTTTTTCTGAATGACTCGTATAAGAGAATTGTGAAATTTCTGTTACTTTTAATATCAGGCTATGGGGCATATTGTTAAAATAAATGACCTCTTCGGAGTTATTAGCAGCCAGTTTTCTGTAAGAGGACTTTGAAGCTGAAGAGATTAATTCCTTTGCAACTCTTTGCCCAGGAAGTTAAGCACTGAGACAGGGTTCTGTACCTTTCCTTCAAAATTTTGCCATGATAGACACTTTGACAGGTTTCAAATAATACAAGCATCAATATCAAAACAGTCAGGATACCAACTGGGGGAAAAAAAAGAGCTGTCTCAGTAGCGTAACCATATTATGGGAGCGCAAGAAGTTTGATGAGCTGGCTTCTTCCACTGACACCAAAAAAAAAGATTTTCTGAGATACCTCTCTAACCTGGATTTCCTCAGTGCTCTGCCCCATGGCCTGAGTGTTGGATTGCTTTAATCACTTTATATCTTCCCCTGTGAGACAGGCCCTGAATAATGGTTTCATTAAAATAGAGATTGTGAGGATTTCTCTTGTCTAAATAGGGCCTCCTGTTCTGTAACTCTGCCTCACCACAAGAGACATCATCTACATCTCTGGCTCACTTCATGGACCAAAAGAAGTTTAATTTATCTTTTGGTTTGGTTGAGGAGTCATCTCTGGCCTGAGTGAGACATCTCTAGTTTTGTGTTAAAAGATTGCCTTCAAATTTTTGAGGTGTCAGTCACTGCACTTCTACCAGTGAAAGAGCTGCAATCCCGTGAAAGACGGAATGTGTACCTGGTGTCACTGGTAATCTGACTACTACTGATGTGCCTACAGTAATAATCTAGTTGTGGTTAATTGTATCAGTGAAAATGCCCTTTTTGATGACAACTACTTCTCTAAGAAGCTTAAAAAAGTCAAACTTTTTGGTTATTTTCCTATGTACCAAGTTCTTTCTGGATAAAGTTCACTGTAGAAATTATTTACAGCTCTCCTAAGGTGATTTGAGAATTCTAGCTGAGACAGGAAATTAATTTCTCTGTCACCTTTTTCTAAACTTGATGCATACTGAGTTTATCCTTCCTCCTCTCAGTGTCATTTAGGGAATTGGTTTTTGAGTTGTTTCTCTCATGCCTTCTTGAAATGTCGAAAAATACTTCCAAGCCTGTCCGTTTGAAGGCTAAGAAGTTGCAGTAATCTCTATGCTGAGGCTCTGATTGGATAATGTTTTTTGTGAGATCTCCAAATTCATAGTGGAAGTGAGGACACTTCTCTAGAATTCAGACTAGATGGGAGGTCCCACTGAGAAATGCATGTGACAACTGTCAAGGTGCCACCAAGTGTTCCACAACCACCTTAATAAATCCCTTGTCATCCTCAGTCAATTTGGGAATGAAACTGGAGCATATTCTTTCTCCTTTTTTTTCTTCCAATGAAAGATTAAGAGATGATCTTCAGTGCAAATATGTATTTGATCTATCACTGGAACACTACAGAGATGCTTTTCTGCTTGCAGCTTCAATTATTTACATTGGACAATGATTGCATATCCCTGTTTTTCATTTTGCACTCTATCACTCTCAAAGCCTTTCCAAGATCATCTGCTTCTGGAATTCTGCTGATGAGATGGACAGAGGGTTTTTTTTTTTTTTTTTCAGTTTGTTCTGTCCTATTTTAATGAGGTGACTGTTAGTAATTAAAACAACAGAACAACTCCAGTGCTCAGTGATGCACACAGCAAATGCAAACATAAACTTGGTATCTCATGAGGTTAATAAATGTGCCCAAGTTACTCAATACAGGAACTTTTTATCATGTCTGCCTATGCCCTTTGACAAGGAAGACCCAGAACAAGCCATCTGACTATTTCTCCTTCACTGTTTTTGTGATTGTGATCTACATTTACCTGTAGGTAATCAAGATCCAGAAATACAAGACAGTTTCTAAGATACCATTGAAGTTTATCACTTGGAAGTCAGAATATAGAGGGTTGCCAGTTTGAAAGGGAGAGGAACACAGCCCCCCCAACTTTTAAATGAGAAACTGTCTGCTGTTGCTTATGAAGCTTTCTGTCAAGAACTGTGAGCATTTTTTTATTTAACATTCTCCTAAAAAGTAGAGTTTTGAGTTTCCGTGGTAACATTCTTGATTTCCAGTGTTACTAAAGCATTCTGCAATGAATGTTTTAGTATGGACATAGAAGTCATCCTCTGATTTGAAGTTGTCTGCTATATAGGGCTTGCTTTTATGGAATAACTGGCACATTGGGTTTACTTAGTATTGCATTTCTCTGGGTTTTTTTGTTTGTTTGTTTTGGTTTGATTTTTCTGTTTTGGGATTTTTTTTTGTTTTTGGTTTTTTTTTTGTTTTGTTTTTTTTTGTTTTTGTTGTTGTTTTTTAATTTTTTATTTTATTTTATTTTATGTTTTCTAGGGCTTTAAAAAAATGCTTTGAGCAAATTGCATTGCATGTACTGCTACAAAAATCCAAAATGATAATCAGTTTTTAGAATCTGATTAGGCTTTTTTGTTTTCTAATACTAGAGCTAGCTTGCAAATCTAAACAACATTAGCAGTTTCAGTTCTTTGAACCACCAGTCTCCAAACCTGATTCAGTCTGCATAAATACAGTTTAAATATCTTCATGTATGTTGTAAAGAAAAAATGAATTGGCCTAATGCGATGAGTCTTCTGGCTTATGCTACTTTTTCTATAAAATACTGGTGCTTCCCTAATCAGGGAAGTGCGTGTACATATTGTATTTTCTCCAAGCATGTAGTTTACGGAGAAAATAAGGGGTTTCTCCCTTTATATGATAAATATATAATGGAAATGGAATGGAAAATTAATACTTTTCAGTTCAGTCACAGCCTTTTTATGCAAATAACCAAAGCTGGTCAAGCATCTGTTTTTTGTTTCACGAGATTTAGGTAAGATACTATTGCTGCTTAGTCCTTATTTAGGTTTTACTAGTTGATGCTTAACATATGACTAAGGCAAATCTGTGTAATTAAAGATGTACACATCCACTAGTTCAGGTAGTGATGCAGTGTGAAGTCAGAAAATTAGCTTTTATTTTATTATGGATTTTTTTTTTCAGAAGATTAATTATGAACTAAAAAATATACAGTCATTTCTGTAAACTATTTTTGTGTAAAATTAGGATTCAGGGAAATTCATTTGCTCTTGGCTATATTTTACCACAATAATCTAGAAGTAATAACTTGTTTGTTTTATATCAAAGGCCACATCTTTCCCTCATGTGATACTTCTAATTAAACTAGCTTGGTTTAGTGAACATAAACATGTTTATGCATTTTTGTTTTCATTATGCTTACTTCAAATAAATAAGTTCAAGATGGGTTTATAATTGAACACTAAAGTAGTTGTATTTATATCCTGGATCAATTAATATGCATTTTTTTCATTGGATTCTTTGTGTAGAATAGATTATTCGAGCTGTTCTGATAATACTGAGGGAATTTTCCAGTTGAACGACCTCTGTAGGGTAGAGAAGAGTGTGGAAGATGCATTTTCTACTCACTGAAGCAACACGTGATGTGTGTTAGCCATGTTAGCACTGACTTGTTTGTGCAGAACTCAAAGTGCTTGTAGGGGTTGGTCGCCAGTCTCAGGAGGGGCAGCTTATAGGTGTTAAATGGTAACTCTCCTGTATTTCCTCGGGCAGTGAGGTGGAAAGAAAAAGTCATGGTTTATCATAATGGATTAGGTCAGCTGAGTAAAACTAGAGATCATGTGTTGATCTGTCAGCTCAGTAGGCAAAATAAATATTCACTGAAAAGTCAAGTATGCTTAAAAATCTATGGGAATCTTCTTTATACTTAAGCAAACAGTTTAATTTTATTCTATGGTATCTCAATTTTTTGTTTTCATGTATAATATTAGAAAAGAACTGCTGTGTTTCTGGCTTTATATACAAGAAGAATCTTTTTCCTTAGAGTGGATTGAATGGGAGGTTTTAATATTCCAAATATTGGCCTCTGTTGCATAAGCTGCTGGACCCTACCCTCTTCTGTAAATCATATGTCAGAGGGTATGTGAGTTGCATATAAAGGTATGACTTTGTATACAGCAGAAGTATTCTAGATTTTGCTGGTCCCTGCCAAAAGCTAAGGATTAGGCCAAAATAATTTTAGTGAAGAGGACTGTATTAATGAAATGGTGAAGAAGGTAGCGAGGCAACACGTGATGTGTGAGAGATTAAAATGCCAAAGTTAGACAAATAAGAATATGGGCACATGTGTGGATATAAAAACTGTTATTTAATTCCTTACATATATTCAATAGTGAATGGAACTTAATTTTCTAATGCTATCAAGGATTTTGCATGTTTCATCAAAATATACAGAAACATTTCCAAATGCTGGATATTCAGCACTTTCATAAATTCAAACTTTTCAAGTTTTCTCAGAAATATATATCAAATACATGTCTATTATCAATGTATATCACGTACAAGTATAAATATAAATATAAATGTAAATACGTATATATGAAATATATATTGAGATAGGCATGGCAAATATATATCAAGTATCTTGATACAGTGGCTCTAGGGAGGTGTTAGCCAATTCATGTGATGTTCCTTTTGCAACTAATTTAAAAAACACAAAGTGGAAAGGGAACTTTGAGGTTGTGAATCAGCTGATACATTTTCGATACCTGTTCTGGGATACAATGCATTGTCTCCAAAAGTGTTTATTCCCTCTGCTGGCTATATATCTGTGATACAGTCTAAAATAAGTAATTGAAATTTGGTGAATGATACCCACAGTGTTTCTAGAGCATTGCAGTAATGGGCATAGTAGATAATTGTGGTCTTTGGGGTGGGGCTTTGGGGGGGGGGGGGGGTTGGATTTTTTTTGGTTTTTTTTTTGGTTTTTTGTTTGTTTTTGTTTTTTTTTTTTGTTTGGGTTTTTTTTTTGTTAAATAATAGTGATCCAAATACTTTATAAAATTCAGAAATTCAGACTAAGTTTTTTATAATTCATCTATTTTACTATCTTAGGTGATAGAGATTACCGAAAAAGGAGAAAATAAGTTAGATTTTGTCTGCAAATATTCCAAGTACATTTTTTTTCTGTGTCAGAGCATGTTTCTGATTCCGCTGCATATTTGGGAATCTTTGCTGGCTCATCTAACCTGTGGGTGCTTGAGCTAATTTCACTGATTTTGCTCACAGCAGGCAGTGGGGATCTGTTCCCCTCCTCTTGTCAGAGGGATGTGCTCAGAAAGAGCTATTGTACAAAAATACACGGCATTGATCTCAGGGCTAATCACAGAGCAATAAAGTATCTGGCCACTGGCCCCATAAAGTTCCATAAAACAAGTAAGTCAAAATACTAATTATATCGATGAAAGAAATATGTTCAATTTGCTGCAGCGTGGAAAGGCTGAACCCTTACAGAATCACACAGCAAAGTTATTGCTATGTCTGTTTCATAAAGGAATAATTCATTCCCCTATCAAGTATCCTTCCTCACCATTATTCTCAAGAATTACATAAAAGGTGTACTATGATTGACTGATTTTAATGAAGATTCTTGTAAAATCATTTTTTGTATTTCTTCCCTTTAATAGATGAAAATATTCACAGTGAAAAATAAAATAGTATTTTTTTCCTAAAATTGTAAAGGGATGTCATATCATATGTGACCAAAATAGCCATATATGTAGAGCTATAACTGCTATAACTTCTGCTTACAAATTTCAGTCTGAAACTGAGAATGGCTCTTCAGTGTGTTACGATGCTCAAGTAAAAGAGAGAACACCTGGGTACTAGGTCCTGTTCAGTGTATGTTTAATTATTTATGTGAAACAAATATCCTCAGGAGAGAGACTGAGAGCACTCCACCACAAATTGTCCTGTAGCTTTGAGGCAGAGATGCTGTCTTTGAAAATGAGCGGTCTGAATTCAAATCCCTTTGAGTGCTGATACTCCAAATGTTTTTATGGGCAAAAGGGAGCATGCCATATAAATGGCTCTCAGAATTTATTATTAGTCCCACTTAATTGAAACTGCTTAGTAGGTCTAATGAATAGAAGGAAGCCCTTAAAATTGTTATATGAAAAACCTTCCTGGTGTTAATAACTTTTTAATAGTTTTATCCGTAAGTCCTAAGGTTGACAAATGTGGTACACAGGAAGGGGAGGTGAGGGTATCCATGACAAGTCACCAGCATCTCATGGTCTTTTCCAGGCGGAATTCAGTGCCTGGAGGGTGTGGGTTCATCCTTCTGTTTCAAAAGGAATATGGAGATGATGCTTTCTTCCTTCTCAGTCTTGAGTACCTATGGATGTATTTTTGTTCTCCTATCCATACCTATTATGACACATCTGTCTTGTGCTAAGGACCCCACACCTGGATGCAGTATTCCAGGTGGGGTCTCATGATGGCAGAATAGAGTATTATAATAATAATAGTAATAATAATAATAATAAGAAGAAGAAGTAGTAGTAGTAGTGGTGGTAATAGTAGTATTGGATGTATTGCTACAGCAATTATCTTGAGAGGTTTCTTTGCCACCGTTACATATTTATGTTTTAAATGGCTGAACAAACTGTTCAAATATAATTGAACTGCATGAAATTGCACACCTGGAAAATGAGGCTCATGCAACTACTTTTTTCGGTTATTTTTCTTAATAAGGATAGAATTTCATGGCCAGTTTCAGCCAGACCTGACACTAGAACCAGACTCATAAAATAGCCTGGATTGGAATAGACCTACAAGGTACATCTCATTCCAACTCGCCTGTCATTGGCAGGGACACCTTTCACTAGACCAGGGTGCTCGGAGAGGCCCATCCAATCTGGCCTTGAACACTTCCAGGTCATATGAAAGATCAGAGACAGACAGGTTTCTTGGAAATATGCAGCAGGGTAGTTACCTTTCTAAGAAAACGGAGTTTAGTTAAGGGATGTGAGAAAAGCATAGAGATAGTACGTTAGAGGTTTAGGTACTGGGGAGGTGATGAGTAATTTCTGTAAAGAATGAGCTATTGCCTTATGATTTGTCACTAACCCAGCTTTTGATTAATTTGTCTTTCTGATCAATGAGTCCTTTGCACTCATAATTTTGGGTGGTATAGACAGTCCTTTAAAAATTTTATGTCTAGGTTTACCCCAATTTTCCTTAGAGGGCTATTTATTCTAGATAAAAAATAATTCAGTAGAATCACAGGAAGAAGTGGAACTAACTGTGAAGGAATATGTAAGTCATATTAAGTTATATTAAGGCTCGAATAAAAGATATACATTTTTATTCCTGTGGATGGAATTTATAATATGTAGCCTGGAAAACTTTCATAATTTATTTAATTCAGTGTTATCTATCACCCCCACTGAAATCATTGGTCCTGCTTTGTGGTGCCCCTTTTACTGAAATAAGGTAGGGTAGACTGGTTTGGGAAAGAACAAACGGACAATTATATTGAGATGTATAGTTGGAAATATTTACATGAGTAATTGCAGATAAAGGAAACAGTTTGAAGTCAGTGCTGGAACAACAAAAACATATATATATTATAAAACCATCTGTAGTCCACAGTATGTTATCCTTATATATGTAAATTTTAAAGCTTTATATGTGTGGTTATCATCACATGATTTGTTGACTGAATTTTTTATTTGGTTTCTAATACAACGGGTCTCTTACACACAAAAACTGCCATGAATCATTGGTTGTCTTGCAATTTAAAAATAGACCTTCTTATGTGACACATTTCCCAGTGGGTTTTCTGTTCAAAATGTTGTAACTTACTGTGTTTTCTAGTAACATGGAAAAATTCTGAGAGGTTAACAATATTGGGTAGTGGGAGTATGTACACATAGGTTTACCCTTGGGGAACTATAATTCAAAAAAGTCTAGAACTGAAAATTTAGGTTTTTTTGTTTGGTTTTTTTTTAATGTTACACCAGAGTATGTGAGGAATTAAGTTAATATTTTTGCATAAACCTGTTCAGTGATCACCACAGCATTATTCAATACAGATTGAGTTTGGAGACTTTTTAGTGGAAGTAGAAATAAAATCCTTATTTCTGTTCTATTCATTCTGCTATTAATTGCAGAGAAATGTGTTTCTTTGTAGCAAATACAAATTTTGTTTATCCCTCGTCTACTGCAAAGTGACACTAAGTAGGGGAAAAAAGTCACAGTTAGCTATGAGATATCATCTCTAAAATTATAGTTACCAAGCACACCTGGGAATTTGACCTAAAGTTCTGCCTGATGGTTTGTCATTTGGGAGGCCCTAATGAATTATAATGATTTGACTGAGCATTGTGCTGCAGTTAGAGAAAAGACTGATTGTAGAATTCTATAAAATCAGGAGGTAATGGAGGAAGGGAACAATAAAACACATGGCTAAAGTCAGAATAGAAGAAGGAAGAAATGAACAGTGAAAGAATCTGGCACCATCCAAAGAAAAGGACTTCCTTTCCAGACATCCAGAATTAAATAATGTGATTAATTGTCAGAAATCTTACAGACCTAGATGATACTGAAGATGCTGTAACTGTGTCCTGGGCTCCAAAGCAGTGTGGCTGACATTTCAAGGGAGGGGATTCTGCCCCTCTGCCCCGCTCTGCTGAGACCCCACCTGCAGTGCTGCAGCAGCTCTGGGCTCCCAGCACAGCAAAGACAGGGACCTGCTGGAGCCAGGCCAGAGGAGGCACCGAGGGGATCAGAGGGATGGAGCAGCTCTGCTGTGAGGAAAGGCTGGGAGAATTGGGATTGTTCAGCCTGGAGAAGAGAAGGCTTTGGGGTGACTTAATTGTGCCCTTTCAGTGCCTGAAGAGGGCTCACAGGAAAGATGGAGAGAAAGGACCTGGAGTGACAAGGCAAGGGGCAATGGCTTCAAATGACCGAGGGCAGGTTTTTCTAACAGAGTAGAAATAAATTGTTGCCTGTGAGGGTGGTGAGGCATTGGCACAGGTCGCCCAAGAAACAGTGGATGCCCAATCCCTGGACGTGTTTAAGGCCAGATTGGATGGGGCTCTGAGCAGCCTGGTCTGGTGGAAGGTCTCTGCCCATGGCAGGGGCTTGGGCCAAGATGATATTTGAGATCCCTTCCAACACAGGCCATTCCACGATTCTCTCATCTTACAGGGGATGTTAGAGCTGAATAATTCAAACAGACCTTGGGGTGACAAAGTGCCAGTACATGGAGTGCAAGAAAAAAATCAACAAAGTAGTGAAAACCTGTGCGGTTTCCTTGAATTCTTTTTTTTGTCACTGCAGCAGTGCTGGTTAGTCAGACTCCTGACCAAATTGTTTTATGAGTTTTAGTTGGAAATTCAGAGTTTACTTGTGCTTAAATACAGACAATACTAATAATCTTCAAGCTAGCTATAGCTTGACCCATAAAAGATTTAATCAGATGGATTATGGCAGCCTTAATAAATATGTATTTAATGTCATGAAAGGACTGATTTTTAAAAACTTATGATTGTCTGGTACATTAGATTGCTTATACATTTGTCTGGCTAATTTCATATTAATTGCAACCCTGTTGGTTCTCAATTAGAAGGCTTTTCAAAGGAATCCTTTGAGAGAAAATTAGTTTCCTAAATCAAGATAATTAAAGATGGGAACTTGCTAGTACCCATACAATAGCATTCAAAGATCAAAGAGCTTAAGGGTTAAAAGAGAGAGCTTGAAAAGCCAGTCTGATTTCCTGTGATCTCTGGCAGTGTCACTTATTTATAAGCACTTCCTTGAACTTTTAATTTTTTGGAACAGAAAGAATATTTATGCCAGAGACTTTTTTTTTGTAATCCAGAAAGGTCTCATGAGGCTGTTCTGACATTTTTTCTGCAAGTCAAAGAGAATACTTTAACTGTATTAACAGCAATATTTAAAGTTTTTATAATACCTCAATAGGCAGTTGTTCCTTTCAGGTAGATTAACTAGATTTTTAATTGGTTTTTTTCATGATCCATAATACTTCCAATACCTGGTGATAGTAATATCTATTCTTTGCCTATTTGTAGTATTTAAGTTTTGAAGTTTCACTTTCTTTCCACAAAGGTTTCATAAAATTTTGCAAACATTTTTCTCAAGTAAATTGCTACAGTGATGATATTTGAAACAAAAGGTAAAAGGTTTTCTATTGGGCTGCTCTTTTTAACCAAAACTAAACTGAAAATGTAGTTGTTGAGAAGCTTGAAATTGTCTTCATTCTACATCTTCATCAAGGCTTATTATGTCCATGGATTATGTAATTTCTATCACAACTTCTAGATCCTTTGATGAAAGATATTGGGAACACTGAAATCTAAGTTTTAATAATTGCAAGTAACATCCTCACAAATGGGTCCAATCAGCCATTTCTTCAAACACATGGATGATTAGCTTTTCTCTCACAGGCAGTTATCTGTGTGCAATTCCATATCTAAACTGGTGTTAGTATTCCCACATAATGTAATTGATGCTGTTAAAATTAAAACCCAGGAGGAATCACTTAATCATAAGACCAGAATCAGGATGATAGTTCCAGAACATATGTCAAGACCAGCCCAGATGGGGCTGTGAGTAACCTGGTCTAGTGGAAGGTGTCCCTGCCCATGGCAGGGGAGTTGGAACTGGATGATCTTTGTGGCACCTTCCAGGACAGGCCATATCCAAATCACAGGATTTTATTATATTATAGCAGCTCTTTAACCATTTCTTAGTTCCCAGTTTTTCTAGTGGCATCTTAACTGCATAGATCAAAGGCAGATCAGCAGAAATCTTGTATAAGATATAGAGAAGAATTCTGCCAAATTTTACTTAGTATTGACAAGTAAACAAACTTCATGTTGAGTACTTTCAGTGAAGTACCTGTTGAAGGTTCAGTTAAAAGTGGCAAATTGTTGCAACCAATTGCATTTATGTTTCATGGTTTCTGTTCTCCAGGTAGCTGTTCTGTTTTCTTAAATGAAGTATTAACGTAGTTAATTGCTGATTTTAAAGATGGTAGTAAAGCTTAAATAGGTAAAAAAGTTGATGAAGCAATTTATTAAGCATCAACATTGCTTCCCAAAGTCAAGTAAGGTCTATCCTCTAGTAGATCTAATGAATTTTTAGAACTTCTCTATATACTGTATTTTAAACATACTGAATCTCTAAATAAACATTCAAATATGATTTGGTATAAAAAAGCATATGTGTTTCATATCCAAACACGCACAGTTATCTTGAATGTAATTTTTGGACATCCAGAATCTCATTCTCCAGAAGTTCATGAGGAATAATGAATAACCACTTCCTTCATTAGATTAAAGTAATTTTAAACTAACTGCCAAATAATTTATTTTTTAGGCTTTGAATATTATTACAGGAATGGATACTTAACAGTAGGACGCGTATTTTCCAACATGAAGTTTCAGTGTCACATAGTGCACTTAAATCTGCAGTTTCCTTTTTGATTCCATAGGTCTTGAAAAACCATAGAATATATGGAAAAAAACCTGCATATATAAAATAAGACCTTTCTTTGCTTTAATGGAGTACTTTATGTGCAAGAAATGTTTGTGACATTTATCCAAAGATCAAAAGCTTTATCATGTGGTTTGCACTTGAACTGCTTAGTTTTATGACAACAGGGAAACAGTATAATTAGAAATCCAATCTTCTTATTTGCATTTTAAATATTTATTATGTAATTGCCAAGGAGGGTTCTCATTAATGTTAAAATATGTATTTGCATCAGCTGAAGATGTGGCCTCTTATTCACAAAAGTGTTATAGAAAAAGTATCCTTCAAAAGCTCTCCTTGTTCTTCTTGGGTAGGACTGTGATTCCTGAGGTCAGTCAGTGAGGGTACTCTGATGAGTGGGGTTCCTTCTGTGTTTTAATTACCTGATATTGCGATTCCAGGCTTGGTTTCTTTTGGTGATCTTTCGTATAACACTACTTCTATTTAGGGTACATTACAGATGTGAACATTAACTTTCCATTACAGGAAGAGGAAAGAGACTGTTAACATTCAATAAAACCACTTTCTGTTCCTTAGCTATGAAATGCCTGTACACAACAGTTGTGGCTTAACATAAGCTTTTTTGTGTATTTGGATGTGATAGACTCTTCCTATTCTGTCAGAGTTAATTCCAATTTTATTAGTTTGTTAAATCACTTCGTTTCTTGTTTCTATTTCCCCTGAGAGGGTTTCTCTGACCTATTGTTTCTTCAGATTATCAACTGGATTATTTGTGCACATTACTTACTATGACAGGGAACAAGTAATTTAATTTATCTTCCTGTCCCCTGATGTTGATGATGCTTCTCTTAGAACCAGAGGATTATAGAGTCATGATTTGAAAGCATCTCTGGAGCTCATTTCTTCCTGTTTACAGTAAGACTGTCCCAAACATCCCACTGGATCATGGCTTTGAGTTGTGCAACAATCTTCATACAAAGAGTTTGGCTCTGAAATTTTTTTAACTCTGTTTAAATAAGTTGTAGGCAATTAATAGCTTGATACCTTGCCTTCTATTTCCTACAATAAACAATCCAGTTTCTGCCGTAATTTTTTCATGAGACGTTTTTTCTAAGACCCTGGTGATGGCCATTTGCTGGACTCTTCCAGATACCACCTCTTGAACAAGGGGCCCGAAATTTGACACAGTACTACAGTTATGCCCTCTTCAGCATTGACTGGAAGGGTAGAGAAGAATTTATTCAAAGTACCTGCCCAGATGTCATCACAAATAACTATTTTGCTTTTAAAAGTATTTAAAATAAAGTAGAAAATTATCTTTAAATGTAATTTAATATTTTTACACTTTTTTTTCTTTTTGTGCCGTAAATTTACAAATTGAATTGTATTCTAGCTCATGATCAAAAGCTTTCATTCTAACTCATGATCAAATAATTTCATCAAGTCCTAAGTCAATTGACATAGGAAAGTTTTTAAGTCCTTAGAATTTCATCTCTTCTGATGTAAGAGTCTAAATGAGCTCAGATGTGATAGAGAAATTTCCTTGTTTGACCAAGGTACCTAATCTAAGTTTGGTAGTAAGTCTTGCTGTGTGCTGGAGGTTGAGTAATATAACATGTAGAGGTCACCTCCATCCTAATATAATTCAGTGATTTTATGTCAGTTTTTCAGAGCTATAAAGAAAATATCAAATTTCATAACTCAATTAACCCATCCCAGGTTTAGCCTGGGAGTTGATGAAATGACCAGCTTTATGCTGAATAATAATAGTTACCTGTAAGCTAATTGAATAATTTCTGTGAATAGATTATCCTTTCTTTTATATAATTTAATATACTTATCTTTTTACTGTATTGATCAATATGCTAAGGCAGCTAGACAAGTTCTTGAAAAATTAAACATGCTTTATAAAATGCTTAAAGTGGATTGGAAGCATTCCTAATTATGGAAGTTGTGTGCATAAAAGTCTGTCATCTTTGCGGTGGACTCTGATGTTCACAACCATAAATACAAACACATTCTGCACACAATAGCTCTGATATCCTTACACTTGTGTAATAATGATGTCCAAGCCTTTTTTGAACAGACATTTATTCAACCAAATTTCGTATTTCTTCAGGTTTTGACCATTCGGGGTAATACTTTGTGCTGAAGAAGTATTTTTCTAAAATATTTTCATTTTTATTGAATGTTGAATATCTTCCTGTCCTTGGGCATTTTTAGGATTGTTTATGTAATTTATGACTTATTAAAATTTGTTTAGATGGGTTTTCAGCAGGGAATATAACAGGAATAAACACATCACTGACTTAATGCTGTCCTATTTTTAAACTAAGAACAATTAAAAATTCATGCAACAATAGTTCTAGGTTTGGGTTGCTTAGAAATATGGTTACACTATTTAAAGTTTTTGATGAAAGATAAAATGTATTTATACAAATTATTATTTATCAAGATGTTTCTTTTTGAGATTGTCTAACTACTCTTTACATTATGCACTCTAACTTTTTAAATTGCTTTACTTGTAAATTCCAGAAGGAGAAAGTAAAAGAAAATAAAGGAAGTAGAGAGGACATGTATCAGAATGGCTTATTCTTCATTCTATGCTTACTCCTTCTAAACAAAATTTTCTCAAAGAAGTGGCTGATTCCTGCAATATTTCTGGTTTTAGGATCACCCCAAATTGATAATATTTTTAAGTCTTGAATTATTAATAATGCAAAACTTGAGTACTGGATTGTGGACCTTTGAATTTCAAAATGCGAGTACAAGTTTTTCAAGGTGGTGATGGAAGAAAGAGGAAATAAAAAACATGGCTTAAAGTAAACTGCACTGAGTGAAAAGATGAGTCCATGAATTCATACTCCAGCCAATTTGGAGTGTCTCAAGAACTACCTATCTTTGATAGGGAGCAAGTAGACAAAGTGACTATTGCCAAATAAAGTCTGCAAGTTCTTAAATCTGAATTTAGACACTGCCTAGGTGTACATGTCTGGCAGCAAGAAGTCCTTGTAGCCACTTCTCCACGCCCTGATGACATCTGTCCTCAACAGGACAGCGGACTGTGAATGGGACAATTCATAGCTCTTTGAGCACTACTTCATTTTTTTGAGATGTCAAACAGACATCCTTGGGTCACATTTCCACAATCTCTTTGTCGACTCCTACAGTTAAAAATGTGAGGTTTTGTGTAGTTGAAGTTGATATTCTGATTTCATTATGCACTTTCAAGAAATGGAATGAGCTGCTACTCTTGTATTAAAGACGACTCCTGGCAGAGACTGTAACCAATTTTTGAGGCACAAAATGTTTTTACTAGAAAAGTCCTTTCTCTAAAACAAGTAATTTTTACATGTCACCTTTTTCACCAGGATAAAAGACAAATCTGTGAGGAAGGCCAATACAGTTGTTTGTTTTGAGAGTCTTTCAATCAGGGTTAAAATCCTCTCTTTTTAGCTACAGAGACATTGATCAGTCGGTGTGTTTTATTCAAGATGCCATGACCTAAATACTGCTCTTTCTGTTGCTGACTGTTGCTTACATATTGTTCTGCTTTAACTTATTTGTTACCTCCATGTACATTTCATAGAGACTACTGTGTTTTAGCAACAGTTGCCATGCAATTGCAATGGCTGCTGTACCTGGCCTTCATCTTATTTTTTTCAATCTCACCTAATAACTTCTGAACTCGAAGGCTAACTGTAGCATTTTTCTGGTGAGAACTGAGGGAAAGGGATTCATTACACCTTTTGTTGTGAAGATCTCGTGATTGAAATCAGTCAGGATATGTTGATTCCATAATTATATGATCTGATTTCTTTCCCTGTCTTTAGTACAGTATTATCCTTAAGCAACTAAATTTGCTTTTTTCCAGAGAAATCTCTTAATATATACATCACATTAGAAACAAATACCATCCATCTCCTTTGTAGAATGTGCTTAAAGCAGACATTTTTGTGAGGATGTATTGTTATGTATTTTTTAAGAATGGGCAAACTCTTGGCTCCTATTAAAGAGATGTTTATGTTGTATTAGTTCTATTAGTTATTGTTGTATTAGTTGTATTTGGAGGGTTGATGTGTTTGGCATTCAAAGGAAACTTTGCATACAGCTTTTGGCCTGAAGTTTGAGAAGCATCTTCTTTGGGTTTAGATTATAAAGGCCAAGTAGTTAGATGAATACTGGCTCAATCCAATAGCCCTCTGAAATTTGAAGGACCACTTGGGCTGTTAGATGATTCTGAAGGGAGAATTTTGACAGTGCCTTAGTTGGGCTTTTTTTTCTTTTCCCCCTCAATTTCATATTTTCTGCTGTGGTTCCATAGACACCCTATATGTGCCTTTCAGTGAGAGTGTCCATGTTCAGTTACTGTCTTGGCATGTTATCAACCTTGTGCTGACAACCAAGCTACATTGAAGAAATGGAGTTTTAAAAAATTTCTTTCTCAGCAAAACCAAAATGGAATGTAATGAGGAAATATGAGGCACTCTTTTGGCATGAGTGTTTCTTCTCAGAAACATTTCTAGGTTTGTGGCTTTAACTTCAAGTTTGCAGGTTTTGATGAATGTGACCCTTAGGTAATTTTTCTGTTGTGTTCTCTGTATTGTGTCTGAGTTACTGTTCTATGATGAAAGGCTGCCCAGTGGACAAAGGGGAAACAAGTTCGATTTTCATGTTAGAAAGGTCACATAGACTCACACAGACCAGCTGAGGCAGGAAGGAAGGAGAAAACTCCTGGTCCAAACCCCTGCTCAGAGTAAGGTCAAAAACAAATTGCTCAGGGCTGTGCCCAGTCAAGTGTTTATTATCTTCAAGGATGAAGAATCAACAGCCTCTCTAGGCAACCAGTTCCAGTGTTTGACCACCTACTGAGTAAAAAAGTGTTTTCCTATGTTTAAGAAAAGATTCCTGGATTTTAGTTAGTGCACATTGCCTTTTGGAAATGATATTAAATCCATCTTAAATTAGATTAAAAAAGGAAAAAACCAAACAAAACCAACCAACCAACCAATAAACCCACCCAAACCAAAACATCATAGAAGCATTTAGGTTGCAAAAGACCTGTAAGATCATCAATCCCAATCATTTTAACTCAGCTCTGCCAAGCCCCCCAATGCCAAGCCATGTCCCAAATTTCCATGTCTCCACATCTTTTAAATATCTCCAGAGAATGTGACTCCTACCAGTTCCCTCAGCAATCTTTTCTTATGCTCAATGACCCTTTCAGTGAAGAAGTTTTTGCTAATGTCTAGTCAAAACCTCCCCTGGTGCAACTTTAGGCCATTTCCACTTGTCCTATCACTTGTTGCTTGGAAAAAAGATATTTAATACTAAAAAAAAAAAAAAATTAACCCTATCCACAAAGCACATGCCCAGCCTCCCACTTATTCTGCACATCTGGGTTGCTGTTACTGAAAATCTGTTACTTTGAAGATTAAGGTCTTTATTTTTCAGGTTTATCTTTCTTGAGGTACTTCCTGGTTTTGAGAAGACTTACCTCGTGTGTAGGACATTTTATGAAAATCGGAATTCCCCAACTTAGTAATTTTCAGGGTGGGAAGCATGTTCATTAATATCCATCAAATACTTTTTCTTTCTGATTGTTGCTGCAAAAAAAAAAAAAAATCAGATTGAGCAGATTTTTTTAAAGTGGTATTAAGCTTTGATGAGTTCTATTCTATAGTACTTCTATCCTATTCAATATTATTTTTTCCCCACATATGTATCTATATGTGCATGAGACCTAATATGATAAAGGTTCCCCAGTATGCTTCTCTACAGTTCAAATACCTTAATGTTGTGTTAATCAATGAATTTTAAACTTTACTGTTCTTCCCATGCATAATAAGAATCTCTACTGAATTTAGCTAGCATAATTTAAATAGAATTAAATATATGCATCATGTCATGCCTGACACTTTACAGCTGAGGTCCTCCAATGTTCATCATGCCTTTCTCTTACACAGATTTTAAGTGAATAAATGAAGGCATATTGGGGTTTTTTTGTTTTTTTTTTTTCACTTGGCTATCTTTTAATCTTGATTTTTATAAGCTTCTAAGCCATGTCTAGGAATATTAAATATTTATAAATATTCTTCAGGTGTTCTTTAAAATATCTGAATATATTTAGGCTTGTAAGTCTATATATAAAAATTTACCCATTATCACATCCCTTCAGTTTTGAAGAACTGAGCTCCCCTTATCAACCTACCTGAAAATCTCAGTAACACTTACAATATTTATGAGTTTATTTCTAAACTGTAGTTTGCTTGGCTTTTGGAGGGACAGTAGTTATTAACTTCTGTTTGAGATAAGTCTTTTGAATGTAATTGTAGCAAGCAGACTGGTTTGTACTTGTTTACTGTCTCTGCTCAGATATTAATAGCTTATCTATTTTACTGTTTCTGCTGGGAGTGTCATAGAAAAGAATGTTTAACAGAGCATTTTCTGCTTATGTTTCAGTATTTGTTGCACAAAACTGGATTGTGTTGGTGCTCTTTCATTGTGCATTTCACCCCTATAACATCTGTTATGGCCCAGAAGGCAGTTTGAACTTTGTGTGACTTCCAGCTCCTGTCATCAGGGAAAATGACACTTCAACAGATGTAGGAAATGAATTCATGATGACACAAAGACTTTTTGTCTAACTAAAAATAAAACACTCTGTAATCTATAAGACAGAAATTCAACGAGGAATCCATAATAATTCAAATAAAGTGTTAGAACTTTAAATCAGAACCGTATTCTCTACTGACAAGTCCAAATTAATGCTAATGTGATGAAATGGAAAGTTCAGTTATACTGAACTACTTAATTAATTGTGAAACTTTCTGTCAAGGAATTATGAATGTAACATCTCTCAACAGTGCCATACCCTGGAGAAGTGATGCTTTATGATTTACTAGTAGTCAGCCCACTAGAAAATTGAAAATAACCTAACTCTAAAGAGTTTAAATTTTTTTTGTATTGCCTTTGCAGATGCAGTTTTTCTTTCAGTTGTTTCTACAAAACTTGCAGGCAAGCATTCACGGCGATTGAATAGAAGACAGGACATCATTAGGCCAGTTAATATATTTTTATTCATAGGAAAAAAATAAGGTTACATTTCTTACAGTATATTAGAATACTTTATTAGTAGGAAATTTTATACAGTTTATCAAACTGCTAAAAATTTTGAGAAAAAACCTGAAAGTACATTGAAATGATAAAACATTAAATGAATTGCACTTGAACAGTCTATTTGGATTAACTTTTCAGTGTAGGTTCTCACACACATAGACAACAGATTATTCGTTAGCATTCTCTTTGTTCCTAACGGATTACAAATGTCTTAGGTGGTATTAAACACTACAAGTCTCGCAGAATTTACAAGCCCAACAAGAAGATCATCTCCTTTTCAGTGGATATGCAGATGATAGGATTCCTTCCCCACAGACAGTTTCACTTGGATATGAGATAGACGTGTCCATATGCAGTAAAATCCTGTTTTGTTTCTAGCATTTCATTGTGGGTTTGCTGTTTAGTGATGATAATTTTACTATGTCATTATCTGTAATGGTTGTCTCTTGTGTAATATCTGACCACATGCCATGGCCTCTTCAAAAGTCTATGGTGTTGGAATCTTCTTTGTTTATCTGAAAAAAAACAATCCAGTACTGTAGGTGACTTCAGGTATCTCCAAACATAGTTTCCATTGGGTCATTCCACCTCTCAAGTGCAAATTAAATAGACTTTAATTCAGCTTATTTTATATTGTTTCTTTAATGACGTTCGTTAGGGCAGAGGTGTATTGTTCCAAAGTGTTTGGTTACTCATGGAAATGGCTTAGATCAGACTTTTGCTAATGGAGATGAAACTTTATCACTTGTATAATGATTTTTTGTTTTTATATTTCTGACTTTGCTGAATTAGTAATTAGGAAAGGTTAACCTAGTCAGATTTTTAAAAAGAACTTTAAAAAGCATTTGCCCTAAATTAAAATGCCCTTGAACTGTCTGATACTTAACAAGTTCATTGTATTTTTACCAATTTATGTTTCCTTGTATCAGCTTAGATGCCTGCACATCCAAATGGTTCTAAACTATAGTATTGAGAAAAACCCACCAAATGTTTTTGGTGTTTCAAAGTATTTTTAAATAAGAAATTATTCAAATTTTAAAAGAGAATCCATTTCTGCAAGGATTGTGTTAGTGTAATTTTCATTCAAAGCCCATTCACTTTTATCTGGGCATCAGTGGATGTAAACAGAATGTTCTTGGAGTCCTGCATAATAAAGGGTAGAAAGATTAACTGGGTGAGTGGTTGCTCTGGGATTGCATTTGATACCTGTTAGAAACATACTAATTTCTTCATGCTCAAGGATAATGGAGCCTAGTTTTCTAAGCATATATTAAATACTAGTTAAATAATTTACTGAAAGCAAAACCACATTACCCAAGTAAGTTTGCTTACTAAATGAAGTGAAAGAACACCACTAGCTGAGGGTATAGTTATCATCAGAAAACTCATGCTAAACAGAATTAGGACTTTCCCAAAGAAAACAGTCCTCCCACCTATATCTTGCAGTCTACATGTTTTTCTTAGAATCCAATTCCAAAGCTATCCAAATTAGTGTCTGTAGCTGTCACCGTTTCCCTTAGCTCCATGTTGATCCCAACATGGATCTGTTGATCTGTTTTGTCTTCAGAGCTGCATCCTTTCCTTTTTACTGCATTCCCATTAACCTCTCCTCTTCAGTGAATTTGCAGTCCAACAGATTTAGAAAGACCCCTCCACAGCTGAGTGATATCTAATGGCTCAAAATTAAATTCCAGAATTTATTCAGATTTATTGATGTAGCAGAAAACTGTTCAAATATGTTGTACCCAATTTGTATTGTGGAAACTAGAACTAAATACTATATGTTTTGTTATTGGTGTCTCTCCAATACAGACAAAAGTTTTGTGTTCAGGTTTTGTGTGTGCTTGGGTGGGATTTTTTTAAGGAATGGAATTATCAAGATGCTGGATGGGTTTATTAGTTGAAGCAGAGCTTTACTCAGTATTTTTTCAAATTTTATTATGATATCATCCCCTTCACCTTTTTAGTACCTTTTATATGTCTTTTATATTGATGCATATATAAAATACATACTTTCATATATATGTATATAAATAATATATATCTATTTAAATGTTCATGTATATAGTATACACTTTGAACATGTTTTAATGCATTGCTAAGGGACAGTAGAAGTGCATATGTGACTTACTGCTAAAATTTTTGTACCCTCTCACTGAGGACACCTCACTTCTGTTGCATCAGGTGGTCATCTCTGCAGACGCTTATGGCAGATTTGTGATGTTAGTTCTGAAGTCTGAAGACTACTGCTGCTAATGGGACTGAAATTAATTAGTCTACTAAATATTAGTCCTTATGAATGCAGTCATCTGTCTCCATATTTAACAGTACAAATGGACCTCTCATTACTGTTCTTACTTATCTTCCTAAGTGATTTTTAAACCCATTAAGGAATAATTCAGCAGAATCCTCTTAGTGTATTACAACTGATAATAATTCCTTTATAATGACTCTGATCAAAAGGGAAGGGATTGGTTGTATCACCTAGTTTTAGTAGTGCTCTTTTATTTTATTTTGCTATAAAATTGGACATGTACCAAAGACTGGGGGAAGCCCCAAATGACTTCCCTTTTTCCCAGAACAAGTGTACTACAGTAGCATTGCACTCTCCAGACTTCTACTTGAAGAGATTTTTACATCTTGCCTTTTACCATTCGTTTTTTTTGGTTGGTTGGTTGGTTGGTTGGTTGGTTGGTTGGGTTTGTTTTGTTTTGTTTTGTTTTGTTTTTTGTTGTTGTTGTTGTTGTTTTGTTGTGGTTTTTTGTTGTTGTTGGGCGGTTTTTTGGGTTTTGTTTTGTTTTGTTTTGTTTCCCTGAATAGGTAGGTAGGTGATATTCTTGGAAAAAATGGAAGAGAAAGTATTTTTTCAGTTGTATCAAGAAGTTACTATTTATTTTTGGGCTTAGTTTAACATAGGTACCAGCTCTACTAAATTTTTGCAATATCTTCACTGATCTGATAAAATAAGCATTGGCCTATGTATTCAAAGAGATTCACGCCAGCCTGGTACAAAGAACTCCCTCTTTTATTAAACTAAAACCATTAGTTAGTGTGCAGTTAATGTACAATAATTTGAGTTGTGAGGTACATCACTGCCATCTTCATCAGAGCTTATATTATCTGTAGTTCTTGAGACAGATTTGGAAGTAAGGTGAAATTTTCTGAATGTGTTGTCGCTTTGCAATATTTTGCTTTCAGTAAGTGACAAATGAGTCTTCTCCTAGCTTCATATTTGAATATTTTCCTGACTACTAAAAAGCACAAATTTCTGGATTAATAACTTGGGCAATATTTTTCCATCTAGGTTGCATGAAGCAATATTTTTCTATTTGCAGAAAGAAGCAGAGCTAGGAAAAATGATGAGGCTGGAAAAATGGGACAGATGGTCTTATATTTTCTGATTTTGTAAATATTAAAGTACCATATGTAGGAAAAAAATATTTCCTTTTGTTTTCAGAGATGTAGCTAGCATGTCTCCACAGAGTTTACAGTTACACTTATGCTAAGAAATTTAATTGGATTTGAGCTCTTTGCTAAAGCTGTGTTATAATCTCAAGTATCTATTTAATTGATGAAGGAAAAATATTCTCTTACTTTTGCACCTCTCATCATGCCATCGCTTACATTCTACCTGATGTGTTACCTAATCTATTGCATTTACATACTTCAACATCAGCTATTACTGTTATTGGAAATAAGCAATGCATCTGTCCTTGAAGCAATTCTGCTGAAATGCTAACTTACATATTTATGAAGCAAATGTACAGGACTACTCTTTAAAAAAATATGGTATCACAGAAATGGTGGCATAGGACCTAGAAAGTGAGTCAGTGATATGAAATAAATGTCTGAGCTCTTGAAATTCCCCCACTACTGCTTTTATTAGTACCTTGATTTCCAACCTGCAGTCATAGGTCCTGAGGCTATAGTGAAGCTTTACCTGAGAGGTATTGAAGAAATGAGGCTTGGAGTAGCCTTCTGTATGATTTATTACTCCTTGATGCTTATTACAACATAAAACAAAATTTTGTGTGAAACTTCGTTTCTTACATGTGAGTTTGGCTTTTGCTTCTGGTGCCATGGATGTAAAGACCATAAATGAGAATGAGCAGGCTCTTGCTCTGTCAGTGCTCTGTGTGCCCTAAAGAAGCCTTCACCGTGCCCCTCACTGTTGCACTAGAAATGCCACTAGTCCCTGCTCTCTAGCGCTAGATGCAACATTACTACAGTCCACCTCCTTCCAGTTTTTTCCTGGACTCTAGGAAATCCTGTCATCTGGCTGGCGGTCTTTATGGACTAACAAGTTTTGATCTTAGCAGAGTACACACAGATATTTGCCTTTGTCTGAGGCAGGATATGTTCTTTGTGGCTTTTTGCCTTTTTCTTTTTTTTCCTATTCTTAGCTATTTTCTTATAGGGGCAGAGTATAAAATATTAATACTCACTAAAAAAAAAATTAACTTGGAATGATCTCAGGAAAAGCATTCACAATTAGGTCATCTTATGAAAAAGGTTATGTGCTTTACAGATATTTGATGTTTAACTTTGTTTGGGGTTTGGGTATTTTTTGGGGAAAATACCCAGTTCTGTTAAATCTAGTTTGACAGACTGATGCTGAAGTAGTCTTTGGTTTTCTTTGTCTTTTTTTTATATGACTATTGAACCAAAAATTCACGTATTGTTTAATTCTTGCTTATTTTGGCTAATTGCATGGAAGTTAATAGAAAATCTATTTCATTGCACTCTTAATTGTGATAGTTTTCATGCTAATATCTGTGGAGAGTACTTTGCTGATAGGCTTTCTGTGCTCAGCTTTTCGTGAATTTTTACTATGGACAGAACCAAATCGTTGTGGGTTTTAGCAGGTTTTGAAGTTATATCATATTCATGGGTGAGATATGTCACACAAAAAAAGTTAGAGACTTAGGAAAATCACCTTTCTGCCTGTTCCCCAGACTCCAGATACCTCTCCTTCCCATCTCTGGTCTTCACTCCCCTTATTATCATTATGCAGGTAACAGTCCATTCAGTGAGGTGATGGGTAATGCAGGAAGCTGGGGTGAGGACACGGTGGTTTCTTGCTGAATTTCTTGCTGAATTTCTAGTTTTATGTTTGTGTGCATTTCTATAACTTTTTCCTTTTTTTTTTTTTTTCTTCATTCTTCTTTAATTTTGTCCTCACATTGGGGACATAAGGCTGTTATTGTGTAGCCTCCTTATTTAAATTGTTTTCTCTATCTACTTTCATTCAAAATATAACAATGTTTAGTTGAAATTTCATATTTATTGAACAAGTTCATTCTGTGTATAGAGTGAAAACAATATAAAACCTGACAATAAAAGATTTAAACTGATAAATGCCCAAATTAATGTTCAACCTACTTTATATCTTTCAGCTTTACTTCAAGTTACAATTTCACTTAGCAAAGTTGAGCTCAGTGTGGGTGAATCCAAGTTCTTCACATGCACAGGTATGTACTTATTTTATTTGTAGATATATAACTTTTCTTAAATTTTGAACTTTCTACTTATTTGTAACTGAATTAGTTGATTCACAATATTAAATTAATGTATTGTTATATATTCACATTGACTTGTGAGAACTGTGGTAAATAGTAGAACTTCACTGGTTTCACATTTCCAGTCTAAAATCTCTTGATTTGACACACTGAATCCGTTTGAATTCTCTGTATCAGTACTGGTAGTTTATATCTCTTAGGATGCTTTTTTATTTAAAATATTTTCACTTATCTAAACTAAGGAATTAAATCCTCTCCAACCTAATGAGAGGAGAATTTTTCCCATGAGGCAGTTATAAATCAGGAGAAGAATTTGCATTTGCAGCTGCCTGATATGGATCCTTGATGATGCTGAGTTGAGATCTCCCATTGACAGTGACACATGGCCTGACTACACTGACGGTGCAATTCCCTGATGACTTGGCCTCTTGATCCAGGCACACCTGGGCAGCCGTTTTCTTTCCTTTAAGACTTTATACTTTTCTATGGTTTTTGTTTTTCCCCTCTTGAGGTTCTTGAGCTGCTATTTACCCTATTTCAACCATTGTACATCTGCCTGCAGTTTTGTCCTGCTTCTCTCTCTTACAACTCTCATAATTTAGCAATTAACTGACATTATAGAATCACAGATTCACTTAGGTGGAAAAGACATCCAAGATCATCACATCCAAGTTTTGACTGATCACCACCTTGTCAACTCGACCATGGCACTGAGTGTCACATCCAGTCATCTCTTGAACAGCTCCAGGGGCAGTGATTCCACCATCAACTTGGGCAGCCAGTGCTGAACAGCCCTTTCTATGAAGAAAATCTTCCTGAATTTTGCATAAATTCCTGACACTGCATAGTATGTTCATTGGGTAGGCATATGCGTTGAATGATGTCCTTCTAAGTGTCTAAATTTGGATTATTTTTTGGTTTTGTTTGTAGCCATTGGTGAGCCTGAGACCGTAGATTGGTACAACCCACAAGGAGAGAAGATCGTTTCTAGTCAGAGAGTTGTTGTTCAGAAAGAAGGAGTCCGATCCCGTCTGACCATTTATAACGCAAACATAGAGGATGCTGGTATATATCGGTGCCAAGCAACAGACGCTAAGGGGCAAACTCAAGAAGCAACTGTAGTTTTGGAAATTTATCGTAAGTAAAATGCTATCAATTAACAAATAAAAGACTATGTTTTAAAAGCCACTGGCGCAGAGTAAGTAAAGATACTCAATCTATCATCCCAAGCTCTGAATTTTATCTTCGAAATAATTGCATCTCCTGCAGTTTAGTTAATAGACATTATGACAAAGATTCAAATTAAATGGAGGGCCACTTATAAGTTTTGTAAATCGCTTTCTTCCTCTATTTTAGAATGCAATCTTACGAGGGTGCACTGTATGCGCCTCAAAGAAACGAGAAAATACAAGGAAAAAAAAGCTCAACATAATTTGTATTAAAAATATATGTACCATTTAAAAATTACACAATATTACAAATATGTGCATAAAAAGTGCAGGAAGTGCCATATATAACATTTAAAAAGTGAAGGTTTTACTGAATTAGTTATTTTAATGTCTGTCTTTTGCTATTCTTGGCCTTATGGAGGAGTTTTGACATAAAGCATTGAAGCTTAGTGTGATAAGTAACCAAAATGCATTTCAATTGCAAGCAACTACTTGAAGAGTATATTTGATAAATAAATACATTCTATTGCAGTACGAGATTCTCTGAGAGATTTGAGATTTTTTTTTTCTCGGTGTTGAATAATTTTACATTGTACTGTATTTTTGAATCAATAAAAAATGCTTAAAAGCTGTATATTAAACAAGCACAGTGAATAGATAAGGCAAGGTCTTTGTGGGTGAAAGGATGGGACATAGGCCAGCAGCCCTTCAGCTGAGTTAGGATCTAATTTGTTGGAGAACAGTTTTTGAAACGTGAAGGAATTAAAACACAGACCAGAATGGTGAAGGACTGCTTCTGAAAGCAGATAACTCAGATAACAAAAGACATACACAATTTTTAAAAATCTTTTGATAAAACAGCCAATAAAATGGTGATGGCAGATAGAAGTGATTACATGATGGCTTGAAAGCTGGCAGTTCAAAGCATTTCAATTTTTCTGGAATTCATTTGTATGCATAAAACTGCCAGTTACTCCATTAGCAGAGTGCTGAGCAAGGTAAAATCTTTAGAATCATTTGCATGTGTTAATTTTAATAATTCTTAGGTCAGACAATCCTGAAAATCTATGTAAGAAATGTCAAGGTGTGTGGGAACTGACATGTAAAGTTTCCCTATTCATATCTGTGATGTAAGAAAAAAGCAGGATAACCTGTTCGTAGTCTTATGGTCTGGCTCAGGACTCTCAGATATCTGTGAGAGCTTTTTTTCTGACTTCATACAAAAATGTATGAGAGGTGTAACAAAAAACCTGTGCTCCTGCTGTGGGAAATGTGTGGATTATTTGAGCCTGCACTCATATAAATAAAAAAAAAAAAAAAAGGATGTGAGGCTGTATCTCGGGCTTAAGCTCCCCAGAGTGTACTCTGAAATGTAATTGGCCATCTTTGATCTGAGAGAACATAGGTTGGTTGGTTTATTCTCTGTGCAATAAATTATTCCAGGTTTTCTTTTTTGTATTAGTCAATTGTTTTTTGCATTAGATCTTATATGACATCATGGATTAATGCCATCTTGGACTTCTAACAATACTAAATTTATTCATCCCCTTTTGAAAATCAAATATCATTTGCTTATTTGAGCTTGGAAAAATTAAAAGCTTCAGAAGGTCTAAAGCAATCTTCTTAGTTAGCTAAAAATAATGCTACAATTTTTTATGACCTAATAGTCATAATAGACTTAATAGTTTCTTGCTGGCTTTTTAAATGTTACATTTTACTCAGCTGCTCTTTTTCTCAGTTAGCAAGGCAAAAATTCTACCTTTCTAGTGAGAATTTCCCAAATTGTAGTGGTTTTTCTGGAAGTTTTGATAGAATAAAAACATGAGGTTTTAATTCAATAACAGAATAAAGAGGAATAAAGCACACAAGAGAGTAAATAAACTATCAACATGAATATCTAAACTTCTAAGTCCTAGAGTTTCAAAACTGGGATTTGGAACATTGAAAACAATGAAAATGCATTGACAACATGCAGAATATATATAAATAAACCAAAATTTTTCATAATGCAAAACAATTGTAAAGTAATTTTTACAGGCGCAGTGTAAGACCCAGGACCATTTGAGTCTTATGTGGGAAAATTATTTCATGGAAATAAATCTGTATTATCATAATGAGAAGATTTGATAGTGATATTTGTATTATTTGGTGTCACATATAATTTTAATGCTAAGTGTAAGGCTCTTACTGTATTCTGGTTGTTTGTTTTTTTTTTCCTTTTCAGAAAAGCTCACTTTTCGGGATATAGTATCCCCGCAAGAGTTCAGACAGGGAGAAGATGCAGAAGTTGTTTGCCGTGTTACGAGCTCGCCTGCTCCCATTGTCAGCTGGTTGTATCGGAATGAGGAAGTCACAACTAATGCTGACAGTTAGTATTTTGGTAACTCTTTAAGTTATACATTCCAATTAATATTAAAACATGACTTTAAATGAAGAAGACTAATCACATTCTAGTGAGGGATTTTCATTAGCCCATCAGCTGCTGTAATTTAACCAGGTTCTGTGATCTGTAGAGAACCCATATACAATGGTTCCCCCATGTGTCTTTTTTTTCCAGTCAGGAATTTTGTCTAGATGTAACACGAGTGTCCAAATGCCCAAAAGATTGCTGGGAGCTCCCTCACAGCACCTCTTCCTAGTCTATTTTGCCTGTAGGAGTTGAATGTGTTTGAAAGACACAGAGACGATCTCCACTGCACACAAAGCTGTGACACTGACCCAAGACAGCCCTGACTTTGGGATACTTGCCCAGTTGCTCAGAGAATTCCATGTGGAGAGGCATTTTGCATTGTTGTGAGAATTTGCTTGTGTGACAGTAAATTAGCCCGTGAGTTGCCATCGCCTGGGACACAGGCGATCTGCTTAGGCTGGACCAATAAAGCCGAGGTTCAGACAAACCTCACCCTCCCCACAGGCAAGTCTAAGCCTCTAGAGGGGCAATTAATTAGGCACATAGAATTTCTTTGACTTACCCCCGCAAAAATTCTGAATGATTTTTTTCAGTGCTGTCTCAATAGTCATCTTTTCCTCTATGGAAAACAGGACTTTCCACCTTTTCTGGAAAGGGAGCTAACATTTTTAATTAACCAGCTTTTCTAACTTCCCATCAGTTTTTCTCTCTGCATATAATGAAACTCAGTGTAAGCAGTATGAACTTAAAATTCGTATTTTTTCAAAATTAATTATTATTTTTATTTCAAAATTGAAATGAAGAATTTATTGGGTGTTTTATAATATCAAATAAGCAAATGTAGAGCAGTTGCTGGGGGAAAAAAAAAGCTTGGTTGATATTTCTTGACTCTGTCTTAGGTTCCTCTCCATTGGGAAAGAAAGTTTTGATTAAACTTGTTTCATATTTAGTATAATGTATTTCTTCTGTCATCTAGAGACTAGAAGAAAACAGCAAACTTCTACTCTTAGGAAACAATGGTTGAAATTTATTTAGGTGTATATATATATAAAATTAAACAGTGAGTATAGGTGAGACAAAAGGTTTTCAAAAGTAAGAACTCTGAGAATATAAGAATTGACAATCTAGGAAAATGTCTTTTTCAATGATGTTGGTCAGAGCTTGAAAAAGTAGAACTACCTCAAAGATCTTCTCAAAATTTTATTGTTGCCATTTTTGGTTTTTTTAAATCAATCTGTAGGATTAGCAATGCAGATGAAACATTTCCTTTCTTCTTCAAAATCGTGCACTTTTGAAATTGAGTTTTTAAAATTTTAATGCTCAGACTTGTCTTTCTTAACCATTTTCTTTCACAGTGCTAAAAGGTGTAATGATAGAAACCAGTTTTAATTTAAATGGCAGAATACTTCCCTTATGTTCTGATCCAGGGCAGTACCCAAATACAATTCCAGTCACGCTTGGAAGGAGGAGGTTTTAAATCACATAAAAATAGGACACTGTAAACTTTGTGGGTTTTGTTTATGTCTGTTTGGATTTCTAATACAGGTGAAGAAACAGCATAACCACAATCTTACAGTTTAGAAACTTTTTTCCTGCACTGTGAAATAAAAATGACTGTTTTATGTTACATTTCCAGTTTCAAAATCCACAGTGGATAATCAAATTCTCTCTTATTCTGAAAGATGGTCTAATCCTGCAGATTATAATAATAATCCTAAATATATTATAATTTTGCTGCTGCATCTGCAGGAAAGTGTGTACATGCCTTCCTGAGTCTGATTTTACAGTGTCCTTCAGCTCCTCAAAACGTCTATTGTATTTTAGTTTATACTGGCCTTTGAAGAAGATAGAGTGTTTTTATTTGGATTATGTCTTTGTACCCGTTTCTGTGAAGTGTTAGAGGGTGGTGAAATACATCCCTGACTAAGAGTTACTGAGGAAAGGAACAGGAGGAGGGAAGGAGGGCAAGCAAGCTGAAAATCATTAAACGTTGGGCTGTAGAATGGGCAAAAAGACAGTTGGTTAGTCTAGATAGAGAGGGAAACTGTGTATTGTTGCTTACTTTATTATAAAGTGCTCAGTTTAGTTTTTGAGTCTTTTTTCCCCCCCTCCCATTTAATGTCTTTGTTATTCTTTGTAATGCTTATGAGTTTTCCACTCATTTTGCAATACATTGTAATTTAATTTACAGTGGATTATTCCTTGGAGTAAGCAGGAATTATGGATGAAATATCCAGGTTGAATTTTGGGAAATTCAATGCGTTTTGGAATGGGAAAGACCAAATTTATCAGCTGACATTTTACTTTTAAACATACAAATTTTTGGTCAATGAGCATTCAGATGGTACAGAGAAATTACATAAATATTACTTTTTTAAGTTAGTGTTCTTCATGTTGTCTTGATTTACTAATGCCACTTAATTGCTTATTTTCTATTCTAGATCGATTTGCAATATTAGCAAACAATAATCTCCAAATTCTTAACATCAATAAAAGTGATGAAGGAGTATACAGATGTGAGGGAAGAGTGGAAGCGAGAGGAGAAATTGACTTTCGGGACATAATTGTTATTGTGAATGGTAAGGAGTAAAGTTGGTGAATTGACTTCTTGCTTTGTTTGATTATTATGGCTTCTTTTAACATATATCACCTTCTAAAAAACTTTTACTGAATTGGTTCATATAATTGTCATGTCTGTTTAGTATTGGTTTCCTGTAAATGTAATTGTTTAATATTGAAAAAAACCCTAGTATTCTATGTAAATAGAATTAATTACATTTCATAATATCAGTAAATATAAATATGTAAAGCTTGGATCATTATTATTAATCATATCCAGAACAATAATTATTTCAAGACTTGAGTTTCAGATTATAATAGTTCAGTTCACTCAATTTTTCAGTCTTTTCTCATTTATTCTTAAAAAAACACACTTGATTTTTCATAATTATTCATTTTCACTCTGTTCATGTACTTTATGCACTGTCCCAAAAGTCACAGATACATTTTATTAACAGTCTTAGTTACTGATTTTTTCAAACTTTGTTTTTGTGAGGAATAAAATATGTGAGGATTTACCTGAAAATTTGCATTATACATTTTATTAGTTTATAATAAACCTCTAAAAAGGAAAATTAATGAATTGAGACAAGATGGGCATTTAGTTCACCCTCTCTTAAACTCAGCAGTGACCCATTGAAAGATAACTATCTCTTCATATATTGCCTGGAAAGGACACAGTTCATAAAGGGCATTATCTCTGCTGTCTGTTTAATGTCAGCTTTTCAGTGAAATTCTTCCACAGTGCCTGTTAGGTTGGGAGCTTTAAATACTTTGCCCTTGACTGGTCCTTCCCAGCACACCCTGGTTTACATAAGTCATTATGTAAGGTGAATTCTCAGTTATCTTCAGCAGAAAGAGCAGATTCTGGCACAGGTACTGCCTAGTCCTTGTAGTCAAGCAGCAGTGTCTGAATTTTCTAGATTGTTGTAGGTGTTACATTCTGGTGCTGCATTACCACGACTCCTGGTTATGTACAATTCCAACAGTGCATCTGGTGGCATTTAAAATGCTGAATGAGATTTCCTTCCGCTGCTATTTGTGTACATGGATATGAATCCACCTTCTGATTACCTTTCACTTCTATCTGGTATTTATAAGCAGTTAAGATGAGAGTCTGTATCTACCTTAAAATGTTAGGTTGCAAACCATGGTCTGACTTCACGTCTTTTATTTGTGGATTATAGAAACAAATTTGGTTCTTCATACATTTATTATGACTCTAGGCAAGAATGTTAACATTCATCACTAAACTTCAGTCTTGGGAGGGGAAGAGCTGCCAAATAAATGATTATGACATGGTTGGTCATGTAGAGTGGCATCAATTAAGAGCTATTTTCTGCTTCATTTATACTAATAAATAGGTTTGCCTACATAAAGTTGAATGTATGAAACTTGGTCCAAAATAGCTTTTAAAGTAATATTAAAATTCAGAAAAAAATAAAAATGGTAGTGGTCTTTTGTTAAAAGGAAATCCTATAAATTAATTTGATTTAATAAATGATAAAAACAAAAAAGATAAAAAAGATCAGTCTGTAGGCCACCTAAAGCCACATGGCTATATTTCCACTGAATCTTCTTTTCCTAAAAAGAAATAAGATATAATACTTACTTTGGAGGTTAATCTAAACTTGATATAAAAAGGAAATTTTATCATGAAAGTATTAGTATGTAGAAGTTACTCAAATTTAGAGCTTTACTGTTTATTTACTCATCTTGTAATAGTGACTATAGAATCTACAGAAAGATGTAATGTCTATAGAAACACATAGTAAGAATCACAGAATAAGCTGAGTTGGTATGGACCCACAAGTATCATTGAGTCCAACATAATGAAGTTGTCCTGGTTTCAAGTAAACCAGGATAGAAATATTTAAGGTCTCCAAAGCAGGATAAACTGTGACTAAAGAATATACATTTACTTTAGGAAATCTGACACACCATGTTATTTATAGTAGTTATTTAAAAAAAAAATTAAAAACCAAAAACTTGCATATGAACAGAATGCAAATTTGTTTAAAAATAATTTAAAGCAAATCTTGGAACAAAGTTTAATATCAGGGTAGTTTCTAATGTATGGAAATCTTCAGTGGGCTATAATGGGTAGTAAACTGACTGGATGAACTCTTAGAAATCTAATGTTTATCTTTCTTTTCTACTTGAAACACTTAAATTTTTATAGCATTTCTTTTCTACACATATTTACAGGGAGGTCTAAATGTCAGATTTTTCTTTGGTTAATACTGGTTGACAAAGAAGAGAAAGAAAGAATTTAAGTTCTCCTGAAAAACAATTTTTTTTTTGCTTCTTCTTTCGTCTCTCTTTATTTTTGTCCACTCTTTTATTTTTTTTAAGAATTTTTCCCTAATGTCCTATTTAGATTTATTTCTTCACTGTCTGGGAAGTTCCATAAATGAAATAGTCATCCTGATCTCACTGAAAGTAATGAAAGAGAATTGTTTACACTTATGTGGGACTGAATTTTGCCACTCTGCTTTAAGTATGGAATGTGAGAGACTTGCTGTGTGTCTTCATTTCTCTTTTCCTCTTGTACATTCACACTTTAGTCCCAACCTACATACATACAAGAATAAAACCAGATCTGCTCCTTGAAATAATGGTGAGAAAAATAAAGTTTGACTTTTCAAAAGAGAAAATAATATTTCATTTCATTGATTGCAGTATCTCTTGGAAGATTGAAGCACTTAAGTAATGTGCTTAACCAAGTGACAGTCCTGTAGTTCTTAGTGGTGAGCAGCAAAATTCTGCTACTTCTAGCAAAGAATTATCTCCTCATGTTCCCAGCTATATTTCGAGGTCTAGACATTAAAATACACTGCAAAATAGTTAAAATGCATTAAAAGCTTTCTAAGTAGCAAGTTTGTTTTTCTTTTATTGGAGATGGATAAATTTCTGTTGCACAGCAGAAGGGTGTTGTATGCTGAGTAATGGCCCATGCAATTTCAGATAGGAAAGAAGTGATCTGTGAAACACTGTTAAACACACCATTAAAAACTGTGGAAAGTGCATAACAAAGCAGAGTTACTGATCATTGATAATTCTAGTACATGATTTTATATTAATTTTATATATTAAAGGTTCAGAAGTGGAAAGGCTTCTGAAATATTTGGTACAAAGCCACAGAAGTTTGATTTTCAACAGTGGGTGAGAAAAATCTGGTGGAGTGTAATGGAACACTAATAGCAAGTTCATTGGGGTTGCCTGTTTCATCTTTTCTCTAGTGAAGAGTAAAGCTAAAAAGGATAACTGGGTCACTGTCATCTCACAGGATGTTCTTACTAGCTGACACCTATATTTTGTGAAGACTGAATCTTTTCCCTTTCCTCCTACTTTCTGTGGCATTCCTCCTTTTCCACATATCAGCTTCCATCCAGTCTGCTTGGATTGTTTCTATTTGTATATTTCACAGAATGATAAAATAGTTTGGATTGGAAATACCTCAAAAACCATCCAGTTTCAAAACCCTGCCTTGGGCAGGGACACTTTCCCCTACACCAAGTTGCTCAGATCTCCACCTACTCTGGCCCTGAACGCTTCATATTTGCTTGTTAGTTAATGGAAGCAGACATGTAAACAGATATGTTAAATCGCTTGTGCGTTGATTGGTCTCAAACATTATCACTATTTGTACTGTTGGGTAGAAGTTCTTTCTAAACTGTTAAGATTTTAGTAATAACTTGATCCCACTGAGAACAGAAAACATTTGTCACTCTTAGAACAAAATGAAATTATTGGAAATACAAATAGATTGTATCCACTGGGTTCAATCACATTTGCCCTCTGGAAGCTGCCATACTTCCTGCCCAGGAAGTATGCAGGAGTGTAGTAAAAAGAATTAAATACACATAATCAAGACTCCTGCATACTGATCCATCTTTTAAAACCACCATCTAACATCAGTATGTGGTTTTATGTCTTGTGTGTTCATTGTCTTACACATGTTTGGTGTAATTTCTGTCATCTTAGAATACTCTGTAAGAAAATTGAAGAACTGCTGAAAAAGACTTAAAAAAGTTTATTTAAAAAAAAAAAAAGTTATAAATGTCCTGAACATATTAAAAGTCTTTTATTTAAGAAAAGAAATGCTAGTAGCAATGAGTCACATTGTAATTCGAACCCTAGTTGTAACCCTGAATTCCCAAATTAGCAAAGGATCCTGTCCTACATTTTAAATTTCTCCAGTAACACAAATAAGATTTTATTTTTCATTCATAGGACATAATGTTTTATTTTTCAGTTCCCCCTGCAATCATTCTGCTACAGAAATCCTTCAATGCCACTGCAGATCGAGGAGAGGCAATAACTTTGTTCTGCAGAGCCACTGGGTCTCCTCCGCCTGAGATCAGTTGGTACAGGTAAGTTCAGTCGAGGTCTCCTCGTCAGAGCACATTCTTTTAATGTGTCACGATTTTCTATCACAGTTCATTAAGCTGTGCAACTTTAATTTCTCTATTGAATTTTAAGAGAATTTTCTGTCCATTTCTAGCCTAACTGCTACGGCTGTATTAAGCATTAGTAAGTGAATGGACTTGCACAAATTGAATTGCACTCAAGTTGCCAGCGAGATAAATGTAGAAAGTAACAAAAATACCATATTGTCATGATTTCTTCATATGTGAATGGAGAAGAAATAAGTCTGTGTCTCAAAAACAGTATAAGAGCTACCTAACAACTTTTGCACATAAATGCCTCAGATATGCATTTATGCAATAAATAAATATCCAGTAAAATTCAGCAATACTGATAAAAAAAGGATTACACTTTCCACATCTGTAAAGGAGATTCTAACCTTAACTCTCCATTTCGATGAGATTCAGAAGGAGGTATGAATTTAGTCTTGTAGGACCCAGAAATGTTTCATTGAATAAGTTTCAGTGTGACTTAATGTACTTTTAAAAGTATAAAATGCTTTGAAAATGGAATTGCTTTTAAATCTCATGTGTGTTTTTTTCATTATATCAATGACATGAGTGTAGTATAGCTATGTCACTTGGGAACACTTATCATATAACATTTGTAAAAATTTGAATATCTATATACTCTGTGTTCTTTCAGTTTGAACAAAGATATGCATCAGTCCTGGGATATAAAATATTTCAGTACCTCATACCAGTGCACATTTCTATTTTAGACTTGAATAATTTGCACCTACTTATATTATTTCAAGTGAATTAAAAGGTCATACCATTTTCGAAATGGGCATAGAAGCGATTTCTAGCAATTCTTCATCTCCTTTGGAACCTTTGAACAATGTTAGATCAAGGTTCACTTCCTTTGACTGATACCTTCAGCTTAATATGCCATAGGTCAATTGTGAAGTTGAATTTTTCTCATGTGCAGTTTGACTCCCAGGAGATGTAAATAAATAGAATGCAAAGTTAATTCCTTAATGTGACTTAGAATTCAAAATTTAGTGGAGGAAAAAGAAGGTCAAAATATGCATAGCCCAAAATAAAGAACTGATACTAAATTCAAATCGTACTCTGTTTGTTTGAGGTCTTGGAAGTAATTTTTTTAAATGTCTCTTCTATCTGACCAAAATTCTTAAGAGATGCCTGGAACCTGCTATCCTAAATGGCTTTGGTGTAAGACGAGAAGTCTTATGGTAGATATTAAGAAAGAATGCATAATTTTCCAACATTTGTGGGCATCTCTGTTAACAGTTGTGGGATTTTTTCAATGTTTTTTAAATATTATAGTACATACACAGGCCAAGTGACTTGGAGAGAAACTTACCTCCCTGTCCGCTGATCAGAGCCCACTGAAGGATTTTCTTTTGGTTTGACAGCCCTTGAGGAGCTGACTTTTAAACCATCCATTAAGTGTCTTTTGTAATGATTTTACAGAAGCTTTTCAAGCTTGTGGACTGGATATTGAATCACACGTGCAAACTTCTGTTCCTCCTTCAGGAACGATCTGAGGAATATTGGCTAATGTGCCTCCCTTCCCTTTTGACTTTTTCCCTCCTTTCATTCTCTTCTAATTTTTTCTGATTAGGCTATAAATTTTGTCAGTAGAAAATAGTCTTGATTTTTTATTTGCTGACACTGATAGTTTATAAAGTGGTATGTTGAAAAAAACCCACTATCCCTGTAACAGGATATTATTACTGATATGAAAACGGGGGAAAACGGGGGGAGAAAAATCCTTGTTTTTTCAGAGGAAGTAAATTTTAAATGGTATTCCGGTCCTAAATTTCTGCATCAAATTTCTGAAATCCGTGCCTGAAATTTTCACGTCCATTTTCACTCATTTAACCAATTAAAAGGATTCATAGTAAGCCAATCTCTTCTCCTGTCCTTGGTCTTACCTAACAATTATGTCAAGATAAAGACCTTGGTTTTCCACAGTAGTTCAGATGCTTTTTCCTCTAGAAATTAGACTAAGCATAGGAAAACTGGATCAAGATAATTTTTCTTGATTTTGAGAAAAATCAAGAAAGCATTGTCAGTGAGTGTTAGGAAAGTTTATCAAAACTGATTTATCTAATGTTAATATGCTTGTCATCCACTGAAAAGTTAATTGAATCCATTTATCAGAATTAATGACCAATTGCTGAAAATTTTGTCGTCTTTAGTGTACATTTTGATGTTGAATGTAAGTTGGTACCTCAGTTTTATGCATTTCTATTTTATTAAACTAGTGGAATTATGTTGAATTTGATAAAGTTTTAATAGTGATTTTGGAAGGATTATAATCTTTGGTTACAGCAAGTTAAGGGAATTGTATTTAGTTTTAGACCCAACTGCACCTTTTATCTATGTGAATCCAGTGATTTTATTTAATTTGTGTCAGGTTAATCATTTGTAAAATGGGCATGTGTAATAAAGTGACTGAATGGAAGCCTCTTTTCTGAATTCTCTGAATAGCTATGTATAGCTAATGGCTTCAGAGAGATGATGTTAGATATTCTAATAGAAAATAATCATAGCATTTCCTGATGTCTCATTGCAAAACATTCTAAATCATATTCAGTGTCCTGGAGAGCTGTGGAAAAGTACTGATGAAAAGGGTGGAAATTATTTTTTGCTCCGTTCATCTGCAGGATTTTCACTACATGGTATAAAAGGTATATCCATGCCTGTTCAGGTGGTTCATCAAGATTAAAGACTTGTTTTATACACATTTCCATGTTCTTGTGTCTTTGTTGCCTTTTAAAATGGACTCTTACACCAATTATTCACTCATTCAGTCTATTGAAGCTTCTTTAGTGTGAAGCCTGGAGAATATGGATCTATTCAAAGGTAGTCTTACAGTTCACTGATATTTTAGTCAATTAAAAAGTAGATTATCTCGATTTTTATTACTTCTGTTTCTTTTTTTGTTCCCAATGAACTGATTTTAACAGGTCAACTTCAGCTAGGCCATGAAAAATATCTGTATTTTTTAAAATCAGAATACATTATTATTGAAGGGACTCATATCTCCGTGTGTTGATTGTAAGCAAGATGCTGGACAAAACAATAGTCTCAAGCTTTTAGCTCTTCAGGACAGTAGCTGATGTGGTGAAGCTTGAATAATTTTACATTGACCCTTTTTATTTCCAGGTGCTGATGATATTTAAGATTTGATCAATTTAAAAGGGATGCATCTGAACTAATGTGTCCATTTCTCTCAAAAAATGGTTTAGTTCAGTTATAAAAATTAGATATATTGAAATGCCTTGTCAAGAAGAAAGGTCATCAAAGTTTAGTTGCTGCTCTATTTTTTTCATTGATATTGATATTTCATGGACTGAGAGAATCTAATTCTTTCACAATTTAACTGGTATCTCTACTGAAGCTGATATTACATTAATGTAAAGCATAACATTCAGGGAAGCAATACACTAATGTAATTAAATTAGCCAGGACTGAAAGATAAAGATCCTAATGCAGCTACAGGTCATGAACTGGAAATCTTTACTCATGTGAATAGTCCTACTGAAAATATTGTTTATAGCTGTGGAGATAATTTACACTGCTAAAGTTTAGCTGGATCAATTTCCTGGTCTTTGCTGACAGGACTTAGAATTATCTTACAAAAGAAATAATCCACTCTAAGTATGTTATTCATGTTTTCCTGTTATCCAATATCAGCATCAATCTGAATCTCTATATTCACTAGAGGGTCCAGGGAAATGTTCATAATCTCATTTCGGCTGACAAACTCCCATAGATATCAATGATCTTTGTGGAAATTGCTTCTAACCCTGAATATAGATTTTTGTCTCCTAAAAGAAATCACTGGGGGCTTTTGGTTGTTTGGGATTTTTGTTTGTTTGTTGTTGTGTGGTCGTGGTGGGGTTTTGTTCTGCTTTTGGTTTGGTTTTGGTTTCTGTAAGACCACCTAATATGGAATATTAGACCTTTCCTGTTCTACGAAACAATTTCTGTTATTTGCTTGGGAAAGGAAATGAACAAGTATCGTAATAATGTTTTGAAGTTGGCAACCAAGTGGACTAGAGTTATTTACAAAAAAGCGTTACTAAAACGCAAGCTATGTAGATATCAGGGGACTCCTACTAACAGCTATTAATGCTCCCAAGAAATAAGCAGTATCTTCACTTTAGAGAAAATATGATTTAAGAAATTATGAAATATATATAATTATCATTATGTGAGAATAAAATTAATATCATTGTTGGTCAGATCTTGAAATAAAATTAGATGTCCTAAACTAGGCATATTGAATGGAATATTTGAGTGACGCCCTCTTGAAAAAGCAGCTGTGTGTAGGCCAAGGTGCTCACATGGACTGGTCAAGCCTCAATCAGCCCTCAGAATTGCTTGCAGATTTTATTATTTCTGTACCATCTGGTCAGAATTTGTTCTAACATCTGGAGACATGCCTGCTTGCTAAGTTGTGGCTAGCCAACAACAACTGAGAGAAAATAATTTGGATGGGTTCTTGATGTGCCAATAGTGTCTACGTGAATGTAATTTAATTTTTTTATAAGTTGCTACATTGTTACTACTGCAAACTGCAGCAGTTACACTTGAAAATATGCTTTTAATTGTTTTTAACATACAATATATAACCAATTTCCTTATGTTCTTCCTTGTGTGTAAGCCATATGTTAAGAGTCCTATTCACAACCATTTTTCTAATATTAGGTCAATATTGAACATTTAAGAATAAAGATATTATAGTATTTTTAATGCATATGTATTTTATAACCTGACAATAAAATTGTGCAGCTGGGGTCTTGAACATCAAAATGCAGTTCAGAATGTGTTGCTTGTGTGTATAATATGCACATTCTTGTGGTAAAACACTGTGATCCGAATACCAATTTTTACCATATTAAATTCAACTCCTTTCTCTACACACTGTCAGCTTATGCCATATGAGTTAATGCATTTTTGAGGTTGGCATAATAGCAGTCTCTTCCCTCAAATATTACTTTCAGCATATTGATGCTTCCATAGCACATTGTTTCAGATACTGGAATCTGCTGGTTGATTTATACATAATTCTTTTTTTCCTTTTTTTTTTTTTTTTTTTTTTAAGGAATGGTAAACTTATTGAAGAAAATGAAAAATATGTGCTGAGAGGAAGCAATACACAACTAACAATAAGAGATATAAAAAATATAGATGCAGGTCCTTATATCTGTAATGCTAAAAACAAAGCAGGAAATGACAAAAAACAGACATTCCTTCAAGTTTTCGGTAAGTACTGCATATAATATGGTCCATCTTTCCTTTTAAAATGTAAACAGTAAGGAAATGAGGTGCTAATTCACAATTTTCAGTATAATAGTATTCCTGCAAGGTGCCTACTGATGCAGCAAAGCACTTTCTGTGTAATTTTACTTCTTTCCTCCCTGTTGGCTACTTAAACCTTTACATCTGAATTTCATTTTGAAAAGGTTATCTTCAACATTTGCTTTTCTACTCTTCACATATGGTACAATGGAGTGTTGAATTGTTAATTCACTCTGGTTTCCATTTAGAAGTTGACTGCTTGCAAGAAAAGCAACAGAAGAAAGGGGAAAATTCTCAAAGGGGGGAAGTGAGGTTATTTTGACTTCTAAGCAGTGAGGGTTTTTAGTAAGGAAATACTATTCGGGGCATTCCTGATTTTTTAAATTTGTTTTTCTTTATTCACTTCTATTTTTTTAAGTTCATGATTGCAGATGTAGTCACAAAAATACTGTCTGCCCTGAGCTTCAAAGGACAAAAGTAATAACCTCAAAACTCTTACTTCTTTTTCTATTCTTCACCACCCAGTCTGTGTTAATGATTCTCTCCTTTTCATAGAACTGGAAATTTATTTGAAGTTTTGTTCAAGTAAGTTTATTTTGAAGAAATATTAGATGTTTAATTCCCAGCTAAAACTAGCCGTAATTTATACAAAGTGAAACGAGTTCTAACAGGAGAAAATAATCTGATAATACACATTGAAGAGCTTTGCTGTTGGATTGTATAATGTTGGTGTTTGGGATCTGGGAGCCTGAGGCTGAAGCCATGGCATCAGGTGAACATAAATTGGCTGTGTCCACTGCATCCCACTGTCTTTCCTGTCTGAGAAACTCTTTGTGCTGTGTTGTCTCCAGCTCTACACTCCAGGTGGGTTGCCTAACCATTGGGCTGTTGTTGTTCTGAGGTACTTGAGAGTTATTCTCAATTTCTTTTCAAAGGAAAGAAGAGGGTATAGACTCTTAAATTTCATCCCAGACTCGAGAAGTACAATATCTTTTTGTGGAAAACCAAAATATTTCATTTAATTGTATTTCCAAACGTACAAAAACCAAAAATAATTGAAGGAATATAAATTACTTTCTAATTTTGATATGAATTTAGGGAAATTTCAGTCAGAAATAATTGTGTGTGTTATTCAAGTAATTTTAAATGTGGCTGCAATATACTTAGTTTTTGCCTGGGGCAAGGAAACATTTTAATGAAAGGGATAGGGAAAAGGAGACACCAAGACTAGGAGTGAAGATTTCCTGTGTAGATTTTTTTCGTCTTTTAGCAACCACTTTTCTGGGGACCCCATGGAAAGTTAAATCCTAAAGTTTTAATAGGTACTATGAGAAGGTTTAATCCATATTGAACCTACACATCCTTTACGTTTCCATGACACCCTAAACTCCTAAATTTCTTACATGATTTCTTTCTTGCATGGAAAATGTTCTCTTACATTTAAGTTTCCACAGGACTCTCTGCAGTGTGTCCCACATCTCATTCCTGAGTGGTTATAGCTAATTTAAAGTGGAGCAGGGTTTTAATTTCTCGTACAATAAACTTTACTTTTTCTTTTGTCTCTTTCATATAGGTTAAGCCCTCAGTCATATATATATAGCCAACAACTTATTATGCTTTTCTTCCCATTAAATGTGTTAAAAAAAGCTGCAGTCTGGAAAATGGCAAGGCAGATGGCTGTTTATTTTAGCTAAATAGTACACAAATAACTAGTTTATGTTAAATTGACCTATTAAATTGCATTTTTCTTTCCCACTTCATTAGCTTACTTGTCTCACATGCCTGCTATCTTTAATTTTAATTTACAATGCAAACTCCTTGGGGCAACAACTACTGTTTCTACAACAGCGCTCTGGCAGGGTTGAAACTTGTAATAACAGTAATAGAACCATAATGTAATAAAAGTAATAGTAACATTATAGAATTCAGTGCTTAAAATTTCTAGAACTCAGCACTTTTGAATAGATATGCTCCCCTTAGTGGGCCATGTAACAGTTACATATTTAGCTCCTATGCGTGGCCTAGATTCTTTAGTTTAACTTTGGGGGTTTTTTTTCGGTATCAGTGCTAAAAACCCTTTTTTATTCTGATATCAAATTCTTTCTCTGACAGTTTTTCTGCAGCACTAACACATGTATAGAAACCTATAGGCACATAACCTGCCCTCCCCAGTGCATCTGTATTAATCTTTGTATCTGTTCTAAGAAGAGAGAAGAAGCTAGTTCCCTCAGTCTTGATATGATTTGATGATCTCTGTCTGTCATCCTCTTCTATGCTGTAGCTTTTTCTAAGTTCTTAACAATTACTACCTAAAATACTTCATCCAGATCAATGCTTAGAACTTGTGCTAAGGTTTTTAATTCAAATTCATGTATGTTTAGTGCTGCTGAATAGCTCGAAACCCTAGGTGTTCATACTTGAATTCTTTAAAAATATTCTTTGTATTTGTCTCTGTGTGGTAGCTGTCACTTTCACCCATAGTATTCCATTTTATTTTTTTTTCTTTGGTTTTTTTCAGTAGTATCTGGTCATATGTATAAATATGTGTGTTTAGATACATGCAAATTATAATTTTCAATTATGAAATACTACATTTTTATGGTTATGGCAAACCCAACAAAAATTTCCAAAAATAACATAATAATAAACAGTTGATTTAAGACTAGTCCGTAAAATTCAATATGTTGAAGCTTCATATACCATCTTACTTTCTCCAATCTAAACATTCATTTCTATATCATTCCTTCTCCAGGGTGATAACAGTATTTTTTATTTACCCTAGAATAAAAAAATCTAATCAGACTCAATGAAAGAAAATTAGCTTTAATTAAAAACATATTCTTGCTTAATGAGAATAGTGTTTATATTCTTAGGATTTTCATTTTGTTTGGTCTGTAGTTGCTCATTTCTACATCTTTATCACTCAAAAGCTTGGTTATACAATTTGATGATATATGATTTGAGGTTTTCAACCATTATTCCTTTTTCTATACTTAGGCCACAGAAAGTTACTTTTCTGTGCTTAATAATTTATTTTCCTAGAAAGAAAAAAATACTATTTCTTTAATCAGAATTGATAAAAAATTTAGAGGAGGTTCTAGCCTAAGTTAATTTGAAGTTGTCTAGGATATAAGTGTTTTACCTACATGATCAGTGATAGGGCAGTCTGAGTAATATTTTATTATAAAAGTATTTCATTGGCCTTTGAGTGGCTTCTGACAAATGACCTCATGAAAATCAAATGAGGGAATACCCCAAAAAGAATTACAAAAGACACTTTGTAATTAATGCATAGTTTAAGCACATACTATTTTTACTTTTAAAGTATAATCTGAATTTTGTATAGTGGAAAGGTTTTTTCAGCTGTGTTCAATGTAATTTTTATTTATTATTGAGAAATTAAATGCTATTATTAATATATTTTTTGTCATCTGCGAGATAGGAGGAAATATATTGGACCTCTTATGTTATCCCTCTTAGATATATTCCAAATGCTAACATTTAAAACTTTTAGGTTAATTTAGCCCCTCAAAATCCATTCATCTAGGAACCAAAGAGGCTGTATTGTGCCTCTGAGATTGGCGTGAAAAGCTGTCTAAATTTTTCCCTTATTCTCAATGTTAATGGCCACATTCCTTTTATATTTATAATGCCTGGAGAATATCTAATTAAATTTCTTTTGAGCTTAGTAAGCAGATTTATGTATGTTTTGATCTGCTTTTTGTGGTTCATTTTGTTTGTCCTGAGATGCTATTCTACGCATATATGGCAGCTCTTCATGTAAATTCACTGATACCTCTAGAAAGAGAATCCCATGGAGCTGTGTATGGAGCTATCTCTGCCTGCTCATCCCAGATGTTGTGAAGTTCACCAACTGCAGCTTCACAAAATACAAGTCATCTGTTAAAGAAGTAATGTTGAAAATTTATGTTTTCTGCATTCCTTTTTCCTCCTTCTTACTTCCTTACCTTTTTGCAATACTTCTACTTTTTAAAACAAAAAGATCCAATCTGTAAAGGCAGTGATGACAGTTGTCCCAGAAAACAAGTCTTAAACCCCTCTGAACGTGAAGTAGTAATAACATTTTACCAGGTTTCAATTACACAATCTGAAGAGAGAGATTCAGGTTCGTGATGCACTAAATCAAGTCAGCGTTTCATAGTGATCTGTGTATGAATCCTTATCATATAAGGAATCAAATTTCTGAAGTCTCTTTGTTAGATATTTCTGTGTTGGGCTCTATCTTGGTGTCTGAGTTCAAGTTGTAGCAGGAGTTTCTGGGAGTACAGGGTTGCAGTTTTGCAGCCTGATTTAAATGTGTCTGTGCAGGAGGACAGCAGGAAGGTCAGATTCCTCCTGTGATAGATTAGTCAAGAGATTAATCAATCAGGCAGCCATGCAGACATACACTAGGCTTCTTACCAGTGTATGAAATACCACATTTGTATCAATATCAAACAGTTTAAAGTAATTCTTTTGATGAGACATAAACAGGACTATCTCAAGATTTATATATGTGCTGCTTCCCAAGTCTGATTAAGCTCTTTTGTTAAAGGTATAGGTAGAACTCTGTGAATTCAATAAATTGTGTACCTTTTCCAAGAAATTGGTTGTGAGCAAAATCCTCAGATTGCTATCCATGTTCATTGTAGGTTTTCAGTTAGTCTGTACATGCACAGCAATGAGACAAATCCAGAATAGTCCAAGGAAGGAATCTGGAAGGAACTTGTTTACTGAGGAATTGTTAGAGTACTTAAAACCAACCTTCTTGGCTCAGAAAACAAATTTTCCAACCAGTAAATATTATTTGTTTATTTGGCAGCATCACTCTGTTCATATTTAACAAAGTCTAGTAATAACCAGTTCCTCAGCTTAAATAATTTTAATGAAGTTTAAACTCCTTTCTGCATTCAAACATTCTTTTATTTCAGCCGGGTCATGTAGTTTACAAAATTTAAGTACATAACAACAAATATTTTGCAATATTTTTGATGAAGAAAACAGCAAAAACCTGAAGACTTCGTGAATTTGAATTCCAAGGCTCTGTATTTGTATTTGCTTCATATTTTCTAGAACAGTATGAGCAAATACCAATTCAGTTTGAGAATGACCTTATCAATTTAGAAAGAGCAGTTAAAAATTGGAGGTGGGAGGGTGGAGGAAACAACTGTTTCAGTATTTCTGTCAATCCTAGTCTTGGCATTTTCAGGTAGTTTTATTTACATGTACACAAATGTATTTTAATATTTTCCAATGCCCAAAATGTCATTGAAAACTATTCAAACAGTGTAAAAACTTCTAGTCAATAGTAAGTTATGACTTGTGACCTACAAAAATGAAGCAATTAAATATTATCCCCCATATGAGCTCTCTTCTTCTTCCAAGTAATAACTGTCAGCTAGATATATTTGATGATTAATCAGTGCTTATTCCTTCAAATGTCAGCTACTCTTGTCTAAAATGTCAAGCTAAAACTTTTTGTCTTATACTGATCCATTTGAAGGTCTTAAAGAAATTTAGAATAAATATAAGGTTAAGAATTATGTATGTGTTTCAGAACATGCATCATCTTCAGCAAATTTTATTGTTTGTCATGTTGTCCCGATGGGGAACTCACTTTGATCTTTGATTAAAACAGTGTAATTATTAATTTTGAGATTTTGAGAAAATTTTGAGAATTAATGGAATAAAATGCTGTTTATGATACCTTTATATATATATATATGTATCTGGTGCAGCTCTTTCATTTTTTTCAGGGTTGATGATATATCAATGGAATGAAAGGATAGAACAGATTATGTTGTATCCAGGTGATATGGCTATAGAAATAGAGGGCCTCAGTGCCAAGGTGAAATATTTCATAGGCATTTGAATGATCCTGAGAGTAGTAATTGAAGCTATTTTGAAGTTTAACGTAATTGTCTTTTATCTCAGATTTTGAGGGCTTCTTTAGGTCTTTCCACTGACATCCCTTGTTGTACCACAGAGAAGTTATGTAGTTTCTCGGCCAGACTGATATCCTGATGTAATGATTTGCTTGCTACCTTCTACTGCATCAAATAAATCTGAATCCAGTTGACATTTCAAGAATTCCTGATCACTCAGGGTGTTTTCTTTCTGAACATGATGTCACCATAGATTATATATTAATGAAACAGGATATTAGTTCAGTGGTTTCTTAGGTAAAATGCTACTTCTTCCACATCTCTATGCAGTAAACACACAATAGCTTTTTCATAATAGTCAAGGGTGAACAAACAGTAGAGAGGCAACAGAAGGAATATGGAGAAAAGGAATGAGAAGTGAGACCAAGAATGGTGGGGAGGGTTTGGATAAAAAGAGGTAGGTGATGTGCTTGCAGATAGCAAGTTCGGACCTGTTTTTATGATTCTTCTTGGTGATGCTGAATGGAACATCTGTGAGACAATGCTCAGAGAATTATAAAATGAAACAGGGGACTGGACATAAGGAAAAATTCTTCACCAGGACAGCCAGGCACTGCAACAGGCTGCTAAGAGAGGCTGTCTAGTCTGTGCTCTTGACATTTTTCAAGATAGTTCTCGACAAATCCCTGAGCAATCTGATCCGAGCAGGGTCTGTTGATGTTGTGTTGATGACGAGGTTGGTGAAGAAGCCCTCCTGGAATCGGTTCCAACCTGAATTATTATCTTTCCCATTTTGATCCATGAACGTAAGCCAATATTGCTCTTCTGCATAGCATACTCTTTAATAACCCCATTGGAAAACAGTTCACATCTCTTTATTTTCTGTTTCATACGGAGTACACTATAGGAATGACTCCTCAAATGCAAAACTCAGAAAAATTACTCAAGAAAATATATTGCTTTCAACAAATGTACTTAAAGCTGATGAAGTCAATCTTTGGAGCTGCCAAATTTTGATTCACTCATGTAAATTTTATTCACTGCTTTTTGGTGTAAACGTATTGAATCATATTCTTATTACAGGATTACATGCTAGGTGTTCCAGGGCGATGAGTGTCTTCTTCAATGTGTAAAGGGAATAGGTTCAGAGAAACTTATTAACCATTATATATGAGGTAATACATAGGACCAGAAGATTTTTAATGAAAATACTTGAATGTCATGGAAGAGAGTAATATTCTCTGCACAGTACTAATACAGAGTTCTTGCATGATTTTGTACAGATAAATCTTCGATTTAAAAGTATTCCCATGTAACCAGAAATTGTATTGCATATATAAATAACCTGAGAAGGTACAGTATAGATTGAGAGATGTAGCTGCTATGTGATTGAGGTTATAAAGTGGAATGATTTGAAGAATGCCAACAATATCTGGAATTTTTTTAATGTATCTTACTACCAGTTTACTTGGTAAGTAAGGATTAACACCTGTGTAGCAGAGGACTCTTCACTTCTCCATAGTGCTAATACCAGTGAAATGTGTTTGTTGTTGGGAGATTTTGTTGAATTCTGTAATTTATGTAAGCCAGTGAAACATTGCTAAAGCTCAAAGGATGGCAATAATTCCTAATTTTTTTCTGAATAAGATGCATTTTTCAAGACAAACACAGATTATTATAGAATCAAAAAATGCCTGAGGCAGGAAAGCACCTCTGAAGACCGTCTAGTCCAGAGTCAGGCAGAGTAGGCATCTCAGGACAAGTCTAGCTGGCTTTCAATTATCTTCAAGGAGGGAGACTCCACAGTCTCCTGGGCAGCTTGCTCCTAAGGGGAAAAATCACGTAAACACTGCCACCAAGCCAGATCAGCCAGGACCCATCCCACTCGACCCCAGCAAGGGAGGAGGTAGCCCTGAGGGTGTCCAGGCCATAGGGCATACAGAAATAGTTCTGCAACTTGAGGTCAGAAAAGTTAATTGATTTTATAGATAGTAACATTAAAACTTTAGTAAATCCTTAAAAAAAAAAGAAGAAATAAAAAACACATTAATGTTCTCTAACAAAAAAAAAGGTGGTTTTGAAGATTTTTTGTACAGGATCAGTAATGCAATTTGTATTTTTAACAGTGCAGCCTCAAATAATACAACTTAAAAATGAAACCGCATTTGAGAATGGGAAAGCAACCCTCATCTGTGAAGCAGAAGGAGAACCTGTCCCAGAGATTACTTGGAAAAGAGCCATTGATGGAATGACTTTCTCTGAAGGTGACAAGGTAAATCTACCTCTAATGTACAAGATACCTAAATATGTGTTGTCTTCCTAATCTTCTTCTTCTTGTAAGCAGAAAATTAATTTAGAGACAGATTAATCCTAGATTCCTATGGAATTAAAAGGAATTGCTATTTTCCAAGGCAGTAAGAGACATGGAGATTCTAAATTTTAAACTAAAAAAAAAGAAAAAAAAGCAATTAAATGCTGAATGGAAATTCGTCTTTGTAGCTTAAATTGTCATATATAATCCCTACTAATGGTTTCAATTTCATCTTGATCATTATGGCTACACATAGCCCTTCTTCATTATATTTGGATTCTGTCCAGTAATCCTCAAAATACAGTGGAGCTTAAAGATAACTTAAATAAAAAAGAATCTGAACATTTTGTAGTTCTTTATTTCCCACTTCTGTTTTTTTCTTCCTATTTTTTTCCCTTAGATTATTTCCTCTCACAGAGGAGAAACTGAGCTTATTTTCCCACTTGGCTTCCCCATTTTCATATTTTATTACAAAAGTAAGTTGAGCAGAGAAAGATTGCAGTATGAAAATGGAGAAAATCAGTTACAGTGGGAACAAGAGCTGTAATTAGGTGGAATGGTGAAATTAAAATGGAATGGTGTAATATTACTCCTGACCATGCTCATAGCAAGCTGTTTCTATAGACGTCTTTCTTTTTCCCTTTTTTATAATAATTTTGTTTTTGTATTTGAGTAAGTACTTCCTTCTTAGTTTCCTAACACAAATTACAGAATTTCTCTGTGGTGGCTAAAGTAAGAGATACCATCTTTCTGGATAAATAATTCATAATTTTTACTCCAGATAATCAAGTAGCAAAATACCTTCATCTTGCATATTCATAGCTGTTGCTTAAAAAACACACACAGTTGAAAACCTATATAAAAATCATGCCTCAAAGGGAATTAGATATACAGTAAGTCACTTAGTTTATAGGGAATTGCTGTATATTAAGGAATTATGCACTTACATTATTTGTGTTCTAAAGGAAAATGTCTGGTCTGGTCTATTCTCTGACTTTCTGACTTGACCTTTCTGGAGCTGAGGCAGTTTATTTGAGTCTGTCTACAGTTTTCCTGCTCTGTGATTTCCACTTTGGAGCAATATAGCAGTATTTATATATTATTTTTTCTAATAGTTTTGCATTAAGACAAAGCAGTTTCTCTCTTCCTTAAACATTTCAAGTTAAAGGTCATCTTTCTGACTCGTAAAGACTACGCTTTGTTCAAAGGTTACAAATGTAGCCTCTCACTTATGTTTGAAATGTTCCCAAAATAGCTTTCTAGATAAGATATTGAATATGGGAGAAAATAGCGGAAAGAAGCTCAAAAATGTTGGTGCAGTTGAAACCTGAAATTTATCCAGTGCTTATGTAGGACAGTCTTATGGTCTTAGTTCCAGCTGCAGGTGGTTAAACTCTCCAGACGTGTTGCTGTAGTATTCTCTGAACTGTGGTTCAGCTCAGTAATACTGACACTCAAATGAAAATCTATATTCACTTCCTGCTGATATGCTGACAGACTCTATGTGGAAGATAAAAAGAATGAGAATAAATACAGTTATGTGGTTTCCTTTGTTCTTGCCAAAGAAAGAGCTCTGTGTATTGCTCATGGGAGAGTTTTTGCTGAATCTGAATAAATGTTCTGAAATACTGAATATGTTCTTGAGCCATAAAATATGCTGCTACGTTTGCCCCGTGGTCTTCCTGCTCTGGGCTGCCAAAGTCTTGGCTTGCGCTCTCCTACCAAATTGGGTGAATAGGGAACAAAACTGGCAGTGATTAAATTATTGAATAATTGTTAAATAATACAGCAATGTTTTGCACACGGAAAGAGAAGGAAAAGGTGAACTGAAGAAACTGAGGGGGAGCAACATAGAACACAGTCTTAAATTGAAAATATTACTTACACGTGACAACTTTTAAAGTAATATCCCATCATGCAATGACATAAATTATGCATAAACATAAAAAACTATCATCTGTATTCAAGAGATTCATATTTTGAATTTTTTTGCCAGTTACTTCTTGATCTCAACTGCACTTTATTCATCAATTCTGTTGAATTAAAAGTATCTTTAAGGGATGAATTTTTTCCACAGAAGATGGAAGAACTGCTCAAGCAATAATATTAACATGATGGGCATTAAAAGTACACAGAAAGTGCTATTCTTACTTTTTAAAATTTTGCTTTTATTAGTTTTAGTATGTAGCTGCTCAATCGTATGGTTCTTGTTTTGCTAAAATGTAAACGTACCTCATGTGAATAGGGAAGACTGCTGAACATGAGATCATTCTGAGCCTGCATGGATTCAAAATGTTTTCTTTCTAATGATAGATCTTATAACTGGGACATAGGTTTTCCTGAATTCTGAAATTATTGTGTCCAAAAGAATGGAAAATATGCACCAAAGTCATAGATCAAAGAAGTAACCCAGCTGGGCTTAAGTAGGATAATATTAATGAGTATGAGCTCTATAATTATCTCTTTAGAAAATACAGCTTTGATAAAGGATTTTCAGTACATCAGAAGTGTGTATTTGAAAGATGAAGCCAAGTGAGTTCAAACCAGAAGCAAAGAAGCCTTTTCCTCTCTCCTTTTATCACTTAGCTTTAAGAACAATCTACCACACAGTGTGTGGTCCCTCTTTCACTGAGAATCTGAAATAAAAGGGTCTTTCCTTTTCCTCTGACTTCTCTTGGAAGTTAAATGAAAAGTTTTCCAGGAGGTCACATCAGATGACCTCTGTAATCCTTCTGTGGCTGTAGAGCCCATAATAAATACATGGGAGTGGGTAAGGCTGAGTAAGTGGATAGCAGTGCATGATGGAAGGTGTTTGTCTCACCATTAAAGGTGCAAAAATGGAAATGGAGGCTTAGTCCAAGGCTGCAGCTTCATCTGCTGTTTCAGTGCCAATCTAAAGCTCTCTGCTCAGTGCACATCCTGTGCCTGTGCCCTTGCAGTCCCCAGCACCGCCTGTCCCTGCGTCAGTGTGCCAACCTGGCTGTGCCCCTTTCAGCTGGGATTGCAAATGGCACATTCCCGTGGACCACTGTGCATCCAGCAGGCCTGGCCCGTTTCCCAGGAAAAGGAGGAGGCAGGAGAAGGGTTGCTTTTTTTAGAACAGAAGGAAAGAGAGTGATTGGATTCGATTTGGCGTAATCAGTTATGAAATGGATTTTGGACATGCACATACATATCTGTACACATCCCTGAAGGACAGCACATCCTCACTGCTGATACAAAATTGTCACTGATTCCTGTGAATGCTGCAGAAGTGCGAGGGCAGAGTTTAATGCCCCACTTTCATAGCATCTAATTCTAGCAGAAATATGAATGCTGATCAACGTTGTTTGTAATTACCATTTCAAGCCCTGGTTTGGAATACAAATTACAATAACAGATGGGGTTTGATATGAGACAGTGGCTCCACTGTATGCAGCATGTGTCCAAACAGGCATATGCTGCATTCCCTGAGGAATTTATGATCTAAAAACATAAAATGAATGAAAGGAGTCAATACGGAGAGGTCCCAATTGCAACTTGGGTGTTGGATTTAAGATAGGATTTTATATTATATTTTTACTGTACTTTGTACTCTATTTGATAAAAATTCATTTAATATCTCTGAAATACCTTATACTTTTCTCCTTGTATCCAAAAATAGAAAAAGCAATCTGTGGTTTTTAATTTTATAATGAACACTGCAGAAAAAGTCTGAATTCTGCTTTCTTCCATTGCAATAATAACCTGGTTGTCTCTGTGAAATTTTCTGTGACATATTTTTCTAAATATTGCAGAATTCAAACCCTAATTAAGGTATTTTCCAAGTCTGGATTCATTCTGTATTAGCATGCAAATCATAACTATTTGGAGCTTGTACAGTTTTTCATAGTTTTCATGATCAGGCAACAGGCAAAGGTAATCTTTTTCCTTGAAAGGTCAAGTCTGTTTTTTTCTGAAGACTGTTAACTCCATTTCAGCTATTACAAATGTTAACAAAAAGAATCTGGTTTGGTTTTTTTCTTATTCCTTGTTTATTTTGTTTGTTGCTGCACAAACAAAAGTGTTACAGTGTCAGTGAAATATGTCGTCTTTCTTTTGAGACAGTAATGAAGAGCCCAGTTAAATTCTTGCTCATCAAGGATCAGGGCTTTATTTGAAATGAATCACAGAAAACATAAATGTATCTAGGGTATTCTAATTGATTCCAGGAGATATCTTTATTTTCTGAGCTATACAAATCCTGTTCTTTGTAAATAATTCTCCTTTCAATAGCTGGAAAATGTACGAGGCCCATGTCTTTGCTGTATTGGAGAAAAGTGTTATAACCCGTTTCACCTACATATTGTGTGAAAAGCCTCTACTTACAATATCATAGAATATTTTTGTTTTTGCAATATTGGCACAAGCCTGCAAGGCAGAACGATTTGATGTAGCTAGCTGCAATTGCGTTTGACTATGCAATTGAATCACTCTGCAAACAATTCAGTCAGGCATCAAAGTATTATTCTGTTTTGTTTTTAAGTCCCAGATGAATTTTAGTGAGCTTCACATATTAAGACTATGAAATTAGAGAGCAAGAACATTGTGACTGGAAGAAGGTAAATGAACTTGACCAACAGGGTCACATAAATCTTAGATAATTAGTGCTGTTGAGAATATAGGGATTTATACCCTGTGACATAAGGAAATAAAGAGCCACATATGAGCACTGAATAGTAGAATCTCAGCACCCATATGATCCATGGAAATCTGAACACATTTTGGTATTCCTTCATCATCTCTATGGCATGTTCAGCTAACGAATATGGAGTTGGGACAGGCTCTTCAGTAACTAGAGGGAACTAAAAGTGTGCAGGTTTGGGAGGTGACAGTATTTGAGCAAGATGATTGATTTTGGAGAAGTAGGATTGTATTCCATTAGAAAGAAGGAGCAGCTTTCCTGGGTGACCTGAGGATGTAGGAAGGCTGTGAGCCAATGTGGGTATTTCCAAGTTCTCAAGTAACTCAATCAGTTGTCTGAGCTCCACACACTCCCCTAAGTAACAATATCTGCAGTGATGTATAAATGAAGCCAAAAATGAAGCTAATAATTATTTTGAGGCATTGGTTCTATTGACAACTCAATTCTAAATGTCACCCACATGACCAGAGGGCCCTTCAAATTTGTTCCTCTTTTGGGTTAGAAGGTAAATTATCTGTTGTTCAGAGCAGACCCAAATGTCTGTACGTAAACACAGACAGATGTATTCATGTTGTGTGGATGGCTGTCTGTACTGGTACTACACTAGCTCAGAATGCTCTCATTTCTGTGCGTTTTTCCTTTCAGTGAAACTGTAAGGTCACTTTCCACTGGGAAAGAATTAAGTAAGCAGAGACAAAGTTCTTGATTATTTAAAGGAGGCAAAAGGGCAAGAAAATGTAAAATTTAATACCCCTTTTGTATTAAAAGTTTAAACAAGTGAGGGAAAGACATTAATTTAAGAACATGACTAATTTAAGCATTTCTTTAATGGAATACCTTAAATTAAGTCCAAAATTGTTACCTGTTTGGTGACTGGATATCTTTTTTCCATCTAATTTATTTTTAAAATTTAAAAATGGTCTCACATTTAATCCAGTTGTTTATGCACTACCTATGCACCAAATAGATACTTTTTGGGTACTTTCTGTGGGTTGTAGTGGTGCATTTACTGGATGAAGTAAAACCATAGAGGCTTGGAAACGGCATTTATTTCCCTTCCAATATTAACTTTTTTCCATTTAGTTATCAGTGATAGTACTAGGTCTATTACACTAAAGAAGAATGAAATTATCAGCGAACTTCTTATGGACTAACATTTCCTACAATACCAGTGACACTTGGACTGGAATATTCATTCATTTCTTCTACAACACAAAAGGTCATTTCATAAGCTTCAGCCTAAGTATCAATTGTGTTATCTGCTAATGGTTTAAGAACTTCCAAATAGCTGTAACTTGTCTGGTGAAATAGAGAATCTGCCCCCGGTGAGACACTAGGTGATACATCCACAGTTTATAGACAGGAGTCAGCTGGAATCATTATTCACTGATGTACTACAGGACATTCTCCAGAGACTTAAGAAATGTTGCATTTTCTACACACTGCCTACATTGAGAGCAAGCACAATCAATGGCACAATCAGAAGTGCGATGCTGGCAAAAATGTGCTTTATGCTATTAAAATCTGTCAGCAGTTTTCCTGACCTGAAAGGCAGTTTGAGTACCTGTATATATTAGGAGAATTAAAGTCTTCAGACTTTTGGCAAAGCCAGGATGAAAGCAAATGGCTTGTATTCAATTTTTTAATTCGTTGTTTGTTTGTTGAGTTTTTGTTTTGGTTTTTTTTTAAATCTTAGCTCCATGTAATAATTATTTCTTGATAATTTATTAATATCTTCAGTATGCTTATTAAAAACCCACATTTTCCTGTCACATCCTCACTGTGCAATCTCTCCATGTACATCTACTCATAAACTATTTTTCCTACAAGTAACAGTTCTCAGATTTCAAGCACAGTGAAATTATGATACTTTAACATGACGATGATGATGTACCAGTGAATGTCTTGCTAGATAGCAGGCTGTGAAACTTCACCTACAGCATAATGCAAAAGTCGTATTTTTGTACATTGGGAAAAGTGAAGTCACTTTGCACCATCCCTTACTGACAGCTTCTAAAATTCTGCAAATTATATTTCTTATGCCTGCATGAATGGGCAATTGGTCTGAGTTTTGTTCATGGTCAAAAGAACTCCCATCTATTCATGAGTTCAACCTGTGTTATTAAAATTTCTAAGTGTTGCATAAGTAATGTTATTAGCAATAAGATGTTTCTTTGCCTTTCTATAAATTCCTGCTTGTGCAAATGAAGTTGTGACATTTATGACAAAATTCAATTAATTAATAGCATGTGGTAGTCTTTACCTTATTGCAAGGTGATCATCTAACATGCTTTAATATATCTTATAGGTAGTTGATACATAACATTATATTCCTCAGGGTTATATTACTTGGTAGAAGTTGATTAAATTAGCATAGTATTGTATAAATATTTGTTCTCTTAGTATATGAAAGCAGATATTTAATATAGACATTTGCATTAAGAGTGCAGTTTTGCGAATATTTAGAGTTCCAAACTGAATAAATACCATTTTACCAGTACATTTAGAAGTCTCACTTGGTGCTATGGTCTGTTGAACAAAGTGTATTTTCTGTTTAAATTTAGGAAATGTGCAAATGAATACAGTATCTCATCAGAAATTACAGTGACTCCATTTAGAGCTTTTAAATGTAGGGAAAAATAATAATAAAAAAGAATTAGCAGGTATTCTGATTAGACAAACGTAATATTTACAGTATAGAACAGGTGGTGTTATTTAGACCACAGTTTTCAGTGCTTTCTTCTCACAGATTCAGAGTGATTTCAGTAACACCAGAACTACAACAATCTTCTATTGAGATACAAGTTTTGCTATCTTACCCAAAAGCAATACTGTAGGTATTTAAAATTAGGACCTCTGAGAACTTTCAGGTTCATGAACATTCTCTAAGAATTTTTAAACTCACAGGTCATGGTATTTAGCAAGTATGCCATAATTATGCTAAAAAATACTTCCAAGTTCCATATGGAAATGTATGAATTTATATAAATAGATTCATCTTTTTTTCTTAATTACCTATGTCATCATATTTTTTCAAAAAGGAGTTATGTGGTTATAAAACATTACACATGCATTACATGTTTCTCACACCTTTTTTTCCTCATTCCTTCTTTTCCTCTTCCTCACCCAGAAACTGATTACTTTCCTCCAGGTCCTTGTCTTCCCTCCCAGTTCACCTGCATACCAGAGAATTCTAGAGCTGTGACTGATATTTCAGTTGTCATTAGTTTACCCACATAGTGTCTTCAGCTAATGTGTTGTTACAGATCTGTTTCTTCAGCAATGTACTAATACATAACTCCTGATAATTTAATAATATATTCAGTTTCAAAATATGTGCAGCTGAGTCAGGAATCCTGTACGCTGACTGAAAAGAAACAATAGACAGATTAAAAGTTTTGTTTCTCAATGAGACTTTCCCCAGGAGAATGGCATATGGGTGCTTGTGCTGCCATGTTGCAATCTCTGCTTCCCAACTTACTTCAAACTCAAGTAGGCACAACATTTTTCCATAAGAGCAAACATCCAGTTTAGCTGATATATCCAGCAGAATCCTTTATTTATATCCATATTTATAAATACATTTAGAAATGTAAATAGAAAAACTGTATTGGACACAAATTTAGAAAAATTACTTGAAAACAAGTGCCCTTTCATTTATGTCCAGGTTAGCTCACTTTCTCCATTTTGCTTGCTGCTTTGCTTTCAGTAATTTGCTTTTGTTTCTTCAGTTGCAAAAAGTCCTCCAGAATTATCAGGGTTTGTGAGAAAGGACTTTTTGATCTGTGAGGTCAGGATCTGTCCTGCTGACAATTCCCTTCTCCTTGTGACTCAAGTTGTGCTTTTCTGCCCTTCCGTGACTTTCCTTCCCCTAAGGAAGCCTTGCTCTTGCATATGCCCCTGCAGGGCTCTCTCTCATCCCAATTTCCAGACAGACTTCCTATCTGCTGTCTAGCCATAATAATTTTAATAAAATACACATCAATTTTACAGTAAGCTGGGAAGGATCTCAAGAAGCATACAGCTACTGAACAACCCAGAAACTCAATTCATGATTTATATTTGGTTTATCTTCTTTTTTTCTCTTTCCTTTTTCTGCATATCCTCACTACATCAGTTATCCTTGCATCTAAAGCTAGACTCTTGTCATGGTTTGAATATGAATTCTGTGAAAATGAAATGAATGTATATATACATGACTCAAGCTCTGTTTGAAATTTTTGCAGCAGTAGTAGTTTTAAAGGTTGTCAGATATTACAGCAAAGTTTCATGGGCAGGAGGGGTATACAATCTGTCTATATCTAAGAATTTGTTATTGGTCCAAGTAATAGCACTTTAAACAAAATAAAGCAAGCAATTATTCTTAGTTCAGTTACAATGACTTGAACATTTTGATTCAAATTAACCAAGCATGATGGGGGAAAAAAAATTACACTGTAGTTAAAGTTGTTATACAAAAGCTTCCTAGTTTTTCATTCCTTATTACAATCACCCAGACACCAGAAGCAGGCTGACAGTGCTTGTTGGTTTTTTGTTTGTGGTTTTTTGTTGTTGTTGTTGTTTGTGGGGTTTTTGTTTGTTTGTTTGTTTGTTTTGGTTTGTTTGTTTGTTTGTTTTGTTTTGTTGGGTTTTTTTTTTTTGGTTGGTTGGTTTTTTGTTTGTGGTTTTTTTTATATAGAAAAGGATTGCAATTCATCTCCCAGCCTTGGGTCACCTTCAGTTTATTTCTGTCCATTTTGTAATGCAGTAAGTTTACATGCTTTGTCTTCATGTGTATGCAGCCACAGGTTTCTTTGGTTTCTTTCAATTTTACTTTTTTCCCCATGTTTTTACTTGCTGCTCTCTAGGGTTACAGAAGTACCACTCCCAGTCCCAAGTTACAATAAGATTTGATTGTCTAAACTAGGATGCAATTGTATAGTAAAATCTTTTTTTTAAGTGGCTGTATTATCAGAGGTCTGTCTTGAATAAGAACATTGTATTTAAAGGTCTTATTCCTGAGAATTTTACTGGCCTGAATCCACATGAGTCACGTATTTTAGTGGCATCACTAACACTGTTGTGTTAGATTAGATTCAGATCAGCAAAATTCTTAGGAATAAAAGCCATTAAATACAGTATTTATGAGTGAAACAGAATTTCTAATTACAAAGTGCATATGTAATTATTAGAGTTGTAGTATTTCTGCTATACTTAAAAACACTCATTTGGTTACTATTGTTATTTATCGTGGCCAACACTATTGCTTGTTCTACTCTACAAGTGCTCATATTATGCTAATATTTTTGCCGTTAAAAATCATCAACCATTTCTTTCTTGTGAAGTGCATCATTAATATTTGTGATTTACATCTAGGATTTCCATCTTTAGCAGAAGTAATCTTGAATGGCTGCTCATCATTTTTTCTCTCTTAAATATTTTTCTTACATATTCTTTGTTGAGTAAAAACCAATCAAGGAAAGAAGTTCAGTTTTTCATTTCATGTCTTAGTGTTTGGTGTCAGGACTCCATGTGTCATCTCTTTGCATAATGACTTAAGTTTGAAAGAAATGCCAGCGTGAATCAATGAAATACCAGTTCATAATTTCTAAAAGTTATATGAAGCATTCAAGAATACATTTTTTCCTGAGACTGTACATGCTGCTAACAACCTGCATAGAACCTGCTGCTATTTACAATCTGAATTCTGTAAAAGTAACTGGTGTGTCTGCAGCTGAACAGAAAATCAAAACAACAGTGTTTTTTTTCTTCAACATTAAGTTTTCTTGTGACTTCCCTGGTGCTACATGATAGTTCTACAAACAATAGGTTCTTCAATAATTTCTTCTTTGTGGAAAAACAAATTCCTAGAAATTCAGGAATTTGCAGCATGCTGACATGTATAATTAACAAGCCGAAGTTTTAAAATATCGCAAGGTCTCCTATAAAAATCACTGAAGTCCAAGACACTGCTGTAGCATTATTCTGATTCACTGGACATTAAGGCATATGCACATAGCAATACTCTGGAATTTTCTGCTGTCTCCAACAGGTGCATGGATAGAATACATTTACCTGAAGAGAATGGGAAATATTGTGAATATACCATCCATAATCCAGAAGGGAGCTTCCATCAGCTTCTACACGATGATGGCTGTTGTGACTAACAGCCCTTTCTCTCATCATCAAAGGTAGATTTTCAGACTAGGAATTGCTGGTCACATACATTTAATAGACTTCTGGAATTTTATCATCATTTAGTATCAGCATGTCAGGTTGCAGAAGTTATCTTTCATGCTGCTTCAAGAAACATTTTCATGGGCAATTAAGATCTGCTTAAATCTCGCATATAAGAAGCATCAGCCTGAAGTATATGACCTCAAGTTACCTCCCCTGTGGATGTGAACACAGCCTGAAATCAGAAAACTTCCTAAAAATTTGTTATTTGTGAAATTCCAAAGACGGTTGTGTAAATCAGTATTTGTTTTCTCCTTGAAAATTCAATGATGTGTGCTGGAAACATGACCAAGACAACATCATGAGATGGCAATTTTTAACAATTTGATCCAAAGATGGAAGAACTAAGATTTTTTTCAGTCCTTCCCCCCTGCGGTATGAGGATCTTCGACCATGTTCACCTGAAACAGATCCTTTGGAGGAAATTTATAATACCTACAACTTTTACTCAAGTTACATGTTCTTACAGTGACTGTTTTTTAGTGTGTTGCTCCATGTTTTGGAAAAGAAAAGAACAGTCTCAATTCTAAGCCACTACCTCTTCATTTTTTCTGTGGTTGCTATATGCAGTGCACATCTGAAATAATACTAAAGTACACAAGGTGTCAGAAGACATAATTGGTAAATATTTGACAGACAAAACTAACCTGTAGCATTTTGACTATGGACAGTGATGGCACTTTGCTCACGAATAAGCTTTAAACATTAGAAGAAAAACAAATAGACGTATTTCAACATGTCTGGATTTTAAATGAAGGGATTTTTTTGCTTGCAGTTTTGCATTTGGACTTCAGGGGTTGAAGGAGTACTTTGACAGCCAAATGGTGAACTTACTAGGAGGGAAGTCAGCTGCCCTAACCATCCAAGCAATATTACTAAAACCCAGCTACAAATGAGTCACCCATTTCTGCAACTGTTCTTACCTTCCATTCTTGTTTTCAGCCAACTGAAAATGCAAGTTTTGGCAGCCCTACGACTTCATCTCATTTGGTTCTACATTTCTTCAGTGGGAGTTGGAGTATCGGCTGATAAATCAAACTCATCCACTAAGCACACCATCCACCTCTGCCCAAGTGCAGCTTTCTACAACTAGTAAAAAAATGACAATTTCTGTGCATCGTAATCAGCTAACTCTCCCCTCCTGAAAAATTACACTGATTTTACTAAAATGGCAGTGGAATTTTGCAGATTGAGCACTCCATGATACCTGAATAATTTATTCTGTTCCAGAAGCTGTCCTTGTCTCCTTGTGGATGTTGTTGTCTCATCACATCCCCATTTTCTCTGCATGTGGAGCCCTTGAAATACAGAGTTATCATTGTCCCGGTACTGCCTTGGGAGCTCTGGTTCATGGCTTTGAAGCTGTGCACAGCCTGGACAGGTCAGCATCAGCTGGTCAGGCCATTTGGAATATTCAGATGTGGAATTACAAACCATGTGAGACATTCAGGAAGCAAGAGCATGACAGAAATCAAGGAGTAGAATAACATGAATAGTATGACAAGAATTTTATCAAAACCAAAAATGTACATTTACTTTTACAGAACACATAGCACCAATCTCAAATTACATAATACCTCTCATTTTTGATTAACATAGGAGTAATTTGTGTTTTACTACACATTATAAGCAAGAATATTGCAAGTGCAGAACGTTTTCTTTTTTTTTTTTCTTCCCAGAAGGTACTTTTTATGTGGTGTCATTGTGGATAGTTTTACTTGGAGACCTGTACAGAAGAGTTTTCTTTAACGTCAGAGAACTAAATTGCTGTCAGTATTCAAAATAAAAGGGTTTTCCTGTTTCTTAATTTAGAGAATGTGCTTTCTGTATGGGTAAAATCACAAAGTGACTTAACCTAAGTAAAACATTTTCAAAGGCTCTGCTGAAGATTTTTCACTTTTATTTTTACTTTATGCTGGAGATGAGGTTATGGGGAAAAAACTTCTACCACCAAAACCTCAAAATCCCCACTTTTATTTATGAATTCTATGAAATTCCACAATTAACATTGACGTGAAAAATATTTTATTTCTTAAGATTTTATTATGATTTCTAAAATGCTCTGAAAATGTAACTTCTGAAGACTTTGTCATTCTTTCAATGTCTAAGAGTGTAAGTTTTAACATAATTGTTCTTTCTAAAGAATATGTATATCTGTGTGGAACTGTGTTAACTCCACATTTTTGAGACCTCAGTGATTGTTCATGCTCCATGGTGGCAGGAGATACTGAGTAATTCAGTGAATGAACACAAATCATGAGTATTGGCCAAAGAGACTATTCTCATTGTCTAGGGCTTTGTTCTGTCCCTTTTTATGTTCTTTATTAATGTTCAGCAATAAAATACAGATTCTACATCTCTCATGCTCTAACATTTGAAAGGAAAAATAAAACCGTATCCCAATTTAGTAGGTATCCATTATTGCAGGCAGGCTTGAGAGTTACTGATATTTTCATTTTATAGAAATTATGTATTTTGGTTTTGGCCCATTGGCATCTCCAAAGCTTTTTTCTTGGTGGGGATTTCTCCTGAGGATTACTGGGCAGGGACAGTGTTCCCATACATGTGTCTCTTCCTCTTCATGTTTTGGTGTGCTGTGGTGCCAGACATAGTACTTCTATGTGTTCTCCATAATTAGTCCATAATGAACCCCAGAAAAGCTTTACCAATGGTTATGAAGCTCTTGTGGGTGCAGGCCCCTGGGGCTAATGGTGCTGCTGTTTGAAATAGTGTCTTTTTTGTTTCAAGTTAACATGTTATGGATCCATATGAATGCAGACTTTTGCTTTGTCAGTATATCCTGGTTTTAATAATGTCCTTTACAAGAACAGAAAAATGTAAATAGTGTGGCTTCAGTTTTTCCTCCAGGTTAAAGCTGCATATTCACTTTTTGTCCCAGTTTCTTCATTGCTCTTTACCTTACTCAACTTCTTGGTTATTGTACTTTTTTGTATCATCTCTACACGTCCTTGAATTATCCCAGACCTCCCTTATACCATAAAGCAATATAATACAGCCATACTAATGTATTTGAAGTCCTTGTGAAACTTCACCATACTAACTAGCATTTTTGATTTGCATTTCATTTTCCAGCATATTCTGGGAATCCTCTCACAGATAGATACCTGCATCAAAATATTTCCTTTCATTTATTTGTTTATTTAGTAATTTCTTTGTCTGTTAATGGAATTTTCTTGGTCTGTATTTACACTCTTGTTTTCTTTCATGTATTTCTGTCTTCAGGAATGTCAGCCTATCAGTATAATTTTTAGTCAGGTATTTCACCATATTTATGAAAACATAAATGATGGATTTGTCCACAAATCCATCTGCAGAATAGACTCAAGGAACAGGACTTCTTAAACGATTCATTAAAAAGACACAGTATAATATGCACTATAAACAATGAAGCAGAATGCATTTTACAAATTTTGTTTGATGTAGTAAGCAATTTCAACACGAGAACTTCAAAAAAGTTGAAATTATCTTTAGTAAATGCATTTTTTTTATGATAATTCTAGTGAAATTTTCTTGTGTACAATAGTTATTTGTTTTTATGGACTTTGTACCTAATAAATCCCTCTTACAGTGTTTCTTACCATATATTTTATTATGAGAATAAACGATATGCAAAAATCTCCTATCATTCAGAGTATTTATTAGCTTGGTTTTTGTTCTGCCTATAAATCTAAGGTATATTACGTCATCTACATTCAAATAAGAGAATGCGAGCATATAGGAAATTAATACTGGGTACAGACTAAATTTTTTCCATCAGTACTAGAAAATAGTTAGATAAACTAAAATGAGATTGAGAAATAACTGTAAAAGTGATTTAATTTAAGGACCTTCGTGCTTTTTTTCATTATTTTGTTTTGTAACATCTATTAATACTCATGTATGTGGTTAGGGATATATGGAACTATTTATAGTGAAATATGTATTAGTGAATTAAAGTATTTGGGATTAGTATTGAACTGATGAATCACTAATAAAGAATTTACTATTGTATCTATGATTCATGGTCACAGGTTGTTTCACAGTTTTAAATGTAATTTCTTAAGGAAATATTTGTCATCAAGGTAAAATCAGGAATCAAATTGCTGAAGTGTGTATACATTTTAGGTAGGAATAATGTAGCTTGACCATGGTATTACATGCTTAATATTTTAAAAAAGGGAAAATACTCCATAACTTTTATCAATTATGTAATAGGAAGTACTTGTTTTATATATATATATAAACAAGTATTTTGTGTTTCAGAAATTAGAAAACTGCTTACTGTTTTATTTTAAAGAAATTGCATTTTAATTTTCCCAAGAATTCCTTCCAAAAGCCATGACATTCATTACTGTAACATGTTTACTAGCAACATCATAGCTTTTATTTTCCTTTTTTAAACATACAGTGGAAACACAATTGATAGCTAAGTGGTCTTACTTGCTCATTTTTACCAATCCAAAGGGGTTTATGTTGACTCTTGTACTAGAATTCAGGGACTTGAATTTATGTACCTATGCTGAGTCGTTTTCACAGAAAACAAAATCCAGTCTACTTGGATTCTGACTTAGGATCAGAATACATTTCTTTCCATAGAAATCATGATAAACAGCATGCTTCATTTGACTGCTTTACATCAAATATTTTGAGGTCTAAATTGTGTGCACTTTTCCTGTATGAAGTCAAGAAACAATTGTACTGAGTTAAAAGCTCAGTCACTTAAACATCAGTTGCCACTTGGTGAGTATTTCGTATATAAAGTGGAAAACTTGAGTGTGTGTATCATGGAATTGAACATAAAAATGTGCTTCAAGTTTAATGTCATGCAGTGGTATAGTTACTGGGTTTTCCTCCCTTTTCCACCTTACTGTAATGAAGGTAGGTTAATATCAGCTTTTTAATCACCTTTTGCGGTTTTTTTTCCCCTTAAACAAAGTGAGAAGAAAAAATACAACAAATTTCCCAAAGGTTGCCCAGAAAAGCTGTGGGTGCCCCATCCCCAGAAGTGTTCAAGGCCAGGTTGGATGGGGCTCTGAGCAACGTGGTTTAATAGAAGGTGTCCCTGCCCATGGCAAGGGAGTTGGAATGAGATGAGCTTTATGGTCCCTTCCAACACTAAGTGTTCTATGAGTAAGGAGCAGAAGAAAATAACTTCTTTTTCCTCAGGCATAATGCTTCATGAAGTTTGAAGCGTCAAGAAGAGGACTTTTTTAAATAATTTTTTTTAGTTTTCCCTAATATTTGTATACCTTTTAAATTAAAAATTTTTGTGGGGAGGGATGGGAAGGGGGAAGGGGACTTATTATACATAAGTATTTTTATAAAATTTATGTTCTAGAAAATTGGAAGGCAGCATTCATTTTTCTCCCTTGCTCTTTTTCCATGGAATTAAAAGGAACTGAAATCCAGAAATTCTAGTTGGATTTATGGTTTAAGAATTTTAACAACTAAGCTTCTGACTAGAAAATTTGAAGAATGAGAGTAAATCTATGACTGGATTTGGGGTTTGCTCATTGTCTGAGGCATTACTTCTATTCAGTTTCACAGCTGCAATTTTGAGAACCAGAGACACTGCTGTCTGTAATCTAAGATATAATGTTGTATATATGCCTTTCTCTTAACTACAGCATCATAACACAGCAAGTGAGATCACAAAGAAGTTTTGAGTATGCAGTTCACTATTGCAGTCATAATTTGATACATTTTGTGGTTTTCCTTGACAATGTTCCTTTAAGCATGTACTTATTCCTTTGATTATAGTGCCTAGTATTTATTTGGAAAATTTAGAAGTTGCTTAGCTGTCAGTAATAACTTCACCAGAGGTGAAGAGATGCTTTCAGTCATTCTTATCAATGTTGTTCAATTTATAAATTCTACATTGATATACATATATAAATATATAAAACCTTCTTTTTTCCTGAATCAATGTAAACAGAGCCCAGATGGCCGTATAGAAGTCAAAGGGCAGCATGGAAAATCGTCACTGCATATTAAAGATGTGAAGTTGTCAGATTCAGGGAGATATGACTGTGAAGCTGCAAGTAGAATTGGTGGGCACCAAAAGAGCATGTACCTTGATATTGAATGTAAGTTCTAATATTTTGTTTTCTCTTTTAAATTTGTTTTAAAATAAAAAAAAGTACATTCTTAATGGAAGGTCATTTTTTCATGGTAATTCATGTTTAAACTTGCATAAATGGAGAGAGCATGTCCTGCCGTTCATTTTTCTGTGGGAGAATCCTGTCTCTTCTGAAGTTAACAAGAGCCTTGGTGTGTTGGTGACTTAAGCAGGACAGGCTTTCTTCTGAAGTCATATTCCAGTGGTATTATCCATTAACTTAAGGGTAAGCTTAATAACTTCATATCTCCAGGCTAGTTGGGACTGCTGGGAGTGAAAAGTGTTCAGTGGGATAAAGTAAGGACTGATTTGAGCAGCAGCTCAGTCCTGGGCTTAACCTTCTAAGATTCAACAAAGATTCTTTTTTGTTTCTGAGTCCTCTGATTTACTAATCCCTAAAAGGTCTCTAGTCACTATTATAAACCCTCCGAGAGTTATCATGTTTGTAACAGTCTCTTTTAAAGATTATCTTTATTCCATGCTCTTGCATTTTATCCAGGAGAAAAGGAGATTATTTTTGCTTAGAAGAGACTGATGCTTGAGAAGCCCATCAGAGGATATGAATCTGAAATAGAAAAAAATTCATTGGGTAATTGCTTCTTCATACTGTTCTTCAAATTCATAAGCAAAGGTTTTCAAAAAATGAAAAAAAAAAACTTCTTTTTTATTCCATTGTTCTTCCATTATTCTAGAAATTTTCTAGATATAATTATTATACCTCTCCAATAGAGTTTAGTGAGCCTGTTTGAACAGAGTCTTTGAACAGAAAAATTCTTTCTACTAGGAAGATAAAAGCTGGAATTGGATTCTGATGCACAGAAATATAGGCAATGATTGCAGAACAAGGAGTGATTTCCTGAGGAGTTCTGAAAGTGCTTTCACTATGCAATTGTGTGTTCTTTTTGTCAGGGAAGCAATGCATTGTGGCATAGAATATAAATCTGAAAGGAAAATGAGGAATAGTCAAAAGAATTTTTAGATGTGAGGAATGGAGAGATCTGCCAATACAGAAGACCTAAGAAATACATCTTAATTTGCTATATTTGTTTTCTTTAATGAGTGGAATGATAATTATTTTTATGTATGTAAAGGCAAAAAGAGCAGATAAAAATGCAAATTCAGTGAAGTTTCTGTCAAATCCTGTCAACTCTACACATAATGATATGAAATACATGGTTTGATTATGGTTGTGTTGCCACTATGCTTTAACGTTAAATATTAATATATTTTGTATTCAGAAGAGAGAGACACGTTGAACCACATGTTATGAAACATGGGCAATTGAAATTTAAGAATTTATTAGCAATACAGAATTCATACCAGAGGGCATAATAAAATCTCTGCATTGATGCAATACATTATTATAACTTAAGACACCTTTCCGGGGTGAAAGTTTTAGAAGAGGTGGAAAGAATTTAAAAGTAACATAGTCTTATTATGGTATGGCAGAATTAATTTTGAATATATGTGGGAACAGTCAAATATAGTGCATGAGAAAATGGAATAACTTAAAGTCTGAATTTATGCCTTGGTAGACACAGTTTTAATACAGCATAAAATTTTCTGCAGTTCTAAAATACTGTGAAGAAACACAATTGATAAAGAACATAGAAATACTATTCTATCATCAGAGAAATCACACATTGTAATGTTTAATGTATAACACAAGATTTTTATTATGATATTTCTAAAATTGCTGTTTGAAGTTTTAAATACTTAACTGATAGTGAGGTTTAAACCAAATGTAATTTTTTTTCCAGCACAGGTGTTGTTTGAATAGCAGAAGTACAACTTTCCTCAATTCCTATAAGTCCAGTAGTTTTATGATGCAAAGCAAGTATTTCTGGGGTGATGCAATAGAGGTCTGTCTCATATTCTGATTAATGAGTCAGAGAAATTTTTTGCTTTCCTTTTCAAATACCTTTGCACTGGTGTATGAGCTCAAGCGTAACTCACTTTTCTTGCCCAAAAAAGAAAACATTTGTTCAATGTTGAAGAATTCTCCCATGTTTTAAAATAATATCCCCAGGAGGAAGTGCCTCTTTCCAGCCTCATCTGCCATCAGTCTGTTCTCTGCCATGAACTTCTGTAACAGAAGATTCTTCAAAGAATCTTTCAGCACCTCATTGCCCCCATTTCCATCCAGTGCTGGGGTGTCCTAAGTGCTGGCAGTCCTTTCCCCAGTTCCCCAATACCTTTCTTTATGAAGCAGTTTCATGGTTATCTGTCATTCCAGTTATGGCACTTTGTAAGTTGCAGGCGAGGGAATTTCAGCAAAAGGTTCAGGTTCAGAAACTAAACATCTAGTTTGTATTTTTGTAGCGAACTGGAAAAATGGGCGGATTCTGTGAACTCACTATCAAATGGATTTGATTCTCCTTGTAATATTTTCTAAGTGGCATTTCTTCAGCATATTACTTGTAGATACAAACATTGCAATCAGGACTTCTAGATTTCTTCTGAAATACTAATTTGCAAAATTATATAAAACCCTTCAAAATTATATAAATTTTCAATTATTTTGGGTTTTGTTCTTTTCCAACCAAGTTTTGGGAAGAATTTAGCAGTGAGAACTGATCACTCTTGCAGTTAACCCATTTTGACAGAAATTTTAATTATTTTTAATAATATTCTCATATAAACTCCCAATAACTATTTTAAAAATAAAATATAAATTGATAAGCAGGACTTAATTCTTGACATTGTTCTACAGTTTCTAAATGGAAGTAAACAATGCACCTGTGACTTTCTGTAAGTTAGTAACAAAACTACAGCATTTTTCTTTATGTTCTGTTGTATTTGAGAGTTGGTGTAGTCAGGAGAGGAAGCTGCTTCCATCACATTCTTAAATGCCAGCTCAGTCAAACAGGCCTAATGGAGGTACTGAGTGCTCTGGTGTCACTGTCTCATCCTTTCAGTTACTGACCTCCTATCAGAGACTTAAAATGACAGTCGGATTGTGCGGAATTTCCGTGCTTTATCCTTGTTCTCTGTTGGGGTTGCTCTTGGTGATAAGAGCAGCTCTTCAGGGCAGGAAGAGATTATCAGGTTTGATACCAACTGGGCACAGTTAACCCTGCCTTTTATCTGAAGGAAATGGTGGATAGACATGAATTGTAGGGAACTCAGGGGCATTTTTAAGGATTTCTTCCTACAAAGTAATATTTGTGTTGAGTTCTATTTAATTTTCTTTATATAAAGTTTGAAAAATTAAATCAAAATTGCATTAAAATAAAATATAATTTCAAAATATTATTTATTAATGGATTTCACTAACTGCAAGAGTTTAAGTATGAAGCCTAGTGTGTATTGGATGATAATAATTATAAATAATCAATTGAAAAGTTCCTATGTGGTGGAATATATGGTGTGTATTGGGAATTAAGATGTGTTTATAGTTATTATCTATATGTTTGTCATAGACAGGGGAGTAACTATTTTTAAAATAAAAAACATTAGAAAAATACATTAAAAAGATAAAGCACGCCATATGCCAAGAAGAGGTTTTCAAGAGAGCCTGAGGAAGTTAAATATATAAACCCCAGTGAATTATAACTTGATTTTACAGACAATATCTAGTGTTTCTCAAAATTAGTTTTCCTATAGAGATGTTTACATTTCTATTTGGTTTTTTTTTTTGTCTTTAAAAATATAATACAGACCTGAGTAAAAGAAAAATTATTCTGAGAGAAAACATTAGTTCTTGGGTTTCACCAATTTTTCACTGCATAATTAGCATTGGAGAAATAAAAATCTCACTTTTGACATGTCCAGTGTGCTGGATAATCTTTTGCCACAGTATTATTCTTAGTTAGGGTGCCCTGAAATTATTACTGAGTTAGAAAGCTTTGAACAAGCCAGTAATGACAACATTTATGCTCCTTGAAAGAGTCTCTATGTGCCCTGACAGTTTTCCCTTCCTTGTGTTCAAGCTGTCATTAACCAGTCGGAAGTTTTCACAGCCCTTACTCAATTTTGTCCTCCCAGGTGCACACATAATGTGAGATGCTACTGTCTCTGTCTGCTCTGCATCACCAGGTGCAAATTCCTTTGGACAATACTCCTTTTAATGGAGAAAAGGCATTAAGCCATGTTCTTTGGAAAATTCTCTGTTTTCCCATATACCATCCAGGAAGCATCTGACTAAGAGACCTTTTTAGCTTGAATTACCAGTTTTCACATCACTGTTTTAGTTAAAACTCTTCAATTTCAATACTGATACTGCAGCTATTAGATATGCTGGATGGTCCAAAAATGCCTATTTCCTCACAGTGCACAAAGAGGAATGTTTTGAGATAGAATAATCTATGACAAATATATTACATTGAGTAACATGGTCCATTTTCATTTGAGATCAGCTGTGTGAGTAGTTGATAAACATGATTTCTTAGATAGCAACTTCTAAAAAAATGCATTTAAATAATTTATAATGTCTTCCAGAAATGTGATTTTTTTTCTTAATACTGCTTTTCATCCAAATATGATTTTTATAGTTATATTCCTTATTAGTAAAGTACCACTTTGAGTGGTAAAACCAAAAATAATCATGCAGCATGTGCTATATAGTCTTTACTTGTAAAAAAATCTATGCAATATTTATTATACTATTGTATATTATACCATTGTAGTATTGCTTATCAATAACAGTCTGTTTTTCCTTTGTGTTTGGGTTTTTTCTCTCTGCGGCAGTCTGAAACCAACCTCATTCGTTTTGCAGTATTGAACTTGGTTTCCTGAATTGATTAGTCTTGCTCTGTTGTGTATTACCTGTGTTGCACTGCAATTGAGGGGAATGCTTTGGATTCATACAATTTAATTTTATATCTTTGCAAAAAATATGCAACATTACTTAAAAGCAGATTCAACAAATTGAGCTACAAATTGCATTTATTTTCAAGGAAGAAAGGTTTTCAATTGGTGAAAATGCTAGTACGGTGTGCAGGATGTCACAAATGTTATCATAGAACATTTTGATTTGGAAGAACCTTAAAAGTCTTCCATTTCCAACGTCCCTGCCATGGCCAGAGGACATCTTCCACCAGACCAGGTTGCTCAGAGCCCCATCCAACCTGGCCTTGGACCCTTCCAGCACTGGAGCATCCCCAACTTCTCTGGGAAACCTGAGATGTTGTGATAAATGTCACAAAAGTTTCAGCTGCCCACTGCTATCCTAAATCAGAGTAAATTCAAACAGTTCATACTTTGGATTTGGTTTCTGTTTAAAAAAATCAGTGCAGTACCATCCCATCACTGCTCAGAGAATCACAGAATGGCTGAGATTGGGAGGCATTGTCTCTTTCCTGTCACTGGACACCACTGAAAAAAAAAAGGCTTTGTCTACTTTACACCTTCCCTTCATCCTTTAGTCATGAGGGCCCAGCTCTATCTTGTCATCACAGACAGAAAACAAAATTAATAAATGCAATCATATGGCCTAGGAAAGAAACAAATAACAGGAACAACAATCAGGAGAAACAAAATTTTGAAATAGTATAGAAAAAATTGCATCTTTTCTAATAAAATACTGTTGGCTTTAGTTACATTTCTTCCTGTCAAATTTATAGGTTAAAATGAGGAAGTAAAGATGGAAAAGGTCAATCTTTAACATCACAAAATAAGTGTGAAAATTTTGACATGTTATGAATGTCACTTGTAAGATTTACCATTTCCTTCTTTGACTACCTTATGCACTTGCAGAGAAGAAAGTTTAGTATGCCATTGCAGTGACTTCAAGGGCATAAGAAAGTTGAATTCTGTGCAAAAGATGAGGTTTATCACATAAAATCATTTTCCAAAATCATTTCACCAAATTTCCCATAGTGAAGCAGAGATAAATGCATCCATTGTCCTTTTTATGGTGTTAACAACAGTGTGGTAAAATGAATAAATTATTAATCTATATAATGAATCTACTATTATTTAGCCCCAAAGGCTGTAAAAATACTTTGAAACAAAGATTCCATCCTAAAAACATTTTCCCTAAATATATGTTAATGACTTGTTAAGCATGATATTCATATTAGGAATTTCTCATGAATTTTTTACCAAACAGAGCTCTCTACTACATGTTTGGTTAACCTTGCAATGAACTTGGTATCATTAAAGCAGATTTTTAATAACATGTTAGCTACTTTTCTTTTAATAGAAGAAAACAGTTTTGAATGAATAAAATAATTTGGGGTTTATTTTATTTCACTTATAATAATTTAGTCATTAATAGGTATATATGCCTCAACATCTTTTCTTACTGTCATAAATTTTCACGTATGCAATTGTGAAAAGTAAAGGTAGAAAAAAAGGAAAAAAGCAAGCAAAAATTTTCACATACTTCCTTGAGGATGGTTCTACTTTGTGAGCTGGTCTTCCAGGCTTAAAATGTTAAATATTTAGAGTGATAATTAATGTGAAAAATTTTAAATGGTTGCACAAGTATTTTCATACCATGCAAAATAAAATTGTGTAATTTATTTTACACAATGCTGACCTGGGAATGGAAAAAAGGCAACATGGCCTTTTCCCTTCCTACACCTCCAAGACAGTTCCATGAGAGCAGAACCAAGATGTCTAATGAAGAAAATAATCAGGTGATAAGTTTGGTGCTAAAAATTTGAAACTTGGACAATACATGTTTTCAGATATTTTATTTGTTGCTTTCTGGACAGCACTGCATGTAAAAATTAAGTAAAGAGATGAAAAGGCTGAGTCGTTGTTCCAAACAGCAACTGTTATGATTTGGGAATATATGAGAGGGACAGAGGGACATTAGGGAATGGCGGGATGATAATAATGAGGCATGTTGTGGAGGTAAGGGTGACAGGTAGGAAAATATGGAAGGTAAAGGCTGGATTTTGTTCTGAAAATGTGACATGTCGCACAGGAAGAAAGATGGGATTAGGATCTTGGTGTTTTCTGCTAAAAAAGAATGATGTAATTTAATATTTGATGGAGAAGTCAGGCCATACTAAATTATTCAAGTAGTTCTGTCCTGGAATACGTGTAACTATTGAAAATTTGGTATGAATTGGCACCATTTAAGAATAACATCTTAACAATTGGCAGCACCTGATAATTTTCTTACTAAAATGAAAATTGCTGCTAGTGTGAGAGATCTGTAGGGGGAGTCTTCCTTCCCTAGATCTGTTGGCCAGTGTTGGTGATTTACAGGCATATATAATGACTGATAGATGTATGCAAACACTTTATTTTTTGCATCACTAGTGGCACACCTAACTTATTTTACCTGGCTATGTTTTTTTTATAATTCCTTCCAATTTAAACTAGTTTGGGTAATTTTAGAGAGATGTATCAATTCACAGCAGACATTTTTATGAAACTAAAATTTCTTGGGTCTTTGGCTTGTTTTGTGTTTGTTTGGGGTTTTTTCCGCCTTTTTTGTTTTTGTTTGTTTTGGTTTGGTTTCTTTTAAGTAAAAACAAATTCCTTAATGTCAAGTGAAATTCAAAGAAAAATAGGTACATTGAATTTCTGCAACTCTGGCAGCACCAAGCAACCGAACCAAACATTCATTCGTTGCTCATTATTACTTAAGATGCAATTATCAACATGCTTTGCATTGAGCAAAAAGTATCTTATAGATGTAGAGCAATTGGTGTAGTGTTTGAATATTAAAAATTATATCCCAGTCAATGTTTTCAGGAGCTAGTACTGCTTGCCAGTAGGAGGGGGCTCTCACTCTTCATAAAATGTAGAATCAGTCAATTGTGCATCATGCTATTGAATCTCAAGGCCATCTTGTATTGAATTTTGAGAGGAGCTAAGAGAATGGGGCAGGAGAAAGGAAGTATTACTGAGTGGTGTTTTCTGTACTTGCTGTGAAAGAAACATGTATGTCTCAAAAATTTTGAAATCATGGGATGGATTTTGTGAAAAAAACACCCCTCTGTTTTTAGCTAATAATCATGGCAATTTAAAATTAATATATGATGAGTTTCATTTGCTTTTGTATTTGGAAACTTCCTATGGAGGTCTTACATGTTTTTCCTTACAGCCACATGATTGTGATAGTAGCAGTAAAGTAAAAGTTAGTAATCCTGAAGTTATCCAATTCCTATCTTTTTTTAAAGGATGATTATAGATTAAAATATAATCACCTAACCACATTTTTTAAGTCTTTCTAATATTATTTCTTCTTGCAAAGGAATATGTGACAGTCATTGTACTTGTCTGCGGAGGTTCTTCTACTTTATATCCAAGGAACAGCTATTAATTTTAAAATATTAACTATTGAAAAAGGTATGAGGGAGAAAATACAAGAGAAAAATAGATGGCTGTTAACCAAATTGTGGCAGAGTTACAAAAAATTGAGGCGCTTTTACAGGATCGATGGCAAGGACAGTACTAGATTTGCCAGAGGATGAGGTTTATTAAAGTCCTTGATGATGGGAAACTTATGCCAACATTAATCATCTTAGAGAGAGGCTTCCAATAATATACTGCAGGAAATGTCCCAGTGTCTTAGACCTGACAATCTGTCACATATTTTTATTATATGTTCCAGGGGAACAAATAGCCAAAAGTTAGAAAACCTATGTTCTTAAATTAAGAAGTGCAAATCTGATTCTGCACACCGGTTTTCCATTATAGTTGTCTGGACATATGCACTGAGTCAGGTAATTTGCTATATCTAATTTTGTGTATGACACTGAACATACACCACAGTTTTGACATCTTTAATTTAGTTACCTTCTGGACAAGGCAGGTGATGTATTAGTCTGTTCTTGAATCACTGTTTCTGGATATAACAAACAAGGATATCAAAATGCTAGAGATAGCTTTCAGGTCACAATTTTATTCTCTTCAATAATCCTCTTACACAGGTTGTCCAGAACTCATTCTACTTGGAGTGCTGACCCATCAGTTTCTTTCTTGTTTGGAAAAATGAACAGCTTGAGTTTAGCTGATGTCATAACAATAACTACTACATTAACTACTCTAAAATGCCATTCTAAATTTATAATTTCTTACAGAATCCTACTCCCATAGAGCAGTTTAGTTTAACTTTATATCTTTGTGATACAGGTTTGTTTTTTCCCCTTCAAGGCAACTTTTTCATTTGGATTGCCTCATCTCTCCAAAACGATACTCAATCTTTCATATTTGAACCTTAAAACCTTATGAACTTTATCACATCCCGGGCTTCATCCAAAGCCCTGTGGCCAGCAGGTTGAGAGAAATAATTCTGCCCCACCTACTCACCGTTTCTAAGATCCCCTCCTGCAGTGCTGCATCCAGTTCTGGGACACCAAATGCAAGAAAGACATGGACCTGCTGGATCAGGTCCAGGTGAGGCCACAAAGATAATTAGAGGGCTGGAGCAGCTCAGCTTTGGAGACAGGCTGTGTGAATTGGGGTTGACAAGCCTGGAGAAGAGAAGGCTCCAAGGAGACATTTGCAGCCTTTCAGTGTGCAAAGGGGGCTTATAGGAGAGACTTTTTACCTGTAGGAATAGCAAAAGGACAATGGTTTTAAACTAAAAGAGAATTATTAAAAATTAGATTTTAGGAAGAATTTTTTTTAGTGTGAGGGTGATGAGGCCCTGGCACAGGATGCCCAGAGAAGCTGTGACTGTTGCTTTACTGGAAGTGTTCAAGGCCAGGCTGGATGGGGCTTTGGGCAACCTGGGATAGTGGAAGGTGTCCCTGCCCATGGCAGGGGAATAGAACTGGGTGATCTTTAATGTCTTTTCCAACCTGAGCTGTTCTATGATATTGTGTGCCTGTATTAGCTAATGTGAATGGTAGCTTTCTGCTACCATTTCTGTTTTTTTTTGCAGTTTTGGGGGTTTTATTTGTTTTGCTTTCAGTAAGGTGCCAAAAGTTCAGATATAAGAACTATATCATGAGAGTTGAAATTTCTTTCTTCAAAAATGGAGTGTATTCAAGCTCCTGCTTCTATTTATCTGTTTAGAACTCTTGTATGTCATCTTAACTGGTAGTACTTTATGTAAAAAAGCTTAAAAGGAACAGTTCATTTGCACCCTGCATTGGTTTTTGTCAGGTGTAAATTAATTCTGAGTTACATGGAAGATAAGCAGAGCACATTATTAATTTTTAATGATTTTAAATTTCTAACTGATTTCCATTGAATCTTTTATTTTTTTTTTAAACAGTAGATATATTGTATTTAAAGATCCTTAACGTATTTAAACATATGAGAAGGACTACCTTCCCATTTCTAAATGGTTTTACTTCATTTTCAGTTGATGGAATTTTTTGATAAGCATTCTGGTTATTAATGCAATTTGTTTCTTAGTTATTATAAAACTGGTGGAATCAGGTTTAATAGACATATAAAATCATCCACCTTATGTTTTCAAAGCCTTGGCTTTAATGTTTGTTATTTTTCATGCTTTATATTAAACATAAAGTGTGTTTATGTTAGATAAATACTAATTCTGTAACCATTTAAGCATAATAAACTGCAGTTAGAGATGAGCATAGAAGAAAAAAACAAGTTGTCTTTATAAACAAATTATTCCCTTCCAACTCAATTTTTTAAATTTTATAAGAAATGTAAACTATCCTTTATTTGCTCTTTAAAAAGAAAGATATTTTCAGAGTTATTTTGTTTGTGTAAAACATCATGCCAGGGATCTTAATCTGTTCCTGACTAGGAAATCAAAAATCATTGTTTTAAGATAATTTCTCTGAATCAAGTCATTAGCACAGTTCTTTTTGCTATATTGGAGCTCTTAACTGCTGGGGAATGGCTGCAAAGCCTTTTTACCCAGGCTTTTTGAGAGGGAAATTACAACACTCTTTTTTGGGGGGAAATGCTTTGCAATTGTGAGTTATTTTTCGATATATCTTTATTTGATGGACTTTTAGTCTTATTTGTGTTTTATTATGTTTCTGACTGTTAGTACCTGTAGTCTTGTACAGATGGTAGTCTGTAACTCACCTATTCTTTTAAAATATAAATTAATAGATGCTGTAGGCATCCAAAATCTACTTTAAGAACAGAGAGAAGTCTGAATTGGAAGACCCTCTTCTCTTAAATGATTTTATCCGCAGTGTAGAAGTATACGCTATTTTTTCACTTGTAAGTTTTAAAATAGGATACGAGTCTGGCACGTATTCAAATCAACAGAGAGCATGAAATCACATAGTGTTGTCTAGAAAGGAAGGTTACTCGAGAGTAATCTTTCAGTCTTCACCATTCATGGCAGTGTTCATTAATGGTGTGAACTCATCCTGAGAAATTGCGCGTTGGGAGACAGATCTTATAAAATTTTTTGTGAAATAACCACATTTGGAACCTCATGAACACTGATGAGATTTCTGATCTATGTGTTGAATATGTTATTGATTCATCTATTGAACAGGCAGAAATCAGTTTGTACAGTTTTCCTACAAGTGGTTTGTAACACACACTTCATTTCCAGAGGAAAAGCCAAGGCTCTGATCCCTTGGTATTCTGACATTCTTGACCTTACCTAACCATAAAATACGCTTATGCAGTTTGCTTTTTCTTCATATGCTCCACTAGTGTGAGATGTCACACTCTGAACACTCTTTCATAGTCAGTTCTTTGCATTAAACTGTTAAGCTGATGAAATATGGGGTATTGAAAGGTCTGTGAAAATCAAGATCACTAGAATTACTTATTGAAACATTTGGAGCAGAAAGATGAGCTCCTGTGTCTGGTAAATAAATTCATGGTCAGGCAAGCTTTACTTATTTAGATGAAAATGCTTGTTTTTCTGCAAAAATAAGGGCTGAACAGTTATTAAAGGAGATGCTGCTGGCCTTGAGCATTGTAGCAGCTTTGATCTGTGCTTTAAAACTTCTATTGATAACAGTTCTTTTTGCTCAAAGCCTGTATGCCTACATGCAGCAGCAGCATATGTCATCAAAAAGTTGTGGTTTTTGGCAAAGGCAAACACAGAAAGAAGCTGAAAATATGCACTTCAGGGAAAAAAAAAAAAAAAAAAAAAAGAGCCAGTTGTTTTTAACCATTCCTGAAGCTAAATTTTACTTCATACTTAAAGATGCTCAGTTCTGGTCTCTGGTAGAACTATTAGGAAATTTCTTGCCTGAAATTAAATTGTATGTTAGAAGACTAGAATAGATTTTCCAGAGACTTGTCTGGAAACATTTAGGAGCTATTTGTCAAAATAAAAATATATACATATATATCTTAGATATTAAAAATAGATGCCATTACAGCAGCTACTCCTGATAATGCTCATTTGGAATTAAAGTGCTAAGGGAGTTTTCTTGAGTAAAGAATTTTTTTTTAATACTCTTAAAAGATAATAACAATGAAATTAGGAAAAAAATACAAATCAATATTTGGTTGAAGAAAGCCACTATTCACCAAAGACATAAGAAGAAGAGGAGGGAAAAGGCTACTTCCTCTCATTTTCAAGAGATCACTAAACTTCCTGCTCTCCAGAGAAACAGTGAGTAGAAAAGTCACTTAGTGGCACGGTGGTCTGAAGATCACAGCTCGTTTGCAAACCAGCAATTTCCTCTGTGTCAGACTCAGTGTTTGGTGTATGTTTAATGCAGCCATTTATAGGCAGGTTTGATGATTTCATAAGGAAGTGATATAAAGATTGTCCAAATAGTGTACACACAATGTATTTTCTGCGGTGGGTATAATACATTGTAATATTTTTAGTATTCTTTTGCAATTTTTTGAATGTTTATTCCCACAAACAAACATCTCTCTTTAGAAAGAGTTCATAAAGTACAATAAAGTTGCAGTGAGAAGTGGGTGAAGTGATAGCACAAGAAAATTTGAGGAGTGACTGTAATTTCTCCATAGCAAAAGAAGACACTATAAAATCAGCACATGAACAGAAAAATGTATGTTTTGTAGGTCAGCTCTCTTTGTCATAGAAGGGTCTGGCTGAAGAGTTTCTGATCCTCAAGAGAAAATGCTCTTCCTCACTTCTGAGAGAGTGTCTTTCAAGGGCCTGGTATTGCCTAATGCTCAATATAATTAACAGGTATTCTCTTCCACAAGAATTTTGGCTGAAACTGTTTCAGGAGAGGAGAAACCTACCAAGATAAAAGCCCAACAAACTCAAGACTGAATGCTATTATTTCCCTGTTCCATAACAAGCTGACACAACAATCAACTGGAATTTCTCAGTGAACATGAAAGCTTGGATATGGGTGTATGGCTTGTTTTACTAAACCAGTTAATAAGCTTGTGCATTACTTCCTTTTTCCAGATGCTCCAACATTCGTGTCGAATCAAACCATGTATTACTCTTGGGAAGGCAATCCCATCAATATAAGCTGTGAAGTGCTAGCAAATCCGTCTGCCTCAGTTCAGTGGAAAAGAGGAAAATTAGTTTTACCTGTAAAAAATACAACACATTTGAAGACCTACAGTACAGGAAGAAAGCTGATTCTAGAGGTAAGGCTTAAAATGGAAATCAACATGGTGGCAGAATATAATTTTGCCTTCAGTCTCGCAGTGCTGTGAGTGCTGGAGAGTGTATTTAAAGCTAAGACCTACAATTTAATAAGTAACACTCTTTTTGAAAAGGAACAGAAACAACAAACAAATATATATAACAGGTTTTATCTACATGTTTCTTAAGAGTAGTTAAAAAATAAACCTTATTTGAATGGCTTGTAGCTCAGTTTTCCAACTGCACCCAACAAGAATGTAACTTGCTTGCATTTCTTAGAAGTAAATAAATCCATAAATAGATATAAAAATAAACTATCAAGTTAATACTAAAAATTAAAAGGACTGCCTGGTAGGTGCCTGGTAGGTGCTTGGTATCTACAAATTTTATTTTTTTAAATTGTTTAAAGCTAAAATTATAAAGATGAACAATGTCAGTATTTTCCATTATTGGATTTCATTATTTGAAGTTGAGAAGGGGGAGTTAACCATGAAGAAATGTGTATTCAGGTCTATATTTGGGGAATATACTAGATATGCTGAAGTAAGAACACCTCTGCATATTGGTTAAGGAGAATATACTTGAATTTCTGATTTTTTTTTAAAGCTATATTTAATTATCAACTAATATTTACAAAGTGTATTCATTTTAAAGATTGCTCCCACATCTGACAGTGATTTTGGACGGTATAATTGTACAGCCACAAACAGAATAGGAACAAGATATCAGGAGTATACACTTGGTCAAGCTGGTAAGTTAAAGTTTTGTTTCCTTTTCTTTAAATACTTTCTCCTACTTTAATCAGAATTACGTTCAGACACACTAACCTCTGCTTATTTTATTCCATGGACTGTTTGCAGATAATTTAATTCTCTGAAAGTTGAGTTGCAATATAAAGTAAAATAAACCCGTTCCCTCAGAATATGAATCTTCTTTGGATTTAATTTTAAGGCCTTCTGAAATTTGAAAAAAATTAAATTAGATTAGTCTAACATTTTTTCTTCTGCCTTACTACATCCTACATTTATAACAGTGTATTTTCATTACTTCAGCACACAGACATATGGTTTGCAGGCAGTAAAAGAGAGAATTAGGAAATTCTTTTTTCCTTTTTCTCCTAGGTATTTTCTTGATAAACCAACAATGTCAAAAGACTGAAATACTTCAGCAAAGAATTTATATCTCTATTTCCACTTTTAGTTATTTAAATGTAGAGTTTGACCCAGAGTGCTAGATTGAATTCACTTAAGCTCTGAGATGTTCTGTATCTTATTGTTACAGAATGTCTGTATATTTTTATGTCCTTCTATTGTTGTTTAGGCAAATAGAAAAATCTGTCTGTATGTTTGTTCTTTGGCAGAAAGAGCTGTTAACTGGGACTAAATGAGAGTTTCTTAGCACTGCTTTAAATTATATTTTCTTGTGGAATGGACTGACACTTGTTCAGCATTGAGTTCTCCAAACATTTGGATTTATGTATTTAGATGATACAAATTTTGCCAACTTTAATGACATCTCTGGAGTTGTAATACAGTTGACAGTACTAAAGGTACAGCCACACTGAGAGCCATACACCCCTTGGGATGCTTTTTGGTCTAGGGGTTTTTTTTTGTTTGTTCGTTTTGGGGTTTTTTTTTGTTTGGTTTTGTTTGTTTGTTTGTTTGTTTTTTAAATGCGAAAATAATCACTTTTTTATCCTACCAGGAGGACTTTGGAGGGGGGCATTCCTGAAATGTGCAGTCATACTATAACAGTTTTTTGGTCTTAAAGAACCATCAAAAGTGCTGAGCTTCCCAAAATAGGAAAATGTTTTAGGAAGAAAAAACATCAAATTTTAAGAAAACATCAAATTTCTATGGGCCACAATTTTACATCATTCACAAGATCCATTACTCTTTATTTTACAGCTTTTTGGGTGTTTTAGTTGTGGTGTGATCTTACCTTCCTTTGACAGCTACATTCAACTACTGAAGAAAAAGATTTTTCTTGAAGCCACAAACATAAATAGGAAAGGGAAGGAAAATCCCCACTTGCATCGTTCTAGTGTCTTACCTCTCAGGACAGAAAATGCTGAGAAAATATTGTGGTTACAACTGTGTGTTGTTGTTTCATAAATTTGTATACACTTGGAAGAGGATTTCAACAGATATTCTCCAGAATGTTGTTTTTTCTCTTAGATTTGAGATTTGCTGAACAAAATCTCATCACAACACACGATACTACATGATGATTATTTTAGCTATGTATATATCCTCTGCTTTTCTAACTTATGAATTAATCAATTTTAATCAGAAACATTAGCATTGTTAATTGAAAAAGAACATGATGTTTTGCAATTTTATTTCAGAAAATGTACACATGAATGTCCCTGGAACTATAATAGTGTTTTGGCTTTTTAATACAACTGTATCAGAAATATTACTGGTGCCAGTTTTTCAAACAGATTCATATTCTCTACTTTTGCAATGGTTTGCTTAACTTTCTTTTTTCAGGCAAGTCTTCAGAAAACTTGATGAACACAAAAAATATGTATTGTAGTTACAAACATAAAAAGGTAAATTAGTATAAACAGAATTATGGGAAGACATCATGTAAATGTGCTGTGTGTAGATACCCTATATAATCATACTAAATTTGGAAAATAGAAAAAAATAAAAGTGGATTTTTTAGTAGTGATAATGAACAGGGCTGGAAACACTGGGTTTGGGGTGTCACTGTGCACTGCTATGCACTACTTGCAGTAGTGAAATGCATAATATTCAGTATCTTGAAAGGTTGATATTTTTAGCATTTGCCTCTAAACAGACTTTGTTTCTGGAATAAAAACCCAAACGTAGTTCACTGTTACAAGTTTTGTACTTAAACTGACATCAGCTGGAAATGGAAAACAATCAGGAAGATGGAGAATAAAATCATTATTATAATTACAGGTATAAGATGTCAAAAGCAGTTTTCTCCCTAGTTTTATTACCTTGGTCACTTCACTCTGGTTGATTAGGAAGGCCTAGCGATTGATATTTTCCGTATTAAAACCTATAAAATCTTTTCATGCATTTCAATGCAGCCTGGATTGCCTTCTGGCTTTGATTGTAAATACAACTGCTGGGGTGTAGAATATTTTTACAAATACTCTGTCAGGGAAAAAGAAATACAATTCCTAGCTGGGAGACAATATTAAGTAAAGTATGCTGCTAGGGTAAATTTGATAACAAATAACGATCATTTTACTCATTTAAAGAGTAGTTTTCTCTTTAAATTCTGCAGGAATTTATTGTTCCTTCATGTTTTGTTCCATTTTCTGCTTTGCTGGATTTATTCTCTTTATTCCTGTTGCATTCCTTAAGAAATTAGACTTACTGATGATTTTTTTTAAAAAGTGATTTCTTTCAGTATTTATATCCATATTTGTATGACAGGAAAGCCATAACTGTTCACTCAGATTATACAGAGCTACTGAATCAGCCTGAATTCCATTTAAACCTTTCAAAACAACTGAAAAGCTGCAGAGTATTTGAGGTTTCACACTGGAAGGGGCTGGCCAGCTTAGAAACTTCAGAGCTTTTTTGCTAGCTTAATCAGATGCGCTCATGACCTGACTTGTGGTGATCAGCTTTTAAAAATAACGCGTGGGTGACCTCCTTTTTCATTACCTGAGCTTTTAAAGTGTTGTATGAGTAACATACAGAATGTGAAAAGAACCACAGTCACTGCTCTCCACTGCAAATTAATTGCCTCATGTCACAGCTACAAGCTGTCTTTTAGAACTTTACTTATTCTCTGGTTTTAATCTAGGACAGGCTTAAATTTTGGCAAGCCAGGTCAGCTTGACAGGTTGCCCCAATGGTTCTCAGAGCCTGAGGTGAGCACAGATATTTCTAGATTTATCCAAATCTAGTTTATCCATAGTTTATGTGAAATATCACTATGCAGGGAGCCAGTAGGAACTAGAGAAGCATTCTTCTGATTTGCTGAGGTCTCAGTGTCATTATTTTAAATATTTTGTGTAGGTAAATAGTAAATCATGTGGCCATCAGTTGTTTAGGACTGTGCTATTGGACTAGGCAACTTAATATCTTAAAATGGTAACTTTTAAGATTGTCACACAGTGCTAAACTAGATTTTTCAAGGTTTCTCTTTTTTTTAATATTAACGTAGATTTTGTGCATGGCTGGATGTATAGCTAGGCTGAATCTAGAACCCTAAGAAGTGAAACCTGATTCACTTCTAAGGCTCTCATAGCCTTACTTACCCTAGACTTTCCCCTACTTTCTTGTCTTCTGGGATGGCACAGGGTTTAAAAGTCCTGCTGTGGGCAGGGTCACTTTTCACTAGACCAGGTTGCTCAACATCCTGCCCAGCCTGACCTCAAACACTTCCAGGGATGGGGCAACCACAGCATCTCTGGCTAAATGAGAGATGCCATATCTCCTGTAGCTGTATTATTTATCAGTTTCCTTTCTACAGGAATATTACAGGGAATTGAAAAGCAAACCATCAATTATATCATTAGATACTGAGAACTCCTACACCACTTTATTGAATTAGATATTCTTTAAGCACCCTGTGCACACAGAAAGTCTCAGAAGATGGGAAATAATGACAACAAAAGCAAATGAAGATATGAGAAAGGCAGTAAATGAGCTTCACAGAAAATGCATCCTGTAACCTGTTTTATGGAATAAAGTCATGCTCAAAATATGATGATTGATAACTGACAAAGACTACAACATCAAATTTAGAAGTTTATTAGTCTGAAGTTTTGATTCTGGCACTTTACTGCTGCCTAATGGCTATTTTTTTTCTTTTTTTCTCCAAGTATTTGCATTTCCATACAGGTAAAAGAAAATGAAAGAAGTAGGACTTGATTTTCCCTGGAGAATGGTATAATGAAAAAGAAAATCGTATTCTGCCAAAAGCCCATTTGTCTCCAGAAAAATATGGGCAGACCTAAAATCTAGCTTGCTGTTCTAAAACTTGGCATTGACATCTTAGCAGCCTTAGCTAAAGGATTTTTTAATAAAAAAAAGAACCAAACAGCAACATATTTGCAATTAGCAAGGTGTGAAACTATCAACATGGCAGCAGTGCTTTGCTTTGTGTGAATGTGCCTTATTCTAATTCATTATTTATATATATCTTCGCTAGCTCTGGTCCTGTTTACTAAACTAATACTTATTTTTCCAGAACTCCCAGAGATTTGGTAAAATAAGTCTATGTATATTTAATATTGATTTTTTTTTCCTGCATTCTAAGTATGTACAAGAACTAAGTATTTCATAGAGATTTTTGACTCTAAAAATCGCCAGGGTCCTGGTGCTACTTAGATTCAGCATGTAGACAGAGTTATTTTCAGTCAATATATATGCCAGATGTACAGAGACAGGAAAAGCTGGAGAGCTGCAGTAGGAACATACTGATAGGAGACAAGAGCTAACGGCAAGATCAATCTCTGAGCCCACTACCCACTCTCACAGCATCACTTCCTTTTCTCTGTTTATACCAGGACTGCTAAACTCTGTGAAGGAACGTTATTTTCTTCCATAAAGCTATCAAAAAAATAGTTTGAAAAGAAAACCCCCAGTGATAAAAAGTGGTCATTTACTAAATGGGTCTGCTCATAATTCTGGAAGACTTGAAAGACCATTTACACATCAGTGGAGAAAAATATGTACTCATAATTCTGTGTGTACTTCTCTATCAGATGTGATACTGTTTTTGGAACCAAACTAATGTTGCTTAACTTAGGCCATTACATCACAAAGTTCATTTGTGCAAACCAGCATTATGTGCTGAGTACAAAATATATAAAGTGCAATTTTATGCCTATTGTTTGGGGATACTCTTTGATTTTATTTGATTCTTTAACATCATAGGTGAATACAGTCACATATTGAACAGAGGAATAGATGCTGTGGAAAGAAGATGAAGTTGACTAAGTGTCTGACACTTTTTGGGTGTTTTTATGTCTTTAATTTAAAGGCTGAACTTGTGATGAATTATCTCTTGTTTTGATGGCAGTATAATGACATAAACAGATACTGGTGGACATTCCAAGGAAGTATCCTGGAATCTTTGCTATCACTAAGTGATCTTTTGATCACAGAAAGTAAATCGCATGCATTTTCTACTACATAGTACTTCATCTTATATCTATAACAGTATATGAATTAGTCATCACTGCCTGTAGCTAAACTTCTCTAAGGTTCATTTTGTTGGTTACTTTTAGAAGGAAAAAGAACAAGAAACATCCACAGCTCTGTCCTTCCAGGCACAGACTTCAGAGTGCATACATAACATTGCAAATTATTCTTCACTGCTGCTAAACATTGATCCAAAAGCCTTGCAATTCTAACATGAAAATCATGGCAATGCTCCAAGTAATTGCAGCTGACAGGGGATGTTTAGCTGGAATGTTTAGCTGGATCAGGACCAGGAGGCTGTATGCATTGTATGACAGAATTCATACTCATTAGAGAACTACAGAATTAGATTCAGTTCATTATGCTGTTATTGATCCTCTTTGGGTAAAAAAGTTACAGGTTTGCCTAGTTGGAAAGAGATAGTAGGTATTTTGTAATATCTTAATGGTATTGCTAATATTTGGTCTTGGTTTTCACTAGGAAAATGTGTCTCCTGCTATATTTTCTTCAGGTGATTCACCCTTTTCCTTGCAACTGATGGAGTTCAGCTCTGAAAACTGCATAAAACTTACCTGCATGTGTGGGTGGCTTCGAAAGTGGGATGCATATTTAAAATAGTATTGTGGATGTATTTTACACTTCAATGAGTTCTAAACATATTGCATTGTGCTAGTTATGCAAAATATCATCCTGGGTTTTCAAAGGAGCTTCATTTCATGCTTATTATCAACTGGAATCATCTCTTCGTTTGGCAGAAATTATACTTGAATTTACAGTAGAGAGCATAAGGTTCTTCCTGAAGGATCTCATCTTCCCTATGCCGTGCTTATTATAGTTAACCATACACAGACATTAACACACAAGGAAAAGAGGTTTTCTTAACATTTGGAAAGTCAAGAACACAGTGGATATGTAAATAACACATTTTTGTTTCATACCATTGACCAAATAATTGTTTTGATGCAAACAGAAGCACCAATGAATTGTCTTATTAAAATATCATCCAAAAACTAACGTAAAAATACTATGAATGAAATTAGATATTCATTCATTCATTCATTCATTCATTCATTCATCCCCTAAATATTTGTTTGTTTGTTTGATCTTGAACTTTTGAAAAGAGAAAACAAATTTTTAGAAATTTAGAAGCTATTTGTAATTCTGTAGGTATCCACAGCAGCTTTTAGCTTGCAATTAAATGCAAAGAGCATTTGTCTTCCATACTGAATAATATTGACATTCCTCTTCTCAAGTGATGGTACCCACTTCACTCACACAGTGCCATTCTGCTCCAGTATGTCTGCCCTGGATTGCTTTGCTGGGATTCTCACACAGTATTTTTCCCACTCCTCTCAGAACCATCATTTGTGCTCAGGAGAGAAGGAATCTGTACAAAGAATAGTGCTTATGTACTTAATTACTCTGTTGGAGGAAAAGAATAAATATTTCTCTCAGCTTTAATGAGAATCTGAAGGAAAGGGGTCAGTCCCAAGGTGGTTCTAATCCTCAGGCTCTTCTGATTTTGGGATCAACACTTACTTAGCAAGTAACTCCTATAACTCATTCTTCTTCCATGTAATCACAGAAAAAAAAACAAAAAAAACCCCAAAAAACTGCATGTTTTTTTGAACATGATTTCTCTTTTCTAAAAGCCCCCAACTTTTTTTGATCAGTTCAGAAGATCTGAACACAGGCCTGTGTTTTCATGGATGCAAAGCAGACTGGTTGCATTTGGTCATGTTCTATCTGATCATGAATCTTCAGCCCCTTTGTAAGGGTAAAAATTTCTTGCAAAATCCCAGATCCTGATGAATGTTTCCTGGAATAAGAAAGGATTTGAATCTCTCAAACTGAGACTTGAATTGTACTAAAATCTGTAATGTCATGGATTCAGATAGTTGTGTCATTAAGTAAAAGATAATACAATTGTTCATCCATCCAAATCCATCTATGCTGGTTTTAACCCAATGAATGCCAAGTACTGGAGGTTTCAGGAGACCGGGAATCAGAAATGCCATCTGTAAGAGGTACAATGTTAGCATTAAGACACTCAAGGCTGACAACTGATAGAGATTTTATTCTGAAAAAAAATTAAGTTTCTTATAATCAAAAGGTTATATAAATCAACCCCTTTAGACCAGCTTTGGCATTTCATTTTCCAGAGAATTTGTGGCTGAATACATCATTAAATCAGTTCTTTAATATTTTATAGAAATTTTTGTCTAATCATTCACGTACCAATGCTGGGTGAAGCTCAGATTGATTCTCTTTTTATTCTCACAGTCTGACAGCCTTTGAATACAGACAATATTTTATGTAAATGGTTCATTACCCACTAACCAAATTACAGGCTTTGGCTCAAATTCTGGCATGTCCTTACAAAATATCTTTTATAATACAGAGACAAAAGCAATGTCAAATCTGGAAGCAGGTATGCAAATCATTTTCAGATGGATCAGAAAAGAAATTCTTAATAGTGTTTCAAAACCCTGATATTATGTCCACAAAACTAAAATTCTTCCTAACATTTCCAATATAATTTTTATAATTATAGCACCTTAAAATGTAGGACAATTAGAAAAGCTAGTCCTTTAAATTATATGTGTTTGATCATAAAGTGTAAAAATTATGTATTACTTCTATTTTTAAAGATGTACTGACTCCAATGTTATTTTTGGTTTTCATATGTAACATCTTGACACCTGCGAACACCTGCTCTATTTTGATAGGTATTTTCTACTTTGAAGGATATGCTCTTGCTTTTGATTTCAGGGAAAATATTTCTTTCCACCTATTTTGCAAATTAATTCTTAAACTGAACAGAGAATAGAAACCTTCCATTAATACATCTTCTTAGTTTGAAAACCAGTCTTAAAAAAAAAAAAAAAATTCATTTTTGGCACTGTAATTCAGAGTTCCATAAAATGTCTGAGTTATTTATACATTTCTTTGTCATAATCTTATTTAGCAGAATTCAGACTCTGAATGATCTATTTATCTGTAATGTTTCCTTTTGTTAAATTTGATTTAAAGTTTGTTATTCTCTTTTACATAGTTATACAGTCAACAAACTGATCTCTTACATTTGACTATGCTGAAATTAGCTATTAAAAAAGATCATATAAAAAAAGGCAAAAGTGGAAAATGTTTTTTCAGTGCTTTAGCATACAAGGAAATGAATGTGGTTTTCTTACATCTCTATAGTAGAAAGCTTAAGTTGTTTATCTAACACAAATATTACTGCACCATATTCAATATTTTTTTCCTCCCTTGAAGACTCTAAGGAGATTTTTGTAGGTAGGTTATCAGCTGGTCTGTCTCGTTGCTGCTGATTATGAAACTGCGTTTGTACTTTTTTAGATGTGCCATCAAATCCGTACGGAGTACGAGTTTTAGAGCTGTCGCAAACCACTGCCAAGGTTTCGTTCAATAAGCCAGATTCACATGGAGGTGTGCCCATCCACCACTACCAAGTGGATGTGAAAGAGGTAGCCTCGGAAACCTGGAAAGTAGTTCGCTCCCATGGAGTTCAAAGTAAGTATACAAAAAATAAATGGAAGTATTTTAACTGAGAAGAATGTCCAAGGAAAAGACTGTAAGTATATCTTAATTGGTTCTTTGTTTGTCTTACTCCAGTAGCTCTATCTTTATATTAGTACAGACCTCTCTGCACCAATTCAAAATATTCCTGCAATTTTGTAGAAGTCAGCTGTTACTTTCTAGTTTTAGAAAAGTCTACAATTACTGTCCATTTTTCATTTCCAGCCAAAAGCCAGCTTTTGAAGCTATACATGTCAAAGAGAGTATGAATGAGATTGTTTTTGAGAATGTGCATTATGTAGGCAGCTAAATTAATAATTTTAAGTAAGCTGTTATGTAATATTTAATCCTGGCCATTAATTACTGATTTTTACCTACCTAATAAACTTTCTATGTACCTGTTAATATTCATGATATCTGTTTCAAAAACATATCTATGTTTGTTCAACAAACATTCCCCAAATAGACAAGAATCCTTTAGGCCCCTGGTGAGTTCAGGAGTTTATACAGAGTAATGCCAACCCTTCCATCCAAATTTACCTTTTGGTACTTTTAGTGCAAATTACGGCAGCTGCAACAGTCTTCTCATTAATACTGAAGGAGGTGAACGATTTTTCAGCTATCAGCAGTAACAGGAGACAAAAATGCAGCAAATAGTGTAGCAAATCTAATGTGTTATCTCTTTTCCTTTCCTCCTATAATCCTCATACAAAAATTCTGAACTAAACAGAACATGTTCAAGATTACAGAATTATGTCAAAGAAACATACAATGAACATGTAGTTAATGTGCATTAAGAAAAAAAGGTTATGACTCTTTATCTTTTTTCTTAGCCAGACATGGTAACTGTGTTTATAAATGGAAATCATAGCAACAGTCATTCCAGTATAGCTTGAATTTCTTTCCATACTAGAAGACCTAGAGAAGACATTGAGCTTCCTCTATTTGCACATTAAGGATATTGGTGTGCTTCTTCCTTTCTTTTCACGCAATGTTTCAGACCAAGTTTGATACTTTTATTCCATAGCTGCCTCCTTCAATGAATTTGCAATCTTTTTTCTGATATGAATTATATCATATACTAAAACTTGAAGTGACCAGGCTGTGTAGTAGGGTGCAAGGCACTCAAATGAGTACAAACCCAGTAACTCCACAGCCAATTAGTCACAGAGATGCTTAATTTCATTGTAATGCCAGAACAAAAAAGAAGCCCTCGGTGTTAACTTTGCAGGACAACGTATTCACCTTACTCCCTATAAAACTGTCTTTCCTATTATTTCTGTCGATGTGAAGTTTATTAAAATATTAATTGATTGCACTAGGAAAGGTGTAATTTGACAGACCCTTGTTACTAGAGTTGACTGCAGCTGTCTTCTTCAAAAATTCACTTTCCTTTTGGAACATTCCTTCAGCAGTGTGTGTTTTTAAGTTGTTAGTTTTGGAGATTTCTGTATGTTATGAATTGATCTTGGAATCATTTTTGTCCAAGACTTGTTAGAATTCTATGGTAATCCCTTCTAAAACTGGAGTAGAGTGACAGGTACAAATACCTGCAGTCCTTATGCAGGTGTTACCAGCATGAAGTAGATTGTGAGTATTTAGGATCTCTGCTGCCGTTCCTACTAATATTAAATATTTCTTTGTCAAAAAGCTGTACTGCTTCCTGCATACTGTCATATTATTTTCCCACATAACCCTTTGTACAGTTTATCCTCCTTTTTCACTTGGAAGAATTCAGGCAGTATACCATCTTGCACACATGTGTTTTTCTCTTCATTTCATTGTCCCTTGACTGTATGCTGAAAGGTTTTGTTGAGAAAACAAAATAGTTCACACTTATGATTTTGGATATATTAAAGATGCCTCTTAATAGCATGTATTTGCAGAAATTCCTCCAAGTGGTAACAAAAACTAGTAAATATGAAAGCAACCTGAAAAGCCATCTTGGTCTCCAAAGAGTCATGTAGTAAACACATAAATATTGAAAGGACAGTGGGCAATATTAAAAATTAATGCTACATTCATAATTAATTCATTGTGTTTTCTGAAATTTCTGCTGATATACCCCTGTATAGAAAGACTGAGATTGTATATTCTATATGTCTCTGAATTTCTCTCTGAACTATTTTAGAAATCAAAATCTACTTCAGATGGTCAAATATCTGCTAAACAGAAGACATCTTGTTTTCATAAATCTTGTTGAAACTACATTATGTAGTTTTACAGGGAAATCAAAAGTGTCCTGGTTGCATTTTTCACAAGTCCCTGCAGATATTCTATAATAAGTTGGAAACTTGTTCTGTTTGTGAAGTACTATAGGGCCAAACCAGAAAACCAAAACATGTTACTAAAACACAGACAGAGCAATCCAGAGCAGACAAAGCTTTTGCAAATGGAGATGTCAAAAACCAAAATTAGTGTCCTTTTTTAAAAAGGAAATGCTGCTAAATGTAACTAGAATCTTTCTGGAATATCGAGCCTTTGCTTGTTTCCTGAGCATTCAGAGAGTTTTAGCAATTTTTCTGAAACATCTGTTTAAACTTCGCTCCATTTGTATTTTAGCCAACTTAAAGTGACATGTTTAGATAACCTTGAGATATGCTCTCCAAAATCCGTTTTCTCTTCCTGAAAGATTTTTCAAAGAAGCTTTTATTAATGTGAAGGTTTTTTATTTTTTTCTTTCAGCTTTTTGAGATATTTAGGATACTTTAAACTCTTTTAAATTATAATAACAAATGTTTTTGAGACAATTTCTGATTGTGTTTAAGTAACTAAGAACCACTTTCCTACCATGCCTCAGCATCATCTCAGCTGAGTGAGGAGGATGTTTAGAATGCAGTTAGTTTTCTGTATTACGATTTGCATTTGGATCATCATAGTTTCCACACTAAGTCAATATTCCTTAATGGAAACATTAAGGAATGTTCCTTCTGTTCACATTTTCGGGACATGGCTGAGATTTATGGCTGAGATTCAGATATAAATGCTGTTTACACATGGACAGAGAACTGCTTTGCACATCTTAAGTGGCGATGCATACATAATGCATGGGTCATGATTTTTTCCCAGCAGTAAGTGGTAAAATATTCTGAAATTTTACAGGGTGGTTATTTATCAGTCTGATTCAACTCATGAGTGGTAAAACTGCAGACCTTTCTTGGCACAATGTACAAAATGTGTAAATTGCAAAAACATCTTTTAGGGGAAAGAGACAGAAAAACCTACATGCAGGAGAAAGTTGTGTTTCGAAGACTGTTAGAATTCCAATACAGAGGTTTTCAAGGCTAAACTGAGTCTTCTGCTCCCTTTCTGTGGCGACCTAAAGGAATAGGGTAGTTGTATCTGCACAGTAACAAAGAACAGCCATAAACGGATAAAATTAATGAAAAATACATTTTTAAATGAAACAAACATTATGGAAATGTGGCTACAGAAGCAAGTTTATAAAAAAAAAAAAGCATTAATAAATGATTAATAGGTGTTTCAAAACTTTTTGAGAAGAATTCATCCTAATGCTAGCAAGTCATTAATTTTCATCTGGTTATGATCCAATAGCTGTGTATAAAACCTTTTATAAGTAAGATTATAATTGTTTTATTTACATGAAAACCACAATAGATGCTTATCAAAGTTGTTACGTATTCTTCTGTAATCAATCATCCAGTACACACAAATAAGTTTAATCAGGACAATTAAGCAATATGAAGTGGATTCTATGCAAATTCAGTCTCCAATTCTCTTCATTTGCCATTTGCTTCAAAAAATAGCTCTAAAGGTGACTTTTGTCTCAAACTTTACCAGTTTGAGCTGTTTTCAGGTAAGGGGAAAATTCTGGTCTTGGAGCTGTAACCAGGAATATCTATTTCCCTATTCTCTCCCCTTTGTCTTTTATAATGAAGAAGATTTCATTTCAAAGTCTGTGCTGATTGCACCTATTGAAGGGGAGCACAGAAAGTGAAGCAATCATTCTGATACACCAATTTCAGTCTATTAAGGGACTTAAAGTCATAATCAACACTCTCGTAGTTCACCCAGAGATCAAGGAGCAAATGGTAGAGGGATTTTTCTGCCCTTGCTAGGTGCTCCTCTGAATATGAAAATGGTTTTGTTGCAGGCTGCTGGCAAATCCAACTTTACAGTGAGGTTCCCTGTGGACTGGGGTCCCAAGGGGAGGTGGGTGTGCAGGGAGCAGTCCCCTCAGGGCCCAGATATTTATGATTCTGTCCGAAGTGAAAAGAAACCCACTAATCTTGAATTAGAAGAAATGCAGATAGTATTGGCAAGATTAACATCTGGTAGATCCCTGGGTGTGGGAAGGTGCCCATCCACCATCAGCAAGTGGATACCCATGGGTGAAGAGCATTTGCCAGGCACAAAGAAACCAGTGACAAGGTGTAAGATATCTGTCCTGGGAAAAATTGTCATGACACAATCCTCTGTGCAATTTTATTTTTAAAGAAAGGACATTGGCTGATCTGTTTCTGTGTAATCAACAAAGACTTCATTAGAAAAAGTCTGCTTTTTTTTTCCTATTTAAAGCAATATTGACTTTTCCAAGGAAGAAACAGGATGGAGTCTCTGACATTCAGTTCTTCTCAGTCCCTCAGAAAGCACCACTAATGTAACTCTAATAGAGAAACCATCAAGGTCTTGTTTTGTCTTAATAGCATTATAGACATTAGTAATTCTGGTTCACAGGGAGCAAATAATGCATTTGTAAAGAATTAGCTTTTACACAAATGCAAGCCACTGTGGAAGTGTACTTGAAACCTCTAAAATGTGTGCTCTGAAAAGATTTGAATGTCTCCAACAGGAATACAAAACACTTTATTTCCTTTCTTTTCAGTTTACAGGTAGACAGACAGAGATACGTGTCAGTGGATTTTTTTTTTTTTTGGAGCATTAAATATTTATATGAGTGAAATACCAAGGAAAGCCAGTCTCTGCGTTTCTAGTGCTACTCAGTTTTCTGGTGATAGAACATGAGGAATATGGTAAACATAGTCCCATTTTCAGATTACTGTAGAAATTCACCTATTTGATATGTAGATGGCTGGTGCACTCTTAAAGATGAGAGAAACATTTTTGGGATTTATATAGCCAATATCCACATACACACCACCTTTCTTCCTCTAAACCACTTGTGTTTGGAAATTCTCAGATTTCAGATCAATTTTTTCCCTATTTTTAACTTGGTTTTTTGTAATTTTTTAGGCAAAAATTTAAATTAATGTATTTTTTAATTCTTAAAATTCTGAAATTAATATTTTGTATAAAACCTCAATTAATATGGAAGAATTCCTAAAGCAAGTCTATTAATTTATTCAGTTTAGTGACATTTGAGAAAGGTTCTATGTTTTCTGAGTTTCTAGGGAAGTTGTGAATGTATTGATGCCTAGATAGTTTAGAATTTCTTACATTGGTAACGAGTAGCATGTAATCACTGATCTTAAAGCCCAGAAATGTCTTGTGTCGTTTATTTTTCTGAAAAACAAAGACTCAAACAACAGAAAAAAACACCAAACCAACCAAACAAAAAACCCCTAAACAATCCAAACCAAACTAACCAACAAACCCAAAAATCCCACAAACCCAAGTCTCTGGACTTTACTGGCATCTCTACCTATTGGGGGTTTTTCAGGAGATACTCTGTTGAGTTTCAACTCTTTTAGTGAAATTATCCTTGAATTTATCATTTAGCATTTGTAGGATACTAATATAAAATAATTTCTACAACAGAAAAATTATATAAGATAAAGTTATACAGACATTTCCAAACTGTGGGGAAGGGGAAAATCCCCATATATAAAATTAACATGTTATGCAATATGCTTTTTTGAATGTATTTAGGTGTTTTTAATTTCAATGGTCAAGAATGTTTTCTCTTTTTGATATTAGAGATTTTTCTTTGGATGGCAGAAAGCAGAAGCTTTACAAATAATATGCCAAGTACAATATTATCCAATAATGAAAGTGTTACTTGTAAATATATTTCATGCAGTGATATCAAAATATACCAAAGATACTTTATTAAAATATGTTTCAATTTCTTTACTGAATATTTTATTAAAGGAGAAAATAATTTTCAAAGCCTTGTGATAGCATAATCAGACTAAGTGCAAGAAGAAGTGAAATATAAATGTTTTTACTATTTTCCATTATAATGGAAAATGAAAGGATGAAAAATATTTCTATCTGAGAATTGTTGAAATCCTTATTCTTTCTAGAAGAAAAAAAGCCTTGACAGGTAGACAAGAAGTTGCATTATATTGCTTGTCTGAAAAATAAACATAGCATAAGGAAAAAATATAAGCTTGTACAGCATCTTAATTATATGTGAATTCAAGAACAATAACTGTAATATTTCAATTTCAGCTAATAAGAGGTTATCCAATTTCGAGCACTAGCAAGTATTTGCTTTCGACATAGCTTCAGTTTTTCTCTCTGGATTTTAACAACTTATAGCTCAAAATGAGCTGAAATAAGTAATTCTTTGTAATTTCACATTCAAATCTCAGCAGGGTCTGTTTATTTCCTTTTTCATCTAAGTACACTGGATTTCATATACTTAATGAAATTCTAGAATAATTTTTCTTCCTGAGATCCTAAATGTCCCCAAACAAACCTTGTCATCATCAGCTCCAACTCCCCCAGGCTGCAGCAGGGCCAAATTCCAAGTTTTCCTAGGGCATTGTCCTGAAATCTAAGTGTCTCTATGAATGGAAATTCCATATTTAGCAGTTTATTTGTGACATTAGTGTTTTTTTTAAACCAGGTCATGTCTGTACTATTCTATTAACATGCATTTAACTGGGTTTTTAAGGCAAATTTTAGAAGAGAAAGGGCTTGCTGTTACCCAAGATTTGTTCTTAAACTGCTAAGCTGTTTGGTGTGGCTGGTACTGCTGCTCTTTTTATTACACAGGTATTCAAAGTTAGAGGAAGTCATGTACATGCCAATGTTAATGACATAATCAAATCTTGAAGTTCTCTACCTCTGTGTTGTGCTATTTAGTTTTGAGTTGGCTACACCAGTGAGAAGGTATACATGAGGCAGGCAACTCTTTTTATAAAAGTTTCTGGTAAAAACAAAATATAAACCAGTAAATTTAAAATAAGGTCATTCCATTTTCTATTTTACTTTTTAATACACACACACACACACACACACACACACACACACATACACACATACATACATACATACATATATATTTATATTTATATTTATATTTATATATATGTGTGTATATATATATGTGTGTGTGTGTATATATATATATATATATATGTATGTATGTATGTATGTATGTATGTATGTATGTATGTATGTATGTATGTATGTATGTATATGTATTTAACACTCCAAACACTGAAATTGTGGGGGTTTTGTGGTTTTTTGGCAGGGGAACTGGTTTTGCGGGCTTTTGGGTTGTTGACGTTGTCTGTGCAATTCACGTTTTTGGGTAAAACTACTGAACTTTGTTTTCTGTCCTCAAGCAAGACATTTTAATGGACATCATATGAACAGACATTCTTTAAGAAGACCTTAGAATTTTATTGAAATCATAGAATTATAAACTGGTTTGGGTTGACAGGGACCGTAAATCTCATCTTGTTCCAAACCTGTGCCATGGTCAGGGACACCTTCCACTAGACCAGGTTGCTCCAAGTCCCATCCAACCTGGCCTTGAACACTTCCAGGGATGGAACTTCTCTGGACAACCTGTGCCAGGGTGTCATCACCCTCACAGCCAAGAATTTCTGCATAGATTTCCCCTGAGATTTCAGAAACACCATCATACAAAAAGATATTTTTTCCTATTATAAAATACAGCAATTACTGTCTCGTATTGTTGAAACTGAGAGGAAATCTAATAGACAGATCAGTTAGAATTCTCATGAATTACCACCTAGGCTGTAGGTTTTGTATTTACTGCTTCTTTTGTATTGGAAGCATGAAAGTATGTACCCCACTGATTGCTAAAACACTTTCCCAGTGTAACAATACTTCCAACATTAAACCAGGAAGACTTTCAAATAGATTCCTGAGAGATGTGAACCGTATATAATTCAATAATTTTCTTAATGAGCTTAATGATTAAGTAGAATGTATCTGTATAATTTGTAGATCAGAGAGGAATAACTTGCAAATGGTTTGGTAGGATAAGTCAGCACTCAAAATGACTTTAATAGTTGAAAGTCTTCAAGGCAGAATTCATTAATTTCTACTGCAAGCTGCAAAAGCAGGAGGAAAAATGCATTCATCAGACTGTTCCAGAGGGAAAATACATCTTGAGACGTTTAAGTCCTTGGCATATCTGTCAGATTTGACTCTCTGTGACATGAATTGTGATCACATTCAGTGCAACAATAACAGTTACTATTCCTGAGGAGTGTTTATGCCTTTCTGGAATACTGTGTGTGTACTCCACAAATTTAAAAGTTCCTGGAGTCTCAGAGGTTTTTGTGTCTGTTAAATGATAGCATAAGTCATTCAGAAAACATTTCTGGACTGTGAATTGAGCTTTGGAATCTGATTCTTCATTTATCAGACTGTTAAGCAGTTTAAGAAGAACAAAAACATGGATGAAGAACCCCTATAAAACTAGACCCCAAAAATTTATTTTTGCTTTATACCCAACTTTTTTATTATGTCATATTGATTGTCACATTGTCAAATTGACTGAAATTAGTGATTTCATTTAAGAAATTGTCCATTTCCCATAGGCAACAAGTGCTAATATTGTAAAAAAATTCATGATGGTTCCTCTTATTCAGTACTGACAATACTATTGCTAAGCCTAAAATCATATTTTTCAAAAAAACCTGAATATTTAGCTTGATTCAAAAATAGTTTTCTCAACTTAAAACCAGATTTGAAATTAAAACAATGCAGGAATTGCATATATATACACACACACACACACACACACACACACACATATATATATACATATATATATATACACATATATTATTAAGCTATAGTGTTGTATGACCTGATACAAATAATATGAATAAAAAGTGCTTAATTTTTTCAAAGTCTAAATTCTTAAGATAAAATGGCATGATGTAATTTGCCACTAAAATTTGCTATGACAAGTTTCCATTTTAAAAAAAATGAAAAAATGGATGCAATTTTATAACCAATATAGGCTACAGTTAAATATTAGAGAAAAGACTACTTTTATCCAATTTAATTTGTGTATATACCTGCATGTTAGAAAGTTATTCAGCCCTTTAATTCTGTCTCTATACTAATTTTGGCCTCCATCCAGGTTAATCTTTGCTGTAAAAGTCTCTTGTGGATGAAAAGGTTGAACTGTAAATAAATGTCTTAAACTAAATTACATGGATGGATTAGAGAGACTGGAAAGTGAGAAGTGTAGAGGGAAAACTATGTTTAAATATTTCAGGTTTTTATACAGACCTGAAACATCAGGAGAATGAGATGTACTTTTCACATTTAAAGGTGAATAAAATGTCATGAGGAGTGAAGAGAATCCAGACAATTTATTGCACAGCATGAGTTCATACCTAAAAGAAACTGAGTGTTACACAGGTATAACCACTACCAATATGAGCTTACTGTCTTTTCCCAATAGCTTGTAATTCTGTGTTTGTAATTGTAGTTAGTCAAAACTCATTGCAAAATGTGTTTTTTGGTTTTCTCAAGGCACAGACTTGAAAATCAGTAGGAACAAATGGAAGATACTTTGACTGCGAGAACTATCCATTAAATATTTTAATAAGCAATTAAGTGGAGAATCAGTTGTTCCTAATGTATTTCATCTGATGCTATTGTGGTAACTCTGGTCCTATTTCCGATTTAGACCTTTCAAGCTTTTCATAACTACACACTCTCAAGTAAATTCATGGTGAGCATGCTGGTCTAATGTAAAGGTCTTGCTGACATGGCTTGTAAAGGTAAATCTTGTTAAATAAAGAGTGATGCAGTGCAGTGTTGGATATGAATAACTGATAAATGAGTCACGTGGTGCAGCTGCAAATTTTGCCTTTCAAGTGTGTATTGTATTCATCCACATTTATTGTACATTGCTTGTCTACTTAGAAAAAGATAAAGTACATTTACAGAATATTTATGTGTATATAAACTTCTGCTGCACTTTGTAATACAAAACAGAAAAGCACTCCTGGATGACAGAGTATTCTTTAAGTATTTGCAAGGTCATTGAATGGCAGAGTAGTTATGAATAGAGCTCTCCTTCTCCTATATACAAGAATGAGCAACAGAATAATAGCATGGCCCTACCTGTATTACATTTCACAATATCTTTAAATTAATCTCCTTTTTATGACCAGTTTTCTGTATCCCCATTTCTTTCTTCATTGGTAAGAAATAAAGTATAGTATACAGGAGAAAGGTGGGGATGAGGAAGAAAGTTGTGAAGGAAAATTATCTTTGCATGTAAGAAGCAAAAGAACAGTTCTTGAAATCATCATTCATGTCAGCCTTGAGGTCTTTCCTTTTACACAGTAGGGAATGTTAGGAAAAACACATTTGGGAGCATGAAAATGGCCTCTATGGAGACATCAGAAATCAGGAGCTGCTTTATTCTTATTTCAAGTGGTGGTGATTAGGTTTCTGCCAGCTCCTGAACTGGGTAACAGAGCAAGTAAACTTTTTTTCCCTCACAATTTGCATGCTCCAGAGACGAAAATTGCATGGCTTAGAGGAGTGAAAGATAGAACTCCTGTGTCAGACAGAACCTGCTTCTTAGGTGGCTGCTGCAACATACATGAGAAAAGTCACATTGATTTTATATATTCTGTTTATTACTGTTAAGAAGCAGAATTAGAGGGAAATGCAAAATGTTGGAATTTTAAATACCAGTCTTAATTGAGAGCCAAGACTTGCTAACCTATATGGATTTGCCTGGGAAAAATTCTCTGCTTCCGTGAGTGCAGTATTAAAAACATTCATTCCTTTGTGTTCTCAGGTATTCCTTTGGCTTACCATTAAAATTTTTTGAATTCTCAACATCTGTTTTTGGTGCACTGATGTATTTGTAATAATGAGTAAAGAGCAATTAATTTTCTTAGGCATTTGGGTCTGTCTGGTTAAAAAAGGCTGCTTCTAATTTGTATATAATAACAGTGCAATTTTGTAACACCATAAGAAAACTAGTGAATTGCATTTTCTTACACAAAACATCTTAAATAGGTTTTAAAGTCTCATAGGAAAAAAAAAAAGTTGTAGCTCTGCAGAACTTTGTTGACAATAGGAAGAAGGTGCAGTTGTTAAAAGTCATTATTTTCTTAGACTTCAAAGGCATTTCATCCACAACCTCCTGCAGTGCTACAGGCTGGGAACAGTGTGGTTGGAAAGCTGCCCTGGGGAAAAGGTCCTAGGAGTGCTGGTCAGCAGTGGCTGAACATGAGCCAGCTGTGCCCAGGTGGGCAAGAGGGCCAGTGGCTCCTGGCCTGTGTCTGCAGTAGTGTGGCAGCAGGACCAGGGCAGTGTTTGTCCCCCTGTGCTGGGCACTGGTGAGGCCACAGCTCAGATCCTGTGTCCAGTTTTGGGCCCCTCACTGCAAGAAGAACACTGAGGGGCTGGAGTTTGCCCAGAGAAGGGAACAGAGCTGAGGAAGGCTCTGGAGCACAACTCTGCTGAGGAGCAGCTGAGGGAGCTGGGGGTGTTTGTTCTGGAGGAAAGGAGGCTTGGGGGTGAATTTATCACTCTCAGGTGGGAGTCAATGAATTCTCCTGGCCAGTTAGTGACAGGACAAGGGACACAGTCTTAAGCTGCAGCAGGGGAAGTTCCAGCTGAACATCAGGAAAAATTTTTCATTTAAAGGGTTGTTAAATATTAGAATGGACTGCACAGGGAGGGAGTGGTGGTGGAGCCACTGTGCCTGGAGGAGGTGTTCAAGAAACAACCAGATGTTGCAGTTGACAAAGTTGTAATCAGTCAGAGCTTGGACTCAGTCTCAGCGGTCTTTTCCAACTGAAGTGTTTCTGCTTTCTTTTTTTTTTTTTTTTTAATGATAGAAAGAGAATCTACCATTTGTCCCAATCAGTTACTAGTTTAGGGTAAGTTGATAGTTTAGATTTGAGTTTCACCCTGATATGCTAAAAGCAGTCCCCACGTCCTTCAGATGGCAAACTATGTGGATTTACTACACCATGAATTAATATAAACACATTCAACATGACGTATTCCAGGTGCACCGTGAGAGCTAGCTTGGGCCTCATGCTTAGAAGATGCAGGTTTTGTCTGCTGTGAATTCAGGTGAAGCCTACTTCACCTTTTTCTCAGGATCTTTCAGTAACAAAGAATTTATGGATAGAGTTTTGAATGCAGGAGACCGTTTTTAGTTCCAGATTTGTGTTACAAATTTCAAATGGGATGTAAGTCAAAACAGGAATCCATTGTAGGATCAGCAAAAAATACCGGGCAGGAATAACTGACATGCAAGAAATTCTTTCTGGCTTATAAAGGAGAGTAAGAAGTTCTAGTTTCTGCCATATATGAGGTGGACTGGGATAGGATGCAGATTGATTCATACAACTGAGGAATGAAAAAAGTGATATAACTGCAGCAAGAATAGGAGAAAGGAAGGTACACATTCATAACTAACTCCAGCCTCCGCCTTCAAAGTGTACTCCCTTCTCCAATAATCCAGGTTCGATCCCAAACTTTGGTGTAAAACAGGAAATACACAATAGCATTGCCTACAATCTAACAATGAACATGTTTTTGTAATCTAATAAATGTTCTTGTTTTATTTACTGGGTTGTCTCCCAGCAATCATTATTTTTAGCCGTGAAGGGGTGTTCAAAAATAGAAAAAACAATAGGATAAATTACACATTGTAAATTATCTTAATTAAAGGCATAATTGCCCTTCTGCATTGAGATTAAAACAGTTATTTCTTTACTACATTTTGTAGTATTGTGTATTCACTCAATAAAGTATTACTTAGAAGTCTTAATTCTGTGTTTCTGTGTTCATCTTGCCAATGGAAATTGTGATGTATTCAGCGTCCTAAAAAATTTTCTTACAGGATAATTTTAGAACTAGTGTCTGCAGCAAGTAAATTTGATTAATGGGAAGGTTTAACTTAATCAGACTTTTTATCTAATAGTGTAATTTGTTGTACTAAAATTGCAGCAATTATAGTGACATAAATATTTAACAATGAACCCTACTGAGAACTTTAGTCATATGTTAGAAAGCATTTTTAACAATACTTTCTTTTCACATGATGGGGGGAATATCTCGTAGAAATCCAAATCTCCATTGATTTCACTGTATTCATTTATTGTTCCATTAAAATTTTTAGTGTAGTCCTTTTCAAGTGTCTGGCTGCATCTCCAGGCAAAATCTTTGCACTAAGAACTGTACAATGGTTTTATTGCGGAGAGCAAAACTGAGTTCCAAGAACCAAGATAGTATTCCCCTTTAATTTATAGAATCAGAAAATTTGGTTGGAAGGAATATCTGGCATTTATCTGGTCTAACCTCCTGCATAAAGCAAGACTTTTGTCAGTCCTAGATCAAGTCATGTAGAAAAAACCTAGATGTGGTTTTGTCTGACTCAGTCTCAAGTCCCAGGGATGGAAATCACTCACCCTCTTGTCTTGGTGTAACCTGTTTCAGTACTCCCAGTGTATCAATATTTCTAATGCCTGGTCTGAACATGACAGAAAAATAAAAAAGTGTGATCATTTTATCTAAAGACTGTGCCAAGGTTCACCAGTCTCCATGAGATCCAGAATTTCTATTGACTAAATTAATCCCTCTAAATTTTAGGATAGGAAACTGTTAGCCATCATTGAATTTTTTTTAAGTTCTTATCAAATAAGTTGCAGCACTTCAAAACGCTGACAATGTTATGCACACACACACACACAAAATTATAAAATATAACTTTAAAGCTTGTTATAAAACACTTATTTATGGAATAAATAAAATGAAAGGCTAATGAGTACTGGGAGGAGACCTGACATTTTAAAGGTTAGGATATTCAATGAGCATTTGTTTTTGAAATGAGTTTAAGTTGTGTGATTTTAAAGCTCAATATATATTTCCATTTTAAACTATTGAATTGTGTAAAGAATTGGTCATCCAGGATGCTTTTGTTTAGTTTAACAAGATCTTACAGGGAATATCAGTTGCTTCAAGGACTCTCTCTCCTGAACTTTAAATATAGTGGTACTTAGGAAGTTTTTAATTGTCCATTCTTTCTCCTCTCCTTTTCTTCTTCCATTTCCTTCTCTCTTATCTGTTTCCTATGCCTTGACTTCAATTTCCCTTTCCTTTAATATGTAAAAGTGCCTTTTATGGAAGTTGACTGCATTATCAAAGATCTGGTATTAAGCAATTGGCTTTGTCATCATAAAGTCAAAGAAAATCTCTGAATGGGGATGCTACTTTTGGTTCAGTTTGTATAGTGATATCTCAAAATCCAGCCCAATAAAATAAAAAATTAAATACATGGAGGAAAGACGCTTTACATGGTAATTGTGTTTTAGTATGTTACATATTAATATTAATGAAAAATATTAAAGCCATTGTTGCCAAATGCATTTTAATGTCAGCTACTGGAAAGCATTTTGTAAACAAATTATTCATGTTAGTGAACATTAGATTATATTAATTATACCTGATCTACTACACTGTATACCTTTATTCATAGCTTATTACTTTTATTCACAGTTAAATTAACCACTAAAACTTTTATTACAAAATAATGCAATAATTATACATTATAGTGCAAAGAATTATGGAAATTCCTGGCGCAGAACAACTTTATCTGATTATTAAAATGGTTACATTTGTTTCTGGTGTTTTAGAGAATTTCTTAAAGCTTGATACTGTCTCCAATTTATGCCAATGATTTCACTAACAGTAGGATTTGCTATCATTATGTTTTTTCATATAATGTGCAACTTGAAATATTTTCATTATTAAAGTTCATTTATTTGTGTTAGCTGAATTTTGACATTCGTAGCCAGATGCTTGAATCAGTATTTATGAAATTAATTGTTATTTGGGCAAGGCAGACAGATGGAACTGAGACAGCCTGGCTGTTTCTGCATATGAATTAACATTTTGTCTATTGTGTAGCAAAACCCCTTTTTATTTTTTTTTTCCTGTATTTCTCCCCCGTGGCAACTTCTAACTTCATTCTGTCAATATTTCTGTGAGCTAACTGTGAGGCTCAGCTGGAAAAAAGAGGTTTTATACTCTTCCTCCTACTGTGCGAACACATCGAATAAACAAAAGAGTTGATGCTTATCCCAGGCAGACAGAGATTTTGGGCAGAGTTCCTGATATTCTGTAGCATCTACAAGAGTCTCAGACATTTGTACAGAACCTTAATACTTTTACTACCTTAAGTTGCTCACTGCTGTCTTCCCATGACTTTTTTTCCTGCCCTTAAAAGAGCATGAGTCATCGTCAAAAAGAGAAACCGGTTTAAGCTTCATAGAAATTCTGTTTATTTTTTATTCCTCTGAAACAGATTCAGGTATTTCCAGGGGACTCTGTTTTTCCTTGAGAGTAGTAAAATAATGAGTAATAGGTGCAGCAAAGTGCTGTTAAATCAAAACACTCCACTTATTAACATGCACTGTATTCAGTCGGCATTCATCCTCTGTAGTAGTATAGATTCAGATTAAAGGGAAAGAAATGAATAAAAAACACAAACCACCCTCGAATTTGTAATGCTTCTTTGACAGAAATTTCACTCTACCACTGCAGTCTCAGATATATAGGAGTAAAGATGTTATTTCAGCAACATCTTGTCTCAGCTATTTGCTTCAAAATAAATTTATATCCTGCTTCAGTTAGATCTGGCATCCTCAAGGGATTGAAAGTGGGACTGGAATAACGTTGTTCTATGCAGCAGATATCTCTCCAATGAGCACTGTAACAATGTGATATTTCTATTAATTAACCTTATATAAGATCCACTTTAGGATTAATGTAGAGTAACTGTACTGTTTGTTCCCCTAACCTTCTTTTCCTTGGTGATGGTTTATGTAATATATCACAGTCCTCAGAAAGTTTCTGAAGTAGATTGCTCCAGTGAAAAGGCAATTTAATATGCCAGACATTTTCCCTCTCATTCTACTGTAATAAAGTAACATAAACAACCTACCCTGGACCAGGGAAGCAGCTGGGGAATTCTGTTTTGGTTTTACTGACTTGGATTTATGGTACAATTTATTTCACAGCAAATCTTGTGTTAGATGTTCTTTTCCCATGGTTCATTTTGACAGCAGTTAAAATTCTGTGACAATAAAAGGACCTTTCCTAGATGAAGTGCTTGCATGCTGTATTTTAAATAATATGAAGTTCTGCATTTTTTTCTATCTAAGATATTTTTGTGGGGTTTTTTTCCTGCACTGTGTCAATTTTTGAACGTATTAGATTTGCTCGCAAATTACAAGAATTTGTATAATAAAAAGGAGGACTTTATATTTAATGTTTCTTAAACTTTGGGATTATGTTCACATAATGGGTTAAACTAAGCTTTTTTATTCAATAAGGTTGAATTTTTTTCTGTTGCTGTGTTTCTTTTTAAACTGTGGTTGGCAAAATTAAAAAAAAAAACAAAACAAAAACAACCAAACAAACAACAATATTCCTGGCATACCTTGTCGAAAATATTTATACTTTTGTGTTAAAGCCTTGATAAAGTATATTAAACCAAAACCAATATAACTGGTTGTGTCATGATCTCCTCCAAGGATACCTTGATACTTAAAGCTTCACTTATAAATGGATAGCACTAAGCTCTGAGCTGTTATGCGTCATGTTAATTTATTAATTAACTAACTTAAATTAGATAATTTATTTAATTTGCAGAGTTCACAAGAGAATGTTCTGCTTTTCGTGCTTTGATGTATTCCTTCCAAATCTACCCCTCAATCTAACCATGTGAATAATCCCAGAAAAATCAATCTGCAACATTGAATTCTTCAGCTAAAGCATGCAGACACTGTGATTAGAAAGACAATATCTACAGATATGACAGCTAGAGAAAACTGGGAAATTTCAAATGATACTCTGAAAGAAAGGGATTTCGCTTTCAGTATATCTGGAACTTGATATCCATCAATAAATATGTCGATGGTATAATGCACACATGAAGTATGCAGTGGACTGGTATTTCCACATTTATACACTGAAAACAAAAGTACTGTATTACTTTCAGAATAATATTTTAAATTTTTCAGCTTATTACTTCAGTGATCATTGTAAGCTGTAATCAAAATATCCATTGTGGCCATGGCTAATTTCCTGTCAGAAATACTTAATTTGTATATGGAAAGATGAATAAGCTGATTTTATACATAAATGACAGATACGCACATTGAAAAAAACCTAGTTTATGAAGTATTTTCTTCCAATCCCCACATATTCTAAAACATGTGAAACTCCTAGCTAGCAGTGAAATTTTCAGTTCTCTTAGATTACTCTTCAGCCCTGCACTTTTGTTATGTTCTGCTGGACAGCTTCTTAGTCTTAATTATTCCAAGTATTCTTTTACAATTGGAGTATGTAAAGTATTCTAATCCAGAGTGGTTCTTCTCTTTGTTTTTAGAAGGCCATAGTTACATTTTTTCCTACATATGGAATGTATCCACATCACACCATCACTGATACTAAGTGGGTCCAGTTTTTGAGGACAAACTGTGCTAACAGATATAGCTGGCTTAATTCCACAAATGTAATTGCAAAAGTCATCATGTCTAGATACATAGTGTTGTTCAGGGGATTCTAAAGTATACAGTGATTCTTTAAATACTGCATATGTAAGTAATTTTACTCATTTCTATGGGTCCCAGGAGTTGCTCAAGTGTTTAGAGAATCAGATCTTTAGGTTTCATGTAGTTAACACATTTGCGTTTTCTTAAGTGTAGACTCAGTCATGCTTTTATGTTGTTTAAATTTTAAAAACATTTACAGTAGCACTAATTTTTAGTATGCCCTAAGGTTTATTTTCAGTGAAATTATTCATCCTTGGAAAGTAATCATGGCTGAAAGGCAAGTCAAACACTACTACTGCTTAGTTAAGTTTTAAATTTCATCTTAACAGAACTTAATGTTACATCTCCAAATTCTATTCTTATTCTCATGATGGTACATTATTTTTTCATGACATGCTTATAAGTTAGAGTTTAATATTTTTAAATCTCACAAAATGATAAAGCTAAAATATGCTGGAAGACATACAACTCTACTGCTTTCTTTACAAGAAAACAGTTATGTTTCAATGGCAAATTCATGCAAAATGGCCATAATAGAGTGTGAAATGTAGAAGTTGCTGTTTTTCCGAATTCATTTAAATCCCTTTAGCTTCACATGTAATGGAAACTCTGTCTGACTTCTGTAGAAACTAAAGAAATAGAAATTCTAATAAATCTGGACTGAAAAGAACAACAAAGAGATATAATGAAAAAATTAGGTTTCCTAGTGACTGTGGAAGTCACTGCTGTCTCTTTTTCAAGACATTACATTTCTACATCCACTTGTAAAACATTACAGCCCCTGATTTGCCAGGGAAGACAAACGCTGTTGTGCCCCTCGTCAAGTCCATCTAATTTCCATCCGTTCCCCAGTATGAATCTGACATATGGAGAGCTCATCACAAAGCTGGCAAACAGCAAGCAGGCACTTGCTGGAGAGACAATAAAAGGAATCTTTCTTCTAAAGGCAGGATGGTGTTCCAAGAACTCTGCATGGATCAACACTTCCAAGTGAATATTTAATATTGCTTTTGGTAAATACAGTAAATGATGCTATTTATAATGCATTTCCATAAAGGTTCCCAGACTGCAACATTATTGTCCTGGATTTTACTTTTAGATTAGCTATTGTATTCTTAGTGCTTTTTGGCAAGCTTTTCCCCTGTTTTCTGCTTCAGATGGTGTCTGTAGGTAGAATCATGGAGCTAGATTGTGTGAATAATTGCTGTCAGGAATTGAGTCTTGATTTCTGAAATCATGTCCTGTGTTCACACCCCTTTGCTTCCCAAGTCACTTTTTTGTTTGTTTGTTTGTTGTAATTTAATATGTTCACTTCCTGTGAAATATGTACAAACCTGCCTAATTCTCTTTCAGGTCCTCAGATCTCTTCCTCCGATCATCACGGGCACCTCTCATTTTAGGTCTTGAATACATTGTCAAAGTGGCAGACCATAGCACTAAAAGTCACCATTAATGCACATGTAGCTGCATTTTGGAGTGTAGATCAAGAGTAGTTGATACTCCACTCCATGAAGGAAAAATGGCAAATTATGAACTATATGAAGTTGGCTGGAACACTCATTATGTGCCAGTTGCCAGCTAGGAGGATGGAAAATTCCATCATTTTTTTGCCAGATTCATGTCTCCTATGTGTGATGGGTTGACCTGGGCTGGGTACAACTTGACCACCATAGCTGCTCTATCATTCACCTCTGCAACTGGACAGGGGAGAGAACACATAACAAAAGGCTCATGAGTTGAGATAAGGACAGGGAGAAGTCACTCATGAATAAATTGTCATCATGGGCAAAACACACTCAACTTGGGGAAATTAATTGGATGTATTATCAGCCAAAATCAGAGCAGGATAATAACAAGTAAAACAAATCTTATAAATACCTTCCCACCACTTCTCCTTCCTTCCCAGCTTTACCTCCTCCCTCATAGGGAGATGGGGAATGGGGATAATGCTCAGTTTGTCACATGTTGCTCCTGCTGCTGCTCAGGGAGAGGAGTCCTTCCTCTGCTCCAGTGCAGGGTCCCTCCCATGGGAGACAGCTCTCCATGAACTACACTGATGTGAGTCCATCCCATGGACTGCAGTTCTCCATGAACTTCTCCAGCGTGGGTCACTCTTCCCCAGGGTGCAGTCCTTCAAGGACAGGCTGCTCCAGTGTGATTCCCCCACAGGGTCACAAGTTCTACCAGGAAACCTGCTCCAGCATGGACTCCTGGAATGGGTCTGTTGGTCCCTGCCAGGAACCTGTTCCAGCATGGGCTTTCTGTGGGGTCAAAGCCCTCTCTCAGCATCTGTCTGCTCTGGTGTGTGCCTCTTCCATGGGCTGCAGGTGGATCTCTGCACCCCTGTGGTCCCCCATGGACTGCAGGGGCACAGCTGTGTCTCCATGGGCTGCACCAGGGGCTGCAGGGGAACCTCAGTTCTGGCTCCCGGAACACCTCCTTCCCTTCCCTCTGCACTGACCTGGGTGTCTGCAGAGTTGTTCTTCCCACATGTCCTCATCCTGGGCATTGACCATAAATACATCTGCACAATAATTTTTTTTGTTCTTAAGTATGTTATCACAGAGATGATACTGTCACTGATGGGCTCAGACTTGGCCAGCAGTGGCTCCATCCTGGCTAAGATTAGCTTTCTTCCACATAGGAGAAGCTTCTGACACCTTCACATGGAAGCCATCCCTGTTTCACCGCCTGCTACCAAACCCCGGGCATGCAAACCCAATGCACTGTGCTCACAATCTGAACACAAAATATCGATCCCTGTCAAGGTCCTTGATTGTTGCCTGTGGCTTCTCTAACACTGACTTCACTTTTCCTTCAGAAGTGTAACTTGCTCAGTCACAACAGTGATTTTTTGCAGATGCAAAAAGGGACTATTAGCATTCAACAAAAAAGCTAAGTCTGAAACCAATGTACTGTCAGAATATGAGACTCGTTAATTTGCAAATGAAGAAAGCAAATTATGAAATTGTCTTACTCTTTTTAATTTATTACTTCATCAAATTTTGTTCCCTTTTTTTTTTCTTTTGTTCTTTCTTTTAGCAATGGTTGTTCTCAGCAATTTGGAACCAAATACAACATATGAAATCAAAGTAGCTGCTGTTAATGGAAAAGGGCAAGGAGAGTACAGCAAAATCGAGATCTTTCAGACCTTACCTGTCCGTGAGTAATACTTGTGCTATTAAATAAAAATTACTATTAGACTGTGTTATCTCTAGATTTGAATTATGATTCAATGTGGATAATGTTTCATGTTTATACTCTGTTCCCCAGTGTGTTACATCAGTCTTTACATTGTTTATCAGAAAACATGTTTTGTTATTCCACCCTTCCAAGAAGTATGAATAAATTTAAATCGGAGAATTTATCCCATTATCTCATACTTTTGAGATTCAGAAAAATCTTTGTTTGATATAAAAGAGCACAAACCATGAGAGATATTAGATTAAGGAATTTATCTCACTAGCACGCAGGATATTATGAATTGGCCATTTCTGGAGATATTTCATCATCAAACTATGGTGCCATTGTTTTGCAATTATTAAGCCTCAAACAGAAGCCTTAAGCTATGGGAAAAATGAGGAGAATAAATTGTTTTAACTATGACTACCTGCCAATGAGAAATTCTATTAAGGAATTGTATATTTGTACAAACTATAGCCCAGAGAATCAGATTTAAACATTAAGGGCAAATCAAAAATATTTTTCTCAATTTATCTTTAAATAGAAACAAAAATAAATAAATTCAATATAAGGAGAGGAGAGAGGCGAAGGAACAACCAGATGGCTGTGTGTGGTAATCAAACAGGCATGCTGAAATACATCAGCAGCTACTGCCAGATCAGGCTATCATAAATATCTTGCAACTGAACTGTTTCCTGAGTAGGGCATTATTCAGTGTAGCTAATATTGGCCCTAAGGGAAGGAACAATAAAAGTACAAAACTACAAAGAACACCAAATATTTCTGTGTTTTTGCATTATATTATATGGTATGGTATTGTATTGTATTACATTACATTACATTATATAATGTACATTTAATGGACATTTCTTCTGTCCCAAAATAGTAACTTGCCAGCTTTCAAATTTATTTTTGATAAGGGATAAACACAAATAATTCAATTGTTTCTATAGAAACTATGTGTCTCTGGGTGAATGCAAATTTACAGATATTTTGAAGATAAGGCACTTCAGCATGACATGTTCATTTAGGATCTCTTTTAAAAAAATATCATAGGCATTTCTTATAGAAATGATAATCTGTGAATTTTGACTGAGAAAGGGTCTTAATCAGGCTATTAATCTTTTGATTGGATGTTTAAGACTAGCTTTATCTTTTCATTTTAACTAATACTTTTGGTTTTAGAAATACTATCTTTACATTTACTCTTGATATTGGCTTATGTAATTTGACTTGGCACATTTATTAGAGAGTAAATTTACTTTAAATTTTAAAATCGTATGGCAATTTAAAAATCTCACATGGGATTAAAACTGATGCTTAAATTATGGATACTTACCTGTAAGAAAGTGTCTTTTAAACTTCAGTGTGAGTAGCAGCTTACCTGTCTTGATGAACGGATGACTAAATGATTTTGGAAGGAAATTACATTTAAAAGTGACAAAAGTCAGAAGGTGTCAAAGAAATTAATATTTCTTTCATACTTCACATAGTTTTGTTTCCTTGTACGAGGAATCTACATTAGAACATATTTTAAGCGCAATATTGAACACTCTTATTAAGGCTGCTTTGTAGTGCCTGGAAGGATCGTATTGATTTTAAGATTTTGATTAATGTTATTATGGATAAGTTCCCAGCTGTAATTTAAGACTTTTCTTACTGCTGAATTATTATTATGTACTGTCTGTTTCCTTGTTTAGGGGAGCCAAGCCCCCCTTCAATTCATGGACAACCAGAAAGTGGCAAGAGTTTTAAACTTAGCATAACGAAACAAGATGATGGAGGTGCCCCCATACTGGAATATATTGTCAAATACAGAAGTGTAAGTATTTCAGTTAATCAAAATAAGTGAATTCTGCTTGTTAGCATCTGCTTTTAATGTGGAGAAAATTGTTGATATTATTTGAAATTTAACAAAGTGGTTTGAATTCCAGAATGTAATTTAAAAAAAATATGTAGTGTGTTTTCTTTTGTGACTAGGTTGTAGATGCCAGATTATAAAAAAAAAGAAAAAAAAAAGAAAAAGGCACTCTGCTGTTCCTTAAGGTATAACTGAAAATTTATCCTATCAAGAAAACTTTATTCTTTTTCCTGCTGCATAATAAAAGTGGGACATTCATGTTCAGCTTTTAAAAACACAGTAAGTTAGCAAACATTAAAGTTTCACACTTAAAGGTTGTTTGAACAGCAAAATTTTAATCTATTATAAATGCATCTGTATTGATAGAAAGCTATATTGCAGTGCTCCACATTAATTGTGAATGACATTAATTATCTGATCATATTTCATATTTTCTATCTGCCTGGATTCTGAATCACACCCTGCAAAAGCCAAAAAATTGACACATTGTTGGGACTTCCATGAGTTTCAGGGTGCATATCAGTTCTTAGGCATGGGGCAGAGTGTTTTGGCATTCCGTCATCTGCTCAGCTCTGTTTTGGCATTCTCTCATCAAGTCTGGCAAGTTTAGAAAACAGGCTTTTCTGCAATGTATAATTTATTAAAAAAAAAAAAATTGTGTGGGCTTTTTTATTATTATTAATAATTTAGCTAAAATTTTGAAATTACTGGGTTGAAGAAGTAGTTGCAGAGCTGGCAAAAGGGATGAGTTTAATTCTGAACTGTGCATTTTTAAAAAATTTTCTTGTGTTCTTTTAGGAAGATTGTAGTACTTTAATCTGACTAGACCCAGTAAAAACAACATCTTACCAGAGTCTAACAGCAGAATACATGTCCATTTAGAGTCTAGAAAATTGGGAATGTAAAGTTGGATACCTAGGCATGTTAAATGGACGGTAGGGAGGACTTACTCACAGAAAGAAACCATTTTTGAGAAATTAACTGTAGAACCTGTTGGAAAGTTGCCAAAAAGGAAAAGACAGATCCTTAACTTGTAAGTTTTTCATCACATTTCCTGATGTTTGCTATAACCTTTTGGTTATAGTCCTGGGATTATCCGAGTGCTAAACCTGGTATGTAAAATTATTCTCCTATGCTAAATATAACCAAAGAAGATTAGTAGCTCCAAATTAATTGAGAAATGTTTGGTAGCACTCTTAAGAGTAGACTGAGGGAATGACCAGGAGTTATTCTGCTATTACTGATTCCTAAATCTTCATTGGTCTTCTCCAATTACTTTCTGTCCAGTGAATACAGTTGACATAAAAGTAATTGCAAAAGATAAGGGTAGTTAAATATGCAATACAAGATAAAATTCAGTTTTGCAGGTTTGAACTTCCTAGTTCTATTACAGTGCCTCTAAGTATTTCTCATTGAATACAAAACAAACTGTTTGGATCTAATACAGTCATGCAGCATATGGAATTTGATCTGGTTTTATGATTAAAAATAAGATAAATTCTTTTGGATCTATCCCAAACATTTTTGGAAATCTGATTTTGATCTCCTGTTTTGACTTAGGTAAAATATTATAGTATAAAAGGTGACTTCTCATGTGTGTTGTTGGAAGGTAAATGTAGAGTTTAAGCAGTAACTGGAAACTTCATAGGTTACTGAAGAAGATAACCTTTACTTGGACCTCAAATGCTTAACTCCTTAAGCTTCCAATTGAAAAAGCAATTTGACTAAATTAAAGGCCTTACTACAACAAAAGGAGCAGAATAATCTTTTTGGTGTTTTAATCAGAAAGAATGCATGCTATTTAAAGTTCATAATTATCTGTTGACTGCTTCTCTTCTATCTTCCCCATTGGTCGTGTTTAATTAGCTTTCCTATAATTCTTGCCAGCCTCATTATTAGCACCTGGAGCAATGTATTTGCTTGCATGTTTGAAGAGCATATTTGATAACAGCCCATACATCAGTGGCTTTTTCTTCAAAAAGTCAATTCACCCATGTTTAAGTTTTATACAGATTTATTTATTTTTATTTCTTAAGTTTTATACAGATTTATTTCTTTTAAACTGGGGGAAGGACAGCCTTCAATTTATTAAAGCAATATTACAGCCTGGTTGAGGGCAATTGGTAAGGTTTTTTCTGGAAATCATGTATTTCATTCTGTTGAATATTCCTTTCCTAGCATCAGTTTCTTCAGATTAAGGATGGGAATTACTGACTACAATCAGATAATAAGCAGCTTCACATTTTCTTCTGTATTTGAGAGAATTAGGTACTGTGCAATTTTTACAAGTAGCAGCCTCATTTCTTTTCCATGCTGTTGCACTAAGAAAGTCAAGACAGCCTGACAAAGCTTCACTGGTGGAGTCTGAGTCTCACGGCACACATTGGCTTCAAAGTTACCTTAGGAAAGAATAGGAGGGGAGAGAGGAAAATGGGAAAATTGTTCCCCAGTAACCAGCTGGAAAGAGCAGCGATGGGAATTCTCTAGGGAAGCATCCTGTCTGATGCCAGAGATTACCACCAGACTACACTTCTCACAGGAACTGTTTAATTTTATTTTTTTTGTGGGGGCCAACTCAAGCCCTGCTTCGGTTCTTCCTGCTTATGGCACTTCCAAAGTTGGCTGTGGCACTCATGATGACCTGCTGGTGTTTCACAGCAGATGCGAAGCTTTTTCCATGTCAATTATGGAAATGTGTACTGAATTTGTAAAAGGCTCTTATCTGCTGGGGTATTTACCAAGTACCAGAGTAATAATTAAAATTGAGAGGGGAGATTTGAGGAGATAAGGAAGGCCAGGAGGAAGGAGCTGTTGGGATACTGTGGAGGGGCTGTCACAGCTGCTCAGGGCAGGCAGGTGACCAAACACAGACATGCAAGAGAAAGGCAGGCTACAAAGGAGCCTTTAGAAAATGGGCACTGCTTAAGCTTGCTTCATAATGCTTAAAAAAAAAGTCCTGAGTAGGGGTCTTAGCATTTCTCTATTTCCAGGTCACAGAATGCCAACAGTAAGCTAGAAAAAAGAGAGTGGTGGTGGGAGGAGGGTTGTTTTTGTTTTTCCCAGGCAGGGTAAATTTTTGTAAATATTTGGAATTAGAACAGAATAATAAAAACAACTCAATTTTATGATTATAAACCTTTTGGTAGAAGCAAGAAAAATTGACTAAAGTGACCAGTTTTCACAGGCCTAAAAGTTGTTCACATAGTTTTGACATGTGACAGGGTTATTGTTAATGCTCTGAATTTTGGCAGACAAGAGTTTGATAGTTTATGTGCTTCACTCTTGTTTGACTGTGTTGACAGAGGATGTGTTAATTTAGTTCCTCTATGGTGGGTTCTACAACAAACTTTACAAAAGTAGAATATTTTAAAAGAGATAATTTCTCATTTACTCCCACTCTGAGATACCTACCAAGAAACAGGTAAATGCTTTTGCTTCTCTAGATTCAACTTTATCTGCCAAATCCTTGGAGTTCCTGTGTATTTCAACACCACGTACATTATCAGCCGTTTTGTGCTTGGTTCAGTATTTGCCCCTGAACTTTATTGCCTGTCTTAACCAGACCTAGAAATCCCCAACGTAGTGTAATTAGTTCTTGTGAAGTCACTACTTTAAACTATTAGATTGTCTTCTGTGAGGATTTCTTGATTGGTTTTTTTTAGCTTTCAGCCAGCTTTCAAAGCAATGTGGTATTTCCTGTCCATTTTATTTTATCACAGGGACCACCATAATAAGAAGTCTGTTTGACCTGAGCTTTCAGCTCAACAATTTAGAGAGGGTAGAGAATAAGGGAAGAGTTGAATGGGGTTAATCTCTTTTTCTCACTTTTTAGGAGGTCCCAGAGAATGTGATTTTGGATACAGTGTAGAATGACCATTAAAGAGAGAAATGTTATTTTCTAGGTTAGTAAACTGCTGCCTAAACAGTGGATTGGTTTTATTTCCACTATTGTCAGGTGTGCCCTCAGTTTTCAGAAGCAGCCAAGTCAAGGTAGACTGGAGTTCCACACTGCTTTGTTCAGTTTTTAGTTGTTTTTGTGTTTTTGTTTGAGGGCTGTGGGTGGTTTTGGTTTTGTTTTTGTCAGAATATTTAGGTGGTTAGGTTATAGCTGTGTTATTAACCTAGCTCTTAGACTCTTCTTAAATCAATTTGGTTGATGCTTATATTATAAAAAAATATGAAGCCAAAATTGTATAAAGCAAATTTATACACATTTAAGACATAATGATGTGAGGATTTGGTAGTTGATTTTGTTTTGTGTTAATATAAGGTTTAAGAGTGATGGACGTGGGCAGTAAAATCCCCAGAACTGCCAGTCACTGCGTAGGTCATTAGTGGCCTTTTGTAAAGGAGTATTTCTGCATAACATGAAACAAAATAAGATGTAAATAAAGGAACAGCTTCATCTCTCAGGTTGCAGATCTGATTGCAGTTTCTGTAAATATGCATTTTTTGCTTGATGTTAATGATTACTGAAGATATTTATATTAACTCACCCCCAAAATTAGACTACCATTTGTAATCTAGAAGTTTCATTCCTTTTGTTGTAGAACACTGTGTATATGTAGAGCTTTCTATAAATTTTAAGAATTATTAATAACAGAACAACCTAATAAGATACAAAGTGATCTCCTGTGGTTCTCTCTTCTGCACCTTAAGCTACCATTTAAAGGGTCTTATATTAAACAGGGAGATTTGCAGGAAGATTTATCTGGCAGGCCCATTATTTGTGCTCTCATCCCTCTTTTTTCATTTCTACACTTACAGAAAATTAAATGTGGACACATTACTAAGCCCTGCTTAGGAAAAAGTAATTGAAAAATGCAATATAGCTGAAATAACACCTATAATGAAGGACTTTGAAGGAGTTTTTTTGTTTGGTTGGGGGTTTTTTTTGTTGTTTGATTTATTTTGTTTTGTTTGTTTGTTTTTGTTTTCCTTCTTGAAGATGCCAGAAGCAGACAGTACTCTGGAAGATTTCATCTGTTTGTCTTTAGAGCACACCTTACTTTCCAGTTACTTTATTCCTCTTCCTCCTAACTTGTGTTTGTCACTCTTTGTAAAATGTCTTCTGTCTTTGCACTCAGGGCTTGGACTTTGTTTCATTTATCTCAATTCACCCAGTTGGCTTCAGTTTCAACTAAACTGATGGTGTCTCTGGCATAGCATATTCAGGTATCCTGTTACATTTCAGCTCATTCATTATTTTACACCTGACCAAATTGTGGAACATCTGCCTTTTCACTTGTTTTACTGTCTGCAGAAGTGCAACCTCATACAGAAATCTACAGTTTTCCTTCCAAGTCCTAAGCTCATTCTATTCATCACATAGATCTCTGCAGTTTGTTTCAAAATATAGTCATATATCTGTTTGCAATACTGTCTTCTTCACCTGCAGGAACTATATTAACTTGACTCTTTAGTTTCCAATTCAGTATATTTTTTCTCCTTCTGTGTTTCTGAACGGCTTTGGAATTTCCCAGTATATTCACACAGTATATATGCACAATACTGAGATCATGTAGGGACCTTCTGAGTCCTCTCATGTTGGTATTCTCTGGAATCTAGCTGTTTTTTTTCTAAATCCTCCCATACCTCACCAGTTTAAACAGCCATTAAAATACCATCCTACATAACACTGCTGTTCCTAATATCACTAAGGAGTATTTTCATATGCATATTGCAATTGGTATTATCTCCTTCTATGTCAGCACTGCTATGGAAAAATATATTTTGTAAAGGAGTTTAGTATAGTGACAATGTAAGTGGATTCACTCAGGGTCAAGTCAGGTGACTGCAACAGAAAGCATCCGTCACGATATGGGAAAATATCCTTTACAGAAAATACCATTTTCACTGTATGATGAGCAAACTTTTGTTACTCCAGTGACTTTAGATCTTTTCATGATTTTTAATGGATCTACCATTCCGATGTTTTTCATTAGTCTATCACTGCACCAAGTAGGAACTTTGCCCTGGATGCAAATATTCCTGGAAACAAGTTTTGTTGGATTTTAATCATTCTCAGAATTATCATGTGACAATACCAATGCTAATACAGGAAAAGCAAGAAAGATTATGAAGCGGTGAAGTCAGTATGGAAAAATCATCAGCTTCATATCTGATAACAAATAAAGTATTGCAGCAGTGCACATAAAGGAGGTTAGTGTGTCCTCTGTTTTCTGAAGACTGGGGACAAAAAAAATGTAAGTCATAAGGAACATGATTGGTCCCTGAACCCTCTAAAGTAGATGCTATTTTCTCTGAAACCTGTATCAGCAAAGAACAAGATGCTTCGGCAAAGAGCCTAAATATGAGCTGCTGAGTAGTGTGCAGCTAACAAGTTATATTTCCATGTATTGTAAGTTTGTTTGGCTTTAAATTTTCCAATATAATTTATACCTCTCGAGTGGATCTTTGTTGCTGTATGGGTGGATGGCCAGGATTTGTCTCTCAGACATATTTTTTGCCATGTTGTAGCACCTCAGTGTCCAGTTAGAGTAGGACTTACTGACTGTTATTGGTTGTCCTTTGAACAAGATGACTTCTTTGCTTGACAGTGTATATGGTTTTATCCTTCTGCCTAATAGTAACTGTGCAATTTCTACTTGAATAAAAAAAAATTAAATATATTATGCACTCAAAGGAGCTATTGGAAAGGTAAGAACTCCAAATTTACGAAATACCAGAATTAAGTTGGCAGCCTAAGTCCTCCTTTGTTCCCTTTGTGTAGATGTCTAAGGTACCTGAACTATGAGAAATTATGAGAATATGTTTTTTGTCTAGAACACCATCTTAAAGATTTGCATGTGTCCTCTCACAGATGTAGACCTAGTACTTCATAGTTTCTCAATGATGTCTATATACTTGCATACAACCTGGTTTGCAAAATGTTCCCATATTGCCACAATTAATATATATTTTCATTAAGTAACTAATGTATAATATAAGCACAGCTGGATTCATTAATAATTCAAGACTGGGTTTAATGGCAAGTTTCTCTGAATGAACATTGATCAAAATACAATTGAAACATCTGTATAAAATAAACCTATTACATAACTTATCATTTTATGATATAAATGATTAGCCTGCTGTTCTACAAGATAAAAACCAGTATTTGTGCAAAGAATAAACTGAAACCAAAAAGCTTAAAAGGATTGACCACAAAATTCTCTAAACCCACATTGTGGAAACATGATAAGGAGTGGTCAATATTATAAAAATCCTGAGTACTCAGAACTCCAAAATTAGATTATTTCAATGTTCATAACCTCTGTAAAGGTAACTCCATATTTTTGTGCATAGTGTAGATACAGACTTTAGACAAATAATACAAGAGTTTGTGAGAATTTAAACAAATATTTTCATCTTTACAGAAAGATAAGGAAGACCAATGGCTAGAGAAAAAAGTACAGGGTAGTAGAGACCACATCATCTTAGAGCATCTTCAGTGGACCATGGGTTACGAAGTACAAATTACAGCTGCCAACAGACTGGGCTATTCTGAACCAACATTATATGAATTCAGCATGCCACCAAAGCCCAACATTATTACAGGTAAGTTAATTTCATCATGTTTTCTATCTATGAATTATTTCCAAGTCATAGTATACAGTGTGTGGTTGAGCATAAGGTAACTGAAGTCTTGAACTGAAAAAAGTAAGACTCGAGACTTTATTATCAGCAAAGATTCAATTCAGAACCCTTAAATGGGACCCTGTCTCCCGTTTTTTTCTTAGTAATAAAGTCATTTTTAAGTATAGAAGAAACAACCCTGCTGAAGACAGTTAAAAAGAAATACAGTATTTAAGATACACCTGCTTTTTAAGTTGCCTTACACTACCTGTTGTCTGGTTAAGCAACTTATTTGCTGGAATTCTTGATTTCAGTGCCATCTCTACATGTGCTTTGAGCTACACATGTAATAAAGACATCTATTTTAAAGTCTGATGAGGTTAAGACTTCAAATAGTCTTGTTTAGATACTGTCTGAATGATTCACCCTAATATGGTGATCAAACAGTCTTCTATGGGGTTGATTTACAAAATTTTAAATCTATAGAAACTTTGTTCATATTTTTAAGTGTGTAAATAGGAAGTTTCAAATTCCATTTCAGAAAAACTGTGTTGTAGTTAAGAGTGAGTGTAAGAGTTTTAATGCTTCCCAATATAAGGTTTGATTTTGATGCAACAATGCAAAATTATTTAGTTCACAATAAATGTAAAAGAATATAATTTCTGAAGTATTATGGGTAATTTTAATTTTTATAAAGAAAACGTTATGAGAAAGATATTTCAAACTTTTAATTAAAATTATGAGCTTCTATCTTTAACAATAATTTCCAAATAAGATCAGTGTCATCATTACCACTTGAAAAATCAGATTCTAAATCCATTAACAGAGTATTTCCTGACTGCCATTTTTCAAATTATTAGTGTATTAGAATCAACAAAGAACTTTCCAAATAAATATAATGGCAAATATATTATAATGTAAACCATATCAATTCCTATAATTCAATCTGAACACCTGACTAGCATTGATCTAACATTGGTAAAGTGCCAGTGAGCTGGAATGGGTCATGGACTAGCCTCCCATCAGAAAATTTTGAAATAACAGGCTATATTTTTTCTTGTCTATTGCAAGTTTTCTTCAAATATATTTTCAAGAAAGTTGTCTCAAGATCTCTGCGTCATTTTTTAATATTGGATAGCATGTTCTTTTATATTGGAAGCATCGTTACTTTTTTTATAAAAAACACATTTGTAATTCATTCATAAACTCATATCCAGTTCTAGTACAAATATTTGGTTTATGCACTTGAATTTGATTTGCATCTTGATTGAAATGCAGCATCTCAATAGGTTCTGCATACTTGTTTTTAAACAGACAGGGCCTTATGATTGCCATCATTCAGAAATAAAACTTCCCATGACTGAAAAAGAAAAGCAAAAAAGAAATGTAGGGAAATTTATTGTCCTAAGGAAATAAAAGTGTTTGTCAAGTAGAAAAATAAATAAAAACTTACTTAGGGAAGGGATAAGCCATTTTTCAATTTTGTGTATTTGAAACAAAAATCTTACTTCTTTTGCAATGCAATCTGACTTTAGCCTTTATAATTATATAAACTATCCCATATTATTGGCACAGCTGCTGTAACAGACAAACTTGATTTTCCTCTGTAAATGATAACACAGGTGGTCTCTAGGCATTCAAGTAAAAAGCCGCTCAGTTAATTTAATTTCAGAAGAAAGATAGAACGTTTCTCCCTAAAAACAGTTTTATAGGTACTTAGGGGCTTTTTCCTTTCAGTGCTCTCCCATAACCTCTAAGTAGTTGTAAGAAGTCTGTTCCACTATTTAACTTCAAGTCTTCTTTATATGAATCATTACTGCAATTATGATTCTGGAACTAATTAGTTTCCTTGACAACTGTTTTTGAAAAGCCTGAAAAAGAGTGTGAAATTCCCATCATAAGAACATTCTGTAGGCAATTTTTCAAAGTATGTTGAAAGACATTTAGAATCAGTGGAACATTAATGTTCATATTCATGAGTCAGCATTATTATCTTGTTTTGAAATGCCATATTATTATCACAATATTTTATATATATATATATATATAAATGACAGTGGAAAAATGTGATCTATTAAAACTTGATAGACTTTCTGTATAAAATGCTTAAGTTCGAGCAGAAATATTTCTGATATCAGTTAATCCTGATAATGCACTGTTTGTTTGAGGCTTAGGTATTAACAGCTAGGCATCTACAGATGGATCTTAAAAAGGACATAGGCAGCAAGAATGAAACTGTGTAGACTTTAGAGTGAAATCTGAATGATTTCTCTTGTGCCCACTTAGTAGCTGCAGTAACTGAGGTTTCCTTTCTTATTATTAATGTAATTATTAGAAAAGCCTCTAAGACTTCTGAAGGTTTTCATCTGTGCTTGCCCAAATCTGTGGCACTTCAGCTGAACTGAGTGTTTATGTCTTGCTCTAAATGTAATTTAAATAAAAATAAATCTGTAGACCTTATGTATGCAAACTCATGAATATCACTTATCCCAAGAGACTTTTGGGATCCCCTAAGTATCTTGTTGCTTAATACATAGCATAATATCCTGGTGAAGTGTGTGCAAGCTAATGCAATAAATCAGGGAACTGAAGGGAGATGGAGGCAAGGATACATTGGTTGTCCTTCAATGGGTACTTAGTAGGGAAATAGGAGTTGTCAGAAGAAATAAAACTTCACTTCTGATTGCTGCAGAAGGAGCTTGTTTGTGCTTTCAAAAGCCATTGGATATAAGGCAGAAGTAGTAATCCCTGGGGGAAGGAACTGGAAGCCAAAACTCTACTTATGTGAATACACATCTCCTGTGGGCACTGAATCCACAGCTTGTGCTTCCTAGGGAAGTGTGCAAGTACCAGTTCCTGGCTCACAGTCAAATTCCTTGATAATACAATATGATGATCTTGCAATAACAGCCTTAGGTCTGGGAAGGAGCTTGAGGCTGCAAATTGCTGTCTGGCACCAGGGAGGTATATAAATGAGATTGACATTCCTTAAAAGTTTCACATGGCTGGCCTCAGTAGCCTCCAACTGTAGATCTACTTTTATTTCATGTCTGCCGCTAGACCTGTAGCACAGTGTCCATTCAGAGAGTCACATTTTTTATCAGTTCCTCAGAATTTGTAATCCCCTTAATGTAAGTTTCCCTGGTTTTCTGAAGGGTTTATCAATGGAAACTTGCACTGACTTTGAGAAATACTCAGCAAACCTTCTTAAAACACTTTGCTTTAAATAACTGTATGTGTAAATTTATTCATGTATGCATATGCATATATATATTAGTGAATATTATATATACATATGTGTGTGTATATGTATACAGACCATTTTCCTCCTACTTTTTTGAGTTATTTTTTGTGGTCAGCAATTCTGTATCTGTATTTCACATTTCACTTAGGCATATGAACATGTATTTAAGAATCATTCTTGAAGAAAAAATTATGGAGTCTTAAATGTAGTGTTTTATGTGTTCCAAAATCTCACCAGGAGTGTCAGCTGGCAATACTTGCAGACAGGTACAACTCTAACCTCAATGTGTTTGCCTATGAGTGAAGTATTTATCACATTTTTACTGCTGGTTTGTGATGTTTTAGAAAATTTTCTTCTGGCTTCCCTATATTGTTAAGCTATAAATCCTGTGGGATTCTCAAAGGAACTGTGTTTGTAAGCTCTTTATCCATGTTAGGAGAGCATGGACTAACCTCTGCAGCCATAAAAACCCCTGGAAACAACAAAAGTCCATTAGCTCCAAGCTGACTCTACAGCCTGTTTGTATGGCACTTTCACCCTTTCTCTCCAGAAAGAGTTAAGGCAGAGATCCTGTCTTTGTACCCCACAGCTGGTACAAAAGTGTCCAAATTTGTGGTCATTCTGAGCCATTACAATTGCAACCTAAGAGTACATATGCAGGTTTATATTAAATCTGAAAAGGAAATAGAATGGAAGGTACTAAAAAGGATACTTTCTGCAAGTGTTAAGTATATTTTCAGGAATTAGCAGCAGATTTATGCAGATGCCATCTCCCAAAGGCTTTTATCCAGTCAGTGCTTTTACTTTGGAAAGCCAGTAGATTATTAAAAAGAGTTGCAAGTTGTGTTTCATCACAGTTTTTTTTCTTTTTCGTTGTAAGTTAATAACTTGGTGCAATAATGGGAAAATCAAAAATTTGGGGAAAACAAGAACCTCTTAGATCCATCTTTCACTGTTTGTGATATTGATTGTTTGAAGAGGTTATTTTTTGTTTATAGTACTGTATGAACTGTGAGAGTAGATTTTAATTTCCATGCCTGGAAAAGTTTTAATCCCTTGAATGTCTAATTTTTTTTTTTTTTTCATGCATGTGTATCACCGTACTTTAAATCATATACGGGCAGGAAAAAGAGGAGCAATAATATATAGTATTTTCTCTCATCACCACTAGTAGCAAAGTTGATAATAACCATGTCAAACATGATTTTTATCAGTAGTTTTTACAAACTTAAAACAGGGTCTGGATTGGTTTTGATGTGAATGAAAAAGAAAAGTAGCTAATCATTGCTTCAGCTGTGTGTGTATACATTTAGGGTTGCATTTTTATAATTACATTTTATGACATATTACATTGATTAACTAGAGATTTTGAGCTATATGAACAGTGTTTTGTTAGAGTAGAAGCTACAATGAAGTTTTTCATGCAGAAACTCAAAATTACAGCAAAACAGAAACAAGTTTCCCTGATGCTCACAATTTTCTTTCAGGGCAAGTATTTTTCTTAAATTTTGCTGTCAGTCAAGCAATTAAATGATTTTTTGGGGATAGAAATAAATGCTGCGTGATCCCATCTGTGTAGCTGGGGTAGGTTTTCGTTCCTGTCACCTCTTGCTATGAAAGAGCAGACTTCCTTGGCTGTCCCCTATCTCTGACATCTCATGGGCTGCATTGGACTCCCTCTGGCCCAGTTCCCAAGCTGTGAAGGGAATAGCCTCCTTTCACTGAAGGGTTGACTCAATCCTCACCATGCATCAGCTAAGAGAAGCCAGAAAGTCCTCACTCTGTTCTGTTCTGCATCACAAAAGAATGTAGCATTTGCTGACTTACCGTACCTATGGGTAAATTTCCAAACTGAACGGCTCTTGTGTCCTTTAAAGCACTTTCCCTAGATTTTAAATCATTTGATGTCTGAAATCAGATTTTATGTGATTGCAACCAAGCGTATCACATGAAAGCAGGCTTGCATGACCAAGGCCTCTGCTGTCATTTGCATTAACCTTTCTGTTGCTGCCTCTTGTGACACTTGGTGTCTGCCAGGACCCCCAGGGCCTTTTCTTCAAAGCTGCTTTCCAGCTGGGTGGCCCCAGCCATGACCTGGTGACCAGGATTGCTCTTTCCCAGGGGCAAGGGTTTGCACTCCCTCTTGTTGAACTTCTTGATGTTCCTGTGAGCCCATTTCTCCAGCCTGTCAAAGTTCTTTTGGGTGGCGACACAACCACCCCTCCCCAGAGATGTGTGTCATCAGAAAATTTGCTGAGGGTACTCTGAGCCACATCATCCAAATCTTTGATGATGCTGAATAGGAATGAAACCCATATTGACCCCTGAGCTGGCTTCTGGTACCTGTGATTAGTTCTAGGAAAAGTTATGTTTTGTCATTAAATGTTAAATTAGGAGGATTGTGAGGACTTCGGTCTACTTTTGTAGTCTCTTCCCACAGAAAAAGCTAGAAAGGCTGCCAGTAGCTTCTCAAGCCAGGACCAAATGTCATTACTTGTCACTTATAAATTGCCTGTTTAAATATTCAGAAAAAGACTAATTTTTTCAGGATTGGCCTGATTTTAAGCCTATGGTTTGTGACTACAGTGCCTTTCCATGTATGTGTGTGTGTGTACATGCACAAACATCCATCAGTTTGTGGCTTCTGATAACTTTTGAATATAGTTGAAAATTTCACTAAATTTGTCAGAGAATGGAGGCTTCAAAACTAATACATTCCTGTAATTTTTTAATAAAGTTTTATCTGAAAATAGAAGTAAAATTCTCTGTAGTACAGTAGGCAAAATATTATATTAAATCCTCACACACTTTTAACAATTGGAATAATTTGGAAAAGAGTAGTTGAAACTTTCTGACCCTTGATCCTTACACCATCCTGGATAGCAGCAGTAAATTTAAACCACAAAAGAAAAAGAAAAGCACAGAAGAAGTTAGAAAGATTTTCAAAGGTAGAATTTCCATTCCAGGGATCTGAAATTTTAAGCTGATAATTAGTATCTCTTTTATACAACTTTGTGCATTACAGGATTTCTCAGTCTGTCTCCACATATCTGACTAGTTAGGGTTTTAGCTAAACCTAAAATGAAGAACAAAATGCAGGAGTCAAAAAGGAAAGCCTGTGGGATGTCAATCTCCTTGAAGCTCTGATCATATTCCCAAGGCAAGGAAAAGCTGCAGCATTATCCTTTGGAAGTTTCTTACATTATTTTCTCATAGGCTAAAGGATATTGTAATTTCAAAATCAGAACTTGAAAATGAAGGGTTTTATGTGACTTTTGTTCAAATCATAATCCTGAGCTAAAAGTGTAAAGTAAATTCTTCATCTGGTATTGCTGTGATGAAAGAATAATCTTGTTATTTTAGTTTCTGAAAAGAGAGATGAAATGTATCTTTGAGACCTCGTGATTTGAGAAAAGAATTTGGTAAGAATCACACCAATCAGATTAATTAATATCTATAACTTCAGAAAGATAACAGCCCCCACAAAACCTATTTGTTTTTGTTTTGCAAACCAATACTAGAATTTGTTGAATAAGCGTCATTTCTCTTCAAATCCTGGAGATGATCATTGTTGAAAGTGATAGGGCATGTTCTTGCTCTAGGCTAAAACCAGCTGTTTGCTCCATTCCCTGCAAAGAATAAAGTTATTGCATGAAAAGGGATAGAAATCCCTCACTCAAATTGATAGAACTTACTTGATATGAATCAGAGAGACAGAAAGGCTTGCGCTATCTGTACCGTTAAAGATGTTAACATGAAAAAAATATGCTATTTTTTATAAAATCTAATACTCATGGTAGAGCTATCAGACATTAACTACCACTGAATAGTAGAAAAGCAGCAATCAAAGAACTATTCTGTATTCTCAGAACTTCTGCTTCAAAAGGATTTTTTTTCTTTTTTACCATATAAGTTTTATTTTGCTTATCTTTTTGAATGCTATGTGAAAAAAAGAAAATCACTATAGATGTTGAATGTTGAAGTGCAAGGCCACACTTTATAAGTGTGGTAATGTAATCCTTGTTATTTGTTGTAGGTAATTGCTAGAATTATGATTCTTCATAATTAAAATAACCCTGAGAGCCAATTAAAAGATGTAATGTTTAGGTACATTCTCTAAAACTATTTGAAAGCTGAATTAATTAAGTAAATGTAGAATTTTAATGTGCTGAAGGTTTGGGGATCTTTTTGCTATGAGTGTAGGGACCAAACTATTTAAGGCTTAAGAAAAAGAACTGGTTGTGAATTTTGAACAGCTTGAACACAATATGTATCATTGAAAACACCACAGTAGCAATATGGGTAAGGATGGAATAATGTCCATAATTGTTCTTAGTTTATTTATATTGCTGCCTTTTTTACCTGATAGTTGTCTACACTGACATGTGCATTTGTGCAAGAACAGAGATATTTGTGATAAGAAGGTAATGCATTGGTTAAATATTGTGCATACAAGACTATATTTAGCTTTACAGTTTTCATCTGCTTCCATTACAATTTCTTAAAATCACTTTTAAAGTGAAGATTTAACCAAGGTTATTGCTTATACTGCACAAGAGTTTCTACATTTTAATTTCTTTTGAAGTCTCTTTTGAAATATTAGTTTAAAACTGATATTAGTCACTGTCAACATAATTATTGTGTCATTGTAGCTGGAAAAACAATCTAGTCAATGCACTATATATTGCATAAACATGACTGTTTTACTTACCAAAAATTGAACCTTCAATATAAACATTAGTAGAAAAAATATATTCAAACTTTGTCATTGAAACCAGACATATTGTGAGGATGTGAATGTCTAAGAAGCTACTTTGCTCCCACCCCACTATTACAGTCAATATCTAATTACCCAGCTGCATACCTGGGTCCATTTTATCAAAGCCACTTTTCACAGTGGCCCATTCTGAACTCCTGTGATAATTCAGGAACAAGATAAAGCCATTAGCAAGGAGAAGCAGATAAACAAATTTGTCTCTTCTTCCTTGATTGGAATCTTCTTTTCGTGTAATTATTGACACAGTTCTAGTTTCTCCTTTCACCCTATGGGCTGGTGTTTCTCCTTGCTTTAAATAGCCAATACTCCCTGTTTCTGATTGGTGTTACATGGCAGTTCTGTGAGTTCCAAGTACCTCCAACATAAAAGTAACAACCAAAATTGTATTTTGACTGGGCTTGGCTGAATTGTCTCAAGGAGAAGCAAGAAACCTGCTTCAGTTTAAGCACTTAAATAAGTTGTTTTAAAATTAGCTCAAAGAGTTTGCCACTTTGATGTCTGTGGAGGACCACATTGCTGCTATGGAGGTACCTTTTCCACAGTTTTAGTACTTTATTTTCCAGATTTGTCTGGGGTACTTCAATGACTGCCATTCCATCCATGCTTTATTCATAATCTGATGTTTCTGTTAATGTCTTTCAAGTGACTGTCTTTGGCACAATGTAAATATTAATTTTTTTTTTCTCTTTTTTTCTTTCCCACTGTCACTTTTTTTCCTTTTGATACTTTCTTTTTCATATTGTCTCAACTTTTCCTTTTTTGTTTCTCAAATTTAATTCTTTTCACACTCTTGACTTTCTGTAACAATTCTTATCCACACAGATAGATGCTGTGAAGCTACTAGACGTGAAAATGGAGGCCAGTCCCTGCAGCTGAATGCTGCTGTTTTCTCTCTCATTGTAGTCATAAGTTTCTGGTACATGTTTTTATGCTGTTGATAAGGCGAGCAATATGTGTTCTTCTTATCCCTCTTAATTTTATATTTGCTCGAAAATAAACACAGACCTTAAAAAATTTGTACTTTTCTATAGCTCTTCTGAAGTTTCCATTCCTAGCCAAGATCCTAAATAGTGTAATTACTTCAGTCTGTGTGTGCAAAATTCTTCATCTGGCTTTTTGGAAACCTGGTGAGTTTTGTGACAAATTCAGCAGATGACGCTTGGCACTCCAGTCTGACAGAACATGGAGAATCTGACTTGCTGAATTTGATCAACGTGACTTGATTCTATTTTCTCAAGTAGATTTTGATTATAAGAAATCCATGCAGAGACCTTACCATTGTCGGTCGCATGGCTTTCCAGGCACACCATCAGTTCATCTTTCAGGAGAGTATTTTCATTGTGCATTAATCCTTTGCAAAGGGTTGTCCTTGTATTGGTTCCTGACACAAGGTACTTAAAATTTTATGCTTAATAAAAAATGTTCAAGTCCAGGTTGGATGGAGCTCTGAGATGCCTGACCTCTATTAGAAGGTGTCTCTGTCCAGAGCAGAGGATTGGATAGATTGAGATTCCTTCCAACACAGGACATTCTATGGTTCTGTGAATATAGACATGTTTTGTACTTTCTAATGGATTTTAACAAGCATGTCTTCCCCAATTAATTATTTATGGATTGCTCTAGTTGGTAGTGTTTGATTCCAGATACTTTTTCTGTGCCTCTCCACTGCCATTCCTCAGCACATAAAATAGGTCCCTGCCCACCAATGTCACTTCTTGTAACTGCAAATGTGCCACATTTCATTTCATGGCATCTGTTGGACTTGGAAGCTCCAGGGGGTTCAATTTTGACCTGTAGTAAAAATGGAAAAAGTATTTTTTCCTATTTTACACAATAAAAATGTGGCTTACGAGCTCTGCAGCACCGTATTCAAAACCTCAGGAAAAAAAAATATTTAGTAAGGGTCCACATAGATATTTTATTGCATATATTTGATTTTAAAATTTATGTAGTTGTCAAAGTTTATGGTTCATTTCTCTGTTGCATACAGAATAACCCAAGAAAGCAATGCACTTTAAAGCTAAGGCAGAATTAAATATTTATTTTAAGGCAGTTCCCTTCAAATTACTAAATATAACTTCAAGTTACTAAATATAACAAATATGATAAATTAACTGTATGTATTGATTTTTTCCTCCTTATAGTTCATACCTTTTGGGGTTTAAAAAAAAATCTTCTAACTTTGAAATTAGTTGGTCAAATTTAAATATTTGATTATTTTCACTCAGATAAGGGATTTCCTTATTTCTAAGAAATATTGATTATGATGGTTTTTTCCAGTTTCAATATATTTTTGGAAGTCTATATCTTTAGGCATCATAATAAAACCACTCTTCAGTTAAACCAAATAACAGCCATTTTAGAAAATGTCACAAGTAGGATGTCTTCAGAATGCATGTAAGTCTACAGACTAATTTATTGATTGAAATACTTTTTACAATAATTCACCTATTTAGTTTAATGAAGTAGCTGAAATTAAAAAGATTGCTATTTAAAAAACATTGATTTCATTGTGACCTGCAGAAAATCTCTCACTGTGTTAAGTCAAGGCACTATTCCATCTGTGGCCCTTGCCACTATGTTCTGTCACTTTAACCAAATGCCATGACATTAGTTTGAAATTAATTACATCAACAAGTGCCTGGCATAGTATGGTAAAGAAAGACATTTTCTCTTCTAATTTTGTAGGAGTTGAAACTTAGGGTTCCAATTTAGGGTCGGTTGGGTGAATGCCCATTTTTCCATGCACAAACAATGTTAATATATGTATTGACTTCATAATTTGCTTGTATAAGTGTTATTCTTCTAATATAAACTATTTATTTTCTAAATTATTACGTGCTTATTGAACCAAAATACAGTAACTAATGAAGGCTAGATAATTTTTTTTAATGGAACTTTTCATTTGAACTGTGTTAATAGATTTGGAATTGCTAGCTACACATAAGTTACCAAAACCTTTCAGATCTGAGAAATTACAATTGGCAAATATTTAGTAAGTAGATGTTGTAGTCAATGCTAAGGGGGAAAGAAGCCCACAGCACAAGCACACCACAAACTGCTGCTGGGAGATCTTCCTCAGTCTGCAGGAGTTCAGTGGTGCACAAACACTTGGACTCCTTTTTGGTCCAGGGGAGCAGCAAATTCTCTCTAGGGGCTCCCCTTTGCAGTCACATCCCTTCTGCATTCTGATCCCTTTGTAAGACATGCACTGCATGCACATGAGGGAACAGAATCTTCTCTTGTGGACACACAGGTGCTGATCTGAACAGTAAAGAAAACCAAACGGCTGATCCAATCAAAACTGATGAGCACCTGCCACTGGACTAAAAAATCTTGAATAAACTTATATGGTCTCATAAACTGAAAAATAAAATAGGGTCTTATTAAGGTTGCACAGGCAATCTGATCCCAGTATTTATTTATTTTGAAACATTTTCCTAATTTTCTAAAATTTGAAAACTTAATGCTATTCTACTAAATATTGTCTAACCTATTTTCACCTTTCATATACTCGTCACTGTTCTTACTTTTTTTAATAAAGCAAGACAGGAAACTACTACAGGTATGTACAAAGGCAGAAAAATGAAAATTCCCATATCATTTTTCTGCAGTGGTTAGACATTTGAAGAGCTCTTTACGAGCTATAAATGTATTATCTTAGCAAGTCATTCTAACATTGCAGATAAGTATATAAGAAGACAAGATAGGAATTAGGGCGCAGAGACTGATCGACTGTGAACTCTCCAAACATACTGTGAAGGAGATAATGAAAAGCCTTGAGAAATTTTAGAAGCTAAATATACATTATAAATGGCAAGTTGGCTTTTATCCTCAGTGTCACGATGCCAGTGGGAAAAAGAGACAAATTTGGATCACTTATCTTTTTTTCCAACTGATAGTAGCTTCGTCTGGAAACTACATAAATTTCCTCTGTTAAGTGAGAGAAATTTTAGGTCTGCTCCAATATGAATTATTCTGTGCTTTGTATTTGGTGGTTATCAAGTACTTTGAATGTGATCCTTTTCTTTTGGCCCTCCTCTTCCCATCAAAGTCCAAAGAGGATGAGTTAAGCCAATATTATAGGGATTATGAGACAGCAGAGCCAGGCAGTTCTGGGCAGTGACCCAAAACCTCTCTAATGAGAAAGAAAAAGTGGAAGAGAATAATGTCCTTGGGTTGTCATATATCTCCTGAGATGAATCAGTAATACAGCTTTGTTTGTAGTTCTCTTTATGACTGTTTCATAATTGTATCTTTAAAAACAATGAGAGAGAGATTATTTCACAGTGTTTTATACAATCTGTGAGAATATACAGAAGATGTTGAAATCTTGGCTTCTTACAGACAAGAATGAGGAAAAATGAACACAGACATTTTCAAATTAAATTATAATTCATAGGTATAGACTGAGCAGCTTAAAACTGTAATTTAAACTCTATTAAAATGATAAATATGTCTTCACAAATTGAATTCAATATACTGCTGACATTAGTATTTAAATGTTAGATAAGTAAATTTGTTCCTTTAAATGTTGTAATTGTAAAAGGGATTTTAGGTCTTATGACTGACAGTGTAAAATGTTACAATTTTTTAACATTGTCACATATTTTGAAATGCTAATATTAAACTGTCTGTAAGACTGAACTCCTAAAATATTCTATGCTGAACTTATGCCTTAAATCCAAATTGGTGGCACAGAAACTTAAAAAGGGTAATGATTATTCTGTGATATAGCAGTTTATCTCTAAGGAGCAGTATTTTTAAAATGTTCTGATTTACAACCTTTTGAGTCTAAGGCTAGCTTCTTACCTAATCGGATTTTATTTGTTGTCTTTCTTGTTTCCAGAGTTTTGACAAGTTCCTAACATTTGCAAATTGTTCACAAATCAAATTATTTACATAATGCAACTTCAAATACGATCCTTTATTTACTGCTGTAGGGTTATTAGAATATAAATTGCTGTCTCTCTAAATAGGAAAAATATTGCCCAGAAATAGATAAGTATATTGCATACACTGGAAATAAAATATAACTTCTGAGTGGTTTTATGAGGTGTACAAAGCATACTATTAGCAAACAACAAAATAACATTGCATTTAATTTTCTTCTGAAAATATAAGGCCAAGCACTGATGCAAAAATATGATATGCATGTGAACAATGGTTATTTAAAACAGAAACGGAGTGATTTAATTCCACACATAGCCCTATAACTCTCAGTTTTGAGGGACTTGCCACATACTCTCTTTGCATCATGGAAACCTGCATAGGCATAACTCAAATATGTATGCAAATGTGAAATTAACTAATTAAGCCTGAAAAAACAATTTGTTTGGGTTTTTTTAAAGACGTAATGGAGATTTGTGTACAATTTGTGATTGTAATACTTGCCAATTCTCTGCCTATTGCTCAGTATGTTGATGATTTCTGATTGCTCATTTTTTCAGAAATTCTAGGTGCAAAGGAAAATGGTATATTACTTTTAGGAAGCAAGTGGAATATTGTATAGAGAAATGTAGCTTCTGAGATCTATAATGGCATCACTGAAAACTTTGTTACATTTAGGGCTCCTTTATGTTTATCACATTTGCTTCATCCATGGCTTTCTTCAGGCACATAAGGAATGTTCCGTTTTCCTTTGCTACATATTTATCAGATGTAACATATAAGTGATGGAAAGTCACATTTTCCCTTTAATGTCAATGACATCTTAATATAAAGCTGATGGCGTCAAATATCAAGTGTAGAGATCAACCAACTTTGTGTGTATAGAAACAGTAGCAGTATGGAAGTTGTACACTTGAGAGCTATGCTAAGTTTAGATATTTTACAACTAGAGCAAGAAACTGAGGCAGGAACATCCATTTTTGTTCATTTATTATAGGTTCTGAAGTCCCAAGAAACTTTAGCAGTAATTCTTGCCACCATACTACCATTATGTTGTACAGTATGCCTATTAACAGTTCTGTATATTTATTTTACATGTTTAATATTTTTGTAGAGGCAATTTCCAGTGCATATTTTATTTTCATAAAATTTTAATTTTAATGAATGTATTAAAGAGTCCGTAATAGAAGCAAAGTAAATCCTGCTGAATATATGTTTCCAACGTAACTACAAATGAAAATACATAAAATTTACTAAAAACTAATTCTCTGAAAAATATTGGATACGTGGCAATATCTGTAAGTTTCTGTTTTCAAAAACAGTGTGAAAGGCAAGGAAAAAAATCTGGATTTAAAGTAGTTAATTCTAATTTGTGAAACATTGCTTCTTTTTATCTTGTTCATAATTTGCTACCATTTTGCTCCACTGATTTTTTTCATGCATGCAGCACTTGTTGTCATTTCTGCTTTTTCCCTGAAGAACATGTGCATGGTGTAACTGTGATGTCCCTCAGTACCTTTCCAAACATAATGTCAAGAAATGTATGTAACTTTGTGTGTCTTTCATCTGTTGTTCAAAGTTCATTTTAGTTCATACAACTTCTGTCTTCATTTTTTGTAATAAAGAAAACTGACTTAAAGCATTTCTATCTGTATTTTCTTTATTGAAAAAGAAATTATCTATTGCTGATAAATGCTCTTTTTCTGTATTATCTACATGATATATTTTGTACCTGAAGAGTTTTTTAGCATTGTATCAGTATTTTTTTTTCTACAGAGTTATGTCCAATAGGGAATATTAAAAAAAAAAACAAAACAACAAAACAAAGCAAAAAACACACCACCACAAATGTCAAAGTCACTAAAATTAGAATTCCTGAATTTTAAGTTTGGTTCATATCAGGTGGCTGCCATGCTAGTGCACTAATGGAGCAAGTATGTGAAATGTCTGTATAAATATGCAGCCTGAGCTTGATCCATTCTGATTTAATCTGCCTGATTGAAACAGTTGTATCCCCAGAGGCAGATGTTTTAATACTGGGAAAAGCCATACCCTACCAAGTAGTACTCTGCTGGAAGTTGCAGTGGTAGCAGTCTAGCATTTTCAAGTAAAAACAAGCACCATATGGCTCTTGTAGTATTAAACTGCTCTTTTTGTAGCTAATGCTATAAAATAATTATATATTTGAAATATTATTCCAAGTATTACTTCTCAAAACTGTTGAGAATTGTGTTTGAATTTAGATACATCTTAAAGAAAATGCTGTCAAACCTGAAATATTTTATCAATTTAAATACAATCCCATGATAGTTTGACTCTTTTTCAGGACTCCTGCTTACAGTACTCTGCTTAGAGCTGTCATCCACTATAAAGATGGAAAAATCTCTCAAGTCTCTGTGGTACATGCACAGCATGGTTTTGAATTCTCCTAAATGAAGCAATTAAAATAATTTATCCTTTTATGTAATAGCAGAACTGAAACCACACATAAGTGTACGTTCTCAATACTCACATCAATCTTAATTAATCTGCAGAGGTTCTTAGATACTCCTCCAAGAGACATGTTCAGTAAATCTGCTGTCAGTTTGAGTGGAGGAAACTGGGACACACAAACTTATTTCCCCAAGGCTTTTGAAAACCTGGGTGCAGTGCTGATGCCATGAACCCCACAGCCTTTCCCTCTCAAGGCACTGGAGGATGGGCATCTCTGCCTGCATTTTTCTGGGGCTTCAGATAAAAGGAGGCAATACTAAAAAAATACCCTTTAATATGGTGACTGAGTGCATACATGAAGAAAAGGGGCTGTAGGTGTAACCTGATAACTCTTTAGACATATTAGAAATGCTTCTGAAGTCTGCCAAGGGATAGTTTGATGATGCCAGAAATATTTTTTTCTAAAACTTCACTTAAAAAGTAAAAGATGACAACTCCAGAGAACATTTTCACAACACAGCATGCTTTTCTAGTAAACAAAGCCTTTTTTTTTTCTTTCCCTTGTTATCCCTCAATGGCCATGGACAAGACACTGTTGCCAGGAACACTCAAGCTGCTATTTACATTACATTTCTTTTATTTAGCTATTGCATTTATGTCTATTGAGACATCTTCCTATTAAAAATGTTGTAAAGGGCCATTAGAATAAACGAGAGCTCAAGTCCTGCTTACTCAGTATCCTGAGAGAGTCACAATACAAGACATTTTCCTGTAAAATTTAAAGGAAGAAAGCAATTTCAGAAAACTTGTTGGCAGGAGGATCTCAGACGTAATGAAAAAACTCCTTCATTCAGATAAACATCAGAAAAGTACAACATTTTCAGACGCACCTATTTCAGTAGCTCACATCTGTATAAGTGATAATCCCAGTGGCACCACAGGCTCCCTGACTCACTCCAACTCAGATTTCATTGGAGATGGGAGACAATGAAGACCTGTCACTTGTGGGTAGAAGAAAGTTAGAAGAAGCCACTAGTAGTGTCTCCTTATTTTTCAAAGCTCAAAGCTGTGTGTCAAGTGTATCTGTCAGAACACATTACTCAGTCGTGCAGCACAGAGCACACATCCATGTGTTTGTCCACTGCCCTTCAGCAGTATCTGTCCTAGCAGAGAGTTATAGGAAAAGTCACTGAGGAGGAAAAAGCATTACAATTAATGTCGATTATAGCCTTGTTACCATCTTTTTGTATTAAGGAATGGAATGGAAAAGAGTGCTCCTTACTGTCACATTCTCTTTTGCATCAAACAGTCCCCCAGTAAATGTTGCACAGAATCCTAATGATTTCTTGCAAGTTGATGTTGGAAATGTAGTGATTTGTTTATTTCGTTTGAAGGAGGACATGATGCTTCTGGGCGCTTACCTGGCTCAAAAGCCAAGTTTTGTTGATATAAATTGCTAAAAACAGGTCATGCATCTCTGGCTGTGGCAGCCAAAACGTTGGAGCTTCTTTGGGTGGAGGGGAGGGATCATTGGTTCTTTACTCCCTTTTGCCTGCCATGAATTTTATCTCAGTAAGGAACAGGAGTGTTTAGCAATGGGAAGCTCTTGTGCAGAGCTAAGATAAGCTTTCATTTCTAATTTCTGTAAAAAAGCTGAGTACATGCTACCTTCACATGCTACTCAAAATAGACTTCCTTCTTCATATGATGGGTGTCCCACAGTCCTTGCATCCTGATTAGCCACAGCAGAAAAGCTGAAGCACACAACAGATCTATTTAAATCCCTCTGGGACATTTCCTGTTGGAAAATGGGAGAGGAAGATACTTTGACAGGCAGTGAGCAAAGTTGTGCAAGTCCCACAATTTGGATATCTCTGTTTTCAAGGAAGGAAATGCAAAGCATTAAAGGACAGTGAAATACAGATATCAGTTATAATAAAAAAAATCCTTTGAGTATTTGCAATACCCTGCCTTGTGACACTCACTCTTAATATTGTATATATTTTAATATCTGGGATGGACCTGTGCTATAGATGTATGTTACCTGTCAGGAATTCTGTAATATCTCTGATAAATTCTTTTGGTTTTTCCTTTGTTGCTTTTTGTCATGATATGCTTATTTTTGGGATGTGAATGTGTTTGGATTTTTCCTCTCTCCACATCTTTCGCTTGGCACTGCTTGTTCTAGCAGTGGTCTTGGTCTCCCACTGTTTTACTGTTAACTGGTAGAAAACCTTACACAGTTGTTTAACTTTTTGGTACTGCATTATGATTGTTTTGGTGCTCATCAGTGGATACAAAATTTTAAGACCTATGCTTTCTGTGTTTTGAGAGGTTTTAAATAAATATAGGCATTTTGTAAGCCTTTGAGTCTAGGAAAAGTTCCAGATCAGATACAAAATCAAAGACAGTATTCATAGGCAGTGCAGAAATAACCATCATGGTTGGGCACCTTTTTAAGGGTCAATACAACAGTGTAGTTCAAGATGATAAATAAGAGTGGCTTTCTTCCTGCCATGATCCAGTGCAGTATTTTCAATTTCACCCTCCAGTTCATAATTTCCACTTTTTTATTTTAGCTTGAGAGCAGTTTATTTTCTGACTGACTTGAAAGAAAGAACAAACAAGTCTCATAACTCTGCACTATGTGTAGGTAGTAGCCAGGTGTTACCCTATAAGCTAGGAAAGCATTTTATAGCACGCCTTTTTTTCCTTAAAAATTCAAATTATTGTAAAAGTGAACTGTGATGGGTAATCACCTGCCTTTCACCTTACCTTCAATCCATGTCTGCTAAGGAGAAGGGAAGGGAATAAGGTAGAAGAAGATTCTAATTTGCTTTTTTTCCCAACAAAACTTAGTACATTTGAAGGTCTGAAGGGAACCTCCAGAGATCACCTTGTCTACTTATGCAGAGTACTTGTCATAAAGCTGGCAATTACTTTTTTATTGTAGCAGCAATTGAATATATACAATGTGATTCTGTAAGAGCACTGAGAAATTCTGTCACCTCAAAGGACATACATTCATGTAACATCAGTCTGAATACATCAATGTTGCATGTTTGGCTCCTGTGCAGAAGCAAAGCTTTAGCTTGCCCTGTGTAAAAGGGTTCTGTGCACTGGCACAGCTCTCCCAGAGAAGCTGTGGCTGTCCCATCCCTGGAAGTGTTCAAGGCAAGTTTGGATGGGGCTTGGAGCTACCAGGTCTTGTGGAAGGTGTCCCTGCCTATGGCAAGGGATTTGGAACTGGGTGAGCTTTCGAGTGCCTTCCAACACAAACCATTCTGTGATTCTGTACACATTCATAGATGGTGACTCCCTTTCGACCTATTTCCAGTAGAGAATCTGGTGCAGAATCCTTAAAGGAATTTAGTCCGAACTTATATTTGAGAGTCAAGAAAATTTATCTTTTCACTCAGTTCTTTTCACTGGAAAATTCTGTTTTACTTGCCAAAGCTCCTCATTCCTCTTTCCCATCAAATAATGATTTCCGCACAAATGTTCAATTCTCTTATTGGGAATCATTAGAAACATAACTTATTCAATAAGGGAGAAAAGGGAGAACTTGAAAATTGCCAAAACTTTCAATGGTATTTGTAGAAACTTGCTTTGGACTTTTAAAAAAAAATATTTTCACTTATGAAAGTTTTTTAATTTAACAAGTATTCATTGATGAGCACTTATTTGAAGAAGTGGATGAAAAAAGTGTCTTTAAAGCTGTCAATTTCCTTCATCATCATGACAAGGTATAAAATTATTTATGCCACATTCTATATAACAAAACCATATAATTTTTAATTTAAGATATTTTTGACAAATTCTAATTAAAACTGACTCAAAGCTATGAAACTTACACTCCTTTTTTTTTTTTTTTTCTTTTTTATTTTAAACGAAGCAGTGTTTTAAAAGGCCCTCTATAGACAAGTAAGTCAGGTATACAATAAACATTTTCAAAAACTTCCTAGTAACATATTCTCTCACATTACCATTGAATTTTTTTTTAATTTCAAATAGGTTTGTTTTCAACTAGGAAAATAAAAAGGTGTATAATGCATAAATACTTTGTTATTTTAGAGCACAAAGTAGAACTACTATTTTTAGTCTTTTTGGTACATACTGGGAAACTGTAAAAATACAAATCGGTAAAATAATTTCTTATTATTAGTAATAATAATGATGATGATAATAATAAATTTAAGGCAACACTTTTTTATAACAAAGTTTCTTTTTGAAGTTTGTGGAAAGGCTGTTTGTAGTATGACATTAATATTTCATCCAGTCACAGAATTAGAACTTCTGTTGATGTCATAATATATAAAGAAAAAATTTCAAATCATTTTGAAACTATAGATATATTAGGATTTTTGAAACCAGTCAGGAGAGGCCTTAATCTGCTTTAATAGTAATTGGGATTAGTTTTACACCTGACTTTTATGGGAACAGATAGGCAAGTACAAGCTCAAAGCCATTTAAGAAAGAACAGAATTAAGCCACAGATGAACTTTTAAAAAGTAGTCTTATATGTTTTCATTAAGATTAAAGATAAACTGTAACACAGATAGATTTAAAACAGAAGGCAGTCCAGCTTCTTCCTGTTTTCTGGAGAAGAAAGTACATAAGATCCTCAGACAGGTGAGAAGGCTGATGACAGCCGTATTACTCACCCCGCCACTGGATTTGGCCATGTTCCCATCACTCTTGGGAGTGCAGGAAGTAAAGGACAGAAATGTTGGGAAAGTGTTGACAATTGCAAAAAGTCAGACTGATGAAGCAGAAAGCTGCAGGAGCAGAATGGTTTCAAGTAGGAAAATGTGACTTGGGACTGGTAGAGCAGTAGGGTAAGGATGGGGAATGGTGAATGCGAAGGAAATCATCAACCATGAAGAGATGGAGAAATATGCAACAGTCAAATACTTATGTCTTGGATGTCTGACCCATATCAAGATGATTAAAAATGAAAAACAGAGTCTCCCCCACAACTGTGTTACATATTACACAAAGAAGCAGCAGTGCTACTGAAAACATTTCCTTCACTTGCCAGTGAAGATACTGTGTAGACATTTCTGTCACTGAATCACTTAGAATGGGAACCTTGCCACTTCACAATGTTCCAAGGACACTGAAACTGCTGTTCACAGCAGTGAAAAATGTATCTCTTCATAGTAAAACTTCTTAACATTGTATTTAAAAAAATCCTAAAACTAAACCAGAAAAAAGCTCTGAATCCCTTTTAAAATATGAATTAAATGATCCTAATTTTTCTCCTACACATTATATTTAGTGGTTGAGAAGATGATACAAAGATTAATTCTTCACTGTATTTTGTCTCTGAAGCTGACTATAGAATTTACTGGTATTATAGCTGTTGAAATATATGAGCTTTTTAATAAACTGGAATTGAACATCTACTTATGTCTTCCTGAGAATTCAGACTGGTAAACAAAAATGACTGAAGATTACAAAGGAAGTCACCGAATAGGTGTGAGGATGTAGGGATAAAGTAAGCTTTGGAAGAAGTACCATAGATTATAATGTTTAAGTAGGAATGGTGATGTTTAACAGAGGAAAGAAAATGAATTAATGTAAAATGTCAACTTCCAACATTGCTGATGGGGCAGTGCATAAATGATACATCATTTCAGTGCAGCACCATTGTTTTTGTAATTTATATAGTGGTTTTTAAGTCTTTTTGAACAAAGGAAAATAACTTTGAAGTAATACCTGTTTTTCTGCTTATCCATGCATGTAAATATATACATAGAATTCTAGCTTGTTGCATAATAACGTTCTGAAGAACACTTCTATAATAAAACAATGCATACAATAGACAATGAAATCAAAGTAAAATGTTCCCCTTCTATTGAAAAAGTTTTTACTCTTTCATTTTAGAGTTCTGAACAAAGACTAGAGGAAGAATATATATTTATTGATTTGGAAGCCTGCAAGAAAATAACTTTCAAATCATATTTAGAATGGTAAAGATATTATCATTAAAATTAGTTAAGCGGAAATATTAAAGTTTAAATGCTGTGCTTAATCTGTGCAACACCCACAGGCAGCAGCCCCAGCTCCACTCCCCTGGGAGCTTGCTCAGCACAGTCTCACAGCAGGCGATGGTCACTGGCCAATTTCTGAGCTAGTTTGGCATCTTCTTGAAGGAGCTGGGCGCATGAGCCTTTACTGAGATGGTTTTTTCCCCCTAGTTATTGATCAGATACAAGCCCTCTCCTCTGTAAGCATCATCTGAGTTCACAGACTCCTGAGAATCACTCTGTTCAAAAGGGTTTGTAGCATTGCTGTCATGGGAATATCAACCCGGTCAAAGCATTAAAATACTTTTCCTGAGATTTCTAACGAAGTAAAATTAGCTAAACATCAACTCTCATAATTCAAACACAGAAAGCAAGATCAGGTGTGGAATATGTTTATTTTGAAGTGTATGATTGCATTTTCAAGGTACAAGACTAAACAAGATGAGGTCGTAACCCTATAATCATTTGATGATACGCATATTTTTCCCCATATTAAATTATTTAAGACTAAGTGTGTGCAACTGTTTGCAGATTAAATAGCTTGAATTAACTTATTTTTCACTCTAATTCAGAAAATTACAAGAATAAATACTATTTTGGCACTCTCTTAAACCTTCCAGAAATTCTGCTTAGCACCACCGCTTATTAATTATATTTGAAATGTAGAAAATAACAACTTACATCAATGTTCATGGTGCACATTTAAAATGTTTTCTGTAGGCTACTTATTGATACTCTCAGTCATGCAATGTTAAGATGTGATATTATTTGTTATTAAATAATGCCATTTATGCTCTGTGAATTTATTGGAATTTTGGCAATGGGAAAATATTATGCAGAAGAGATTTTTTTTTTTGTGATTTTAATCAGGTAGTGTATATGCTTAATCATCAGGACTTTTTATTCCTAATAATTTCTGAATGGTTTATTCCTACACATCCTTTAGTCTCCTGACCAATATCTTAGAAAATGCTATATTAAGATTAATGTTATTAATAAGTGTTATTTTTTTTCCCTTCAAGACACTCTTTTTAATGGTCTTGGACTTGGTGCTGTCATTGGCCTGGGAGTGGCAGCCCTTTTGCTAATCCTGGTTGTGACTGATGTTAGCTGCTTCTTTGTACGACAATGCGGATTGCTCATGTGCATCACCAGGAGGATCTGTGGGAAAAAGAGTGGTTCAAGTGGAAAAAGTAAAGAACTGGAAGAAGGAAAAGCTGCTTACTTGTGAGTATTAATCACGTGTGTTGGAAACATCCTTAAAAGAAAAAGTTGACTGTCCAACTTGTATTAACTTTATGGCCATTTTTTGTTGTGGCAAAGGGAATTAATAAAATGCTTCTACTGCTTGGAAAAGTGTTGCTCTGAAGTGTGTAGAGTTGTTTATTGCTTTTAAAAGAAAAGTTGAGACACAAAACCAAAAATTACTGTAGCTCAGTTTAGGATGACCTCTTTGTCCATCTTGACACAAAGGAAATCAATAGTAATTCAATAATAGTTACAGACACATATTTGGTTCATGAGAAACAGGTAACAGATCATTGTAACTCCACTTTTACAAATCCATCTTTGAGCTGCTAACACCCAAAAACTCAGCCTGTGGTTGTGACAGTGCCAGTAAATCCAGGAGTGAAGGCCACAGTATTATAGAAAATCCGTGAGAGAGTTTTTCTTCTTAGATATAGCACTTGATGGAAAATCTTGATTTTTGTCTGTGGACTTTAGGAATGAAAGGTATGGTTGATTTTTTTTTTTTTTTTCTTTAATAGGAGTGCTGAGATGGATGTGGTGAGTGTGATTGTTCTTCATAGCAACAGTCAATGATTGCTAAACATGAGTGGGAAATAAACAATCCTGATTCTCACAAATACTCTTCTTTAGTGGCTACTCCATCACACAAATGTGAATGAACTGATCATTGATGTGAAAATATGCTCTCTTAAATTATTAGAGTGGATAGTGAGATCTCTGGCAAAACAGTTCAAGTACTGATTACATAAAATAATCACACTTTAGAGACCTGACATTTACTGAGTTTTCAATAGGTAAACTGGAGAGATGATTACTTATGGTCCTTCATTTTAAACAGTTCCATTTTTTTACTAGAAAAAAGGTATAATTTCCTCATCCTGTTCATCTGGTAGACAATATACGCATACACTGCAATATTTGTGAGAACGTTGTGTGTGTGTGTGTGTGTGGTTCTAATAACATTTACTGCTCCAATTCTTATGTGCTTCTCCCAATAGTCAGGCCTTCCAGTTCATCATCCTGCAGTTCCCTAGATCCCACCCATCTCCAGATGCCTGTAAAGCACAGTAAATCTCGCAGCCCTCATTATTCACAGATGTAGCAGGTGTCTCCATCGCCAGTAGTGGGGGTGTGTGTGTGTCTTTTTTGGGTTTAACTCTGGCTATTTGGCTTCAGCCTGTGTCTTTCTTAGGTAACTTGGTTACACATCTTTGTCGAGTTCTTAAAAGAGGTTCCCTTTCAGAAGCAGCTCCACAGAGCAGAACTGGTTTTGAGGGAACACTGAGATATTTATATCAAATAATACTTGTGAAGAGAAATTATGCCATAAAATAGCTGTTTCCTAATTCCACATCTGACAGTGAGAGAAAGACTAGCAGTGTTTTTTCCATCGTGGGAAGCCAGCCTGTCCAGATCAATAGAATCAAGATGTGAAGCTTCTGGCTCTGACTCAGCTGTCCTTTCCTATTGAGCACAGCACTTCATTTTATGCTTTAATTTCCCATTCAAGGAGTGACCAAGTATGAATCGGTGTACAGACCCTCCTGAATGGGAAGACCTTAGGGAGATAAAGTTGTAAATGTCACTTAACAGTAGTTTATACCTTGTTATCAACATCTTATACCCAAAAGCCATTCCATGCTGTCCCAAAAAAGCATTGAGCTGGCCTCTTGATGTTAGTTCTTCTGTTGTACTTCTTTTGCAAGAACTATGTTATTTAATCATATTTCTTTCCTGTCAGAGTGGCCTTCAGTCAGACAGACCTTAAAGTATTTGGGACAGTTCTTATTTTAGCCTGTTCACTGCATTAATGAACTGTCAGACTAAAATTTCAGGACAGATTTGAAGAATCAACGTTTGGATCTATATCATGGCAACTGATATTGCCTGAAATACACTGACATTTCCCTGTTTTAAATATGTCAGTTTGCATTCTGGATTTTTGTGTGGTTTATTATGTGGTTCTTGATTACATTTTGATTGTAGCATACATGTATATATAGTAAATAATTGTGTTCCATATGTAATGAATGCCGATGATACAGTGCCTGTAACACACACAGACACCCATGACATAATGGATTTCCTACAAACCACTTTCCCTTCTTCAGAATTTGAAATGTCACACAGTTTGTACCTTCTGTAAATGTATGTGAATGCTGGTCACAAATAACATCGTTTTTAGGCATTTTGTCATGCAATAATAATTGTAAGACTGTAGATGTCTAAACAAACCAAGAAGAACTTATCAATCCCTCCACCAGTCCAACTTGGATCCCTAATCTCTTCCCAGATATGAGGTAGCCGTGCAGGTTAAGTGCATCATCTACCAAAATGAGCTTTTTATCCATTTGTGTGTCTTAAATGTCACTTGCAGAGATAAATAAGCACAAGCAGTTTTGTTGGAGTTTTTCAACAGACGGAATCTTTTAGACTTCTACCCATTATTTCTTCTCCACATAATCTCAGTATCTGGGCTACATTCTTATTAGCCTACAAAACTTTTCTTTAAGGGTATCTATCAGAGGGTACTTCCTGTTACAAAAGCCTGTTTTATCCATTATCTTGCAGAAATTATGAAAATGTGAGATATGAATTAGAGAAGAATTTAGCCAGGTCTTTGGTGTGGTCCGTAGCAGTCTGACAGCTCCCTATGACATCACAGTCCAGAAAATAGTCTGTTAAATATAAAAGTGTAACTCACCCTCTGTTTGTAGACTGTGCCTGATGCAGTTCCAGGATATAGAAATAAAATACTTGAATCAAAAGAGGTTTTCTTCTTGGAAATATATATGTCTTGGGTATCCTCTCATCTGCCTTTTGAGAGTAAAATTATATGCAAGCTAATTAATACTTTTAGTAAGTATTGTTAATTAGTAAGTATTGTTAATGCTTCTCTAGCAGTGAACAGATGTTTCCATATCATGTTCCTGAGAGCAGCTCTGTAAAGAAGGATTTGGGATTCTGGTTCATGAAAGCTGGACATGAGCCAGCAATGTGTGCTCACATCCCAGAAAGACAAAGGTGTCCCAAAAAGGGTCATCAGAAGCACCAAAGCAGCACGACCAGAAGTTCAGGAGAGGTGATTCTGCCCCTCTGCTCCTGTGAGGCGTCACCTGGAGTGCTGCATCCAGCTCAGCAGGCCTTGGTAAAGGAGACACATGGACTTGCTGGAGTCCATCCAGAGGAGGCCACAGAGATGATCAGAGGGATGGAGCAGCTCTCTATGTGGTCAGGCTGAGGTAATTAGGGCTGCTCAGACTGGAGAAATGAAGGCTCTAGGGCTCTGCATCCTTTTAAAAGAGGGTTTATGAAAAAGATGGGGACAGACTTTTTACAAGGACAAGGGGTGATGGTTTTGAAGTGAAGGAGGGTAGATTTAGACTGGACATGAGAAAAATCTATTTTTACAGTGAGGACTGCGAAATATTGGAAACATTGGTTGCCCAGAGTGGTAGCAGCTGTCCCATTGCTGGGAACATTCAACAAAATCATAATGACAATGCTCACTGCTCCATCTCCCTTATTGTCTAATTAACACAGTTTATTAATTTACTTACAAAGACTGGAAGTTTTTCCTAAAACGGGGGAAATAGAACCAGTTTTTCTACCAGCAGAAGCAGAAGGGTTTAGATTTCTACCACACAAGGGCTCTTTGCATCACTGGCAGCTGGGGTTGTCACAATCTCAGGAGATTAAAGCACACTTTTGTGGTGTATAAACTCACAAAATGGCTCTTTAATGCTGCCAGAAAAGTTCAAGTATAACTAGGCATCAAGTCCTATCTTTATTATACTAGGTTAGGGAAGTTTACATCTATTCCCATGAAGAAGCTGTTGCCTTATTATTAGTCATAAACAAAATGCTCTTTTGAGATGCTAATTCATCATGTTTACAGAGTTAGGGAAGTAACCATGGATACTGGGTGCTTTGAAGACTTCAAGGAATTGGGAACACGCTGTTAAATGTGTCTTAGTGGTGTTAGTCACTGATAATTAGTTCTGCCTTTTCTTTGCCAACTTTTGAGAGAAGGGATCTTAGTAATTTGTTATGTGCAATGTATGTAGTTAATGTGATGATAAGAGACTAAGACTCTTTTAATAATATTTAGGAAAGATGGATCAAAAGAGCCAATAGTGGAAATGAGAACAGAGGATGAAAGAATTACCAACCATGAAGATGGGAGTCCAGTAAATGAGCCAAATGAGACAACTCCCCTCACAGAACCAGAGTAAGTAGCCTGATATTCCCTGGAGTTTCACACAAGCTGCTTTTGGCTGTGCAGAGAGACTGAACTTCCCACACTGAGGGGAAATACACAGCCCCACCCGAGTGGTCTGCTGAGGCAGTGCACTGTGTGAGAGTGAGGTTTGTTTGATTGGCTTGGTTTTTTACAATAATCAATATAGATTATGGTACTTCAAATACCCTGGCTGAGCACAGCAGTACAAAGATTTTTTAACTTGATTGCACCTGATCTTTACCACCTACACAACACTTATTAACTACTCTGTGGGAGCAATCTCTTGACTCTCAAGAAGGACCTTAGGTTGGGTCTCACACTCATCCTCACACACATCCTGAAGATGGGGCACAAGGATCCTGTGCTTTGGAAACCCAGCTTTTCACTGGAGTGGCCCCTTCCAACTTTCATCCATTTAACAGAGAGCTTAGCTCAGTATTTAAGTACACACAGTGTAATTGGATTAATTGTGCTGAAGAGGAACCTCTTCACTCTGTTTCTTCATGCCCCCTTCCTATCCCTGCAGCCTTCTCTCAGTACAGAACCCACAGCACTTCTCACCTGTGCTCACAGGCTCTGGCTGCCTTCTGAATAATGGGACCAAATTGTGCTCAGGTACTAAAGAAACCTCCAAGTTTGTTTTTTTTTTTGCTTTGAGCCCAAGACTTTTCATGTGTTATGAAAATCTCCTACCTCATGACATCTTAAAACTGTGAAGGCTATGAAGATAATTATGTAGTAAATATAGTAACTCACTGTTGATAATTTGATGAAATCACAGTTATTCTTTAAAATGAGAGGGTATTCTTATCAAACAATCTTTTTATTTTCTGAAAATATGAAGAAATTTCCTTTTTTGCCACTATGTAAAACTGCAAAACACAGAACCTTTCATTTTAAAAAAAGGTTTGTTACGGGCTGCCATTGATATTTGTAGTAAATAGGGAGTGCATTTAGTAGCTGCACATTAAGCTGTATAGTTTTTTGAAGAAGCTATGCACAAAGAGTTTGAACTTGTGTTAATTAAATAATTATGGAATTTGTTGAGTGACTACTGATATGTTTGCTCTTCATATTAGAATTTATAATCAAGGGCACAGTGGAGAGCCTACAGTTATCTAAAGAGTCAGGGGAATGTAGTTGTAAATATTGTACAAGTCCAGCAGGCCTTGGATTTATTAGTGGGTAAAGCACCAGGTCCATGTTTGTTCATGGTTCAAGACTGTTTGTAGCACCAGGTCTTTCAAATGAGATGCATCATGATACCAGGAAAGATCTAATTCAGTTCTTTCTTCTTGTCACAATCATTAGCTGACAGGAGTGAAATATGAGAAAGTTAAAATAAAAAATATTTTATTATCTTAGGGAAGGAGGAAGGAATCAGTCCCCACTGTCATCATAGAAAAAAAACAAATCAAACCAAAACCAAAAAATAACTCAGGAACTACTGATAAGGATTTTGATGGGCATTATGTCTTTGGAAAAATAGGACTGCTAAGAAACATTGATGATGATGACAGTTTCCTTCTTGGTAATTTCTTCCCTCACAACCAATGGCAAAAGGCAGCAGCAGTGCAAGGCACAGCTGGACAGAAGTCAGCTAAAGATTTGGGACAGTGTCACTTGGGAAATGAAAGATGAAAAGAGATGGTGCAATTGGGACACCTGCAGGGCCACTGGTACCAGGGGAACATGGTGAGACCTTTGACTCAGACACAGGTCACACCCAGTGAAACAGAGAAGCAAAATAAAGTATGAGTGAGATGCACAAAGGGAAGATGCAGTAGAGGAGAAGCCTCTCAGTAGGAATAACACAAAAACATATTGTCTACAACAGCCAGAGAGGCACATGCTGGGCAGGGTGAGGATGACCAGCAGAGATTGTGGAGGAAAGAGCTTTGCTTGCAGGAAAGAAAAGTTTCAAGGACATTTCAGGCAGGCAATGAAACAAGGTGGGATTCATTATGACTAATTCTGGCTGCCTTAGAGGTATACAAGATACGCCTTGAGGTTAAATTAGATGAAATATTTTTAATAATTAATTGAATTATTTTGAATAGTTGCAAATTACACTCAGAACTTCAAATGCAATTTAAGAAGTCGTGGGAACTAATTAGTAAAGAGATTACTTCCTCCTACAACAATATTCTGTATTATATTGCTCAGTATGGTATTTGGCAAGCTATTTTTTACCTCATCTGAGATGATCCTTGTCAAAGCCATGTTTGGAATCCATGTGTGACAGATTAGCTCAAAGCACATTTACCTGCAAGTCAACAAGTTTTAATCATGCTGACAGGAAATCAATTTAAGCTTTTGTAATATGATTAAAATACCACATACAATGTGGTACTATAATTATTATATTCCTAGTCTGACATTAATCTGTTTCTAGTATTGGTTGAGTTTTTCCTAGTGTTAATGAAGCTGGGCGAATTCCAGTATCAAAATTGCTAGCAGCAATTTTCCTATAAAATGAGAAAGTAAATATTTTAGTAAAGTTTTGTATGGGTAATATCAGCAGACTGTTGAACTTAGGGCACATGCAATGCTAGAGGAAGTCAATATTATTAATGATTGATATCAGCCAAAATCTGATTAAAGCAAAAGAGCCTTTTGTCGGTTTTTTGTTGGATTTTAAGAAAAACCCAACATTTTTTTATAAAATGAATAAACATTTGAAAGGATTAGTCTGCCCAGCTGAAAAATAAGAAATTGTTTCAAAGAGATGCAGCTAAAGAAAAAATAGGTGTAGAAAAATTGGTATAATTAGAACACCTAAACTTAAATTAGTTAACTGAAAAAAGGAAAATGATTGAATCTATTAATAGAGATTAAATATGTACTTAAAGCAAATGGAAACAAAAATTCCAAAATGACAGAAATGTCATAGGGAAAAAGGACAAGGTCCAGTGACAACTGCACTCATAATTCCTATCCTATTAAAAGAAAGAAAAACTCACGAGTTTTTAAATACAATAAGATACAATAACGTTCAAGAATGGTGCATGGACTTTGCAATGAGGAAAGGTTTGATGAGTAAAATTTTTTACTTGCAAGTAGCTTTTGTTGGATTGTTGCTCCTTGCTTGCATGTAAAGCAAGGCTGATTTTATTACAATGTTTGCATTCATGCAACTGTTCGCATTTCAATGATGTCCAGTGTCCTTTAACAGGTTTCTAGCAAATTTTCCTATTTCAAGTAATTTGTAACATGGTCTTAATCCACTTAAAACAATTTCTTTAAATTTCCACACAGTATATTCTGTTAATTCCTCAGTTTTTGCTTTGACTAAATATTTTCTCCTTTCCAGCACCATCTTTTGAGAAATCACTCTGCAATTCTTAAAACTAGATTAAATTAGGGTTTTTTTGGGGTTTTTTTAGTACTAGTTTAAGGGCTTTGCCTAATCAGATCTTTGACACACATGCCTGCTTAACTAAAATGCATCCCATGAGTTGCTCTTCCCCTGCCCCAGTGTTTTACCTTCTGTTAAAAATAGATTTGTGTTGATTCTGTTGTTTCCATTCTTTCAGGCGTCTTGCTGTGGGCTGAAATCTGTTTCCTTTGGGTGTGCCATGGGAAACAGACAATTAGTAGAGACCTCCCTCTGTGCTCAGAGGCAGACATCTGAAATATATCCCACGTATTTTACTGTAGTAGAACAAGTTAGTCTTCCCTTTGATTTCTCTCAGATACAGGTTGTGCTCATTGTTTAACCTCTGGAAAAACAGCATCTTTCTTAGTTCATTTCAGACAACTTAAATTTCATAAGACTGGGAATTCAGGTATTGTTTTGTTTTATTTGCTGTTATTAAACACTGTTATTACAAGACATTCCTCCGAGATTCCTCAGACAGGTTTGGAACACTGTATTGCTCTTTGGGACATCAAAGCAATCAAAGCGGAAATTTACTGAAACATTTAACAGTTATGATGAATAAAAAAGACATATGTGTACTATTCCCTAGTTAAAAACCAGAAAGCAAACCCAAACTGGAATCACGATTAACAGCTATTATGCCCAGGAGACATTATTACAGGAACATCTCAGTAAACCATGCATCTTTTTGACAGCTATATTTTTGACAGCTAATTACTGGCAGTGGGGAATCAATGCTTTTCAGGACCTTTTTGAATGAGATCACATTCAAGAGGATGGGGACTCTTTTGCCAAATCTTCAGGGTTTTCCCTAAGTCTTAGAAGAGCTGTAATTTATTAATGAAATTACATTGTGTGATCCATGAAAATTAAATTGTGGAATTTCTAAATAGTAACTTCCATTACCTCCTTGCTCTATACCTCCTTGTTCTTTACCTATGTCTTAGCATAATCTCCAATAATAGCTGTGTTCTTTTGTATACAATTCAATTTACATTTAGAAAAGACATAAAATAAGAATTTATTGAGATTAAGCAAAAAGCTTGACTGTAAGTGTTTCACAGTATCCTAGGCAACACATACCTCTGTACTGTCTTGGGTCAAGTAATTTGACATTCTAGTTTTTCTTTTGTGTTATAGAAGAACTGCATTTTAGGCAGCAGCAATATTCTTATCATGTGATTTTTGTGGCTTTATAGAAATGGAAAGAGTTGATATGAATTTCTTTAAAAGCAAAGAACCTCAGTGCTCGTAATAAAATAATTATATTGTATTTAAAAAGAAATTATTGTTCTACACTGTGACCTGTATAAGCCATGCATATATTATAGATGTAAATTCCAGATTGTGTTATTTATGTGTTACCATGATTCCTTTTTCTTTTCTGATAGGAAGCTGCCACTAAAGGAAGAAAATGGCAAAGAAGCTTTAAATCCAGAAACCATAGAAATCAAAGTTGCAAATGACATCATCCAGTCAAAAGAAGATGATAGCAAAGCATAATAAGATAAACTACAGCTGTCTGGATAATGCATTTGGATTGAAGTAATCCTGTGACCAAAACTTTACAGCTGACCTTAATTTCATGGGAAACTTAAGCTTGGAATAGTTAGTACATGTGTACATATGAAGAAACAGTTCCTGTCTACAGTTCCTTTCTATTTTTCTTTTTTTTGTTGTTAATGGTTTTAGTATGTAGTTTTGCTGACACCAAGTCCCATGGTATAAATTTGAAAAAAATATGCAGAATAAGAACTGTAATTTATTATATGAAAAAGTGTGTCTTTTTAGAAGAAAAATTCTAAAGCACCCCTAACCACAAACAAGACATCGGGCCTCTCCAGATCTTGCAGTGCAAGCTACATACATAAAGAGCCATATGATAGTGTATTTATTTCCATTTATAATACAATGAAAGTTTACTTTGCCTTTTTAAAAAACCCAACTAAACCACTCTCAGTATAATGTTTAAGACCTTAGTAGACACTCAGTAGTCATTTCAGCTATGATTATCACTCGAAGCAAACAAAAAGGAAAAGATACTCTTCAACACAGAGCCAGGTCCCACTTGAGTTTCTCCTGGTTTCTTCGATAAAATAAAAAGCTGTTAATCACAACTTACAAACTCAAATTAAATTGGCTAAATATTTCACAACAGTCTATTGGCCTCATCCTAACTACATGAGTGCAACTCTTAAAGGCTCCAGGATTTTCAGTGCTTCAGGTTTTCTGTGTGAAAGTTTTGGAAGTTACATGTGAACTAAAAGGCAGCAAAGGTGTAAAAAGAAAACCCTTTTTAATCATAATCTTCAATTAAAAACTTACAATACTTTTCCCAACATATTTATACATACAGGGTATTCATTTTTGTCTTAGTTCAGACCATTTTGCTAAGGGATAAAACAATGGTTTAGTGAAGTAAATACATTTTCTCCCCAAATCAGTGTATGAAATATTAAAGTTGGCCTTACTGAAGCAGGACTTGTTCCTTTGTGGTTTCATACCCTTTGTCTTAGCAAGTACAGTGTAAGAGCAGATGGAAAGGCGGACTTTGTCTAAGCAGTTAGGAACAAATTTAAATTATTAATTAATGCAATATTGTATTCTACCAAATACTTCTTTTTTCATGCTGAGATTTCTTTATGATATTCCTTTTTATTATTTTGATCAACACACCCCACCAGGAAAATTTGAGAGATTTATTTGATTGGAAATTCATTCATATTTTGTATAATTGATTTACGGGTGCCACTAACTGGAACAACATAGTTTATTTCCATTCCAGCAAAGTGTATCCACACCTACTAAACTCTTCAAAGCCTTGCTTTGAAAGAAGTAGTTAAACCGTATAGAAACGAAACTGGAAAATTCTACTTCTCAGAAGTAAATGGTAAAGTACGTTGTGAGCTTTCCGCATCTAAGTCATGTCTGAGGTTTTAGTGTAGTTTTACTCAGCAAATTGTGTTGTCTCCATGCTATATCTCAATTTTCATCATATTTGAAGTCTTTATACTAGCTGACTTTCACGCAGTAAAACTGAAAGTGAAATGTAAAAAAGTCTCCTTAAATTTGAGGAAAAGACCACAATAACCTTCTTGTTAAACCAAGCTTAAGTGCATTTCAAAGAGCTGAGGAGAATATATTTAATTCTTAGATCTTTCTTGTTTTTCAAAACCAATTTATTTTTTGAGTTTTTCAGAATTTTTCCTCACTTTGGGAAACACCTACAATGTACCAAGGAGTTGAGGACAGAGGCATACCACTGGTGTGGCTAGGATGGGAGGCCAATTTCCCACAAAATCAGTACCAAAGTGAAAAAAATGGGTAAGAGGGGATAGCAATGTGGGATGCAAGTCATGGAAGATAACAACTGAAAATTGCTGGAAAGAATTTTCTCAAAATGCTGAGGCATTAATTCTGGGTGAAGAGAAGATGAAGACATTCCTCTATGAGCTCTCAATGTTGCTCACAAATACTGAGCAGGCAGTACTAGCAAACATCTGCTTGTCTATCAGATGTCTGTCCTGAATCTTTCTAAGTACACAGCAAGCAGGACTGCCCCTAACCTATGATTAGGATAACCAGTTGTTTCATTTTTATATATGGATATATGTTCTTTCTACAAAGTATGTATTTGCAGCTGGGTTTCCTCCTTCTATCAAAATACAAAGAAGAGACCTGGACAACTCCAGCAGTTGAGAATAATGTGATTGGTGTGGCTTGAACATCCTCTCACACAATATTTTTGCCAGGATGACAAGGAAGGTGGTAGACATTGTTTCCTCTTCTACCTGCTCTCAAAAATTTGGGTGGCGCCATGCATATTCAATCTTCCCTAGGCAAATGGTGCTTTTTCTGAAGCCAGCCTGATCATCTCCACAAGAAGGTGCCTATACAGTGTAGCAGAACAGTGTCTAGGCTCAACTGCAGATGCATTTCAAATTTTAGTACTTCTTAGCTGGACTTATACAAAAAAAAAAAAAAAAAAAAAAAAAAAATCATGGCCTAACAGCTCTGTATTGATGGGTTTTTTTCCTTTTTTCTTTCCTTAATATGGCCTCTAATTACAATGTGAAGGGATTGGAAGATTTAAGAGTTTTTGTCAGCATATTTATTACTAATATGCCTGTGCTACTCTTTACAAGCAAAATATATTGCAAAATTATTTCAATACTGGAAGCAAAAGCATTTCCCACTACATTGGATTATAAATCAAAAGCTGTTTCCAGGAGTATTTAATTTCTTCTTGCTGTTATGTCTCTTGGCAGTTGGGCTGTGTGAGGGCTGAGAATAAAACAGCTCAAAATTTCTGATGGACTGTCCAAGCACACCTTTTTGGTCCGTGGATTAATAGGTTATCTCTTGTGCTTTGACTCTGTGCTGTGCAGGAGAAAACCAAACTCTGACTATGAAAGAATGCTGAAAAACTGATATCTCCAAATAGTTCCAAATATTTCCACATGAGGGACAGCGCATAGTAATTTGTAAGATATATGTAGAACTGGAATAACAACATTTGTTTATTTTCTTTTCCTATTCTAGACTAAAAAAAAAAAAAAACAAAAACAAAACAAAAACAGATATCTGTATAAATGTCACTTTTACTGTCTAAAAGTAATTTTAAGTGTTAGTATGAAATGTCAGAAGAGTTGACAAAATATAACTATTTGTAAAAGTAATTTGAATTGTTACACTAACATACTCCAGGGACCAGGGTGGGAGGGAGCCATTGAAATTATTACTGATACAAAATGTGGCAGTGACAATCTCTTTAAAAAAAAAAAAAAAAAAAAAAAAAAAAGGAGTAACATTAAGTAAAATGACTTAAAGCTCCTTCTTATTTTTTTTAGTAGACCTGTGTTCAGATTTACCACAATAACAACAAAGTTTTAATTAATATTTTGCAATTTAGTAATCAAATGTACCCTGGGGAGATTTTTCCTGGTTTTGTTTGTTAATTTGCCTTTTTTGACTTCTAAGATTTTTTTGTGGTTGCAGAAATATTTACTATTCTGGTGATGCTAATGCCTAATGTGACAAAGATTAATTTATTCAGGCCTGAGTCTTGCAAGAAATTTTGTGTGGTGAAACCCATCCCTTCTACGGCACCACACTGACATCAGAGGGGTGGTTGTGAGCAGGAAGATGGATGTATTTTCATAGGAGAACTTGCAGGATTGGGCCTACTTTCTCTCTCTTCATAGATATATACAACGTAGTTACACCGTGACCACCATCCACAAAGGCTGTTCGACATCAGTCCCTGGTGTAGTAAATTCCAGCTGTTGTCTTCAGCCTCTTCATTGATGTTCATCCAAAAACAAAAAGTGGCTTTCTTTTTATGATGGTAATTACTTTGATTATTTATTTAAGTGCCAATCATCAAACTGTAGTATAATCATCATGCCATTTTTTGTGTTTCCTAGACCAGATAATGGAAATGTATTTGTGCCTTTTGATAGCATGCCACTCTGCTTTATTAAAGAAAAATCTTCAATAATTTGTCTACAAAGCCTGTTTAAAATAATTGAAAGCTTTACCGTGACACACTTTTCTGCTCAAATATTCTCAAATACTCAATTAAACAGGATGTTTTATTTTCAAGTCACGTGAATATTTGAAACACAAAATTTGCAAAAATCTATTGAGATCACGAATCCAATGAGGGTCATGGTGGGTGTATTACTGCTCAAAAGTTTCAAATAGATGGAGCACGTGGCAGATGTGTAGGGGTGTTTTGACCAATTTCTCAAGTTGAAGAGTCAGATAGAAATTCTCCTTAGTTCTATTTAAGTGCTTAGATGTAAAACATTAAAATCTTTTCTCAAATCTGAAAGACAATATGGAGCATCTTCCCATTTTACCTCTGGAGTAAAACTGGAGAGAATGTCCATTTTGCAGTCATTTGCAGCCTCACCATCGCTGTGTAAGATTTTGTAGGAAGCAACATCTTTGTAGAAGATAGTTGTGTCTGTTGGATGATATTCACTCCTGATTTAAGGACCTCCAAAAGGACTATTTACTGAGAAAGTTCAAGACCTCTTACAAACTGATGATTGGAGGGGTGCTGAGAGTGCTGCACAAAGAGCCACTGATGTGATCCAGGATTCACTGGCCTTTAGGACAAAAACTGACTTCAGCAGGACCTGGATTTCATTCATCCTTCTCAGCAAGGCTCAGCAGTCCTCAGCTGATCGAGTTGCTTCTGTGAATCAGATTTCCAGGTGTAAGTGGGACTTACATGTCCTGCCAGGCTCCTGCTGACATTTTGCACAGAGGAGGTTTTTCTATCAGGAGTTTTCACTGATTAGGAAATGGTGAGAGAATATCTGATGACAGTTTTATCCCATACATTACTATATGTCCAGAAATAAAACATCTCTTTAAATAATTCATTGTGATAGCGATACTTCTTTAAGTGAAGATGAAAACATTCTAAATAAATATTGCCTGTTCTTAAATCCCCTTGTTTAGCTTCAGATAATTTTTCTGATAGATGAAAAGCTACCATGGTTAAATAAAACTTTTCAGAAAACTATCCACCCCTTTTTCAGATTTTTTCATATGAGTTCCTGAAGTACCCTGTCCATTTGACAGCAGTTCTGTACGTTTTAAGTGATCTTCAGTATTTCCACTGCACATATAAGTGTGTTCTTATATCAATTTACTTGGACCTGAGCCAAAATAAGCCTTATGAATTTGGCTTTGGATCAGGTTCTGAGAATTCTCAGTTTACCAGTCTATCTTTTCTCTTAAGAGGCGTTGAGAGCCTCGTAATGTTTGACTTTCAAACTTGAATATTGGCCATTTTTAGCCCAGAGAAATGAAATAAATATTTATTGCCAAATTTGTATTGGCAGCTTTTAAGTCACAGGCAGGTGAGATGGGGAGCGGGTGAGGTGAGCAGACGTAGTGCCGACAGAGCTCAGGAAAGTGACCGCCAGAGAGAGCAGGGGCCAAAGAGTGAGCCAGGAGAGGGATTGCACACTGGGAGCACCTCTCCTTAGAACTGACAAGGGAAACGGGGAGCAACTGAAGCAAGAGAGGCTGCTGAAGGGCACTGCCAAAAGGCAGGGTAATGAGAGCTCTGAAAACCAGAGGAGAGGGGACATTAACCCTGCCACATCCTTCAACTCTCCCGTGTCACTACGCCATTGTTTTTGAGATGTTAAAATGCAGGGTTGGAGGAAGGCAAGACAAACCCTCAGAGTCTCTACAGATCAGTGACAATTACAAAAAGGAGTCAGATCCCCCAGAAGATAATTTTATTGCTTGTGGTGTAGAGTTCTCACTAAGAATTTTGAACTACTTAAACAAGGTTTCAAAAGGAAAAAAAAGCTTTCCTGCTACAATGAGCACTCGGTACGTATTTGTATGCTGTGTACAGTATGAGCTAAAGCATACCATGTATTGTTTTTGTTATTCCACACGTTGTCAACAGCCCACTTGCGATATCTGCCACCTGAATTATATATTGATAAGTTAGCTACCACTGGAGCTAGTTTGTTTATTGTTTCAGAATCTTATGTCCCTATGAAATGCTGTGTATATATATATATCTCTATACTGTAAAAAGAAGTAATATCGCAGATGCTGGTTTTGTATTTATGAAAGACATTGAAAGTATGGCTTAAAGTATATCAATTATTTGTCACTCTTCACCATTTGTATATTAATAGTAAAGATACTTTTACTTTAATGAAGTGTTGTAGTTACATTTATTTTTGCTAAATGTCTTTCTGTCAAGATGTCTGATTTGTTAGGAGTCTCATTCCCAAAAAGAAACACACCCATTATTTTACCCCCATTACAGAAGTACTGAATAATGCTCACACAGACCTGCAATTTATTACTCTCTTTTCTGTCAAAATACATCTATTGTTAGCATCCTGAGTCTCCAGCTGAGCTTGAGGCACATTATGATCATCCCCAATAGATAATGTGCTGATAGATAATATTATTTATTTCCATACAATACAAGTGTGACAGTTTAGAGGTATTTAGTTTATGCCAGAAAAAAAGATATTATCAACAGAAGCAACCATATTTTGCCAAACCCAGAACCTTCAAAAAGTCTTGTAACTGTGTTAGCACGTTAGCAGGAGCTGATGTTAACAGGTCGGACACAGTCTGCAATGAAAGGGGCTTTTACTGCAGTGCTAGTTTTTATTCCACTAAGACGGAAGATGGGCAAAGCACAGCCCAGAAAATATAGCTCAGCCACTTCTCTGAAATGGCAGAGGGTGTCTGTGACATGCATTTTACAACCAATAAAATGAAGCAACCCAAGAGAAACTTGCAAGATGGTGTATTCATGCCTAAGAATCAGTTTTCTGACCTAAGGTCTAAAAAGCCACACCAGCCTAAGAATGGAGGGGCAGTGCATAGGAGAAATTTTTTTTTTCACCCAACAAAGTCTTCACAGTTGCATCCTCTTCCTTCCACAGATCCTTAGGCTCTGCCACCGCAGATGTCTTAAGGATGTGCTTCCCTAAGTGTCAGTGGCAGCACTAACAATTAGCAAAAATATCTTTCTGTTGAAAAACTGAGCGTAAGGGAACTGCTTCAGTGTCATGTAAACATCAGTTTGTCACTGAAAGTTTTTCATATGATCATGTTTCTTTGTCCTAAAAATCCCCAGACTTCCTCAAAAGATGCAAAATTTTAGTTCAGATCTCTCGAGAGCCAATTGGTTCAGTGTGCTGGCCACAAGAGAGGTTGCCCCTTTAAGTTACAAGTGAGTATTAATACAATTATTACAAATTGCTGCTAATAAAAAGTTAATGGGCAAGATCTTCAGAAATTGATTCAACTTGTTTGACCTTAACCTCAAAATATATCATGCTCTCACATGTTTCAGACATGTAATTCAAAATATAAAATAAAATACTTAAAATTATATTCAGGTACCTTGATAAGGACAATTTGTTTATCCATGTCATTCCTAAATTAGAAACTGATAGCACTGCACCAAGAAAACACAAACAAAATGGAAAAAATGTGTCACACTTTGATTGTTGGCAAAAGATGACTAACTTTCTCATTTAAGCCCTAGCAGATCCTGAAAAACAAGCTATATTTGTAAGCCCATTCCTATGTGGAAAAATGCTTATTTTTGCGGATATGGTTAAAACTCCTTTGGTGATTTATTAAACACTTTCTAGAAAAAAACAAATCTCAGAACTGAACTTAGTGCCAGACTTTAATTTGTGTAAAAATTCTTTATGTTGCAGAAAGATAAAACTATCTTTCAGTCTGATTAAACAAAGAAATAAAACACATCCACAGACAGTGCCAGTGTAAAGAAATGTCAGTGGTGTTGCTGAGAAAGCAGAATGAATCACATCTGGCAGGAGAGTGATTAGGTCAGGCACGAATTTATAGAATTCTTTCAGGCCATCTGATGACAGGAGAGCAAGAAAGTTGTGAATTAAAAAAAAAAGCTTTTTCTACTAAGCAAATACCATCTTTTAGGACTAGGAAGGGAGAAATGGTATCTTATTATTTTAAAATTTAACATGGAGTTTCATTGTCATAGACCACAACACGATGAATTAATTTTACTTTGACACTTATTTTTATCATCGATCAGGGAAATAAAACTTTGTCATTAACTTGTATCTGATGCCTAAATAATCTTTAATCACAAGAAATAGGAACTTGCTATGTACTGCTACACATTTTCCAAACCCATAAGAAACAAACATCAGGATTTTTTTAAGAATAGCTTTCAAATGGACTTATGAATTACAGATATCTTTAAGAAAAGAAGAATTTGGAGAAAGTAATGCACATAGTGTGCTGAAAATTTAATTAACAAGGCACTTGCTTCAAAATTCAAACCACCATGTGATATGTAGCACAGATTAAAAGTGGTGATGTATTTTAGAGGTTTCCTCTGCAAAGCTTTTAATTATAGACAAGTTTTGTAAGGTGGCCATCCCCTAATGCGATGCAAGTGTCAAGGGTTGCACTGAAATAGTGGTTCTATCCTTCTTGGAATTCATGACATGCCCATCTGCAGTATTTTTTTCTATCCCTCTTTCTGCAAAGTATATACTCAGTAGAAAGTAGAATCTCCTGAAAAATTAAAGGCATTTACTCTGCGAAATATGATTTTTGTTTCTTTGCATGAAGGAACACAGACAAAAAACACTTGTATAATCTGGTGATATAATACTCAGAGATTATTATCACTGCCATGCACTTGGTCACTTGTGTTCTTCAAGTCAACATAAACTCCCAAAGCTGAAACATCCTATTGCTAGGTGAAGGATCCATGGTCTTGTCTTATGCTGCAGGATCCATGGTTTTTGTGCTATGCCGAGGGACAGAGACCTGAACATGCTGCATATTTGACCAAGAAATTGTTCAATTATTTTCTGAGAGTTTGATTCCAGCATCAGTCCAGGCCTTCTGAAGATACCACTCTCTATTTGCTGGATGTGTGCATAAGAAGGAAGCAGTAATGTAGAGGCATAAAAGCCACTCTGTCAATTACTGATGAGTTTACTGTTAACTCCATTAAGTAAAAATACCCATAAAACCCATGAAGCAACTAGAAGTTAGTATTATATTTCTCTGATGTTGTTGAAATATAACCAGTGTCAAGATGCTGTGAAATCTGGCAGGTCCCTGGCACTGGGGTGTTGGGGGAACCATGTAGGGTCTGGGAGGGTTCGGCAGCCAGGGTCTCTCCCACGATTCCAGGAACAAGCCAGCCAGGAGAAGGGGGAGGAGTACGTGAGGCAGTCTCAGTGATCCCGTAGGGGTGATGCAGGGCCAAAATCAAGCCAGGGTCCACCTGGAGTGTGAGTGCAGCTGCGGTGCGGACAGGGGCTGATGGCTCTGGGAGGTGACAGGGGCTGATGGCTCTGGGAGGCTGATACGAGTCTTGAGTTGTGGATAAGTGGGGGGAACTCCAGGGTTGGGCAGAGTGAATCAGGATTCCCAGAGCCTGGACAGTTAGAGAGAAATTTCACAAAGTTCATCTATTCTCAGATTGGGTTAAAGGTTTAGAAGGAAACAAACGAAAAATAGATTTTGGAGATGTGAACTGGCTAAGTGCCTGTTGTCAACATATTAAAGCAGTAAAATATTGATCATTCAGGTGTTTCAGGTTAAGCATGATTCTCTGCTCTTTGCAGATTGGTTTTGGTTTTTTTGTACGAGATTCTTGGGAGATAAGCTCCTTGTAGTTTGTAATTTGTCCTAGGTGGGAGAGCAATGAGAAAGACTGTAGCACTGCATTAGGGGTCAGAGGGTCTGATGCCCATTTTGGGTGACAGTTGCTTGGATTGAGCAAATCAATTGCCAGGAAAGTGTAATGTTTCTTTTCTTCTCCTTGGCTATTTTGTGCTAAAGATTTATGGACCCATTTATCTTACTGATTTCAATGAGACCACTCTCAATAAATATAAGAACAAGCACAAACTGTTTGTCGGATTTACACCTGAGATTAAAAGTGGGTTTTGCTGTGTTTTGTGAGAAATCCTTCTCCTGCTGCTTCATGGAATGTGTGTTTGTGTTTGAACATATCGGAGCTTTCAGCTCTTGCAATACATGTGTTACTGAGCACACATTTAACACCTGACTTGGTACTGCTAGCTGAGCATGAGAGCACTAGCCAAACCCTGAGAAGGGAATGTGCTCCCTGAAAGATATTTAAGTGGCAAGCTAGACAAATCAGAACTATTATCAATAATTGTTATGTTGTTAACTTCACCCCAAAGAATTACGAATTATCAAATTATGAGAAACTGAATGTCTGTGCTTAGCTTCCCAAACCTCTGATGTATCAACACATTATGCTGCCTGTTGAGACTCATTCCTCTGAAGTGTTGGCAGTAACTTCTGTGTGAAAGGGCAGCCATGAATTAATTTACTGTTCAGATAATAGAGGCAATGTCTTCCTATACCATATCAAATTCCCTGGAAGTGCTTGAGTAGCTTAACAGACAACAAAAGAAACACTAATTTATCCTAACTAACCTATCTTAAAATTCTTTGCTATCTGTAACAGCAGAATCTTCTTCTAGGATTTTTTCTTTACTACGCTTTTTGAGGGCAACACTGCAACTCCCAAGGGGTTAAACAAATGCAGGTGTGGTGTGAATATTTTACAACTGGCAGGTGCCTACAACTTTGCTCTTTCCCAGAGGTAAGTAAGCATGTTCAGGTGTTTTTACACCTCCAGCATTCTGACCTGTGTAACATGCACCTATTCCTATAGTGCTGAGCACAAAACTCAAACTTTTTTTACTGCAAACAATTCATTGCCTACCTCCCAGGCTCTACTTCACTACTTTTTCTGACAACTGCATAGCACTTAGGTGTATTGCAAAGCCCTGCTGAGGTGGAATTTTTGCCTAGTCCAGGTAAATTATATTCCCTGCATATTTACTTTCCATGGATTTTTTCAGAGTAGCCTTAGAGATGGATTAAGATCAATTTACATAACTGAACGTTTATTCTACTGTGTAAATTTTTCTTTGTCAAGCCTGAATTATATAAAAAGACAAACATGAGAAGCATACTGCTTTTTCCTTGTTCCTTTGTCTGATCACAGATCTTTTCTTTGGACCACTTATGGATCTACTGACTCATGAGCCTATGGCATGATTTCCTGTTCTTCCTGTACTTGTGGTCATGACTCCATTGCTTCAACTTCAAAAATGTGTCAGGCAAACAGGTTGTGTTAGAATTTGTATTATTTATTTCACTCATTCAGCTAAGCAAGAAGGCAGATCATAACAACATGCTGAACAATCTAGTGTATCCCTCTTTAGAAGATGTTTTGGCTTTTTCTTAGCAACTATTCTTTCAGGCAGAAGTGCCCTCTTAGGCAAATTGACTGGGAATGGACTGGGTGGGCTGCAGGCTTTGTAGAGTGTTATTCATTTTGAATATTTAACAAACTTATCTATGGGACTAGGGTTGATTTATTTTTTAATTGATTTCCATTTGTTTAGCTCTTACTAGACGTGTTTACAGAATGAACATATAATACATGTGTCTCAAAAAAAACTATTGCAATAAAAGAACAGGACTCTATTTTATGAATGGCTAATCTGGGGACCTTTGAATATTTGTACACTTCCTTTTCTTAACTCTCACTTATATCACTTCAAATTAGTTGAGACCAGGCAGGATTTTCTAGAAGGAAAATGGATGGTCTTCCTGTAGTGGGAAAAAAAAAAAAACCAACATTTTATTTAGTAATATAAGATACTCTAAAAATTGCTTCCAGCTCATGTTAAAATTGATTTCTGTCCTGTATTTTCTTTATACACAAATTGATCATTGTTTATTTGCCTCTTACAAGGAGTCTGTTAACATGAGGCTGTCAATCTCTTGTTTGGGTGCTAGCATGTGCAGCCATAAATATGTTCAAATCTAGAAATTTGCCATGGCAGCTGCAGTCTCTTCTCTGTACTCTGAGCCACTGTACACAAACTACCATCACATGGTGCTGCATTTAGAACTGTAAGGAATTATACTTCACTTTAAAAGAAATTTCAGCTTGTAAAGGTACACCATACATCTGGATTTCATTAGTTATTTTTGTTAAACTCAAAATATAATAGCAGTATAATTTAATGTTTCATTAGATCTGAGTTGGGATGGATGTAGAAGACATACACAGAGCCTCTAGGCACAGCTTCTCTTCTTGATTTTTATGTTCCACTTCATGTTACTCTGTCATAGTATGAAGAGGTAGCATTTTCCCAAAGCAAAGGTTTACAGCTTGTTAGATACAAGCAGATAGATATGGATTGTTTGCTCTGAGGCTTTTTTTCTTAGCAGTTTAATTTCTTCAGTGAGAAAAATGTGTACCTGCACATGAATTAAGATTGATTCATCACTTGCTACAAAATATATCAGAAATAAACATCATAATTGCTTCCTTTTCATCACAATATTGTACCAGCCTGACTTTTTTTTTTTGCCAGAAAATCTCCTCAGACCATCCAGAACTGCCAAAACATCTGAGATAATACACATTAAATTACAGTATTATAAAGATGAACCATCTGTGCTAAGCTTTTCAGTGTTGCATGGGAATGAAAACAGGAATATGACAAATCCCAGATAAGTTGTTATAAGACCTAACTTGATATAAGTAAATTGAGTTAAGTCAGTCCATAGTACAGTTAAATAGCCATCACAGATTTTACCACCTACAATTAAGCTCAGAATTAGAAAGACTATGTCAGATATGCTGTGGAATCCACAGAGACCAAAGGGAAGTTGATTCCAGTAGTAATTTTATCAAAGCTTTCCTTTTGTACTGCAACCCAACTCAATCCCCATTTAAGAAGTCTAGAAGTAGGCTTTCTGTTATGCTTTGCTCCACGGTAATAGAAAGGATAATGGACAATCTTCACTATTAATACCAATTCACCGTGCAGGTTTTCTCTTACATCTTCCACTTAACTTCAGTAGACCTGTGTTTGTATAGGTACAACCCATTCCCAAGTACTGCAATCTGTCTGAGCTTCCTCTCATGCTTGGAGCAGCAAAGCTGGTGCAGAAAATGAAGATCTGATACCCCACAGCTGGTGCTTTATACTCATCAATGGCTTATAAATAGGTCTGTGTCTCAGTGCAGCTCTTGCCTAAGACTTTTATGTACACATATTTTGAACTATGTTCTGCTCTATTTGCTGAGCTAAAATAAAATTACTAGTGTGCAAGACTTAACATAGCATGCTAATTTAAAGCCATGTAGTTTTTTTAAAAGTCACTAGAAGGATTTGTACCTTTTGTTAGAGATAATTAACATCCTCCACTTTGTGCAGCAGTATGGGTTGGGGGGAGGGAGAGGAGGCTGAATAGAGGGAGAAGAAAAGTTTTCACAGCCTAGTTAGTTATTATCCTAATGACATTCCTGATGACTTAAATAGAAATTAATTGCATAAAAAACGTTAGCCAGAGGTACAAAAGAATTTCTGTTCCATGCATAAGGTGTTTATGGAAAAAAAAAAGGAAGCAGGAACAAACTGGAGCAAGAAGGCAGAAGAAAAAAAGCTGGATAGTGAGCTACTGAAAAGAGGTGAGCTGAAAGACAGTGAGCTCCTCTAAGAAGGGAGTTGTGGGTTCATTTATCTTCTCTCTTCTTCCAGTTAGAAAATAACCTCTTATTCTGTGATCCAAATTAGTGTTTCTTCACTTGGTGTGTGATTGCATATGTTAACAAAGAGAGGATGATGAGATGCCATTAGATTGACCTCTCTTTGCATGGGTAAGAGGACTCTAGATTTCATGGGGAGCAGGATTGTCCATCTCCAGCTCTCTCTGAGCTACAAGTCAATAAACATAAATTCCCTCTTTTCTCACTTGTTTCTTAGGCTGATTTCTTTAGCTGCTGTAGGAGCTCTGGAAAGTACCAGGATAAGTTCTTTTCCATTGCTCACATTGCAGGAAAGGGGGTTGTTATTGGCTCCACACATCCTTTAAGCAGGAAAGATCCAGACTCTGAAATTTCTGCTCAGAGCAGCATGCGCTGAAACAGTCCTTTCCCAATGTGTTGGGCATTTCACATGCCTGTTTCCCTTCACACTGTGTACATTTAAAGCTGGAGCTCTGTGAAACCAGTGTCCCAGGTGCTTGTCTGAAGGCAAGTCTTTCCCCCATCCTGATTTTTGTCAGCCCCTGAGAAGACACGCAAACATGCAGGGTAGAGAGGTCTGGTTTGTGCCCTAAGCAGATGGTCAAGCTGCTGGTGTGTGCTGACACAGTCCTACCAAAGCCAGACCTGTTCCAGCCAACTGCCTCCAAAAAGGTTACACTTTTACAAATCTTAATAGAAGCCTTCTGCTCCTTGCACCCCAAATTTCACACCTACCTTAGCCCTTCTGGTTTTTGTTTGTGGAAAATGCAATTGAGGTTTCTTGTGCTGTTATGTATGAAAAGCTAGGTATGATGGTAATAAAGCAAAATATTTCTTAAACTGTCCTTGAATTCAAAAAGGCCATTTAATAATCTATTTAATAAGGATTAAAAGATAAAACACACAGATGAGGAAGCATCACCATCACAGTTTGCCTCTATCATATTAAAGTACAAGAAGGCAACAGTGCTGCTCTGGATAAGGACTAGGAACTTATATTTTGTTTTCTTGCATGCTTTCAAGTCACCTAATTTAATCCCTTTTTTCCCCCTCACTTCAGTAGATATGGCACAGTTGTTTGTGTTCTTAATGCTTTTTCCTGTCATATGTCTAACAGGACAGGAACTTTGGACTGTCAGCTTTTCTGATGTCTATGCACAGATCTTAAAACAATTGTACATGCAGTTTATTTGAGCTTTTGGTTCAATAAAATAAACTGAGATGTACAAAGTTACAAGTTGTTATTACAGAGAAGAAGGATGACACTATATGGAGGAGAAGGAGTACCAAGAATTTATTATTAACACAAAATGATAAGACCTAATCACAAGAGCAATTGTTACTAGTCCAGCCATACAAACACAGTCCAAATTAGTACAGAAAATCCTCATTAACAATAATGCCATTAAAATCATTAAATAGGATAAGTTATTTTTGTGCTATGCTTGCCTATCCAATACCTCTCTGGATCTAACAGTCAAGTGTTTGAGCTGACAAATGCTCCATCTGAGTTGATGAGGAAGTCTTTATTCCTGCTATTCTTAAATTTAATTGACTGACCCTTGTCTCCCATTTCTTTTAATATCTTCGTAACAGGCACATCCACAGGCTGCTGCTGACTTAGGAAGCTTTCAGAAAGAGACAGTGAACCTAAACATAAAGATATTTTGAAAGGGGCTTGAATCAGCAGTGTGACTGAGATATTCAGAGGTATTTTTCAAGATGCAGTTGTTAATATTAGTTTCTGAACCTGCATGCAAATCAAACACTGCCTGATACTTCGGGATAATCAACTACATTTAATACATCTAGATGTGTATTCTCTTCTGAAACATGGTCAAGTGCTGAACCAAAGCTCCAGTGTTGTAAAATTCCCACGCATTATGGTGTGATAGTAAGTGCTGAGCTGAGCTGGTTACTAAGTTACTGTTTATTTAATGAACAGTGTGGGGAGGTGGAAGCTCCATAAAATCACAGTAGTTACTCCTAGGACTAATCAAATAGCACTAAAATAATGAGTGGTTGCTGTTAGAGTTATAACTAGTCCCTTTTTTCCTTTTTTTAATTAAGAACTGTTTCATTTTGCCTGTGTACTCTTATTTAAGAGGGATCATTTTTGTGTGTGTCTGTTAATGTACGAAAGCTAAACATTTTTTATTATTGTTCTGTTCCATAGCCAATGATCTTGCTAAGACACCAGGGCTTCATTGTCATCTGCATATAAAATACAGGATATTTTACTAATATCATCTCAAGTCTTATACATGCAATTTTTAAAAGATTTTGAATTGGACCCTCTTGTGCTAGTTTGGGCTGAGATACACTTAGTTTTCTTGAATACAGGCTGAATTCTGAAATATCAAACTCTTTTCACTTTAAGCAGAGAGATCCATAAAGAGAAATCAGTGTCTGAACATATGGAGGTGGATGTGATTTTTTAAGAAAATGGTTTAGATCTAACAGACAGAAATGAATCCTCCAAGAATGAAAGAAGGGAAAACATGTATTCATATTAATTCATAATTCATGTTGACAGGACTGTACCTTCAATTATATTTCCAGGTTTCATATTTGAGGCACGAACTCTTTCAAAAAAATAATTTTGAAGTTGTCTTATGTTTAATGTTTTACACATGTAGCTCACTATTTTCCTTTCTTTGGTTTGAAACCTTTTGTTGATTTCTGTCTTATTATTTGGTCCCCCTGTGCACTTGATCCAGCAGGCAATCTGTGCTCACCATATAACCTGCTCTTGGGTCTACCTTTTATTTCCTCAGCTGAGTAGTAGCTCATCAGGAAGAAAGGCTTGAGAAACTCTGTTTGCATACATAATCACACCCATGCCCTCTCTATATACAATTATATGCTTCTTCTGCTCGCTCTCACTTAAAACTCCTGATCTGTAGTCACATCACAGAGGTCACGCAGCATCTTCTTGGCGCAGTCTAAGTGTTTACCAGCTACTAATGAACTTCCATAAATTTTAATCTGCAGTATGAGGAAGATTTAATGAAAAAGTGTGTTTATACAGCAGTTTAATGACAAAGTTTTCCTCTCTGGGTTTGGTTTAAGATCATTCTAGGTATTGAATATATAGTCTGAAATTCAGTGCAAATGCTGTCTGCAGTCTAGATTTTCTATTCCATTTTCCTGATGACATATTCAAATGTCATTGAAATAAAAGAATGCAGAAAGGAGCTTTTGCATGACTTGTTTTATGCCCTTTTTTAACTGGCTAATTTAATCTTCCAGAAAGAAAAATGTTAAAATGAAAAGTATATTATAAGGAAAATACACACATATGTAAATAACTCTAAGCCAAGTGTCTCCAGCTATGTGTCTTAAAGTTCTCCACTAGTTTTTAAAATACATAAACTCATATTTTAAGTTCAAGAGTTTCCAGAGACACTTTCAAAGTTTCAATGAACTTGCCATAAACATAAATTTATCAGTCATCTACTCTTAGAAATTGGTCGCTAATTTCCAATGAATAATTTATTTGATTATTGTTTTACCTTTTGTCTTTTGACTTTATTGGGGTACAATATAAAAGAATACCTATTCATCAAAAATATTAATATTTTTTTCCTAATATACCTTGTTCAGGTATATTACAGTGTGTTCCAGCAGCTTACACATATTTGATCATCTGGGCTGGATAGTACAAACAGAGTATATGATTAAAGATGCTTATAATATAAAAAATGTTTTCTTTTTTTAACCACTAGACGTTTTTGAAACCATACAAACAACAATATATAAAATAACAAGCAGGAAAAAAATACTTTGAATGGTGTTTTTTGGCTATGGGTTTGTTTTAGTTTGGTTTCTTTTTCCAAGATAAGAGCAGGTTGGTTTTGCTGGGTTTTTTCTTTTCTGTAATTAGAAATAACACCTTTTCAGAGAGAAAAGTAACACAGATTATTTAAAATATATCTTTAAAAATTATTTTTATATTTAAAACCAGCTTTGTTTTTACTGCTTGGTTTCTTATTTCATTGCAAAATAGCTACAAATACTTGTTATAATATGGTGGAATTTTAAAATAAAATCCAAAATGCTTGTTTCAATGAAACAGCTGCTATTAACTCCACCAAGTGCCTCAGGAGGAATATCCCAAGTTCTTGAATCCAGTAACGTGCTTTCATATATAAGGCACAGAGACACAGTACTTTTTCCTGTCAAATGTGGATGATGTTGTTCTTTAATGGAATTGTGACAGCCTGGGCTTATTTGTCACTTTTAACATCTATAATGCAAAAATTGCCTTTTTTTCCCTCAGATATTTACAGGGTTTTTCTGTGTTTGAAGCTGTCAATAGGTACAGTAGAATTTTCAATGACCAAATCAACAACATATTGGTGTGAACCCCCACTCCCCACCCAGAGTCATTCACCTGGCATTTTTTAGGAGCTGTGCATCTTTTCATAGTTTGACTATAATGATTAAATCTAAAAAATCATCACATATATATCACATACATGCATTTGTTTAGACCAAAAGAAGTATGGACAGGAATATCATTGCAGTGATAACACTCTCTGATTGTTTTTAAGATCTAAACTTTCCACATGGCCATAATGACCAGAAAAGCTTTTAGAAATTACTCTTAATAACGCTAGTTTTATAGAGTCTGTATCCTTCTAAATAGTTTTGACTTTAACATAATATTTAATTCATATTCTAAGAGAGGCTTTACTTGGTTTATGCACAAGTTTCCTGTGTTACTCTATGCTGAAGTTTTTGTTTTCAGCTCTTACCTTATCTCATTCTTTCCTCTGTCTGTGGTTTATTTCAATTAACCAGCTTCTTTCTCATGTTAAATCAATTCTAAATCATATTACATCCAATTCTACCTTGTGAACAACTACAGCCAAATTCCAGTTGGAGCCTCTTTTGTTATTGTGTAATTAAAAATAATATACTACTGAAATTTATATCACTTGTATCTTTCTTATGCCTTCAGACTAAAATAACATCGATGATCTGTCCCTCACATTTAGCATCCCTTCTCTATATTTTTAATCTGTCTCATTCATTTATGTGTCGTAGCAGTGTAGCAGATACACCTTTCGAAGTCCTGTTTATGTGGCACAGCAGATACTCGTGTTAGCTTTGAATGAAGCATGATTTCTTGGAAGCCTTCAATTTACTTTGCCCACAGGCAGAAATGATAGAGGTGATGAAAATGTGAAACTTCAGTGTTTAGATTTCAAAGCACACAATTTGAAAACTGCCTGGAATCTGTCTTACAGCAGGCAAAGACGGGGCTCTGAAAAAGTGTTTGTCTTCTCCATGTCAATTTGCAGTTCTACACGAGCTGAAGTGAGTTATTTGACACACTGACCTTGAGTTACTTATAAGATTTTATTGACGACTTCAGCACTTTGCCAAATCCCTCTTTATTTTTACACAACTTCTGGCTGTCCTTGTTAGGATATATTAGTGTCAAACTGAGGAATGCTGATTAGGGAAGACAAGTCATGTACCGTAGACAGGCTTGCTATCACAGTCCCATTTAAATGAGGACATCATGTATTTTGGCTCTGTGAGGAAGATACTATTTTACACGTCTTCTCATTCTCCCTTCCTTTCCTCTTCCCCCAAACTCTTCTTTGATAAGTAATAGTTTTATCAACTAAAAGTAATAGTGAGCATTAAATACCTGCCAAGGTTGAAAATAAATGTCTGCAGAAGTAGGCTTGGACTCAAAGCAGGACAGCTGAGAGACATAGATTTCTTCTGAAAGTGTGCAGGGACTGAAGCTCAGATATCTGTGCATCATTCTTACAGGAAAAGGACTAAAATCTCGTACCTGACTGCATGCTTTTAGTTGGGTTGATACACACAGCATCAACATGGGTGTGGATTTTCTTGTTTCAATAATATATAATGTACTACATCTCTGGGTGAACGACCAATAATGAGAACCGTTAGAAATCTGTGTATCTGAAGCTTGATTTATGGGTATCTGGCACTTTGTTTATTTTGTGTAAGGAAACCTTTCTGGCTCATGTTAATGACTTCACATGCCTTCTTGATAATTACTTTTCCCACTTACATCTTTATCTTATCTATACACCTGAAAAAAACCCTAGAAAAACAAAACAAACCCCAAACTGATTTTCTTACTCCTGAAGAATCAAAAGAGATCCAAAAAATTATGAAGCTTAAACCTTTGCTCAGACAGCACTTAAGACAGACTCAGACTCATGACAGAACTCAAGGATAATATTTTCAAGAAGTTTGTTTCACTTTCATTTTCATGACTAGGAGGTATATTATTTTAATACAATTATAGGATGCCAATGTAAAATGTTCAAAGTACGAGAAACTTTCATGTGGTTTTAAAACAAAACTAGAGATGACATAAACATGAAAAAATTCTATATCTTTGCTGTTTAAAATTCAGAAATGTAATATTAATGGAGCTATTTTAACATTTTTCAGAAAATTAAATGCAAATAAGAGAAAATTGCACTAACATAAGGAAAAAGTGAAGAGTAGTTGCTTCCAAATTGGATTATTGACAACAGGGCTATTGACATCTCAGTGCTGGACTTCTCAGAATAATTCAGGCACAATTTTTTGGGATCATCTTGATTGTAGATGGGATGATTTATTGCAATTCTGCCTCCACAGATAATATGGAACCCCGAAGAAAACTACCTCATCTATCATGGCTTTAGTCCTGCTCCTGTCTACTTTGATTTTAACAGAGGTGAGTTGCAAATAGTTAAGCAAGTAGTTGTTTGCTACTTGTGCAATTTATTGGTTAAGCATCAATATATAAAAACATCTGCACATACTTGGAAATATATGCTAGATTGCCTTCTTTGCTGACTTAACATTAAAACTCTAAATTGGCCACTCTCTACAGGTTGAGACATAAATTGCAAACTGACTCTGAATTAAATCTGTCAGTATTCATTGGCATGCATAAACAAAAATAAATTTGGGCTTTTCCTGACAGGATTCAGCTTTCTTTTTCAATAAAAACTGAGATATGAATTAATTTAGAAGAATTCTTACCTTACTTCTTTTGTTTAAGGCAGTGGTTTCAAATTTGCTGCTTTAATTCAGGTCTTTGAAGGAGTCAAAATCAAAAAGCTGTACTATTATTATTTGTCTATTTGTGCATGGAGTCTTGGGAAGCTGTATTGCACACCCCATTGTGTTAGATATTGCTTAAATATACCTCAAAAAATGATTTTTTAAAAAAGTCTGCTTATTAAAAGCTCAGTTTTCACAAGAAAAAATTCTGCATTTTTTTGGTATGTCTCCATTCTTATTTGTTGGGATACAAGTTCAAAAATCTGTGAACTGGCTACTTTTAAAAATTTTAAATTGTGCATGCTTCTACAAGGCAAGGAATCTCTGCCTTTTTTTGTCCTTAAGAAGGTAGCTGATACAAGTGCAGATACTAGTGAGGTATGGCATCCCAGCAGGAATTTTATTGCAAAGTATGGTAATCCCACGGTGCAAGGTAATAGGTACTATTGCTGTCATGTTGCATTCCGATAAATATATATACTTAACTTGTGTCATTCCAGTAAATACACATCTTCAAACCCGGCATTAAAGAGAGTTTACCTTTGTTGTTGCTCTTCTGATCATTTTCTTCTCAAAAATCTAATTTGTGTAAATTACTGTTTAGGTAACTTTGAAAAGTAGTCCTCATTTTCAAACTGTATCTTCAGTCATATTTTGTGTAAGACACAAATGGGGAAAAGCTCCCAAATTTTGCTACTACAGACCATGTGCTGCTCAATGTTCTTAATAAAGTTAGGTAAAAAATTAGATGTAAAAGGAGTTTTGCCGAATAAAGCGTTCCAGCCTTGTATCTTGTTTACTTTGAAAGTAGTCACTTTGTATTCCTTGATCTCAACCTGGCAGTATCTCTAAGAAAGCAAATGGACTCTCAGGTTATTGGATTCCAAATGATTACATTCGTACTTTCAGTGACTGTTCTCTTGCTAGACTGCTAGGGCTCATTTATTGAAGCAAGTCCTTCTGGCCTCATGTCCAGGCTGGGAAATTATCTCCATTTAGGAAACTGCTCAAATCACTATTCAGAAAGGCAGATGAAACATGACTAAGAATACTCTTGTGCCCTTTTCTATGTTAGAATGATAACCATGTTACTTCATAAACAGATATTAATAGACTATCATATACAAACTTATTGGACTTGGAGTTTACATGCAGTGGTGTCAGTGATATGTTTTGATCTGATGTCCAGCAACAGTTTAGCATTCATACTAACAAACAAAGCAGAAGGAAAAATGGATGCTCAGAAGCCTGCTGATCAGTCTTTTTCCCCACATAGTAACTCTAAAATTAAATTATTTCAAGTGAGAAAAAAATTTAAAACTTTTATCATGAGGGCTATGATAAATACTGAGTGAATGGTAATTTTTCTCCCCCTATAAATACTTTAGTTAAAAATATGTATTTGTATAGTTCTGCAGTTCTTCAAAGTTTTGATAACTTTGAGCTGACTTTCATCTCTGTTCAAGTAAGTTCATCACAGTAATAACATTTTATAGCCTTTCCAAGTTTTCATTTTCACCTATTTTATGAACACCTTCATAACAGCTTAAAGGGCTCATATTCTATGCCAAAATGCTAATCAAATAACTCTTCTATTACTAATAAAAAAATCTAGGATTTTTTCCCCTTTAACTAAAGCTTCTGTATATATATATAATAGATTTCCTGGTGACACTATCAGAAAAAAAGGATAGAAGGGTTTGTAAATCCTTCTACTAGCTTGTTAATGTGGTATTTCAAAGAATATGAAATCCATGCATCAAAGTACGTAGCATGTGAGTTTAACCATGTGCTTATGTTCCTTTCTATTCTACACAGTACTAAAATAATTTTTAAAAAATTAAATATATATTTAAGATTTTAAATAAGTGTTAAATCACTGTTCCCATTGGGGTTACTGTTTTGACAGGCAGGCTCTAATGATTAAACACCTTGCTGAATTAGAGTCTTAAGCATCTGCCTAATTTTAAGCAGTAAATCCTATTGAAGCAAATGAGTCTTATCCTGATTAAGTCTCTTACTGAACTGGGTGAAAGTGAGAGATGGATAATCCTGAGGAACCTTAAAAGTCTGGCAAGCAGGCGTTGAAATGAGTTCAGACAGTGAAATATGAATTACAGCTCCCCAGCTAGCCATGTCTAGAAGCACAAATTCCAAATGGTGCCAATCTCTTTATTTAGCAGATGAATCATGCCGGAGAACAGCTGGAGAATAAATCCATTAAAGTAGGTAGCTACGTGTAACCAGAAAGAGCAAAATCATGTTAACACGTAAATGCTGTCAGGGGCAGGAGTTGGGCTGTGCTGGGTCCCGGGGGTGGCTGGGCTGCCTTTCCCCCAAGTGGGGCTGAGCTGGGTTCCCATTGCCCAGACTGTCTTAGTCCAGCTCTGGGAAAGCCACTGGGGAAGGGGCTGACAGCCCCAGGGATGTTGGGTGGCTGTGGGGGAGCTTTCACCTCTTCCCTGGGAGAAGAGAGCAGGTTATAATATGCAATTGTATGCAAAAAAAAAGAGAATTGGCACTAACAAGGAAAGGACACCACCACCAGCACCCCACTCTTCCCAGAGAGAGCTGAGGACAGTGATGAGTGTCCGTGACACTCCCCAGGTCTCTGCTTGGGGAACCATCGGGCCCACACAGGTTTAGGAAAGAAGGACTAGGAATGTCCTTTTTAATAGTGTACATAAATATACATGTAACATTTTTAATCATTGTGAATTTTCTCTATTAGATTATTTGGCCCAACAGAATGCCAAAGCGTTAACTAGGTTGATAATAATTTCTTGGCTCCACATATATAGTGTGCTCACTTTTTCCAGATTGAGATTTTGAGTGTGACATTCCCTCCCAGCAGGTTTTGGTAATGCACATTTAATTTTTTACAGCCATGTCTGAAAAGCACCTTAGTCCTGATTGACACAGAAAGTGGGGACAAACCCTGTAAATACAGTTTAGAGAAGTTAAAACTGAGAAGGCTGTGCCATTGCCTGATCTCTTATCTTTTAGTTTTTAATGCTTCTTTTTTTATTTGCTAAAAAAGACCACATTTCAGCTGAAGACTGTCAGGTGTCTAACTAGCATCTGAAATAACATCTTCCTAAAAATAGGTGTTTATTTGGAGTTCCTAAGAAACTTGAGATGCAATTGTAAGACACAAGGTTTTGGCAGCTATTTCTCTGCTTTTCTCATAATAACAATAACTGCTACAATGTTGAATTATTTTTGGGTTGAATTATTTTTGGGTTGAATTATTTTGGTTTTTTTTTTTAGTGTAGATTTTGGTGGATTGATTTTTATTTTTTTGTTTGTTTGTTTTTCTTGGTGTAGGATTTGGGGGGGGTCTTTTTTTTTTAATAATGAAACTCAAAATGTTTTTGAGAGTGCATATGGTTTTGTTTGTATTTGCAAAGTGTCTGTGGATGCTTTTCAGAGACCAGTCTTACTGAAATAATATGGCTTGAGAGTTTTCAACACTTTTATACATTTTCTTCACCCTCCCCCCCAACTGAGGATACAGTGTCTTGTGGTCATGGGGATTATTTTACCCTAGATGTTGTAATGATTTATGCAATAGTTCAGCCCCAGAAAGTACTGGGGTGTATCTGTATTAAATAGCAGAAAAAAATGTGGGGTTTTTTTTTTGGTTGGTTTTTTTCTTTTGGTTGGTTGGTTGGTTTTCTTTTTGTTATGGACTGCATGTTTATTTTTGCTTCTGTAATCTGGAGCACATGGAAATTCCTAAAAACATTTTAAAAATGTCCCTTAGGATTTCTTTCATTCTACCAAGAGAAACAAAGTTCTCATCATCTGGACTCATTTGCTTAGAGAGAGATCACCTTCTATCTAATTTTCGTGCCCCAGTGTGTGATGCTTAATTGAACATCTGGAGGAACAGCATGTCCTTTCTCCCAGGTTCAGGCTGAGAACTCTTATCTTGCTCCCAACAGAAAACTTGAGTTTCAAGTGTTTATATGTGTGCTTGAGTTCTCTCCCAGCCCCCTGACAACTGATTGTTCCTGTGTTTTAATTAATTCTACGCTTCCCATCCGGCAAATCTAAAAGAGTAGGTTTGTTTCTATTTAAAGTTCTGTATGAGTATTAAGAGACAGAAGGAAAAAACTTTCAAACAGACACAGCACAGAAAAAAACAGTTTTAAACTTCTGAAAGAAAGTGATGGAAGTATACCCTGGTAAAAGCTAATTTGTGTGTGCTACAAATAAGGCTTTTGGTATAAAAGAAATATCATTCAAATCATTCAGGCTTGTACGATTCTTTTGTAATCTTGTTTGGGAATTTAATCATGGCTGAATTCTTTACTTTTTTATTTTATATAGGATACTACTCTGAAAAGCTGGTTTAGCAGTTTTTCCGTTTTTGGAAAAACAGAATACACCTCAAAGTGGAGGAAAAATATTGGTTTCCAATCAGAGAATATGAAGTTCTTTTCTGTCATGATCACATAGTGAAAGGAGAGAAAAATATTGGTTCCAAATCAGGGAATATTGGGATCTCTTCTGTCATGATCACATAGTGAAAGGAGTTCATAGCTAACTGAATTTAGATAGAATAAGGCCAAATATACCATGAACTTCTCAGGTCAGAGGTAAACATAACAATTCAAGTGTGCCTTTCTTCAAAAAAATGGAATTGAGACATGCTGACATGCTTGTTTCCCACCTTGTAACCTATTCTGTGGAAAAATGCAAACAAAACTTCCTGAACTTAAGTCTTATTGGAGGCTTGCATTTTGTTGTCTCACACTGCCCTTTATTTCTTCTTCCAAGATATCAAATACTATTTCCTCATTATGACAGAAAGAGAACAGCTGAGCTTCTACAGGCTTTTCTTCTTGTTGGATTTAATAAACAGAGTACACAATGATGGCAACAGATGTCTGCAATTTGAACCTTTTACCTCTTTCCATGGTGCAAATGTTAGGGATAATCATAACCTGGAGACAAGCCCACAAACACCAGGAACGATGCATTAGGATGGCCAGCAGCCCTAGGAATTCAGCCATTAATCCCAACAGTTTAATTTTCTGATCAGCCATGCTCACTGCATATTCCATTTTTTTGTTTTTATAGCATATTCTGACACTGTCACTCCCAGCCTGCTGCTCTTCCCTCTCTTGAAATTTCTTCATTTACCTCTGAAGATATCATTCCCTCAGTCTGAAGGGACTCTCCTCTACCTTCATGATCCCTTTCGGGGACATGGACAATGGCAGTGAAAACACACCCAGTTTGTGAATGACACAAAGTTAAGTGGCCTGATGGCTACCCTGGAGGGAAGGGATTCCATCCAACAGGATCTTAGCAGGCTTGAGAAATGGTCCCACGAGAGCCTCAGGAGATTCAACAAGGTGGAGTGTGATGTCCTGCACATGAGTGAGGACAATCTCCAGTATGCAGACTGGGAGATAGATGGATGGATGGATTGGATGGATTGGATGGACGGATGGATGGATGGATGGATGGATGGATGGATGGATGGATGGATGGATGGATAACAGCCCTGTGGAGAAAGACTTGGATACACTGGTGGAACAACAGTTGGTTAACATGGCCCTGCAGGTGTGTGGTGCTGGCAGCGATGTGTTTTATATTTACTGGAATGATTACAGCTGCCCTGGAATAATTGTAGAGTGATCTGCAGCAGACACAATAAAGGCTTTTTCCTCCTACTAGAGCCTTCAGGAAAAGTGACAATATCTTTGTCTTAGTATCCACTGATTACAAATTAATACACAAAGTAAGCATTCTGAGTTCTGAAAAGGCAGCTCCACCTCAGGTAGCACAATGAGTCAGCTGCAGGGTTTTGGCTTTGTTGGGAGCTCACGCTGATTGCAGGCAGCTCACTGCCGACCTTCTGCTGTGATAGATCCAATAGGAGATCCAATTACAAAAAGTGCTAAATATTGTTTTGCTCTAAGCATCCATTTGTTTTTTGATGAGATTTGACTGGATGAAATATACAATTTTGTCCCAGGTTATTGTTCTTAAGAGTACAGCAGCTACTCCCCAATTTGGTGTGCCTCTAGAGGAATGATGAATGTGCCAGAGAAAGCTCATGGGGAACATGCTTTTATATTAACAACATTGTATAAAGATGCATGTGGTCATTTAAAGATTGCTTCCAGTTTGGAACTTCTGGCTTCTCTGTATGATCTGAGCAAAGTTTGGGGTTTATTTATTTGTTTTTCTGTTCGTGTTCATTAGGCTTTTGAATCATCAGATTCCTCAGTTAGTATTTACTAGTTGCCTTGAAGGATTTTGAGATACATCATGTCTGTCAGGTTCATGAATCTCTGTGGCTCCTTAGAGGGTATGTGTTGGGCAAAATCTGAATGCATTAGTCCTTCGGGGTGGAAGGGCAATGAAAACATACTTTTATTTTTTCTTCATGAACATTGATACGTGGTTTTCTCCTCTTCCATTTTGTGTGAGACACACGTATACATACATATATGTGTATATATACACCCACACGGGTTTGTGTGTTGTGTCGAAATCACAGTTCAGTTTGAACCAAATTTATTATAAGCTTTGAGAACCACACAGTCAAGAAAGTCATGAAGGGAATTGAAAATGAGGATTTAAGTGGCAGAAGGGAATTTCTGGCTGGGTCCTGCCGAGGACTGGCTGGCTGATGGGAACACAGGTTTTGATCAAACAATCTGAATACACAGAACTCAGTGTTGTTCCTGCCCACAAACTTATCCCAGCATGGCAGGGCGTAGGACTGAGTTTGCAATACTATGAAGGACTGAGGGAAGCACCAATATGAACACATGGAAAAAGTCTTGATTAATTTTGCCGTACAAAAACCTTTTGCTTTATTGATGTTTGCTAGTGCAGGTAGCTGGATCTATTTTATAGATAATTATTTGAATATTTCTTATGGCGTCTGTGTTATTCTGCTGAAGGAGGATGAGAAGAGATCTAGAATAATATTTTCTTAGTCTTGACCATTCTTGTTGGGCCTCTTAAAAAAAGCTTCTTTTTTTTTTATTCCAACATCATGACTTCCATTAGTTATGGGTGCAATGATGAATAAGTTTAAAAAGGAATCAACTGCATAAATCCATGGCATGTAATGAAAAGAGCTTCTTGTGCTGTACATGTAACAAAAATTGATGTTAGGAATATAATTCTATGGAAATTAATCATTCAGGGTATGTTGTAAAGGATAAAGATATTTCTAGAACCTTCAAATTTAATATTGAAGGCCAAAAAAGAAGAGTTGAAAGATGGTGAAAATGTACCATTTTTAAGAGAAAATTGATTAGGTCTTCTTTTAACTCGGGTATGTTTGAAAAGGACAAAATAGAAACAGCAGATAAAATACTAATGGTTGACATAAAAGTGCCCAATAGTAAAACTTTACTTGATAATAAAACTCTTTCTTTTAAAATGATAGGTTGACATCATTTGCAGGAAAATTAATGCTTTCTCATAAATTTTAGAGGCTGGTTTTTGTTTGTTTTGTTTGTTTTTTTGTTTTTTGGGGTTTTTTTTACTTTGAAAGCCAAAATAGAAGTGTTTATAATTCTTCTGTTTTGTGAGGAAAAATTGCAGTCTTTCAGATATCTGCACAGGTGTGTGTTGCAACACGTGATACTGGCCCATCATACACTAATACAGTGAAAACGTAACACAATTGTGATGCTTCTCTCGTTTTGTCAAATCTTTGGCTGCAAAATAGAACTGTGTTACAGAGGAGAAAATGTTTGTTGACAAGGAGTTTTGTGGGGAAGTGGAGCAGATTATAAAAAAGATAAAAATCGAAGAATAGACCTGTCTAATACTTTGTGCGTGTTTGTGTTCTCTGTCTCAAAGAATAAAAAGTACAGTGAGAAAAGCTGGGGAGGAGGGAAGAGGTTGACATATGAAAAGGAAAGAAAGCATTAAGTTTCATGACTCCCTCACTGTCTGTTAGAAATACTTCAAGCAAAGTGTGACTATCTCTAAAGGGAATTTTAGCTCCTATTGGCAGTGAATTTTTGCGAAGAAGCTTCTTATTGTCCCTATGGAACCGTATCTGAATTTAATCACTCTGGTAAGCAATTGGTTTCTTTTATGGGCTTTAATTCAGTATGCTTTATGGATCCAGATCTTTCTTCCTCATGTGAGTTTTGGCTGGATGAGGCAAGAGGAATTAGGCCCTAAAATACCATGATACTCAGTTTAAGGGGATTCTAAATCATGCAATAAAAGCATTTAGAGGTTCATGCTCTCCATGGTATGCATATGTAATTCCCATAGATATTAATGGAAATTCTTACCATTACTTTCAAGGTCAGGGTTGTATTAAATGCTGAATCATAATCCTCAGAGTGTCTTTGAACGTCAGTGGTATCTCTATGAGTTAAGTCAGACAGTTGCTGATAGCTTTTTACCTGTGAAGGACACAAAGCGTAAGTTACAAGGGTTGAATTTATGTGCAGATTTTGCCCTTAGGCAACAACCCTAAGCAATAGTCACAGCTATCTATAGGAGAGAGGGACTTATGACCATTCCCAGAGATATCCCTCATTTGTGAGACGCTTGGGGCTTCTAGACAGCCTCCCTTTATGTAAGATAAGCTGCTCTTGTAGATCTTTCTGATGCAGGTGAATCTGCTTAATTTCTGGGACTGAATTCAATGCTCAGCTAGATGAAGAGTAAAAATTTGACAGTTATAAGCATTGTGCTTGTGAAAATGACAAAAATCCAGGAGCTGCTGCAGTAAAAGCGTTTATTTGTGACTTTTATCATGTGTGTTTTAGGGTAGAAACATGCAGAGCTGTCAAGACCAGCATTCTCAACCAAAATCATAAAGCATTTTTCCCAGGTCTCTAGGATAACAAAGCAATGTGGGATATCTGCAGTTGTTCACCTTCACTCAGAACTTATTTATGCTACCTAAACACATTTCCAAAGCATATTGCTTAGTGAAGACTGACATTACCTATTATACCCATACGGCTGAAAACAGCTTTTATTAGGTAACAAAAAGCTATTGTACATTGTGTTGTTTGCCTTGGGCTCCTGAGATTAGTACCACAGTTCATAATGCAATGCAGAGAATACACTTATGCAGTCAAAGCCCTTTGGTTAGAGGCACAGAATTAAAAGCAGAGTCACTTTTGGTGGCAATGCTTCAATTTAACACTGGCATTTCTGGAAAAAGTAATGGGTGTCCCCATCCCCCCAACTTTTCTGCAAAAATAAATCCTAACAAAATGAAAACTGCATTTCGTAGTTTATTTCCATATTTTTTATTACACTTCAGCAGTTTTAGTGAAGAAGAAATAAGCTTATTTTGCCAATAAAATTAGTGCCTCCCAGTAGTCGGTTTGGAAAACTAGGCACAACACTCTGATTAGTTGTATGTATAATTCATCATAGCACAGGGACTGGAAGGTAAACCCATAGCACTAAAAATAAATTTTCAGTATCTAGTATATTTTAAATGGCATTAAGACTCCTCAAATGCCATTGAAAAAAATGAGCAATGATATGCAATCATGAAAAACACAGTTGGAAAAATAATAAAATACATAAACCCCATCTCCCTTTTCCCCTACACTCTAGAATCTTCACAGTAATTGTCAAAAGCATTCTGAAGAAGAGTTCAGGCACAGGATGGAATGAAGCAAAAAAGTGCTTGACTTATCAGGAAGCATCCAATTATGTGTGCTGCTGCTGTAGAGATTGATGCTGAAGACTGTACAGATAGTGTCACCATTGAAGTTATTGAGAAGTTTGTCTGTGTAAGATCAGGAGAAATCTGCATCTTGATTTTTAAATCCTCTCTGCTGGAGTTAAGCCACTACCATCAATGGCAGCTTAAAAGTGGCACATGAAAGTGTACCTTGAGAAACATTCTTATTTCAGTCCAGTTATTGGAAGTTTACAGTATTTCACACTTCAGTTCAGATCTATAATCAAGTACTGGAGCAGGAAATGTTTGGCTTGCAGTTTCCTGCTACCCACAGGAGAGCCTGAATGTGGTTCAGATTTTGTGCAGAGCAGGGGGGAGTACTTCTGTTAACAGTTTGAAATGGTAGTAAGAAAGTCTAGCCCTTGCATTCCTTTACAGAATAGTTAAACATGTTTTGAAATACCCTATCTTAGTGATTCACATTCAGTGTAGATGACATAGATAAAATTAGTTAGTATTGGATAAGGGCTTGGAACATTACAGATTCTGTGTCAATGTGTAGAATGTGCTTTTACATATTTAAGCGCTTACTCTGTATGTCGAAGTCAGCTGCTTGCGTAGCTTTTGTGTTGGGCACATATTTTAAAGCCTTAATTATATACAGTAAACCTAGGAAATAAAATTTTTTGTGGTTCTGCCTCCGTACAAGGACTGTTGACTCCTGACAATTCTGAGCCACCCAAACATTCTTCTGAGTAGGATAAATACAGAGAGGGCAGGATAAATGAAATGATACAGTGCTTTAAATGTCAGCTGAAGAAAGCTTTGCATAAACCTTTTGGTTTGTAATGTTATTGTGACAGCCTGGGGGAAGTGTTTATGTACCAAATCTTTCCTGGTGTTAAGGGTTTTGTGTATCGGTGTCAGACTGCAAACTGCATTTTGACTGTGCAGTTTGTTTTCTGCCATGTCTGTCTTCTGTTTTCATACTGAGCTAAACTTATAGGAGGTGTCAGAACAAAATCTTGTACCTGGCATAGAGCTAACAATAGGAGATAGTCTAATTTTAACTGTCTGTTCAAAAGAAATATCCTTTGGAGAAAAAGATGAGTATTGCCCTTTCTAGTTCCTGCATAGGTAACATTTCAGGCCTGAACTTGAAAATCAAGCAATGTATCACCAGGCAAGAAGCTGTGATCTCTCTTGTCTACAGAATTTCTTGAGCTTTTACAGGTCAGCTGGAAAGATTCACAGCCATTTTTTAAAAGGAAAATAAGACATGGTTAGGTGTATATGCATTCTATCTTTATGTCACTGCAGAATGTAGGTAAGAGTTACCCTGGGCATTATTGTCAGATTTCAGCTGCTGCTAGTGCTCAGAATACATTGCTGAATCACTGGAGAGCTGCTGCTGGCCCCTGGTGAATGGAATCTTGTGACACTTCTTTTGATACTGACAATGTAGTTGTGTGCTAACCTATCCTTTTGGTACCCTTTTAATTCTCTCCATTGTTGTGCCTACAAGAACTGACAAAATTCTCTTATTAGAAGAGAGATCCAGTGCTTTATAGAGTGACCTTTGCCCAGGGTCCTGGACTCTGGCTTAGATGACTTGCATTGGATGATCAGAATTGGTATGTGAACTGAGGCAGGGAAATACATTTGTATTTTTGCAGGTGTTTTGACCTGAATTTTTTTTAGGATTTGCTGCCAATTCCTGTGCTTATTTGCTCTTATTGATGCATATCTGCAAAATGTTTTGAAGAGAGATCTTTGGACAGTTATGTGCCCAAGGAGTGAAGGTACTGGGGTGGTGGTGACATTGTGCATCTTTGACAGGTGAGAGCCTGCGTCTCAGAAGGCACCCTGGAATCAAAGACAGCAGAGAGGTTGCAGCCTGTTGAGATCTGGGCTCCTCAGCACAAGAGAGACAGAGTTCCTGGAGCAGGTTCAATGGAGGTTACAGAGATGATGAAGGGATGGAGAATCTCTCTTACAAGGACAGGCTGAGGGAGCTGAGCCTGTTCAGCCTAGAGAGGAGATGACAATTGAAAGGGGACCTCATCAGTGTGTGTCAGTGACTGCAGGGAGGGGTCAGAACATGCACCAGGCTCTGCTCAGTGGTGCCCAGCAATGGGACAAGAGGCAAGGGGCAGAAACAGATGCACAGGACGTTCCACCTGAACATGAGGAAGAACTTCTTTCCTGTGCAGTGACCACACACTGGAACAGATCACCCAGAGAGGGTGTGGAGTCTCCCTTAATGGAGACATTCCAGAACCATCTGGACCCAATCCCATGCCATGTGCTCTGGGATGACCCTGCTTGAGCAGGGAGGTGGGATCGGATGATCCACTGTGGTCCCTTCCAACCTGAGCTTTAATTCTTTGAGATAGATGAAAACTAATCACACATAAATTTCTGATCAAAGGATAGTAATCCTGGAAATGCTCACCACAAATACATTTGCAAGCATCCTTTCATATATTGGGGAGGAGTAGAATCATTGTGCTCTGAGCAATTTTGATGCTTATCTTCTTTAAATTAATGTCAGTCTTAAAATGCTAACTCCCTCAATGTTCAGTGAAGGACAAAGGCATGTTAAAGTGAAATTGTAGAAAAAAAATTTTAAGAGAACTCACTGAATATCCTGAGCTTTCTGGTTATAGAAATCTTGAGGGAATGAAACACAATCATCAAATGGACTAAATTAACGTGTCCTTTGATATACATGGAAGAAAACAAAAATATTCTGACTTTTTTCAGTCTCCTGTCATTGTTCCCTTTTTTGGTACTGATCAGATGAGAGTATCTGTGGCTGTTATGTAAGAGAGTTGGGGGAGCTGCCTGTCAAGGGATGCGCTATTGAACAGAAGAGGTCTGATTAATGAGTGATTGAAATGCACCCTCCTGACTGTTGTAGAATAACCTTTGATTGGAGACCTTACATAACCTTTAAATGAAACTGGAGACATTTTTTTAATAAGATAACAGATCTTATGTCCTCTGCCTTGCCTGTGATTTTTGTTGCCATGTTTATTTTAAGATATGCTCATAGCAATGTGATTGTGGGTTCTTAGTTTTGCTTTTTAATTTAATCCCTGTCAGCTTTCATGCCGACTGCTGATCCACAAGCAGGCTGCGTTTGAGCTTCCTGGCTCTTCTAATGAGGAAGCTTAGGCAGATTAGCATCACCTGGTGCACTAACAAGGCTCAGAAGGATCCAGCCAGGCTTTGTTCTTCCTGAGTGATGGTCCTATGCCTGTCCCCCTGCCCTCCTAAGGAGGATGTTTCCTCCTTTCAGCTTCCCATTTGAAAAAGCTATTTGTGGAAGTAGCTAAGCAGTCACTTAGTTTCTTGTGCTACTAATGTGTCTTGAAGTGTTCAAAGAGGAGCTGTTGTGGCAGTGAAAAAATGCTGCCCTGTCTTTCATCTGAGTAGGACATATACGACTTTACTGCTGACTGGTTTTAACAGAAATGGCAAATTGTGTAAATTTTGAAATGGGGAAAGAATCCCACAGTGTTTTTACCTCAGGTTGTGGCTGGCCTTTTAGGGCAGTATACCAAATGTCCCCATGCGTAAGAAGCTTCAGGGTCTGGTTTAAATATGTTCAAGAAGTAAGAGTGTTTTATGGTGCTGAAGTTGTGTCTCAGAGGCTCCTTCTGAGTTCAGTGATCCCTGGGAATGAGGGTAACCTTTTGTAGGGTGGGATTCCAGAACCCATCCTAAACATCTTCATTGATTAGGGGAAGCATAAATACCAAGTGCACATCCTTCGTAAAAACCTTAGATCCACCGCTGGATCTGAAACATTGTCCAGTGAGTTATGAGCGTGAGTGCTCATATTATATGGGGTAATGGGGGGAAGTTGAGGAGACTGTTTCAAGCATACAGCTAAATTCTGGTATTTGAAAGGCCAGGGAAGGCCTGTTTTCCAGAACATGATATCTTTATACATATACACTATATGGCAGAAGTGATCAGGCACAATGGACAGGAATTCTGCTTGACAATTCGGATTAATAAAAACACACATTATCAAAAGTAGTTTCATACATCAGACTGAAACAAATGACATGTTTCAGAATTTTCAGAGGCATCATCAGATCTGTGACAAGAAAGTGGCTTTTAGTTAAACAAGTATATTTACTGAGGGGGTGAGAATTGTCTACAGGGAGAAGTTGATTTTTTATTAATTTGAGATAAGCTGTGTTCACTTCCCCTGTATTTGGTATAGCAGCTGAAATATGACAGCCTATGTTTTATGTATATAAAATGTAGGTATATGCCTGTACACTTATCCCAGTGTTTTGAAAGACTGAGTAAAAATTAGTAAGGATAAGCACATGAAATTTGAGGACAGCAAGGTTTTTTAAATTTATATTGCATTAAAATTGTCCCCCACAAGTCATGAGTTTGCTTTAAGTATGTATTTCTGAGCTTCTGATGCCTTCCTGGGAGGAGAATAGAGCATGATACATTTCAGTTACATGATGTATTTTCAAGTGTGTGTTTCCAGACTGACTAATCTGGAGGCTGCACAGGATCACTGCAGAGTAAGAGAAAACTTCAACTGAAGGTGATTCATTCTGGATTTAGATAGTTATTTAAACAGATGCAAGTTATGTGAGATGAATTCTGCCCCAAACAGTAGAAGTGATCAAAGAAGATATATGGTTAGTAATTTTTGATTAGCCCTTTATAAACTACTTTTTATTCTTACAGCTTTAGTATGTTACTGGAAGTTGAAATTTGCAGGAAAACAGAAATGGTGCCTCTGTGCTTAAAATAAAAATAAATTAAAAAAGCCAAAAAGCTCATGACTTAGGCCTGAGCTAGAATTTTAAATAAACAGATTCACAAAATCCCAGAATGGATCAGGTTGGAAGGGGCCACAGTGGGTCATATGACCCAACCTCCCTGCTCAAGCAGGATCATCCCAGAGCACATGGCATGGGATGGCATCCAGATGGCTCTGGAATATCTCCGGTGAGGGAGACTCCACACCCTCTCTGGGTGATCTGTTCCAGTGCTCTGTCACTTTACAGAAAAGTTCTTCCTCATGTTCAGGTGGAACCTCCCGTGCATCTGTTTCTACCCATGACCTCTTGTCCCATTGCTGGGCATCAGCTCCCTCAGCCTTTCCTCATAGGAGAGATGTTCCATCCCTCCATCATCTCTGTAACCTGCACTGGACCCACTCCAGGAGCTCCTTGTCTCTCCTGTGCTGAGGAGCCCAGAACTGGACACAGCGCTCCAGAGGTTGCCTCCAGGGTGTTGAGTAAATTTTAGACCTATTGTGCCTATACTTCTTAAGACATGCAGTAAAAATACCCAGCGTTGCACTGGCACACACACACTGGGAGGCTTAGAGGCCTCTTCCTAAAGAAATGCATTTATTTTTATATTGTACAATAGCTTCCCCCTTTTCTTTTAAGACTTTTTCTTTACCTGGATTTTTTTGAATGCATTTGGGAAATGGTTTGAAATTGTGATTTAGTAAAGTAGCTGAGATAGTCCTGTCTCATGTATGCCATGTTACACTGATAATAATGACGATAAATTTTACACTTCTGAATAGAAGTGACTGCCTCTTTAAGTACAGAAATGCCTGTAATGCTACAAAATGGAGTAATTACTTTGCATTCAAGCCCCTCTTGCATTGAAGTAGAGATACTATTCAGACTTTCCTATCAGAAGAGGACAGGTGAAAATTCCCTTACCGTCCCTGGCAGGCTTATACCAAGGGCACTGTGCTTTGTGATTTTCCTCTGTTTGTTTTAAATGTTGGAGAGAAATGGAGTTTGAAGGAAATAAGCCCCGTGCATACTTCTTCCATGTTTTTTTAGGCTGTCCCATTGGCTCCTGGGGAACATAAAATGGTTTCCCCTACAGGAAAAGAAATGTTCGTTTAAACTGCATTAGCATCACAATCTCTTGTACTTTTTCTGACAGTTCAAACCTGCTTTATAGACACAGTTCAGGTAAGCTGGAGCTCTGGAAGATCTAATCCTGTCTTTAAATATCTGAAATTAAAAAGAAATATTTTGTCATGAGTAATATTGACAAAGGCAAAAACTAATGGAGGGTGTGACAGGAGGACTGACCTGTTTTCTGTGTTCTCAAACAGCTTTTGTTTCCACTCCATAGAGGTAAGGGGCTTTTTGTATTAATTTACGTGTTTAGAAGTGAAGTGTTGAATATCAAATTGTTTCCAATTTTTTTTTTTTTGGTGATACAGGTTTGGTTTTTTTAGTGGTGAGTAGTTTCTTGGTCACTTAAATTCTTAACCTGTTGAATAGGTTACACCTTTAGCTATTTCAATGTGTTAGTTGTTGCTCATACTATTTTTGATGAATTGTAAATAGGCTTGTTTTTTGCTAGTTTCTGAAGAAAAGAGAGGTCTGAAGTTTTAAGAATTCTGAAAAGAAAGCTCAATTTTTTGTAACATTCATAGGAGGAGACTTCCTGGATAACTTTAGAAAAGATAAATATAATTGACTTATCTCCCCTTAAATGCCATTTTAAAATGCAGTTTCATGATAATATAAGAGGCTTTGTTTCTTCCAGATAACTTGGCTTCACCATTTGGGAGAGCTAGGGATTGTGTCCACCTGTTCCATGCCATTCATTTTACTGATGTAGTGGCCTTCTTTTAATTGCTAAACTATAGATTGATAAACAATTTGGAGGCCTGTACTTCTTGAACATTTTCATAAGCAGCCCACCATAAATAAAAACACAAAAACCTCCACCTGAACAGGAGGAAGAGTTGCTTTACACTGAGGGGGCAGAGCACTGGAACAACTGCCCAGGGCAGGCATGGAGTCTCTCTCTGGAGACATTCCATACCTACCTGGACATATTCTTGTGTCCCCTGCTCCAGGTGCCCCTGCCTTGGCAGGGGGTTGGGCTAGATGATCCCCAAAGCTCCCTTTAAACCCTAACTATTTTGTGTGATTCTGTGATTCTGTTTTCAAAGTTTCATGCAAAGGTGTCCAAAACACATCTCTGGAGACATTAATGCAAATTATTTAAAGCTGACAAGACGGACACTCCTCATCAGCAACAGCCATGAGGCTGTATGTGTTGTTTGGTCAAACAAAAGCACACACAAATCTGGTGGAAAAACTGAAAACTCATATAATAGTGCCTGAAATAAGTGACCTCAATGGCCAGGAGGAAAATCAACAGGTCTTCATATGGGTAGATCAGAACTACTCACTTAGGGTGGGCTGTATATGAATGTGCACTGGCAAAAGAATCTTAAGCAGGACACAGCTTCATGCTGAGCTCCTTTTTAAGGGTATATTCCATAACTCTGGTGTTGAGTGGCCTGTGCGGGGAATGCCCACTCAGGAGGTGTTACCCACGTTCTTCCCTGTTGGCTGAAGAAGAAAATAACTCTTCTTACAGAGAGTTGGGTTTTCTAATGCATCAAATTATAAAATGCAGGAAGATGTTGATTAAATTCCTATAAGGACAGGTAGGAATCCCAAAACTCACCAGGTTTAGAGGTTTGGACCAGATTTTGGAAAATATTACACATTTAGAAAATGCTTAATTCCTATTAATTATTGCTGTGGTTTAAACCCAGCCAGCCAATAAGTACCACACATGCTCCCAACACCTTCCTGATGGAATAGGGAGGAGAGCTGGAAAGGCAAAACCCATGGCTTGAGAATGGAACGGTTTAATAATTGAATTATTATTAATATTACTATTAGTTATTACAATAATAGTACTACTAGTAAAGGTAGAAATAATTGTAATAACAATAGTAATAATAGTAATAATTACAATAATAATTACAACAGCAATGAAAAGGGAGGTAATAAATAGGAATAAAACCCAATAAAGACAAGTGATGTGCAACACAGTAGCTCACCACCCACTGACCAATGCCCATCTATTCCCAAGCAGTGACTGGACCTTCCTGGACAGCTTCTCCCTGTTTCTCTCCTGAGCATGGTATTCTGTGTTATGGAATATCCCTTTGGCCATGCTCCCTCCCAGAACCTGCTCCCTGCCAGAGCATGAGACACAGAGAAGTCCTTGACTTAGGTAAGCACGCTCAGCAAAAATCACACTATCTGTGTGCATCAAAGCTATTCTCATATTAAATCCAAACCAGCCAACTACTAGGAAGAAACTTAACTGTATCCCCACTAAAACTAAGACAATTATAAAGAAGAAATAACAAAACCCAAACCAACCAAATAAATAAAAACCACACAGGCGCCCCCTCCAAAAACCACACAACCCCCCCCCATAAACCCCAAACAAAACAGAAAATAATATGAACAAATCTACCTACCTACTTATCACTATCTATGAACAAGGTAGAGCTGGAATGAACTCTCAGTACCTCCTTTGTAATTTATTTCCCAGCCTTCATTCCAATAGCTTCTTCATTACTCTTAAAGACTGACCTTTCCATGACATGTTAAAGTGCTAATGCTTTAAACAGTAAATATAGTATTTATGTAGCAAAACCATTTCTCATTCCACTGTATTTCTGCTTTGAACAATATTACCTGTATCTGTCAACACTTTTAAATTATCTGCTGTCTGCAGGAAATGTTGATATCCACACTAATCCTTGAGCAATAAAAGGCAGCACATTTTCTGCATTATTTCAGTGTTGATACAAATTATGGTGGTATGTTACAATTATAACCTAAAGCATAAATTGCTGTGTATGATCAAAATTGCAGAGTTTATATGTTATTTTTTTATACTTTCTTCCCTTTAATTTCAAAATCTTTGTCTCTTTCTTTCCTTTGAAGGCACCTGAAGCTGCAACGCTATCTAAAATTCCCCAAACATCTTGCACAATTAAAGAATAAAGTTAATTTTAATTTATACTACACACATGCATCCCCAAAAATCCAACCTATGTTACTTAAAGTAGTTTGATATCATCAAATAATAGAAATGTAGCTACGGAGCATTATGTAATGCATAAGATACAGATATGTAGGAAGGTTAAGTAACGATAAGAAGATGATGCTCATCAGGGTGAGATCAAATGAATGTTCCTTTTCCTTGAGTGGTGGTTATAACTGAAGCAGAAGCCTTTACTGGGAAAGGAAGCATTCTATGTATCTGGTTTGCTCATCCCACTTGGATTCTCCACTGCTAAGTGGCATGGTTGTGTCCTGTCAGCTCAGCTCTGGACTTTACTGTGGGATGTTCTATCTATTCTCCTCAAGGCTGACATTTCTAATCAACATCAAAGGTAATAGATTTTCCAGACCTTTGATTTCATTCACTACAGCTGCTCCATCTTAAACCTATCCTAAGCACAATATCCACAAGGAATAGAAGTTTTATAATATCATGTACAATACAGTATCAAAGGTTCCAAAATTAATGTGTCTATACACAACTCAAACCACTCCTCTTCACAAATCATCTCTCAGACAGTACTTACAAAAAATAAATTGCAACATAAAGTATTTCTTAAAATATATTTTATAGTGCCTTGGAATTTCTATCTAGTTTACATTTAATATTTCAAAGAAGACTAATTGCTGTGGGGAATACTGACAGGCAGATAGTCATTTGTTTTATTGGTGACTAGTAAGACCAATGCTCAATTAATTCTTTAAAGGACCATTTAAAATTACTTTGGGAAGGCTTGTATGTTATCTCAATTTACAGTTAAAATGCTTATCAAGAGACACCTACTCAAAATGTTCATTTATGCATACAATATTCATATATACAGATAAAGACCTTCACACTTAACAACTAGGACCTACCAAAGAAGATAAATGTTTCTGCCTATTATGCTCAATTAGTAAAACAAACCTCTGTTTGAAAATTTACTGGTTAGCAGACAGCTTCTGCTGCTGATTTCTGGAATTTAGTCAAAATAAATTGAACAAAATTGTGATGTTAGTGAAACACCTGGAAAATATTTGCTATTAGGTTTTTGTCTCACTGATCTCTAAAATAAAGGTGTAAATGTCTTCTAGGCTACCATTATTATCATTAATCAAGGGATAGTTTAGATTGTGCTCGAAGCTTCTCTCATTCTAAAATTTAAAAAGTATATCACATGTTTTTTCTTTGTGCTTCTATACACAGTGACTAATTACTATTCCTCACAATGACAAGTACTAATTATATATGACTTTTTGGAGGACATAGGCTTTGCAGCTGTCTGATCTGGCACTGAGAATCTTTCTGTTCCTCCTCCATCTACTGTCTACCCTTTGAAACACTGAAAATTATCTAAAGCTGGAAAAAAACAGGTGAGAATTTTCTCTTAAATATCTCCTTCCACAGAGCCTCAAAAATATGCAGCTCTTATTATCTCTTCCAGAGACTGCCCCTGCAGTTTGTGGCGATTATCCCTTTGTGACAGGCCATAGATAGAAATACAGAGCAATATCACAGTGTGTGAGCTCAGGGCTCAGTTCTTCTGTGCACAGGATGACTTATCACTTTAAAAATATTTGGACAAAATACTGAGAACCTTAGTATCTTCACCAGCTATGCCACTACTATGTACTTACACAGATGAATCAACCATTTCATCTCTAAATTCCCATTTGATAACTCATTTTCTGATACTTCTGCACCTTGGGCCTCGATATTCCACCCTAGGAGTTTTGCTATGTCACAGAGCTGACACAGGAAACACAGGATCACTATTCTCTCCCTCTGATATACAAAGAGGAAAAAAAAGGTGCACTCTCCTTCCTCGAAAACACAACAAAGTTAACTGAAACAAAGCAGCAATATATGGTTTACCCCTGATTACACAAAAAGTATTCACAGAAATGGTACTGCAATGCATAGCACAGATTATTAAGCAAAACTGCAATGCAAATAAAGGTGACCCTTTATAATTAGTGTTATTTATTGCAATATTTTGAAATACTCAAAGACTAAAAAAATATAGTACAACAATTATGTAATTATTATGACATATTCAAATTATGTACAGTAATAATTCATATCATATTCTACCTTCAAATACTTGATATCTGTGTTGCCACTGGATGCAGTAAGATAAAAATTTTAAGCAAATAGAGCACAAAGCACCATTGTATTTCAAATACTTCTGTGTATAGCATTACCACAGCATCTGGGTCCTTATAGATGTGAATGTATCTTTCCTCAGAAGAAACTTCCAAAAAACAAGAAAAATTATAGTTCCATCTTTGCTACAGAAAGCACAACAATGAAGTTTTAATTATCAGAAATGTTTAGGAACCTGCTTAGTGCCAAAATAGAACTGGTAGCCTGTAGATTTAAGGGTCTTCACAAAATTGCTCAGGTTAGGAGGCATTTCTGGGGGTTGCCTAGTCCAGTCTTTGGCTCAGAGAGCTGATGGACAAGGCAAGGTGCCTAGGACAGCAGACAGTAAATTTTTGAGCCTTTCCAAGGATGATAACACCTTTCTTTGCCACACAGGTGCCACTGCTCATGGCCTCAACCAGGATTTCACCCCCATGCCCCTCCCATACTTTCTCACTCAAATTACTTTCCATCCTGTCCATCCTCAGCCTGTATTTGGGTACCAGATTTTTCCTCCCCAAGTACAGGCCTCCATGTTTCCCGCTGCTGAACTTCACAACATTCCCTTCCACCCATTTCTCCACCTCTCCTTCTCTGTGGAAGGCTGTACAACCATCTTTTTGGTCCATCAGCCCAGTTAGGGTTACCTACAAAGCTTGCTGAGGGTGCACAAGTCGGTCACATCATCACAGAAACCTCTTGGGTTTAGTAGGCATGATTTCCCTTGCTGCTGTTCTTCAGGAACTTGAACTCCGCCATCTCATGAGCAAATCTGTCTTCTCCCAGATCCCACATCCTCAAACAGTCTTTCCTTGTGTTTAATACCAGCTCTAGGAGGTTGTCTTCCCCATGGGCTTCTCCACTGCCAATGTCAGGAAGTTATAATCCATGCGTTCCAGAAGCCTCCTTCACAGATTATGGTCCATTATGCCACCTGCTTCAAAAGACATCATGATGGTGTAAAACACACCTCTGACAACAGAAAACAAAACAAATCCATCAACCCTTTCAGAGTCAGTAGTTATTTTCAAACTGAAGCTCCTCTCCACATGATATCTTACAGATCACACAGGCCATTAAATATTTCAAAATCCCCACACATGATAACTTTAAGTTATATGATTAGGATAATTGTGTATGAGTGTTGAAATTTTTATATTCAATGCACAACACTAAAGGATAAAGCAACAAATGACAAAAAAATCCTGAAAAAAAATATTAATATAATAGGCAAAGAAAATTGATTGAGGGTTAAGCAAACTATATTTAACCAACTGCCTAGCAAAACATACAGCAGAGGAGATGAGTCAAGACTATCTATACATTTTATGAACAACAACTTAGAGTACTCTTCCGATGTGAATAATAATGACAGGGCAATACAAACCTCGAACATTTACAAAATGAATGCTTATATCCTCAGATAAGCACTGTGTGTCTGAACTATATACTGAGCAACTGTTTCAAGCCAATTTGTACCAAAATCCATTTTAAAAATGCAGTTTTTCTATACCTTGGCTTGAGTGTACATATGTTTCTATTATAATATGTGTACACATACTTCTATACACACATGCAGAATTCCCTCAGTTCTTTCAGCACTTCAACTGTATATATTTATATACAACCTGTATACAAAACATATATAATATATAGGAAATATCATTTTGTGTATAAATCTTTAACCAGAGCTATTTGACCACCTGTTAGAATGTATTTGCACACTCTATCAGGAAACCCCACTTTTACAAATTGTGGAAAACTATAATTTAAAAAGTTATTGTGAGTTTCCTCCTTTAAATACAAACTATTGCCTCCCCTCTCCACCCTTCAAAAATAACCCCCAGACACAACAAGTGCAACAAATGAATACTATTAGACGAAGCAATTTGTAAATTGGTATTATCAGGTATTTACTTGAAGGCAAAGATGAACATAAAGTAGAAATACTGTTATTTTTTCCTTTTTCTTTTCATAGAAATGTAATTTATTATATATGCTTCTAGTCTAATGGGTTGCATATCAAGTTTCAGTTAGAAATAATTTTTAGAAAGAAGTTGCAAGTCCCTGAAGAAGTTGATCTTCTAAGGGGAAAAATGAACAATTCATCAGAGACTCTGCTACCATTGCACCCACAACTAATCAAAGTATTGTGCATTTTCCTTTCAGAATACAAAAATTATTCTGTTAATATCTGGAGTAAGGCTTATATATGATATGGTACCCAAATTGCGAGTTTTTCTTCAGACAGTAGATAATTTAATCCATTAGAACTGATTGTTATTGCACAATGCATTTTAATTGGATTTCTTTAGTGAATGCAATAATTTATGTTCATTTTGTAATTCTGTTACCCATGTAATGTCATCTATAGGTCTTGTCCACCACCATTACCAGGTCTGCCCAGGAAATCTATTGCCATGCAGCATTTATGTCAATATTGCATTGTAAAGTGTGCAGAACTTTAGACATAATATAGATTTTCTGGCCCTGCATTCAACTTTCTTGATGAGAAAAATCAAGATACAGTGTGGTTGCTCTTGCAGAATGTATTGATTCTGAGCTCCCAAAGCTCAGGTAATCCAAGAAAACACCCATTCATCTGCAGGTAGCCAATGAAAAAGAAAACTAGTGGTGTTTTGTCTTGCCTAGGACACAGTGGCAGCTGTATGCCAGCCTGCCCACAACACCTCAGGAGAGAAAAATTTTTGAGGTGTCACAGAGTTCAACTGAGTGAAAACAGAAGTAATTCCTTCCAGGATTCCTCTGGTTAGTAGGAAAAGAAAGCTGGCAAAGCCTAGCTGCAGGGATTCCAGTGCATCACTGTCCTGCGCATCAAAGAGAGTACTTAAGACACACGCCTTGCTATCCATATTTTTGACAATATTCTGTAGCCACAAAGGTCTAATGGAAAAACCTGCAACTTAATTCCCACATGGAGGATGGGATTGCCTAGGGCAAACAGCAGAAGCCCTAAGAGACAATGTAAAAATTGCTAACAGGACTCTGATTAGGCACCAGTGAAAAACAGCAACACACAATAAGCTCTTTCTCTTCATTCTGACCTGGCACACAGGCAGAGGAAAGCTTTCACAGTGACTGACAATGCCTCCAACAAAGGTCTGAGGAAGTAGGTGCTTTTCCCTGAAAAAAAGATAAATTTCAAACGGCTGTATTGCCAGAGGTCCCATCTTTCCCATTTCTAACTGCATGCTGACTCTCTGATTAGCAAAGAAGAGCGGAGAAATCAGCACAAAGCACTACTGTAGACACAAAGTCAATTTTTGCAAATGTTAAGAAGCAACCCCGATGGTAGATTGTCAGATACTGTGCTACCATCACTAACAGTGGTAGTGATGCTAAAAAATAAAGTGCACATGGCATATCCCTAAGGACAAAAATAAGGTTGTTTGAAGTGAGGCAAAACTATAATAAAATATGATTAAAATTTTGTATTCTCTGCCTTTAGATCAATAAGCTCAGAGTTTCAATTGTATTTACTTCGTTCTAACCCTGACATTGTACAAAATCTTTCTTTTTCTCAGAGATAGTGAGCTTTAGAGTCTTATGTGCAGACAAGTTCCTTATTTTATTTATTCCTGTACTTTTACAATGGCTGGGTCAATATTACAAAATTAGATATTTAAATTGGTCTGCATGAATTTCTAAAAAAAATAGACTATTAATATCTTTCATAACAGAAAAAAATCCTGAATTTATGAAACGTCGCTGTCAATTTCTTTTCCCTAAATATATCAAACCTTGCTCTTGGGAATATAATTTCAATTAAATTTCCAACAGACTTGTACATCCAAGACCAAAAAAAAAAATCTTTTCAACTTTTGTGTGTTTGTAGAGTTAAGTAAGTTAAATTTTGTTACCCTTTACTCTTATGATCAAACCTGTAACCAAATCATCTGGAATTCAAAGAACTTTAGTTTAATATTTCAGTATACAATTGTTTCTCCCAATCCTTTCTTGTCTTAACTTGCACCTGAACAGTATTTTTCATACAGGGCACCACATCAGTTATTTGACTCAATCCAATGCTTTTTATAATCAACAAGAGCTCCCTCACTGATACAGCAATCACGTTTTTGAAGAGTAAATAATCATGGCCACACTATTTTGCTGTCTTTCCTTATCTCTTCTGTAAGTAATTTATGTTTTCAGACCTCGAACCACAGGTATTAGGATATTTTTTATCCCTTGACCAACTAGGCTAAATCAGAAAAGAAAACAACGTTTTTATTCATGTGAATGTCCCTGGACAATCTCATACTGGCCAGACAGCATCCAGGCCTTAATTCCAAAGTGCCTGCCAAATAAAATGTGCCAGTAGCCCCACACTCCCTGCTCTCTTCAAAATCCATCTGTTACAACAAACAGTTCGGTGGTAACATTCATCCTGCATCTGTTCACTATTGAACTTTCTTCTATTCCTTTGAGCTTTAGAGGTTACCTATAAGTTGAAGAACTTTCCACTTTTTCCCTACCTTCCTCGACCTTAATTATTTTAAAGATCCATACACATTAAATTGCTATGTAAATAATTATCAGAATTTAAAAAAAAATTAAATGAGTGAAAATTGTGTTTACAATCTGTAATAATTGCCCCCAAATAGAATTATGCCATTGAGTAAGAGTAGATGGGTATGTTTTTGTTTCCATTCAGTGGTTTGGACTTAAACCAGCAAAATTTCATTTGGGCAACTTTTGAATACAAGTGATTCATTTAGGAGTAAAGGATGTGGATTTCTATACTTAAAAGAGTAGACCAATTTCATTCTGAGCTAATTCTACTCACTGCACTCTGATGAGCTGCTGTGACAGTAAACAGATTTCTAGGAAGACATTTTGTGTTTTCCCTTCAGGTTCTAAAGTGATTTCTGTCTCCTCAGTTCCCACTTTGAGTGGCTGATACAGCAGATGGCTGTGCTGGTTTCCAGAGGCCTTGCCAGGCTGGAGAAATGGGCTAACAGGAACCTCAGGGAGCTCAAAAAGGGCAAGTGCAAAGTCCTTCCCCAGGGACCAGTGTACGGATGTCAGTCACCCACCTGGAAAGTAGTTTTGCCTTGTAAATCCTGGTGGGCACCAAGTTTGACATGAGGCGGCCATTATATCCTGGTTAATTATGGTTAATGATGTCCTGGGCTGCATTAGGAGGAGTATTGACAGCAGGTCAAGGGGACACCAGGGAATGTGGTCCTTCCCCCATATTCAGCAGTGGTGGCAAGCCCACATCATGAGTGCTGGGTCAGGTTCTAGGCTCCCCACTGCAAGGGAGACATGGACGTCCTGGAGAGAGTTCAGCATTAAGAAGACTAACGAACAAGAACATCCCTCCTATGGGGAAAGGCTGAGAGATCTGAAACTGTTCAGCCTGGGGAAGTAAATGCTCAGGGGAGATCTTGATGGAGATGAATATCTGTAGGGATAGTAAAAAAAAAAGAGTGCCGGGCTCTTTTCAGTGGAGCCCAGTGACAGGACAAGAGACGATGGCCAAACTGAAAGACAGGGGCTTCCACCTGAACATAAGGAAACAGTTTTGTTTTCACTGCAAGGGTGACTGAACTATGGCTCAAATCACCCAGGGAGATTGTGGAATCTCTGACCTTTGAGTTACTTGAAAGATATCTGGATATGGTGATGAGCACGGCAGTCCTAATAGAGCAGCTGAGATGGACTCCAGGGGTCCCTTCTCGCTTCGCCATTCTGTCATTCTGTGAACTCTGACGTGCAGGACTCAGCTATGTTGTGGCTTCCAATGAGGATCCAAACACAAACTTGTGGAAGTTACTTCTCACACAGCATTTCAACCAATGCGCAGTGTAATAAAGAAAGCCTGAAGTAAAGGAGGATAAACCAACAAATATCCTGCTTGACTATAACTTGATACCATAGAGGACAGAAAGAACAGCTCATGCAAACCTTTGGAATTCAGATACAAGTGCTTCCGGTATTCCAGTGTAAAGGCTTCCAAGTAGAAAGAAGTGAAATATCAAAAATAACATCCAGGAAATGACAGAAACAAACATTTTTAATAAGGTCTTGAAATGTATGTGTAAGAGGTCAAGTTTTATTGCTATCTATGACAGTTTGAAAATATATTCCAAAATACAAGTGTGTCACTGGAATCTGAGGAAAATATTCAGAATCATCAAGGTTGCCTAGACTAATGCAGACTATTTTTCTCAAGTGAAGAGTTAGAAGGAAGTTTTTTTGCGGTGTCTGGCATTGCTACACCTGAAAGCAGTAGCACATTGACACTAGAAACACTACCCTCACAGGGAAAGGAGACAACTGTCTACAAGACTTCCCTAGAACTTAAAAGTTACCTGGAAAGACACCAAAAATCTGACTAACACCTTGCAAATTACCCACTTAAAAAAAAAAAAAAAAAAATCTGTTCCTTAATATATGTGAGATTGATGTCTGGGTTCCAGGTTCTGTTATACAGCTACCAATTTTCAGATGTACCCTTTACAGAGTTACCTCTTGATCTGGCTGATGACAATGTGTTATTGAACCCACGTAACAAGTAAAGGAAAATAAAAAGTAACTAGCAAAACCTTTATAACTAGGAAAACATCAAGGTAAGAACGGAGAACTCAATTTACTGAACACTTTTCAACTTGTTCTGTAAGTTCAGTACAATATTATTTATCAAAATCTCTTCCATGACTTTATGACATACTGCATACAGCACAGGAAGAACAACATGTGAGAGGAAAACCTTGTAAAACTGCTATATGGTACTGCAGCATAAGGTTAGAGAGCAGCTTCTGCAAGAGACTGATCAGGGCTTTCTTTTTGTTCTTATTTGTGTACTTCATCCTGCAGGTTACACGGGCATAAGAGAAGTATTATCTTACCCAGAGCAGGACTCCCAAAACAATAATCAATGCAGGTATTACTGCGGCATTCTGCTTGCTTTATTCTGAGTCATGTAAACAATTACCCAAGTCAAATTGCACATTTTATCTCAGCAAGAGGAACAACAGTTTCTGTACACGCTTGAACAGAGTTCTACCTTGCCTATACCTTGCTTTAATTATTATGATAAAATCTTTACAGTTGTTACAATCCCACCCAAATGCTGTTTGGGATCCCACAGTGAGCCTCTCAGGGCTGCAAATCTTCATGAAAACCTCATGCTCAATTACACACCAGTGAATGCTTTTGTTTGCACTTGCATTAATCCACTATGATGTTAAACAGAGAGGCAAAATAAGACCTCTCATGCAAATATGACTTTTCCAAGTAGTTAAGCGATATAAACCCCCATTTTTATTTGCTAGATAGCTGTATTGAACAGATAACTGGTCAAATATATTGTTGGTTTGCATTTCAAATGAACATTTTTTTAAAACCCTCGATTTCCATGGAACATTTCTGACTTTGTCCTTAATTTCATGCCCTCTTCTCCCCTAATTCTCCAGAAAAGTGCAGAATAATAATTCTTTTATTAATCAAAGGCTCATATACTGGCTACTGTGATGAAAGTATCTCCAGTAAGTATTCTGCTAGGTATTATTAACTCAGATATTTTAAATTAGGTAGTTGAATATACGTAGTCATGTAACAGCTGTTAGTCAACAGTTCTCTTGGCTCGCTTCTCAGAAACCAACCTTTCACACTGACGACCCTTTGTAGCTAACAGCAATACTTTAAAGTTTGCTAAAATTCTTTCAGTATTTGTTCTCTGGAGGACATTGAAGTAATGTGTACGATGTAAATGACAAAATTCATGTTACCAGCCTTTGAACCCTTAGAACTGATCATTCATATATTGCAGACAGTCTGAGGAACAACCAATAATAAGCCAACAAAGGATTATTAAATTTTACCTCCGGTTTAAGTAATCTTTGTTTTATGTAGCACTATCCACTGATTGATTGGTTATTGCTTTTAAAATTTACGGACATAGTAAATATAACAGGAAAGAAGGTATAAATTAACAGTACCAAGAAATGTGGCCTCCAAGAGGAGGCATGCAAGCAGCCCTCTGGGGAGGCCCAGCAACCTGTGGTAAAAGGTACATGAAGACATTCACAGGGGGTTTCTGTAAGTGCTCAGGACCAAACTGACACATTCTTACACACAAAATCATCCTGTGTTTTAGCTGTGCTATAGCAATCTCAATGCAGCAACAGAGACCAGCTCTTCAGACAGCTAATATAGGCAGTGATGTACGTAATGATAACAAAATTAATTTTTCTTTACTCATTCAAGTGTTTCGTTAAAGCTCTATCAGCACTTCAGCTGCTCTGTGCTATTCTGAAGTGTGTAAAAAATGCCAGCTTGTTAAACTGGTTTGAAGTTGCTCCTCATTTGCAGGACGTTGCAAATTTGATATATAGTCAATTTTCCCCCCATTATCCACAACACTGACGGATTTGATGTGGCCTCCTGCATTTTATTGCACATCTGCTTCATTAATTTCTCCAAAATTCTCAAAATCTTCATACAAGACTACACATACACTGTTATTTTCCAGTCTACATTCAGCAAATTGAGATGCATTCAGGGCTCATAAGAGGGAGAGGGGGGACAGTGATTGCTTGTGTAACAAAAGATGTCGAACAGGCTGCTCTAAGAGGTATTTTTGTCCATGGACATACCTATAGTCTGCCGTGTCCTGGGCACCCTGCCCCATATCCATGTTCTCTGAGCAGAACACTAGGCAAGGTGATCTCCAGAGACACCTTCCGATTTTAGAATGTTCTGTGGATTTGGTTGTGTGGACGCTAGGAAGCTGCCTGATCAATAGTGTACAGCGAAAACATGGCATAATAAATCTGTTCAGTGAAACAAATGACAAAGGCAAAGAATTTTTTCCCTGTTAGTGTCCATTTAAACAAGAGAGCAGGTGACATTTGGAAAATATGATGCACAGACAGTACATGCTTAGTTTCAGCTTGCTTGTTTGGTTGGGAGGGACACTCCTGGCTGAGACATAAAACATGTAGCAGATGTTATGACAGCATTTACTTTTTATTGATGTCCCAAAGATGATTCCATAATACATTCCCATGGCTGTATTTTTGTTGACGCTGAATTTATTTCCTTTCCATAGGTTCCCTGCTGCTTTGTATTATTACAGGAAAGTGCTTAGATGGGGGATTAAGAATTGCTTGGAACAAATTTCACCGATCTGGACTTATAGTACAAAGAATTTAACTATTACACAGTGCTCTGCCAGTAAGGTTTTAAATCACTGAAATACCTTCTAAAATGAACACCAATGTTTTTCCATCTCACTCTGGTAAGTAGAGCATAACCTATATATTCTTCAGCTGGTGAGGCATATAGAGACTGGTGACATACACCAAATAGGGATTTTTTTTCTTTTATGATCTGATTTTTCTTTCTTTTTTTTTTTTTCTTTCTTTCTTTGATATTGATAGTTTCTCAGCACATTTATAGAGTGGGTGTGAGTTATTCTTGCTCAGAGAACTGTGGCGCAGATCTAGGACTAGAACTGACTTGTATAGTATATGATTTTGACTTTGTGACATCCTTCCCCTGTAAGGCTGGAAGTCTGTACATCTGAAACACCTGTTGGAATGTAACAGAATTCACTATACTGAGAAACAATGTCATGTTTTCAGGAATTTGCAAAAATGGATATTTCTTCATTAAAGTTTTCACTCAGGATATGGAAGCAAGTGCAGGGTCTTTGTTCCTAGTCTTCTTATTGGTCTTTTAAGTGTTGGCTAAATTACCCATCCGATGAAAATCTGTTTTGATTTTTAAGTAAATATTTTATTTATATTAAGTAAATATTTATATTAAGTATATTGTCATCGCCTGATGGTTGGTCATGATAAATGCTTCATCTGAAAAGCGTGAACTTGATTAAGAGATTTGAGGAAGCCTTGTTTTCAAATTCTTAAACCATAAACATTTTAGCTGTATTTAAATGAATTCCAAAAATAGAAAAACAGAATAATCTTCTGAAGAAAAGGGCTAAATCATAACCTGTCATAATGCTACTGAGGTAACACTTTGCCATTGATCAATTGGTCGATAGGGCAGGAAATGAGAAGTTAGTATCAGTTAAATAGTTGAATGCCTTTGTTTCAGCCACAGAAAAAAACCTTTGATGGAACCAAAATGATTTTAAAGTTCTAAGATGTCATATTTAGTGGCTGAAACTGTTTCACAGGAATCATGTTTCATAATCTCAGTAGCTCTCTTTTGGGTTTTACATCAAAAGTCCAGGGCCACACAGGCTGGCCTTGGGAAGCCTGATTGGAGTCTGAAAGTACCCAGGCACACTCAGTGTTTTTGCTCCAGAGCTAAGCACTCAGTTAATGCATTTTTTATTTCAGACTAGTGTGCAATAGGAATCTTTCCACCCCTGTAAATGCCACTTAAGTTTTGTTTAGCAACATTTGTGGATCAGCTGCCATCTCTAGCTCACTTTCTTATTTATGATTAATAAGATCAGGTTTGACTTAGCACAATGTGGTCTTTGTTCCCTAAAGAAAGCTTCTGCTATTACATACTCTTGCAGTAAATATTTTGGATGTAAAATGTTCTGAAATAACTCCTTAGAAATCTGAAATGGCAGAAATGTCTTAAAGCTGAATCTTGCACCTGGCAAGAAAAAAATTACTTAAATATTGCATGAGGGGATAACATTTATATCTATGAAACAGTGATGCCTGATGACATGAAAGAAAATACATCCTGTACCATCGATTAACCTCCTTTGAAGAATTAAACACAGTTTCAAATCATAAAGAAACACTCTATGTAGTAGAGTTTATTTTGAAGTTTATTTGGATTCTAAACTTCACAACTTCATTTTTCATCACTCTTCAGGAAGATTTACCATTAGTTTAAAAACGAGAATTGTGAGTATTCACCTTCAAAAAAATGTGTAAACTATGACAAATTTTGAAAATGGAGTCTTCCTTTTCTTAATAAGAAGGCTTTCTGCTTTTTAAAACCAACCAACCACTAGTTCAAATATTTGAAGTGGGGAAAAAAACCAGAACAACATACCAAACCGCATTGAGATAAATTAGGTTTTTGCGAGTCTATCTGGTGTTGCCAATGTTTTAATGTCACTGTAATTTAAGTGTAAATAATTACTTGAAGACTGATTACTTTCACGTAGTTCCAATAATTTTCTGTTTCCCAGAGATTACTTGGGATGGATGTGTCTTTAAGAGTCTATTTTCTGACTTTCAACCTAAACTGAACAAAAATACAGGAACCATAATGTATATCCTGAAAAATAAATGTCATACAGATGTTTTGGCAAGGATTAGAATGCTTTTAAAACCTGTTCCAGGAAACAGAAAGTTCATCACTGAAACAGAACGATTTTTAAAATTTAGCATTATAAAAGCCAGTCAAGGCAGTGTCATGTGCTTTATATTTATATGCATTTAATTTATTCTTTTTATGTATTCTACTGTGAATAGTCAATGCAGGAAGAAGAGTTGTTCCATATGTTCTCTTTCCATTGTTTCTAAAGCAATTTGCTTTTAAAATGGGAACTACAGGCTTCACCTTGTGATTACGGGTTACATATTCAAAAGTGTGAAACAGCTGATGGCATTCTTTCTTGAAAATTATATTAAAAGTATCACATTAATTTAATAAATAGAGAAAAGTCTTATGCAACTGCAATTTTCTTTGAAATATCATTTATGTGGATAAAGAGCTGAAGAGTACATTCATGTAGATGGTGGATACTACAGCAGAACACATTCTCAAGGTTCAGAGCAAGGAAAGTATGCCAAGAGACTTATTAAAAACTTTATTGGAATTGTTTCCATATATTTACTTGGATTAGAAAAATCTGGAAAAATGGTAGTTCATTTTTGGGGGGGTAAGAAACTACTTTGGTACTTAATACTAAAAAAAACCTAACGTCTTTTCTGATGAGGTTTGTGTATTGGAGTAAAGAAATACGGCCATGCAAATGCCGGTGCTTGCCCTTGAAAACAGGCATGGGTTAAATTTCGATGAAAATAAGATACTGAATATAAATTGAAATAGCATGATGTATTGTGCAGCTTTTATTTGTTCATGTATATATAGACACTTGAGATCTTCAGAGAGCAGAAATGGGTTGGTTTTGGATTTTCTTTTCATATTAAATGTACATTTAATATGTCTGCTTTCCTCTGTCTCCAAAAGGCAGTGTTGAAGGAATGGTTTCAAACTGAGAGTAGGTTTAATTTAGATATTAGGAAAAAATTCTTTACTGTAAGGATGATGAGGTGCTGGAACAAGTTGCTTAGAGAAGCTGTGGATGCCCCATCCCTGGAAGTATTCAGGCTGGATGGGGATTGGAGCAGCCCGATCTAGTGGATGCTGTCCCCACCCATGGCAGGAGGGTTTGGAATGAGAGGAGCTTTAAGGTCCAACAGTACAGGTCATTCTATGATTCTGTGATTAGCTTTTTGTCCTCAAATGCTGTGTAAAGCTTTGACTACCACATTCTTTGAAAGTATATGTACCAGGACCAAGTAAATATAAACATCTACAAAGAACAGTATGGTGTTATAAACACTCATGCTGACTATAGTGCTACATGGTGCATCTATGTCATCTTTGGAAGCTAAAAGTAAAATGATATTCTGTTTTCACCTGAGACTTTTCTGACTAAATTGGTTTGAAACTGGTCATTAACCTTTTCAAAGATAGAACTATTTTAAAGATTAATCTATATTCATTACATGAGTCTATGTGTCACTCTTCAAGTTGTGGTTAGTCTTATTCAGTGAAATTTTCTAGCAAGACTGGTAACAGGCTCAAAGCTTCACACGGCTTCTTTCTTTCACTTGCTTGTATTTAAAATTAAAATTAAGCCTTTTTCATCAAATATTGTTCTGCTGGTAGTACACAATTAATATAAATGAATTACAGAATATACTAATGTGCAATTTCGCACATCTTTTCTCCCAAAACCTTCTTCCAGAATGTAATGGGTCAGTCTGACCTACTTTTATATAAAAGGCTGATTGCTAAAAATTACTGCCCCTAGTAACAGCGGACAGACTATATTTGTCAGATTGTGTCATCACTAATGTGCTGTCAAAATCTCACCAAAACTCAACACTTGAAGCACGACAGACTTCACCATGAAGTGCACTTTCAGGTAAAAATCAGAATTGCCTTTGTCTTTCTTTTTTGCTCTTTCCAAAGTGTTTTCTTAGTTATTATGAGTGACTCTGCTCCAGTGTGGTAGTTGGCTTTAGATTTTCATTCATCAAGAGCAGTCAAATGCATTGAGAGTTTTATTTTAGCTTGCCAAAATGTTATTTGGAACTACTGAAGGATAAAGTTTCTACTTGAAGCTGCTCCAGAAGGAAAACGTTCTTTCATCATCGGTCTGGTAATATGGGAGATAGAATCTGTTTATTTGCTTAATGCAGTAATACCTATATCCCACTATTAATGATGACAACATATATCAGATATTTTTACATGTATAAATGTAAATCTACTTGTGCAGATGTAAAAAAAGAAAATAAAAGGTCATGGTATCCTATCATGTGAGAGTTGCTGTGAAGTGATGGTAAACTTAATCACATGGAGAGGGAAAACTCAGCAAAGCAAACAGGTTTCTTTCTGGTGAAATGATGTTGAGTAGAATGGAGATCTTTACCACGGAAAGAATGGTACGTACATGAGTAGAAGGTGGGGACTTAGAGATGAGTCTGACTTCAGGTTCAGTAGTTGCTGCTAAATTGTGTATTCATAATAAGACACTTCTGCTGAAACTGTAAATGGTGACTGCTTCACTGAATTTTGCTTAAAAACAGGATTAGCACCTACTGGACTGTGACAGGTTGGGGTCTCAGATTTTATTAACTGAGATTTCCAAATGTTGTACTTACCCTTTTTTAGAAGTTTTCTCTGTTGTTGTTACATGTTTGGGTCTGTTTATTGTTTGCTGTGTGTATTTTGTTTTTTAGGAAAGGCAACTTCCTACTTGTGTTTGCATTTTCTAAAATAGAAAATTTCTTTCAATGTACTTCATCACCACCATAACAGGACCACAAATAACATAATCCCCAAGTTTTTCTTTGTGGGAGGATGGGCTGAAATCTGTTTATGTACAGCTTAAGTATGTATTTATTTATTAGCTGACCTGTTTAAGTGTATGCACACAGTAAGTTTTGAATACAGAGCGTGTTAATGGAGTGAAACACTAACGAGTTGCTTGTTGTTGTTTATGTTCATCAGACTTCACTAAAGCATTTCCCAAACGATGTGTGACTAAACACCCATCAGATGGTGATAATTTGAAGTCTTGCTTCAGTGCTTGGATTCAGACCTGTGAAGACTAAGGAGTTCCTGTAGTTGATTATTGATGTTAAGAACTTGCATGAATGTTGGGAATATCTTGTCATGTCTTCTTTTTTTAAAAAAAAAAGCTTTTCAAATGCTCTCGGTGAAATAGCTCCCTGGATTGATTTTAAAAATTCTTTTTGCTTAATAGAGTAAAGGTTAATTGAGAGTATAAGCCCGTACTCCTTTCCTTTTAGATGAAATCTTAATTTTTATCTTGCTTGTGTATTTACTTTTTTTTTTTAACTTGTCCACATTTCAGAGGATACACACAGTTGGATAGTCTATAATGGCTGAAGGCCAGAAGAGTTTGTCAATACACATGTAGTATTTTGGTAGGCATTTATTTATTAATGCATTCTTAGGTCATAAAGGTCATAATTTACTTCTGTATCCTGAAACCATAGAATCATAGAATATCAAGAGTTGGAAGTGACCCACAAGAATCATTGAAGTCCAACTCCTGGCCCTGCACAGAACACGCAAAGAATCCCAACATGTGCCTGAGAACATTGTCCAAACTCTTCTAGAGATCTGTCAGGTTTGGTGCTGGGACCACTTCCTTGGGGAGCCTGTTCCAGTGCCCAGCCACCCTCTGGTTGAAGAACCTTTTCTAATATACAACCTAAACCTCCTCTGGCACAGCTTCAAATGATTCTGAAAGCCTAATTTTGGTTACCTATGTGCTAGTTTTCTTTGCACCAGGAAAGAATGTGACAGGTCTAAATAGAAATGTCTTTGAAAAATGTGTCTTAGGATATCAGTGTAATTTCTATGTCAAAACTTTCAGTGAGGTATTGAAACCCAGTTCCCTTTCATGATCTTTAATTATGAAGGAACATTAAAAAGCAGTGAAAGTTTTAGAAAACTTGCATCCTGAACTTTTAAAGTTTTCTCATGTGGAGCTACAGTTCAAAGTGTGAAAAGTTTTCTGCACCAGCTGGAGTCCCTTGTGAGATTCCATTGCCTAGCTCCCTGTCCTTTTCTGCAGTAATAAGAGCTGTCAGATGCATCGTTGGAGACAGCTAAATCTCTCATCTCTTGTGACATACATTGTTTTGACTTCATTTGTAGCACTTCCTAATGCTGGAGGAGAGAGAAAAACAGGAGACAGGCACATGTACAGCAAAAAAAAGCTCCATCCTCCTGTTCCCTTTATTCTATTCTTATATGGTGGTATATTTGCCTTTTTGACAATAGCAAAACACTGTTCTGGAGGTAGTAGAAACATCTCATATAAAAATGTAACATTATCAAATCTTTCATTCCATTGAGAGTTGCATTTTTAAATATTTGCAGATATTAGTAACGTTATACTTAATTATAAGTAAATTTCCTTATTTATTGTGGTTTACAAGCCATTACAGACTGCTAATTAACATTTCCCTTATGTCTTCTCTGAATGGAAAATGGAGAAGTTATGAAAAAACACTGTGAATAAACGCACTTTATGTATGTGGCCAGAGATTTGTTAGACCTTCTGTTTTCTGAAGGGCTTTAATTAGCATTTTGGCTAAATACTACACCTTGTGGTAATAGTTTCAGAGATTCCAATTTGGTTTCCAAGATACTATTTGAACCAAACTTCTGCATCACAAAGATCCTATGTCCATAGACATTAACAGGATTGGTTACTCACCTCTGTTCTTAGTCTTCCTGTCCTTGATGCTGAGTCACAAATTATTTCACATAAATATTTGACTGTTCTATTGCCAGCTTATGCTCATCTGAGTTTTATTTGCTGAAAACTGTTGTGGCAGATGCTTCTCTGCAGCTTTGCAGCAGTTTTCCCTGAGATTGGGAGTTAAGGATATTCAGTAGCTCAATTGACTTACTGAAATTTTGTTTAGCAGGACATGCAAGAATTTCCAAAAGCACCTAGATCAGGTGATCTCTGTATTTTTCTTGTGCTTTACATATCTTTTCTGAAGAACTTATGCACATAAAGACAAACAAGAGATGAAAAAAAATGAAAGGAGGAGATGAGATTATAGATCCACACATCTTCATACAGTATTACTACTTTTATTGGTGTGATGCGTGCTGTGTCCTAAAAACCTGCTGTTTTCACTTGCTCCTTGCTTGTTTTTGAGAGCTGATTATTCACATGCCGTAAATGAGTATTGGTGATCTTCATCAAAGGCTGAGGTTTTCATTTAATGCTGACCACAGACAATCAGTTGTGCACCTTTTTTTTCATTCCTTCTAACGAAAGGAAACAAATGGCTTTCTTTATTAGGGCTGATACATTTTCCAATCAGTCGGAAAAGGAAGGGCTTCTGAGAACTTGAAAGTATCAAAGGAAAGCTGATTAGCCTTAGCAGTTCAGAAGTAAAATATCTGTTTAAAAGGAGAGGAAGCCACAGATGAATGACTTGAAAGAAAAACATTAATCTTCATGTAGATCAGTATTTAGAATATAGCTAACTAAGTAATTTCATTTCAAGGAATTTTTGCCAGTATAATTGTCACTTAAGATGTCTTTGGTAATTTAAAACACAAAGTATTTTAGAATTTATATCATTGATGATGGTGTAAATAGTCAAGAGAGGTGACATTTACTCCTGCTATTATCAACTGTCTGATTATTTTTTGACTTCTTGCCACACAGACTTGCTCTTAAGTCTACATTTAGTTTTGTTGTTCTCATTCCTATGGTACAAACACTTTCAGACATGTCACTTAGCGAAGGAACTAAATGGAGGTCTAACAACAGTCTGGGTTCAGGAGGAGACTCCTGGGTCTTTGACAAACAAATAGGAAAAGCCTGAGAACATCAATTGTATATGACCTCAGTAAAGCGGTAGCATATGAGAAAGAGAGCAATATAAACTATTAAGTTGATAAAAGTATTGCCGCTATCAAAAAAAGAGCCCAAAAAAATCCCACAAAAAACAATCATGTAGCAATTGCCAGTTTTTTGTAGGGAAGTGGAATGTGTTTACCATGCTAAAAGGAACATGTGTTAAAATTTTGTCAGCTTGACACAGGTCCAAAAACTGTTTAAACAAACTGTATTTATTCATTTCTATAGATTGACCTGGTTTTGTTATAAAGTAGTTTGAGTGGTTTTTTTCCTATTTTTTTTCTTCCCATTCAGTCCCAAAGTAAGAGTTCTATAAATCATTTGATGCTTTTTCTACTCGTCCGAGACTCCTGAGTAGACATTTTCAGCAGTCGAGCTACTTAGTCTTATACCAAGGAATTTAAATAATTTAAATGCTTTTTTGGGTTTTGAGTAGTAACTTAATGTTTAATGTCAGGTTTGATCAGTCAAATCACTGTTCCTTATCAAACAGCAGAGCCAGGCCTTCTAGAAGAAACTTGTCATTAATATCCATTAATGAATCTGTGGTCCTTGAATTTGTCCAAATTCCTTTTGAACCCACTGTCAGAGCCTAACTTAGAAACCTGACAGGAAAAAGTCCCAGAAGTTCAAAGCCTGATGTGTACTGCTTCTTAAATCTGGTATTAGACAGCCTTTACTTCCAGTCTTGTAGGACTTCGTTGTAACAATTTTGCATTTGCACTCTGCAGCATTTTCATGGTTTTGAGAAATGATCATATTCCCTTCAGCTCTGTGGTCTTTGAAATGAAAGGTTCCAGACCTTTCTAGCTTTTCTTCATGAGGCAGATGCTCAAGCTGCATTTTACAGAGATGTGGTAGTTTTGCCTGGCCCAGTTTTTGCCAGTGAATAGGGTGGGGTACAAAGATGGCTCCTGCATGTCCTGAGTAAAGATTCTGGAAATTTCTCCACCATGTCCAGCAGAGCCAGTCTCTGATGGCTCTGAAGATGATGGACATACTGCTGCCCAAACCTGGGCCAATTAGAGATGTTAGTTACGCCTCTGTGAAAACATATTTAAGAAGAAATCAAACCAATGTGAGCACGCACTTCTTTTTAGCTAGAGAAGGAGGAGGAGGAGGTAAAAATATGTGAGGGAGAACAACATGGAGGCCCCAAGGTCAGTGGAGAAGGTGGGGGAGGAAGTGCTCTAGGCTCCGGAGCTGAAAACCTTCTGCCAGCCGTGGTGAAGACCGTGGGGAAGCAGGTGGTCTCCCTGCAGCCCATGGGGTCCAGAGGATGCAAAGAACCCCCCACAGCCTGTGGGGAGGTGCCCACGCCAGAGGAGCAGGTGATGCCTGCAGGAAGCTGTGATCCAGTGGGAGTCCCAGAGACTGAGAGTTGCAAAGGCCTTGCAGGAGGGAGAAAGGCCTTGCTCCCGGGATGGAAACAGCCTGGCCTCGGCTTGGAATTCTGCAACCTGGATAGAAGAATCTCAGACTGCAGCAATTGGGCGGGTGCTGCTCGTGAGATTAGACCCACGCCAAAGAAGTTCCCAGAGGACTGTCTCTCGTGGGAGGGACCCTCATGGCTAAGTAGAAGACTCTTCCCCCTGATGGACTGACCCTGACCAAAGGAAAACCCCCATACCCTGCCCCCACCCCGGAGCTGTTGGTTAGAAGGAAGGAGGGAGGGGGTGAGCTGAGAAATAGCCTTAATAGGGAGGGGGGTGAGTAGAGAAACAGCATTTGTAGCAGAAGAATTGTGGCATTGGACTGACTAAGAAAAGCCACATACCTTGCCCCAGCCCGGATCTGTTAGTTGAATGGAGAGAGGGGGCGAATAGAGAAACAGTGTCTGTAGTAAAAGAGTTGTGATAGACTGACTTAAGAAAAAACCCCACACCCTGCCCCTGCCCGGGAGTTGTTGGTTAGTTGGAAAGGAGGAAGGGGGTGAGCTGGGAAGCAGTACCTTAAGAGGGAAGGGGGGTCAGTGAGGAAACGGTGTCTTGAGAGCTTATTTTTACCTCTGATTTATCCTCCGACTCTGTTAGACTAATAAATCACCTTTTTTGCAACTTTAAGTCTCCCGCCTGCTTTTGCCCGGTCTCTCGTGCGTCCTCTTTATCAGTAGTCCTATCTCAACTCATAAGTCCAGTGTGTTAGCTTTTTTCTGTCCTCTGCATAGCCGCAGCAGGAGAGAGCATAGAGAGCAAACATCGTAGGTGCCTGGCATTTAGCCAGGGTCAAACCCATGACAAGAGATCAGAACTACCTACAATGTGGGCTTCCGTTTTGTTTTCTCTGTATCCTTTCTAGTGATGCCCAAAGGGTTGTTGGCTTTTTTGCCTGCCACTATACCTTGACTGAAGGATTTCAGGGAACTGCTGGTGGTGACTCCAGGATGTGGAGCTGTCTGCTGGTTCAGAGTTCAGCATGCTTTAGATCATTTTTGCCTTTTGTTTACAAACTCGCACCTGTTTACCCTGAAGCTCATTCACCATCTGATGCTCACACACTCAGCTTCGTGAGGCGCTCACCACTGTTGTGGCATCTGTCTGAATGGAAAAGCTTAGTATTGTCAGCAGACTTGGACATCTGACAGTGCACTTCCTTTTCTGTCATGAAAGGTGAATAAAAGGACTCAGTCACAGAACTGATGTCTGGAGGGCCCCAGGACTGACTCTTCTTTGTCCTGAAAAGGGAGCATTAAGCTCTTCCTTTGCTTTCTCTATCTTTATTAGCTTTTTATTTTATGAAAGCATTCCCAGTCATAAGGTAGTTCAGTTTCTGTAGCAATTTGTGTTGAGAAAACTTGTTAAAAGTGTCTTGAAAATACAGATATGTTGCATCTGCTGGATATGGTTATTGATCCCCTTGAAAAGCTCTGGCAGGCTGCTGTGCCAGGATTTTTCTTCACAGAAAGCCAGACCGTCCCCTTCCAAACAGGCTGTGTATGTGCAAGGTAGGTGACTGTATGCTTTGCTGTACACTCTCCATCTTGACATCCATCTTGAGATGAAAATCAGACTCATCTGCCAGTAGTTCCTGGAATCCCTTGAAGGTCTATTTTTGCAGACAAGGGTTACCTTGGCAAGCCTGGTAGTCTCCTGGCACAGCAACATCTTGCACACCTTAGTCTGTGTTTTTGCAAATGCCATGTGAGTTTCTTCAGAGCTCCTCTGTGAGTGCTGTTATTCCACATCTAAGTTATTCATTTAATTTAATAATTTATTATCCTTATTAAAGGACTAGAAATTGATCTAGTTCCTCTGCTCTGCCTTCCTCAATGAATGCATTGGGAATCCTGAACTGGAGTAAAGCACAGCTTCTCTACTTATGTCCTTAACATTTCTGATTGTGCCTTCCATGCTTTTGTCATATGTAGTCCTGACAGATCCTATCTCTCTGCTTTTGAAATATTTAAAACATCTTAAAGTTGTCTTTTAACTTTCTTGCTGCCATTACAAATTGGTCTATCTGTAGATTAAGCTAATGTGGTTTCATACCAAAATCTTTGGGGGAAATGTTAATCTCAAAACTGTGACAGGACCTGAGGGAATGTCCTGAAGCTGTGTCAGGGGAGGTTTAGGTTGGATATTAGGAAAAGGTTCTTCACCCAGAGGGCTCCCAAGGGAAGTGGTCATGGCACCAAGTCTGACAGAGTTCAAGAATTTTTTGGACAATGCCCTCAGGCATGTGATGTGACTCTTGGGAAGCACCAGGAAGGTGACATCCATAATCCTCGTGGGTCCCTTCCAACTCAAGATATTTTATGGTCCCCTGAATAAGGCTGGGAGAGGGATGTACAGCTCTGAGCATTGAATCTGTGGAAGCTGCTAGATCACACCACACTCTGGATCACTGCTGTTTGCTAATAGCAATTTAAACATGCCTGGTGACTTTGAAGTACCACGGATTACAGTCTAGAGAAAAACTAGCAAGCCTCTGGCATTTTTCTTCCCTAAGGTGGAAGCCCTGGGAAAACTAAATGAGCAATATAATAACCATTAGATATAAAAACCCACAGGACAGCTAGGAGAGTCAGAAAATGCAATTTCAGCCTAAGGGAGGAAAAGAAGACAAGTCATTAAACTAGTTGATGGTATAAAATCTTTGTCATATTTTGACTGATTTTCATGGACAGCTTTTAACATACTTTATTTTGGGAAGCAATTTTCAGTTTAGTTAAAAAAAAACTTAAACTACATTTCTGCAGTTAGACTCCAGTTTTCTCTATTTTTTTTCCTCTTTTCATAAAAGCTTTGATTAACTGCCATCTAAGGGTAAATACAGGAAATTCAGATCAGTAATCCTGTGAACAAACATTTGTTTTGAGCATTATTTAGGATGTTTTATCTTCAGGGTCCTCCATGCAACTTTGTGAGACAGATGTTGATTTTTATGTCTTTAACAACTTGCTTCTATGCCTGAAGGAATTTAGACAGAGACCTAATGTTTTATGAGAAATTGATGTTTCTGTTTCTGCTCCTAACTGTCACAAATAGACACTCTACATAGAATTTGTGTAGAATCACAATATGAGCTATGAGCTCATATGAAACTTTACAAAAATAAAAATCCAATAGATCAATATCAATTTTCCCTTATACAAGTTATTTCATCAGTTTCTCATCTTGGCAGTGAGGAGAAAAAATCCAGATCATTTTTCTAAAGAGCAACTGTTTAATTACAGTAAGACTCAAGGCAATGGAGTCTGAGAAGCCTCCACACATGCAGGAGCAGATCTGTACAGCATCACTGTCGCTGTATGGAAGTCCTGTGTGAGACACTTGTGGAAACATGTTTATCTGGGTTTTTGGTGCAGTTAGGATTTCTAACTTACACCACCTGATCTGTGATGCCTTTCACCTGATATTCAGAATATAGCAGGTACCTACCTACTTGTCTGTGTCTCATCTTGTTGGAAAATTCAGGTAAATTATAACTCATGTTAGCTGTCTTGGAGCAGTTGCAAAAAAAGGTTTATTTAACCTTATTTTGTTTAAAATTATCCTGTATTGTGTTATCTTTCATTCTTTTTATATTTAAGAACCTGGAATGGAAAGGTTTTTCCCTTTAGAAATTCTGTACAACCAGAGAAAGGCCAGCACACTAAATTTAAGTTGTGGGTCTCCTGTGGCAGCTGCACATTCAGCTACAACTGCATACAAATGAAGACAAGGAGAAAATGAAATTTACTGGCATGGATTCTGATTTCTAGGAATTGCTTCTACATTTGCTGAGCTGGCACCTGTCATGGGCTAATACAGCTTAACCAAATCAGGATCAAAGAAGTTTAATTAATTTAGTGATTTATTAATGATACATAATTAGCCAGCAATCAGTGAAACACACATTTGGGATCAATATGACTAATACAACAGATGAAACAGAATACTAAAGACTTCTAAAGCATGAATAATTTTTATGTATTCAGAATATTCTTTTGCAACTACTTCTTGCTTTTCCAGGCACCCCCTTCCCCGAGTGGTGTGCACCTCTTTCTGGGACTGTGGGCATACACAGCTGTAGGACATGTGGGCGCTTCAACCTTCTGTGTAGTTGTGCTGCTTCCTATCATTAGCTTAAAAAAAAAAAAAAAAAAAAAAAAGGTGGTGAATGATGTTGACACTATTAAGAGGGTGGATTGGAGAAACACCAGAACATGATTCCCAGTTCTGCTCAGGATTTGGATGCAGATTTTATAGAGATTGGACAGATTTCTCCAGAATACTAAAGGCTCCAAGCTGAGCTCAGTCCTGCAACCTGAAAAGGTTATAAGTGAAATCATTACCTGTGGCGCTGAGACTTTTGTTTTCAAAGTGCTCATTTCACAAATCTGCTTAAACAAATAGCAGAGTAACTTTCCAGAAGGTTTTGTCCTGTAGGATCTCATGATTCTGGCATGGCTGCTGCTATGGTTTACCCACTTGGTTTTTAGCACTTCTCCTTCATTTCCACAGCAATTTTGTGACCTTGTTAAGAACCAAGAACATCAGTAAGCAGTTTCCGCGACTTAAATATAGCCCAACTGAATGGCTGGACTGTAGACAAAAAAAGTAAATTTTATAGGTCAGAACTATTTATTTTTAACCTAATTTAGGTTGCTCAGAGTGCAAGCCTTCTACTAATTAATCACTGTAAGTAGACATCATTATCTTTATAGCATTGTGAGTTAGACAGAATTGTTTCATTCTTTTATTACCTAAAATCTCAAGAAAAACATGAGATTGCATAAAGTATGGCTAACAGTTCTGCACCTATAAAAAGTATATTGCTTTGGTGTGCTGTGCTTGGTTATAACTAGCAGAGATATTTTAAATTTATTTCTACCCTTTCATCTGTGGTCTCCTGTTGTTAGTATAATAGCATATTAACACACATTTTCCTGCAATTACTACATTTAATTTTAAATATGCCTTCTGACATTTTCTGCCTTCAGTACAAAATAAGCTCGCTTCATCTATTTGATTTGCTGACGTGAAGTACACAAAATATATTGGATTTTCTTATCTGAACTTTTTAGTTTATTTGCACATCAAAGAAAACACCTTAAAATGTGACTAGAATAACCCTGTTTGCTGAAGTAGGCAACAAAAGCTTGAAAACATTTGATGGGAAGCGAAGAATTGCATATCAAACGTGTAATTTAAATATTTTTAATGCTGGTATTTCTGATATCCTGCTGCTTCAAAGTTATTAAATGTGCTATCCTTCAAGGCCAAGATAGCAAGAGACAAAATATGAAGCAAAATAGACTTTTCAGGATGCAGGAGCATATTTTTGGATACATTTAAATAAAAAAGAACTGAAATTTTCTTTGAACCCCTCAGGTAGAAAATATATGAACCCTAATGGGTTTAGGTAGGCGGAGGAGGATTTGGCAAATCAAGGAAGGTGGTACAAAAGCCCACAGATAGGCTCAGCTACTGGCTCAAAATTTCAATACTGGCAAACATGATGGTGACTTGGTGCCTAGAGATACATAATTTGGTGGCACCAAGGGCTTGTATAACAACAGATGATCCCATCAGTGACCCTTGAGGGACAGCATTCCTTATGGTTTCCACCTGGACATCGAGCATTGGCTCTAACTCTGCTCATCCTGCTCATCCTTGCTCATCAAACCCGTATTTCCCAAATTTAGAGGTAAGGATGTTGTGGGGCGCTGTCTCAGAGATATTGCAGAACTCCAGACAGACACCACCTGCACCTCTTCTCTAATGGAAGTGGTCACTCCACCACAGAAGGTCACTTGGTCAGGCGAATAGTTCAGCTCTGTATCTATACTTTTCACAATATCTTGTCAAGTGCTAAGAATTGTGTGAACCTGGGGTTATTATCATGAAGTTAAGAATAGTTCAATCTGTAAATTTCTTGGCTGAGTCATATACATACATTAACTGGAATGATAGAAAATTATAAATGACTACTATTCTATGAAATAAACAAACAAACAAAACCCCTCAAACAGTTAAAAGAGAGAATCGAAGCCGTGTTCTCGTTTTTCTTTTGGGTTTTCTATTTGGTCCTGGAATCAAAGAGATAAATCTGCTCTCTGTGAAATGTAGATGATTTATGATTATGAATTTTCAGGACTTTTCTTTACATTAAAAAAAAAAAGAGAAGGTGCTAAATATATACACTGAAAACCACTGCTAATATAAAATATTTTCATTGCAAGTGTTTCATGTTTCAGTATGTCAAAAAGGAAAAAGGAAACTTACTGTTCTCTCATCTTCTGACAAAGATTTTGATGTTGAGAAATAAAGGATATTAAAATACATTAAAAATGAGGAGGATTAAATGCAGCATCTTGAGTGTTAGTCAGTAAATTAAATGTTCAAAATTAGCCCCCTTAAAAGTTATGCAAGAATATGAATAAAATAAAATAAAAGGTGCCTTTGAAATTAGGTTTTATTAAAAGAACCCACTTTAAGAATTGACCCTGTGATGAGTTTATCTTTCTGAACCCCTAAAATATTTGGCATCCTAAAAAGTGAGAGCAATAAACTTCTTAGAAAGAGAAGTTAAAATTGATTGTTGATGTTACAACTTTGTGAGGATAGCTAGCTAGATTTTACAAGTATTATCATTTCAATAGATACATATAAAAAATAAAAAACAACACCCTTTCAGGAGGGCTTAATTCACTGTCCTCCGTTGAAGACAAGAACTACATGTCCAGACACAAATACTCCTAACTGATTCATGTCCAGATATAGGCAAGAAAATGATGTACCTCTGATCACTTCCAGAAGAACCATCTGGCTATTAATAGTTGGCAAACACTCTACTTATCTTTCTGTTTCTTCAGCCACCAGCCCTTCTTCAGCATCTTTTTTTCCATTGTGTTGTGTACTGAGAAGCACCAGTGCTTGGGTAAAATATGTCGCTTTATTTGAAATGTGCATAATCAGGTTTTCTATAACCAAGTCTTCCAAAAGATTGATTCTAGCACCTGTGTGGCTAGGCTAGACCTAAAAAATGGAAAAACTGTGGGTTTGCTTCCCCTTTTTTACAGCTGAATGTGTTTTTTAATTTTTTTTTTTCCTTCTAATTTCTGGAACACCACCCTTCACATCAAGTGTAAATCTGGAGGGGTTGCCCCTGATTACTGTCTAGGCACAGAGAATGGGCATGTTAAGTCTGCTACTGCTTTTGCTTAAGAACAATTGGAGAATATTTTTTCTCAAGTTTGCTAATACATGTTTATATGAGCTCTCTCAGACTCAGAATGCACCAGAATCAGAATGCACCAGAATTAATTTCCTTTAATGGTTGTTTCAGAAGTCCAGTATAAATGTAAGAGTGTATACCAACTGAACTAATTTTAATTAAGCAGTTGAGTTGTAAGGAGACGGAATGAATGGGCTTTAAAGCCAGCTACTCCAAGTACAAACTGAACATTTGAAATAAAGTCTGAGGATCAAGACTTATTTGGGGTATTCTAATTGATAATTTAATAAATTTCTTTAATTACAAATAATTCTTGCAGTACGCCTGAGCCCCAGCATAGTCCTTCTTTAACATTTGGAATTATGTAGGCAAAAAGTGCCCTCAAACCTCTGCAGAAAACACCTTTATTCCAGACTCATATGGCTGCATTGCATTAATTTGCTTTCATTGACATTAGTGTCACACTGCAGTACTTTTCCTTTTTTTAAGTTACCTAGAAACAAGGTTGAAGAGCCTGGAGGGCTTTTAAGTGAACCTACTGTTTGGTTATGAAATGTGTGAAAGTAGAAATGTATTGATACATTTGGGAGATGGAGCAGGTATTCCTAAATTGATGCCAGTGCAGTTCTTTCAGCTCACCAGGCTGTTCTCTGAGGATGAAAGATAGATGAAAGACACAAATATTAATTGCTTTCACATTAGAGATAATAGCAGTTTTAAGAACATGACAGATGTTTTTTCCTGAGTATCCAGAAAGGTATGGTGATGAGCAGTTTCAGTTTATCAGCTGGGGGTTTTTTATGATAATCAGTGTTCTAAACAGTTTCACAATTGTGCCCCCAAAATGCTCAATATTTTAATGTTGGTTTCACTCAGCAAGAATTTCAAAAATATTAGTTTTATTTATTCCAACATTTTAGTAGGAAGTTCTTAACAAGCTGAGATCTGGTGCTTCATGACAGTATTCATCAGTGGGCATGTAAAAAACCCTATGCAATTTGAAGACTAAACAGATACCATAGCTATGATATACGGAATATGCAGTTTGGAAAGCAGAAAAACAACAGAAGGGCTATAAACATAACTTTCTTATCAGTCAGAATCAGGAAAAGGTTGCAAAAACTCATAGAATATTTATGCAGAAGTAGTACAATTTCTGTGTAGTACCTATCTAATGAGGTCTGGAGTCAAGCTGTCCAAAAAATAATTCATGTACTCTCATCATCAGTGATTAATTGCAAACATTCCTTCTTTCCTAAAAATGGCATTGTGTCTTAATATAGTATTAGAGTACAAAATCTGTTTCCAGAAGCAGAAAATATTATCAGGAGGATTTTCCACCCTTCACTCTGACAATTTCATATTCGAGCACTTGCGTCCCCAGGTGGAAAAAATTGTCTATCCAAAGGGCAGAAAGTTAAGTGGATATCTATTTTTAATAACAGGACTATGGGTAACTATTTATTGTAGAAGCCCAGATTAGGTGTGAGGAATGTCAAAGCTTGGCTGTCCAAGGTGCAGATGGTGATGGGAAGTTCACTGCACAGACAGCAAGGTCTGTGAAGTGATGGTTTCCCCCTAACAGAGGAATAGTCTCCAAGGACAATTTGTGCCTGTAGGGAGGTGTGGCTCCTTTACAGTGAAAATCTGTGAAAGACCCAAACAGTGATCAACGTACCGACACTGGAAAAGGGAAATGTTAATGCTGTTACCTTGGGTTCTTCCAGTCCCTCTCTTTCAGAGTGTTTGGGCTAAGGCTGTGCACAGTTGCAAGCCGTTTTGATGGTTGTATTCTCCTTTAGTAAAGTCTTCCAAGGGGAAATGACTGGTCTACAGCTACCTGGGGGGATTTTTTTCAATCCCATTTACACAAAGTGATGCACTTGGTTTAATGATTGTACCTCTGAAGTCACACAAGCTTGTTCTAACTAGCTTTAACCATTTCCTCAGCAATCCCTGAAAATCCCCCACATGGCTAGCGTAAATGAATCCATTTAAGTGTAGACATTTTACTTCAAAATAATTCAGATGTAATTAAATTAGATATCTTTTAGTTGTTTGTGAGATTGTTTTATCTCTATTCAAGGAAAAACATGAATATGTAATATATACATTGTCGTGAAGCATGACTGTCTATTCTGGTTTCGTATTTTGATTTTAATGCAGTGCTAAACAGAATCAGGTGCTTTAAAAACTGTTCCATATTTATCCCAGCTTCTAAAAAATCCTGGTGTTTAGTTTGTTGAAATGCACTATGTGAGTAAAGAGCACATAATCCAGCATAGCAACATTTATTTTAATTCTCTTTTCAAATTTCTACTCTGTATGCAGTGCCCTTCCTCTTACGGTTTTCATGTGCCCAGGAGGGTAGTCTGTCACCTGGCTCTGAGGATGTGTTCTATGAGAACAAGGGCATTGTAAAGGTCACTCTTATTCTGATCCGTCACTACAGAACGTGCTACTTTGGTTGGTCAGAAACATTGTAGGAGAGGAACAAAGTGGAGTTATGAAATAGGAGTATCTCTGAGCTATTTAAATTTCTGTGAATAGCAGGACTCTTATAAAAATGGTGTCAGTTTATAGAGAATTTGAGAAAAGAAAATCAAATAAGGAGAATTTTAAATGAGAAACTCTTATGAGTTCTAACTTAATTGACTTTCAGGTTTTAATTATGGGATTGGATAAATTAGAGGAGTTTCAATTTCTTTGTCAGAGTATGTGATCTCTGAGAAAGGAATGTGTAGATTTTACAGAAATTTTTTGTGTGACTTCGAGATCCCTCAGTTGAGTAGAGCAACTGTTTTCTAAGAATGTTGGAATGAGAATTGTGGAAGCAAGTCAGGTAGATATTGTTGAGTGTGTTAATTATGGTGTTATTGCTTAAAGTATAGTTAGTTATTTAAGGAATGACCAATATGTTCTTCTGCTACTTATTACTGACAAATGGAATTAGGAATTTTTTCTGAGGATGGTATTACTACCTGTGTGTGTAAGTGCTCCCTTAGACCCAGTCACTAACCCTGTTTCATGTTAGTGGGTGTACTTACAAATGAATCAAATTTGGGACAGCAGTCCAAGTTCCATCACATTTGGTATGGGAGGGGCTCTTGTGCTTCTATGTTCTTCTGTAAGTGTTATATCTGTTGTTATATAAATGTGTTTTATATCTGCATTCTCTTGTGCCAGAGAGGTTTGGATTGGATATTAGGAAAAATTCTTTCACTGAAAGGGTGGTTAAGCACTGGGACAGGCTGTCCAGGGAAGTGTCAAATTCAGCATTGCTGGAAGGGTTCAAGAGATGACTTGGTGTGGCCCTCAGCGCTATGGTTTCTTTGACATACTGTTGTTCAAAGATTGGACTCGATGATTTTGGAGGTCTTTTCTGACCCTTATGAATCTATGATTGAACCAAAAGTGACAACTTACCTCTCTGATAGTTGCTGTAGTCAGAGAAGTACAATTACGGTACTTATTTCTGGGGCTCTGGAGTGTGACATTCTGTTTTGCCCTACAGAGGCAGAAGATCATTTAATAACTTGGTTTTGATGATTCATCATAATTAGAATTATTCAGTCTGGCTAATTAAAACTTTAGTAGTTGAAAGCAATGATTCAGAGAAAGATACAGTTTAGGTTTTAAATGGAAACTCTGAGAAAGGACAGGGAAAACACCTCCAAACAGTAATCTTTTTGGAGCTCTGTTGTCAGATTATTAGAAGCTGGCTTGGAATTTGTAGTTTATCAATATATCAGCATTCTGTGCATTATTATCAAGATCACTTTATCACAAAAAACAAACATGAGAACTACTCCTGTCCTCCAAAATTATACAGGGAAACGGAATTGTAAAAGTGACAAAATTTCAGGTCTTGTATTTATATGCAGAATTTCTCAGTGTCAACTAAACATTTTTTGTATATCAGTGTTGAATTTCTGCTCTACTTTGTGGTCAGTCTTTATCAGTGGATGGAAAGGAAAACTTTTGCCTCATGGATTTATAGAGTTGGGTATTTTCTTCTTCTTCCTCTTCAGCACCCCCCAACTCCTACATGCATTATACTACCTGAGGCCAGCAAAATATCTCCTTCAGTGTAATATGGAATCATGAGTTATTGTTATCATGGTTTAGAAACATCATAAGACTAAAATACTTTAGAAATGCCATACACCTATACAGCTATAACACTTGTATTCAGACTACTCTTGTTGTTTTCTGGCAACAATATTATCAATGGGGAACAGAAGTCAGATACAAATAGCACTTATCCATTTTATTTGCTGCTGCTAATGTACTTTGATTGTTCCATGGAGTATGTGGTAGCACTTTTATGGAGGCTTAAAATCAGATCTGGCATAAAAGAGCAAGTGCATCATGCACCCAGCGGTTCAGATTTGGTGCACAGGCTTCATGGAAATGTTCACACATCAAAAAAAATGTGTCCAGCTATGAAAATGGTTACTTTCCTGGCATCTGAAGCCATGCAGGCTTTATTTTCATGGGTTAGATACTTGCAGAAAATGCAAGGCTAGTAGAATTATTAACCAAGATCCAATTCCATCACTGTTTTTTATCACTGGGGAAAACAAGTGCAAAATTCTTCATACTGAGTCTAGCAGGAGTACTCTGTTTCCTCTGGTAAGACAGAGTAACCTTATCCTTGTCTGGCCACCTTCACGAAACTGCAACTTCCTCTGCAACCAGCCCACTGGTGAAGAATTTGTGGATTATTTTGGGCTTGTTTTGGGTCTTTATGGTCCTGATAAAACCCCTACATCTCTCTGAAATTTACAAAACAGAAAAACACTATCATCTTTGGCTATATTCAGAATTGTCAAGTCAGCCACAATTAAATCCTTGTGGGTCAGACATTATATCCAACTGGACTTTGAAGACTCCTTTGCCATGGGGCTGCATAACTGACACTGATAAAATTTACATTGTCAGCCATTTAATTATTTTCCCATGTTCTAATTCTGTGCAAATTGATAACAAATGGTTTAGTCTTTGCAGTGAATTTAAGACTGTCTTCTTTTATGTAGCAATTTGACATCTCAGCTCTGGGATTAACATACGTAATTCTGAAAAGGAGGATTTCTGTCATTTCAGTTAAATAGATACACCTGTGGCTATATGTTTTTTCAATTTGCAATTTATAGTGTTTAATAGTAACACTCAATTATAGTAGTTTTGTTTTGGTTTTTTTTGTTATCCCTCCCCGCCCCCCCATTCATACTTCAGAAGTCTTTAAAGAAAATTTTAGACCTGTAAAGGGGTTTGGATTTTTTTGGTTCATGCATGTAGTGGCAGAATCAATAATATTCTCAGCCAGCTTACTCCTGATTCAATTGTCGTAGTCTCAGATTTGGCCTTTAAATGTAAGGGCTATAATGATTTCAAAATGAAAAATAATGCCTTTTGATTGATGATGGAGGCTCAGTCCAAGTCTGCTTTTACTTTGGGAACTTATGGGACTGAAGTTGCAGATTGCATTACTGGCAAGGATCCAATTCTCTTGAATGAACTTGATAGTATTTAATGGAATTAATAATTAGGACATCTGACCCTGCCACTTGGAGTGCTGCAAGTGGCATCTTGGGGCCAGCTCAAAATGTGAAGGCAAGCCTTGTACAAGCTGGGGAGTTGTCATAGCACCAAGCTCATCTACATAAGTTTGAGGAGAAAAGAGAACATCTTTATATCCTTATATTGAAGGTTTGTTGGTGATTAGTAACTATTTATTTGTACATCTAAGGATTACCCCAGTTCCACAAATCTGATGTTTTTCCAAACATGCTTTTTAATCACACACAATAGATGTTTATTTCATTATTTGCTTTGAGGCACTTAACTATCTCAAGCTATAAACAGGAACAGATCTTTATAGAACTAAACACAGGAAAATATGTAAAAATTAAATAAACAGTGAAGACCCAACCTACTGATGCTGCACAAGAAGAATGTAATGCGAGTAGCCCACTGAACATTGACTATCAAATGTATTCCATATTAAAAGGTATCTACTTGGGGAATTTACATTTAGGAAAAGGTCTGGCATTTGTGGTCTGCCTCTAGCAATCTGCATCCCTGGCTCTGCAGCAGGACTCCATCTGTTTTATTGTTAGTGCCAGACGGCATTTTAGTGTAAATTATTATTGAACTGAGGTATTTATCATTGAATTTAGAAAAACATACATGGATTTCATTGTGAACTTTTTTTCTTGATTGCAGGAGTCTTTTCCCTTTTCTAGTTCTTGTTGATCAGAATTAACAGGTTGCTCTTCTTTCTATGAGTGAGGCTGTGAATAATAAACTTCCTTCATCACAGTTCACCATTTCAGAGAAGTGACTCACTGTGTGTAGTTTATATAGGATATCAAGGAGATTAATGATAGATAAAAGGTAAACATAACTGCATTCATCTGATAATAAGAAAACATATAATTGTATTTAAAATTAGTTAAGAGAAATACTGTTTAGTTTAACTGGAGGCAAGATACAGCATTCATATCACATTAGATTCATTAGAAAATGAAATTGGTTTATTATTTAAATTAGTGGTGGGAGTTCTTAGTGCTCCGTTTTTAGTTTGTCATAAGTTAAAGACAAGCTCAATCTATTTATCACTACATTAACCTCATTCTAATGAGGTTAACATAATGAGTAACCCAGCATTTAATAATATTTCATTTATTTGAATGCCCAGCTTGAGTACTTTTTGAGAGTAAATATGACTTGAGTCTTATTTAATTGAAACAGTAATTGGGGAAATGTCATAGGCTAGAAATGAGACTGGAAATGGTGATTCCCTTGCATCGCATGTGCAATTCCTACTTTTGGTCATAGAAGAAAAACAAAAGGATAAATGATTCCATTTAAATGTATTTAATTTTCATCTTAAACACAATCAAATCAATCCAAAAACTCCCCAAGCTTACCAGGAAGTGGTGCACCTCTACTGAAAAAGAAAAAGCAAACAATATGGCTACTTCGAAACTGACTTGTTTTCAACCTTTGCAAGGAAATAGTCCTGCAGTGAAGAGAAGTGATATTTGGGAATTGCTGGAGTAGCTCAGACATCAAGAACCTCCCTGAAAATTTCCTTCCTTAAGACCTTGTCTTTCTCAGCTGAAAAATGAGGATGCTCAGATATATTGTCAGAAATGTAAGCATTTCTTGCATGTAATTTGAGATGAGGAATTTGTGTGTACTTAAGGATTCATGCCTCCATTGCTGTCTTGCAGTAAATCCTACATGACAAGGACACCTCTGCATAAAAATTATTTAGAAATTGAGATTTGACTAATCAAATTTATTTGGTAAGTGCATAATATTTCAGAGCAATTCGGTGTCATTTAATGAATTGATAGGAAGATATTTTGTGTCCTATGACAGCTCTAATGATTGCCACTAAATTTTCATATCACCTGTGCCTCAGAGTGACATCTGTGCTTGCCAATAATATATTTTCCCTATGGTTAATAGCAATGGTGAGGGAATACATGTTCCTGATAGGTTCTTCTGCACACCACGCTGCAAAGGAGCACAACAAAAATAAATAATAGCTTGTCAAACGCTAATTAATTTTCACACCACCATATGAAGAAGCAAAATACTACAACACTAATTTTTGCAAATTGGAAAGTGAAGAAACAAGACTTTAAAAATTGTGTAAGAAAGTGTCAGAACACATTGATAGCAGAGCCAGCAATAATGGTTGTGGTCTACTTTTTCAGAAAGAAATACTCATTAAAAATCTGTAGTTATTCTGCTTTTTAAAACGTGTCTGCTCAACACTCTCTGGAGATTATGAAGTGTTAGGTCACCTAAGATATTGGTACCTGAAATTGCATCACATTGAAAAAAAATTGCATCCACTCCGAGAACACAGATTTTCTAATTGGTCACTATGTACTACAAATAGAAGAGCATTTTTTCTTTTCAAAGTATTTAACAAGATGATACAGTCTTTGAAAACTGTGGTAAAATAGTAATATTAATCACAAAACTTAAAAATGCAGCGTAATCAGAGACACAGTGTTAATTTTTTATTTGTTTGTCAGTGCGCTTTGTTTCTCCAGTACTGGCAATAGTGACAGAGAGATTGTTTTCCAAAGTAAGGAAAGAGTGCACATCAGGAAGTGACAGCAAAGGTACAAATAAAAAGAATTATGACACCAAATTAGAAAGATACAGACATGAGCCTTCCAGCTTTCCTTTTATTTCAGCATATGTTTGTAAAAGACATGGATGAGAGCTGCTCTGAGTTGGTAGTCCTGCTCCAGGCTTTTTGGAAGGGAAATTTGTCAAGGGGGAGAGCCAAAGCCCATAAGCACTTCTGTCTAATGAGTAGCTGAGCTTTGAAATTGAGAGACCCTCTTCCTCATTTTAAGAAAGGACATAATAATGAGTTAAGGCACTTTGAGCTAGGTTGTGGTCTTGCATATATAGCCAGTAGAGGAGGACAAACAAACTAAATAATTGCAGGGCTTGTTTGTATTACATTTTGTTTAATATAACTACTTTTCCTTCAATAAAGTAAGGCCAAGTTAAATGCTTCCAAGTTGGAAGTAGTTAAGAAGGATTTATTTGCTATTTTTTCCTTGTGGGTGGAATACATTGTCACCCTTGGGTAGAAATTCTTTTATACAAACCCATCACAAGTGTGAGATTCAGGCAGGCCCAGTCTTCAGCCTGGTTATCAGTTCAAAGATATTGTCATCCTTCTGTTCTCTGAAATACATAGTACATGTCCTGTTGATGATATGAACATGCTGGGCCACTTTCAAATTCTGGGTCAGGACTATCTTTGCTTTAGAGCAGCATTTTGACCAAATCTAGAATCCTGGGAATTTTTAGGAGGAAATATACCCACGCTGTTGTAGGAGTAATTATTGCTACTTGTGGTACTGTTGCTGTTTACATATAACAGATATAACCTGGAGGTGTTTTAACTTACCACTCTAGAGTATTAAGCAAGACTGTTTTGTGGAAATAGTGAATAATTCATCTAATGATTTTTTTTTTTTTTGCTGTCATTTAGCTTGTGTTTTACATTCTAAGATTGATTTAAACAGATGGTGTATGAATAAAGTGCTAAGTTCTGCACTATTTGGTTACCCCAATTTATCTCCAATCCCTTGTTTAGCAGAGTAGAAGACTAAATAAGGAGAGTGAAGTTAAAAGAAAACTTGGTGAAATGTCTGATGCCTTTTATACTGTTGTATACTGTGGAACTACTGTGGGCTGTGATTTGTGATAAAATGTGATGTCTTAAATACATAAAAGCTCATTTACTTAAAGGTTTCAGGAGGGGTGTAGAAGGATGCCAGCTAGTGGAAGAATAATTCTTGTGAGAACATGAACTTAAGGATATAAGTAAGTACCTTGAGACCTGTAAGGTGATTAGTGCAGGAAAGTACAAACTCCATCACCTCAAAAACCTACGGTTATCAAATGAGATTAATTTGTCAGCAGCTTCTCTTAACACTCAGTGCCTTTGCCAGGGTTTGTAGCACACACTGGCACATGTGCACTTCGCCAGCTTTCCTTTGAGACAGATTTAAAAGCAGATCTCATCACAGTGGTGGGAGAGTCCTGAAGGGTCTGTGTCCTTAAAGGATGGCTGCTGATGTTTGTTCTTTCCATCACAATTGGTCATCCTCATACTTTATATATAAGGATAAAGGCATGCCATTGGGTGTTATTAACCTTTCTAAAAGTCAGCCTTCTACATTTAGCTCTGGGAAACAGAGAAACTTTCTTGCTTGAAATGTTTAAATACCCTACAGTGAGATGTTTTACAGTCAACTTCTGCCTCTGCAATTCGATAAAATTTACCTTAAACCTTCCATTTACAAGATAGCGTTGAAAGTATTTCTATCAATAATTTTCCTTTAAAGCTGCATTTATTAGTTCATACTCTGGAATGTGAATACTGTAAACTTAAATGCACACTTACATTTAAGTTTAGTGTCTAATTCTAAATATTAACATTTCATTTATAGAAACCACATGGGATTCTTCAGCTCTGAATCTGGTAATGTATAGTCAGTAGAAGAGACTGGATTAATTTGTTGTTATTGTTTTAGGCTTGTACATTCCATTAATAGTAGTTTGTCTCTTCCAGTTTTCATTGTATTATTGATACATAAGCTGCTTGCATTTAAATTGAAATTGAAAGTTAATAGTTAATTAGATGTGGAAGACCAGTTCGAGACTCAGAGCTTTTGCTTCAAATTGCAAAAAGCTCATTAAATGCCTTAGGAATTTGAGAACACTGTATTAGCATGTGTTTTATTGTCCTGATTTTCTCAGTTACCACTATGGCGAACAGAAGATAAAATTCCTAAAATAATAATTATTTCACTGGTTTAGTCAGTCTTATGCATTCTTGTATTCCAACATCTGTAAAAGGCCAGACTTCCTTCAATGATTTTTGGACTGCCCTCACTGCACCAAATATAACAGTTGAGAAGCTGAATTATTTTTATCACTATCATTTGGCTTTATATCACTAAATCAGGATCTTCCCTGATCTCCACAATCTTTGAAAGAAGATGGGAGTCACCTTGCAAGGACAGTGGTGATTTCTAAAATGCTTGAATGTGGCTACTTCTGTAGCACTTCTTGTAGCCCTTAATGTACATTGCAAGTTTCAGCTGCAGAAGAGCTTTAATTTTGCTAACAGGTTCACTAAATGACTGAGTGGAATTCCTGAATTCCATCTCCAAAGTTGCTTTTTTTTTACACCACATGTCTGTCATTAATTTCTTGCTTTAGCTATATTGGTCTCCTAAATTATCTCCTTGTTTTCTCCAGCATGAGGATGAATTGTTCCTTGTGCTTGGAGATCTTCAAAGATTAGCCAGCTTTCTTGAGTTCCTTTGCTGTTTGAAGCTGCACGTGGATCCCATTTCCCCATTCTCTCAGTAAAGTTACACAGCTCTCTCGAAGTCAAGGTTCTGTGCTCTGCTCTGTGCCTTCAGCCATGGGTTGCTAAGGTACAACCAAGATTACCACTGATTGCCACATCCCTTACTACTTTCTTTCTTCTTTAGTGAGTAGCAGATCCAGGTTTGTATCATCTTTGGGATTTTCATCCAGTCCTTATATCCCAGGGATGTGGCAGTTATCCCCTGACATCCTCCTTTGTGATTCCTGTGTCCTGTCATGTTTCATTCCCAGCGAATATCAGGGAGGTCAAAGCTGCTCGTGTGAACAGGAGTCTGTGATGCGGAGATTTCCTCAAGTTCTTTATAGGTTTTACCTGCTACCTCACCTTGATAAAGGAGTCTGTGACAGACTTTCACCAGAATGTCACTCTTAATGGCCTCTTACCTGATCCTAACCCATGAGCTCTCCACAAGTTTGTCTTCTACCCTATAGAAAATCTCCCTGAATCTGTACTGCTCTTGTGCACAGAGGGTAGCTCCTTTTCCTGGTCTCCCTAGCCTTTCTCTCCTGCAGAGCTGAGGTCTGTCCACCACAGCTTTCCAGCCATGCAAACTCTCCCAACACATCTCAGGCAGAGATTTGAAAATAGAATAGTTGCTCTGATTTACCGAAAATGTATATTGCATATCTACTAGTGCTCTTTTGTGACGTTTAAATTTTATTATTTCTGACATGAAGCCCATAAAATAAATCATGAAAGGGTGGATATCAGCCAGGAATGTACACTGGGAGCCCAGAACCTATCCCCACCTTGTGCTGGGCTGCAGCCAAAGCCCCGTGGGCAGCAGGGCAGGGAGGGGATTCTGCCCCTCTGCCCCGCTCTGCTGAGACCCCACCTGCAGTGCTGCAGCAGCTCTGGGCTCCCAGCACAGCAAGGACAGGGACCTGCTGGAGCCAGGCCAGAGGAGGCACCGAGGGGATCAGAGGGATGGAGCAGCTCTGCGGGGAGGAAAGGCTGAGAGAATTGGGGTTGCTCAGCCTGGAAAAGAGAAGGCTTTGGAGTGACTTGACTGTGGCCTTCCAGCACCCAAAGGGAGCCCACAGGAAAGATAGAGAGAGGCTGTTTACAAGGGCATGGCTTCAAACTGACAGAAAGAAGGCTTAGATTAAATATTAGGAAAAAGTTCTTTCCTGTGAGAGTAGCGAGACCCTTGCTCAGGGTGCCCAGAGAAGCTGTGGCTGCCCCATCCCTGGAAAAGTTCAAGTCCAGGTTGGAGGGAGCTTTGAGGAACCTGATCCAGTGGAAGATGTCCCTGCCCATGGCAGGGAAATTGCAACTATTGATCTTTAAGGTCTCTTCAAACCCACACCGTTCTATGATTCTGTGATTAATAGAACATAGTAGAATAGTTGTTTCTATTTTATGGAAAATATATTCCCTTAATTGAGAGTATTTTTAATGACTGATAATATTTGCACTTCTTTTAAGAACCTTTACAGCCTGCAGTAATCCCTTGCTGTTTTTTCCTGCTTCACCTGTTGTTTTCATGACACTTGATTAGTGGTGGCTGCAGTAGGACTGCTGCTGTTGAGATGCCTCTGGTGGCTGCTTCAGGCACTGTAATTGTCAGCTTCCTAGGAAATCTATGACTTCCTATGTGGATAAGAGCAAAGTTACTGTGATGAGGCACTCCGAACAGGTGCACTTTATTTTCAGAATAATATTTGTTTGGTCTTTATCCACAGTGACTCAAATGTATTCAGCTTCTAAGCACGCAGCAGCTTTGTGTTGTACAACAATATTTGAGGTCCAACTAAACTGGTTGAGGATTGAAATTCATCTAAAATATTTCAACCTGTGGAAAGATCTGGGCTTTTCACAAGCCATGCCCTGTGCTTCTCTGTACTGGAGAAAGGGGGAGAAGTATGTGCAGTTCCTTTGCTCTTCTCTGGTTGGTGTTTGGGTAGTAAAGCTAATCCCTGGGGAAACCAGGTGCTTTTGAGTGATAAAATAAAAGTAGAACTCTTGTAAAAGGATCAAAACACAGTAAAAACAAACAAATATAAACCTCAACTAACTCAAACTAGAAATAGATAACTGAATTTTAACAGAGTCCTGGTTTTGTTGTTTATACTATTAAATATATAATTATGTATGAAGGTCTGTTTTAAGTATGCAAGTGCTTTTGCTACTTATGCTGCAATTACTTGGACAGAAGTTGAACATATGTTAATATAACTGTTGATACTAGAAGAAGAGATATTTCTTCAAAAGAGTCACAAAATCTTTTGTTAATATCTTGCCCCAGGAATTCTTGTTTTAATGATCTGGTTTTTCTTGGTTATAGCAAATGAATGGCACGTTACTGCACACAGATCTTTATTTAGTAAAACTTGGTAATTTAAGAGTGAATTATTAGACTGAAATTTTCTGTTCTACATACTGTGTTTCTTCTTACAAAATCATAAGTCTAAAATGTGATTTTTATAACTAAGGAGGGCTGATCAAGGCTATTGGTGAGAATTTAAAATTCCGGGAAGCAAATTTTAATTATCTGCACTTCATGTTTTCTGATCATGTGGCAACATAAACATGAACTAGAGAATAAGGAGTCATTTTATTATGAACAGACCTTGCTGATTAATCTTCACTATATAAATAGGGACTGTAAATCATATGCATTACCAAATTTGTTCTTTTAGGTTAGTGTAAAAATTGGGGATATTTAGTTATTCAAGACTTTACCTATTTTTATTGTTTGTTCAATAGCAGAAGCCAAACATCTGTATTTTGAGGTAATACTGGATATTTAGTATCCACACAATTCTTTGCCTATTGCCATGTCTACTCTGAGAGCTGCCTACCAGTAGGAAAGGATTTTCTACAGGTTATTTCTAGTTGTAGCTGCCATGCCATGCAGTCCCTTTCATTGACCCATGAAGCTCCAAATCCTGCCCTGAAAACACGTGGTTTTCTCTGCTTTGTCTTCCAAGTCCATTAATATGTCTTTTCTTAAGTGTTATGTTCTTCTCAGGAGTGAAAATTCTAAAAAATGCTGGAAGTTCCTTCTTTGCGACCGAATAATGTGTGAAAGAATCATAGAAAAGCCCTCCAAGATCATTGAGTCCCACCTGTGACTGATCACCACCTTGTCAACCAGACCAGAGCACTGAGTGCCATGTCCAGTCATTTCTTGGACATCTCCTGGCATGATGACTCCATTACCTCTCTGAGAAACCCATTCCAAGGCTTCACAACCATGAAGAAATTCTTCCAGATGTCCAACCTGAATATCCCCTGGTGAAGTCTAAGGCCATTTATTCTGGTCCTGTCCCTGGTTGCCTGGGAGAAGAGACCAACCACCACCTGGCTACACCCTCCTTTCAGGCAGCTGTAGAGAGCAAGAAGGTCCCCCAATCCTCCTTTTCTCCAGATGTGCTGCTGAGTGAGCATGTAAGGCTTCTCAGGCATGCACCTTATAGTCCTGGCCTAAAACCATCACAGATGTGTGCTCATTTCTCCACATATTTCTGTCAGTGTGATTGTGACGCTTCAGTCTGTGACAAACGTGTCCTTTGAGGTGTGTCCTAAGCCGGACAACTGTGAGATGGATGCAAGATTTGGGAAACTGAAGTTTAGGGTGAGACTTCCAAGTGATTTCATTTCTCCATACTATTGGAACAGACTATCAGTGTGCTATCAAAGACTAGCGGTCTAAGTACGTAGGACATTTTCCTGGGATAATGTGATGGGCTTATCATTCTTATTTCACCCAGGCTCTTTTAGGCTTCCCTTGGCATCAGTTTGTTGTGGTTTTACTAAATTCTTTTGAATTTTATGTGTTACACTTTTTGCATTAACTGATTCTTCTTTAAAACTCTATTGAAAAAATCTTACCAAATGTGAACCTGCAACTGCTGCTGCATCTCCAGGATAATGGATTAGTCTACTTTAATTTGGCTAAACTTGAGTCTGTATATGCCTGTGCTCTATTCAAGTCAGAACCAATTACACCGCAAAAGTCAGCAGAGCTCCTGAAGGAATAAGGTACAAATTGCTTGAAGGAAAGAGAATTGTTTATAGGTAACCAAACTAATTTTCTCCCAGTCAGCTTGGAGATGTGTTGGTAAATCCAGTAGCCCTTTCAATGCTTGGGGCCCAGCCCATGATAACTATCCTGAAAACCAAGGGAGCTTTCATCCTTGCAGAAAATGGGTCAGGTTTCAAGAGCCAGGGCGATAGCTTTATGGGGAGAGAAAAATTTTCTGTCAGGGAAAAATATTTCAGCTTTTTTTCTGAGAAAAAGCAGAACCTCCAAATATTTACTATCCCATGACAATTTTCCTCTATGAAAATTTCAGTCTTTTACCAAGCTATATTATCACAGGAATATGTACTTACTAGAAACCAGACCTTTAAATATCAGTGTAGCAAAACAAAAGTTGTTGAGGGAGGTTCAGCTACAAAGGTGAGAATATGGTGCCTTCAGAGTCCTAAATTTCAACTCCCAAACTAATGGGGAGTCTAAATGTTTCCTTTCATAAGAAAAAAAAGAATCTCAATTGTTTGGGTTTTTTATAAGGAGCAAAATAAATGTTTGTTTTAACAAGAATAAAACACATTCTCTGATTTATGCTGAGTGACAGCAGCCCTCAAGGAAAGAGATGATTAATTGCAGGGTTGCCTGATGCGGGCTTACAGCAACAACTGTTATAACTTCGGTCAAGTTTTGAAGTTAGGGCATGTTTTCAGGCAAACAGCTATTTTTTGAGGCATACATTCAGGATAGAACTAATTTGGAAGAGACAGAAGGAGGTAGAAAAGATGAGAAAGTAAGAAGGAAATATATGTCCCAGAGAACTCCAGTGGGAGGCCAAATGATATAAAGATTATTTAGATGTTTATTGGTTCTCTGGTAATCTTACAATTGCTTAAAGGGTGGATGTTTTATTAGGAACAGATGTTTACAAGGGAATTTTAGATTAAATTACATTTCAGTGATATTGGTCGCATACAGATTTTTATACGACTGATTTTTTTCTCATTTGTTAAATTCAGACAGGAAGATGTCAGCTATAAAAACCAAAGCCTGTTTGATTACATGAAAATTATATATGGAAGTAAATATATATGAGACTTAAAGGTAAGTTAGTGCTTAAGGGTAAATGCACAAAATAACAGGTATTTAAACATGTGCCACTTTCCCTTTGTCCAAATTTACGATTTACAGAACAATGAACAATGACTCCTGCATCCTCTGTCCAGATAAACCCTGAGTGAAGATATAAGGAATCTGTATTGAAAAAAAAACCCAAAATAAACAACCAAACAAATAGCTACTGGGGGTAGGCCCTCTGTCACTGATCAGAGCATTGATTACCTGATTCCTGTAACTGCAAACCTGAAGTTCCTTCACCAGGATCAGAAGCGGAAATGTCCTCAGACCTTCTGCTGTATCTGGAGGTGCAACCTCCCTGAATGTATGTTTTTTGGACACTGCTTTTCCTCCCAATTCACTTACTTCCAATCTATAATCCCATATAGGTGCAACACCCCTCTCCCTTATGCCCTCCCAGTGGTCATGCAGGCAGAATCCCGCATGGCACCCACATGTCCTTGTCCTTTGCTCTGACTCCAGTTCTGATAGCTGAGACACCAGCCTGTGTAGGGGAGAAGGTGAGCTGTTCTTTTGGAGTGGCTGGACCTGTCAGGACACTTCAGGTTAGAGAGGAATAGGGGTTCACTTTAATTTTTGAAGGTTGGGCAGAATATGCAGAGTTGCTGCCTCAATGTCTACCCTCAGGGTGCTGGCACTGCCAGCAGTTCCACAGAGGATATCAGGGCTGCTGCCACTGTGAAAATTTTGTGTCTGCATTAGCCTGTAGTGTAGTACAACAGGAGTGAACTTATAACAAACCAGTTTGTGGTTAAAGACCTGAAATCTGCATATTTATGTATTTATGCATGTTTCAAGGGATTTACCTCAGCCTGGCTCTGCTCTGGTCCTGTCAACAGCAGCTGAAGATTTAGATCCTTCTGAAGTACAATGTCAGTTTGCTTAATTCAAAAGGGATGCAATTTTGTCCTCTGAGACTATTCTGCAATGCAAACCAAGGCCATGTGAGAGGTGATAAGAGATGTTTGGTTCAAAAGTGTGTTCCTGATCTAACCCAAAATGTTAATGCACTTAGTTAAGCATGCAAACATACTCTACCGTAACTTGCAAGAGCTCTGCTGAAAATGAGCTGAACTGAATGGCATCACGCGTAAGTTGCTATTTTCCATATATTCCAACAATAAAATGCTTCTAATTCTGAGCACACTGTGTTCCTGTAACTCCTGTCTGGTATAATTGCTGTAAGCAGGTATAGCATACTGTACTCCAGCTGCACAAAATTCTTTATTAAGCAACTCACAGGCTGCATTTATGCACATGAAACTAAAATGAGATAAAATAATGGAAATTTATATCCTTTTAAAATTGGGAGTATTTTGAGAAGGTTTTTCTTTTGCTTCCAAAGTTCTCGAACCTCATTTTAAAATGCACGAACTTAAATGGGGTTTCAAGAAGAAAAATTTAGAATAAACAAACTGATGGTGAACTGATGGAGTGTTTATGCAATAGCAAACAAAACAACCTGTTAAGAGAAAGCAATGTCAAAGGTATGTGTGAATCAATGCAAGGTTTCCATGGAATATTCCTACTTAAGAACCACACATATACTTTCCCTCTCATAAGAGACTAGAGTACCACCTGGATTAAATTTAATAATTTCTGACCTTTGACTTTATGACTCTGTGTGAGAAATTCAGACTTCTTCTTGAGCTTCTGGGAATTCTGAGTCGAAGCTGATGAGAAATAACTGCTGTTCCAACAGCTCGTTAAGCAGTCTGAGTGTTTCATTGAGCTTAGCTGGTGTTGAACCTTGGATTTCCTTTTTAACATAGTCAGTAACAAGAAAAATATTTCACTCTGTAGTATTGTGAAAATATACAGATCTGAGTGAATATTTTTCCAGGGGGAAGCTAGAGTACTGTATAATATTGATAGCTAAGCAAAGAAAACCCTAGTGGGGTAAAACTGTGCTGGTAGTTTTAGAAAACAACAGTAATGGTTATGGTAAAATGTATCCACATACATAAAAGTCTCTTAATTTATTTTCCGTGTATTTGTCAGCAAAAAAATTCTTTACACTGTATTTTAATTTCAGATTCTGTGCATTGCTAAGAGCTGGATGTAAATACATTTGCTTTAAGTTTGCCTTTACTGTCAATTGAAAGAAATTACTTTGGGAGATATAAAGCAGATAGTAATTTTTTGGCTCTTGTAATTGAAATTGAAAATGCACTTTCATTTTTTTTCTGTCAGATTGTAGAAATCTTTCCCCATTAATTTGGATAGTGTTACCAAGATGCATATGCTTATCCTTTTGCCTTTGGGAAAATCTGAAATTGTTTCCTATGGGCATTACTGAGGCCTGTAATTAGTGCCGTGCTGGTTCTGTGTTTTCAACAACAGAACTTGTAAGTACTGTTTTTGAAATATAAAAACCCAACAAATTGTAGTATAGTGATTTCTTTTTTTTTATGACTGTGTATTTTTAAGCTATAATGAATGTTTCATTGACCTTAGTCTTCATGATTAGCTTTTAATAGGTTGCTTCTTATGTTTGTGCAGGGAGGCAGAATTCTCCCACAAAAACTCACCCTTTTTGTCAGGCTGTTGTGTGGCCTGAAACAGGTCATGCACTTTATCAGCTGTGCTAAAAGCTACAGAGCTGTCTCATGCCCATGGGTTTTAATACGCATTAAACAGAACCTTGGAACTGCATTATCTTGTATTGCAGGTTTTTAGCATAGCAGAGAATGAAGATTTTCCTCTGCAACAGTATGTTCTGTCATTCAGTGTCTGGGAAAAAGTCTTATGTTCTGAACATTGTTTATTTTTTTTCTGCTCTGTATTTGGGGAAGAATCTACTCGTGTTCTTGTGTGCTTGCACTCCTTTTTAGCTCCTGAGTGGTTTGTTTCAGATATTTAAGCATGGCTACCAATGCCTTTTGCCATTATAATCTGGGATGAATATGCTTTAAATAATAAATATGTCTTTGGTTTTGTCTTACTCTCTGGAGTAAGAGCATACTAGAAAAATAATGTTAATGCTTCCCCCAAAAGATTTTGGAGAAAAATAGGAATGTCACACAGCTTAGAAATATGGTTCAAAATAAAATAGCTGTGTAATACTGCAGGAATATTCCCTGTACATAACACTTTAAAGGCAACCAGTGCAGATACACAGCATGCTGTTTTCTCATTTGTATTAAGATGTGTGTTTTTATTTATTTTCAGGATATTTGTACTTACATTAAAGGGAAACAGTATGTTTGAGTCTATGTTTCTAAATCAACAGAAGTTAGGCAGAAAAGAAATGAAATTATTTGAGAAATGTGATGTTAACAGTGCAGAATATGAGTTGATTGGTAAAGAGGAGAAGACTTTCTTACCAAACTTTAGAAAAAATTAAAAAATCTGTCCATAGTCACAAGTACATAAGAGATGAAAAATCATAATATGCTGTGATGTCCAGTTTATTTCTGAAGAGAGTAGATATAAATAATTTTATCGTTATTGAATTGTCTCCAATTAGGCTTCCCAGAGCTTTTCAGTTGTAGTCCATCTTATGTCTATTTACTTCTCAAACCATGGGCAAAGATACATTTTGTTGTGCTTCAAGGCCTCTGAGCATGTCCTGTGGCACTGAAGCACACCTGTAATCTAACCTGGTCACTCAAAATTATGTAGCTGTGCACAGTTAATGGGTCTGAACAGTTTTATAAAATTACAGTCTGATAATACAGCAACATGGAAAGTAACAGCAGCATGGAAAACAAGGTGATCTAAAGAAAAGTTCAATTTAAATAGAACCATTTTGGAAGCTTGATCACTGAAAATATGTGGAGGTAGTCTCTGATGTCTTATAAATTCAAAATGCATAGATAATTTAGCATATAACAGTCCAATGTTCTCAGGAGAAGGTTCACTTACTTTAAAAAAAAAAAATGTATTACTTTAGAAGTTGCTTTGTAAAATCAATGTTATCTGTGGAGTAAAGTGATGAGGGAAGAACCTGCATATAATTTTTCATGCTAATTAGTTCTGCACTGTCTTTTCAGAAATTACACATGGTTATTTCTTGGATTTATTTTCTAGGCTAATAGATTAAAAAATGGTACATTTGATTTGAATAATTCTGCACCCCCACAGTACAATATTAGTCATTGTCCTTGTTCAAATACTGTTCTGAGAGAAAAACATATTTTATGGGTCTGGCCATTTTATTTTTCCATCATTTAAAGGAAATTAGTTTGGTAGTATTAGTAATAATTTCAAGCCTTTTTGTAGGAGACAACACTCTTGACAGCTTTGTAATTTAAGATAGAGATGGCTAATTTTTATGCCTTTCCATGTTGCAGTTTGAAAAAAGAAAATTTTTTTTTTTTTTTTTTTTTTTTCTGTGTTACAGAAGTATATCTTTAGAAGGTACATGGGTAACATGATTTTCATGGGAGTTCAGTCAAACCCCCAAATATCTGTCTTTCACTTATGAAAATAAATGCCTCCATGGCAGGAAAGTAATGTTGTCATATTGTCCAGCTTAGTACAGTCAATATTCTGACAGATGCAATCACCCAAATTTTGGGGGCCAAGGAATTCTACCCTTTTTACTATTATTTTTCAGTCTTTGTGGTCTTCTACCAGAGTGGGAAAAAAAAAATCTATGCAGTACATTGAATAAGTTATTATGTTTAACAGTGATAATTGAATTCTTGCTAGATTTTCCTCTTCAAGGAATATCTTGAGCTCTTGCATTCACACTGTACTCACGTCCATCTGATCATGTTGATGCTTTTTCAGTTTCCATAACATTAGATATATCTAGTGAGTGATATGACAGCTATATAAATAAAACTCCAATTCACAGAATCACATAATGGGTCAGGTTGGAAATGGGTCATCCCAGACCACATGGCACAGGATTACATCCAGATTGTTCCGGAATGTCTCCAGTGAGGAAGACTCCACACGCTCTCTGGGTGAACTGTTCCAGTGCTCGGTCACTACACAGGAAAGTTCTTCCTCATGTTTAGGTGGAACCTCCTGTGCATCAGTTCCTTCCCCTTGTCTCTTGTCCTATTTCTGGGCACCACTGAGCAGTGCCTGCTCCATGCTCTGACCCCTCCCTGCAGACACTGACAGACATTGATGAGTTCCCTTCTCAGCTGTGTCTTCTTGAGGCTGAACAGGCTCAGCTCCCTCAGCCTTTCCTCATAAGAGAGATGCTCCATCCCTTCATCGTCTCTGTAACCCTTCACTGGACCTGCTCCAGGAGCTCCATATATCTCTTGTCTTGAGGAGCTCAGAACTGGACACAGCACTCCAGATGTGCTTCACCAGGGCTGGGTAGAGGGGCAGGATCACTCCCTGACCTGCTGTCAATGTTGTTCCTGATGCACCCCAGAATATTATTGAAAATACATAAAGAAAATACATACCTTTGTACATAGTTGTGTATAAAGGTGTTGTATAATTAAAAGGTATTTCATATAGTTGATTTCCCTTAAGGAAAAAGAAGATTTCAACTTAAATATTTTTCATTTGCGCTCCTCTTCATTGTGGAATAGCCTCACACATGATATAAGTACAATTTCAGCTTCCATGGGCCAATTTACAAAAACTTTCTAGATCTCTGTAACTGTCTTCCAAAGATGTGAAGTCTTGAGAGAAAAGAGTGATAAATTATAGAAGATAGGGTAAACAGGCCTTTGATTTTCTAATAAAATGTTTCTTAGTCCCACTAGATCTCTCATTTGTCACAGTTTTTGATATTTTTTTGATCTCAAAGAAAATAAATCATAGTTTATCACACTATTTTTCCTCATCCACAGGTGCATTAGCACACATAGCGCATCTCAGTGAGTAAGCAGGAAAGGAATTCTCAATCAAGAAGCTTAAGATGCGATACTACCCAACACTTTGATTGATGATGCTGGGTTAGCACAGACTTTGTGTTTGCTCCCATCAAGCTCAATAAATTTAGAGTAGGCAACTGCAGTTTAAATGAGGAGTCTCCTGCCACCAAAGTATGTCTCTTTTAAAAAAGGAAAAAAGAAACAATAAACCCACACAGAAAAACAACCAAAAGGACATCCTGTCACTTTAGGTAAGCTGTTTCCCACACTAATTCTTCCAAGGTTTTTAAATGGATGGCTCAGGATGCATTACATGCTATGTTAACAGTGTCCTCTTTATTTTCTACACAGTGAGCTTTCCTATTGCAACCTTCAGGATCAAGATTTTCATGAGTCTTCTTGGTTGTAACTTAAATAATAACAATAATAATAAAAGTTATCATTTTAAGCATTTATTCAATAATGATTTTGAATTTGGCTGTGTTTGGGTCAGCTGCATCTGTGCGTAATTGAAATCCCTATACTATGAACTTTCTCCAAGTATGATAAGTGTTTTTAGTTCAGGAAATCTTAGGAAAAATGCTTTAGAGAATCAGGAAGCTGTCTTAGCATTTGCTTTCTACAGATTTGAGGTTCTTAGGATTGTGTTGTATCATTTAAATTGCAATTACATTAGGGCTAGATTGGAGTATCCATTTTGCTACCAAATTTTCAAAAATTTCTTTTGTCCTGAACATTGTATAATCTTATGCCATGAGTCAGGCAAATAGAGGAGGAATAATTATTGCTGTATTATTATTGCAAAGTGGGCACCTGGAGAGATTAAATGAAACTCCATTTAATACGTGTGTTTACGTATTGTTACAACACAAGAGAAGTGTGTCAGATTCAAGGGCTCAATCTAGACATTTTCAAATTCAATGCATTTATAGTGCTATTTTCTATTAATGTATCATATCAGCATGTAGTCTTTCAGTCTAGAAGATCATCGTTTAAATCTATGAGAAAATTAAAGGTAAAATCCATGTATGCTTTTAAGTTAAATTTTGGGTTTTTCTAAAAGCTCTGGTGAGTTCTAATATTCTTTAGAAAGTATTTACCTTGTTGGGCAAAAGGTTCAGATAAATGTGCTGTGGAGATTGTGCTACTTCAGAAGATAATGACTCCAGGTTCCTTATTTTCACATCACATTTGGAGCTGTCAGACACTTTATTTTCAGCAAAATAGTCAATGAAGTTTGTATTCAGCTGAAAATATTCCCATTACTGTTTTCTAATAAAAATCAGAGAATGTAAGCAAGAACATGACCAGACGTAATTCAAAACTGTGGCTATGCTCTAAATCCACTCAGAACTAGGCAGTTCTGAGAGCAGCCTTTAAAGCAGCACAGTTTTATTGCTGAAGAATTAGGACAGCTTTAGCATATAAACTGAAGGCTATCTAGAATGTCAAACAAGCATAACTCCCATTTGTTTAATTCTTTCACCTTAAGCCATAAAATGCCAACTAAACCCAGAAACTCTTTTACTGTTGTCAAATATTCTTCATAGATGTAGGGCTCAATTTTGTACAGTACAGTGAGCTTTAAATATGAATTTATTTGCTGAAATTAACTCTGAAAAGCTAATGAAAAAAATTATAATATTCACAAATGATATATCTCATCATTACAGTTGCCACCCATAAATTATTCTGCAATGTTTTAATATGCTTCTGACTGGTTCTTTTCAGAAATTCCTTTAGCTCAATTTACTTCTAACAATTTACAGTCAAAGCCCTAGGGAATGCAAACTTAATTCCGCAAATGGATTTGGGGTAGATTTTGTGTACTGCTTTTGCATGCTTCAGCATGCTTTAGCATGGTATTACATTAAAGGGATTGAGGTGTTTCTTTCAGCCTGGGTAGCCTAAGACATCCAGGCAGTCAATGCTACACAGTCTGGACATTCCTTGTTTTTTCATTTTGGAGGAATAGATGAGGTTGTGTCTATGCCTTGACTGTAGAAGTAGTCAGGAGTAGCAGCCTGGATGGATACAGTCGCAGTGTGAAAAGGCTGACAAACCTGTACTTCTCTCATGACAATTTCCTTTAGAGATAAGAACTTGCTGCTTAGCAAACAATTGGGTTTCCTAACTCTGAAAGCTTTGCTTACTCTTTACATCTTTGCATCCAGTAATGTTAAGGAATGAAATGGTTTATATAGTGCAATCATAACCATGAAATAACCTAATTCCATGGATTTGATAATATGAACAATACAAACTAAAAGACCTGTTCCCCCACCTTCACCCTAAAACTTTAGCAGTGGCATGCAGCTGGCATATAGTTTAGATCATAGATATCAACAGAAAATAGTCTCTGCTGCAAGGTCTTTCTTACAGGCCTGGTGATGAAGTGACGTGCAAACTTTGTGCTGACCTTGACTGGAATATTTTCCTCCCCTCCTTTCTTAGAGGCAGATATGGACTTCTTGGATTCTAGTGTACTTTAAACATGGCAAACTTCTCTAGCTTATATATAGATGTTAAAAATGTATTTGACAGAAAAGTAGTTCAGCCTTTTCTTTTTCAGAACAGCAGTAAATAATCCTGTGCCTACCTAGTATCTAGGTAATTACAGTTGCCCTAGTTTGTGGGTAGAAACCAGTGCACAGGCAGATTTTAATCATAAATTTTTATTATAAGAACCAGTATTTAAGAAATAATATTATCCATTTACTAGGCAGTAGTGGATTAAATAAATCATTGTATTTAAATCTGTGAATTATATTGACAGCTCAGGATATATTTGCAGCACTGCATTTGCATTTGCTAAAACTTTCAGTGATAAGCCACAATTTAAAGCTAAACCCTGAAGTGCTGTTAAGATTGAGGAGCTGTTTTCTTTGTCATGGCTAGCTTAGTGCTGGAATGGCTTATTACCATAGATAATACTAATTAAATATCATCCCTCTGAGTCATCTTCTTTTCCCACTGGTTTGTTCCAGGAGAGATTTTACCTATAAAATGTGCTTGTACTATCACAGTTTTTTGAAATAAAGTCCAGAGGTTCTTATGACTCAAAAGGATGAAAAGTACAGCTGCTAGCTGCTAGAGCAAAGTAATGCCTTTTGCCAAGCACATGTAGCAGGGAATGATTTATGACAAAATTATTGAATGAGAATATATCCAGAGCAAGGAGTTCAATTGTTGTTTTATAGAATACAGTCAACTTTTATTTGCTGATATTCAAAAATGTACTGTTCTTCTGTGTACCTTTATGGTTTAATTTATTTTAAATTGAGTACTTGGGTGAAAATATTTAAAGAAACCACAAAGCAATCTTGAATTTCTAAATAGAGTCTATGTTCCAAATTCCATTTATGATCAAATTGTAAAATTCCTAAGATATAAAATATTAAATCTGCACCACATAATTTCTGTGAACATTAATGGTTACATTCTTTTGCCCAGCAAGGTGTTTCTTATGGATGATATATTGGAATATTAAAAGCTTGAAGAGAAGCTGTGGTCATGCACACAATGACTTTTATTTTTCATAAAGCTACACTTCACCTTTATTAATATACAAAAACCTAGTATATCATTTCAGTTTTGTAAAAACACTTGAAGAGAAGTCCTCCCTTAGGTCATTTGAGCAAATAATTAGAAGTAAAAGGGACAGAAAAATATACTTTAAAACATGTAGCCAAAGGCACTTGACACTTCATAAAATTGCAAATTACTTGTTTACAGCATCAGCATTCTCTGATGCTGATGTATTGATTAAGCAGTAGGTGTGTAAAAGTTTTGATTGTTGTTTTAGTAGAGCCTTATTTCTAATGTATTTCTGTACTGTATGCAGAGAACTCTTAGCAGATATTTCCCTTGCATAATGCAGAAGTGTAAAGTACCACACACACAGGAACTGGATTAAAGGCCAAAGGCTGCAGATTTTGTTGCAAGTACAGTAGCTCAAACTGCAGTTGGCATTATCATGATGACAGTATCCTCTACCTAGAGTTAGCAATAATAAATACAAAGCTCTTTTCATGTCTTCTGAACTCCAACAAAGCACTCTGACATGTTCTGCTGTCCCAGCACAGGAAGGACATGGAACTGTTGGAGCAAGGAGAGAGGAGACACCAAATTGTTTAGAGGGATGGAGCACCTCTGCTGTGAGGGAAGGTTGAGAGAATTGGGGTTGTTCAGCCTGGAGAAGAGAAGCTTTGGACAGACCTAATTGTGGCCTTCCAGTACATGAGGGGGGCCCACATGAAAGATGGAGAGAGACTAAAAGGGCCTAGAGTGACAGGACAAGAGGGAATGGCTTCAAACTGGTACAAACTTACTCTACAGAGAGCTGTCTTAGATTATGTATTATGAGAAAGTTCTTTACTTTGAGGGTGTGTTGTGATCCCATTATTAAGGTTCTTAGAAATACCTGTACCCAAATTAAGCTGCAAACAAGACCATATGCCAGTCAATAGCATGGGTTTTATTTGACAGTAAATATGAGAGAGAGAGACAAAAGAGAGAAAGGGAGAGGCAGGAAAAGAGGTGGGGGGGGGACAGAAAGAGACTGACAGAGACAGAATAAAGAAAAGATCACCATCCGTGGATCCCAGTGATGTTCCATTGATCTTCTCCAGGGGTCTTCTTGATGGTGATGGCCCCCTCAAAAAGCACAGAATCCCATGGGTTAATATACACTCAGGCCAGGTGGCAATGCCCAGGTATGTCCCCCCAGGGGAGGGACAGTCTCTTGCAGCAGACTCTGCTGATATCATGTGCAGTCCTGTGAGGCAAGGCCTCTGGGGAGCACTTTGGGGGTCTTTGATGGATTATGACACCCCCTCAGCTGCCTCTCACGGGAATGAATGTCCCATGGATGTGGCCTATGGGGTTGGGGGTTCCACAGCTGAGCCAGTTTGTGTAAGGGAAGATGGGTGTTTGTTGCCTCATGTGCCCAAAACCTCCTCTTCCTCCCCACTTGGTTGGGGGGAGGAGTCTGTGCAAACCTGACTTCTGCAGGCTGTGGTCACCCCCACCCCAATACTTGGCCAGAGATGATTCTCAGTGCAGCTGGTGGCTGTGGCCTTTGTGGATGCATATCTTTCCTTCAGCCTGAGATGACTGAACAATTAGGTTTCTCTTTTTCTGGTCTCAACAGTTTGACTTTCAGTCCAAAGTCCCAGTCAAGCATCTTCACTGAGGCTTCTTTGGCTGTAGCTTCTTTATACAGGTTTTGTTATAATGAGCAAAACTTATACAAATGTTTGAGGCATGAACTATTTCAGTGTCTGACAGGGTGGTGAGGCCCTGGCATACCTGGAGAAGCTGTGGTAGCCTGATCCCTGGAAATGTTCAAGGCCAGGTTGGATGGGGCTCTGAGCAACTGATCTAGTGGAAGGTGTCCCTGCCTATGGCAGGGGGTTGGAACTGGGTTATTTTTACGGTCCCTTCCAACCCAGGCCATTGTATGACGCAGCGAGAGCGCGCTGGTCTCGCTGGCCACCTGGGATCGGTCACAGCCCGGCAGCGGCGTCTGCTCGCGTTCTTGGGGTCCAAGTTCGCGGCAGTCAGTGACAGATCTCCTGGCCGCGAGCTGTACCGTCCCAGAAGCAGCCACGCCGCGTTTCAGCCGGAGTGCTGCTGAGAGAGAGGGTTCTCCCGCCCGGACTAGAAAGCAGACACGGGGTCCTACGATGGTCAGCGGCTGGAGTCTGGGGCTGGAGACCCCGACTCAGCTGGGCATCAGACTTTTATTCAGAGGGTAACAACCAATCTCGGAACCGCGCAGGGGAGGAACCAGGGAGGGACAAAGGGACTGGGACCAATCGGGAAGGAGGAAGGGAGGAGAGAGGGAGATACAAATACCATTATGAATTGAGGGACAGGGGGGGAACCTTGACCCCTCTCTGGGGCAATCCACCTTCGACTCTGCTCCAGGGGGGTCTTATTCTCTAGGTCTCCAGAGGTTCGTCAGAGAGGAAGAAACTCTCTGGGCTTGAACCAACGCTACAATTGTATAATTCAATGATTATGATTCTACAATGACATAATGATACTGAAAAGAAAAACATTTTCATAAGAGATATTACATCTTGACAAGATAATAAAGTATTAATTTCCATTATTTTAACAACTTCAAGTTAAATTTGAAAATAAAGTAAACGAACCCAAACCATTGTTGTTTTATTTTCTGACAAAGACACCGTATTACCTTATCTTTCCCAAACTGAAACCAAGTGGAAAGTGTTGCCACTTTAGCATTCTGTGAGGTTCAGCCTTGTCATGGACAGATTCGTTTCCTTATGTACCAGCATCTTTCCTACACTGTGCTCTAGGCAGGGGGAATGGCATGTCAATGATTTTGAGATGACTCAGAAAGGCTGGTACCAGTATTACCTGAGAGAATAGCTGTCTGCTGACTAAGAAATGTGTGGGTTTGAAGTGCAAGTATCTGCTACTCCTGTGGCTGGGTCTGAACCAGTCAGCAGTGTATCTGCATTACCAGAAGTAGGATTTTTCTGCAATTGTGAATGTGCAGAAGAAATAAATGTGGTATTTAATGTAACTAATGTTGTTTGAGACTTTTGTTGTATTGATATTTAGGCAGTTTTGAGTGGGTGCTTTTCAAACTTCAGTCAATTTTAAAAATTTGAGAGTGAGGAAATGGAAGAAGATGATATTGTTGTATGGAACATCCCATCAATGGCCTGTTTGAACCTTTGCTGCATGTCATGGTTATATCTTTAGAAAACTTTTCTGAAAAAGCTTTCTGTATTGTATACATCATACTCTTCTAAAAAGTGGTTATTCTTTTAAAATGTTACGTTTGAGACTGGGAAGGGTGGGGAGCTTTAGGTCAACTGCAAAAATTCTATGAAGTTGGATGAAAAATCTTGATTTCACAACTCAACAACTACATGTAAAAATCATTCAGGGACTCAAGAAGATGAGTAAGATAAACAGCCAGATATGTTGATGAGTTAAGGACAGAGTTAACACTACAACTCAACAATTATACAGGTACTAAATTGATGGAAAGATTTGAAAAATACCTGGAGAAATTTTTGTAATTTTTCCCCTTCCTATTTCATAACAAAATACTGGCATCTACCTATGCACAAATTTATTTATTTATTTATTTATTTATGAGTTTTGCAAGAGTTTATTGTATATGTGGGGGGAAGGGTAATGGGGTTTTTAGATTGACTCTGTGCTCTCAATGCTGTGTGATTGCTTGCTAAATTTGTTGGGGTTTGTTTCTAAATTAGAAAATTGGAGCTCTGTAAGCAAGAAACAGTAATACATTGGCAACGTACATTTTAAATGGTTGCTCATTCCTGTAAGAAATGTCATTAATCATTAAGTGTTAATGAAACTGGAAGGTTGAAGTTGGTGGTTGTCTTAATATAAACAGAAATTGTAAGTAAGTGTGACCTTCAACAGAGCAGTTGAATTAACAATCCCATTGTTTCTGAATATTAATAAGTTTAATGAATTCTTACAGCTATTCTGAAATTTAAAGCTTTGACAATGGGATCTGGCGATACAGGTAAATTGTGAAAAGCTTTGGGTTATAACACATTAAGAAAAAAATTGTTCAGGGTAAAGTCTGTCCTTGTCTATGCCTCCAAGCAAATACACCTTAAGAGTCATTGTGCACTCTGCAAGGATGCACTGCTTTAAATTAATTGTTGTATTATAAATGTACTTCATCTACTCATATTTGTCATGAATGTTATTCGGAGTGTATCCCAGCGACGGTACCTCATTAGCACTGTGCTAATTTGAGCCATTCTGGGAACAAGTTCATAACAGGCTGTTCGTCTGTCTCCTCTAGCCACTGCTGCAGAAGGTTCCATGTCTCACCCCGTGTTGCAGAGAATTTCCAATTTAGCACTCCCACCTACGCTGCACCATGGTCTGTGTGTTGTGCTCAGCCTCCCAGGATTTGTATAGAAAATGGCTAAACAGAGTCAAGTGTGGAGGTTTGGAATAAAAATCTTTACTTTTTAAGAGGCATTCGTAGCTTCTGGTGCTTGAGAGGAATAACAGTATGAAAGGAGCAGACTTTCATAGACTGTCTGCAGACCAAAGGTTTCCGGAGAGGATGGCTAGAGGAGTGTGATTGAGCACAGGGTCATGCAGATAATTAGGGTAATAACCCTAAGCTGTGGTGCCACATGTGTAAGTTCCAAGTAGACTTTTCCAGGATTTTATGAAGACTGCACCTCTATGGCAAATGCAGACTATTGGGGAAGGTGCAAAATGGGTTATCAGGGATATCTGGCATGGCTGCTAGACTGTGTCAGATTGGCACTAGAGACCTAATTCTAGTGCTCAGATGGAGAAGATCTGTGATAAACAGTGGGTTCAGGGAACTGGGATAATTTGTTAGACACAACAGTTGTGCCTGAAGCAACAACATACTGTGAAAGAATGGGTGTCAAAAGTGACACTGCAGGCAACGGATAATATAAACTCACAACTAATCCTCTCTTTCCAACAAAAAAGCTAATTTAAATTCATATCTTCTAAAATTTTCTTCATCAGTGTTGAGTCTGGCCAAGCGGTCCAGCATTACTTGATATGTGTTAACTCATAGGGGATCTGGCACCTCGGTGCTGCAGAGTGTCACTGTTCTCTACAATTAAATGGTTACCAGATATCTATATAGTTCAGCAGAGCAAAAGTATAAAAGCTTTTTTCAGGAGATGAGTATAGTCCTATAAGCCAAAATGTTTGGGGATCTCACTACTAAAGTTTTATTCACTGTTTACGTGTGAAAGTTATCAAGAGAGAAAGGTAAAGGAGGAACAGTGAATCATCCCTTTCTTCTCCTTTGCTGGTTTCTGTAATTTCAAGGTCAGCCTTTGGAAGATCAAATCACGGAATGGAATTAGGAACCTTGTTCAAGTAAACAACACATTTGCTCCAAAAGCACGTTAGTAGTAAGATGATTAATCACAAAGTATTAGACACTGCCAGAATGTGGGAGTGTCAAATGTGACTTCTGTTCATGGATAACAGGAGGGGGAAGGCTGTTGTGTTTAATGTTGTTCTTCTCTGGTCTTCACTAATGAGGTTACTACTGGTGTCTAATAGAACAAGTGCTGGCAATAAGCCAACCTGAATTAAGGAAAAAGGATTTGGAAAATGCTCAGGTGAATTAGAGATTTGTAAGTTAGATGAGCCTGTTGAACATCATTCCCAGAGATTTAACAATCTTGTCAAATCTCAAAGGTGTTGGCACTTGTGTTCAAGACTTTGCAAAGGACAAATAAAATACCAAATGGCAGAAGGAAGGAAGATATTTTTCTACACAGAGAAGAAAGGACAATAGGGTGCTGTAAATTCTTTTCTAAAATATCCAGGAAGTAACAAAGGAAACAATCACAAAACTGAACTGTAGCCCAATAACATAGTGAGAATAACATCAGAAAACAGATTTGGTTGAAGAAGGTCATGTTTCAGGCCATGTTTAAGCTTTGAAAACAAAACACAAACCAGGATTTGTTGAAGAAGATCATTGAGAGGGACCAATATTTTTATTCATCCCTCAACATATGTTATATATGAGGTGAAAAGATTACTTTCAGGGCTGTACACATGCTGGGAGCTCTGTCCCAGGGAGGCTTTGCGTGGCAGCCGATCAGGAGAGAGAAAGCTTTCCCTGCCAGGCTGTGAGAGACCCACCACCATTGCTGGGGGCACATCCCCAGATGCGCGGGAAAAAAAGTGTGGGAAGTCATGTGATAGAGGGCCAAGGATATAAAGCAGCTAACTGCTCTACAACCGGCACCATTTTCCTTTGGGTTCTTGGATGGAGAGGTGCATTCCTGGAGGGTCAGCTCTGCCCCCCTCCCCACCTTGCATTTTCCTCCCTGCGACCCTGGTCCTTCCCTGGCTGTCTGTGCTGTCTTCCCCTGTCCTGTGCTGCTTTGCTGCTTCCCTGAGGTGGCTCCATCACCGCGACAACCTCATGCTCGCTGTTTGCCCGACAGAGTCACCACCACCTGCGCCCGAGCCCAGAGCTGCCGGCATCCTGCACTCAGCTCGGAGATGCCGCTTGCACCCTGCCTGCACCCAAACGGGAGCCTCCTGCACCCGTAGCCACAGCAGCCTGTTCCTGTTCTGTTCCTGTTCTGTTCCTGTTCTTGTTCCTGTTCATCACCCACGGCAGGCACACGCAGCCGCTCCTGTTCGGAAATCGCACCCAGCCCGCCCCGGGAGCCGCGCACACTCCGCAGCGCGCAGTGCACACGCTCCATCTGCCAAAGCCTCGCCAATGGCACGCCCGGGGTACAGCGGTAACAATCTGTGTGGTATTCTCTTTCCCCCTCCGTCTCTCTTTTTCCCTCTTTGTTCCTTTTCCTGTCCCCCTTTGGTAGGAACACTTATCCTTCTTTTTCAATAAGCTTTTTTTCAGATATAATATAGCTGCATTTGCGCTTCATTTCTTTGTCAGAGAAACCTATTAAAAAGAATTCTTCCTGGCTCCCCCTTTCTTTTACAAAGGGACGGGACAGTCATGTTTCAGGCCATGTGTAGGCTTTGAAGACAAAACAACCCCCTCCCCAATATATTCTACATAGATAGAGTTCAGACTGGACACTTTATTTTAAAGCTTATGCAAGATGTGAAAAATACTACATATGAAATTAATTTAGAGTATTCGCTGACTGGTAGAGTATATTAAGTGAAGTTCTGTAATGGACTTTCTTTGGTTCTATGTTTTGCCCTATGTTTTTTAGTGATCTGGATGATGATGTAGAGTGAATTACTACAGTTTCAGATGATACCGAGTGGGAGAACAGTGCTGCAAGTATATTTTCAATTTCTTTCTCACAAGAAGACTCTTAATCTGCACCAAACTGTGATGCTGTTACAGGCATTACATTAAACCCCAATTATGTTAATTAGTAAGTACAAAATCATGGTAACGTCAAATCAAGACCTTTCTTTTTCTTACTGGGAATGAAAGGGTAAAATATATAAATTGGCTTTGGAGAAGACATGTGAAATAACCTACTTGAAAAACAACGTTAAACCAAGAGGAGCCTGTCATTAGATGGATGTATAACTTTATAAAATAAATCAGGCATGGTTCCACCAGAGCAAGGCTATCTGGTCACTGGAGTCCGCTTTTTGTATGGGCAGTGTATCTGAATTCCCTTCTGGCATGGAGAAATGAGAACGCAAACTATTTTATTAATGTCTTTCCTCTGAAAGTAGAAGAAATGGAAGGAGGCTTTGGCTGTTCTTGGTTCAGTAGCTGGAGCCTGTGTGCAATAAAGGCTTTGTGTGCTTCATGAGCTGGGGTAATGTAGCAGGTGGCAGCTGTGGTGCTGAGATACAGCTCGTGTGTGTTCCCCTTCACCCTGAGCTCGGGAGTGTAAAGCTACAGTCTCATACTGTGTGGGAACTTCTGAGGAAGGAAAGGTCACAGACACAGGCCACCTCCATAATATTAAATCTGGTACAGCAAGTTCATTTATCCTTGCATTGATCTGGGCTAAGAGCTGTATACCTCCTGTCAGTCAAACCCCAGAGCTCTCTGGGCCAGGGTCTGTGTTTGGAATACTGCTTTAAGTACAAATAATACCTCGGAATTTCTTTTGAACACTCTGGACATAAAGCATTGCCTGCCATAAATAGGAATGTCAGAACACGTAGCTTTTTTCAAAATGTTCTTTTGTTATTCCTGGTGGCAAGCAACGGTAAGCCTTGCCCTAAATCATTATAGTGCATGTCTTCTCTGAATCCGTGCTCCTATGTTTGTACATCGTAAGTCACAACAGATCTTGCATTTTTTGCTGAGCGTGATGAGCTTGAGTAACCACTCCTGTCAAATTCCCTTGAAATACGGGCAGGGCTGACATAATGAGGTACATTGTTGCTATGTCACTGTAAGAATTTTAGTAGTTGTTTTAAATGGCAATATGTCTCTACTCTTTGTGTCTTTACAAATATATAAAACAGGTGTGTCTGATGTCTTTCAGGAAAAAAAAATACCATGAATGTTTATATTGAAGAATATTGTATTTCTTCCTGTACTGCTCTGCTTTTCAGAGGAGATCAGAGAAATATAGGGCCTGATGGTCTCATTCAATATTACAGAGAAGCTGGTCTGATTCCAGTTTTTGAGGTAGTTAATCTTCATTTCTCATTCTGAATTGGGTAAGGCTGCATGTGATCATGTTTATATAAAAGTGTCCTACAAAAGTATAGCTTATTAAAGCTAGTCTGTATTTTAAATATATGGTCAGTCACTTTTATAATATATTAAATACTGAGGGCTAAAAATATTTGAAAATGGAACACTGCCGCTTTGCTCTGATTTGCAAATTAAATATTCTTTTGTTGATGTTAGCTCTCATCCTACTTCATGCTGCTCTTCCCATTAATTTTCAAGACGTTAACTGTGAAATGTTAAAGGTTGTTAAGCCTACAGAGAATTATACAGGATCAGAAACAGAGAAGCTAGTGGATTAGGACATGATATTTGGAATCAGTGTGGTTGTTCAAGTGCCAGAAGCAAAACTTAATATTTATGAATCCTTTTGGGTCAGCATCCATGCTGGTAAGTATTAATCGAGTGCCTTTCCTTTTTGAGTACTTAAAAATAGCTAAGTATAAATGAGTATTTTTCTCTACTACTGTAAAAAAGCCATCTGCGTAACGTTGCAGATGGTCTGATATGCTTGCTTTGTAATTATGATTCTTTTCCACCATTGCTTGTAAAACGAATGCTTGGTATGCAGTGACTGATGATAATTTAATAACTATTTTTATCATATTGCTGATCAAAGCATGCAAGAAGGATGAAATTATTTTAATAAAATCTACTGGGAGCAAAGTTTTGTTCTGCCCTCCTGGGTCAGTTCAATTTGGTTTATGGAGTACATGTTTTTCTTAATTAGATGGTTTTGTGTGTCATCATTCACAAAGTTACTTTGTGTGAAATTGCCCAAATATTTAGGAGAGTAATTAGAAATGTCATGATGCCAAATGCACATGGAATGTGCTGCGAAGCTTAGTGTGGTGGAAATGGCTACAGAAATGACATGAACCAGACTCTGCAGGTTGCAGATTCTCTATCCTAGCAACGCTCTTCCACAATCATCAACGGCCTGTGGCTGCCTTAAGTTTGAGTTATGGGATGACTGAGTTGTTGGGAGGTTCTCTGGTTCAATTACAGGTAAAGTTTGCCTGGACTATTCAAGTATGATATGTGGCGACCTTTTCTTTCTATTTGTTCTATTACTTTATATTTTTATATCTTGTATTTTATTTCTGTTTGTTTTGACCAACCCAATCTGAACCTATTCTCTAATAGGTATATTTTTCAACAGATAAGATACGAGTAACTACACATAAAAATAGAAAATCAGCACATAAATAACTAAAATTCGGTAAATGAAATGTGACATATGAGGAACTTGCATCTTGGCCTTGTAATTTGAAATCTGTTCTGTTCATTAAAAATAGTGTCATGCTTGGATAAACATAATACACAATTACAGGCCTTTGGAACTCCAAGGATTGTATTTCTATGTCCAGCTTCAGGTTTGAAGTAAGCTCAACTTACTACATGAGGTTCTCCCTGACTCATGAAAATATTTGCTTAAAAGGTATCAGAATCTGTGAGAATACTGATATACAATACAAAACTGAAGTGCAGCATGGACCCGAATGATATTAATTACCATATTCTAACTGAAAATTAAAGAACAAAAGACACCGAAAGTATTATTTAATTCTAAACTCTTTTCTTTCTTTTTTTTTTTTTTTTTTTTTAAATACTAGAAGATTTAGGGATGAGTCTTTGGAAACAAATATCCAATAATTCAAGTAGTCAACAGATTCCTCTTTTTTTTTACTCGATGAAAAAAACTATGGTTATTGTGAGTTGCTAGAGTTAGACATGGCACTTCCCAGGTTGTACTTCTACAGTTTGGGTTATGCTTTGTACATTCCTGGATTCCAATTACCAAAATTTAAAGTGTCATCCTTTATATATATAATATATCTTATATATATGTATCGTATAAATATAAATATAAATATAAATATAAATATAAATATAAATATAAATATAAATATAAATATAAATATAAATATAAATATAAATATAAATATAAATATAAATATAAATATAAATATTCTATATTATTATAATATATATTATTATATCTTATTATACATAATAAGAAATTAGAAAAAAATGCTTAAATTCTTTCTGTCTGCCAGTCAGCCTGTGAATGTCTCTTGTGATTGTGCAGTCCATGCTGGTTTTTACATCTTCATGCATGTACTTTCCTGTTCACCAGTGAATTTCAATTTGTGAATTTGTATTCTGTAGACAACTAAATAACTATTGTGAAATGGAAACAAATAATAAATTCCAAGAAAATGTTTCAAATTGTTGAAGATAAATAAAAAAGCAGGCAGCTGAAATGCTGTAAATCATGAAAGCAAGATTTTTACGTGCTTGTTCCACACAGCAGGTGCTTGGGCAGATTCATTATCCAGATTGTTCTGGTGAAGAATAAGGCATAGTGATATCCTTTCCTCTTCCCTGCCCTGCATTTTGTATAGTGTTTTGGAAGGGCTGAAATCACAGTGAGGGGAGATCATGTGTCAATGCTGTTTCTTTGTGCATCCTCTAACAGCAGGTAAGGAGAATCCTGAAGGAATATAGGGATAATCACAAAAAGCATCTCAAAAAGGTGTTCTTTTCTTATCCCTTCCTCTGTGTCTTGGCCTGATTTCACAGCTGTACCTAAACAAATGAGAAACAATTGCTTTGCTTTGAACATGCTGATTCTGCTGAGAGTTTTATTATAAATTTTATAGCCCATATATGAATCTTAGTTTTGATATTGAAGATAAAGTCTCTTTTAGGTTAGCACATTAATATTTTTGCTTCTACCTCTTTAGCTATAAGTACACACTTTCCCCCATATCAGGGCAGAAGAGGCTGAAATATACCTTGAGTTTTAATTTTTAGCTAACTCTTCTCTGAAGGGAAAGTAGAATTCCTGAAGCAGAACTGGCTGTATCCCTAGCTGAGTTTCCCCAGAGGGAGGAATGGTATAGCACTAAGGACTGTTAACCAAAACATCATTGGATTACGACATAAAATTGGCAGCGCTGGGTGAACAGTTAGACTCAATGACCTAAGAGGTCTTTTCTAACCTAAATGATTCTGTGATTCTAAATAAAAACTATATGTGTGGTAGTATTCAATACAGTGAGATGCATGAGCATGTATTACATGATGGGAGCACCTTCCCCTTCCTCCAACATTAACATTCCCACAAGTACATTGCAAATCTCTACCCCCTGTGGTAGCTGGGAGTTGTATGTGGCATTATACACATGGTTGATCCAACTGGACAGTATCTCTTGGCTGCATCATTGGGAGAAATTTATTTTGGACTTTTGGGTAAATTTTTTTCTATGCAATTGGGGGTTTTTCAGACTGGAATCCCATATATGGTATTCAGTAATAGTGTCTGCAGAAGGGTTTCTAAGCTGTGCTTTCTTCAGCTGCTTCCTCCAGAATCCCTAAGTGTCTTAGATTTCTGTTTATCCTTTCATCATCTCAGTGTTATGAGATTTTTTTCTCGGCCAAATGTTAATGGACAAGAGACAACACAGAGAAGTGGGTTATCACTTGAAAATATTTTAGTAGTGTGCCAGTCATAGATCTTGAAGGTATTTAAGAAAGCGGTTCTAACACCACTCCTCAGAAACAGTCTTCCCTTTTTCCTCTACTTCTTGGGCATGTTTTCTGAGTTTCCTGTCTTGTGGATATCACTGGGATATGCATACCATTCATTAACGTTTGTACAGGAAGGTGCAAAGTGGGAAGGTATTGCCTTGACTTTGATAGTTTCAACTAAACCAATGCTACTAGGGATGTAAAAACAGACAAAAAACCAAAAAAACCCCAAAATCAACAAAAAGGGAAAGGACTTAAGTTTATACTAAGCAAATAACACACTAATAAAATATACTTTTTAAGACATCTTTCTTCCTCTGTCAGCTAAACACAGGAAAGTTTGTGGTGTTTTTTTGTTTGTTTCCTTTTATTTTATAGTATTTGCATATAGAAGTCTGTATTGTCACTGTTGTTTCTCATTCAACCTGATCTTGAAGACACAAGAAACTGCACCTTGGTCATTTCAGCAGAAAGACTGACCTCTTTAATTAATGAAGATTACACAGAAATTAAAGTGCAGTGTTGATTAGCTGAATGTCATGTGGGTCAGTGAATAATTTCAGACGGTCGAGAGATTTTTCCATACACTTATTAAACGTTGTGACCCTGTATTTGTTGAAATGGAAGTTTGAACAAGGGAGCAAAGGGCACAACTTTCCAATCTAGTTACATGAACCAGTGGGGAAGGTGGAGGCGTGTCCCCTAGACTGGATAGACATTATCTTAAATAGTTAATTACTCCACTCTTATATAAAGAGATTATCTAGTGTGTCTTTAAATATTTTTCAGATCTATTCGCATGTTAGCATTCCAGCAGTATAACTAGAGTATGGCATGATTAGATGTATCTAATGGTGCATCTAATGAGAATAGGGAGGATTCTTTTGTAAATACACCCACATTTTATTTTTAAATTAGATTGATGTTTAACACTGCTACAGAAGCAGAAAATTACCAATGTCAATTAATGCCATTGAGATGATTTCTTAATAATTGGTCATTGTCAAATAATAAATCATTGACTGGATGTGTAGTTTAATCTTTTTAGTCAGTGAAGGACTGATCATTTTCTGGAGGAAAAACCTGGAAATACTAACCTCTGCTAAAGCTCTGCACTGCTCTGAAGCCTGTGTTTGGCTGAAAAAAGTCAAGAGAACCATTACTTCTTAAAGAAAATATATGAAGATCGTTTTCCATCTGTTACAAATGTTGTATTTCATCTTTTAATGTTTTGTAAAAATTTTAGACTTACTTGTGTCTTACAGGTGTATATTTCAAGTTAAGATAAAATTTTGGAGGGCTTGTATTTCGGTTCTGAAATATATATGTATGTGATACATACATACAATATAAATATGTATGTGATGTTCATAGGTGATACAGATATTGAAGGAAAAACTTCAAACAAAAATCAGTTATGGCACTTAATAGGTGGAAAACCAGCAGGCCACCTTCTGAAAGCTATTTTGACTTTGTGAGCAAGAGGGCCCTTATGGGGTACCAGGCATCAGCTAAGATCTGTGAAAGGAACCAAGCTACTGCCCAAGGAGCATTTCAAGGTCACTGGTCCCTAATCAAGCTGCTACCAAAGGAAGCAGGGCATTCTGTGAGCCCAAAATTGTGTGAAAACCACGTTGCTCAGGTCTGTAGGTTCTCTGTGCGTAAGGTAAGGAAACTTAATTGGAGCTAGGTATGCACATCAAGGCTAAAGAGAACGATTGGTCCTGGGGAGCACTGAGGCAAAGAATGCAACCAGTACAACCCAGAGGGTTAGGGGAGCTTTTGATGAGTAAGACCTGGAAAGGCAAACAATTCCTAGTAACAGTTAGAGCCCTGAGGATTCCATTTGTTGGAGGAGCAAGGAAAAATTGGAGTTTCTTTACTTCACATCAAGTTCTTTTTGACATTGGTTTCAAAGGAAGTGTTCAAATGCCCCTGAATATTGCATTCTCCTTTACTGAGAAATAGAATTGGGTACTAAAATTATTTGTTAGATTTAGATATATGTTGCCGTTCAGAATCTTGTATACTTCTTTTTTCTTTCTAATTTTTGGTTTTCCTTTGTCTTCTCTGACTGCCAAGATTGTTTTATACTAAGCTTCCTAGATTGTCTAAATACTGTATTTTGCTTTATTCATCTGTGCCTTCCACAGACTTAAATGTATCAAGTAATTTGTATAGCCTAAGGAAAGATACACAGATTTTCAACTTCATATATGTATTGCCAATCTGATTTAATATGTGTAAGAACAAAGCTGCTTGTGCATAACTTCAGGTTTGGCTCTTTAGTGATGTGGTAATTGTTGTGAAAGTCAAAATATCCATCAGAAATAATTTTGTGTCTTAAACTGATGTACATTCAGCAGGGAGATATAAATAATGAACAAGTAGTTTGAATTAAATTCATGGATACAAATTTTATCTTGGACTTTTCAAATAGCTTTTTCAATGAGCATTTATGTATTTGGATTGCACTTTTTGAGCTCATAAAAAATGGCAGTCTGATCAGTTTCTATTCAGACAAACTTGCTAAAATTGACATTAGAACCTACAGATTTTAAGGGGTTTTTAGTGAGTATTATTGTTAATGATTCTTGAATAGAAAAGTAGTCAGAAATAAAGAGTAGTGGTTTTAATGCCTAGGAAGATAGGTTGTGAGGAGTTGAAAATTTTTCATAATTGATTTAAACATTCAAGCTCCATAAATGTTGAGTGGTGATAGTGGAGCACTTTGTCATCATTGTAAGAACACCTAAAAAGTCAGTGAATTGCAATTTTGTTTTACTTTTATTCTTTGCATAATGTAAAATTATAACTAACTCATTTTTCACATAGGTTGTTCTTACTAATAGTGTTGAATTGTTGAGGATTTTGATTAGGCCCATTGTTAATTCTTAAATCAGAAGTAAGAATAAGACATATTAAAAAGAGAAATAGTCAAACATTGTTTGAAAACACAATCTATACGTAATCTTTCTCAGCTTTTAATGATTGTTAGTACTGTTTTCTCTGCTACTTTTCACACAAGACATAAAAAATGAAGAACTGTTAATGTAAAGCTTTCAAGCCTAGCAAAACTGCTGTTTTATGTGCATTCTAATATCCTACAGAATGTAGAACACATTGAAAGTATTTTCTGAATTCACAGTATAACCTCCAGGGACAGCTTGTTTACATAATCCTTTATGCAAATATTTAAATGTTTGTGTTATATCTTTCAGAATATATTTTCAGCTCTGACTTTTCTTCTTTGCTTAGTTCCATTTTGAGTGTCAAACTTTATAGGTGTGGGTAAAATTGAAAAAACAGCAAAAATTAAGAAATGTTTCATTGCTTCAATAGTATTTTGCTTGAAGATTTTGGTCTAGATATGTTTCTTAGGAAATAGAGCAGTTTAAATAGATTTATGCTCAATAAAGCAGTAATTAACACTTCCATGGATTCATGACTTGCAAATATTTTTTGTGTTATTTTAGAATACAACAGTTAGTAGAGTAATGAAGATGAGGTAACCTGTTTTATTTAAAGTGTTCTGCCTAGTTTCAGTGGAAAGACAAAGTAAATAAAACAGAAATTTTGTTCTATTTTCCTGTGAACTTCAAAGCACTTCTGCATTTATTCTCTACATATTTTCTCACTTACATTCTTCAGGTAACCAGCTCTCTTTGTTAAGACAGTGAAGACTGTTCTTCCAAGATCTGAATGAGAATTTTAAAATTGCCACGGTAGTCTCTGTATTTTGCTCTATTTCAGACAAAGTCACTTATTTCAAATTAGGTGATATGATAAAAAAATTATGTTGATAGTATGTTTTTTATAAGGAAATCTGCAATCAGTTTCTATATTGAGTTTTCTCTTTGGTGCTGTTAACGTTCAGACGTTGTCAGTATGACATACACAAGATTCACAAAAATTGTAATAGAATCAAGCACAGAGGAGAAATATGTACAATCAGTTTAGTAAAGAGGCCAACCAAGAATCAAAATATTTATCATTTTCCCATACTTTCAGCGATCAGGTGCAGGAATGCTAGTCCTTGACCTGTCTTACAGATTTAATTTTTTTTGTCTGATATTTACGTTTAATGCACTTGTGCATAAGAGGTACTAATAATTACAAATAAGGTAAAAAAAATCCTCTCCAAAGGGATTTTTGGGATGATCTGAACCCTAGAAATAGACCTTTTCAGTAACAGCTTTAAGAATTGCTCACTAAGTTGCTTTGGTAAAGGCAAAGTCTCACTCATGTCAAGTGTAAAAGATTAAAGAATTCACTGTAGCAGTGACATGCTGTTGACTAGATTCTGCTTGGAGGAGTTCTGGTCACAGGTCCCCATTGAATAAGGAGCTGCAGGACTTGGATTGATGAGGTAATTTTAGAGAGATGTCCTGTGTTTAGGGAAAGGTGGGAACATCACCCAGTTGTCTTCTGGGATCTGTTTCCTCAGGCTTCCAGTACAAAAGGCATTTGCTCCGTACTTGGCTAGTCTCTGGAATTTGGGGAGGGTGTTCCCATTATGAAACTTCAGGTCTTGCAGCCATAAACATATCTTTGCCTTCAAATGCCCCCACTTTTTTTCAAGTGGATTTCTTTCCAGAGCCTTTGAAATTTTGTTGAATTGCACTGCTTAATATTATTCAAACTGCCCCTTTACATGGACATTATGATTAATATCACATCCCAGCTTTAAAAACATTTCAGTCTTTACAAGGTCATTACTGCAATTAGCCAATTCTTTCTTTTGCTGTGGTCCTTGTGTTTGTTATTTAGATAGTAACTGAAAAGTGTTCTTTTCCCTAAAGTCACAAAATTCTGAAGGAATGAATATAGTACATAAGTACTTCAGATGTATTCACCTAAGTACTCTACATTTCTTTCCAGTTCATCTCCTGTCTTTCAGCTTGTATTCTTTGCCTAGTTGCGTTTTATTTCAGATATACCTCAATTATGCCTCTTGTAGATGGTTCAACAGGATTTTTGTCGAAGTGACCTACATCTGCATGTATCATGCAGATATTTGTTGGTTCACCACTAAGGTTGAGAAGTGGAGAGAAGTTTTACTTGTGTTTTGAATTTTTTACTAAAAAACTCTCTCTTTTCACTTACAAATATTATTACATGAATTACTTACCTTCTAGTTTGTTTGATTTAAATAAAACTTAAATTTCTTTCATTTTTTACCATCCTTTACAGTAGTGGTTGACCAGGATATGCCTTTGAGTTCTTTCCCTTTTAAATACCGTAGGTTTATTTTGTGGCTTATATTGCTTCTGCCTGTAACTGGGTGTCTTTCATCACCCAATTTTAGATCTAGGTTTTTTTGCTGTTCTTTTCATGTATCCATCCCTACAAGATAGACAAAGGCTGCAATTCTGTTAGAATCCTCCTTTGCTTTGTGTCTCAGGTCCCTGATTTTCCTACACTGGCTAATAGAATTATTACGTATGAAAATTTACTCATTTAATCCTCATTGAGTTTTGGCCCTTTTTAAAATGACAAGATATCTGCCTGTCTGATATCTTAGAGCAGGTTATTGTGAAGGTGCTTTACTGGGAGACATCACTGATTGAGCTACAGATTTGATGGCACTAGGATGGTTTGCTAAATGGCAAAATGGCTAAAAGTATCCAAAAGTAGTAGAATAAATAGAAGAAAAATGCCTTTAAGGAATGGAATAAAATGTAGGATAAACCTGGTAAATTCTGAGTTGGTTTTAAAGTGGTTTTATATTTTATTTGGGGAGAAAAAAAAGGATACATTTCCTGTTGTGCTGCTTAACGTGGATAAGGAGTGAGTACTTTTCTATGTTATGTTTATGGTGTTGCTTTGTATGCCGGTACATCTATGATTTAGAAAAAACAAAGCTTCTTCAAGAAGAGGTGGTGCAATTTTTCTCCTGGAGAGTTAGCTAGTGCTTAAGTGTATGTAAATTATAGCAATCAAAATGTATGGTTACTGAATCTTTGGAATAAACAAGTCAAACTAAGGCTAAAATCCATTTTAAGAGGGGAGGTATAAGTAGTGCAGGGATTTTCTGTAACATATAATTCTTCTTGGGGGAAACAGCATATTGTTTTAATATTTTCTTCTGTAGCCAAAACAATGTACAATTAATGACTCAGTGTTCTGGAATATTTTCCCACACTTAAAATAGCCAAGGTGCTAAGTGTTTCATGAATACTAAACACTACCCTTGCTTGGTAGATCAGCATTTAATCAGACAGCTGGAGACCTATCTATTTGCTCTTCAATTTGGATGAAGGTTATTGTATTGTTTTCTGTCTCTCAGCTATAAAGCAATGCTTGTGTAAGGGCATGGAACAATTTTTTTTCGCTCAGCAGAGTTCGGAGGATTGTGCTGTAAGGAGCTCATCAAAGTGTATCAGACTAAATCGGAAAGTATCCATAGGAGCAGGACCACCACTTCATGATGACTTGCCCCATCAAATACCCATCATTGTTATGACTTAATTTTAAATTGCCTAATCTTCATTTCTGGCCATCCATTCCTGTTCTCAGTAAAACTGGAGTCTTTTCTCTGAAGTCCACTTTCTTACTGCAGAGCTACTTCTGAATTGTATCTGTTTTGTTTCTCAAAAACATAAACTTCATGATGCCCTGCATGTGAGATTAAAACGCTTTATTTTTCTTATTATTCTTACATGTATGTCTAAACACTCCCATCTTCGTATTTTAATCACAGTGTGTCACTGCAAGCTCATTGAATTACTTGTCCATTTGGACCTCCAGAGACATGAATTTCTGGAATATTATCCTCATTCATAAATGTTTTTGCTCATTTTCTGTTTCTATCATAGCATAACTTAGCTGTGCTTAGGCAGAGTTTATTTTTAATAGCTTCCCTATGAAAACAAACCAGCCATTTTCCGTTGCTCACAAATCTTACCAGAAGTGGATTTTTTTTTCATTTTCTTTCAGAGCTTTGATGAAAGAGCGCTGTCACTGACTATAAAACACGATGCTTGTGATCTTGTCCATGTTTTGCACCATGATAGAGGTACAAAACCAGACACTCATATGTATTAATGGTTTCATGGACACTGTGTACTTACCTCAGGGATTAAAAACAAAAATGCAGCCTCTCTGTTGCTGCCATAACTACTGAAGTGGCTGAATACTCTCTCTGAGTTCTCTCGCTTGTGCTTTTCCAGGACCATGTGGACTGGTTAACATGGAGCATGGAAAGAGTTTACCATGGATGTGAGTTTCCTGGGGCTACAAGCCTCCAGAGTGGTTAGTTTGCCAGTTTCTTTAACGTGGAAATGTTTCTTTCCAGAGCTGTTGAACAGTGCATAAAATATTAATTGTATATAAAGGAATGCATCTTTTTATGACAATTGTACTACAGAAATAATGATGACTGATACAAGGTCTTCAAAATCCCTAATTATGAAACCCATATAGAGAAATGTGTGATTTTTATAAGTAAAGGAGGGACAAAATCTCAGTGTCCATCAAATGGTTGATAGCTCCCTGCTTCATGTACTTCAGTTTCTGTTACTGCTTTGAAGCCTCTGAACGCTTGGGTGACTGTTGGGGGCTGGAGGGGGGGGGAGTCACCCTTGCTTCAAATTCACAGCACTGTTTCCCTAGAAAAACAGCTGTAAGAAAGAAAAAGGTTTAAGATTTCTAAATCATCAGCTCTCATGGGAATATTTAAGCCTACAATGCTGAATTGACTTAGAAATTTCATCATCATTCTTACTGTGACTGAAATAAATGACAAAGGAGGTGAAGTTTTCAATGCCATCCTCTTCAGTGAATCAAGTCATACAAGCAGAAAAATCCCTTGTAAGGAAGAAGATTGCTTACACATTAGTGGATTAAATACGGATAGGGTGATGCTTCATTTGTCTTAATTTTTTGTTTTTGTCACAGTTTGATACAGTGATGTAGACAGATAGTGAAGGAGGGCAATTAGGGGTCATTAAATATGCCTTTGTGGATATGCCTCGGCTTTTGGCTAACCTAGCTTTTGGCTAGCCAGTTGCAATCCCTAACTGAAACTACCCAGCAAGTAAAATAGCTAGCTCATGTTCTAAGGAATTATTTACAGAGCCATCCAAAAGTTTCACCCTAAACTTTTCTAATCTCTTCTAAAGAGATCGTAAGAGCAGCAGAAATGCGATGTGTTTGAGTGAACTAAACCTACGCTATTTTACTTGTATGCATTTGAATCGTGAACTGATCTCTGTGAGTGCCACATTGACTGAATGATCAGACAGTGTAAACAAATTCTGACAGCAGCAGCTTTAGTCCTGCTGTGCTTTACCTCTTTAGCCTCGCTGTTTGACCTGGGGAATCAGATATGCTCTGGTGCATCTCTGTTCCATCCTCAGATAGAAAATTAGTTAAATCATAAACTGATTCAATGTTAATATTCAAATAAGTGTTATGGCTACCAGAACTATCGCTATCTGGAAGCACTTGGGTCAGTGGAGTCCATTTGGTTCAGTAAAAGGGCACAGGATGGGGCTATTAGCCTGGGTGTACTAAAGCAGTTGATCGCAGTGGAGAGCACAGTTGGTAGGGGACAGCACGGTTGGGAAGTACCTGCTGACAAGCTTGGAACTAGGAATGATCTTCAAGGCCTCCCAAGTTTTACCTGTGTGATTTCTTGTAAGTAGGAAAAAGGTGTGATAAATCAGTTTGATTTGCCTCCTTTCTTTCTACTGTTCTTATTTGCCTAGTTAGCTGTATCCCATTCCCAACTAAGTCAGTGGCAGTGTTCCCTTTGACTGCTCTAAGTCTCAATCAGCATGTTTCAGTCAAATTAGGTTGTGTGTGAGACCAAAAGTCTCAAAATTCTGGTTTTGCAGTGATATTGAAAGTGAGTATTGCAGTATGAGGTGCAGAATATCCCCCACTAGGTTAAAATGTCCCACTTTTCAATATCAAAGGACATGAAGCTTTTTTAATGTTATAGTAGTTCCCACCCAAAATGCCATGTTCAGTTTGGAGCTCCATACTGCAAGGAAGAGATGGACGTGCTGGAAGAATTCCAGAAAGTGGCTAAGAAGATTAAGGGACTGAAGAATCTCTCATAGGACGAAAAGCTGAGAGATCTGGGACTGCTTAGCCTAGATAAGGCTCAGAGGGATCGTATTAGTGTAAGAAACGAACCGACCCCAGTACCACTGCCTAGTAAATTGTGCCTCTGACTGGCAAGCAGCTGTTCTGTACTCAGAACCAAAGGTGATGTATGGGTTTAGTTTGCAGGATCTGGACTCTCTCTTGGTGAACAGTGAACTGAATCATCAACTGAAATACAACTACAGGGCATAGTTGAACAGATTTTTATTCAGCACTGAAGATCTGGCATGGGAGGAAAGGAGAAAATCCCTTTCTGGCCATAAATAAATGATTTGATGAGTAGATACGTGCAATGTATCTGACCATCCTACCACTTCTGGTGGTTTTTTGTTGCTGAATCATACAGAAATCGACTCATACACCTATCTGTGATCTTCACCTCTGTGTTCTTCAGGGAGGTATGGGACAGTACAGGAAGATGTGTAGTGACTGCAAATACCTTACAAAATAACCAAATGAGTCTGTTGTCTAGTTTATCTTAAGACTGAAGTGAACTTGTTTGTCTGACGACCATGTAGCAGAAAGAACCGGCTATGATAGGTATTTATGCTGCCTCTGAACTAGCGGTGAATGTGATTTGTGCTTTACACACAGCAAAAATGTGTTCCCACTGGTCCAACAGTGGTTGGGATTCTGTCCAGGGCATGGCCAGAGGAAGTATATTCTTTTCGCGAGTTGCCAGCAGGTTACTGAGATTTGCTTGCAATTAAATGAGATGTGATGATTTAGCATGGTAAGAAAAAGTTGTGAAGTAATTTGAAATCAAAAGAATCCTTGTGGTTTAAAAAATCTCTAGTTCTTGCAGAAAACTTTTCTTTCCCTGGTTAGACAGAGTACTTTTCATGCTAACCTTCTAATCCTCAGTGCTCCAACTGTACTTACTGCAACAAGAACATTTTCTTAGTACCTTAAATTCCACTCATGTTATGAGTGCATGACACTTCACTAGTATTTCTTGTGGTTGTCTATTTTTTGCCACAATTTTCACTATCTTTTTGTATGTTTTATAATCTGGTAAATCTTGGTTGGATTTTTTGTTTCCTCTCTTACTAAATGACCTTAGATTTTTGTACTCCTAGACAAGTTAGTACAGGAAATATGAAGGAAACATCTGTTCTCCACATGTGTTTGTAACTAACAAGTAGAATTAATTTGGGTTTTTTTTCCTTTTAGTCTGTCCCAATGAAGACGAAATGTGTAGAATATGTCCATATCTCCAGCACGTTCTGATGACAGGACATGCATAGGATGATTTCTGGAGACTGTCACTAATGTTTCACTTCCACATGCCTCAGAAAAAACAATTCTAGAGGTAAATCCTAAAGTTAGAAGTAATAGGAGAACTCCTGACCTGACTGTAGGGTTACAGCATTATCAATACAGGGCACTAGTTTTAATCAAAAGTTTAAACTCACGTTGTTATTTGACTTCATCATAGAACGGTTTGGGTTGGAAGGGACCTTAAAGATCATCTCATTCCAACCACCTGCCATGGGCAGGGACACCTTTCACTAGACCAGGCTGCTCAGAGCCCCATCCAACCTGGCCTTGAACATTTCCAGGGATGGGACATCCACAGCTTCTCTGGGAAATCTGTTCCAGTGCCTCATCACCCTCAAAGTAAAGAATTTCTTCCTAATATCTAGACCTCCTCACTTTGAATTTGAACTCATTCCCCCTTGTCCTGTCACTACATATCCTTGTAAATAGTCTCTCTCCACCTTTCTTGTGGTCTCTCTCAGGTACTGTAAGGCCACAATTAGGTCACCCCAGAGCCTTCTCTTTTCTAGGTTGAACTATCCCAATTCTCTCGGCCTTTCTTAACAGGAGAGGAGGTTCAAATGTCTAATCAATTTGGTGGCCTTCTCTGGATTCTCTGCATATGTTTATATGCATTTTATTATATCTGTATTTTCCTATATTAGTAATTTTTCACCCCAAGCAATATATATAAAAGACCCAGTAAAAAAAACCTCAAAATTTGTTCTGCAATTGGCTCTTAACAACTGACTAATGTCTTCTCAACAAATTCAGTTGGTGCTAAAGAGAAGGATCAAGTATTATTCAGACTTTGGAGGAGAATGCTAGGAAATTAAATATGTTTGCAAACTAATAATTCATATGCACAAGGTAAAGTCATATTCATAAAGCAGGAAATTTCGCTCAGTTTCCTACCTATGTTATAAGAATGAAATACAAGTTCTTGGTTGTGTGACTAAACAAGCACATTTATTGCTAAGGAAAGTGGAAGAGTGTGTCATAAAAGCCAAATTTGCCTCTCATCCACTAGAACTAAGGGGATGTAACTTCCAATAGAAAAAAGCTTCTGATTTTATTTAAGGATGACTGGAAAGAAAAATGTAATTTTCAAGCATATTAAGAGAATTATAAAACTAATTATGTATGAAAATAAAAATAATTGAAAATAAATCAGGATTAATTGACAGCTGTCACTCTTATTTGTTGTGTCTAGCAATTGTAAGTACTGAAGGCAGTCGGTAAATTCTACTTCATTTCACAGCACTGTCTGAGCAGACTCCCACCAGAAAAATACAGCATAGCAGTCATAAATGCCCTGTGTCAACTCATTCATCACGGAACTTTCTGATTCACTGGACTTGAATTTTATGTGGTATTTTCATTCTGGGAAAAAAGAAAAAAACAAAATCTCCCTAAACTCTTTTCAGGTTGCAATTCTAGCTGACCTGGAACAGAAGACAAATGTTGACATGTCATTTTTGTCACATAATTGGTATCATTAACAATTTTCTTACCATGAGGGAAAAGCAATAGCAGGTCTTGGATAGAACCGTGCTCCTGGGAAGAAAGAAATCAATGTTTAATTGAGATTACAGTACTGTTTCTTTCTAGGCAGGACCAATCAAATTTCAACCCACTCAGTTTTGAAACAAAAGTAGAGCCTTTTCTTTTTAAGGGGAGGAGCTGATGTGCAACTGCATCTCACAGGAACATAAAGATAAATCTTGTCAGAAAAGACAAAACACATGTTAAACTTATCCATGGTGAAAGTGGAAATGGATCAAGTTTTTCCAAGGCCTTCCCACTCTTCTCAAATGTCTAAGGGAAAAACTTGTCTATGACTGCAGTGCTTCAAAGTCAACTGACAGATGTTGAATGACTCCCCATCATAAAAATGTTGGGTGCTTGGCAAAGCTCTTGGTCTGAAATGACCCACACAAATTTGTAATGGTCTGTTTTTATAATGCCAGCGTACATTCAGCTGGGCTAGGAAATAATAACCCAAGGGTATCAGCTCCTATCAACTTTGAAATTATTTTGAATATTAATTTCTTAATGATTTGAGGCTGCTCTTACAGTGTGCATACTAATTTAAAATGACATTTCAGCAAAAGATGTGCTAGACCAACTGAAGTTCACAAATTACAGAACTCTATAAAGGTCATTATTTAATGTAAGAGACAAAAAGTGTCTCAAGGACATATACCTTCAGATAATGAAGCTGGAGAGAGTTTTGAGATCCTTTCTTGAAGAGCTGGATCATAATATCAGCACTAATCAGGTCAGTCCAAAACACCAATTGGGTGGTGAGTAATCTAATAAGCAGAAAAAGAAAGTGGCAACTGAAAAGTGGCTTAGTTAACTTGCATGACAAGTCTAGGCTTGTGCTGAGATTGAAGCTCAAAATTCTAAATGCCTTTAGAAATTGTGACTTTCTTCTGTCATCCTGCCTGCTTGTATGTGTGGCACTGAAGGCTTCCATGATGATCTGCTCCATTGTCTTCCCAGGACTGAGGTGACATGTCCTTGCCTGTAGCTTTCTTGATCATGCTTCCTAACTTAGAGTGTCACTTTTTTCTAGTTCTGGTCATCATGAACAGTCACTGGAGTGTGTCAGAGATGACAGAATTACCTCAAAGTCAGTGAGAGCTCAACACTTTCAGATGTGTGCTCCCTGGGACTCCAGATTTGTGTATGAAAATTTACTTAAGAAGTCCTCAACTTGATTATTTTCTGCATTTTTCCTTAAGTTATGCCATGACGAGGGACCTGAGAGTGGACCCTGATGGAAATGACTGAGGTGGAGTGTCTCAACCTTTTCCATCTTTTCTGTCTGTTACCTGCTTAACTCAGCAGCAGATAACACTTGATCTTAAAATTTTGTGCTGATTTCTTTGTCCTTCTGAATTAGATCACTGAACAAGCCAAAGTCTGTCATCTGCAAGACCAGTGTCTGTACTTTGCTACTTGTCTTCTTTTTGTATTTTTAAACTCTGTCTCACGGTCATGACAGAGAAGCCTGCCATTGATTATTGGCTGCTTCATTATTTGTGAATAGCAGATCCTGCAGAACATCTCCTCTAGTAGCTGCAGCAAGAATTGTCCTAAACACACTCTAGAAGTTCAAATTAATGGTATTATGCAATAATTCCTTCCAGACAATTATGAGATGTTAACTTCACCCATGAGATCCAAGGACTGTAAGAGTGTCTTCCAATGTTTTAAAGAAGTTTGTTTTTTCAGGTTTTCTTCCTAAGTTTTCTGTAGGTGAGATCCACCAGCACGTCCATTCTTTTTTGACCTTCCTTCCAGCCTCAGCCTAAGCTTTCAGCCAACCTTTTCCCTCTTGACTGTAGCTGACAATGGTGGAGGATCATCTGCAAAGAGCATGGCCTCCCCCCTCTTTATCTTTCTTGGAATGTATAGAAGGCAATTCTCCAGTTCTGTGAGCAATTCCATAATAATCCCAGAGACATTACAGTCCTGGAAAAATGCAGGAACTTCTATTTCCTCCTGTTTGATACCCATACACAGCCTGGTTGTTCCTATGAATTTCTATTTCTGTTTGCTTTGAGACACAGTGACAATCTCTTGGATTTCTGTTTTTAATAGAAACGAATGCAGTGGACTGATGGGGACAGAGATGATGGGGGAAAAATATTCCTACTTACTGTAAAAAATTGAAAATTGTGCTTATGGGAATGGTACAGAACTGAGTAGAATAAAACCATGTAGAGAGTGAGAAGCACAGACTCTTCCTCTGGAGTTTTCAATCCTTACAGCACTGAAAGGTGAGTGATAACACGTGAGAGCATGGATGTGTGATAACATGGGGACGTGAAGTGAGATCCAGCTAATTGATCTTATAATATTTACATTTGAGCTGCCATTTTCCCCTTTTACATTAATGAGCTGCAAATAGGTACCTTGTGGGTTGAGGGTAGTTTGAGTGTCTTGCACACTCACAATGCTTATTTCTTTCTGTTGTTTGCATAGAGAACCTCTGAAAGGTGAGCACCTACCTCAGATATGGGGGTTTACATGTCAGAATTTATATAGGTACATCACCCTTCATGATTTTTTTACGTATCTAGATCAATATCTCAATATCTCGAATGATAAAGTAAAAGTCTTTCCCTGCTTTAAATAAATACTCAAAAAACCTCAACACAACACGGGAAGTGTGGTACCAAAACACTATTTGAAATATAACATTTTAAAATTATATAATAATTTATTTTTAAGGCCTCATTTTTCTAGATTTTGAAGATTCAAAGTTGGTGAATAGATCTACCTAAGCAGATGTTTTACAGACAGCTGCATGGTTAAATATATGCATTCTGAACATTTTTGCATATATTTAGAAAAGTTTTGGTAAGCATCTTTGCTTTTGTTTGTCTGAAAAACAATATATTGCATGCACAAAACATAAGCAAAATGTCAGTCCTTGGAATTTACTTGTTCAAAAGATGAACAAAAAGGGTGGATCCTGAATCACACGATAATGTGCTAATTGGGAAAAAAAAATTAAATTAGGTGTCATTAGTTTTAAAATGGCAGGAGTCTATTGAGATAATTTTGTCTGACCACCTATAGGTTTACTGTCCTCATTCACTTTTCCTCCCAACCATGATATCTTTCAGGAAAGAAATGTCAAATATCTGTTTGATGACAAAAAGAAATTATATAGATCATGTCACTTAGCAGTTGATGAAAACAGAATGTGAATCCTCAGGAAAAAGTATCCCCTACACATTTCTTCACTCTTGCTTTTCAGAGCAAAAGCATTTTAAATAGTCTATTTTTTTTGTTAAGATGAAAATGAAAAATAATCTGCGTGGGACCATTCTGTGCTAATTACATTTTCTCTTTATGCAAGATTCACAATAGCTGATAAGTATCCTCTGAAATTTATTTTTCTATTAAGAAGTACTGGGATCTCATTGCTTCATTCCAAAATATCAAATTACTTTTAAATATGAGAGAAACTTAATCTGTTGACGGAAACTTAAAAGACGTGCCCAGTGCTACGCACTTTCATTTGTCGCTTATTCAGAACTTCTAAGAATAAAGAATTTAAGAGCAATTTTATGTACAAAGGGATAGGGTATATATCCCCCAATATTTTCACAAATCTGAATTAAATGGGTGGAATGGTATTGATCTCAGATCAGATATAGATCATATTGTTGGCTGTCAAGCACACCAGCTTTGTGATTTAATATAAAAATTGACTATAAAATTAGCTAGGTATCGGTACATGCTAAGTGGACTTTATCAAAATCATAGATTTCATTCCAGTAATAAAAATCAATACAGATTTTGAAGCATTGTGTCAATGATTGTATCCTATTAATGACAATTACTAAGTTGAATTAGAAAGTGAGTTTGTTATATTCCTTTATCTTTTTCAGATACAATTTTCTCACCTTTTTGCCTCTGAGGTTTCTCTTAGAGCTTTGTATTCTTAGTTTGTAATTTCTCTCTTTTCTATCCTTTGTACTGTTGATAGTCCGTAGACTTTGTGGCATAATCTTGTATATATTGATTACAAGAAAAAATGCCTTAAAGGGAGTAACACCTGGAAGGTCAAACTCTTGAGTCCTGTATCAGTCATCCTCCATCTGACACAATGCCCCCGAAAAAGCCAAGAGTGTTGTTATTTTTTTTCACATGTGTTAACACACCAAAACTTGAGTATTTGGATGATCTGATAATTTTTTAAGATTTTAATACTGGAGTTAATTGAAGTTATTTGCCATCTTTTTTTTAGAAGATCCCCATGTGGGTATCTGAGAAAGTGATTAGTTCTACTCCAGACATGTTTTTCTTCTGTTGCGTTTTCCAGGTTTCCAGGTTTTTAAAGTTTTTGTACTTCATGTTTTGCATAGTTGATCTCAATATGCAAGAGGCATTTAAGTTGTTTGAGTTTTTTCATATCTGCTTTTCTGTAAAGGAGAAAAAAGTATTTTTACTTCCATCCAAATGCTGCTTGTACAAATGTCAAAGTTCAACAGCAACTGAGCTGCCAAATCAAAGAGAATTCCATAACTGGGTTTGAAAAGAGCCCTTTGAAATGGGAATCAAATGAACTTCTGTATATTGCATGCCACTCAATAATAACAAAAATTCGTAGCGGGAAATGTCACTGAGCCGCAAAACCTGACTTTTTCATAGAGATACAGGCACATATTTTCCCTAAACATCATTAGTTGCTGGTATTTCTAAACCAGGCTAATGAGCGCTTTAACAAGGAATCAAACAAGTCTTTATTTTTTCAAAGGTTTGCATCAAAGATCGGATCAGTTGAAAAAGACAGTTCTGAGCCCTGGGTTTATATCAGGATGCTCAGTCGGAACGACGCTCTAAATTTGCACGCAAAATAATGCATGGCATACCTTAAAAGTCTTCCTGGTAAGTTTGTTCTGGTTGTGCACAGAAGAGAAGATTTGTCTCAAATTTATTTTCTGTATTTTTACAAGCTGAGGAGAATTCAAGAGACATCATATTCCTCTATTAATTTATAAGACCATACCAGAAGTAATCACTGAGAACAAAGTTTTTCTGTTATCCAAAGAGATTACATTTAATTCTTAAAATGAACACCATTTTTCTATGCACAGTCAACATATTGCAGCTTTTTTTGTGGTTCTAACTAATAAGATTATGATAATTCTATCTATTACTTGTTATTCCATGAAAATAATTGTGATTTCAGCCAAACCCTGAATATATAAAGATTTTACTGTACTGAAAAATAGCTTATTTTAGTAGTTTGAATATGGGCTATATCCTTTCAGTTTTCTTTGAATTTATTTAAGCAAGAAACTATTTCATTTTCTCTTATTATTCTAATATCTATGGACTGATATGGGCATGAAGTAACCAAAAGCACATTTGTAAAAGTACCCAGATCTGTGCTTTTTTCTCCCTCTGAAACGCCCAGAGGATGATTGAACAGTGTGATGATTGAGAGCAGTATCCAGGGGATGATTCATCCTCTAGTCTGACCTTGCAGAAATGGAAAAGGTTTTCGCTTTGTGCTTCTTTCCAGCTTGTTTCACATGCTTAGGGTGCACCAGGAGGTGGTCCCTGCACTCACATATTGGTGTGACTGTTTGAAAAGCTTTTTAAGAAGAGCAGGTGAAAACTGAGCGCTGAGCAAAAAGACAGATGTGCAAATAGGTTGGTTGCTTTTAGTCCATGAGCTGAATTTGTAAGAGTTGATGTACAGGCTACAGACAAGCTGCTATCTGCAATGTAAAATCAGGGGTTACGTTTTATTGCTCTTAAGAAAACTAAAACTACGCTTGATATTCTTCAGCACCCTCTACTGGGCTTGTAACTATTTAGACAAATCAGGCATTCCTGAAGGAAACCTTGGGCAAGCAAATAAGGAACACAAAATAGTGTAGGGGTGGGGTTTTTTTCTATCCAGATTTCAGTTACGAATTAATTCAAACTACTGTTTTTTCCACCACACAGTTCTCTGCCTGTTTCTTTTCAGTGCTTTCGAAGTGTAGCTCTATCCAGGTGTCATAAGATGCCTCCTTGAGGAGCTTGTTTGTCTATAGTTTTACCGATATCTAATCTGGGAACGTTAAGACAGCATTTATTTAGGCAAAAAAACAGAGTTCTTCTGTACTTTGTATATTTTAAAAGAATATATTTTTTAATTTTTGCCTGAGAAAATCCACATAGCCTTTGATGTGTATGTAAAGCCTGATAATGGAGTACCAATACTCCGAATGTAGCTCCAATTACAGTGAAAATTGTTTGCTGAATTGACTCTGAGACAAAAAAAATTGCCATGTAATAGAAAAACGCTGCTGCAAAGATTTTTAGAAAATCAGACTGCAGAGATTTTAGGAAGTCAGACTACAAAGATTTTAGGAATTCAAAAGGCAGCTGGCTGAGATTCAAATTTTGGAATGCCACTGAGACATTAAAGTTTCCCCTTTCCATGTTTCTGGCCCTTTTTAGAGTAAGGGGTCATACATTGGAACATATTATAGGGAATTATAAAATATTACTTTACTCTGGCCCCAGAGAGATGTGTTCACCTATCTACCAGTACATTTTAGGGGGAGAACATCCTTGAATCAGAGTATGAAACCTTTTTCATTAAACCAACAGAAATTACAGCTGTAAAGATAGAACATTATATTTTTTATTTCTGCAAAATAAAAATGAGTAAATTGTGCCTAAAAGATAGTGAGCTTTTAGTTTCTTTGAACAAAATCTCTGCAATTAAATGTGCATTTCAAATCCCTATAACAGTATTGCTGTTCTGGGATTTTAGTACTTACTCAACAGGTGACACGTCATTTAAGTATGGCTAAAATGTCTTAGAGCCATTTGTACATAATATCAAGAAAAATAGAACCAAACTATATTAAAAAGTCTGGGAAGCCAGTATACTCTCAAATGGGCTGATGAGACATAATACTGGAATGTTAGTATAGTGCTTATGTAAAGACTGAATTGTTCATCATAAAGATTAAATCTTCATAGTGCTGTGGCAAGTGGCAATGAACTGGCAATCCATCTGTTCTCGGTCTGTTCAAATATTAGAATTTATTACTGCAGAAAATAATAGCTGCTAATTTTTGAACCAACCACCTGTAAAGAACAAGTCATTGCACAGATAAGATGTGCTCCTCCTCACCCCCAGCTGCACCTTCAGCTAACTTCATTTCCTCAGTTTGAATGAGAGCATATTTCAAGTGAAGAGCAATTATATGGCTCTGTGCCTTGTATAACCTGTTAAAAACAGTAATTTGCTGGCATAAAATTAATTCTGTGCTCAGTTTACAGATCTAACTATCTTAGAGTAAGAACATTTCTCTCTTCAAAATGTAGAACCACTAAAGGCTTGCTTGGATGGCTCTACTATTTATACTGTGCTTTGGTTGAATATTGGTTCTAAAATAGATTTGTCAACAGCTGATACAGCAGTGCCATTATATATTGACAGTGCAACATAATGCCATTTATTTTTCTATAGGCTTATTTGTACAAAACTATTTCCTCTATTCTAAATGGGTATATTTCCTTCCATCTGAGGAGAAACATATACGGTAGTTATACTCCCTAAGTGAGGGAATTCTACAGTGATAATGCACTCCTTTCCTGTTTTAAGCTTTACTTTGTAGTTACTTTTCTTTCTCCAGGGTACTCTGTTTTGATGTGTAAATGCATGGCCAATTCCCTTCGTCATCTGAAAAGATCCCAGACTATTTTTTTTGGCAAAACATCCTCCCAGTATAGTAACTTTGTGTTGAAACTTTGGGCCTTACATTTGTTAAAGAACAGTGCATTACATTCCAAGAGATGTTGTTCGAAATAGAAATGGCTTCCAATTTTTTTTCATGTTTCATTGGAACTTATCCTTTGTGTCTCCTTTCAGAAATACTGAACACCTCAATCCCTTTTCTTAGCAATGTTTTCATCAAATCTGTATTTCAGGGCATGTACTTTGTTATTCTGACTTAACACATAAAAACACACTTGGGTTTATGAATTAATCCTTCTGAAGGCCATCAAAAGTTATTAAAGAATGGCTTGAGTTGGATGGGATCTTAAAGATCACCTCATTCCAACCACCTGCCATGGGCAGGGACACCTTCCACTACCCCAGGTTGCTCAGAGACCCATCCAACCTGGCCTTGAGCACTGCCAGGGATGGGGCATCCACAACATCTCTGGGAAACCTGTTCCAGTGCCTAAATACTCTCACAGTAAAGAACTTTCTCCTCTTATCTATTCTGAACCCACTCTCTATCAGTTTGAAGCCATTCCCCTTTGTCCTGTCAATCCAGACCCTTGTAAATAGTCTCTCTCCATCTTTCCTGTGGGCTCCCTTCAGGTACTGGAAGGCCACAATTAGGTCAGCCCAAAGCCTTCTCTTTTCCAGGCTAAACAATCCCAATTCTCTCAGCCTTTCCTCACAGGGGAGTTGCCCCATCCCTCTCATCAATTTGGTGGTCTCCTCTAGACTCACTTCAGCAGATTGATGTCCTTCCTATCTCATCTAAGTAATCTCACCTTGGAAGGCAGAGAGGTTTGCTGGCAGGACAGTCATGTTATTTGCCAGCCATTTCACTAGAGCTTTTTATGATGGAAAACCCCTGTATTAAAAGCAGGACATAAATGGCCACCAAGAGATTAGAGAGATGAAGTTTCTCAGGCAAGATGCCTTTATCAGAATTGGAGGGCAGTAAGGAGGGGCTCTGACCTTCTGTCAAGGTACTGTGGAAGTTCCAGAATCTAGGAATCATAGAATAAAAGAATGGTTTATTTTAGAAGAGATCATAGAGATTATCTAGTTCCAACCCCCTGCTGTGAACAGGGACATCTTTCACTACATGAAGTTGCTCAGAGCTCCATTCAGCCTGACTTTGTTGGAAAGTTAAAGAAACAGGGAAAAATCTTATAACATTTGGGCATTTTTCCCTGGCTTCGCTATTTTTATTAAAACAAAGTTTTTGTGAAGTTCATTATTAAGTTAAACTTTTGCACCCTTTGTAGTAACTATTGCTTTCTGCTTAGAGATGTTTAAGTGTTCAGCCATTCAGATGATTGGAGTTGAGGATTACAAGAGAGGATATCAGGCAAGGAACATGTACCTCAGAAATGGATTAAAATTGGAGATAGTGCTGAATAATACTTTATTAAGCAGATTAAGAAACTAGTGGGAGCTCTTTGATTTCACACAGCAAATTGAAGAACTTTTTGATGAATCTAAGAAATTTGTTGCTGATTACTTTTACTAGTTCTGTGTTAGAAAAATGGTGTGGTGAATATTTATCTGTTCAGTTAACATTAGATTTGTTTACGCAAGAGTATTTATGAAGTTCAGTCATTCTATCAGAAGTAGAGTGGGATGAGCACAGATGGTAAATGCGTTACTCAAAACTGATGAATCCCCAGGGGATATATGAAGACCATTTTATTGTCAGGGATGTCAATGAGGACCTGCCAGTTTCTTGAGGTGATCTTGTTAATTTTGTATGCAGGTTTTACGATTTATCTTCCAGGCTCTGAAGAGCAATTAAATTCACCTATGCTCATCAAAAGACTTAATGAGTATCATAAGTTTTGATGATAATGCTGTTCTTTTCTTCTTTAGGTGGCTTCATTCACTGACAGCACTATAGACTTTAAGCACATAAATGTCACAACTTCAGAATGGGATGGCTTTCTTGAGGGGGGCCTTTTAATTTAAATTCCGACCTCATTTTACATCCTGTGCAGGATGGGTCTTCTGCAGGCAGAATGTCAGACAAGTAACCCACACACAGTCTGCTCTGGCTCCTGCAAGTCCATAGGATCTTGTACTGTCATAACTACTTAAAAAAGGCTTTTGTCTCATACTTGTTTTATAATACATCAATAACATCAATAAATCCTCCATAGATGTATTAAAATCCACTATGAAATGCTATTTGCTAGAACACAGCTCTGAAAGTCTTTTGTTAAGTGCAATTCATACACATTTTCACAATAACTGATGAAAACTCGCCTGTAACTTTTAATTGTGCATTCTAGAATCAAAAATAATCAGAACTATATACATGTAGGGTGTAATATTGATACTGTTTTGTGAAAAAGTATCGACATTCCAATATTTCATATCTATAACGAACACAACCTTGATCTCTCAGTGAGTTCGCATGCACCTATTTTCTTGAAAAGCTTTATTTAAAATATTTGTTTTATAGTAACGTAATGTCAGACAATAAGTACATAAATGTGAACAGAAATAATTCACATTGTCTTTTAAAATGTTGTAAATTTGTATCCAAGGTGCCCAAATAATGTTGAAATGTATAAAAATCCATCCTTGTTGGCAATGGTGGCCACTACATGACAAAAGCCACCAAGAAGCACACAAATGAACCGGTACAATTTACTAAATAGAAGAGGTTTTATGTTTGGGGAACAAAATGAGTTGTTGCTGTTTGTGCCACTGTTGTAGTGTTCCTTTCGTATAGGTGAAGGAATATTTCATTTTAGGAGGAAAGAACATTTTTACAGTACTTTAATGAGATACAGGTTCTCATACCTATACTTCCTTATTGTTTTACTTGAGATAAGGTGTTGATGTTGAAAATGCAAGGGTACATCAGCAGTAAAAATCTGCAGAAAGAATAATTACATGTTTTTTTGTGAGCAGATTATCCCCCCAAGTTTGTGGTTTCTATGGCATCAATATAACTCAAGGCAGTGGAGAGATTGATGGCACAATGTCCATGGCACCTGTAAGACACAGTACCTCTGGAAAGATTAATGTCTCATCCACAGAGAACACATGGTGTTGTCTGTTCATTATGATTGTCAATTCTTTCATTCTTCCAAGGCTGAGGGAGAGGTTTCTGCCCCTCTGCCCCGCTCTGCTGAGACCCCACCTGCAGTGCTGCAGCAGCTCTGGGCTCCCAGCACAGCAAGGACAGGGACCTGCTGAAGCCAGGCCAGAGGAGGCACCAAGGGGATCAGAGGGATGGAGCAGCTCTGCTGGGAGGAGAGGCTGAGAGAGTTGGGGTTGTTCAGGCTGGAGAAGAGTTGGCTTTGGGGTGACCTAATTGTGGCCTTGCAGTGCCTGAAGGGTACGCACAGGAAAGATGAAGAGAGACTATTTACAAGGGCCTGGTGTGACAGATCAAGGGGGAATGGCTTCAAACTGAAAGACACTCAGTTTAGATTAGATGTTAGGAAAAAGTTCTTTCCTTTGAGGCTGATAATGCCCTGGCAAGTTTGCCCAAAGAAGTTGTGGCTGCCCCATCCCTGGAAGTGTTCAAGGCCAGGTTGGAGGGAGCTCTGAGCAACCTGTCTGGTGGAAGGTGACCCTGCCCATGGCAGGACTGTTGGAACCAGATGGTCTTTGAGGTCCCTTCCCACAAAAAACATTCTATGATTCTGTGATCCTAGATGTGATGAAACGTGGTGAATGTGATCTAAATATAACCATGGAAACTCAGAATTTTCTCTACTTTTTGGCTCTGTTTTTCCCCTTCTGCATGACAGAAATTTGTATGTGTATATGTATGTATATATATCAATATAACTATACTTCTCATATAGAATATTTGCAGACTGTTAAAGGGTTGGAATGGACCTTAAAGATCAACTCATTCCTCTTGGGCAGGAACACCTTCCAGTAGACCAGGTTGCTCAAGGGCTTATCCATCCTGGCTTTGAACAGCTCCAGGGATGAGGCATCCACAACTTTTCTGAGCAACCTGTTCTGGTTCCTTGCCACTCTCACAGTACAAAATTTCTTCCTAATATCTAATGTAAATTTCCCCTCATTCAATTTGTACCCATTACTGTTTGTCCTACAACTACAGTTCCAATATCAGAAAAGAAAAGATATTTCATACCTCCAGGAGGAATGTTGACATCAGTACAAGTCAGAATAGAATGAAGAATTCTTCCAGAATCAGAGCAGGGAAAGATAAACCAGGAACAATGGAAAAATGTCCTTTTACAGAATTTCTTGGGTTGTGGAGGGCAAAACCTGGACAATATTGACCTTTTTTTAGAAGAAGTTTTCCCATCGTAGTTACCTGAATGACCTTCCTTTTGAAATCTTCAGTATATTTAAGTGATTGACTTCAAAATATCTATTGCAGCATCTCTCTATAGTGGAGGTCTGTAATTATCCCCAAACCACTGTCATTTTCAGGTAGTTAAAATTTCCTCCTGGGTTTGAACTGGATACCTTTTACCCTGTGAGAATTTTTTACCAGTATGTTATCATACAGACTGATGTGAAACATAACACCCACTGGAGATTTGCTTCACACTGTATACAGGGAATGATGAGAGACTTGTGATTGGGTTGCTGAAAGCAGCTGCTTGAGTTCAGTCAGGTACAGGAGATGACACTTGATCTGATAAACATTTGCATCACCAAGGACTATGCTTAATGTGTATGTTAGAGAAAGAGGTTATTTCCTCAGTGAGTTTGGTTTTTTACAATTTATTTTATTTGAAGTGAGAGAAAGATAAAATCAGTCTAAACGCTATACAAAATACTAGAAGGAAGTTAACTGTAAAAGCTCGTGTATCCACAAAGTAAACGCTGTTGGTGATGAATGGATGGGATTTTTTTGGCAGAACATTTATGACAGTGTGTCAGGAAAGCCTTCCACAGGAAGTCAAGTAAGTGCAGGCTTAGACACTTCACATTGAATGCAGGGTAAATCTGTTAAGCACAGCCTTTTTTGCTTTTTCAGCTATGGCTTAGATAAGCACATGTCAGTTTTCTGGTTTTGGATACTGTAAACAAAACCTCAAGCTTTTACTTTTGTGTAATTTGAGCGATTTCATGGTAAAAGAAAACTCTGAATAGTGTCTGGTTCTCTCTGTATCAGTTCTCAGGGAAATTGATTTGATTTTAATGACTGCCTCACACTTCAGCACCTTGTCTGGCCTGTCTTAAGAGTGTCCCTAGGAGATGATTTATGAGCCAATTTGGAAGCCCATACTCCAGAAGCCAGAAGTAGTGAAAGTGCCTCTCGCTGACCAGAGCTGATCATGGAATGCCTTGTAGAAAGGTAATGGAGTACTTCTGTGTTCTGCACCATTTCAGAAAGTTTGTAATGTTTCGTCTCCTTACAATAACAGCAAAATTTCTGCAAAAAACATTTTCACCCGGCTTGGGGTATTTTCTGAAATAAGACAATCTTTCTTCAAATAGTTTAAATGTTAAACCGTTTTTAAATAAAATGTATGAGCACATGAACATGTTTAAAATTAATTCACGTTTTTAAAATTATCAAATTCAGCAAATATACAGAATGATATTCCTATGGTACCATGCTGACTTTCAATTATAGTACAAATGCACTTTTAATTTCTTGTCCATGTAATTACATTTAACTTCATGATACTGTACTGTGGTTTATTCTAGTGCAAATCTGAAGCTGGAACAGTGAATACTGAGTAATACTTGGGAGTTTCTTATTCATGTACATGTTCTGCTTGTTTTAAAGAGTATGTCTGGATGAAAATAAAATTGGGGGATTGACTGCTTCAGTTGCAAGGTTAACATTTTAGAAGACTTTCATCCAACTTTTTTTAAAAAAATTGCAAGCAAATGGAGAGAATAGAGATCTAGGAAAGATTGAATTATTAAAAGTGAAATTACTTTAGCACTGTGTATATCTCTTGAATTACAGTGGTTGCAAATTTGAAACAGGTCAGCTATGTGCTTTTTAAACTGGTTTTAAAACATTTAGAAAAAAGAAAGAAAAAACAGTAGGTAATGGACAGAATAAAGACAAAAACAGAGAAGAAAAGGGATTTTGAGTACCTAAGAAATTTTAGCAAACACCTGCATACGTCAGCCTAGATACTCTTGAATGTCATGTTACACATGTTCATTATACAGGAAAAAATGCAGTTCATTTCTTATGGAATTAATTTCTAGTGTTACATGGAGAGTGGAAAAAATAATAAAAAATAATTTTGTTTCTTACTGAATAGAAAAGTAGCATTATCGATTTCATTGTTTTTCTAACTGCTTCTCTAGGAAGTCAGGAAGCAACTGGCTTTTCCAAATATCAAGGGGTAACCAGGCTATTTTTTTTTTTAACCTAGTTTCTCTTATTCTCTATAAAATTATCCCTTTCCTCCTCCTATTTCAGTGCTTCTTCTGAAACCAATACTCATGTAGTTCAAGACTAAAGTGGGTCATTCTTTCTATCTCTTGACAGAAACTCAATTCAGCGTGTTCACAATCACACCAAACTGAAAACCCACCATGATACCAAGACACTTTCAAAGAGCTACAGTGGTGGATTAAAGAGGCAAGATGGGATGATAATTATATTTTGTAACAGGAATATTTATGAATGGATGAGATGTATTTTAATTTATGTGCAAACCATGAACTGTATTTTCAATCATATAAAATGAACCCCACTCTCCCCCTCCTCCTTGATTTTCCTTATATGTTGGCTTCAGTTGTTTCCAGCATCCACATCTGAGGATACTCTGGAGAAGCTGTTATGCATGTTTTGGGGTGAAGAAAATATCACATCTTGGCTAAGAGGGGTGAACAAATTAGGAAACATTGCTGCTCATCTACTAATAATACCAGTTTCACTTCATTCACTGAGTAGGAAATGTGTGGGTCTGGATATTGGATATAGCTACTGTTCTGTTAAATAAAAATGCTGGCTTTGAAAGCTCTTGGGAGACAAAATGATAGCCAGCGGGTTTTTTTCCAAAACAAGTTTTAGATAAGGGACCAAAGAATTTTATCGTAAATAGTCATAATCCTTCTTACACCACACATATCTCTGATATAGATTTTGATACTTTCAACAGGGCTGAAGCTTTCTTTTGACTGGTGATTTATCAGTATACTATAGAAAGTACCAGAGATGTAACACTAATAAACTAGAGAATCTTTTTGTCTGTAGTACTTGTATCTTCCTTAGTTGTCATGCAAACATGTGATGAACACAGGGTTTAAAGTAACTACTCTGACCTGAAGTCCTTACAAGCTGAAATTTCCAGATATTCAATGCATATTGATATTAAGAGAAGTATACAGATGATTTTGGGTTTTGCTCTCTCAGAATGCATTCTGTCTCACAGGTAACATGGGGAACTGCTTCAATTTGTATCACAAGCCCCAAACCCCATTTCCCACTAACAACTGTCAGAGCTTCTGTATTAACTTCACTTTAAAAGTAATGATGAATCACAAAGCATGAGGACCTGACAGAAACCTCATTGCTGCCCTTTCTTAGGAAAAATACTACATTATCCTAAGAAAAAGACTGCAGGGAGGATCAAAAATACAGATTACATACATTCCTCATACACTGCAATCTAGTAGTAGTAGTAAATGTCTGTCTGTGATGGCGAAAGATAAGATTTGGTGATCAGAATGATCTCTGCCCAAAGTGGGCATATGTGTACATCCATATCTGCATATGTGTGTGTGTTTCCATGTGTCTATTTGGATTTAATGAAGTCATTCTGTTGGGTTTTGCCTAATGCAGAGAGCGTCCCAGCTCACCTTGGTGCTTTTGTGTGTGACTTCTAACACTCTGAACACCTTTTGTTACTATTCCCTGCATTCTTTACTCTAAAAGAAGCTGGAATTCTGGTGTTTCGTTCACATGTCAACCAGGGCACTAAGAAGGACAGGGGTTTCTTTTGAGTTCCTTGTGGAGCTGATATTACTGCATTGTGTCTTACTGGAGAGAAGCAAGCTTGTCTAAAAATCATCAAAACAAGTTTCTGCTCCATTGTAAACTGCATTAAGGAATAAACTCTCCTTTATTATCGTCATCACATTTCTTATATTGCTTTCTGTCAATCAATAGTACATTGCTGAAGCACTGTTATACAGTGATTATACTGATGTATGGACACATAAAAAGTTTAGATTTTGCGTTTGTAATGTAACATATTATTAAAGTCTCTTAGCAGAATTCAAGCTCCGTGAGTTAAAAGCGTCTGGAATCTTAGTAGAAAATCAGAGTATTTGATGACAATTTTAGAAAATAAGTGGGTGATAAAGAAGAGATGAAACAGGTGCTTTTCCAGCCCAGAATAATGATCTATTTCTATTTTAAAAACATTTTACTATTTTCTTGTATATTACTGTAGTACATATCAAAACTATGTGCTAACAGAAGGATGCATCGACCATAAATTCTCCTGTTGAAGCTGTATGTGAAGGGGCAGTCAAGGACTTACATATTCCATAGTAAGATTAGTAGACTTTACTAACTTTCTTTTGTGTTTTATTTAATGGATTGAATAATTCTTGAAACAAATATCACAAAGCTTTATCATATCTATATTAAACATTGATACAAACATCTGAATGTGTTCAGTTTGGTGATAATGACATTCAGAATTTATGGCTAAGCATAAGCAAATTGAAGTCACACAAGAATTCAGCCTTGATACACCTGGTGTTCATATTGTCCTTGCTACAAGTAGTTTTATTCTGACTAATTTAATTTGTTACTTTAACCTGTATTCATGTCTCAACTGCTTTTGGCGCCCAACTCTATCCAGACTTTCTCATTCATAAAACCTGTTTGGGTAGTTGAGTTCAGGTTTATTTCATAGTGTTATACAGTGTCTGGCACAGGAATGTGTTTGTTTTGAACAATGTGTGTTCTTGTATCTCATAAAAATGAGAAATTGAATGTGTGGTGCTCTTTCTGAGAAACAAAAGGTACATGATACATTGCAGTGATTTGTGCTTCTGTGTTCAAATTGGATCAGTTTTTTCTCTAAAACTAAGAAAAAGGAAGAGCAAAAATTCTGAGCTAAAAATGTAGATGATATATTGGTTTCTTTATTAGCACTTGGTACTCTTAACACTGAAGTCAACCAAAATGTATTTTTAATTTCAGAGTGAGTAGAATTTCCTTTCTGGGAAATAATCAGAAAAATTATTTTCAGTGTTAAGTCCCAACTCTTCCAATGTCTGTAGACTTCTCCCATCAATAACATAATTCCACTTTTAGGCCATGATCTGTTCTACACTGTATGAAGAACAATACTAAGTTTCTAGATGCATAGGCTGAGTTATTGCAGGATGGTAATTTTTGATATATAATTTATTCATTGTGACAAATCTGTTTTTATAAGAATTATTTATGCACCTGAAAGTTATTTAAGTAAGGAATGTTATTTTTCCCAAGACTCTCTACAAAGCATCCTAATTTAGTAAAAGCAGAGCAATCAAAGGAAATATAGGGGGTTTGCAAACCATACAGGTAAGGCATACAAGCTAAAAAATCATATTGGGAGACTAGACTACTATCTGTTATGCTGTAGTTGATATGAAAACGAATGCTAGACAGTTGAGGTTTTTTATTGATGGGCTAAATCTGAATCACACTTCTACAATTTGATCCTAAGAAGATTGTAAGCAGAAAGATGATCTCTTCCTAATTCTCGATACATGACACTTGTTACATGACATTAAAAATATACTGTGGGCCTGTCTTTCCACAGCATCATCCTTAAGAAAATGGGGCTTAGTCAGAACTAAAGTGTGCAGAGGTCACAGAAGATAATTAGCACAGCCTGTTTCTGATCCTGAGGCAGTTTGTGCTGCAGGGATCTCTACAAGGTGAGTTCTGGTTCAGTATGTTCACACATACTGCTTGCAGAACTGACAGTCAGAAATTACGTTCATGCTTCTGTGCTACCAGGATTTACTAACTAGGCAGGTTAGTGGTGTGAGGTTTGATCTTGTGAGAGTGGCTCTCAAATGAGAGGGAAAAATAAAATAGAAAAGCTGAGAGAATTGGGATTGTTCAGTCTGGAAAAGGGAAGGCTTTGGGGTAACCTAATTGTGGCCTTCCAGTACCTGAAGGGATCCTACAGGAAAGATGAAGAGAGACTATTTACAAGGGCCTGGAGTGACAGGACAAGGGAGAATGGCTTCAAACTGAAAGACACTCAGCTTAGATTAGATGTTAGGAAAAATTTCTTTCCTGTGAGGCTGATAAAGCTCTGGCACAGGTTGCCCAGAGAAGCTGTGTCTGCCCCATTCATGGAAGTGTTCAAGGCCAGGTTGGATGGGAGTCTGGCAACCTGGTCTCATGGAAGGTGTCCCTGCCCACAGCACGAGGTTGTAACTAGATGATCTTTAAGCACTTTCTAAGCCACAGCATTCTATGATTTTGTGAAATGTGATAAAATCACTTGTCATTTGTATATGGCTTACATGATTCAATTAAATGTGGATCAGAGATGAAGATGCTTTGCCCATCAATACGAACATTCTTATCACATTTGAAATCTGGATTAGAAGTAAAATTTGACCCAAGGGTGAAACACTCAAAGGTTTTATATTCTAACCCCAGACAGTGGTTCTCTTTGCCTTGGCTCTGGAGTGTGCCAGAATCACTGTGGTCTCCGGTGAATTGAGGTAGTATTTAATACAGATGCCAGTGAGACATGGATAGGTTCCCATTACAGGGGCAGTTAGTACTGACACTGCTATTCTGACTGTAATTACAACAGCACAAGCAAGAAACGTTGATTTCATAGTGGAGTGGAGTTCTCACCCTTCTTTGTGTTCTTGCTCTAAGATGTTAGGATCTGCCATTGCGCAAATGCTTTGGGAAATATGCCTTCATTCACAGGATTGTAGAATTATTGAGATTGGAAAAGACCTGTAAAATCATTGAATCTGACCTCTGACTGAGCAAAACCTTGTCAACTAAACCAAGTCATAAAGTAGAGAAAGAGAAATTCATCAGATTCAGAGTCCACTTCTCATTCATGCAATGGCAAGGGCTGCTGAGAGCAAAGCCACTGCATGGTAGCCAAAGCCTTGAGAGCACAAGTACCGGACAGTATCAGAGACACCGAGGGTACAAACCCAGACCAAAAATTACAAAATACTAGTGATTTAAAGAGGGCAAGCTCAAGATGTGCCAAAGTGTTCCTATGGAGAAATAAAGAAAATAGCAAATATGTAAAATAGTGAATTTTTGGATGGAAGCAAAAACGGTAGCTATAAAGAAGAAAGGGAAAAGGGTAAGATATAGAAAGCAGTTGTGGCCTCCTAAAGTATGGGAAGGAAGGAAGAAGGGAGAATTGTTTCTGCATTGCCACTTGGCTAAAGGTAATAATGCATGTTATTGGTATTTATGCTTGACAATATCAGGCCCTTCTTCCCCTTTCTTGGGAAAAGAACACTGCTTTCTGCTTTTTTTTTCACCTTGTGCCCTTTCTACAGACTCAAGTATAACATGTAAAGAATGTTTAAATATAAACATGTTTAAATAAATTAGACAACAAATACTACATGTGTGTTCTGTGCTGTGACCTTCCCACACAGGGTGAGTGATTCTGCCTCATTGGAAATCAAACTTGGATGTAATGCTGACCAAGAGACAGGTTCAGAGTTAGGGAAGAACAGTGGTCACTGCTTCAGCTCATCCTGGATTTTGTGTTACAAGTAGAAAGGGCAAGCCTGGGTGATTGTGTACTGGTTTTATTGAGTTGCTGAAACTTTTTGCTTGCTCTAAGAAGGGGGTAAGTGAATTCACAGAGTGGTTGATTTTTTTCAGGACAGCTGGAGATTGTCTAGCCCAACTCTGCTCTTCAAGGATGGTTATCTAGAGCAGGTTGCTGAGGACATATCTGGTTCTGAGTGTCTCCAAGGATAACTCACTGTGCTAAAGCTTAGGACTTAGGTTTATTTAATTTCTAGCAGGTGCATTATAGCAAGAGTTTAGGAGTCAGGATTTCATGTCTCCTTAATCTAAGCCCTAAATAATAGCCTTGATTGAAATTGACAAATAGTAATTTAACTTCTTTATTGAATCTGAGGTCTTCAGAAAGGGTAAATCAAGAAAGATCCCCATGATGACTAGGCCATTGGTTCCTGTGCCTGTAATTCCAACTGCCTCAGCAGCCTTGGGCCAAAAATAGAATATAATCCTGCCAAACAGGAAACAAAATCTATTACAGGTCTGTGATACTGTGCTCTCCTTTATTGTGCTTGCTGTCTAATTTTGTTAATGGATTTTTCTTGCTGCTTATTGAAAGAAATTATATGGATTACGTCCTTAGCTTAGTCTTCCCTGGGTCTTCCTACTATGGCAGGACTGCTGAAAGGTCAAAATGAGAGATTGCAGTGAAAGGAAAGCATAGGAAGTAGCTTTTTCTTTCTTCAGAGTGCTCATAGAAAGGTCAGAGGTGACAATAATGTGTTCTTTGGCCACCTTATTAAAAAAACCAACCATTTCTCCATTCCCTAAAGGTCTCTTTATGCATCTGAATCTTGAACAGACATCGATTACTGGTTCCAGCTTCACATATTCAGTGGATTAGAAGTGCTGGCAAATTACACCTTCAGGATGGATAGGTGGATAGATACCCAAGAAAACAAAAGGAAACACCGAAGGTAAGAAATGTTCTCAACCTGGTTTAGGTACCTGAATTTCTTTATGCATTTTGTTTGTCATTGAAAAGATTTAACATGTTTTACCATTAAAGAGAGGATACCCTTTTCTGGTTTCGGACTTGAGGACACTTCCTAAATCTGGAAAGTATTGTCATTTTCACATATGCAAGAGTATTTTTTCCTTTTTATTATTTCTACTTACTAATAATTGCAGAAATTGGTTGAATGTATTATTTCTCCACATCCTTGCCTATCACTGGTTTCGAATTTAGTTAGTAATTGCTTAATGAGTTCTAGTTAAATTGGTGTATGTGACTGGTAGTGATTATGCTTAAATGCCTAATTTGGATATTTGATAGGTACAAGGGACTAGACAAAAAAGCTAGGAAAAAATCTATTCCTACAACTTAATGGATGTAATGGACTTTGAATTTACTAATGATAGAAATGCTTAGCATCCAATTAATTCCTAATGCTGCGAAGAGTGTGTGCTAATGACAATCTAGGAGAGACTGTATGGTTAACAGCATACACAGTGTGTATGAGAGCAGCCAGTCTCCAGGATTGCAGCTCTTGGATGACTCTTTCCTGGTGTTCTATTGTCTGACCAGCAAGAAAGTGGTGTTTCCCTGCTTGTTTGATTTTTAAAATGTAATAATGACCAATACAATGTAGTGGTCTTATTTGAAATTCATCAAAATTTTCTGGTTTCAGTATGGGAAATACAATATGATATAATAAAATATCATGCATATTAAAAGGCAATCCTAAATTAAATAATGCATACATTACAAACATCTTATATTCATATATATCTCTTGTATTCAATTTCAGCTAAGGTCCTTAAGGTTAAGAACTTGAATCAATTCAAATTCAATTCAATTCATTATAAGTGCAAGCACTCATATGAAGGAATAACATGAAATCTATAGATGCATAATTAATAATTACATGTCTCCACAAAATCTGTATTTAATTTTCAAATTTAAGCCTCAGTAGATTTCCTTGAGTTTCTAAAACATTCTGAATGGGAAAAGTGGTTTAGCTTTCATTGAAACCAGTGCCTTAGGAGCACATGGGTCTGTCTTCAGAAAATACTTTTGATCTGTAAAGTGGGAGCAGTTTCTAAAGCTTGTCTCTGATTTCTGCTTCTCAAATTCAAGTAAAAATATCCTTAATGTATTTCTGTCACATTTATGGCAACCATTAATAAATCATCCAGAAAGAGAGTTATAATGAGGCATTGCTTGCTATATATGTCCTGACTTGATACAAGTGATAGTAACAGGGGTGGAATTCTTAATCACAGAAGACCTTAATGCTTGAAGAAAGCAAACATTTGTTAAAAAAAAAAAAAACAGAAAAACAAACCATAAAACGCATACCTTCACCAAACCATAAATCGCATACCTTCACACCATTTATAGCAAACTGATAAGTTTCAGTAAATAAAAGCATTTTTATACTATTATTTTACGAATTTAATAGGAACATACATTTTTATTTGTGTGACTGAAAAAAATAGAGCCCCACTTGGATTCAAAAGTTGTTTTGGTTTTCCCCTCTCAGAACTATGCTGCTATCACAATATTGTAATTTTCTTCCAACTTCCTTTGAAAAATATAACACAAATCAAATCTTTCTACTTTTTGAAAACTTCCTGGTTTTCTTTCCTGAAAAATCAGCTACCGATGACTGCCCATTATTTTGGTTTTCACCTAAACAGATAGAAATTCTCTTACTGCAGCTCTTTCCAATCTCTGAGCAAGCAGACTAAACTTCACAAAAAGCAGCTTATCTCTATACAGTAGCTGAAAATTGCTCTTAGGTTGTGTGCAAGGAAGTACTTAAAAATGCCACATTGTACCCGATAAAGAAATAGATTTTTTTTCTCTTTTTTGTAAATATGTTTATATCCTCTGGTTCTGTTAACCTCTTCAGTAAATTCCAAGAACTTTATCCTTTGAAGGAATCTACTGAGGGTATATTTTGAGTTCAGAGTCCCTTTGAAGACAAATGGAGATCTGACTTACAGCAGTAGCTGTAACAAGAGATGGGATCCTTTAATTTTGTGCGTAACTCTCCACGTGTTAAACTCACTCATAGAAAAGAAATTTTCCACATATATACTTCAGTTATGAATTTTAAAACTGATGTTACTTGCAAGTCTTGTATGTGATCTTCAGTGGTCACTAGAAGGTTCTCTTAAAACATTATTTCAAAAGTGCAAACAGATGATCAGAAGAAAACCCAAATCCTAATCAACTGACCTGAAGACGCAGGGTAATGTAGATTTTTCTGAAACCTGAGAAAAGACTAAGAGGTAATATCTAGGGTTCTGGGCTTCACAGATGTTGAGAGGTTTTTGTTACTCTTATATGCACTGCTAAGCATCTGCTCTATGCACACAGACTGAGGTTGGTGCATGTTCCTTGCTGCTGGTGCTTACACTGCAATTCACTCGTATAGGTGAGTGACCACTATTGATTATTGTGATGGTATGGCAAGCCTAGGTAAAAATTACTTCACATACCAGTTTACAGAACAAGTAAAACCTATCCACTTCAGTGGCTGGAAAACTGCCCTAGGGAAAAGGACCTGAAGGTAATTGTCAACAGCAGCTGAACATGAGCGTGCCCCAGTGGCCAAGAAAACCACCTGCCTTCTGGCTTGCCAGACTGGGCAGTAACCATCCCCCTGTGCTGGGCAATGATGAGGCTGCACCTTAGATCCTGTGATAAGTTTTGGGATAGAAAGACATTGATGTGCTTGAACCCATCCATAGAAGGGTAGTGGAGCTGGGGAAGGCTCTGGAGCACAAGTCTGAGGAGGAGCAGCTGAGGGAGATGGGGGTGTTTAGTCTGGAGAAAAGGAGACTAAGGAGGGACCTTATTGCTCTCTACAACTCCCTGAAAGGAGGGTGTAGCCAGGTGGGGTTCAGTCTCCTCTCCCAAGTTACAAGTGTTAAGATGAGAAAAAATGGCCTCAGCTTGCCCCAGGGGTGGTTTACATGGGATATTAGAAAACATTTCTTCACCAAAAGACTTACAAGCACTGGAACTGCCCAGGGAAGTGGTGGAGTCACCATCCCTGGAGGGATTTACAAGACCTGTAGATGTTGCACTTAAGAACAAGTTTTAGTGGTGAGCATGGCTGTGTTGGGTTAATGTTGGACTTAATGATTTTAAGGGTCTTTTCCAACCTAAATTATTCTGTGATTCTATGAATCTATAGTATAAAATTGAGCACAAAGGAACTAATGAGAAACATTCAAGAGTGAGTGAAATATTAATGCTAGCATTATTCTTTTTTCTCTAAAGCTGTGTGTTTTATTTCACAATAGGAGAAAGAGTTGATACTACATTAATTGCTTTTTTTGGGAGCAATTTGATACAATCTTTCAATAGAAAATTCCTAAATAAAAATCACAGGAAGGAAGTTTCATCTAAAAACTGTGAAGCTACGGTGTTCCTTTGATAGGCTTAAAATGTCAGGGAAGTATTTTTGTGCATTTTGAAGTATTTCCAGTACCAATTTTGATTAGCGATAATGACTGTGCCTTGTGAATAACTGAATGCTTTCACATTCAGATTCACTAGGCTTATAAATAATGTGTTTGGTATTATCAAAGCAGTTATTACCATAAAAATATAAGAAATCAGGACATCTTAAAATCTGTTTAAACTAGTAAGTAATTATAGTTAAAAAAATAAGACCTGTAGACCTATTTTATGCAAATATGGATGAATATATTTACTTACGTTACTAACTCAAGTTGTGTGACTTCAAACTTCTTTAACAGTTTACAGAAGTGACGTTTGGATGTTTTGATTGAAAGAGCTAATGAATAACAAAAGCAATTAAAATAATTTGAAGCATAGTGACAGCAAAAGAGGAGTTTTGTCTTTTCAATGTGAAAGTAATTCCAATTTTTCCACTTGGAGGAAAAAGAAAAGGGACATGCAGTAATTCTTCTCTCTCTTCAAAAGAGATTCCACATGTAGAGAAACAAAAGGGAGAAATGGTATCTTCAGAGATCAATTTTTATTTCTCTAGTGAATACTGAAATGAAAGTTTCTATATTTGGGTCAAATGTTTTGTTTATAAACTTCATCTTGTTCCCACATAGCAAAAACGAACTTGTTTCAAATTAAGATTTGAGAACTTTGTGTGATTCTTCATCCAATAACTGTTTAGAAAAGCCCAGTGTATAAGACAACACATGTGAAAGACTATGACTGCATAACATGGTTACTTAGAGCTGTCTAAATTTATTTCTCTTATCATTTATGTCCCCAAAGACATAAGCATGGAATTGCTACTATCAAATTGTACTCCATTCTTGGCTTGTTATTTTCATTGCTGCCCTAAAATGAGGACGTCCCTTGCTCTAGCCTCATTTCAGAAGAAAAATATAAGTAGGACATCTCGCTAATATGACAGAATTGAATTGGGTTCATATTTAGAATATATAAATAGAAAAACTATTTTCTCCTCTTTTCAGGATATCACAGATCATGGTCTTCAAAATGCCGAGGTGATTTGACTGATAATGTTAAATTAACCCTATTAAATGAGACTAATTATTTCTTGCCTGAGACAAAAGCAGACCAATAAATTGCAGTGCCACTTCTGTCGCTTGCCTTATTCCTGAATGCTGTGTTCCCCCAGTGCATTTTCCTTTTGTGAATCGGCAGAGTATATTTTAGTTGATGATCCGTTGATACTTTTACTTGCTGAGATACGATGACAGGCAGAATTTAAATATCTACAGAACTGCCTGAAATCTTAGCTGTTCAGTGATAAAACTTAATTTTCCTAACCTTGGTGATACAGAGATAAAACCCCTTCCTCCTAAACATGGAGGAGAGACCTGGGCAGGCTAAGTTGTCTCAGGGATGTGTTGGAGATTCAGGAGGTGCAACACAGAGACCAGCACCCACCTCTGCTGCCATCAATAACCACCAGCATGGCACATCCTACACTCCGCTCACAGGCAGATGGAAAAGGAAGTGGGGAGGGGTGTCTGAAGTGAATCAAGAATTGTTCTTAAAACTCTTATCTGGGAAAAAAAATTAAGACTAGCTCGGTTGGTGGGAGGCAAAGGAAGGACTGGGAACAGCCGTTTCTAAAAAGGGCTATTACTTTCTGAACTAAATTTCCATGTGTTTTTGTACAGCACTCTTTTATCTTGTATTCTTTTATCAGGAAAATGTCATCCAAATATCATGGTAAGTGTTGCAATTGGCCTGAAAATATTAGCGCTGGAAATCCAAGAAATGTCTGGTGAGAAATCTCCAGAGTATGTGCATTTGTCTGGTCAAAATTTTTAGATCATTTTACACATATATAAACGTATGTATGCATGTATAAAGCAACGATAACAAAAAGGTACTAGCAACATCCTAAACAAAGACAGTGAAAAAGCCTTGGTAGCAAAAAGATATGACATGGCATTTCATAGGCATCTTTCTGTCAAGCAAGGGAAGTCCAGCTTAATCCAAGCTCTAGGATTAAGCTGTGTTCTTGCCTCAAATGAAAGAGCGTGATTGTACTCGGGTGGGGTGAGAGAATTTTGATGCTCTTGCGATTCTTTGACATATGGCACAGTCTAGCACAACCAGTCATCACGCCAAAGATGATTATATCCTACAGCATGAATGCCAGCACCAATTTATTAGCACTGTCAGAAAGACAAAGACACAGACTTAAAAACATTTAATTGTTCAGAGGGTCATGTTTTTCAGCAGCCCTGGGAAATATGTGTTTGAACACTTGCAACTTCTTTGGTGATTGCAAAGGTCTTCTTTCTTGTGAATACTTAAGGATTCATTTCGACCACCAGCCTCGCATGGCAGATTTCAGCCCCCAGCAATTTGTACTTGCAATGAGAGCCTTTGCACAAAAGATATTCCATCACAAGTATGACAGAGGTGATGAAGGATTGTTGTTTTTTCCTTTGTTATAACTTTAGCTCTGTACTTAAATTGTGTTTTGAAGAAGAATAATGTTTGATAGCTATTAAAATGAAACAGCATAAGCATTAACCAAAATCCTGTAATTAAAACGTTAATTTCCTTGATTCTTGTATGTAATTGTAAAAAAATTAACCACCCAAAGTATTGTAGGATAAGCTGTTTTAATTCCTAAGTTTAAAAGTTGGACAAGTGGCAAAAGTGGCAAGGGTTTCTCAGATTAGGAGCACAAGAATCTACTAATTTGGCCTGTTAATGAGTGGTCATATGAACAGTGCAGTAGTGCTCATGCAATTGTACGGTTTCAGCCTTTCTTTTTCCTGGAGGTATTCAGGAGTTTTCATCAAAATAAGATCTCTTTTTTGGTTCAATGCCCTTCTTTAATTCATAAAGCAAGAATAATTCAAAAACGTCCTAATACATTTTATGTCCATCAGAAATGTGTGCTATGATGCTAAAAAGGTGTGGAAATTATTGGTATACAACCGAATTGAACCCAGCTTTCCTTCAATGATTGGTGTCAGAACTTAATGAAGCCATTCCTTGATTTTCTGCTGACCTGAGAGAAAATATAAACCAGTATATTTAATCCTCAAAGTTGATAAATCTCCTCTTGAGAAGGGAATTTTGCCTTGATTTCTTTACAAGTGATTTCTTGGGTCAGAGAACACTTTGGGCTGGCTGTTGGTTTGCATTGAAATTACACTGCCTTGAGATAATTATCTTTGGGAGAAGAGACCTCTAGCCTGTTGCCTCTACACTTCCTGAAAAATAGGGATTTTTTTGTAGATAACACCCACAACTGCGTGTTTGCCTTTGTCCGTATTTTGGACTGTGACTTCACAAGGTAAGAAAATGTCAATGGTTTTGTGTTTCTATATAAATACACACACACACACACACACACTGAGACAAATGTATGTATGTGTTGGCTAATTTCTTGTATAGATGTAGCTGAATAAAATATACATATGTATAATCATACGTGTATGATATGTCAATGTATAGATACACACAGATATGTGTGATTAGCTGTCCAAAAGTTTCAGTAACAAATCAGATTCATCTGAGAAAGGAATGGTTATATGTTCTCTTTATGAGCTAGAGCTTTGGGAACTTTATGTGAAATATACATAATATAATATTTTTATGTATCTATGTATATATATATGTGTGTGTGTGTGTATATATATATATATGTAAAAATACCAATCAAGGTATAATATAAATACCAATCATGAATAACACTGATGGTTTTCAAGCAAATATGGAACACAGTTACAAAGACTGGGGGGAGGTTGTGCAAAAGGGCTCCAAAGGCAAAGTAACTTCTTTCTCCATACAGGTACAATTACTACAAAATTTAAGCTTAAATATTCTAGCATAGCTGAAATTTGAATTGGTGCTGACACACCTAAAAGATATTTGTCTCATTCTTCCAAAAAGTTCTTCACAATTGTCATGTTAACATGACGTATTCTCAGTTGGCTGATGATTCTTACATTAGTCATTTGTCCCTCTTCTGTCGTGGACTAGATTTTTGCCACTGCTGGGGACAAGGTGGTGTCTGGGCTGCCCTGGGTGGGGCTGAGCTGGGTTCTTCAGGTGGCCCATAGCCCACTGCCCAGCCTGTCTGAGCTCCAGCTCTGGGAACACCACTGAGGAAGGGCTGGCAGACCCTGCCAGCCCTGGCCAGGCAGAGAGCACCCAGGGATATCGCACCTGCTGGTTGGGATATACGAAATTAAAAAATCAAAGCTTGTGTTTCCTAGATGTTTTTATTAGAGTTAGAGCAGTGAGAAGAGGGCATTATGGCAGAGACAATCCCGGCTGCTTAGTGTTTTTCCTTTAAGCATGCTTTTGAATAATTTTATATCTTTTTCTTGGACACAAATTTTCCCTTATAAATAAATAGTCTCACAAAACTAACTAGTAAATATCACTTTCAAAGGAGTGTATTCGAGGTAATGGACAGAACTCCTTAAAAATAAAATTCTCAGCTATATTAAGTTGATCCTTTATAATATTATTGAGCACAATCCAATGTAAGATAACACTAAAATGTTTAATTTTTAACATATTTTAAAAAATATTTTTGAAAGGACAAGTTTCTACATGTAAAATTTACAATTCAAAAACATCAAGTGAATTAATTCAGAAATTATCATATCTTAATTTTCCAAGATTATTTAATATATTTTTTACTGGTAGAGACAGTTAAGTATAGTGCTGGTGACATGATATATGCATAGTAAAGTAGTCAGTAGACAGGCTGATGATTTTCGATTTAACTGCATTTTACTTATTCCTCTCATCCTATTTCAGGGCATTAACTTACAGGAGTGTCATGCAAAAAAAGATAAAGAGTTTTCGTTACAAGTTGTTGGGAAGTAAAAATTAGCTACAAATAGACACAGATTAAAGGAAATCCTCTGGTAATGAGAGGGTATTTTTTTCCTTGAATTTATTTGAACTCCAAAAAAAGATAAATTATTTCCATTGCATTCAAACCATGATGGATATGAAACACTTTAATTTGTGTTAAAAGCTTTGCCAACATATTATTTGACATTTTAAAATAAAATTATTTTTATTAATTTTGATAGTCATTTTGGTTGTGCCTCAGACTATTCAGTTTTTCTGATTTCCTGGTTATGGGCCACAGATTTTTATGTGACAAAAATTTGCACTTTTTAAGGAGAGAGTGCAGCTCCTGAACATAGGGGGTTTTTTTGTGTGTGTGCCATTCACCTAAAAAGGTTGTGTAGTAGAGTGTTTGTATGTCCAAATGAGGAAGGAATGCTTAATTGGAGGCTTCAGAATGACAACAGAGGAGGACTTAATTGTGAAATTAGTGCTTAATTGCCTTTTATTTCCATGACCTTGATTCTTCAGGCATTAAAGCAGTATGTGGATTTGTGATGTGGGCTTATGAATTCATTCTGATTCTCTCTGCACTCCCAGGCTATGTGTGGATGGGATGATTTCTGTGGTACATCCTGGCCAGAACAACATCCTGGCCAGACAACAAAGTAATGCCTTGATTCTCTAACATTAAAAATGTTGTTGGGGGGTTTTTGTTTTTCCTGCAGTTTCGGTGACAGGGTCTCAAATTTCTAGAGGATAGAGCCTTGTCTTATCCTCCTTTCCCAGCCACAGGTTCCCTCTCTCTTTCCCCCTTGGCTGAGGTACTCGAGAGATACAGACTTCCTGAAATGCCTAATGCAGATTCCCATAGTATACATCCCCCCTAATGCAGAACCCTTAATACAAATCTCTTCTTTCTTCTTTTTCTTATGTCTCAGTGTTTGTAGCTTATTAACACAGTCTTGGGCAAGTCAGTCGGTGGAATTCCTATGGAAATCCTTCCCATTGTTTCTTCTATCTCTCAGTATCGCTCTTATTTTACCAGCAGACTCAGGTCTTATCGTATCAGCAGTTTGTTTGTAGAGACATTCCCTTATTCCTTTCACACATGTAATTTATATTGAACAACAAAATGAACCTTAGCCGATGAAAAACATCCGTTTCCAGGAGAGGTTAACAGTCAGCAAGCATGAAATAAGTAATAATCTCCCTCGGTCATACTGATTTTGATACAGACAGTTAAGTATAAAGACAAGTATTAATACGTATAGGATCATAGGAGGAAGTTAATGCATCCCTTAAAAAATACATAAGATGAATGAACTTGATCATCATCTAATTGTCACTCCTGACCCTAAATGGTTGTGTCAAACAGTAAAACTTGATCTGTACTCCCTTCAGGATTGTAGAGACTGACTGTCAATAATGCTTTCTTGTAAGTGCATTCACCAGAATAGAAGGGTTCTTGGATTAAATATCTGCGCGTGAGAAGTGGATTTCCCTGCTCGTGCAGATTTTCAAAATAGAATATTAGCAGCAATACTCCACTTACTCATCTTAGATGTAAATAAACATTAAAAAAATTGGTGTCTTTTTATGTATTTGAAAATACTTTAACATCAAATTTAAGAAAATACTCTTCACAATCATAGGAAGAAATCTATTCTGAGTATCTCTAAAATGCAATCTTTGATACAATTTAGAATATTTTAGATATATTTGATTTAAATGTTTCAATAACATTAAAATTAATTTTGTGTATATTTGGGCTCTTCAAATATTATGTTCTATTTTCTATTTTCCTGATGAATCAAATATTAGTGTTTCTTTATGATGCAGTTTTGAAAATGCATTTATTACTCAGCTTTGTTCCAATGCTTCAGATTATGATGTAAAGCCTGGTGGAAGTGATCCAGGTACCATAGTCTAATTTATAGGCTAACTAATGCATAAGCATTCATTTTCAAAATAGAATATAATGAAGATTATTTTAAAGTAAGTTAATTTTTTCTGCATTTTGTGTCTTCATTTATTTTCCTTAAGGCTGAAATGTGTATTATCTCCCTTTGTATACTCATAATAATATTTGGAAAGATAAATACTCTTATGGAGAAAATTTATTTCATGTGAGAATGTAGGTAAGCTCCTCTTATAATTACAATTTTTAAAAAACCCCACTAATTTCATATACAGCACATTTTATGGACTTTGGGAAAGAATTTAAGACACTTTACACAATGTTTATTCCCTACCATACTGTTGCCATAGTGCCAGTAGCAAATAACCATGATACAAAATCTTTACTATAAATGTGTTATGATACTTAACCTCTACAGAGAAATAGAGGCACTCCACCTTCTTTCCCAAAGGTGTGAACACATTCTCTCCCATTTCAAAGCTGTTTTCTCTAGATCTCCTCCCTTTTTATCATCTGCCAAACCTGGAAGACCTGGTCTCACCTTTTCCCCTGCTCTTGAGTTACTGAAGTTATTCCTTTGGCTTCAGACCTCATTTGTTTCTGATGACAGAGTGACAGTCACAGTGTGTGTGAGCTTTCCTAGGCTAAGATTCCCTCAGCACCCTGGGTGGCAGGTCTTCAGGCTTCCCCTTAGCACTCAGTTTTTTATTTTCATTATTTGATCATGCCCTTTAGCAGTGCTTTGGACATTAGGTACAGTACTATACCGACGTTTTTCTCATGCTTCTCCTTCCTCTCTTGCTTGTCCACTGCTCTGATCAGTTTTCTCTTCTAGCCACTCTTCCGGTTTTCTTTTTCACACATGAAAGTTTCACTATTGGTCTGGTCAAATTGATGAAAAATCTGTGTCTTTTTTGTGACCTAAAATTCCTGGAAAAGGCATGTGCTGCACTTCTCAAGGTGTTAGACCTTGCGTTAAGAGAGTTTAACAGCTCTAGTTAATCAGGGTGTAGGACTCCTCAGCTGAAGTGGATCATATGAGGAAAGGCGGCACTCCTAATGGGGATCTTGGAGCACTTCTAAGGAACAAAGTGCTCCATTCTTCTTTACTGTTGCCCTGTTAATGCTGTTAGATGTTACTTCAAATGTCACTTTATTTTATGAGGTGATAACAGTAGGAGTGTTAGAAAATGAAAACTTCAATACTGTGGAGAGAGCAACTCTTTGTTAGGGAGAAAATGGACTGTACTTACCTCCACTTTCTTTTTAAATGAAGCATCTGAGATGAATATTTAAGAATTCTGCTTCAGCAGAATGGGTATTTTAAGCCCTAGTGAGGAGAGAGAACAATCAGTGATACTTAAGTTCGTGTTGGAGATTTTTTGTGAAATCTCTGCAAAGGATATAAGTGATCTTCAGCTCCAGAAGAGTTGGAGCAAAAATGAATCCTATACAGAGAGGAACTGGGATCTCACTCCTTTTTGACATCGGAAGCAAGATACAGTTGAGTATCTGTCTCCTGCCTATTGAAACGGCCATCCCTGGTCTGTTGTGACAAAGTGGCCGTGGACACTTCAGCACTTCTCGACAGAAGTCAGTGTGACCAAGAAGTTGTATTTTTTTCTGTGTATGAAGTGTTTCTTCTGAAAGAGCTTGAAGGGGGAGTTATTCATTATTCTAAATAGGCAGTATCGAAGTTAAAATTAACAAAGAGTTTCCTCCTTAAGCGCCATATGCTACGTTTTCAGTGTTAAAGCACCTTGCACGTTTGATCAAAACTGTAGGAAGTTATTTAACTAAAATGCCTTTCATTTCTGCTGTATCAGAATTCGTGGACTGGATCAGAGGGAACAATAAATCCACCAAAACATAAAGGAAGATGAGGGGACTGAAAGTTTAAGTATCCAACAGTGGGGAGAGGATCGTGGAGACAGATTGCGAAGATACTTTACCGTGAGAAAGCTTGTATTCAAACCCTAACCCTTTTAAGTTTGCCCTGTGTGTAATATGGCACCTGCATGACTTCTGGGTAGATTTTCCTGTGCTAACACAAACTCCGTCTCTTTTGAATGGTTCTGTCAGGTGCCTCAGGTTCTGTCTGGTGCCTTTCTCATTTTTTCACCTTACATATAGCCTTATGAATGATTATTCGAAAATGTTTTTGGACATCACTGTTCAGATTTTCTAGGAGAGAGGGAGACTAAATATGGTTTTCTTGATGCATGTGTTACTGCAGTGGATTGTGACAGATTTAATTCTCTATTGCATCAGGAGCTACAGTGATTCCAGGTAATTACTTTCTGGAATTTGCCTTTAGGAATATCTTTCTGAAAGGGTTTCTGAGCCATTTTTGACCAAGTCTTACAAAAGGTTGATTGTTATATGTAAGCAAGACACAATTAAGCAAATGTACCTTCCTACCACTTTCTTTTTTTATTGAAATCTTTATCTTACTCTGAAAAAAAGAAATATTTTACATACTTCACAATGTACTGCTGGCTCTTGAGAATGACTTTCTTTATTCAGAATTAGTATTAGTTTTGCATCAATTGTTTTGCATATTTTATCTGATAACCTTTCCAACTCAATGTCTGTATAAAATGAAGAATAATTTTTCTTGTATGCTTCTTGCTAGTAAGAAAGAAGTCTCTTAAATATTTTAGAAAGTGTTTCTGCACTCTTTGCATTTTTTAGTGGTGAGATATGGTTATACTTTAAAAAGTATTTGTGACGACTTGAATACAGAGATTGGAGACAATGCATTAAAAAAGCCAAACATAGTCATTATTAAGTAATTTCTACTCTGTTAAAATCATACCAAATTACTTTAAAAAAATCCAAATATATTATTTCAACACAATATAGCACATTATGGTCTTAAATTAATTTCCATTGATATTACACCTGAATCACCTTTTAAGAATGCTGTACAACATTGGAGAAGCTGGTCAATTACTCTTAATCACCTAACATCGGCATATCCTTAAACTCCTAACAAATTGCAATGAAAAAAAAAGGAGAGATTAGCAGTAGTAGTGCTTCCAGAGAGTTCTGTAAAATTTTGAGTACTACCTCAAACTATTGAAATATAAATCCAGGATGGCAAGTATATGCAGTTAAAATGGTCCCTGTTTGTTGCTTGTAATAAAACAGCATTTTAAAACTAAAATTTTAATACAATTTCTTGTCTAGGGCATAACTGAAGCAAGTCATCTTCCAGGACAGACTTGGAAAAATAACCATCTTCTCTGTTTTTTTTTTTCTTCTAAGTTACATACACAACTACTCTGCTCAAGACTTTGCAAAGCAAAATACCTGCTTCTAAGTATACAATGTGTAAATGAAAGGATGTGAAGCTGCATGAAGAGTTGTTTTCTCTCAAGCATAGATCTCAAAATGAAGTAAACTGCAGACACTAGAATGGGCTTTGGAGAATGAACTGCTGTATATTACTATCAATGCTTTTATTTGAGGCACAGGGTTTTTCTATATATTTTAAATTCCTGTGTAACTTATTTCTGGAAAGGATTATCAAAACTATATCTGTAGGTGGACAATAAATGTTGAGATCTCAGAAGCTGTTTTTGGAATTTCAGGGCATCTCAGTGTGTAACTCTTGATCCTTCAGTGTTTTAGAAGCATTTTCTTTTTTTTTTCAGGATCTCTTTGGTTGTTTCTTTCTTGTTGTTTGGAGTCTTTTTGTTGTTGGTGTTGGGCTTTTTTGTAAGTTTTAGTATTTCGGGCTTTTTTTTTTTTTTTTTGTAAGGAAATACATCAGAGTCTGTGCTATAGACTTAATTGCTTCTTTATTTAAAACTGACAGATTAAGAAATTAAGAGTCTTGTATAGCCTGCACTTTATCCATAAAGAGCATTAATAACTTGAAAAACAAATGGGTTTTGAATAAATGTCTATTGTTTAAGTCAAACACAGTGTAAAAGGTACACATATAGACCCTCTCTTAAGGAGTAGTCTGTTTAGATTCCAGAAACTCCCCAAATATTTACAAGGACACCGGCTCCTGTTATTATGCCATGCTTACTCTACATTTTACTGGTTTAGCAGGTAACAAGAACATTCTTATGAAATTGATTTCTTCAATAGCAGTGTAAAATAATCAATTATCAATGCAATTATCAGAGCTATGTAAGTCTTGTTAAGCTCAGTGTGATTCAGTCCTGCCATTCTAAACCAGTGGTCATCACTGTCTGTTTTTACGTGCCTGAAATTCTGGGGGTTTAGTGTCAGCCAAACAGAAGGGCTGCACACAACACTGAAATTTGCCAGATGCAAGTGTTGGCAAAATGATAATCCCTCTCTGTTTTCAGCCATGGCTTTTGTACCCCGGGTTCAGTTCAAAACAGCAAATGCAGCTTTTCCCTTTGTGAAAAAAGGTTACAAAACACAGTCTCTCAGACCCAGACATGGGAACATTAGTGGGGATAGTAGCATTGAACTGAGTAGTTCAACTTCCAAAAATGGCTCAGCCTGCCTGGGAAATTGTGGTGATCATCTGTATAAAAAAGATCTGTGTTCATATAATAATATAGCAGGGAAGGGTGCTGGGGTATCAGCTAGTTAGACGTGAAAGGCTTTTACATGTTTCTGGAATAGAAATACAGGACTAGAAAATGATTGACTGCACTTTAGGTTGTCTGTCTGAAAGTGCTCTTACCCGTCTCAGAGACTTTACTTCTCTTTTGCTCAGTACAAAGGAGTTAACTGCTGTCAAATTTAGAATGTTTCAGTATTCCTTAGTCTGCAGGATAAACTGCTGTACTGGCAATAAAATGTGAGGTAAAGGTAATTCAGGGTCAATGCCAGTCATTCAAACAGTATCATTTCACCTCTTTTACAGTGAATTTCGTCCAGACTCCTCCTGTTTGTTAAATCTGTGAGCACCTTACAATGTTTGTAAATCTCTGGTTAATTAGTGACAGCTTGCTTCATTTTCTCAAAGGTGAATAAATTGTATACATATATTAGAACAATCTTTCAACTAAAATTTAATTTTCTTGATTTTTTTTCTTTTTGCCAGCAAGATCCAATGTTTTTGTATTTCAACACTTATTGATGTTGCTTAATTTTACAAATTTTCATTTGATTTAAAATTATTAAATATACTCTTGACAGCCAAGTGAGGTAAGGAAGTTATAAACTGAAATCAAATTTTGCTGGATAAATGGAATAAGTGTGATGTTCAACGGGCGTTTGAAGTTTGACGTTGCTGAAATCAACTCTGTTTAAGACAACACACATTCTTTGATTTGCAGTTCAATTTTGCAGTCGTTTCCTAGGAGCATTTTACTGATATGTTGCTGACATATACCTGTAGACACATATCTGTAAGGCTGCAGGACAACCTGAGGTAGTGAAATGCATTTTTTAAATTTTTGTTTTAATTTGAGCCCGAAGCCATTCTGAGGGCACCCGTGTAGGAATGTGGGGTTCCTAGCGGGGACAGGGACAAGTGGTGGGTGTGGAGTGTCAAGCTGCTTCTGTAGCTAAAGAAAAATACTTTGTTTTTTAGGCCATCACTGCTTCAGGCTCAAGAGTTCAACATAGAATCATAAAACCACAGAATGGCCTGCATTGGGAAAGACCTTAAAGATTATCCAGTTCCTGACATGGCAGGGACACTCCTTCCACTAGACCAGGTTACTCAGAGCTCCATCCACCCTGGCCTTGAATTCCCTTCAGCGTGGTGTTGATGGGGACAATATTTGCTTTCACAGGTTTCACAGAATATTCTGGATTGGAAAGAACCCACAAGGATCACCGAGTCCAAATCTTAAGTGAATGGCCCTCAGGGACTGAACCCTCAATCTTGGTGTTATTAGCATTGTGGTCTGACCAACAGAGCTAATCTGAGTGGATATCCTCTGTTTTTTTATCTCGTACTGAGAGATGTTATTTTTCTGATATGAACGCTCATAAAATAGTGTGGGAGACAAATCTTCATTCCCACCAAAAAGAAAGCAAGATTTGAATGTTTTGAGCCTCACAGGAGAGAATCAGTCTCAAGAAACTCAGAAGAATTAGCTCATATGTGTGATCATTTAAGTTTGAATTTTTAAAAAATTTTTTAATAAAATTAATCTTATTACTACCAGTAGAGAGGAATTTATAAAGATAACTCTCCTGTAGATATGACCTGTTGAAACTGAACAGGGTAGTTACGGTGATTTAAAATAGTGCGTGGAACAAAAGCTGCTAAAGGAGCCTTGGTGAGTGGGAAAAACCAGTCAACAACAGAGAGGGCAAACAAGGCAAACTGTGCCCTCAGACTAGGCCAGCCCACTGATTTCTATGCTAGTATGGAAATGAATTTTCATCTGTTGTGTTTTCAAATGTGTGATTGGGAAGGTAAGAGATTTTCACATTCTTTTTCTTCACCTTTCTTTCTGCAGCCCTTATGGCTGAAGAACCAGCTCAACAAAGGATGTGCATAAATAAATAATTATTTTTTAAAAATATATATAGATGTAGATGTAGATGTGCGCATATACAAAGCTCCCCCTTCGGTTTTCAGCCACAAGGCTCCCACTGTGTTTGGCCCTGTGCTGGAAGCAGAGTGGTAGAAAGCTCATGTGTATCCAGATGCCTCATCTTGCAACCTCAAGCACAGTTTTGGCTTAGAAAAGAAAGTCTGGAAAATCTTTTGGAAAATCTGTTCACTTTATAAGTGAGTTTTTTAATTGTACGTTCTCTTCTTTCAGCAGAAGTGCACTACTTCTGCCTAAATTGTTTTTTTAGACATCTAGGAATGCATAAACCTTTCAAACTATTCCTAACAGTTAAAAAACAGCATGCCGAAAACACCAACCTGTACAGCATGCCAATGCAACCCAAATAAATTAACGAAATACACATATCTCTGCATCTATATTTTAATCAGTATGCCTATATAAACAAGCATTTGGATTAAAAAAAATAAAAATACAATGCAAAAATTGAATCATAAAGTTAGTTCACAATGATCTCTAAATTTAATTAAATCAGTGGTTTGTAAAAAAGGCTATTTATTTTATACAGTTACATTTTATCACTTTAACTGCAAGATAAACAGCCTTTTAAATTACAATGAAAAAGCTATTATTAAGTAGGATAATAAGGTTGGTGCAATTTTTAAAACCTCAGCTTCCAAATATTTATTCCTATGGTTAATAGCATTCTCTGTGTGCTGAGTTCAGCATTAAAATTATTTAATCTAAACAAACTGAGAACATATAAGTATGCAAGTACAGGAAACTAATTTTAAAAAATCCCCTAACTACTATGTGTTTTACTGTAGCTAAGCTATTGTAATTTGTTCTTATGGAAAATAAAATTAAACTATGCAGTATAGTCTATTATACTTTTTTTTTTTTCATTTTAGATGCACTTAAAAGGAAAAAGCACTAAATACTACTGGTTGAATTATAAGCACATCAAAATGTATTGCTCTAAGCTGTAGGACTGTGTTTCTACATTTTTTAAGAATCAACATTATTCATTATTTTGGATTTTGCCCTTTTTTGTAAAATGTTAATTGGACAGCAGACAGATGCACTTTAGCAATGTGAAGTTGCAAAGGCTGAATGTATGAACTTTGACTCTTTCTTTGTGTCATGCTCATAACCAAAAAGATGTGCCATTATTGGTGGGAGACTGGCTTAGAGTGGAAACATAGGATTAAACCTATGTACATACAGTCCATTTTGAGGAAAACTGGAAGTAGGAGATGCACAAGCTGGTTTAGTTTCTGCTTGAGACATATATTCAGCAGTGTAAAAACTAATGCAATGCTGCAATGATATCCCTCTAGCTTCCAAGGCCAAAGGGATTGAGGGATTGAGAAAGGGGCAAGCATAAATAATAAATCCATGCTGGCAAGCAATATTCAAGATTTCCACACTAGTTTTGGCCTCTGCAGTGATATCCAGGTTTAAGATACCTGGATTACCCTCATGAAGGTTTTACAGATCTGTACCTGCTACTAGAGCTGTGTTTTGCCTCACAAAAAGTTTCAGTTCCAGTAAAAATCCGACTACTAATGCAATAATAAGATAGGTACTTTCCTGAAAGGCATGCTGAACATTTTATTGTTTGGTTGGTGCTGGTCCTCTGGCAATCTGAATACAATTTATGAATCCCATCCCACTAGAAGGACATATAAACTATTACGGATTAGCTATTGGAACAATGCTACATAAAATAATGTGTGTTTTTTGGTAGGTAGCTATTACATTATTAAACACAACAATTAGGGAAAAACAGAAATCTCTGATAGTAATAAACTTCTAATAGGCTTTCTCTTTCTATTCCAATAGGTAATTGAAGTGGAGTCAAAGTGCAATTCCTTCTATCTTCTCTGAGTGTCTTGTGTGAGGAATCCCATTTAATCTTACTTTGAAATGAAAATAGTATGTTTAGAACAAATAGAAAACAATGATATAGAAATGCTATTCAGTCTGTATTTGTTTACTCTTTGATTGACAAATATGTAATTACAGTATTAAACTTACCTAGGCCTATTTCAGTCTACATGAACAGATTGTGAACAGAATGATCTGCATTTTTAATAAAGATTATTCATGTGAGTAATGTTATATCAAACTCGGTGTGCTAGACTGGCATCCTCATTGTTTCATCCTGATTTCCCCCTGTTTTACCACTGTTGTCTCACTTTCCAAATGTTTTTCCTAGTGAATTTCTGTACTACAGGGATGACTACTACTCCATTTACCATGACTCAGTGTGGGATACTATCATCTGATGTTTAATTCATTGAGGTATGTTCCATGCTCCCTCCACTCCACCCTCTGCCTGGTATTTTTCCTTTTTTAAATGTCCTAGGAAGATACGTGGATTTCTTTCCCCTTCCCAGGGGAAGAGGCTTTTCCCCAAAAATATGATTTGCAGGGAGCATGTGTGTTTTGTCGAAAGGATGAGTATTTTTCAACATTATTTTTCAGCACAAGACTAATATAAACTCCCTATTAATTGGTCAGGGGCTGTGGGGTGGGCAGGGAGAGGAGAGGAGAGGAGAGGAGAGGAGAGGAGAGGAGAGGAGAGGAGAGGAGAGGAGAGGAGAGGAGAGGAGAGGAGAGGAGAGGAGAGGAGAGGAGAGGAGAGGAGAGGAGAGGAGAGGAAACAAAAGGATAAAATTGGTCAGCCTTATGAATACAAACAAAATTAAACTCCATCCCTATCTGGGTCTAGTGCTCCAAATCCCCCCAAAAGAGAGATTTTCAACATTAAGTTTTTTGAACGATGAAACAAAGGATGCTCCAGCACTCCCATCTGATAGTAGTATGTGTCAGCTTCTTGCAGTGCAGTCACACTGCTTTGTCTGACCTCCAGTGACTCAATAGGGAATTTGAATTGATGCTGTGCTATGTTATGGGTTTGGTATTTTATGTTTAAGAATGTAAAAAAATATTTGTTCTAAAGGTGTTGCTTCTATATACACATATTTATGTATACATATATATGTATATATACATTTGCACTTTTTTTCAACCAACTGCTAGACAATTTTCTTTAGGATTATTGTAGGAAAAAGCAATTGAATGATTGGGTCAGTCATGGTGTTTTCAAGATTATTTTGAAGTCATGCTTTTGTCAAGCTCTGTTACTGAATGGAGAGGTTGTTTTGTTAACGGAGTATGACAAAGGAAAAAGACGAGAATGATCCAGTGATGCAGTAAGGAAAGGGTATAGGGACCCAGTGAAATACTGTGCAAAGACACCATCATTGATCTTTGTTCCTGCAACTATTGTCAAGCAGGAGCTGTCTTTTCCTAGCAGGCGTCTTCAAAGGAAGGAGAGTTGTGTCAGGAATAAAAGATTTTGCATACTCAGAACAGGTGGTCATGGCATTGTGGGATGGTGGTAGGAAGGAAGAAGATGAAAAGACGTGTTATGCAAAGGTGATAAGACAAAAAGTGACATGGAGGTATGGGATACCAAGAGTTTCTAGAAAGGGGAACTACATCAAGGCTTTCTGAGTGCTTGCCTCACTGTTCTGATTTTAAAAAGACATACAATATTTTGGATATTTTCTTCTGTTTGCTTTCCCTTCTGCACAAGATTTACTTTAAAATTATTTCTGAAAGTCCTGTGGTAGTTCTGCATGATGAACCTCATTAGCTTGTGATAATATCCTAAAATGGGTCAGTGTACCATGCATGTAAACTCTTTGCTTCGCGTAACTGTACTCATGCCCATGCCATGCACAAGGACTTCACTTCTTGTGGGGTGAGTATGGATGCAGACTGCTCTGTCCCTGAATAATTAGCATAGCTCCCAGTCACCAGGGTATTCTGAGATGAGACTTCATGTTTCACTTATCTTTAAGAGGTAATTTTTATCTTATCTTTGAATGATAAAGTGAGCGCAGAATAGTAGAAAACTAGCTAAAGTGCTGCACAAACTCTCATGCTGTAGCAGAGATTTACAGGTTTGGGATGTGGTGAACCTTTTCTCATGAGCAATTTTTTGCTTGTTCAAACACAATAAAGCCCTCCCCTGCCACCCACCTTAGAAAGTTCAGGAATATTCACATGCAGGAACAATTCTCATTTTCTGTGCCAATGAAATTAAATGGCTTCCCTCAACACTACCTTTGCTTTGAGTGCTGTGTTACATGTCTTGTTACACACAGTTTCTTCTGTATCATCTTCTGTTTTAACACATCTAGCTGCTTGGATCTTTCATCACATAGATTTGAAAATTAACCCAAATTTTAAAACTCAAATGTCTACATGGATAATTCAGAAGTGGATGGAGATTTGTCTTTAGTCCTCATCTGTGAAAACACTAACACTGTGAGTTCACCAGTCTCACTCCAGAACAAAAAATGTAAGTAAGCTCAAATCAATTACCTGCTGAATAATGCAACACAAAGAAAAGCTTTTTGAGCTAGGCACTGGAAATTGAATGCTGTGATTTTATACAGGATCCATGCCAAGGTCTCTGCTGAGATGGGATGAGTTTTTTGGCAACCAGTTAGGAAAAAGGAGGAAAAGCTGATTATTTTTATTGAATTTTGCTTTTATATTCATGTGTCTGAGAAGACTCTTCCACTCCTCCCCTTTGCTATTGCACTGTAGTGTTAGATGTTAGCTCACATACAGGTTTTGTTTTAAAATAAATGGATATGGTTTTGTTCATTACATACTGATGAGTTTATAAATGTTTTAAAAGAGTTTTCATATCCTGTGCCACTTTGATTAAAAATCACCTGAGTCTGTACTGAGAGCTTCAGGAAAGTCAAACCTGTTACAAAATACACTTTGCCGAAATGGGACTGAGGAGTTAAAAGAAGATGTTTACACGAAATATTTTGTTGTTTGTTAACAATATTTGATCTCTTACAGAAGGACAAAAAGAGTTTGAGAAGGCTACTGGTCCATGGTGAAATAGGAACTGCTGCTGGACACTAAGAAAAGGTCATGAATTTCAACTGCTTCAAATACTCATGTTTTCCGCATGTATGAAATGAATTCTGGAAAGATGCAGTTCAGCTAAGAATAAGAAAGAACTTGGATGTGATTAAAGTAACAATAGCAAGGAGAGAAGACCTTGTTCTGGAGCACACTTGAGTTTAGCACGTTTAGACATATTTTAAATACAGCTGCATTGGGCTAACATGACTTGTGCAGATGGACAAGCGATAGCAAAACCACCACTGTGCCTAATTGCAAGGTAATTTGGAGATCTGCTCTTGATGGCAAGCCAGGGGCTGGAAACAGATAACACACAGATGTCAGTGTAAGGGAGGCAGCACACTGACAGTGACCGCTGGTATATGTGTGGTACTGTGCTTCAGTGGAATCACTGCACTGTTTGTGTGTGTTCTGCCCTCACCTGTCCCACACCCCCCAAATTAGGGCTATGGCTGACATAATTTCCAGCTCCTGTTGGAGAAAACTTTGACCTGGATGGTGTTATGCTTGATTCTACTCTCATGTAAACCTCTAAGCTATAATCTGAATAACTTTAAATGGATTTCGTTGGATTCAGCGCTGTTCAGCCTGGAGGAGTCTGAGGGGAGACCTCATTCCAGTTACAGCTTTCTCATGAGGGGAAGAGGACGGACTGACCCTGGTCTCTGTTCTGTGGTGACCAGTGACAGAACCCAAGGAAATGGCCTGAAATTGTGTCAAGGGCATTTTAGGTTGGATATCAGGAAAATTTTCTTCACTTAGAGGGTGTTTGGGCCCTGGAGCAGGCTTCCCAGGGAAATGGTCCCAGCCTTGAGTGTGCCAGAGCTCAGAAAGCTTTTTGACAGCTCTGTCAGGGACATGGTATGTTTGTTGGGGTGTCCTGTGAAGGGCCAGGAATTGGATTTCAATGGTTCCTTTGGGCTCCTTCCAACTCAGGGAAGTGAGTGATTCCTATTCTGTGATTCTGTGGCTCTCCCTGGATCCTTCCCTTCCCCAGGCTGAACAGTCCCAACTCTCTCAGCCTGTTCTCATAGGAGAGGTTCTCCAGACCTCTGATCATTTTTGTGCCCTCTTTTGGACTTCCTCCAGCAAATCCACATCCTTTTTATGTTGAGCACCCCAGAGCTGGACACAAACACTATGGATGGGTCTCAACAGAGCAGAGGAGAGGGGCAGAATCCCCTCCCTCCCCTGCTGCCCACAGGACTTTGGATGCAGCCCAGAGTAAGTTTGGCTTTCCAGGACCGCCAGTGGACATAGTTGCGTCATGTTGAGCTTCCAATCCACCAACCCTGCCAAGTCCTTCTCCTCAGGGCTCCTCTCGGTCCGTTCTCCATCCAGCCCATGCTTGGATTGCCCTGACCAGGATGAAGCACCTTGCACTTTGCCTTGTTGGACCTTGTGAGCTTTGCACAGGCCCACCTCTCCAGCCTGTCCAGGTCCCTCTGGATCCATCCCTTCCCTCCAGAGTGTGGCTGCACCACAGAGCTCAGTGTCATCTGCAGACATGCTGAGGGCACTCTCAGTCCCACTGCTTTATAGTGTTCTGTTTGTGTGAGAGCTTTCATGACTCACCTTGACAAGGTCACTGCTGTGTGCTGGAACACGCAGCGAATTCAAGATGTTACAAAGATTTTTGTCTTGTGCTTTTGGACAAATCCTCCAGTTAGGATAAGTGATCAAACCAAGGTACAGTTGCAAACAGTGAGTTTAGGTCAGTACCAAAAAAACCCCAACCAAAACCCCAAACTAAAACTGGCAGGCACTATGCCTTTATTTGTTATGGCAAGATGAGGATTTTGAGGATTAACAATCCACGTTAAGCATTTGGAGTTGAGCAAGTACAAACAAATGTAATCTCGGAAAAGAAAAAATCTTAGAGGCACATTAATAACAATTTGTTGATGAAATAAAAATGGTAGAGGTACATTTGTGGGAGTAGTAGGATATACTTCTGAAAACAAAGTATTTGCTAATTGAGTACATGGTAACAAAGTTCTGCAATATGTTACAGTGGTGAATTGGACTGTGTGTGGGTTGTGTGATCAGATATATTTAATTTAATTAATTTATCTATTTAATCAGATATTGGTTGAGCCCTTCACATTACAGGAATTTTGATAAAGGAGTTTTGAGGTGGCTCAGTGTGGAAATTAGGTGGATTAATGCTTGCTTTAGTAAAATGTTTCTCAGTGTAGCTACATACACCATGTAAATGAGAAAAAGACGTTTGGAGAAAATTCTGGGAAAACATTACCCAAGATAATATCCCACACTATTTGTTAGTCACCTTGTCTTACCATATCAAGGATATTCTAAAAAAAAGTCTGTTTTTTTTTTTTGTTTGGTTTTTTTTTTTTTTTTTTTTTTTTTTTTTTTTTGTCTCTAGTAAAGGATTAAATTTGTGTATTAATTTCTTCTTAAGCAAATTTGATTTTTTTCTAGGATAGATTAAAATCTGCCTGGTCATATAAGATTTCAAAACATAACAGTAATTAATTGAATTTTCTCTGCCTCCTATTTAATCTAATGGTCAGCACGGAAATGTATTTTTATTGATCATAGTAATGACAGAGAATAGTCTTTGAATGTTTCCTAACCTGGTTGTTTTAAGGTGGTACGTTATGGTATCCACATATCATAGTGGCCTGCATTATTGTTTTCCTTTCCAGGACAGTATCTAAAGCACTTTAAATATTAATTTAAATTTACTAGTTTTTTTCCTAGGCATATACTTTCATTTTTAGATAGCACGCTGTCTCCATTTGTCTTTGTCATTCTTATGTATTTGTTACAATTCATATCGTCCTTAAATATAAACGACAAATGCTTTGGTTGCTCTATCAATAATTCTCTACAAAAATAATAGCTTTCTAGAGGATGTCACAGCAGGAATTTCCTCTTTCTTGTTATGCAATACCAAAGGGTAAACCTCCTACTGGTTAATTTATGTGTAAAAACTGCTTCAGTTTACATGTTAAGTGATGCTTTAGCACTTAAGGCTAAATTAATACTAATCATGTTTGTGTAACTATTGACAATTGTTGTGACCTCTGGCTCAGTCTTTAAAGAGATGCGTATGTTTAATTATCAGCAGTAGATTTTATTTATCCATGACTACCATCAAGAATAAATTACAAGCTAGTGGGGAGAAATAACAGGAGAACAGAGGTAATGACATTTGCCCTCCTCAGTGGATGGATGAATGAAGAATAAGGGCTAACTTTAGGTGGTGACCTGGCTACATTTTCAAAGGAATTTCTTAATTTTTAAGGTGTGGGGAAAAAAATCAACCCACAAACCCAGGTTAAAATTTCTCCTTAGTGAAAACAATTAGTGAAATCATTAGTGAACTGGGTAGCAAAAGAGTTATCTCATGTAGGTCAGTGTTAGTTTATAGTGAAGTGAGGCTCAGATTTGTTAAATATTTTCTAGGTGACTATGAAAAACTAGGTTCGTACAAATGAGAGAGAAAAATCTTCTGAGAATTATAATGAAAAATCAATAAGCAGAGAAACTTTTCATGATAGTGGTTACTTTTGGAATAGTTTCATATATCCATGTAATTAATATGAAAATTCAGTAAATTTGAGGTGCACCTCCCTTGGAGAATCAGAATGACTAATTTTTTTCAGAAGCTTATGATTATGGTTTATGGGGAATATTTTCCCTTAAGAAATGTTACCATTTGTGTAAAACTCCCTCCTTCCCTCCCCCCCTCAGTAACGTTCTTAGCAAAAATAAGCTTCCTGATATTGCACACCTCACATTAAAATATAAAAAGTAAATGTTGAGGGTTAATACACAGTATATAGGACAGATAGTCTTGGAGGTAAAGCAAAATAGACATCACTCTGATCTGGTATCCATGCCCCAAACCCAGACTTTATCCCATGCTGAGGACAGGAAAATCTCAATCTAGGAGAACCTAAGCTGTAATCACTTTTGAAAAAAGCAAGCCTTGTGGATGCTGTTGCCTATGATTACCCTTATAGGGTAATTATCATTGCATCCTACTTTGAATTTCTACTAGCCACTTGACCAGGTTTCCAAATTAATCCAGAGGTTTATCCACAAAAAATGTGTTTGTATCCTGAATAATGCAGACGTGGGTTATTGAGAAAATAGATCTAACCTAGTAACATCAAATATCTCTAAATCATAAAATATATGAAAAGACAATGGCCTTAACATCGCAACCTTCATATATTTCAAATGAGTATTTTTCTTAAAGCATCACCATGGTTTTACAATTTCTTGTAAAGTCATTGATTTTATGTTGCTTCAGGGAAGGTGCAATTTATTACTGTTAATAATGTTTCTGTGATTACATGAAAGGTTCCTTGTTGCCCCTAATTAATTAACCCATCAGAAAGTATCCTTCCTTTTAGAGTAGATGATGAGGGGTTTTTGTAATCTATCTGACATCTTTAGTTTTCATGTGAAGCAAGCTCTGGGACGTGAATATTCTGGGAGTTATTTTTACTTCATTCTCCTGTAAATATCATGTTCAAGTCAGCCTCAGCACAGTCAGGCATTGGGGAAATTACTTGTTTGGTCTTTCCAGCGTCTTCTGCTGCACTGGGGTCTTACTCCATGGCTGAGTTGGTGTTATTGTACTTGTTCAAGGCTTGAATTTTGTGATGTGTCATTGAAAAAAATTCAAAGGTTTGTAAGATTATGTGGCCAGTTAATGGGGGTTTTCTCTTCATACCTAAGCAAGGTCCTCATGCACACAGGGAGAAGCCCACAGCGTTATCACTCAGCAGTAGCCAAGCACTGGGAGAATATTAATTTGGCAGTTCACTGCTGGTCACGGGCATGTACAGCACTCTCAAAATTCAGTGATGCTGCTGTGAGAAATCAGCTCACTGCTGAGTCCAAGCATGAGGTTTGTTTTCTGCTGGCTCTGTGGTGATCACTGCAGAGCTGGTTCTGAGCAGCGATGGTAGGAGGGGGCATGGAACAGTGAGGGGGGAAAAAAACCTCTAGTGCTAATCTTTCCTGTTGACATCCTCGAGATTTTAGCTGGAAATGAGGACTCATCTTCTGCATGCATGCTTAGTATTGGAAGCACTGTTGATCTTTCAAGCTAATGCTTGGGATAAGTTCTAGGGATTTTTGGTGTTCCAATTGATTTCCAATACTTTCATAGGCAGTTCTGTTTTTTGAAAATTTGTTTCTGCTCTTCTCCCAACGTTCTCTTTTCTCCCCTCTTGCTTTGAATGCTTGTCTGGTGCTGCTCCACAGCTTTTGTGCTGACAAATAATGTGTCACAATACTGTTCAATTATGTACTGAAGAGCATCTCCACACACATAAAGGAGCTCAGAAAGACACTGGCAAGAGTTGAAGCTAAAGTAATGCCCTGCTGGGCTACTCCCATGCCATCACAGGGTCCACCAGCCCATCCAGGACCTGTCTGGAATTCACAAGGACAAGGGGGAACACAAACCTACAACTCCTAAGAACAACCAGCTACCAATCCAGACCCCTACAAGTGCTATCTGAGCTGAGCCATCAGCCTCAGTGTCCAGGCATGAAACCCGTCACAGGGTGTCATGAGGAGCAGTTTAGCAAATCATCCTTCATGCTAAGAGGAGCTGCTTCTCAGGGGTGTGACACATTAATAGCATGCAGGGGAAAAGCAGTTTGAGACCACATGGGATTTACACGGCATTTAGGGAAGGAATCAATGGTAGGGAAAGGGAGGTGTTTGGGGGATTTTGGGAGGAACAGAAGTGAGAAAACAAGGGAGAGATGAGGAAATAAAAGAGGTCATCTCATGTAAATAGTTTGGTCAGTACTCTACTCTGACCTTGCCTGCACCTGATCACCTGTCTATCCCACTTACAAATTTTTTTCCCAGATCTTCTCCAGGTAGGAAATCTCTCCTGTTTGTGTGCAGAGGGATCTGTGTGCAGCAACTGGAAGAGCACAGAGTGGAAGGTCCATGTGTCCACAGTACCAGAGACTGGAATGAGGATAAATCTGTGAGTATGTGTGTGAGCAACAGGAACAATCAAGCCAAATGAGCCGGATGAATAGAAGTGACCCAGGAGCAAGATGTTGAGAAGGTCTCTTGGGCTGACTCCAGCTGTGAAAACATCTGGGTGCCTCTAGGAGTGAAAACATGGAGTGGATAAGCTGTTGGAAAGTCCTGGCTCAACTCTGTGTGTGGGTAGCAGTCTGTGGCAGCAATGGATGTAGGGCTGCAGCTTCTGGGGCTCATGGAATGGAATCATAGAATGGCCTGTGTTGGAAGGGACCTTAAAGATCATCTCTCTATAGGCAGGGACACCTTTGACTAGACCAAGTTGCTCCAAGCCCCATCTGACCTGGCCTCATATATGTCCAGATTCCAGCAAATGTTGATCTTGGAATCCATCTGGAAACTTGGAATCACTGCAGCCTGGCATCAACCCAGTTCTGGTAAGAGTGAAGCCCACCAGATTTGCCAACTTGTAATATAGTGTCCAAGTAAATATACTCAAAACACAGTCATTACAATGGGTAACTCCATTTTAATTTTAAATGTCTAGGGCAATATGTTCATGTGCTATGCATTCATTTTGCCAGATCACTGTGTTTGTACAGAGCAAAAAGTTCTGATGCCTTTTAACTTGCCTTACTGTTTAAATGGGTTCTGGTTTCCTTCCTATGCTAGCTGCTAAAAGGACAACTTCTGAATAAAAAGTAATGTAGACTTAATTCAGGAAAACAGTACTGTAAAAATTGAGATTTTCTCACTGGAAAGTATAAAATGAGGATTCTTAGAGAGATAAAAAAGTACCTGAGAATAATTTGACTAATCAGTGAGCCATTGAAATTAGAGCCCTGCACTTTAGTATTCTTGCAGCTTTTGTGTATATTTATGTAATTTAATTGAAAAAAATACAGATTTTTGCCACCTGGTGTTTTGACATGCTGCTTAGTCGTGGGATATGAATAGATTGCAATTTATGAACTAATAATCTAAATAATAACATAGTTATTAATTCAGTATTATTGTGAAAAAGATTGGCATATCTTGAATGTTCTGAGTGTATTCCTACCTGCCTTTCTCACTGAGTTATTAATCTGCATATGAAAATGCGGTTGAATTACTGCTTGTAAATGAGGAATCGCCTGTGTAGGACATGGTGCTTTTACTTGATAATAGTGGTCTCTCTGGTCTGCCAGGCAAAGACATAACAAGATCCAACAGCTGGAGGTTTAAGTTGCCAAAGTCTAAAGTGGAAAGAAAGAGAAAACTGCTGGCAGTGAGGTCAAGAAGCCATTGGAACAAATTACTCAGAGGTGCAGTAAATCTTTCATATTCTTGTTTCTGTCATTCTTAGGAGTATCACCAGATTTGTCAGATACTGAAATTATAGGAGGTGGTTTATTCCTATTTAATGATTGATATTGAGCTAGTTCAGGAGAAAAAACTGTAAGTGATGTCTACCTTTGACTAAAATGTCTAAGATAAACAAAAGTCAGGTTAAAAATTTCAATGGGCTAGTGGGTTACAATGCCACAGTAGTTGGCTTAAGTAAAATCTCATAGCCCATAAGGTGTGAAGAGGCATATTTTGGGTGACAGAATTTAACTCGAAAAAGCGTGTGACTGGTATATTTATCCATCACTATTGTCAGTTCTGCCAGAGCAGTGACTTCCATGTCATGGACCAGATTGTGAAAGGCCTGCAGGTGCTCACAGCAGGGACTTGGTCTTCAGTACACCTTGGCCAAGGTAACAGTTTGTTAATTTCCCGTGTGATTCAGAGATACACAATTGGTGCTAAATAGTCCAGCCCTTGGAGCAGAGCTGTTGATTCTATCAGAAATGGTGCAGCTTGCTTTTCAGAAGGATGTGATGATGGGTACTTTGCCACCCAGCCCTCATATGTGAACTATAGAGCCGTAGAACCTTGGTGTGTAATTACAATTTTACACTATTTTTGGATGTGTTCAGTGCCAGCACATGAGTTTGCTAATTTTGTAAATGTTAATACATTTCTGGAGTGATTTTCTCAGAACAAGAACCACCTATGGTGATTAAGTTCTCTTACTACAGTTAGTAACAATGACCATTATAAAATGAGTGCAGAGCTGGGAGGATTTTTTTGATGAAATGAAGCACAAGAATAGGAATAAAAGCAAGTAGAGTGGTTGTCAGAAATGGATGACAGAGAAACTGTAATAGGAGGAAAGAATTCAGTTAAATTACATGCTTGAAAACACATGGCTAATAGATGGGGGAGAGATACATCAGTTACATTAATGTGGATCAATAACTGATCTTTGCAAAGAGGCATAAGAGACAAGTGTGTGTCATTAATGAGGAGGAATTAAATACAGTCAAGAAGTCAAAAGCATGCATCATCAAAAATGAAGAGTGAGACTGAGTGGTGAAACAAATCAAACTTCTATTCAGTGTGAAGTTTTGTGGTCTTGTTAATGATGCTCCTTAGCTTTACTGGGAAAGAAGAATAACCTTTCTGAAGAAATGAATGTGCTTTCATTTGAAAGTAGAAAATTAATAGCTTTTTAAAATTCAAAACAAATTCTTGTATCTGAACCTAAAAAGTTATTTGTTATTCAACGCTTAAATGTGTAAAGCTGATGAATAAAGAATGTAGCTAGCAAAGAATTCTGGACAGCTATAACTAAGGAAGCAAAATGCAATTGCTGTGAAAGAAAAAAAAAAGAAAGAGAAGAGGTGAACTGGGAGATTTAAGACTGGCAGATTAGAAAGTATTTTAAGGTATAAAATGATGAAATCTGTATTTTACTATAGTTTTTTCTGGTGCTGTGGGAGACTGAAATGGCATAGAACCAAAGAAAGTCATACCTGTTCCCTTGTGATTAATGAAAAATTGAAAACTTGACTGAATACCTAGAATAGTGAAGATTTTGAAGTGGATATCTCTGTAGAGGAGCTGAAGGGAACAATAGAAAGAAAAAGGCAATTTTTACACACATCAATATATTAGCAAGGAAAAATTATTGACAGAAAAGTAAAAAGAAAATAATTGTACTCATACAATGAGAAATAGAAATCATTATCTCATTTCCATGAGTAGAAGTTCCAATATTGTTGCTGTAAAACATGGTGTACATCTAAAATTTGACAACAGGCACAATAGTGTGCAACTTGGAGGGTCAAGCTCTTAGCAACATGCAGTCTTGGGCTCTCTATTGGAATTTGTCAGATTTATAAGAATTTGTCAGATTTAAACCACTGCTGCTCCTCCTTCCAGACCTCGGCCTCTGGCCCACATGTTCTGATCTTTTCAGTCTTAATGTTTTTGTGATGCATCCCTCTGCTATGGATACTGGAGTGTCTTGTTTCCAGCTTGATTCCCCTCCACAAGAAAATCATCTGAGAGGTCTGAAAAAGTTCCTGATTTTCTTCCCGCAGGGAATTCCCGTTATGTACAAACATGCTACTGGAGCTCAGAGATTTTTTCTCTTATGCTGTTGAAGATTAAAAAAGAGTGGGCTAAATCTTCCCCAAGGTAAGGTTTTATGCTGATAATAAGGATAACGCATACAACCAACTGGTAGCTGAATGAGGTACATTTGCAGGACTGAATAGTCATTGTGTGCACAATACAGCCTTTCTTGTATATTTCCATAATTTTGCAAAGTAATTATTTTGGATGGAAGGAGGAAGAGAGAAAGTAAAAATCAGGATTTCATTCTAAGCTCTCTGTAATTGATGAATCATCAAGTTATGTATTAAATAGTTAACTTGTTCTTTTTGCATGTTGGATTTTTAAAAAAATGTTATTTTTTGTATGATCTGAGGTATACTTCCACTTTTCTTCTCTCTAATAACTCATTTAAAATTTTAGAAATTATTATTTCAAAGAATCTGGTCTTTGGAGAACGAGTATAACCTCCCCAAAATGCCTGTGTGCTTTTTTTTTGTTCCATCTGTGCAGTAATAATCATTTTACAGAATAGAAGGAAGGTCAGCAGCCACTCTTATGACTTGATCAGTGCATTATCTCTTTTTTTTTTTTTTCTTTTCTTACTTGAAATTTTTCAAATCTCTACCTGTCTGCATTTGCCCTTTGTCAGGTGCTGAATGTGGGAAGTTTAGTGATGAAGAGTAGATGGTGTTTTGGGTAGACTGAAGGATGGGAACACCAACCTGCCCGTATGCTCCTGCCACAAGACCTTGAACTTTCTTGCTCTTACTTCTTTCAGACTGGAGTGCATTTCTTATTCTGAAATATGAAAGTTAAAGTCCTTTTATTGTGCTGTTCCTGTCTTTATAGCCTCAAGCTATAAGAATATATAATAATTATTTCAGTTGTCAAAAAGGGTATGGATTATTTTTCCGGTTCAGGTATTTATGAAAATTGCTACAATCTATAGACTCTCAAACATGAAGTTGTCATCTTCCTTTTCTCTCTCTTACCCTCTACATTTTTTCCAGCTGTTGCTGTGAGGAGCCATTTTAAAAATAATCAGCTCAGTACAGCACAAACATCACTTGAGAATTCTTTCTACAGTGCCTCATTAATGGACATAAACACTTCTGAGTACATCAATAACTAGTTACATTTATAATATAGAATATACATTCTATGATATGAACACCTGCCCACTAAAAGCTGGGCTGAGAGCAGCAAGCCTTTCATACCTGGATCAAAAAAAGAGAAGCTTGGATTGATCCAAACTAAAGTCTGAGATGGATTTGAATCAATGACTGACAAATGATGGTCCTATTATGTTCCCTGTGATTAGCCGGGAGATTTCTTTCAACAAGGCTTTAATGAAACTCTCCTATGTCTGAATTGTCATGCTTGGTCTCAGTTTTAGGAGATACAATGTGAATGCAGAACATTGATCCAAAAGTAGTGCAAAGAGAGAAGAATTTCAGATATATTTTCATTTTATTCTAAAGTTATATGTCCGCACATATTTCATATAGACATTTCAGGATGAACCTGGAATTAAAATTTTTAATATCTAATCTATGTTTTAGAAGCAATATCATGTTTGGTAGAGAGAGGGACCGGGTAAACAAGAATGGAAGAAGAAAGGAATTTCTAAGAACATGAGATTCTATGGTAAAACCAATAGTATTTCAGCATTTTTTTCCTCTTACTGAAAACTTTATTTACGGGGAAAAAAGGTGTTCTATTCAGTTATAATTTTGATTTTGTAAAGTAACTTTTGGCTAATATCAATAGAAAACAATAGTTCTTTATACAAAACAAAATCCTCTTTTAAGGATTTAAGCAAACAAGAATTTTTATAGTGACTGAAGAGAAATACCTAAAACCTTTTCTAAGGGTGTGAGAAGTAAATAGCAGAAAATTGAGATAGGAGTAAATGATAGTGAAATCAAAACACAAGATTGTCATCATAGCAATGATAAAATCGTACAAGTTGTAAAAGAAAACAAAAAGTCCCTAGGCAACCACATCTGAAGCCTTTGAGGTATTTCAGTATAAATCTGTGTGTGGTAATCCATGTCAAATTTTTCTGGTGCTAACACTGTGTTGTGTTAATTGGGCTTTTTTTTTTCTCTAAGCACACACCAGATAAACTGGCACATTTCACCTTTGAACTGTATTTATCAGCTTAAAACTGTGCTAATGCTTTCTGTGATTATCAACATTATTATTACCAGGAAAAAAAAAGAGACGAAGAAAGTAAACTAAGATAAATAAACCTCTAACCTCCCATGCTGATTAAATTTTAGAAATCTGCTCCAGTTCTACATACCAGCCACAGGCAACATATCTCTAAATATATAAAAAGTATATATATAAAAGTACTAGCAAGACATTCAAGGCAGCAAAAGTTCTGTTTAGTAAAAATTGTGTGTATACACACAAAATTTTCTCAAAATGAGCATGGAAGGTTGTACGGCACGTAAGTGTATGACTGAGTTTTCTGCAAGGTGAGGAGTAGAGCAGAGGTCAGCAGCAAAGGCACGACACTGCTTTTGCATTCCAGGAGTGCCTGAAATGAGAGCTGTTCCAGCATTTCTGCATGTTGCTTTACGCATTTTGATTGATGCTGAAAATCACTGGATGCTGGAGGAACTCCCTACTGTGTATATTACAACATCCTGTGTATTCCAGAGGGAGCTTTTCCTAACAGTATAATAGGAGAAATCTCATAGCAGGTGTTTCTTATTTTTTCCTTCTTCGGAAGGCAGACTAGGAGAGAAGATATTGCTGGGGCAGAAGGGATGGGATAAGGAGAAGCTGATTATGAGCTCAAACTATCCAGTGTTCCTGATAAGCTTTAGTAATTGCTGTTCCATGTTTTTCCTTTGACTCTATTCTTTCACCCATCAGTGTGATAGGTAGGGCCAGAAAATAAACTAATTGACAGGAGTTCTTGGTAGGATGACTTGTATGCATGGTAATTACTGGTGTGTTGGTTTTTTTTCTTTTCCTAAATTATACAAAAAGTTGAGATCCTCTATGTAGTAAACAACTGAGTGTGCCTTGCCCTTGAATCTTAAACCACTGTCACATTTACTATCAACTTTGTTAAATTACCATTTTATATCAATAAACATATTATTACTTCTCTGTTAAAAGTGAAGTGTGTAATCCCATCTGCAACAAGTGTTTTGGTGTATTGTCATGCTTCAACTAGGAACGTGAATGTTGTCTAAACAAAGGGAAATATTTAATGTTAACAACTGACCCACATATTAAGTCCATTTTGAGAACTAAGTTTAAGCAAAATATCATTTGAGGGTTTTTAAATTTAAATTTCCTTGGATTTTTAAGTAAATCTTCCATTTTTTCAGGTTCTATCTCTCAGGATGAGGAATTAATTTTTTTCCCCATTAAATTATGATTTCCTAAAATGAGATTGTACTGCTGCACCAAATGTGCTTTATACTGATGAATAATCATTGTAATATCTGCTACTTTAGAGAAATCTGAAAGCAATACTTACTGCCTTTAAACTCAAACTGTTTTCTAACTACAAATCTCTCAGGACTTTGTCAATCAAAGATAGACTAAAGAAATGTGGATTAAAACAAATACATTTTATCCTGACAAGTATTTTCTCTGCTGAAAAATAAAAGTTTTGACTGGCAGAATTTACAGGTTTTGTTCTGATCAAGCCATTAGTGGTTTTTTTACCATTGACCAGAACATTTTCCCACATTATCTGCGGTTACTGCTTACCCTTGGGCATGAACAATCCAAATTTGGTTCAAAATGTGAACATGGCAACATGCTGCTGGATTTACAACACTTACTGTGATGGCTATACCAGTAGCCCACTGGCCTACTCTTCAAAATGGGTTAAAGTAACGCCTTGAGAATTTCTACTGGTGACTGTTGCCATTAGTCAGGAATAATGGATTTGTATTATTCTCTTTTGGCAAAGGCAGCACTAAAAAAGTATTTTCTGGGTGAAGTGAGCAGCATTATACAAGTTCTCAGGAGGTTCCTACTCTGGTAAGACTCTCTCCTGCATTGTTATATTGAAAACTTTGTCTGAACAAGGCAATGATTTGATTAGAGGAATGTAACACCTCTGCCATGAGGAATGGCTGAGAGAATTGGGATTGTTCAGTCTGGAGAACAGAAGCTTCAGGGTGACCTATTTGGGGCCTTCCAGTACCTGAAGGGAGACTACAGTAAAGATGGAAAGAGGCTATTTACAAGAGCCTGGAGTGACAGGACAAGGGGAAATGGCTTCAGACTGACAGAGAGTAGGGTTGGGTTAGATGTGAGAAAGAAATTCTTTACTGTGAGGGTTGTCAGGCACTGGCACAGGTTGTCCAGTGAAGCTGTGGCTGCCTCACCCCTGGAAGTGTTCAAGGCCAGTTTGGATCGATGTCTGGTCAACCCGGTCTAGTGGAAGGTTCCAACCCCACATGGCAGGGGGTTGGAACAGGGTGGTCTTTAAAATTCCTTCCAACCCAGACAATTCTACAATTTACACAAGGCTTGTGCTGAAATCCCCCATAACCTTATGGTTTGGGGAACCCCCAGGAACAAGAAAGATGTGAGATCATATTTTGTCCAAAAGTAGGGATAACTGATCTGAGCTTCTAAAGCTAGATGAACACCAGAAGCCCCAAGTTACTGGATAAAAACAGTATAAACTGGATAAAAAACTGGATAAAAAAAGTATAGACTGCCTCCCCAGTATATGCTAAAATATCACTTCACTTTTCATTTGATATATTTTCTCCAAACAGAAATGTCTAAAATAACACAAACTAAACAATCCCCACCCCCAATATATATTCTCAGTTTAAAAAAAAAAAAAAAAAAAGTATAGAACAGGTAAATCAAATTGGATTTGTTTTAATTTTTTTTTCCTTCTCTCAATTTAATAGTTGAACCAGTAAAAGGAAAAGTAATTTTATTATGTGGTGATAAAAGTTAGACTTCCCTTGACCTTCAAGGCATGTATCCCCTTTCTATCTAGAATAACTAATGTTTTGTCATTTTCTTCCATAGAAATAATAATAGTAATTGCAAGGGTTATAAAGTTGCAATAGCAGCAGCAATAAGTCTTTCCCTCTGAAAAACTAATACAAGGTGGGTGAGAAGCCTTGTAGTACTTACCTTGTCCATGGCTAATTTGGAATGGGTGAGCAGCTTAGCAGGCTGGAATCACTCCACACTGTCCCTTGTCCCTTACCAGCACCTCGGCTAGAATTGCACTGTGAAAGTGCTCCAAGGGCTGAATTTAGTGATACTCTGCAAAAGGCAGGTTCTGTATCAGGTCTGGTTCACCATCACAGAGCTGAACTGCAAAAGAAAGAAGACAGTGCTAGCAATTAATTTGTTTTAGCAAGAAACAAAGTTGAGACATGCCTGTTTGCAGAAAATCTCGGGTATGTTGTTGCCTAACACTTTAAGCCATTCTGGGAGAAGAGTATAGCGTAAGATCTTAAGGACCTGGTGTTACCTGCTACCTTTTCAGGCAGAGAGGATGGAGAATATGCAGTAGAATTTTGTTGGCGTTTTTTTTTATCTTAAATGTTGCTGAATCCTCAAAAGGTTCTGCCTTAGAATCATAGGGTCATAGAAATGTAGACTCATTTATGTTGGAAAAGACCCTTAGGATTATTGAATCCAACCATTAGCCCATCATTGCCAAGTCCTCCACTAAACCATGGCCTTAAGCACTACATCCACACACCTTTTAAATACTTTCAGGAACTGTGATTCAACCACTTCCCTAAGCAGCCTTTTCCAAAGTTTGGCAACCTTTTTGGTGAAGAATTTTTTCCAGATATCCAATCTAAACCTCCTCTGGTGCTAGGCTGTTTTCTCTCCTCTCCATACTTGTTACCTGGGAGCAGAGACCAATCCCCACCTGGCTGCACCCTCCTTTTGGGCAGCTGTAGAGAGTGAAAAGGTCCCCCCTGAGCCTCCTTTTTTCCAGGCTAAGCCCCCCCAGCTCCCTCAGCTGTCCCTTATCAGACTTGTGCTCCAGACTCTTTCTCAACTCCGTTGCTCTTCTCTGGACACTCCAGCTCCTCAATGTTGTTCCTGAATTGAGGAGCCCAGAACTGAGCGCAGAATTCAAGGTGTGGCCTCACCAGCGCCCAGCACAGGGGGACAATCCCTGCCCTGGTCCTGCTGCCACACTATTGCTGACACAGGTCAGGTGCCATTGGCCTCCTTGCCCACCTGGGCACAGCTGAGCTCATGTTCAGGTGGCTGTCAACCAGCAATCCTGCATCCTTTTCCAATGATTCCAACTTGGCTGATTTCAGCAGATAAATGCAATGGAAAAGTAACTATCACAGTGAATGTGTTTGTACTATACTTTAATCTACTTTAAAAATGATTTCGTGAAGCTAACAGGCCATACTAATAGTGTTCTGTGTTGGATTAAAGTTTCCTATTTTGGGCATTTCTGTAGGTGTCCTCCCTTCAGCTTCCTCATGTCATGCTGTTTCAGGGCCTCTCATACCAACAGACTAACTTTGCAAAATGAAGCAATTTTTATTTCCTTTTCACCTTTTGTTGGAATGCATTGTTTGCCATTTTAAAGTGTTTTAAATTTCTTTTTCCTTATGAAAATCTGAAAGTTGTAGTTTACAGGCTTGCATAAAAATAAGCAGTTTTTTGGTTTATTTTTAACATTAGTTAATACTTTTAAGACTTTTGAGGTCCTCTATATCCCCCTGTTCATCCTAACTTTCTTTACCATTTTAAATTTTCCTTGTAACAAATGTTTCCTACTGACTAGAGGTATCTCAGTTTCATTTGGGATTTTGGTCTGATTTGATTTACCTGTAAATTTGTGGAGAAAATAGGCGTAGCTTAGCCTATGCTAAATTTCTGTAAAAATATACCCAATTCCTTAAAGAGTTTTCAATATAATTTTATCAGTTTATCTTGATCTTCATGAAGAAAAGAATAGATCTACAGTTCTGTTGGCTGCAGAATCATAAAATTATAGAATTGTTTGGGCTGGACAATGTGTTCCAGTGCCTCACTACTCCTGTAATATTCCTGATACCTAATCTAAATCTACCTTCTTTTAGTTCAATGCCATTACCTCTTGTCGTGTCACTACATGTCCCTCTCCAGCTCTCTTATAACCCTAATTTAGATACTGTAAGGCTCCTATAAGGTCTTCCCAGAGCCTTCTCTTCTCCAGACTGAACAACTCCAGCTTTCTCAACCTGGCATCCATCAACAGGTGCTTCAGCTCTCTGATCATCTTCACGGCTCTCCTCTGGACCCCAAGAGGACCACGTCCTTCCTATGCTGGGAGCCCCAGAAATGACTTTTTGGAAGCTTTTTATGAGTATTGAAAGAGGGATCTCTTTCTCTGCTCAAGCATGTCTTGTTGCAGTGGGTTTTTTGTCTGTCAAGATGATGCCTCACTCGCTCCAGCTGCTTCTTCATTGCTTGTGCCTGCAGCTTTTAGGCTTCCTAAATGTATCAGATAATATTATCAAAATAAGTTGATGCTGTGAATACTCTTTGACTGGCTCTGATTTGGATTCTAAACATAAAAACAGTTGGAGAAATACCTTTTCCTTTTTTTGTTTCTCAAAATCTTAATTTTGTCCAGAGTTCTCTCAAGCATGTGCCTTGGAGAACTAATGCAGGACCAGTGATAGAGCGCTGCTGGGAATTCTGTCCAGCAAAGATCCCGGCAATAAACAGGGATGTGAATCAAGGGGAACTTCCACACACAGCAGCAGTAATTCAGTTGAGTAGTGAACTGCATTACCAGAGTTAACTGTTTGAAAATGGAAGCTTCAAAGAGACCATCAACTTCCTTAGGCATCGATTTCAGGTGAGGTGACAAATACCCTGAGCTATGTTATCCATGAAAATAGAACAATTTCCTCAGTCATATGAAATTATGGTGGAGGAGCCAGTAAACTTTTTTTTTTATGGCACATAAGTATTAAAGAATCTGCAAAAAGTACTCTGCAATAATGTCAATATTATCTTATTTTAGTGTTAATGAAAGACATACAAAAATTAGTTTTAAACAGCGGAAATAGTTGTCTTATGCTGTGTTCCTCACTTGTTCATAGCGTTGGGTGAACTTTAGGGTTAATGTGCAATATTAAAGAAGAATACCAAAAGCTTTTATTAAAATATTAATAATGGTGAGTTTTCTAAAACACATAGAAAAATGGCATTCCTATTGAGAAATTTAAGGGGTCAAAGTACAAAGATTAGGTGCATAACTGCATCAAAAGTTGCTGACAATATCTTTTAAAACATAGATGTTTGCAGTCTATCATAATCAACTTGAAAATCTGCATAGACTTTTTTTTTCCCATGGAATAATACTTACATATAAAAATATCAGCAATGATGTTGGAAGCAGATAATTTCTCCTGTTTTGGTTATCCCCCTAAATGTATTCTGACCTTAAAACCACTTTTTTCTGTGCATCTATTTCTACAGTTATCACTATATTTATTCCTTAACATTGCATTGTGCCTTTCTGGAAAAAAAAATCCAGAGAAAGTTTCACTTGGAGGTTAAAAACCCACCAATCCTCAGAAAGATGGAAACATGCATATGGAGTGTGCTCCACCCATGCTCTGCCCCACCCCGTCTTTCTTTTACATATCTGTAATTGTTTTCACTCTAGTGGAATTTTGTTCAGGAACAAAAAATATGTGATTTGTTGGGAATAGTCTTGCTTGAATCCTGACCATTTGACATTTGACTCAAAATATGGTTAGAAAAACAATACTCTGTAAGAAAGTTTATTGCATTCAGAGGGTGATATCTATACAATTATGTATGTAAGAATCCTAAAATAGGGATTAAACTACAAAACATGTGAAATTTGATTATAGCTTGGCTGTATTTTCTTTGTTTGCTTGTTAGTTTTGTTTTGTTTTGTTTTAATTTGGAACAGCAGAGAACTATTTAGAACTTAGACTAGAGCAAAATCTGAGGGAAAAATTACTGAAAAATGTATGCAAAGCTTTACTTTATTCACTTAGGGCAGCAAGGGGCCAAAGCTGTCCTTTTAGTTTCTCCTTGCTGTTTATTTTTCTGTTTCAGTGCTGTATATTGGATTTTAATTGGAGAGCCTCTGAGCATCTTGTGTATCTCTTACACACATATCTGCAAATCTGTGAGTAAACAGCCAAACTGATGAGTATGTACTTGTCAGCCTAACTAAGTATTAAAGCTTGGTAAATGCTTGTTCAGAAAATAACCTAGGGTTATTTATTTACTTTTGAAGACAGTAAATTTCCATAAGATGTTTGCAATTTACTGATGTAGAAAATGAGAAATTCCTTTGAAATAAGGGGTGGTATAGGCAAAAACATCTTTTCATACTGATCTGAAAATTTTCCATTGCCAATTTCCATTTTCTTTTTCATCTGAAAAGTTGATACAGTGAATTATCTTCAAGTGAAAATGAGAGAAAAATCATCAGTACTCAATAAAACTCATCTAGTAGGAGTTAAATGATTTTTATTCCATTATAGCTACTCTGAACTTTCATGCAGTGAGGAGCACATCTACTCACTTTTATTTTCATTCTGCTATTTTTCAGAACATGATTAAAAGCACTTAGAATCTTTAATATGCATAATTTCAAGATACCCTTAGTGTTCTGGGAGACAGAACTCTTCAGAACTGTTGTAATTAATCCTTATTTCATGAAACTTCTAAAATGGGCAAAACTCACTAACTTGTTTGCTCCTCTCATGGAGCATCTTGGTCAATGTCTTGTCCCCCTGCTTCTAAGGTGCTGGTGATGAAAACAGCCTATGCATTCAGGAAAGAGAAAGAAAATATACTTCTCCTACAGAATGGTTGGGATGTTTCACCTCACCCTTCAGGTTATTGAAAATATTGTTCTCATCATAAACCTCCAGGGAAAAATATTTATTTCAGAACACGGTTCCAAGATTAAGATCTCATGTATTATTATTACAGATCATGTTAATTAAATGCTAATTTGTTAAAATGCATATCCCAAGTGACCAAAACATGCCATGGATGTCAAAGAAAGGCAATGCCAACAGGATCCAAGACAGCCCTGCACTGGCCAAGGCTAAACCATCAACCATGGTGTTAGCTCCTCTGGGATAATGAATTTAAGACGGAAGAAAAACTGCTGGCACAGCAGCTAGAGAGAGGAGTGAGAATATGTGCGAGAAACAGCCCTGCAGATAAGAGGGTGTGAGAAGAATGAGGGAGAAAAGCGCCTCCAGGTGCTCCAGATGCCAGAGCAGAGATTCCCTACAGCCTGTGGTAAGTTTTGTTCACTGAATGTTTTGTAAATGTCACTGACAGCTCCAAATGTGCCTGGTTAAGTGGAAAGAGGTGTCTGTGAGTTATAGGCTGCCTTGGCCAAAGAATTGATTCAAGGGTAGCCAGCAAAGCTATGCCAAAAAGGAGTAGCAGCTGGAATCTTGCTCACTAGATGCCTTGTGAACATTTTGGTGTGGGATACTGTGCCCATGTTCCAAAACTGTGAGCCAAAGCACACCAAAATATTGTGTTAGGTCTTGTGATTCAGATGAAAGAAAAAAATCCTGTTTCTTCTGTACGTTTTAGTTTTCAGGAAAGACTGGGGGGAAAAAAAGGAACAATCATTTCATATAATTAGCACTTCACTTTTTAACCTTCTTGTAATACCCAGTCCTTATTTTCAACACTCTTATTTTTGTAATTCTACAAGCTGCACACTCTGATGTCCTTTGATTATAGGTCAGGTTGTTTTTCATTTGGTGTTAAGACCACTACTGTTTTTTTTTCCAAATCATCATATTTCAGAAAGGCACTATTCTGCTCTCTTTCTGCTCGCATTAGACAATGTGGTTTTAGGCAAAATATTTTTGTCCCTCCTTCTTCAAACTGTTCCATGCTGCATTTCAGTACTGAGTCAGAAGAATCACTTTCAGATATCTTAAAAATATATATATATGTACAGGGACACATATATTTATGTATTTTTTATTAAGTTCTTCTTTTAAAAACCTCTGTGATTTTTAAAAAATTAGTTTAAAAGCTTTAAAACCTCCTGCTGATGTGACTCTCTGCTGAAGAAAGGCTTTATAATTGCGTTATTTTCTTCTGTGGACAAGAAGGATTAAACTCAGTGACAAGTAAAGTTAGTTTCAGTATAAGGTTAAAAAAGGAAGACACTCAAGACAGAGTGTCTTGAATCAGAAGACATTCAAGATTAGGAGACAGTATAACAAAATGACATACTTTGTTACTTCCATGATGCTCAGGTTTTATTCAGGTTTTTATTCTAAAACAGGGAAGATTGACTTTAATGGAGCTATATTGCAATGTAGTGGATGGGGAGTAGTTTACACATTAGGACAAACCTACATCATCTTCCTTTACCTGAACTCAGAGCTTTATTTGAGTAGTTTTCTTAGCTGAAAATATTTGAAAGCAGCTGAGAAAGGTTCAGGACAACAAGATGTGAAATATTATTTAATGCCACTGAAATTTGATATCTATTCTTTAGGCTCTTACCGTGTAACAAATGAGTTATCTATATCAGTCTATTTTACGGTTCTAGTAACTATTTCTTGCCAAATATTATGGAGTTCTGGAGGCCTTACTTTTCTGAATATTTTCCTATTCACAGACTTTTGCTTAGTGTCTTGAATGTAAGTTATGAAAGATGGTAAATATAGCCCAGAACTACTGTATCTTGTGGCTAACCTCTGTCTACCTGATTTGACATGACATGCTGTGATAAAATTTGACTAGAAAAGGATTTCAACGTGAAAATTATTTGTGAAGGAAGGAAAGCAAAGAACCAGAAAAGAAAGTAACAGCAGTGTGTGCACAAGATACAACTGGTGAATTAATTCTGGCAATACTTAGAAGCCGTTATTATTCAATATTTTCTTCCTGTATGGCTTGAGGATATTGATACTTTAAATCAGCTGATTGATTGATATGACCACTTAATTGTATGTATGCATGTATATGTGTGAAGATACATATCATGAGGACAAGAGGTGAATAGAGAAAAAGCATTCATTTTCCAGGAAGCTTTTGATAAATTTGATGTGCTTTTCTACAAATTTGAATGACTTTCTACCTATTTGGGGATAGATTTAATTGGGCTATCAGCAACAAGCCAAAAAAATTTGCTTCAGGCAGGCCTACGGAATAAGATGGAATTGTGCAATCTCGATGTTTTGTACCTTCAGCCAACAAAGACCATCAAGACATACAGAGGTAATACAGTTTTTATCAGTATGTGAGCACTGCTCTGTGTGGCAGATAAAATGATTAGGAGCTCAGAACAATCTGGCGTCTTCAGAAGGTCACAGCTGGATTATGAGCAAAAAGATAAAAAGGGGTGACTGAAATCTTGATGATGAGAATTGGAGCCTTGAGCTCAGTCCCATCTTTTACACCCATGAATCTCAGCAGGTGGAGTCATCTGCCTTTAACTTCTTAGAGTCCTTCGTGCTCCCCCAAAGGTGCATGCACAGACTTTATTCTGGTCATAATGGTCCTCCCTGATGATGGAAAGGTCATATGCTGTGATGATGAATATCACATTAATCTGACACTGCCCATCCAGTTAGTAAGATGAATAAGAAGTCTGATGTACAACTTCGGCAGTAGCCATTAGGCAAAGTCAGATTTGCTTTGAGCAAAAGCTGATGCTCAGGTTCAACAACACTTTGCATTTCATCTTAGTCACCAAAATAATCAATCCACTGGACCAAGGAATAAAATTGACATTAGAGATTAGGTAACATTTACAAAAAAACTAAAAGATTTAAGTGAATTATGATATTCAAATTCTGCAGTTGGTTTTCAATGTTGTTTTCAGGAAAAACACAGGTGTTAACTATGTGGAAATGTAAGGGAAATTGTAGGTGAACAGAGCAATTACCAGTCTCTAATCTAACTCACTCACTGCATATTTTTAATCACTATTTATTTGTTTATTCATTTATTATTTTTTAGTAATTCAATTCTCATTGGCTAAAGGAGATAAGCAAAGTCTTAGCAGGCAGACTCAGCCCAAGATCTGGGACCAATGATAGTCTCTCTTGTTTTAAAAAATCATTTTTAAAGTCTTGGGCCTATGATTGGTGTAAGATATTATAAGACATTACCATTTGGTGTCAAATGATTTGCAGTTTTGTTAATCTGATTTGTAAACCAATATATTAGAAAGTAGTTTCACAAAAGGTTAAAATTTGTTGCTTTATTAGTATGGTTGTTATAGTGGAGTACAACTTATATTTGCTCCACATTTAGTACACTGAAATATGGGTATTGACCATCTAAGCACCGTATTTTAGATGAGCAATCATAGCTATTTATTTTTATAAAGAATTTGTTGTGAAACTATTCCACAGTGGTTTTGAAAATGAAGTATTTCTGCAACTACAGTTTTCCTTTTAAGCACTGAATTTCCACAATGAGGGAGATCACTGTCCATCCAGCTCAATGGCTTGTACTCAGCAGTAGACAGTAGCAGATTCTGGGCCAAGCACAGAACAACAGAGTAAAGCAGAGAAGCCCTTCCCCCTTCAGCTTCCAGCCATAAGCAGATTAATGGCTTTATTAGCCAGCAGCTCCATCAGACCACTGTATTTATGGGATGGGAATTGATATCTCTTGCGTGAACCTATCTCATCTTCTTATGAATTCGTTTATACTTCTGGTCTCTTGTGAATTTCACTATTTAATCACATTTTGTGTGAAGAATGTAATTCCTTCTGATGATTTTGAATTGCCGACTGTGACTGTGGTAGTATCATGATTTTCCTTTTCTGTTCTATGAAAAATAAGGAATAAATGTTCATTTTTTAGCTTTGTGCATATTGGTTGTGATGCTCTAGGCATCTCTTCAATTCCTCCATAATGACTTTTTCCCCCCCTCCAAAACTGATGGAATATATTTTGTTTACTCATTTCTAAATACAGAAGCTATTACTTATAGAATCCTAGAAGCATGGTACGGTTTGGGTTGGAAGGGACCCTAAAGATTATCCAGTTCCAACCCCCTGTCATGGAAAGGGACACTTTGCACTAGACTAGGTTGTAATCCAAACTGGCCTTGAATATTTCCAGGGATGGGGCATCCACAGCTTTTCAGAGAAACCTGTTCCAGTGCCTCACAGGATGGAATTTTTTCCTAATATCTAACCTAAATTTACCCTCAGTTTGAAAGAGGGGAAATTTGTCTCTCCCATTTTGTTGCTCTTCCCTACCTCATCTTTTGCCCATTTTTAATTTAGCCTTTTTGAGGAGGTAATGACCATACCTGTGTGCAGCATTGATGGCACGGGCTGTTGTGCACCATGGATTTCAATATTAACACTGTCAGGGTATTCTTCCTTTGTCCTCAGTTACTGATAGCTCCTCACATCTTACTGGCCTCAAGCTCAGCTAAGCACTTGCAACACTGAGTAGGATGAGAAAACTTATTTTTCCTTTTATTTTGTTTAAAATATAAATTGCTTCTGATAACATCAGATTTAATGGGATTTTGTTAATTGTCCAGAATATGCTCATGTCAGAGCAACTCAAATTTCAAAGGTTTCTTGCAAGCAGTACCACATATCTTATTTCAGAGAGAGAGATTAAAAAGAGAGAGGAAGAAGGGAGTATAAATTAAAAAAAAAAAAAGGGAAAAAAAGTAATTCAAAAAGCAAGAAAACTTTGCAGTCAGGCATAATTTGCCCTTGACTGCAGATTAACATTCAGTGATACAGGGTTAAGAGTGAAACATGCTGAAAAACTGAGAAATTTAGTGAGATTTTTCACAATTTTGAGCAGGGAAGTGAGCCAAGAGGACGGATGGAAGTTCATGCCTGCTGTGTAAATCGCTGTTATGTAAAGTAATGCATGTGGGAAAGTAGTGTTTTGTTCCCTTTGGCCTCTAAAGACCATTGGGATTTTGACATGCTTGTGTACTTCCACATAATTAATGGGAAAAAAATAAAGTGGGTTCATTACCACCACAGTAGGACAAAATGATTTCTCCTCCACTGAAAATTATATTTGAAGCAAATGGCTGGCCAGTCCAGCTCTAGGAGAACTGAATTCTGTTTTCAAAAGGAAAGGACAACAGATGAGAAGAATAAAAGAGAAAAGCAAAGAAGATGAGAAGGAGAGGTGGAAAAGAGGTCAATTCTGTTCTGTCTCAGTCTCCTCCCACTGTGAGCCTAATGAGGTGTGCAGCTGTTATCTCTTCCTTTAAGTTAGAAGTCTAGAGGACTTTGAATGAGATTGCTAATTTTTTAATGAAAAACAAAGGAACAAAGTAATTTCTGAAATCTGGTAAGGGCAATAGATTTAAAATAAATTGATTGATAACAAAATTGTCTTCGTACCCATTATGTACACTGGATATTTTAATATGTTTACTCTTAAACCAGAATCTTTCCAAAGCTGTTACAACTGTAAATTAATTCCATAAAATTGTCTAAAAATACATACATTTTTCATGGTGATTTGGACTTTTCTACATGCTACTGCCTGAATTTCTGAAGTAGCTCCTGATCTCTTCATGTGCTATGGGGTCTTTACCCACAGTTCCCCTTCCTGCCTTCAGCTTTCTTGAAGGAGCTTCTTAGTCTAAGCTTGCTCAGAAGCATCGTCCTGGTTTGGGGATTAAACCATTCCCATGTAGGACATATCCACCTTTCTAGGAACCAGCACACCTGATGCATAGTGGGGCCACAAGGAAATTATATATTCTGATAATCACTACGTTTGCATAAATATCCAAATGGCAACTTTGAAATTCTTGTTACTGCATTATGCATAAATATACCTATTCATATTCTGTATTTACATTAGTCCAGAAAATATAAGGATCAGAGAAATATAGCCTGCAGTCTCCAGAATGATTGCTGTGCAATAAGTCTAAAAATCCCTCTGGCTTAATTTAATCTTTTTCTTGTTAGTTCGCTACTATTTGGGGGGTGGAGGGTGTTAAACTAGGAAAGAAAGAAAAATAGGCATAGATATTGGATAGCACTTGATATCAGGGTTAAGAGGGAAAAATACAAGGAAGTCTTTAATATAGATAGAGAGAGAACACAATTTTTTAAATGTCCTTAGTTGTGTCTTTGTGTATTGATTCTTTTTCTGAGCCTTCAACTGCAACTGAAGTTTAACAATAATGTCCTTTTCAAAGTCTTCTTATGTTTCCTTTGAGGTTTCATTTAGGGAATCATAGGATAACGTTTTCACTATGCCAATAGCTTCAGCTGGGATGTTTCATAGGTCACCATTATTAGAAAATAAAAAGAATGGCTGTTGTAAACTTGGTGGAAGGCTGTTCAACAGAAGAGGAGGTATTCAGTGGTCAGGGATTTAACTTCAGACAGGGATGAGGAAAGTCAGTTCAAGAACATCACTAACTTGGTTACAGACTTGAGAGTTTTCACAGAAATTATAGTGCATCCTAGAAGAGTCAGAAAATTTGCTTAGATTAAGAAACCAGAATGCGTGAAACTTCATAAATATATGCAAGTCGGAAACTGGATGAGAGGAAAGGAAAAAGGATACTTAAATTCTGGCAAATCACTTGCAGGGAAGAAATTTGGATGTAAGCTATTCTCTCAAGCTGGAATTAGAATTCAGAGTTGCACCATGTTTGAACAGAAAGTGAGTGTTGTTGAATGGCCATGTAATGACTTTTTATTCTCAAATCTGAAGTGCTGTTTTGCCATGTGTCATTAAATGAATTACTAAGTTATCAGGGTATGTAAGTATGAAGATGTGTATATTTATTCAGCAGGCTGTAAAACTGCTCAGGAGAGTTTTTTGCCACAAAGAAGCATCATCAGATGATAAGCATATGACTGGGGATAAAAGGAAACAGACTTATTAATGTCTTATAAATAAAGCTAGCAGGGAGACTTGATGTCTGATAAATTTGTTTATCTCTGCAAGTACAGCTGCTGAATGTCTTAATTCTTCACTTTAAAAGAAAGTGTCTGTGATAAATTAATAAAGTCTTGATATACATGTATAATGACCAGGGTTTTTTCTACTCCTTTCTTCAGCACAGCTTCACTTTCATCTCTTCTGGAAAACAACTTACAATTTAATTATTATAGAAAGTCAAGAGGATTACTTAATGGAAGAAATAAATCTGCAATGTTATTAGAGCATGAAATCAAGTACATTGAATATAAAACAGAACCCCTATATTATGTTTAGCTCACATGAGTAGGCTTATTCGAGTCAATGAAAATATGTGCATAAATACTACTTTTAAGAATTAAGTCTTTGAATAACTGTTTGTAGTATCTGGACATAATACCCTTACAGAAAATTTGATAGTATTACAGTAATGTTCGCTTCTGCCTTGTTATTTTCTTAATGTTTAACTTGGTTTATTTGAGCTGGTTAAATCTTCCTGTATAATCTTATTCAAAAAATTCCCTAAGCCTTTGCTTGAGTCTATTTGGGATTTTTTAATAAACTCAACAAATGCAGAGTTTGCCTGCATTGGATAGATATTTTTGGAAGTGTTCTGATTCATGCATTCAAATAAGAACTGTGGAGTATAAGCAAAGAAACTGTAGTAAGTCAGATACGTCCTGAGTAAAATAATGTATTTATGAAGAATGAGAAGAAACCATACATTGCATATGTGTAGCTGTATTTATGAGAAAGTACTTTCACTAATTCTGTGTCTCCAATGAAGCAAATATGTACAATGAGGAAAGTTGTTTTGGTAAAATTTTACAAGCTAGTTACATAAGAAATTAAACACAGAAAAAAAGAGAAAAGCTGGCTGATTAATTCTTTGTCCTGAGAAGCTGCAAATTATTTAATAAAATATAGCTGGCTTGCACTGCCAGTTACAATGAGTAACTACATTAAGACACTCTGCACAAATAGTCTTTTGTAAGTCTGTACACATACTTAACCAGGATTGAGCTGTTCACCATGGAAAATAAATTTTAAGAATACTGTGGGAATGGATTAATTGGCAGTCTTTGTTTACTCAGTCTTGATTCCTTTGCTGTAAAAATCTATTTCCTGTATGCAATAAGTCATTTCATACTAGAGAGATTTCACCTGCAGCATAATATACTATAAGCCAGAAAGAAATTTGCAAGTATGTTGCTTTATTGACTTCTCCCTGACTGAAATTGGATCTCCATACCTTCATTGAAAGGATCTGGGAAGAGATACATGGTTAAAATTAAGATATAAACAAATGTGGGAGGGAGTAGAAAGCACTTTTCATCTTAACTTTCACATGTTTGCACATTTTTCCTTAATATATTTTATATCACTTTAGCATACTATTCACTTCTTACAAAGTTCAGTTTGCTGTTTATGATATTCTTCATTATTTAACAAATTTTATTGTATTTCAATGAACATTTAGGTTAAACAACAATGTATAAAACTTTTCAGGGAATTAAAACTGATTGAGATTAGAAGGTTTAGTTTAGAAGATTCTTATTGTTTCTTAATGTTTTAACAGTTGGCTTTTTTTTTTTTTTTTTTTTTTTTTTTTTTACATTACTGCATTTCAGGTAGAAATTAACTTAAATTCTACGATTTTTAAGGAACTAAAAGACTAAGACTTGTAGTCAATACAGGGAATAAAAATTTCTGTGTAAATTTAAAGACTACTGAAGTAAAGACTGTTTTTTTCCTGTAGCACATTTTGCTCTATTTTAGTGTTTGAGTTGGGCAGTCAGCTGGAAGGAAACCTACAATTGTTCTTGCTTTCTATAATTTGTAGTAATTACCTCTAAAAATTAACATCAGTGTTATTCTTTGCAAGTAATAAGCTGGCTGAGGTCAAACTGTTTGATTGTAGTACCATTTTTGTATTTTCAGGAGGCTTTGGTTCAATATTATTGCTTCCCTCTTGATTGTGTAATAGTGGATCATTATCCCATGTATTTCCATGGCTCTTTTTAAGACTGGTCAAAACTATGATATTTTTTTCCATTGATGTTGTATGTCTATAGTGAAAGATTGTATCATGCAAGATCTGGTAGGCTGTTTTTATAGTCAGTGAAGAAAAACACAGAATGATTCATCGGACCTAGTTCAGCCATTTATTTCAAGTTAGGTAAATTGTGCCCGGAGGTTACATTTTCCCTTGTTCTAAAGTGAACTTAGGTGACTGGCTTAACTGGAGATGTCTGTAGTGCTCAAAATCTGCAACTCATTGAAGTGAAACCTGCCCAGGATTCCTTCATGCTGAATATTATAATGTAAGAAAGAGTTAATATGTGGTTAAAGATGAGCGCTGCATACGTCTAAATTTCACATTTTCCTTGGCTAGTTATCCACTGGTTTTCATATGCAAACAAGGGGACAAATCAGAGAAGTAAGGCAGGGTATTTTTTTGGGAAAATGGATTGTGGGCCCTCATATAGTTGACTTGAAAAGATTTAGCCCATGTAGGTCAAATTTGGTTGTCCACTAAACTTTCCAGAGGAAGAAGACTTCATTTAGAAAAAGAGAAGAATAGCTTTTAAAATTCCAGTCATATGGAGAGCTGTTTCTAGCATGACTTACGGTATTAAATTTTCACGTAGGATACCTGCAGTGACTGTGTTGACAAAGATTATTATTATGCTTGCATGTGGCAGACTGAGGGATAAAAATGTGGTTTGGGGAATAGGGATGAAGGAGGGAATCTGTCTGTATAAACACGTACTCTTCTCAATGTCCTCTGTGCTTACCTTTGAATTGGTTATTTTGCCTTTATCTGTTAAACTTGGAGAAAAATTTAGGCTTAGTCCAGTTAAGAGTTTGGACATGCACCAAACTGATGAAAGATGTGGAAGTCTGAAAGAAAATCCCAAGAATAATAATGAAGCAGTGTGGATCTACCTTTGGAGAGCAGGTAAGGGACACAGAGCATTCCTTCATGAAAGTAAACTTCTGAATACATTTACACTTACTGAAATTTATTCTGCTTAGGAAATGGCTGTCTATCACTTTTGTGTCAAAATAGCTGTAGACTGAAGGGGTGTGCATGTATGTGTGATTTCTGATTTTCTGTTAGGGAAAAAATAAAGCAGAGTCTAAAAAAATATGCTGCAGTATAAGGGGCTTGTGTGGGAAAGTAAAATCAGAAATATATAAATAGTGAGGGAGAAAATTTATTTTTATGTCTTTCTAAGTCTTTATTGGATAAAAACTAATAAAATTCATTAATCAGAAGGAAAAAACCCAAACCTATAAAGTATGTGCTGAGAAGAAGGTAATTATTTACTTAGCTAATATAATTCATTTTTGAGGTCAGCGAATAACAATAGAGCATAGTTAATTGGAATAAAGTCAGTTTGCATTACAGATTCCAGACTATTTCTGGGGCATTGCAAATAGATGATCTTTAAGGTGACTTCCAACCCAAACCATTTTATGATGCTATGAATAAAAGTATTGATCTTGCATCATGCTCTTCCTCCTAATCTTCATTTCATTGGTATGGTATATCTTCACTAGGGGTGTGTTTCTGCCGTTTGCAGCAAAGAAAACAGAGATACTCAACTGAAGAATAAATACCAGAATAAAAGAAATTTAGATTGAAAGCAGCAAATAATACTGGGATGAGAATATAAGTATTTTTAATTATTTCCTGTAAGTATTTATAGTATTTGTTTAAAAAATAAGTAAGCATAAATATGATCAGAATTTTTGTTATATATGGTACCAGCAGTGATATACTTTCTGGAAGTCTCCAGAAATTCAAGAAAAAGAAAAAATTCATTTTTCTTATACTAACCTTTCCTGGTAGATTTCAGTTCATGTGAAGTCATTGAAGATGTATTACAGAACACCAAAATATTTGCTACACACTTGGGGATGTTATTTCTAATATAATGTGCAGCACTGTCTCTTGAGAATATTGTACTTCACACAGAAAACAAAAGATGAAATATATTGATTTCAGGGCTTATAAATCCTAAATGTAGCTTGAAGTTGCATTTTCATAAACTTCTTCCATCCTCAATTCCCACAATTCTGGGAACTGGCTTCTGTATATAACGGTTATGTAGCTGCTATAACAAATTGCCAGCTGAAGAAGTAGATGAATCTTTAAAAATCCCCTAAGTGGTATATTTAGAAATCTTTATTAAGATATCTTTAATTTTAGCTATACTGAAGCAAAGAAGGATCTAGGATCTGAGGAGAAAACAGAAGGAACAGACAATTAAAAGGGAAGCTCGCATCTGATGTTCGTCTGCAGGTTAATGCAGTTGTTCAAAAGATGTAAAATTAAAGGACATTTCCCCTGTGCAGCAGCCCTTTGAATTCACTTCCCAGAGTCACTCAAGCATGCACCAATGTCCAGCATCTTGGAACCTGTTGCCTCCAAGCTCTCTGTTATTCCCGTTTCCTCCTCTCAGCCTTTGTGCTCAACCCTGATGCAGGAAAAAATGCAGGTATCTATTGCCCCCTATCTGTCACTTACTTTTTCACAGAGGAGTAGTTTATCAAACAGAAAAGCTACGAATTCTGTGTTATAATATTCGGGGAACTGAGCTGCAGAGTTGCACAGGCTGGTATAAATAAACATTAGCTCAGGTTCACACTCTTAGATCAGTTTGAGAGTCTCAGAACTGGAGTGTTACCAGGTAAGATGAGCTTGCTTTCTCTGAGCACCAGCATCGCCAGGTTGAATATTTGAAAGAAAAAACTTCCCGATGGACAAAAGCCAGTGAATGTGCTTCCTGTAATGAGGAGACAACTTCTGAGTTAAACCTCCACTGGAGTCACAGGGATCAGCAAGAGGTGTAGGGAAAGGCTATACTGGTTGTTCCTTCAGGAGCTTCTTGGGGTGAGGTCTAATTTCAACTGAGTGAGAGAGGCAGCAAATTAATTTTGACTCCATGTCTCCAAGTTATCCTTCACAGTAAGGTGATGAATAAAGTGCAATAAAAAATTTATGGTCAGAAAATTGTCTTTTTACTTTGCACGTAGTTTTCATAAGCATGTCGAAAAGTAATTTAAATTTTTCGTTAAAATTACCTCATAAAGCAGGAAAAGTTTTTAAATTAAAACGAAAGTTTTATTTAAAAATGTAAGTATTTCAGGTTTTGGTCAGAGTATTTGTGTTTTATTTGGTTAGTGAAAATCTTGTGAAAATTGAGCGTCAATTATCACTTGCCTCTGTTTTACTTTGCTCCCTTTACGCTTGATCCCTGTACTGTGGTATTGCTCCTCATGAAAAGTCAACAAGGACTACCACATTCCCTTTATGAAACCATAGCAGAAGCAGAAATGGTAGAATTTTATTGTTTTCTCTTTTATAACAGAAACTTACTTTCTTACTTTAAGGTATGACCGCCTTTTTTTCTTTAAGCTTTCCCGTGGTTTGCACTGCGGAGGGCTGGAGAGGTCTGGCTGTTGTGATGGGTGGGAGGCAGGACTGGGCACCCGCTCCTTCCTCAGCACCACTTTCTCCTACAGGAAGCACAATAAAGTGAGGGGCAGCTCTTGTGGTTCTCATCTCACACTATGAGACCGGCCTTGCAATGCAATAAATTTTTGAACTAATGATAAATCTAGCAAAGGTGACAGGAGCACACTGCTTTTATGTCTCTCACAGGCAGTGCATACATAACTCCTCTGCGCAGCTTCACAGGAAAGGTTTTTTTTTCTGAAGGATAGCTGGCAGAAAGCCTAGCTCTTGGGAAGGAGAAACAAACGGACTTAGCATTTTCCTCATGTGACCTTGCAGTAGGAGCATATGGAATATGCAATATTCATTATCCACCTTGAAAATTTGTTTTGATTCCCTGTATCCCAGCATTTAAGACTGCTGTCAAGTTTAGTTTTGCTTAACAACTATGTTTTTCTTTAGAGAAATATCTACCACCCCTGAATATGATGATGTTAGAATAAAATTAAAATTAGTACTATATTAAGCACAGGTGTGTATAAGCAGCCTGGTGAAAACTGATGAATACCAGTTTCCTTCAAATGGGTCAGCCTGATTGTGTTATTTTTTAAGGATTCATAAATATCTGGTTTTTCACAATGGCTAATGATCCAGACTTTTGCAGTGGCTTGTCCCTCTAGTTATGCGCTATGGATGATGGCTAGGAATTTCTATGCCAGGAATTATTGCATTGCCTGTGATCAGCCTGACAGTCCTCATGCTCCTCAAATGATAGAGGATTGTCTGAGAGGATTGATTACCAGGAGAAATTTGGCTACAGTTGTGAAAATGTGACTTACAACTCTTGTTCCTTGTCTATTACTTGTCATCCCTTTGTAATACTCCTGTTGCAGTCCTCCCTTCCAAGGGTACCTTGAGTACAATAGACAGGTTTCTGTTATCATCCTTATCTTCTCTCCTGCCCTTCTTCATCTTCTGCATTTCTGCAAACATTTCCCAAGCACTGAAGCATTTTTTCAGTGATTTGAACATATTACTGAACATATTCCTGTACTAAAAGAACACGTGAATGATTGCATTAAATATAATTTTTGCATAAAATTTTTGAATTATTTTTTATTTCTATAGCCTGTTATTGATACAGTTATTTAACAGTAAAATGAGTCTTTACATTTTCAATTTTGTCTTTTATATTAGGATGTGTGACTGACTCATTAGATGAAAATCCACAGCCCTTGGTCTCTTTGAAGCACGCTGTGTGACCAGTGGGACAAAATCTTTAAGCCAGAAATGTTTTGCCTGGTGTGTTCTTGGGGAACATGTCCAGGAAAACCATACAACCACCCTAAAAAGACCCTGAAGTCCCAGAACCTGGAGCTGCTGATTGAGACATATTAAACAAAAAATTCAACTACACATTCCAGTTCCTGATGTAGTAGGTCTCTTCTTTCAGTGTTCTTTCTGACTCATCAAATGTCACTATCTTTCTGGAGCAGATATTTCCGCACTGTCTTGTTGTGGTTGCACTGTTTAGAATCCTTCTGTTCTTTCTCATGGAGAACATAGATAAGTTGCATTCTTTCGCTTTTCTAATCTCTGTGTTTGGCACCGGGTGTCATTTGGCTGTGGCCAATAGGCTTGGGAGGTGGACTTTTCACTGACCAGTAGTTGTTGGAGTATGTTAGAGTATAAAAAGCTTTTACTGTAAATAAACTGTCCTTCTCTCCACCATACTTGGTCTGCTTGGTTTCTCTCAGCAAGCCTCTGCGGCAGGGGAATTCGAAACCACATCTTGTCTTGGTGTGAGGGAAAGTTTTCCTTTCCCTCATTTCCAAGGTGTGTCAGATGGTTTTGCTCCTGTTAAAAGAAAGTGCATTGCTCATCTTCAAATTAAGTTTGATTTGCAAGTTGTCATTTGGGTTCATTGCTGCATCTGGAAGAGCAACTGCCTTGAGGTCAGCAATAGCAGCCCATGAACACCCATGGGGATATCACATTGTCTGATTAAGTGAATTCCAGGAGGCCTTGGGTTTATGTTCAGTGTGCCAGTAAAGAAGGAAAAGAATAAATTTCTAATTCTGTGAGGAGCATTCTTAAAAGAGCAATGCTGGCAATAACTTCTTGCTCCCTAAGAGCTGGATATTCAGGATCTCCAAGCATTTACAGAGCCATAATAAAAAAACTTCATGTAGTATATAAATAAAACCCGTCAATATTTGGTGATGGGTAAGGCCAGCTGTTGTTGTCAAGGTGTTCAAATGAGCAAAATACATCAAAAATACCAATATCATAAGAACAATCCATTAATCAATATTATCTCTGTTAAAAAAATATCTTCTTATTTTTCTTGGGGTTGTGAAGTTAAGCTATCTTGTTCTTAAAAGGTCAGCAACAAAGAAGAAATAATATTTAGTAATATATGTCAAAAATATATATTAATTCATGAGTAATAATGGATATCAGGCATACTTCTCCCTATATTTTTGTATATGAATTCATAGTTTAACACTAAATATGTTAATTTATGGTACATATTTTTTTTAGTCTCCTGCTAAAATAAAAAGGCAAGGAAACCAGCCTTTTTTTCCTCTATGTGAAATTATTTTTGCAAGTCAGTACCAGATTAAACCTCCTGCTATTCAGATCATTATTGCTTGAACTAAGTCCTCTGAGGAGGCCAATATTCTTCAATCTCTCCCTGCCTTCTCTTAGAGAGGATGCCAGTTTCAAAATACTGCTGGCAGCACAATGAATATTCAATGAGAGGTCTTCCTGTGACACCTGCTTCTTCTGTAGAGCTTTAAGACTGACTTTAAAAGCTGACAGGGAAATGGTATTATGGGCCTGTAAAAGCAATGAGTTTCATCTAAGGAGGTATACATTAAAGCTGTCTTAGGTGGCCTGATTAATGTAACACCTCAGTGAATTTATTATTTCCCAAGAAGCAGCACCAAGGAATATTTTATGTCAAAAATATGTATCAAGATTGATCCTCCTGTTGGAACTTCAGTTTTATGGCTAATATTCTGATTCTGTCAGCAAAATAGATGTTATTTCTTAGTTGGATTTTTTAATTTAAAAATCTATCTAGGTTTGAGGCTATGTGTATATTTCTATTTATCAGAGAGTTACACAGTAACTAAGTACATTGGGAATTAGTAAAGTTCAGATGTGCAGCTATAAAGATAAAAGAAAGCAGAGAAAGTGCATGTGTTGGATCCACTTAAACATTAGGATTCTTCAGAGACAAGTAGGTCTTATATCTATCACATACACAAGTATTGGCAATCAACTGCAGTACTGTGCTGAAGAAAAATACATGGTATAAGAAAGGAATATATGCTATGTAGTAAATGCTGCATTAAGCATACAGTGCCAGGAGCTCCCTGCACAATTGCTGGAGCTTCCTGTGAAATGTTCATTGTGTCTATATGCACACAATCCCCCCCCACATTTTTATATATTTATATTCTTTTTCTTCTTCCTAAACGAAAGATCAGATGCACAATTTCCACATAGACACTAACAGCTTGGTAAGTGAGGAAAAGATTAGTGAGGTAAATCATTTCATCTGCTCTGGAGAGTTAGCTAAATTGCTTTAAACAAAGTGTTGTCACGGGCAGAAAGAAATGTGAGAGCTGCTGATAGCTAAAGCATTTCATTCCTTAGATCCAAGTTATAAGAGCTAATAGACAGGGGACTTGCAGCCTCATGCAGTGGCACCCTAAATAGAAAAGGAGTCAGTGTCAGATGAAACCCGGTTATTTACAATGCTAACTGAGTTATTAAAGATGAGAGCTCCCGTGACTTCAGAGAAAGTCAGTGGGTTACCAAACACATGCTGTAACTCACTCAATATTATCGGGTGAAAAACTTGGAGCTGTAACAAATTATCTTTTCTCTCAGATTCTCTTTCGCTGATTTGGTGAGCTGTCTGTGCTACTCTGTCAAGTGTATTTGCAGAGAAACACTCCATCTCCCTTGGAAAGCAGAAGCAGCTTAATTCCGGAAGGATGGAGGGGGATAGTTTCTGACCAGGAGGGCAGGTTAGGCACCCTGTGCCAGGCTCTCTGCCAGTGGGGCTCTCCTCCTTACTAGCCCTGATCCACTGCCCCCTGCCTCTGTAGGGCTGAAGACGGAAAAATGAATGCACTTTTTGAAATCCTTCTTGGGCATAATGCATAAGAAGGTGATGAGGAATTTCATTTGCTTTTTTCAGAAGTTTCAAAAATGTCTTCATTTATTGGTAGTGGTGATGATGATGATGGTGATAAACCATTAGCTTTAACCATAACTCTACCTATAAATAACCTTAGTAGTAGGTAACCTTAGCTCAACCTATAAATACCATCACATGTGCATGGTCAGGGCATATGCATCACTTTCAGTATGCCCTTAGTAGCAATTCTGTAAAATTAAAATGATTTGATCCTCGTAGCTTTGGCAGCATGCTGGATTGTTGGTATGTTGTGGAGCAAGAAGGCTTTGGGTTTTCTGTCTCTGCCCTGTCTGTGTCTATGGCTGGTGGTCAGGTACTGCCAAAACCTCATGTTCTGCCCTGAAAAATGGCAGGCTGAGATTTCATTTACTGTGTGAATGCATGTGGCTCATTGAGGGAGAAGGGGCTGGGTGAATTGGTATTATGGGTATTTTGAGCTTTTTTTACATTCTTGGCATAATTTGATTAGCAGTAGCTGTGAATACAGTTCTGTTTTTCTTTGTAACCTTAAACCAGATGCTGCATGTCACAATATCCATCCAATAGCACTCCCTTTTTGAATGATGAAGAAATACTTATAAAAACAAACCTTTTCATACGATTTGTGTCACACTTTTTTTCCTTCTAGAAGAGAGATTAGAGAGACGAGATAAATTAAGACTTCTAGTGCCAAGGTGTCTCCAAGTTTTTTGAAAAATGCTTATGGAACAAACAGAGGGACACTTAGTGCCTACTAGCTAAGGGTAGGAGAGGTTCTTCAGAATATTTCTTATCTGTTCTATGGAAATATCAAGGCTACTGGTGTTTTCTATGCATAGAAAATAAAGGAAAATTATTTAAAGGAAATGTGCACCTAGGGAATAGTTTTAGCTCAAAAGATTGAAAACACACATACACACACCTGCTTCTGTGTTTGCAAGGACTGAGAATAATGTAGAAACACTTTGGAAGAGAAGTAGCTTGAGTTGTTTTGTTTTGCTTTTTCTCCAACTTAAGCTCTGCTCTCTATGTGCTTCCTTATTGTTTAGGAAAGAAAATCTAGTAAGAGACAACACAAATGGCTTCCAGACTCTCCTCTCTTTAAATCCATCCTTCCTTTTGCATAGTGAAATTGCTCATGGTTTTGTGCCTTAAAAGTTCTTAACTACAGAGTCCTGAAAATTGAATACACATTTCAAAAATACTGCCACAGTGTACAGAATCTAACACTGAGTAATTATCACTGCCTGAAAAATATTTTATTTTCTTCAGGAATGAAGAAGAAACATATGCTAACCTTGAGAACTGTCAAGAAAACACTTCCGTTAAGGTGGTGATGCAAACATCTTAACTGAACTCCTTTTTAATGAAAAACACATTGAGCCCATGAATGAGAACCAGCTGAGGTCACTTGGTTTGCTCAACCTGGAGAAGAGGAAACTAAGGGGAGATCTACTTGGTGTTTGCAGCTTCCTCATGAGGGGAAGAGGAGTGGCAGGCATGGATCTCTGCTCTCTGGTGATCAATGACAGGACCCTAGAGAACAGCTGGAGCTGTACTGGGAGGTATAATTGCGTATTAGGAAAAGTTTCTTCCCCCCGAGGGTGGCTGGGCACTGAACAGGCTCCCCAGGGCAGTGGTCACAGCACCAAACCTGACAGAGCTCAAGAAGTGTTTGGACAATGCTCTCAGGCACATGGTGTGACTTTTGGGGTGTCCTGTGCTAGGCTGGGAATTGGACTTGATGGTCTTTGTGGGTCCCTTCCAACTCAGGATATTCTATGATTCTCTGAGTTATTTTGGTGCCTTCAGAATAGATCTTAACTGCACATTGGTCATTCCTGCCCGGGTTATACCTGTAAAGAGTCCAGGAATAATGTTAATGTCTTTATACCAATAGATCTATTTGAGAGCTTGATGATTGTAAGTGTAAAGCTGTGTTGCTTTTTCCTCTGCTCCTCTTCTACATTTTTTCAAGCATTGTCTTTACAAGGATCTATTATATACCTCATCATTTATGTCACTTATTTACATAGGCACTTCAGAGAGAAATAATTCAAGAAAGATGCAGTTTTATGATGCACATCTAATCATTGTTCAGGAATTGAGTGATGATCTCGTTTTTTTATGAACATATGGGAAGAATGAAATAAAATATTGCTAATTAATGCTGAATTACATAAACAGTAGTAGATAAACTGATCATTCTGCAGGGACTTTGAACCATTATTATATAAATTCACAAGAAACCATCAGTGTCTGAATTTAGTGAGCCTACCAGAATGAAAGCTAAAAAAACACATGGTCAGAAATATGACATAATTTCAATTTACATGAACTAGAAGTCTCTTTGCCTCTAACTTGCTATGAAATTACACTGGAAATATTTCAAGTTTCAAAAATAAAATAATTTAATTCCATCAAATACTTGCTGAAATTATTTCTGGTGATGTATATAATGTTTCAAACATTATAGTAAGGAATAATGTCTAAAGAGGAGAAGATTTGACTTTTCATATGTGCTATTAGCAATTTTGCTGAAAGCTTCATTAGTATAATCATATTTCTTGACTATGTGTGAAGAGAAAGAATAGAATAAGGGATGTAAAATATTTTTTTTGGAAGGAGCTATCCTATATTCTGTAACCTCCTAGTTCTTCTGGCAAGATATCATGGACAGAGTTATGCTGCCTGTATTTTTTCTTGTAGTGAAGCATTCTAGCAGTTTCAGTGTGTTTATATGAATGCATATGGAATCACAATGGACTTTCCCAATGCAGAGGTAGTTGCAGCAAATCTGTATGGACTCTATGTATGGTCAAGGAGGATCAGAATGACTGCCTTGAAAAGAAACAAACCCTTAAAAGCATTCAGTGATGTGTTACACACTTGGTGAATGTGTGGTGCAGCAGCCCAAACAGGGGATTTTCCAGCCAGTTCTCATCCCTTGTCCCATGGGTGCTGTTTGACACCCCACATTTCATGGTCTACAGGGCAGATTGCTTTCTGCACACATTGCTGTGTGCTGCAGGTAATGGTGAGGTTACATCCCAACTCTAATTTAGATTTGGTGCTGCAGAAGCAGAAATCAGCCCCCAGACAACTAAGGACAAACTGCTGCTTTTATTTTTTGCAGCATGTGAAAACACAGAAACTAAATATATTCACAAGGGCTGTCTGAAAAAAAGTTAAACCCATTCAGCCTTATAGGTTATATGAAACTGTCATTATCATCATGTGAATTATTGGTGCTACTAACAGAAGAAATTATTATTTAGGTGCTTTCTTTTCCACTTTTAATCAACACTGTACGTCTTTGAACATTATGATATTATGAATCATATGATATTTTAGCCTCCTCTCATAATCACCTCTTGGTGCTTTGGCTTCTTTCATGCAAAGTCCATTACTTTTGAATTAGAACTGATTTTGGTTAGTGAGGGAAGGAGAGGTAACTTTTGACCTTTCTCCTAGTTTTAATAACTTGAAGAACAGACTTTGATATGTCTGTACTGATCTAGAACAGAAATTAAAATCTATAGTGACCACAGAAGGTTCCACCTTATTGATATCTCAGAAGAACCTTGACTCTTAATTCATGGATATATTTACATAAATTTAAATAGCTTAGAGATGAAGATACAAATCTGTTGTGGGTGTGTCCTGGATCTCTGGCAAAGAGCAGACCCAGGACTCAGGATCCACCTACCGCACCAGAGTTATTCCCTCTCTCTTTTGTTGTAATTGGTTCTGTATGCTTATCTCCTCCTCTTGTTTCTCCCCTGACTGGTTATTCCTGTCCCTAGAAAAGGGACTGGAACAGAGGCAAAACAAGCTTCTTGCCTCCTGCCCGCCATGCGGTGGGGAAGATTCTTCCTCTTCTCTCCCTCCTGACCATCTTTCCCCCAGACCCTGTAATAAATGGAGAGCAGGGGGAGATTTCTCCCCCGCTACCCTGTACTTCGCCGAGCTCTTTTATTTTTAAATTACAACACAAATCTACTTACAGATGTCAAATGTTGGTACATATGAATTAAGTATATTTTGTTCCATAGGCTGAAGAAGACTTGCAACTAATCGATGTGAACTTTATATTCAAAGTGGGGATTTTCTTTGATTCAGAGAAAGCTCTTTCCTGGTCTTGTCAATGTGTTTCTGTCCTCTTGAAGCTGCCAGCAACTTCTGTCAGGTGACGACGCCAACTCTGAGAGAAATAGCTTGTTTGTAGCTTATACAGCCCTTCCTATTAACAGTGGAAAGATACCAAATGTAAAAAGGTTTCAATTTTCTCTAAGTTGTAACAACTTTCTGAATAAATGTTAAAATGGAGAGAATGGAATAAAAATTTAAAAGTAATACAGTTTAATTCTTTACTTAATAGACATTTATTTTGAAAAAGTTCTGAAGGCTTTTTACATTTTATAATATGTGTCTTGCACTTGGGTTATAGAGCACATAACAGCCACAAAGGTTAATAATCTTGTTGTGAAGTATTGCTTGTATTTTCACAACAAGCCTGAAGTAACAATTAAAATAGTTTTTTATTATTAGAAAAAAAAAACAAAAGAAAAAGCCAACCAATCAAAAAAACAAACAAAAAAACCCTTCCCCTTTTCTTCCCAGGTTCAGTTTCACTTCTTCATTCTCAGCTCTTCCTCCTCTCTTGCCCCAGGAGGTCACAGGGAAAGGATAATGGGGAGTGGTATGTTGTTAGTTGGGAAAATTTGCTGATTTTCTCTCAAACTGCCTCAGAAAGAGACGCTGCCAAATAATCAGTATATCAAGAAAGGTAAATGCATTTTTTCTCATCCATATAATTAGCAAGAGAGATGATGATGTTGCCTGCAGGATGTATTTCTAAAGTTGAGTGTTACTTTGAACAAAGAACGAAAAGATAGAAGTAGAAATGTTATGTTTTTAATGCATGATGTTTAGAAGAAGATGAATAAAAAATGTTTAGTTTCATGGAAATTTTCCCTACAGAGGTGACAAAATTCAGAGACAAATCTTGCAGCATTGGAGAATGAAGGCTTGTAGGAGGTAAGCAGAGTAGGGGAGCACGCCACAGGGTGAGTCCTTTCACCTCAAACACTCATCCTGTTTTGTTCAAGTGTCTGATCTGCCATCCAGACTGGGCTCCTGTGAACAGCCCAACAAAAGTGTAGCTGCTCTGTGGATGGTGATCTGGGGACAACGTTACTGCCTTGGTACCGCCACACATTCCTGAACTGCAGAGGCTGGAGCTCAGCCAGCAGCAGGAGCCTGGCAGTTGGAAACTGGGTTGCCGTGAAGTTTTGAAACCAGAGATTATCACTTTTTAACCAATTTTAGGAAGAAAGTTGTGAGCTGCTTGGGAAGCTAGCCAGAGGAATCGGGATGAAGCCAGGTCGAGCAAATGCACATATGCAGCACAAATGCTCATTTTTGTGGAACAAATTAATAAAAATTGAGTTTTTAGAGCAACATTATGTCTATTTAAAAGGAAAAAGTAGCAACAAATCCCCAAGATAGTCCTTGTTTTAGGATTTGTTTCTTTTTCCTTTCTTTTTAATGGACTATTATTCAGGTACTCCTAGGACCCAGACAGCAGGAGCACCACATACAAAGAGGAAAAGAGAAAACTTACGTAAGCCCATTGGAAAAATCAGAAATAAAATAAAAAACTCGGAATATTTCCTAAAGAAGAATACTCTATGGAGTAAGAATATAATAATGTTGTTCCTGAATTTATTTCTTGTGGTTGTTGTAGGAATACTTACTACACAAGAAGGAAAAAACACACATACAACACCAGAAAAGCCTCAATGACTGCACTCAGAATGAACAATTAAATCTGGCCTCAAGACTCCCAGAATTAGTTCACCTGTTATGACTTAACAATAAAAGAGATGATTTTAAATATTTTTGTCTTGTTCAAGATGGGTTAGCTTTTTAAGGACAGCAGTATTCTTGTCCAAGATCATCAGTTCTGTTCGTAGTTTCAAAGCCAGAATTTCACAGTTTTGTAGATGGGAAAACTCATATACTAATTTCTTTGAATTGCTGTTTTTGGGTTCCAAGTTGTTTAAAGATCCAGTATCTGAGATACCTGATCAATAGGCTAAAGAAGGCTTTGAGAAGCTGGCTACCATGCCAGCTTGGTATCATGCACTGCATGATTATTAGATGAAGGAACTGAGTTTTCATATGGTGCTAAGGATTTGTCCAGATGAGAAACACCAGTGTGGTCCAAAATTTTGTGACAACTAAAGGGGAGGAAGAAGGAGACACCACTTGACCGAAATCTGAGTATAAGATCACCAAAGGATATTCTTTTTTATCCTGTAGGAATGGCCTTCCACTCAGTTAAGGTGGTGATTATTACTAAGGCTTGTTTCTTTTAATCCATTTTATTACCATTTTGAAGAAATTAAATATGGCATAGCTTCCACACCAGTAATTGGACCATATATATTATTTAACTTCAAACATCCGGAAAAAATTCTAACTCACACAACCCCCTTTAGAAAACAGACTTGGAACTTGATTGACATTTGAGTTGCATGATTCTGTATTGTCAGACGACCTCAGATTGTTCTGAAAAGTGTGATGTTGAATTTTAACATTATTTAACAATCAGTCTGAAACCGCTTATTTTGTTGTAACTTTTCAGTTAGTTGACAGTTGTCCTAACAACCTAACTTGGGTGTGTCAGATTATGCAAAAACCAGCTCAATTGTTTCTATACCATCTGTAAAAGTGTATGTTTATGGTGCTAATCATTACGTTAAAAATAAGATAAAAATAATGATACGTGCAATGAGTGATCATGTCAGTCACTAGGACATGAGTTACAGATGCTACACTCCACATATAAAATCCTGGTACAATCATTTTGCAGAAATTAAATACTGGATATGAGTTATGCATTTGTTAATTCATGAATAAAAATAGCCTTAATATTTTTTTAAGCTGAGGAAAAGTATTGTTTTCTTTTCCTTACATCAGATGGGATACTGATGAAAGTTCCAGTGCTTGCTTCTGTACTTTGTGAGGCAGGTTACTCATCTTACATCTAAATCAAAATGCTTGCTTCTGTAGAAAAAGACTATGATGGTTCCTATCTATGAGATGTAAGGGATGCTTTTTGCTTTTGATTTTGAGCTGTGCTTTAAAGTGTTCCAGTAGTAATGGTTGGGAAGAGATGCTTGGAGTAAATTTAAATAACTGCACAAAGTGTTGCTTTCTTCTAAGGTATCTCCCATGCCATTTAAAGTGTTTATGGTCTGTGAGTCTGGCATGGGTTTGCTGCCTCTTTCATCTGGAAATGACCAGATAGGGCAATGCAAGGTGGCACATTGCTGATTGTATGGGGTCTTTTTATAAAAAAATAATTTATTCACAGGATTTTCTGTGAAAGGACGATGTTAAATAACTTGCTTAGTTCAGGAAGACTCAGTTACTTTGAGAGTAAACTTTGGTGAGAGTCTCAAAATTTACTTTCATGCTCAGCATGTCCATCTGAAGGTAGACACCTCCTGCCACTAGAGTTATTCATGGCATTTAGGAGTTTGAAATACCAGCAGTATCGTTTTTTGCAAGATAGCAGTAGCTTTCAACTACCATCTCTTGTACTAGCTTTTCGTTTAGTTGTCTCCTTGCAACCTAAAAATACCTGTGAGCATAAGGATAAAGGAATTGACTGGGTTATGATAACATATAACTAGATTAATAGAAACTGTGCCAGTTTCATTGTAAATCCTACTTTTTGCTTATTAAATACATAAATACATTTTTTTAGTTTGTCTCTGTGATTTGGTTTGCTTTTGTTTCCTTTCTCAAACTCTAAAATAGGAGTGAAAAAAGGTAGATTTAATTGAAAATCTCCCTTCTAAATTTCTGAGAGCAATTTGTTCAATATTCCTTTGAATTCATGTTTCATAGACTTGTACATAACATTTATGTTCAATGGAAAAGTGTGAACAGCAGAGATGGGCAACCGTGACTACATCCAGTGTCATTAAGACATGAAAAATGGCACAAATATGTTGCATAAAACATGTGTTTTCCCTGTCTTGCTATTACTCTTTTTACAAAATGGTCTAATTTTAGGCAAAATTAATGCATTTTCAATCTCTACTAAGTCATTTTTTGAGAAACAAGGAATTCTAAAACAAATACATCAGAGGAGGGGTCTCTAGTATTTCTCGCAGTTTTAACAGAAAATCTAACCTAGGCAAAAACCGAGTCCATTAAAATGTTCGGTATTGATCATTATACGTTTCTGATGACAGATTATAAAAAATGTCTGACATCTAACCATGTTTTGAGTACAATATTTTTGTCATGTCTTCTGTATTTAAAATAGGACTAAACAAGTAACATGAAAGAATATGCACCCAAAGGGATCTCCCATCTCTTAGACTTTATTAAATCACAACATGCTCAAGTAAGGAATGAGTATTGCTCAGAAGCTACCAGCTTTTAAATTTAAATTGACCTCGCTTCAGAAATCCTGTTTTTCAAACCTTGTAAACTTTACTCAAGAGTTTCAACACAACATAAAAGTAAGTCAAACTTATGGTTCAGTGATTAATAACTTTCATTCACCTTTATTTTTTTAAACAGTTAACAACAGAATTGACACATTTTACAATTTCTGAGGGCTTGGCAACCCTTCTCTTTCAAACCTTGGTTGCAGCCCAGATGTGGGAATTATGTGATATACCCAGTGTTTGAAGTGAAATGTTCTACGTATGGAATTTCAGAACTCTACATTTGATGAACCAAACACGCAGGTCTTGGCATTGAAAGGTAGGGAATGAATAAGAAGAAATATCTGTAATTAGAGTGCAACTGAATCCAAGAACTTTGTAAGATTAAATAAAAATTATATTAAAAAAAAAGATACTGATGTATGAGTCATCACTGGAGTTACCAAGTATGACCATTTCTGTAAAAGTGCAAAATCCAATGCTTTAAACTTTAGTCTCTAGTATGGACAGCTTGAATGATCTAGATTATCCAAGGTTGGCTACTATTAATTCTGATTTTTTCATCTGAAGGATTTTGTACTGGCTTTTAATTCAGTATTCTTCCAATGATGATATCTATTTAATAATTCAGTATGTGAAACATTGGGTGTAATGCCGTTTCTAAAATGGTCCTAGATTTCTTGTGTGCTTTAGCAATTCCCAAGGAACCTCAATTTTCAGGATAATCAGCCAAAAATTTATTCCCACAGACTGTTGTAAGGAGGCATCCAAATGCTAAACTTAAGGCTTGTTTATTTCCAAGAAGGCAGTGCTGCTGTGGTGCCTCTGTCCCAGGACAGGAAGTGTAAAAATTAATTGAAATCGCTCCAGACATCATGCTTGGTGAGTTGCATAGAATGGGTCCTAATCTAATATTATGTATCTTTTAAAAGTTTTTCATCATTCTGGAAGGTTTTATGCACTTGTCTTTTGGGCTGCTGCCCACTTGAAGTTAAAAAGGAGCAGAAACAGGAGACATCTATTTTATTTGATGTTTTTAGGTGTACATCAAGCAGCGCACTGGGGGAATTCTTCTGTTGGGCTGTGAGATGGAAACAGAAACTAACAGCGAAAATCAAACCATTAAAGGAGAGATTTAGTTTCCACAGTTACGCTTCTTGTGGTAAGTTAATTGAGGTTTCTTGACAAAGAAGCAGTTTAGAGTTAATAATCTCAGGAGTAGAGGGTCAGTGAAGGTTTGGCAGGTTAATTATGTCTGTGCTTCTCCTGTACCCCTGAAGTTATAAGTCAGTAAAGTATCTCTGTGCTCAGCCAAATGCATGTGTTTAAGTGATTTGTTAAGCAGCTGAAGTAGTCTGTGTAATTTTTATACATTTTGTCTTATAGTAGGAACCATTGACTTGTAAAAGGTCTCATTGCCATGTACTTTATGAATCACACCAGTGTGTTCTCCAGATCAAGACCCTTGAGTGTCCGTGCTGATGTTGGGTGGGATGGGGAGGGAGCTTGCTGCAAGCTCATGGAAAAGGTTAGAGCAGCAAAGGTGGAAAATTCCCGAAGTATTCAACAGCAACAACAAAGAAGGTATGACAATATGCTCTGGAAGGGTGGAAACTCAAATGCCACAGAAAGCCATGAAACATTTCCAAGGCTCTTTTATTACTCACAATGGTATTGGAAGTGTTATGGACCCTGTTTAAAATACAGCATTGCACAGCTCTGCTGGATAAGGTAATTTCATGATTCAGGAGATTTAAAGGTTGAGAAGGGTTTTTGTGCACCAGTGGACCTTACATAAGTGCATTGCCAAGGAAATGAAAGAATTTAAGGTTTGCTATGGTGTGTAGACCTGTCTGCCGTCTCATAGCTAAGAAGAACTGTTAAGGTGCCCACTCACTTCTCCTGGAAGTTAGTAAGGGGAGCTTAACCAAGCTAAAGAGCGTGAGGATCTGCTGCTTGTCCCATACAGTGAACTCCTGTGTTGAAGGGCTTCAGCTTCCAGAAAGAGGATCATTGGAAAATTAATGTCCAGAGTATGCTCAGAACCTGAAGGCTGAATTTGAAGTGACTTACTCATCGAATAAAAATTATGTACATGGCTGGTAGATGAGCATGTGTAAAGTACTTCTTTGGAAAGGTTCTTGGTAAAGAACATTGCTTTCTGCTCCAAGCTAGAACTTTTCCTCTCTTAATTCTTTTCAATGATCCTGTGTTCTCAGGTCACAACCATGGATGAAGAGAGTGTGTGTGAGAGAGATCCCTTTGGAGTATCTCTGGGCAGTTTATTAATCAGCTGGAGAAGTTGCTTTGAGTGATGTGAAACACTCTCCCAACTTTCAGCCATGTGTGAATGTGCTGCCCTGAAGTGTATTTCCCTGGTCTTTGAATACAGGAGTTTAAAATGGTTATTGAACTTGCTTTTTGACATGGAAATGCAGATCAGTTCCAATAAGCTTCTGAAGTCAAATACTTCTGTCAAATCCTATGTCATTTTCTTCCTCTCTTGCTGAGTTTCCTCTGTTTCAGAGCAGTTTTGCAGGGGATAATCTTTTTCGAGCATGTGATTCCCATGTAAGTCACTAACTGGACCATGCTGCTTTTGTCAATAAATAGGTCTTTTAAGTACTTTGGCAACTTTATTTTTTTTTATGTTGTCAAAGCTACATTTCAGATATTTTTAGTGTTATGTGGCAGCTAATCAATGTTTTGAGAATCTGAATTTTTAGGTTGGAGAGCAGCAGTTCCCTACTACATCTGCATTCTTATGAATCCTAGTTCTTTGTGCAGTTTCCAGGAGTGTCCTCAGTCCCTCTTAAACACTTTTTAAAGGTATCTGTCTGCATCACCAAGTGCCTAAATATGTTTTATGGTTTTGTTCTTTTAGCACAGTTCCATTCTTGTTTCAGTGAGAGACATGCAATTAAATCCCTTAGGTTTCTTGGGAAATCCTATTTAGGAAGTACTACAAATTTCAGTGGGTTAAGTTGAGGTTTGATATAAAAATCTGTTGCCAATGAATTGCAGTTCATGATGTCTGAGATTTGCATGCTTGTCTAGCTAAGTTAGTTTCATTGCAACCTGCACCAGCTCCAGAATTTCACTGGAGCTGACAGGAATGTCATTCCTGTGCTTTAAAAAAAAACAACATGCAACATTACTTAATTTCTGCATACATTCTCATCTGCATATCTTAGATTTTTAAACAGCTAAAAATCAGGGGTGATAGGCAAGAATTGCAAGGCAGCAAGTGATATTCAAAAAGAATGAGAAACATTACTTTGCTATTTCCAGAGTTGTGAAAAAGGCAGTTTAATATTGTAACACTGAAAAATGTTTATGTTTTAAAGTGTGAATAGAAAACTGAAATTGAATTTTGCATAAACATTTTCTAATTTGAAGCCCATGAAGTCTTCAAGAACTTTATGCTAGAGTGGTTTATTTAGTGTACTTTCATCTCAAGATTATATAGGTAGTAAATTCAATTTTCCCTTTAAGCACACTCTATTTGTATTGCATTGTGCAAGAAATTCTCTGGGGAAATGGTATAAGTTTTATATTTATATATATTATTTTCCACTGTGCTGTAGGAATATTTTCAAAAGGTCAAACCTTGTAAACTAGAGTGTAACTTTTCTCAGTGATTAGGTTTAATCTTCTGGATTCAGTGCTATTAATTTATAATCCCTCATTTTCAGAAGAGGCTGATGAATAAATGTGCCAGGGTTGAGAGTTTTTTTAAAAAGCATTGTTTCAAGCTGCTGTTGCCACTTTTCATTGTTTATCAATAATGGAATTGTCATTACAAAGCTTAATTGAAGGCATCTGTCCCCTTTCTTTATTCTCAAGGGAGTGGAAGTCGTATAATTCTTACAATAGATGTTTTCACCCCAGTCTAAGGTATTTAATCTTATGGAGAGGCAAAAAAGGAGAAATAGGATGCTGAGAAGTCATCTGTCTGGCAGAAATTCTTGAAAAGACAAGAGGACCTAAGACCAAACCACTTCGAAATGCACTAGTTCACCTCACAGCCCTTCAGTAGAACAGGCTTTAACAGACAGAGCTAAATGAGAAACTTTCATTTTTGAGGATGAATGATCAAAACCAGACATTCTTCCTAAACATGTTTTATGGAAATCTTTTCCCAAGACTTCAGGGAATTAATGCACACCAGAAATTTGAAAGGTCTTTCGCATATAATAAAAACATGATACAGCATAGAACCAAAGAGTAATGTAAAGCAGAAGACACCTTCAGTCCAAATCTTTGCCCAAAGCAGGCCCATGTTAACCATGTTGATCAATGTTGTCGTGTTGAGCTTTGGCAATCTACATGGATTGAGTTTTCACAGCGTCTCTGGGAAAATTCTGCCATTCTGCACCTCTCCTATGAGGGCAGGGTTAGAGGACTGGGGTTGTTTTCCTGGAGAAGAGGAGGTTCCAAGGATATCTTACAGCACCTTCCAGTACCTAAAGAGGGCTACAAGCAAGTTGGAGAGGGACTTTTTATGAGGACGTGCAGTGATAGGACAAGGGGGAATGGCTTCAAACTGAAAGAGAGTAGGTTCAGATTAGATATTAAGAAGAAGTTCTTTACTGTGAGAGTGGTGAAGCCCTGGTAGAGGTTTCCCAGAGAAGCTGTGGCTGCCCCATCCCTGGCAGTGTTCAAGGCCAGGTTGGATGGGGAATTGAGCAACCTGGGATAGTGAAAGCTGTCCCTGCCCATGGCAGGGGAGTTTGGTCTAGATGAACTTTAAGGTTCCTTCCAACCCAAATCATTCTATGATTCTATAATTTGTTTTTAATATCACAGTGAAAATTATTGTTCCACCTTGTGCCTGTTTATCACCTTTCTTTTCACTGCATACCTCTGAGAAGAGACTGGATGTTTCTTTACAACACAGTCCATTTGTGGGGAGTTCTAGGCAGCAATCAGCTTTCTCCTGAGGATCTTCAAGATAGAAAAATCAAGTTTTCTACCTTCCTTTGTACAGCATGAGATGCACTGCTGACCTGTCTCGGTGGTCATCTGTTGAATGTGCTCCAGTATGTCAGTGTCTTTCACATATTGGATAGTTTTAAATTAAATGCAGAGGGAGAGAATCACTTGCCTGGACCTCTTGGTCACACTTTTAAAAACAATAAAGAGGATGTGCTTGGTCTTGCTCATTGCAAAGGGGCAGTGCCAACTCCTCTTCAGTTTGTTCTCTGTTGGGCTCCCATGTCTTTTTCTGGAAAGCTGCTTTCTAATGAGTTATCTAGAAATACACCAAGGATTTTTTATATTTTAACTTTTTTTCTTTTTTGTAGCACAAAGTGCAAAAGTTATTTATCTCTAGCTGTGGTCTTGATTGGCATGTCCATAATTAAGCATTAAAAAATGTTTCATTACTGAGTATATAGCAACAGTTGATATGATCAGCAAGGTAAAAATCATGTCATACCATTTCAATTTCCCTTCAAGAAGACCCTGGCTAAGTGACATTTAGGGCTCTCCCATGCAATCTAATAATTATGCTGCTTTACGTTGTTCCAAGTAGTGGAACACGCAAGCTACAAATGCCAAATCTTAAGACAGAAAAAGAAGAGACTAAGAAGTTATTCTAAGTCAGAATGGCTTTTATTCTTTGAAACAATTTCTGTTTATAAAAAATTAATACTACGAGGGCATAGCAACCCAGCGTGCTCGGAGCTAATTTAACTGATGACTGCAGCTCAGTTCCTGACATGCTGGTTTCCAGGGTATGAAAACTGCAGTTAGCTCTGATTTTGCAGTTGATGACACACATCAAGTGAGGCAGGAGAATTTTCTCTCCTACTTTACAAAAATAAAAATGCTGGAAGAAACAATGACAGCTCTTTGCTGATTCTAAGCTTAAAGCTGTTAAAGTTCTTGGCATTTTGCTCTCAAGAGATTGTAATAAGATGTTGTTGCATACTATTAGTGGCAGTGGCCATTAAACATGCACCAGGAGGACAAATAACATAAACGATATTTGAAACTCATATTTCAGCACATTGCAAGTTTATAGGTAGGGAAAAGATGGTGATTTAACTGTCAATGAAATGAAAGATTGAGTTCTCTCCAACAGAAATGTGCAGGGCTGAGGATAGAGAGATTTTAGTTGATAATCATAGAAGATAAGGCTCAGTGTTACCTGAAGAAGTCATTGATGCTGACTCAAGCCCCCGAGGCAAGGCTGACTCCACACCATCCTTCTCTTATTTATTTTGTTCTTTAAAATTACCAGTAGCATGAGAGTCAGGAGCACCTAAGTTGATTTTTACTTTTAGAATTCTTTTCAATTGACACCTGAAATGAAAGCTTCTTAATACAGTTTGATTATTTCTTGTCCCATCTTGAGTGATTGTGGGGCACATATGATGTCTTCTTATTATGGAAGCTTTTAGCACATATTGGGTATAGTTATCCTGTCTCCACAGGCTTCAAATAAATCTCCTTTTATAACCCACACATCTTTTCCTACAGACCTGCTACTCCCTTGCTAAGTGCTTGTGTTTGCATAGGTGATTATTCTTACCTAATAAAAATTTTCTCTTCCCATTACGGAATTACATCCTATACATAATTCAAGGTATAGCTTCAATTAGTCAAGAGAATTTTTTAAATCACATCCTTCCTGGCAGCAGTGAAGGCACACTGTGAACCTTTCTCCTACCTGCTGTATTCATATTGACTTCAAATTCAAGGAAAGTCCTTCATTATATAGCTCATTAATGAAAGAATTGAGAAGGACTGATCTCAGGATGACATTTGGTTGTTTTCATTCATTTTTTACTTCAGTTTGCTTTATTTTTACTATAAACCTTTGCTAACTACCCTGTTGATGAGTTTCTGCAAGATATGAACCTATTTTAAAACTGTTTAATTGACAGTGGTTTAGGCAACTTGTTTCTCAGAATATCACAAAGTTAAAAGTCTTGCTACACTGAAGAGACATAGGGTCAAGGTATTTTTATTTATAAGTCTTGTTAAGATGCTAGAGAAAGAAAAGTTAATCTTGAAGCTCCTTCCTACATTATCTTTTAGTTGCTCACAAAAACTTATTTGGAATAGGTATTCCAGAATCCTTCTGGATGATGAAGAGCAAGAAAAAAGTTGTTGCTGATCTCAGTGTTCTTTTTTGTATCTCATTTTGTGCTGCAGTCGTCAGAAGAGAAGTTGGTAGATAGTTAAGGTTTATTTCAATTTTAAAAATATATTTAGTAATTTATCCCTAAAGTGTATTTGAAGTGCTAAATTATTAGTTCAGTTAAACATTCTTGTTTCCTGGTGCACTCCTGTGCTGTTGGGATTATTCCGCCTATCCAAAAACAACTTCTCAAATCCTTTCCAGGTAAAACATCAGAAAAAGAGCTGGACAGAACCTGGAGTGTCGTATTATTAATTGCACAATTTTAGTGTAGACTCCTGACTGTTTCATGAGGTAATTTTTGGCTGTAGTTGTTTTTCTTCCACAAATAAAAGACTGTGGAAATAAAGAAAAAAGCCTGATCTTTAGCAGTTTCAATTTTTTCCATGTGCTAACCCCATAGCTTTACATTATTATGTACTGTAATACAATTCTTTGGCACTTTCCAAAATAGATGTTACATTATTTTATACACTCTTAAGAGTTTAAACAAGTCTATTCCCATTACATGGTTTTTGGTTTTTTTTTTAGGGAAGAAATTAAAATCATGTGCAATGAAGTAGGAAATCTATTTGCACTGCTTCTAGCTGAACTTCTGGAGTACACACTGATGAACCCCAGACATCCTCGTTGTAGCTGTATTTAGATGTCTAGATATTGAGACACCATGAGCAAAGGGAACTGAAAATGCGAGTCATTCCCTCAGAAAAGAGACAGAACAACACAGAGCTCTTGTTAGGAAGATGTTCCCTATTTATTATTTAAGAGGCATTCAGGCTGCACTAAATTTTTAACTGGAGTATGCTGTAACCACTCCAACAAACCTGGATATAGGAAAATGTGCATGTCTTTTGTATATTGTACCTATTTAACCAGTTATCAGTTGGAAAGATCTTGAATAGATTTCAGACTGTGGTCTCACCTTTGACTGCCTTCAAAAGCTGGCCTTTAACCATAAATAACTAATTCTTTAATCAGTTGTATCATTTTCTATTTTGTCTTAGGAAAGCTACCTGAAATAATTACTTAACCTAATCAAATATTTAATGAATCTATGATAGGAAGAAAGAAAATATGATCTGAATTGAGCCATAGGCATGAGTTAAGTCTCTTGTTATTTCACTTGCTCTAAAAAATGTACTAGGTAATCTAAAAATAATGATTTTTTCAAGCAAGGAATTAAATAATTTCCCCTTCATTGTTTATTTTATTGACACTTTTCCTCTGTAATCTCCCTAATTTCACTGCTAGTGGCCTAACTGAGAAGCTGCTGGAAACCTACGTAATGGTTCTCTTGGAGTCAATACAAAATTGGCAGAAATGGGACAAATGAACTCTAGAAGACTCTAATTTTTTCTTTCTACAAGTTGTCTTCTGTCTTGAATCCAGATTTAGATACTTACTTGAGAGACTCTTCAAGTATGTGATTGTGCATATTTTAAATGATGAGTTTTGGTTTGGTTTTTTTTGCTTTCACATCTTTTTTAGCTCAATAGAGACAAAGTTATAATGTTCTGTCGCTTGGTCTCTCCAGCCTTCAGCAATAAGCTTCCATACTACCTTTTACTACATTTAATGGTTTACTAATGGAAATCAACAACTGACAACTAATAAACTGTTTAAATTTGTTTTATATGTGTAATGTACACATGTAACAATGTCTCAGTCCAACCAGAAGTCCACATAACTTGTTTGAAAATAATTCCTACAGTGTCTAATCCTCTTTCACTGTAAAATTCTATTGCTACCTTTTAATCTTGTTTGCCCAAAACTCAATTTAGCTGTTACCCTTCTTCATAAAATGAATAAGCTAGCATGCAATTCTCTGGTAAGATAGAAAGGAAAAGGATTACTGAACTTGGCTGAGACAGCAGCTATGCAAATATTTATTTTAATTTTTTTTTTTTCTATTGGGTATTAATTAATAAGGTCTCTATATCTCGCTAGCACAGCTGAAGTAGTTTGCTTTGTTTTCTCATTACCAAACAAAATGATCCTTTTTAGTGGACAACTCTCCTCTTAATTTAATTTAAGGCTGAGTACCAGGGCACTGCAATGAACAAGTCACATGTTGTCTCATGAGTTGTTGGTTTGTATTTATCACAGTATTGGTTTCAGGATTTGAAAAGAATTTAATGTTATCCTACTATGGATGCTATCCATCCATCCTACTATGGATTAGGTAAGGGAAGGCAGACTAGCTTTAAATCTATATTCATTTTTTGGCAGCAAATATGCACAAAATCTATTAAAAAAAATGATACATAAAATGCTAAAATCAAGATGGAGAGAATGTTACTTACATTGCTACTCTTTGTCAGCATTTGTTTTTCAATCGATTCTACAATGCTGTTCTAACATTTTTTTTAATTGTGTATTACTTTCTCCACTGTGCAAAAACAATTGCTTCTCACTAGTTTCCATTTTGATTGAATTAAAGATCTAGCAGCATGAACTATATTCTGTAGACATCACCTTAAATTTTCTGTTTTCAATTTTTTTTATGATATGTACGAAAGTGATTTTTTAAATCTTCTCCCTTTACTCTAAAATAGGTGTTCATGTGCATTGAGGCTGTCAGACTGTGTGTTGTGGCTGAGAATGAGAAAGTATGTCAAAACAGGTATTTGAAGCGTTCTCTTTACTTGACTGCAACTTTGGAAACTTGAAATGTTGATGTTTATGAGCCCTATATATTATGCATGGCACAAATCAAGTGCATTTCCTTATTTAGTCTGGAAGAAGTTCAAGACAAAGGGAAGAAAAATGTTGATTTTAAAAGCCAGTAGAGAAACAAAAATGACATAGGAGAATGAAAATGCAAATTGACAAAGCCACTAGGAATGGAAAAATATAAATCTTCTGTCAGAGTTATTTGAAACTCATTTGATGACTTCTACTGCAGTGATATGACTTCTCCATATTTATATGCTCTTGGTGTTAACTGTGTAAACCTACAGGACAAAGGTTATTCAATGCCTGAAAAAGGGTGATTTATATTGAAAGGGATTAGGAGTAAGAATTAATGAGTTTTCTTTTGTGTGCTCTGATTTCTTTGCTAATGGAGTGGGGCAATGTGAACAACAACACATAACAGCAAAGATACTCATTTATTCATTTTCTATCTTTGTGACAGCTCTTCTGGGAATGCAAGGCTGCTGTGATGATTCATGATATAGCTGGTGTTTGGGATGAAATTGAGATGCTGGTTAACAGACTGAAATTTTGTTTTCTAACATTTAAAGTTTCTTCAGTATTGAAGTGAAATAAATGGCATAAGGCACTTCAGCATGCAGTCAGAAGTTTATTTTCTCACTTTGTAGTAAAATGCATGGATTTGTACCTGATCATACCTACTGTCCTGTATTAAGGATAAGTTGTTAAGTGTATTCCTAAATCTAAGTACATTTAGTTTTAAATGTGTCCATGAGAGCAGGAAGAAAAGATTAATATTGTCTCCTAGTTGCAACCACAAGTCTTAACAGAGTGGCTGTGAAGCCTTCTGGATAGGAAGCTTATGAACTGTTAAACCCAAACACTAAAAATGCTATGTGTATGGAGAAAGCCAAGGTGTAGGAGAGTTGAGGTGGAGAAACGTGTGGAGTCCAGATGTATGAGCCTGTGGAGGGAGGGGAGCAGGCAGAAGAAACATGAAACTTGGTGGTTTGAAAGAATAAAAATTAACAACTTGTGGTTTTCAGTCAGTTCTGACTCTGTCTCTCTCTAAATTGAAATGTAGAAGGAAGTCCAAATAGAATTTGAAAAAAAAAAAAAAGTATATGTATCTGTGTCAGAGACTGGAAAAGTTGATCTGTTTTCAGACATCTTGGGGACTTGGAATGTGTGGTAGGGGGTGGGTCAGGCCTTGCTCTGGTGAGGTGGTGTCCTGCCCTCCACAGCCCCCACCCCACGGTGTCTGTCAATCATGGCACACTGGAGGCAGCCCCAGTTTTGCCTAAACCAGTTCCTGAGTGGCTGAGAGACCAGGAGCCTCTTCTGGGTGGAAGGCCCAGGATGGACCAAAAAGGTTTCAGAAGGGTCACCACAAGGCAAGCACATTGTCCTTTAGCCCCACCTTCATCTTGGAGCTTTACATCACTGGAACACAAGAGTTGGTAACTATATCTGGTTTCCTATATCTTTCCTGTCTTTCTGTTTTTCTCCCTTTCTTCTTCTTTTTCTAACTCTCTTTTGATGGAATGTAACATCAAATGGGTTTAAAGGTTTTCTATGTTCAATGGGCAAACTCTATGCTGGGATAAGTGATGTTATGTTGTATTTACTCTTTTTCCAATGTTCCTTAATTTTCTATAGTTAGTCTGTAAAATTTTGCATGTTTTCATCTCTTGATAATATCTAGTTGGAATTTTCTCCTTTGCATCTACCCAGAGCAAAGGAGCCTGGTTTAGCCCTAAGTTTATGAGACTGGGGTATAACAATCTGTGGTGGGGGAAAGGAAGTCTGAGTTTTTTGCATGGAACATAACCATGGGAGAGGTTACCTGTCATGAAGGTTAATGGATTCAAATGAGGTTGTAGCAAGGTTTGGGTTGGATTCTTCTCCCGGGCAACCAGTGACAGGACAAAAGGAAATGGCCTCAAGGTGTGCCAGACAACATTCAGGTTAGACATCAGGAGGAATTTCGTCACTGAAAGTGTCGTCAAGCATTGGAATGGGCTGCCCAGGAGCAGGGGCTGTGGGGTGGGCAGGGAGAGGAGAGGAGAGGAGAGGAGAGGAGAGGAGAGGAGAGGAGAGGAGAGGAGAGGAGAGGAGAGGAGAGGAGAGGAGAGGAGAGGAGAGGAGAGGAGAGGAGAGGAGAGGAGAGGAGAGGAGAGGAGAGGAGAGGAGAGGAGAGGAGAGGAGAGGAGAGGAGAGGAGAGGAGAGGAGAGGAGAGGAGAGGAGAGGAGAGGAGAGGAGAGGAGAGGAGAGGAGAGGAGAGGAGAGGAGAGGAGAGGAGAGGAGAGGAGAGGAGAGGAGAGGAGAGGAGAGGAGAGGAGAGGAGAGGAGAGGAGAGGAGAGGAGAGGAGAGGAGAGGAGAGGAGAGGAGAGGAGAGAGGTTCTGGGCACAAAATTTAAGCTGTCAAAGAGGAGATAAGATTCCTGAGTATAGTTTCCAAGGGGAAAAACAAAGTGATATAGGGAAGAAAGAGAAAGTTTTCATTTTATAAAAATTATCTCTTTTTCTTTTTTTTAAGAGAGATCATATAGAAAGGAGGGGCTTTAATTTTCTTAAAAACAATTATACAGCAAGCAATAAAATCATGTTATTGTAAAGCCTGAAAAACAGTACAAGAAGACAAATGAACACAGTTCAAAATCCTCCTCAATTTTTCATAAATTATTTGGAAAAGTGATGAAATACTAGATAATACAAAATTACACTGTAGAGTAAAACCAAAACCCAACTCTGAGGACCTGCAGAGTGATTTCAATATCCAGATATGATTGAGTAAAAACTGGCAGGTGAAATTCAAGGCAGGTGAAACTTAGATCAGATAAAAACTAGTTATTACATCATTGAAAAACTCTGTGTTAACCTTCCTCTCTCCCAAAAAAAAAAAAAAAAAAAAAAAAAAAAAAAAAAAAAAAAGCCTCAATGACTTCAAACACCAATTCTGTGCTCAAAAAGCATGTAGGAATTTTCTGGAACAGATGAAAGGAAAGAGAAAACTAAGAAGCACTACTCTAAGTTGACATAGATATATATCTTTCTGATGAGTTTAAATCTTGGATGTGACATGTTCTGATCCCATCTTCTCAAAGCTAATATATCTGGAAATTTGGGAATTTGGAATTTGGAAAGGGTAGGAAGATGGGACATAAAGATTACCAGATGCATGGAAGAGCTGCAAGAGAGACTACAAAGATTGAAAAGTTACTTAGAAGTAGTAGCATTTTTCTTGGATAGAGATCTGAGGGGTATATTTAAGTAACTGCACCCAAAATCATGGAAGAAATTACAGAGAATGATTATTCATGATGTATTATGAAACAAGAACTGGAAAGTGTAAAATGAAATAATGAGAGGTTTTAAAAGGAACAAAAGGAAGTGCTGCCTCAAACCATGCTTAATTAAGCTGTAGAATTCCTTGCCAAAGGATGCTGTGGATGCCAAAGTATAAATTGGTTTAAAAGCAATTAGAGAAAATCGTGGAAGAAAAGACCTTCAGCACTTATTAAACACACAGATAAGGATAAAAGCACTGACTAATGAAGTATCTAAACCACAGGATTATATTTTACTGCATCAGGGAAATACCTGAATTTAGATGGATTTTGGCATCTGAACAGGGAAGGAGTTCAACAACAGGGAAGTTTGAGCAACATGCTTTCTTAATAACCCTGTCCTTGACGACAGTGGGGCCTCATGAGCAAAGTGTTGCCACCCCATCATAGAACTGCCATCTGGAGATCCAGGATGCAATGAATTGTTTAGGGATTTGATGGTTGGGTTCAGCAACCTTGGCTGCTGAGAATATGATGTGGTAGGATCCTGAAAGGAGGCAAAAAGCAGGATCAAGGTGTTGTCCTTCAGGAGGGTAGATCTGGGCCTGTTCAGGGTGTTCTTGGAAGGATACTGTAGGGCATGGTCCTGTAGAGAAGAGGAGACTAGGAGAGCTGATTGATTTTCCAAAGCCACATGCGTTGGAAAATCTCAAGAATGGTCTACTCCCTGTGCAGGAAGCCAGGCAAAGGTCTGAGGAGGCCTACAGGAATGAACAAAAAGCCTCTGAGAGAGAAGACATATAAGAGATGGAACTGGTGTTAGGTGCCACAGAAGTACAGGCACACTGTGTTAGCATGGAGGGACAGAGCCAAGAAAGCTGAAATCCACCTGAAGTTCAATCTGGCAAGAAGGTCAAGCAGGAGGACATCCATACAGGTATATCAGCAACAAAAGGAAAGCCAAGGAAAATATGGACATACTGCTGGAGGAAGCAGGGAACCTGGTAACAGAGCACCTGTAAAAAGGCCAAGGTACTCAATGATATCTTCATGATGGTCTATTTTGTTAAGACTAGCCCTTAAAGATTCTGGTTTCCCAAAACCTGTGGGAAAGTCGAGTGTGGAAGAGTTTCTCTTGATGCAGGAAGATCTGATTAGGGAATGCTGAAACAGACTGGGGCCAGAGAGGATGCACCCACCAAGCACTGAGGGAGCTGTACAATGTCACTGTGAGGCCACTCCAGATTCCCTTTGAATGGTTGTAGTGACCAGGGAGGATTCCTGAGGACTGGACTGGAAGGAAGGAAGTGCTGCTTCTGTCCTCAGAACAGGAAAGGAGGAGGATCTGAGGTAGTACAGGATGGTCAGCCTTGTCTTGATCACTGAGAAGATGATGGAGAAAACTATTCTGGATACCATTTCAAGATACATGAAAAAACAAGGTGATTGGGAGTAGGCAGCATGGATTATTAACATATGAGAAATTATTTCTGAACACTCCAATAACCTTCTATAATCAGATGGCACGACTGGTGAGTGAGGGGACAGCCATGGACATAGTTTATCTTGACTTCAACTCTGTCTCCTATTATATCAGAATGGATAAACCAGTGGAATATGGACTAGGTAAATGGCAGTGAGGTGGGACTGAAGGCTGGCTGAACTGTTTGGCTGAGAGGGTTGGGATACTTTGCACTAAGTCCAGCTCTAGACAATCCCAAAGCAAGTCCTCTGGTGGTCAATACTAAGTCTAATGTTGCTTAATGTCCTCATTAATGATCTGAATGACTGGACAGAGAGTATTCTCAGCAAGCTTGCAGATGACCCTAAGCTGGGACGAATTTTTGTTGGAGCTACCAGATGGTTTTGCAGCCCTCCAGAGGTGTCTTCAGAGGCTGGAGAAATAGGCAGAGGGGCTTGTCACAAAATTCAACAGGTTCTGGACCTGGAGTAGAATAATCAGACGATCCATTGCAAACTAGAGGCCTATCTGCTGAAATTCAGCTTGGGGCCCTGGTGCATCCCATGCTGACCAGGAGGCAACAATGTGCCTTCTTGGCAAAGAAAGTCATCAGCCTTTGGTAGGCATCAGGCCTAAAATAAGCTAATTCATGCGATTGTAGAGAGGAGGAGAGGGAAACTAACAAAAGCTTCAAAAAAGAAAAACATACCTACAGAACAGCTTTTCTAAAGATATTTCACTCTTTCTGCACTATGTAAAATGCCATGTCAAAACCTCTGGGTGTAAGTACTTGAACTTGTGTGTACTGGCTTTCATTATTTTTGAAGTCAGGGTGGATCACTGTTAATAATATTCCCCATCCTCAACATTTGCCTTTTAATATTTGTGTCTGTAGTATGAATGGTAGAGAATTCTTTATGCTCAATTTTAATACACCCCTCTTTTGAACATTTGCAACTGCAATATGCATTGCATTAAAATTGATTTTCTCCTCTGAAATTATCTTTCTCCAGGATCATACTTTTATTTGTATCCTGGAGGGTTATCTGATATTCATTAATATTTATATTCTCTTTTTATCACAATACCCTCTTAATGGCTAATTAGGTCCCCTACTCCATGGCCTAAAGCACACCCTGAGCAGTTCTTCTGCTTGGTTTTTTAACCTACATTGCAAAACCACACTGTCTATATTCCATTTTCCACTTTATGCAGGATCAACATTAATCCGTCGTTCCTTCCCCAGTCAGTCACCTCCACCTGGTGGGCCGCAGTGGTTGACTATTGCTCTTGTGACAAATTCTCCTTTATCCCTCCTGGGAAGAACTTTACTTGTCCTGGCAGTGAAATCTGGAGAGGGGCCCAATCTCATTTGCTTGATTGAAAGTGTAAATCTCTATGAGCGAAAAGACATGTTTTTACTGAGAAATGGGTGGAGGATTAATTTTTGGAATCTTTCACTGGAACATGCTTTTCAGAGACACAAGCTTGACAAACAAACAAGAACTAAATCTCAGGGAGGAGCTGAAATGATGTTTGGAGAATCAAACATAATACAGTCATGCATCATCTGTGGTTGCTAAGGAAACCAGCTTTGGGATCCTGTCAGCGGGATTCTTCAAAATCATCAAAGGAGACACCACTGGTGTCTGCCAGCTAAGCCACGTACTGCTGTAACGATCAATTTCTTGCTCCTATTCGCAGGGGTAGTCAATACATCAGCTTTCTGAGAGAAAGAGAAATATCATCAGAAAATCATCGCCTGTGCAAGGTGGCTGCGATGCCATCTGTCCCCGCCAGCAGCACCTACACTCCCATCGGAGCAGCAGTGGGTGAGCAGACACAGCACTTGCTCCGCAGAGCTTTCAGTTCTGAAAGTATTCCGCTTGTGCGCCTGACAGTGTAAAACCTCGTGGATACATGGTGTTAAAAAACGTCATCGGTATGGTCTCCAACTGTGTGGATCACTGCTGATTTTCCCTGAGCCCATCTGCCTCGTACCTATATATATGAGACTCTCTATTTAAACTTACATATGCTTAGTATTTAAAAAGATAATTATTTGGGAATCTTGCTTTCTTTGTTGCTAAATCTGCCTGTGATGGTTTGTTGTGTTTAGAGTTTTTCTGCCCATTTGCTATCACCTCATCATCTATTCTGCTGTTGTCTTAATTTCTGTCACTCATTCATCTCCCCACAGCCCTGTCTCACTAACCTGCTCATCAAACACTCCTCTTAATTTCACTTTTCCTCTCCACACCTCCCACTTTCTCCCAGCTTTTCTCTCTGTTCATAGCTTTTCTTTTCCCAGTAATCTTTGGATTTTTCTTTCCTCTACTTTCATCTCTATTCTATTAATTTATTTAATGCATGTTTTGATGGAGATGGTAGGAAAAAGTGAAGAATGGAATTAAAAGGATATAAAGGGAAGGTGAAAAGAAGAGGGTATAATTTTTCTGTCTGGTAACTGGACTGAAGAAAACTTAAGCAGAGGTTTGGACTGCCTGAATTTGAAAGCTTTTACTGTCCTAGGCAGGTAAAAAGTGACCTGGCAGCATGGGCTGCTTTTGAAACCCTGGCAGTGTGGTGCAAAACAAAATGTTTATTTTTGGTACAAACCCTTGGGTGAAATTCCTTGTACTGATCAGACAATAAATAGCTTAAACTGAATGTCCTCTCTCTTAAGAGAACTTAGAGGTGTGTCTTTAGTTGTAATGGTGCAATTAATTTTTTATAAATCACTTACATAACCTGAAGATATCCTAGGATGACTTTCTAGTCTGCTGGTCAGGACAATAAGTGTACTCCTATGGGAAGATATCCCTCCTGGCATGAACATTTTAATTATCTTTCCTAAGTGAAGCAGTGGTGATGAGCAATTGGGATGTCTAGTCATCCCCTCACCTCTTTCTCTCACCTTCTGTGATAGTTTATAAAATGGTCTCTTGAAAGCAGTGACATCAGCTGCTCTCAAGCAGAGCAGTGATTAGCCCTGACTTTGCACTTCTGTGTGAATGTTCAAATACCTGATCTGCTTAAGAACTCTACCTCTGCTCTACCTCTGCCCTTCAGGCAGTTGCATGAAACTGGTCTTGAAAAAACATTTTTAGGATGATTTGACAAATTCTCCTCCAGAGTTGGAAGCTGAGTATGAAAGAAAGATTTGTTCTGAAGTTTAATGATTTCTGAAGTCCACTTTTGAATGTGTAGGGGACAAATTTACAATTAAAATAAAAGAAATATGGAAAAAAAAAAACCACAAAATATTAATTGTATGTGATGCATCCACTACTCTTTCATTACTTAGATCTATTTCTACTGTCTATTGTTGGGAATAAAGAGGTGGGAACTGGGTTTTAACATCACTTACTTTTACTCTGCTTTTCTGCATGTGGACCATATAATAGTGCTGGGAACAAAGACAGTCTGTTATAAGGAGTCTGAAGTTATACAGACTTACAGACAGTGCCTTTTTCCTCTGAATCCTCTCTTGATGCACTTGCCTAAGCAGAACTTGAGAAGGGATAGATGGATTCTCTGAACTTGACTATTCAGGATTCCAGACAGTGCACCAAAGACGCCCTAATGTCAGCTCTCTGCTTCCAGGTGCCTTTGTCTGAACTGTTTATGTGTTTGCAGGTGGGGAGTCGGCTTTTTTTCTTTTTTTTAAAGTTAAAAGTAATTACAGAAAGAGGGATGAATTTTAGTGGGCTATTCAGAGCAAGATGTTACCTGGTGTGGCTCCCGGATGTGCTCTGTGACAGGTTGAGCCTGGTCAAGCATTTTTCCCCCACTACAAGCACTTCTGTATAGGTTGATGTTATTATGATGCAACATTCAGACGTTTATAGAATAACTGATCTCTCCATTGGCCAAGTCTGGTTAAGCATAACAAGCAATGAAATAGATGTTTATCTTTTAAGCAAATCAGCACAGCAGAACCTTTTCTGTTTCCTAGGCTGAAGAGTAATTTTCCATAGTGACCCTATGATAGAAATTGCAGAGTCTGCAGAAATAAAATTTTCCTTAGGGAAATAAAAAGTATGATGGTGGGATGCATTGGGATTCTGTTGGAGAGAAACCCTTATGAGAGTTTCTTTTAGATTCTTCTTGTAGTTTTTCAAGAAAACAAGCACAAGAGTGATGACTTTGGGCAGGAATAAGGGCAAAGAAAGATCAGCAATAAATTGAAGAAACTATTTTACAAGGCAAGGCTGAAAACATGCCTTATTTATCAGAGCTAAAGGAAGACCAAGTTCTCTTCAAATGACGATGGGAAAAATAGCAATATAAACTAAAGACAATAATTGTTTAGGATAAATTTAAACTAGAAATGCTGTCAGTGAGGATCTGGAATGGAGGTCTCAGAAATATTGAAGGTGTTAAAGAAGGTGACTACTATGACTGTTATGTTAACTCTTAAAAGGAACTGCATGACCAAAGGTTTTCTACCCAGGGTCTCAAGCATACTCTGTTGAAAACAGATTGAGACCACCCAGGAATCACTATAGTTAAAAAAAAAAAAAAAAAGAAAAAAAACCCAACAGAGTAAAATAAAGTATTTTTTACTTTGAAAAATTAGTGGTCTAAAATGATAACTTTATGCGCATCACTCTTTTTCAATCAAATGTTTCTTGAATTTTATTGTTATCCAGAATTCTAGATTTATGGTATATAAATACATAATTATGTATATATTAATGCAATGTGTATCCATTTATTCCAATAACTGATGGAAACTAATATGAAGAATCAGTGTTTCCTGTGAAGCAGAAAATCCAATTTCTTCTAGACTGTAACCATTGCACAGTATTTATGTGACTCGGGCATCAAAATTACCTTGAATTTATTCTCCTTTCAGCTGCTAGTTATCTGTAGGGATGTCTAATAATAAATGCTGCTGATCTGTAACTTTTCAGATTTCTTATAAGAACCTTGGAAAGTGGGAAGTAATGGCTGTTTAAATTTTCTGGCCTTTTTTGTCATCAAGTTTGTAACTTAATATCAATCTCTGTGTATGTAGATTGTTTTTAATTTTGTTGATATGACATGAATCTAAGCATCTTTCAATCACCAGTCAAAAGAGGAAAAGAAACTTAGATGGCATGTAGCCTGAAGATTTGGGTTTTGTTTAAAACAAAACCAAACAAAACTGGCATCGACAAAAAAAGAACCAAACCAAAACACCCCACAAAACAATCCAAAACAGCTATTCAATCAATACCCCTATGATATAGATAGTTTGCTTATCATTTCCTTTTCAAAAGTATCCATGGTATTGTGGGACCTGCTGTAGACCATGTTTAACAAATGTCCATTAGTTTTCAGAGATGGAAATCTCTATCCAGGGATCTTTGCAGCATGCTTATCTGACTTGTTGGTTTGGTTTTTATCTCACCTTTGTTATGAACAATGTCTGAGAAAAAAAAAATGGACTGTAACAAGCGTGAAATATTGTCCTTGTTAAATCAGTTTCAAGGAGTGTGTAGGAGAGTTTGAAATATATGAACGGTACTTAAGATGTATGCAAATATTTAAATTCAAAAGTAGTACATTTGTCTTTCGGTAAAGTAGCACTTAGTTATCAGCTGGCATGTCTCTTGCCAATGCATAATCCTGTTTGTTATTTTTCAGGTTCTCTTTCAAAATAACCCTTAAATATCCCTTTTGATTATCCTTCCTTAATCAGTTGATTGCTAAACTAATGACTTTCCCCATTGACCCTGGCCCCTCTAACTTTTCCCATAGATGAAGATTCATAAATCCATAATTTTGAATTGTCTGTATCAAAATTAAACTGTGAATGAATATGTCATAATTCTGCATCACTCAACCTTCTTTCTAGGGGAGGAAATATCTATCAGACAGTCTAGAAGCTCTCTGTCCTTTATTTTAAGCAGAGAATGCCATATTGCAAATCTGAAACTGGACATTATTAGTTAAAAGCTTCTCAGAATAACTGATTCTTCTCAGGAAATTCCCACATCAGTAACTTATTCTGTCTTTATCTTTCTTGAGATCCACCCTCCTGGTGTAGCAGGAGAAAAATGTCATTTCTCTTTTTGTTAAGCAAAATAGTTTGTATCCATCCTCATATTTATTTTGCTCATTGAAGAACCCAGCTAGTAATCCTCTTTCCCATTTTAAGCATAATTAACTTGTTTTAATTGAATTGAAAATTCTAAGTAATCGTTTATTAACATTATTCTCCTTTTGCTTTGTCAGAAAAAGTAAAATTCTTACAAGCTTCACTGGCTGCAACTGTGGGCTGTAACTGTGTCTAGCTGAGCTTCCTCTGCTTTCAGACAGAGTTTGTACTTGCTGCTGCTTGCAATCCTTGTCAATAGAACAGAAAAAACACTGATTTAGAAATGGTAGAGTCTTTGGTCATAAATTAAGTATTTTTGGGGCAGTGAAATGCCAGTGAAATATCAGCTTGTAACAGAAATTACTGTAAAGGATGTTGAAATTAAGATAGGCTGGAAGAGCATAGAGGACAGGTGGTTAAAGAGGTGACTGTATCTTTTCTCTCTTGCTTTCCTGACCATGGGATACCTACAGCAGCCTCTTGCTTGAGGAACAACAATTCAACATTCAAAGAGCAGCAAAGGAAAAAAAGGCAAGAAATTAATCAGGAAAAAAACCAGTGACTGTCTCACTTATTGACTGCTCTCTGTTCACACAGAAGAGTTGAATTTCTGGATAGTTATGAATTTTGAATTTCTGGATGCCTATTGAAAATACACACAGCACACCTACACTAAAGGAAAAGTTAGTGCCCCTTCTAGTGTGCGTTATAAACTACTGACTTCAGTAGTAGAAGGTTATCAAAATGTATACAGGGATATAGATATAATGGATCTAATGGAAGAATCATTAATATAGTTTAAAATTTTTGAGTAGATATTTGAGATTATTATCTAGCAAAAATTTTAGGAGACAGAAATTAAACATTAGTAGATAATTACTTTTTATGCATAATTATTATGCTGTATTTCTAACAGGAACCACAGGCTCAATTTGGAAACTGCCAAGTATTTTTAATACAAAGATTTTGCTCTGGAAATGTACACACATCTGTTCCCACACACACATATATCTATATTATATGCTTACATGTTTTGACTTTTGCTTTCAATAATCAAATATAGAGAATCTGTATATCTAGTAATGCTTTACAAAGGTGTTAATAAGTGTGGCAAAACACTGGTTATGACATTGCTTTTTTTCCCTCAGGAATTAATCATTTGTTTGTTACTTACTCAAGTGAAATCAAAATCAAAAATATAAATATATTAGATTACATAGCATATATGAGATTACCTAAAACAAGAATCTTGCCCATTGTTTTAGCTGGAGTTGCCGAGCTAGGATGTTAACTCCTCAACAGGTATTGTTAACATAATCTTTGAAACCACCTAACCCTGAGATGTAGCACATAGGAATAAGTAATCACAGCCAGGGGATTGGGATGGAATTAAGTCAGGAGCTGAGCAGCCCTGCCAGCGCCATGTGCCTCTGCATGGTTCACAAGCTGCACAAATTAAGTTCCAGGCCCCTCACAAAAGCCTCACATTTAGTCTGCACCGTGTAATATCATCAGGGAAATTGTTTCTTGCCTGTGTGCACTTAGGCTCCAGCAAAACACGCGATACAAAACATGTAATACATTTTGTGGTTACTGAAGAAAGGAAAAAAAAAAGAAGAGGAGGCAGGTAAGTGAACTGTCAGTCAAACAGAGGCAGCAAGATCTGGCTGGAATTACTTTTGTTACTGATACTGTTACATCTGCCATGTTGCTCCTATTCTTTGTGCTCACTCAAGGGTGAGGACACTTAAAATATGAAAATAGGAATCTGCACTGCCTATTAAAAGCTGCATATTTATGTGCCTGTTTGTGGTTGTCTCTTCTGTCCCTTGCTGCTCTTTCTTCCTTGCAAACATTTTTCTGCATATTTTAATAGCAAGTTTTGGTGAACGCATTGACAGAGTATATTATTGCCCTGCTTCTGAAAAGAAATCATTATAGCTTGGAGCTAAGTAATTTTCATGGCATCCTGTTGAAGATGTTTAATTAACATAAATCAAAATAAACAGAAAAGCAAGTATATGATGTTTGATCTGCTTAGATGTGGGCATGTGCTGTAAGATTTTCAGCATAACAGAAGATAATCATACTAAAAAAACTCTAATATTGAAAAAGCAGAGGCACCTACTTGTGGCATGGGTATTTTTCTCTGAAAAAGATCATGTGTATAGAAAAAACATGTGATAAATAATTTCTGTCATTTGCACAGAATGCAATGACATTTGCTCTTACTTTTGACCAGAATTCTTTTCTTCAATTAAAGTGTCACAATGCTTTATATTTAGTGCACTGGTGTGGCCAGCTCTGCATTACGCTGAAAGGTGTGGGGCAGCTGGTGAGTGAAAGCAATCTAGAAATTGAAACATGGAGCTCCTTAGAATAACAGTCCAGGAGAGCTTCCCCACTGCCTCATCTGGATTGCTTCTGGTACCTTAGTTAGCCTGAGTCCATCAGATGAGCAAACTTGAGAGGAACACGCTTTGGGGTTTTTTCCCTTTGTGAATCTACTGGACACTGTCATTTTGGGCTATTTAATGTTTCAGTTATCACAGTTTTTTAATACTGCTGTGCCATATTAAAGCATGGGTGCTTTGTTCTTCTAATCTCTCTTGTTCATTCCTACATCCCATTTTATCTGTGGCAGGAGTTGTTCTAATCATCAATATTGTGTAGAATCATAAAGATGTCTTTATGCTAGCACAGTGGTTCCTTACAGATTTTTCTAGTTTTGCTTGTGTAATGAATGAATAAATGAACACTTTTATTGCTGTATTTTCTAGTTTTTCATGCTGAAGATTTATGTTGATTTACAGGTAAACTCTGTTAGACAATTTCCTTGTGGGCTTACGTCTGTTATCAGTGATGTCAGAGATGAACCTGTAGATAAGGTTTAGGTGGCTTCTATGTTTTTCCAAGCAATCTGTGCTGCCAGTATGGAGTTTAAGGGTGACTCAGAGCATCAAAACATTGTTTTAATGGTTTCCACAACTGGGAGTGGTTTTGCGTGGTTTGGGGTAACTCAGTGACATAGGAAGCCACTGGTGCATGGAAGAGCACTAGAGCTGCTCTTGGCCTGAGAAAGTGGAGTGCAAAGAAGTGCAAAGAAGTTTTGTTAATGTGCATTAACATAACCTTTGCAGCCCCGTTTCAGAATTTGCTCATTGTTTTCATCTGTGATTTTATCCCAAAGCAAAACATTTGATCTACTCCCACTCATGCCATCCACTGCACTGAACAATCTTGCTCATAAAAATTCAGGGCTTTTCTTCCACATTGCTCTTGAAGGCACTCAGTATTTCCCATGAAAGCAAAGTCTTGATGCAACTGCTTCCAGGCAGTGAAGAATTGTTCCATCTGGAAAGATCTCATTTCATGGCAGAGAAACCCTTCAAAAAGTTACACTATCTATAAAGTATTTTTTATTTTAACCTCTTTGAAAGAAAGAATTAGCCCTTTTTAACTTTGTAGGCATAACACATGGGAAGATATTTTACATTTCTCTCTGGTTTTTTTTTTGTTGGTGATTTTTGTTTCTTTGCTTTTTATTTGGGGTTTTTTTGTTTGTTTATTTGAGGGGGGGATTGTTTGGTTGTGGGTTTTTTGTTTCTTTTTTTATCAACAGCATATGTTCAAAATCAGCCTGAGTGTTTGGAAGAGACCTATTGAAATTAGAAATGCAAAACATACAAAAGCAAATATTTGTAATGCTACATGTACATCCATTGAAACAGGTAATTCAGGAAATGCCTCAGGTTTGGGGTTTTTTGTGAGTTTTATCTTCTGTGTTGCCTAATATTGAAATACCATTTTGGAATATCATTGAGTAGCTCTTTGCACACAGTGTCATGATAGACCGAGTATACTGGTGAAGAAATTTGTTAGTATATTGCTATATACATTTGCTGTCTACACACTTGGGCTACTTCATGCTTGTTGTTGGATGCCTATTTATAAATGGAAGCTGCAGTGCAATAGACAAATTTTAAAATGGGAATGGGACTCCTTCAGAAATGAAAATGACAGAACTAATGTGGTTGGCTTGGCAAAAACCATGCTCTTTTCAGTTAAGACTTATAATAAAGTGGAGAGAACAGTGTAAAGGAACCCAGAAAGAAGAAAACATTTCATCAAAATGCCTACATTAATCCTATTGTGATTCTCTATTAGCCTATTGATCTTATGTTAGTAAGAGCTTCTGTGCTGACTGTACACACTATTTGACTAGGGGCACTTTTTCTTCTTTACAATAACCAGTTATTTTCACTGGGAACAAAATTAAAATTTCTGAACTCATAAATTTGTGGGAGAGGAGCAAAGACTGATTTTCAGGTTTTTCCAAGTAATTCTTATCATATTAAAAAAAAAAAAGGGGGAAGGGGGAGAAAAATCTTGATAAAATCATCGAGGAACATTGGTATGGCAAAGAGACAAATTCTAGCATGTATTTTAGATAGTGGCTTGTGCCAGTTGAAACATAATATAATTTTTTTTAGAACTGGTTTCTAGTTTGGCTTTTTTAGTTTTTCTGACTTAATTTTGCATGAAATATTGATTGTGAGATAATCTGAGAAGATTTTATGTGATCTCGTATATTTATATTTTTGATTTTGACACTTGCATAGCCTTTCTCAGGTGCTTTACCTATGGCCGGGGTTGCATGGCTGCTGGCTGAGTCATGAGTCAGTTCTGCTGAGCAGTGAAAATGACATGGCAGAATTGGGATGTCTTTTAAGTTGCTATTTTTAAGAACACTAATGGGATGCATCTTTTGAAAGTGGTCTGAAAAGATGAAGCTTTTAACACAGGAAAGTGTAAGTTTATATTTTAGACAGCAGGGAGGTGTCATAGTTTTTTCTGCTGCCATTTGGTTTTGCTTTGCTGGCTGAGTGCATGTTAAAACTGCAACTGTTGTAACTGGCAGTTTTGAAAAGAAACACTGAGTATCTGCAAAAGGTGATAAAACAGTAGTTGGTTTTAGTGTATGTTTTCCACCTAAACAACAGGTTGATCTTAGAAGCGCACTCACTTGATTTAAGACTGTACTCAGTTTTATGCTGAACCTCTAACAACTTCTTTTTCTGTCTGTCCCTACATCTAAACAGATTTATTTCATTAGATGAAGAGACAATTGTACAAATATAATTTCCATACATTTTTGTGAAATGCAAGAAGGTATATCCTCTCCTGCTGCATATATGTGTATGTATTTCCAGCACAATCCGAAGACAAGAGCCTTACCAGTTGTTTTTACTGACTGTTGGTTTAATTGACAACTTGATGACAAATACAAATTACTTCTGTTCAGTCTCATGAAAATGCTGGAGGCTCAGCTTACCATGTAGGAAATATTGTCTTTACTCAGGAAGTCAGATTCATTAAAAGAAAAAAAAAAAAAAATTATTTTTCAATGCAATGAACTTCTGTCCAAGCTCATGTGTTCCAATGAACAGCGATAGCGTTTCCATTTTTAAGGTGTTAAGATTAATCTTCCTAAACAAGTAGTATTGTAGGTTGCATGGACTGAAATATTACATAACCAATTACTCTTTACCAGCTGGCTCTGTGTGAAAGACTTTTTGGATGGAGTACAATGTAAATATTAGCTTAGGAAAAATGAAATAAAGTGATATGAAGAGAATAATAAAAATCCTAGCATACAAGAATCAGAACAAGATAATTATACTGTCGTTTTTAGTAATTTCGTGTCAACAATAAGTTATTATTTAATGTTCTTCAGAAATTGGATTGTACATCATGAAAGAAATATATAGTCACCAAAATAGAAAACGAGTGGAAGAAAATTGAGGAAAGTATATGTACATAGACATCCTCCATTCAGAATTTAATCATGTTGTATTTGCTTTCTGGCATATAGTCACGTAAGCTAACTTAATGTTGTACCTTACTGAAAAGGAAAGAATAGTTCCAGTCAAAAGAAAAGATCTCTGAAATGTTTTGCTTAAAAAAAAAGTTGTCTTCTACTGGGCCAAAATAAAACTGTATAAATCTTTGTGTACGCATCAGCAAAGGATATTGAAATTGCTTTCCTGCAATTGTTCTTAATTTATTTTTAGGAAGGTTTCATTTGGTGTCTGTTTTAATACATAGTAGTTTAGATTTCCTGTTTCACTGGTGAAAAGAGATATCTCATACAGTTTTTAAGACACGATGGTATAAAATTACTGTGTCCATGTCCAAAACTTCCCTTTATCAGGAAATGGACATATTCAAAGGTGTCACCATGAAATATATATGAGCAGTATATAATTTTTTATTTACATTCGTTCCATCTGGCAGTTGTACAATTTAGATAAAAATTGTACATGACAAAATCACAGTAGAAAGTAGCTATCAAGAATTTGGGAGAATCCTTTAGTGTAGGCCTTAAAGAGTCTTAGCTTCTAACCAAAGGAATTGTCCAAGAGCCAAAGAACTGGTGAAGCTGCAAAAGAAATGTACCAGGATTAAATGGTCTTGCTGATTTGTATTTAGTCCAACAGAAATATGTATTTATAATTATACTCCAGGGATTCACATACAAGGAGTGAATGTTTTCATGACAATGCTTCACGACAATGTTTTAATTCACTAGTGAATGCAGTAGTTAAAAAATTAATTATTTTAAATATAGTCCGTCATGTAAATCAAACATTATCTTTCATGTTTTACCTCTGACAAACAAGCAAACTGCAATATTTCTTAAAAAGGTTCTTAATAAAATATTCAAAATATCAGTTTAAATGTTTTAAAAGTATATCTTCCTGAAAGAATGTTTATTGCTAATTTAAAATGTGTGGGCTTTTGGTTTCATTATGAGTTTTTAAAAATAAATTAACTTCTCTTCCTCCCAAAGAAAACTTTTAGGAGCAGAAATTGATAAATTTTGAACAGGTACATTTTGAAATCTCATTTTTCACAGTAAAAAATTGTGGGTGACATAGTGCAGCAAATAGTCCCAACAGCAGCACTGTTTAACATAGAGCCCAACTTTTTGCTAAATGAAGTTTGGGATTGGCATGCGGAAAAGAGGGAGGGCTATGACCAGTAATGTCATCTGTTTACACTGTACACTATCCTCTTCTTTTAAAGTCTGATGGATTTTCAGCAGCCTCATACACAAGATATTTTAAAATATGTATTTGGCTCATTTTAACCTGTTCCAAACTGCACTTTCAATTAAATTGAAGGAAATGATGTCACAGTTGCTGTACTGCCTGAAATAAAAACCAGAAAATTACTGAGTTAGAGTTGTTCACATTTAGGGGATGCATATATAAAGAGAATAATCCTATCTGCTGTCTCTGAATGTTCATACATCTTTTGTTCATCTGCAGGCCATAGTGAATGCTAAGCTTGAAACCAGTAATTTGTTTGTTTCAAATACATTTTTCATGTTTCTGAAGAGGTAAGGATTTTAAAAAAGAAGGAATAGATTTCTGTCAACTATATGTACCTCCAAGTTCATGAATTCCATTAAACACGCACAATGCATATAAATGAATATATTTAAAAGAATCTTCAGTTTTGTATATAGATTTCTTTTTGTTTTATACTGCATGTGAGGAGATTAAAAATAAATGAGGTAATATGGTAATATTTTCATGCATCCAAACAATGCTAATTTCTGCATATTTCAAAAGTGACGAAGGCCTAAGTCATTAAGTTCTGAATATGTGACAATCAGTGATTTATATGAGTAGGTATTCAGAGATATTTAGGCATTTAACATTTGATAAAATGCCTTTACATGGCTGGCATTTATAATGACTTATGCCCTGTTTATCTGCTGTGTTAATGTGTAATGCAATATTATAATGGGATAATTTCAGGTAATGATGAAATAATAGGCCTGGGTAATGAAGTCATAACAGTATAGACTTGAATGTGTGCTTTTAAAACTAGAGGAAATGTTTTTCTCTTCCAGATGCTGCACTGTTAATATTCTTGCTATTGTCTTAGTTTTTTAGCAGGGTGGTTAGCCAAGGCAGAGGGCTGTCCCCAGGAAGATCATTCCACTTTGCCCTGCTGCAAAGATGGCAATGGGTCTACAGGTGCATGCTCTGGTGCCTCACCACCGAGCAGGTGTGAGATGAGCCCACACACCAAAAATCTGGATTATGCTCCTTGGAAGGGCTCTAATTTTTTTTTTTTTTTTTAAACAGCTCCTCTCAAAAAATACTTGCTATGTCTCTTCTATGGGAATCCAGCTTCCATGATACACTTTCTCGTATTGCTGTGAGTGGGCTGTTCTCAGATATCAAAAATGAAAGGTAAGTGTTCTGTCAGCTCACCACATGGAAGAAATAATGATTGCAATAATGCAAACCCCTCTTCTCAGTTTCTATTAGTCTAGTTTATAGACATAATGAATTATACAGTGAAACTTAACCTCCCTCTATTGCACACATTTGAAACATGCCAGTTGCATCTTTGAATATCAGAAGTCAATTTTTCACTTTTAAATTGATTGAAACATATTGACACATGTGCATCTTCCTTTTTTTCTTTTTTTTTTTTTTTTTTTTTTTTTTTTTTTTTTTTTTTAATATTCCTACATGGATAAATAACTTGCAGAGTAAAAAGCAGTTCTCAGTAACACTGAGCTCCAGGCTTGTCAATTAATTTTGGTGTCCCTGGGGAATGTTCTAATGTCTTTCAGACCAAGTTTTTGAAATAAAGCTCTGTGTCAGCCAACATTTTGATGACAGACTGCGTGACAAGACCCTGTATCTTCTGACTCTGCTAGTTACATGAATTTTATTTTGGGATTTAACTCAGAACTCATATTGAAATACAATGTATGTTATACTGTGGTACATGAAAGCTCTAGTCAGGGGCCAGGACTGTGTGCTGAAGAGAACGTCATGTATACAAACCCAAATAGCCTGCAGTGCCTTTGAAGCTTATGACGAGTAACTTTCTAGTGACACAAGAGAGGAAATAATGGTGGTGGTTTGGTTTTCCAGCTCCTACCTCTGTGGACATAGCAAGGGTTAGAGCACTGTGACTTCTTCCTGTAGGGAGCTCTCAGCCCAAGCTGATGAGGTTTCAGTTTGGGATGTTGCAGTCCAGTAGTGATGAGCCCCTGGCAGGGAGGAACCCATGTCTTCTTGGTGTAATAAAGTCTGTCTTTCTGTCTGCTGTTTGTGGCAGTCCTTACCATAGTCATGCTTTCAGTTCTGGGCAGTTCTGCATCTCCCCGTGTTTTTCTGTCTCCCCGAATCATCCTTTTGCATGAAGATCATGTCACTGCCTGCCCTTCAAAGAACACACAATTTTAGATTCCATCTACAAAAAAACATACATTGTTTAAATTCATGGAATCATAGAATATCCTGAATTGGAAGGAGCCTATAAGGATCATCAAGTCCAACTCCTGGTCCTGTACAGAACAGTGCAAGAATCCCACCATGTGCCTGAGAGTGTTTTCCAAACTCTTCTTGAACTCTTTCAAGTTTGGTGCTGTGACCACTTGCCTGTGACCACTTCCCTGTGACCCTCTTCCATTGCCCAGTCACCCTCTGGGTGAAGAATCTTTTCCTGATATCCAACCTAAACCTTCCCTGAAACTTCAAACCATTCATTCCCTCAGGTTGGTGGTCACCACAGAGCAGTGATCAGTGTGTGCCCTTCCTTTTCTCCTCTTGAAGAAGCTGCAGTCAGCGATGAGGTCCATCCTCAAACTCATCTTCTCCAGGCAGAACAAGCCAAGTGACCTCAGCCATTCCATTTAGCTGGGATCTTTTTGTTTCTCTAGGTTTTTTTCATTCACTATCAAATTATATGGGAGTCCAAATACGTCTAATATCCAGTTCAAATGCAAAGTAAGAGTGGCAACTATTTGGTTTCCCTTTGTTCAAGCTGAAGTTCAATGTAAAACCTGTTGCTTAATTCCTCACCAAGTTTCACAGCACATAGTACGTAAACCTAGAATTATTTTATCTCTATTTCCCCCATGATATCTCTCTCCAAAATAAACCAATCTTGTGAAAGAGATTTCAAAATGTTTTTGTGGCTGTTACATGTTGCTATTGTTGCATAAATGTTTATACTACTTTGGCCTATAACAATCTTCTGAGAACTGGTTGTCTTCTGAGGACAAATATTTGTCATTCCTTTTGTTTTGCTGGTACTGACCATAATCTTACATTTCTGTAGTTACTGAGACCAGCATGTCCCTGCCCTCATCTCCTTTTACACCCTTTAAGGCAGTGTATTTTATTGCCTATTTTGGCAGACCCCAGTGTCTTTGTTGCTGTGTTGTTTGTTTATGCAACCTAACAGTTATTTATCTGTTGGATCTTAGTGTGATGGTCCATCATTTAAATCCATGCTTATTTTAAAAATCTGGCCTGGCCAGGGTCTGATGTTGATAGGTTTGCAACTTGCAATGTCTCCTATTCTTCTGATATCTGTTCATCATTTCCAGAAGTTCTTGGGTCACCTATTTTGCCATTCCTAATTCTAGGCTGAGATTCAACCCGGATCAGGCTCAAATCCATTAAACTTTGGGAGACAACTTCTGCCTGCATTTTGTGCTACACTGAAGAATTTTAGCTCCCTCTGCAGTTAGCTCAAAAATGATTTACAAGACTCTAGACCAACTTTGTGTTTTCCTAAATGAACTTTCCTATATCTGACTTCATTGGCTGCTACAACTTTGAACACTTGTCATAAATATAGCTATCAAGGTGGGCAAAATGGATTCCACCTTTACCATATTTATATTTCTACTTGTCATCTCTGGTAGCTATGGAGTTCCCTCCTCCCAAAATTTACATCTGTCCAAATATTGTCTTTCCAGCGATTTAATAATTGCTTTGTGTAATATTTTTATCTCCTTCTTCTTGTTTTTTGGGTTTTTTGTTCTTTACTTCAGTTTCTGTTCAGCCTTCTTGAAATGACTTTGTTCCATTGCTTGTTTGTTGAAGGCTGCTGGTAGTTTCTCACTGTGGTTTGAATTGTTTTCTTAATTATTTATCTGCTCTGCAGTAAAACCTCTGTTATCACGAAATGAAGTCTTGAAGTGTTTTCCAGTCATAAACACACAGGTCTTCTAGCATATCAAATTAAATTTGGCTTTGTTTGGGGTAGAGAAAAAAGTAGCGAAGTTTTCTTTAGATATGAATTAATTTTTTTTTTTTTTGTATAGGTAATTTCAGCCACTGCTGCTTTTATTTCAGACTTCAGCAGTTAACCATATATAATTTTTAGTGCTTGTGATGATCATGACATTTTTACTCTTTTTTTTTTAATTTATTTTTAATTTCTCTGTGTGATAACTGAATCAGGAACAACTATTTCAGAAGGAGTCTCCCACAGATCTCACTCCACTTGCAGCAATCTTTCTAGAATGTACAGATAGTGCTGTTCATGCAGAAAGAGAAGGGATTTTTTCCCTCTCTATTTTCTGGCCTAAATAAAAAGCTGTCTCAAACACAATAGAAAGGGGGGGAAACAAACCCATAACCCTTCTGGGCTTATATTTAATTCATATTGGATGAACTTTATACAAGTTTTTATGCTGCTGAATTGCACATTTTAAAAATCTCATCGTTTGTACATTTACAGCTGAATATATTGCTACTTGCTGGAAAAGAGCCCAGATGATTGAAGTGAGCAAATTAAGTTGTTATTTGCTCTTACTTAACTTACTTTCATTTCTCTCTCAGTTAAAATAATATTACAGTCTCATGTTAAGGTTCTAAATTTTAGATCAATTCATGGGAATACATGAATTATATTCACATACATGGTTAAAAAATACACCAGAACTGTTGTTTTAAGCATTGAAAGCCTATATTTGTTAAAGTTTACATATGCTAGAAACTGCGACAAAGATAAATTCTGCAGACACATACCTGCTAGAAAATTACTTAAATGTTCTCCATCCGGTCCACTTCAGAAATAAGTAATTTCAGACACATCAGGAGATGCGGTTACTCATATTTCAAAGTACTTTTGAATGTCCAGATGCTGATGAAACTGGGAATTTATATGGGGTGGGGGGGGGGAAAAAAGAAAAGAGAAGAAAAGAAAAAAGAAAAGAAAAGAAAAGAAAAGAAAAGAAAAGAAAAGAAAAGAAAAGAAAAGAAAAGAAAAGAAAAGAAAAGAAAAGAAAAGAAAAGAAAAGAAAAGAAAAGAAAAGAAAAGAAAAGAAAAAAAGAAAAGAAGAAAAGAAAAGAAGAAAAGAAAAGAGAGAGAGAGAGAGAGAGAAAAAGAGAAGAGATTACATCAAAATAAACGTTTAAAAATCACAAATGTGAAGTTATTCATTTTTCCAAATTCATTAATTTAATTAGATTCTGGAAAATTGCTCATTGAGAGAAAATAAAATCTCACAATTTCTCTGCTCGACACAAGGAGCAGAATTTATGTGTCTCTGCTATGAATTTCATTGAAGCCATTTTGCACATGCACTTTATCTGACCAAATGTTTTCCCAGGCACAGCCCCTTTCTGATGCAGTCCATTTGAAGCAATACACTATCAAACCTTTGTATTTACTTTAGAAAGTCTTTGGGAAAAAAAGCAATTTATGACATAGCTATTATTTTATGATACTTCCTGTACTGTCTGAAGTGATAATGTGACTCAATTTCAAAGCATTTTATACATGAACTGGTGATTGCAGAAAATGTAATTTCTTTTTGATTCGTGAGCACAAAAGTATGCATTTTCCTTATAGCCTTTCACAGTGCTCTTTAGGGATGTGATAATTTTACTAAATTTTAGTTAACAATGCTTGCTTGCATATGGCCCTTCCATTTTCAAAATAACTTGGAAACACGCACAGTTATGGATAGGTAATCAGCAAAGTGAACGCTGCTGCATTTTGTCAGTGACAGACCCCAGCGGATAGATCACCTGTGTTCTTCCTGGAGTACATTAGCACAAGCCAAACTTGTCAAGGATTATTACCACTGAATACACTCCTACTTACTGGGAGAGAGTCCAAGGTGCTGGAAAACATAATGAGCTTATTATATGCTAATAGCTGATGTTTTTAAATTAAAGAAATATGAGGGGCCATTATGGAAGTTCCATTCCGAAGCCACCAATTTAAAGTTGGAACATGTGCATTTATGTCTGTATTTTGTCCATCTAAAAGCTGCTGTGAATATATTGGAATGGACACAAAGAAATATTGGAATGGGATACCCAGTGGGTGGTGGAGTGACCATCCCTGGAGGAGTTCAAGAAACGACGCAGTGCCATGGTCTGATTGACAAGGTTAGACTTGATGATATTGGAGGTGTCTTCCAACCTAAGTTATTCCACGATTCTGTGTTATAAGAAAGTTTCACCTGTAAGCTTTTACCTTCTAAGCCTTTTGTGATGAAGACATTTTCAGAGAAAAAATTTCGCTGAAGTCCAAGATATTTGATGTCTTACAGTGGGGACTTACAACAGCTTCTCATAAAAGTAAATCCATGGCACCAAATTTAGCTTCATATTCGGCCCATTACTTAGCAAAAAAAAAAAAAAAAAAAAAAAAAAAAAAAAAAAAGAAAGTTGTGATTTCTGAGGAACTCTTGTACAAGACGTGGCAATTCATAATAGATGCTTAAATTACTAAATTAATATGTGATCATGAGTCAATAACATAGTAAAATGGATGATGAATTACAGATTAATTAGTGGGAAAACTACTCTTCGAACTTCAAGAATTTTGGATTGAAGACTATATGAAATTGCATTCAAAATAACAGAAATATACATTATATTTACAACTTTTGTTGCCCTAATTTTTACATATATTATTATATGTATTTATTATATTATAAATGTATATAAAATTATATAAGTTATAGAAAATTGCTAAAACGTATTTATTCAGTTTAATAATGGTTAAACTGATGCAAGATTTTAGGAGAAACTAATTTTGTTTTTCTCTTAAAATAGCTAAACTGCAGTATTAATGCCTAAATAGAGCATGGCTTCAGACACCAGATGATTCTCAAGAGCTGAAAGCATCAGTTGGTGTAGCTTTCGCTGCTGGGTCTCACAGACAGCAAAATGTTCTTATTTCATCTTCATTGTGCATTTCTTACTCTCGCAAATGAATCTTCAGGCGCTTAAGTGTTCAGATACCCTTAGGCATTCAGACATGACACAAAATATCTTGGCACACTGTCACTTTTCCACCCTCTCTTTCCATCTCAAGCTGTGGTCACTTTGGCTTCCTTTCCTCTCCCTTGGCTCTGGGGATGGAGGAGCTCCTGGGCAGCCAGCAGGGGCTGTGCTGAGTATGAAGAGAGGGCAACCAGGCTCCTGTCAGTCTTTTTTTTTCTCTTACTCTGAAAAATTTTTGTTCTGTCCATCTGTCAGTTTTCCAAAAAACTGAGAAATGTAACAGCATTTTAAATTTAAGTTCTGTAGAGAGAAAAACATCAGTGAATGAATAAACCAGGAAGCGAAATTGACGAGTAGAAACCCACGACTTTTTGTTTCAGGGTTATTCCTAGATAGGGAATTTAAACAGAGACTACAGGAGGGTTCTTTCTTGGAAAAAGTGGAAAGCTTACATGAACCAAGAGTAGAAATGTGGTTATGGAGGTCTGGTAGCTGGAGATCACTTATGAAGGAATTACCCTCCAAAAAGAGCCAGGGCTGTGAAACACAGACCACATTAACGGGAAAATTTCCATTCACAATTTGCTGAATGAAGAAATTAGATGGAGAGCTGATTTTTTTTTTTTTTTTTTTTTTTGGCCGTTGTAGTGCATATTTGATTGCGTATGTGTGTATAGGCTGCTTTGTAAATGGTAAGAAAAGTACTTTGAGTAAAAGGATATGAGCTACCCTCCAAACAAGACTGAACTGGGTCTCCTTTCACAGGACTTGTCAGAAGTGACTTTAGAGAGCGTCAGCTCGATAGAGTTTTGCTCAATGCTCTGGAAGAAATTTTATCTGGTTAATACGCCAGGCAAGTGACCTCATCATCACCAAAATGAAAATGGTGTTCCTTTTTAACAGTAGACAATTTAAACTGAAGCTTAAAATGTGGCAGATGTTTGTTATTCCTACTTATCAATTAAAAGAGCTGTTGCATTAGTTCACTTGCAGACTTTTAAACAAAAAACAAACAAAAAATTCCACCTTTGCTTTGTCAGCTGAGGTTTTTCTGCATGCATGAGAACTCAGAAACCCCAGTTGTTCTCCTTAAATAGCTAAATATGCACATGCTTTGTATTTTGCTAAAATTCCTGTGTTGAAGGTGCCTCTGGATAATACCCTTAGTAGTATTTCCAGGTGAAATTTCTTATTTCTCTTGCCAGAAAAAACTGTGAAAGGCTTGGTGTCAGCTGCTTCTGATAAAATTAATTAATTAAAAAGGCAGTTCATCACCAGGTTGGTAGCTACTTCCTTTAATCAGCTTTTATATGTCTTTCCTGGATGATGGAAGCAGTGCTGTTAGAGGTACAACCACTCTTCCAACAGTGAGGAGTTGAGGTTGAAAATGGGAATAAATATTGTGTCGAGGAAGGAAAGTCACACTGGGTTTGCCTCAAATCAGAATTTCTGATTCTTGACTTTGTGTGGCACAAAAAAGTGGTTTTGTGGAGGATTGATCTGTTTAGGAGAGAGCTGTGTAGAGTCATGGTTGTGTTTTTGAACAAAAGCAGAATATCACCTTCTGAATGCAAAGAGTGTATTATTAATCCTGAATCCTGCGAGAAGCTCTGAGCTACTACTAAGCTTTACAGAAGCCTCCCCTTTAGTGACATTTTGAAACATCACATATTAGAAGACCTTTTGTTTAACCAGATGATGGGATAAAAATTGTATTGAACCAAAGTGATGAAGAAAACAGTTGTGGCTTCTTGAGGGGAAATAATTGAAACTGTTTTGAAGAGAAAAGTACACACTTTCCCCCTTAAAATATAATATTTGACTGGTGAGGAGGACATATCTCTTGAACTTTTCAGAGAGAATTGTCTTTAGCAGTACATGCTTCAGGGTAAGCTGGTAGTTACTCAAACAAAAAAAAACTGTATGAATCATTGAAGGTAAGAAGGGAGATAGTGATGCAACTTCTGATTTTTTTCCATAGCTCTTCATTTGCAGGTTGCTGTAGTGTAAGGGACATACTGCTAAGTTATTATGCTCTTAAAGTCTGTGAAAGTATTTTCCATGAGTAATAAAACAAGTGTTAGCAAAAGTAAAAGACTTAGAAGGAGCATAATGTTTCTAGTATTATTGCTGTAATGTATTCTAGTATTATTAAGAGTTTCTGTAAGTGTTTGGGAGACTATCCTAAAGGGTATTAAATACTGGGAATTGCAGTAATAAGAAAAAAAATTACTGGAATAAATTTAAAGATTCTAAGAAAAAAGTACAACTTAATTGTAGTAGATAATTTCATCTAAACAGAAATACTAAACTTTTCCATTCCTATCTTTGTAGTGTGTGCTCCAGTCAAACCTTTACTTAAATTTTAATAAATATTTAATTTTTTTCAAAGAATAAAAATTATTTTTCTTCAAAGAACAAAGGTGGATCTGTAACACTGCTGCTTTATCTCTCCAAAATATATAAATTTGCTCTGAATATACTTATTTATTATCTGTTTCTGTGTTTTGAAAACATGGAGATATAATTTAACAAATTAATTGTTGAGTTTGGAAATGAAGGAGTCACTCTCTTGGAGAGGTTTAAAATACCTTGGAAAAATGTTACAATTTTTTTTTTTGTTAAATTCTTAAGTGAATAAAAGTGCTGAAACAGGAACATATGTAAGAACAAAGTGCTGGTCTTAAGGTGCATTAAAATACACCTCCATATAACAAAAAAATGAAGAAGAGCGAGGGAAAGGCCAAGAATTCTTTTAACTGTCTCATTTGAACTCAGTACACAATTTGATTCTTATTGGATGGAAAAAAAATTTGCTAACATCTTTAACATCCTTTGCAGTTCCATTTCATACAGTCCAGACAGAAGAATATAATGGATTCAAGTCCACCAGAACAAAAGCTGGTGCATCACCAACTGGCCACACATGGGAGCCACCCCTTCACCAAAAACTGAAAAGTAAGTTTAGATTTCTTGTGTCTGTAAGCATCTCACTTCTCCATCACACCTGCACAGGTAGGAGACCTTTTGTAAAGTCTTTGCCCAGACCTACATGATCCTCAAACCTGAGGAAATGTATGACATGAATGACCCATTTATCTAAATAGCTCAGACTATTTTAAAATACTGGATGTGCTGTTTTAAGTTTGGGCCCTGCTGCGCAGACAGTCCCTGTGCCAACAAGCACGGTGACATCTACAGCATACCAGCAAGATAAATACAGAGCTGGTGTCCTGTTATCTTCTTCAGGAAACCCAAATTTATTCTTCTACCCCAGAGACTTACAGTGATTGGAGGGAATGGCTGAAGGGAGCTGCTCTCAGGTTTGAGTTGGCATCTCCTGTGGCTTTTGTTGTACTTGAAGGGGCAAATACCCTTTTTAAATGGTTAAGCAAGATCCTAAGAAATAAACATGGGTTTTTGTCAGCATTTTATAGCTCTGTGTGCACTTGCAATGCAATGTAAGCAAATAGGTACCTGAGATCAAGGGCTGCGTAATAAATCTGGTGTCAGACTTCCCCTTCCTCCACACAGAGTTACAGAAATTGCAGCCTGTCAGGTCCTTTCAAATAATTTTACAGCATAACGTTTCAGTCAACATTTGGCTGCAGATGAGTTGTTAAAATAAAGTAATAAAACGTAGCAATCATAAAACAAGAAAGCTTGATTAAAGAAAAAAAACCAACAAAATAAAACAGGGAACAGGGTTTGGATAGCTGAGGTGCAAAATGGTTGAGTTCTAATGTAAGAGTTTTTGAGGATGGTGCTTCAAATTTATCTACAGTCCCTGGGAATTACTGGAATTTATTCCTTTACTAAGTGCTCTGTTTTCCATTTCTCTCCTACCACAAACCTTAGTAATAAAAAGAGGGGGGAAAAAGGCAGGAAAAAATAGATTGCTTTTCAGTGGAAATGTACACATCATTTTTATGCAAATGTACTTTCTCTGTGCATATTTGATGAGCTATTTCGCTCACAAAAGATTTTTCCGCTAATTGTTGTATCTGCCACTTATAAAATCTGTTTGCTAAATTGCAAAGTCATCCTTCACTGCGGGTGTACTGCCAGCCACTTCTTTCACAAAAGATCTTTAGTCTAATTGTTTTATCTGCTGCTTGCTAAATCTGCTTGCTAAATTATACCTTTCACTGAACTTTCACCAGGACCTTTTCAGGAAGCCATTAGTAGTTACCGACACACAGAATAGCTTATACGTCTTGGATTGTGTGAGACAATCTGGAAGACAGGTGGACAAACAGTGGATCAGACAAAAAGACTGCATCGTAACCAGCTATGGGATTTTACATGGAAAATGTTGTAATTGGTTGAATATTGTTTTAGAAAAATGTGCTTGGTGTTCCCTAAGAATAATACAGGTCCTTACTTTGCATGAAATGATGATGAGGTGATTCTGCCACTCCACTCTCACCTCATGAGAGCCCACCTTGGTTCTGCATCCAGCACAGGGACTCCCAACATAAGAACATGGACCTGTTGGAGCGAGTCCAGAGCAGGAACATGAGAATGATCAGAGGGCTGGAACACCTTTCCTGTGAGAGAGGCTGAGGGAGCTGGCATTGTCCAGGCTGGAGAAGCAAAGCCTCCAAGGAGATTTTCTAGAAGCCTCCCAGTACACGAAAGAGACCAAAACAAAGATGGTGAGTGACTGGTTAAAAGGGCATGTTGTGGCAGGACAAGGGGGAATGTCTTTAAATGGAAAGAGGGTAGGTTTAGATTAAATATTAGGAAGAAATTTTTTATGGTGAAGATGGTGAGACCCTGAAGAGGTTTCCCAGAGAAGTTGTGGATATTCCATCCACAGGTGTTCCAGGCCAGGCTGAATGGGGCTTTGAACAACCTGGTCTAGTGGAAGGCATCTGCAGATGCCCAGGTTCTACTCCAAGGCTGCATCACATGTTTGGATAATCTGCCCTATTCTTAAAGAATTCTCAGCAAATAACTGCTGCATGTCTTTTGAGGGCTTTTGTCTTCCCTCGTTTTCTAAACTGAATTAACTCATAGCAAATAATAGCTCTCCATAGTTAAAAAAAAAGAGTGTTTACCCTGCCTGCGCATCTCCCTTCATTTACACCCTCACACCAAAGTTGTGCTGTGAATTAATTTTCCTTTCTGAATAGATTTTTTTTTCAAATTAGAAAAGACAAATCTTTAGGCTGTCATTAGTGCAATAATGCTAATAAAATTCTGCAGAGGGCAGGTTTCAGAAGAGCATCCTGCAAAGGAATACTAAGCTGACACTTCTCTTTCTTTCAGGGGCAGCTTTAATACATCAATGAAGAAAATATTTATATGCAAGTGCATGTGTATAGATCAATGAAGGTGCTGTACATTAACACCAGAAACTAGTTTATCAGACCAGCTCAAATAACCATTAAATCTTTTTGTTTGTTTGTTTTAATGGGAAGTATAACATATCTTTCATGTAGTACCATAAAAGACAAAAATATGTTGAGGAGACAGAAAGAGATGAATCATGGAACTACAACCAGTGTCAGTGGTTATAGTTAAATCATTTTTGTATGTGTTCACGTTATTCATTGTGGGCATGTCTTACACTTTCACCTTGATATATAGGATTCTGTCTGCAAATGTAGACTACAGAATATCTGATTCTAAAATATTTCACCACTGGAGAACTTGTAGTAAAATTAATAATTGCTTAGGGGAGAAAATTGTCATTCAGTTATCCTAGGGATACATGGAAAGAGCACAAACAATGGATTACTTAAATCATAAGGATTACAGAAATGTTGCATTAGTAGAAGATTAAGTTTTCAGGTATGTACAAAAATTCATTTCTTCTTGTGTAAATATTGTTATCTAAATACACATTTAATTAAAAAAAACCAGGATCAAAAAACATCTACTGCCACATTATATCAACTACCCTGGATACTTAAAGCACCAATTTAATCTCATGCTTGTGTATGCAATTGAAGTAAGTTGACTGTATTCCTTTAGTGAAATTTCTTGTCATTTGCTATTTTGCAGTCTTTTATTCTAGGTGTTACCTGTGCTCTATATATTTTAGGGTTTGGGGTTTTCTTGTCATTTTTGTCTATTGTGTGAGAACTCTTGTGAATGGCAAACCATTTCTTGCGTGGAGATTTTGACATTGCTTCTTTTGACTCCACTTAATGTTCATCTCTGATGGGATTTGACAGTGCTATTTTTCAGCGTTTCATGAGGACAGGGAGTAAGGTTCCTAGTTTGAGGGTTATAATTATGCAGTAAAGAGAGACGTTCAGTTTCTGGAGTTGAGTTGTGACCCCATTGAAAATAAGGGTAGCTTTTTATTCAATAATTTAGGAGTTTTCAACTAAAACTCAAAACTGAAAAAAAAAAAAAAAAAAAAGGAAAGAAGATTAAAAAAGTGAAAGAAACTCAGATTAAATTGGAAAATTGTTTTAAAGTACAAGCTGTATGGTTTATGATGGGTTAGCCATGGGCTTGTGATTAGGATGGTCATAGAATAGCTGAGGTGATCTATTTGGAGGAAAGAACTATATTATAAGCAGCTTTGCAAGTTAACAATTAAAATGTCCTAACATTCTCTTTATTTATTGTCTGCAATTGATAGCTAATGAAGCAGCTGTGGTTTTTAGACTAGGGGAGATGCAGGAAGAAGAACTAAATATAACTCTGTTTGTGTCTTGAGTAGCTCTGCAATACCAAAGAGGCACCGTCTGTAATACAGGTTTTAAGAGATTTTGGTTCCTGTGTTTTCTTGGTTTGATTTACTTATACTATGTGGATCAGGGTTACCCTGTTCCAGGCACTGTAAAAGTGAAGGACCTAAAGAATTCTGGGGTACATGACAAATTTGATACTTTTATATTAAATTTTTAAGTCACACTACTGTCCTGTAACTTCTGTGGTAACAAGATGCTATTCTTTTGAAGAAAGAAGATATTAGATATTGTTTTTAACATTTACTAAGTAATGCATGAAATTAAATTTCATGCTAATGGAATTTAATTTTTCACTATCAGTAGACCACAAGCATGAACATTTTAAACATGAAATTAAGTATTGAGACTAAAAAAGAGTTGAAAAGAAATGAAAGTAAGGAGACTTATTCTTTGCTTCAGTCACAAAAGGTCTTTTTAGACAATTTAACCCATTTAAAGAAACAAGACCAAACGTATGTTGTTTGCTAAAAAGACTTTTACACAAGGATGAATTAAGAATTGAATTTTTCATTTTTTTATTTAATTATGTGTTTTCCTTCATAGATATGAGCTTGGTTTATGATTTATATATATTTTGCTTTGATATTAAATATGACCACAAAAAAATAGTGGAATTTATATACAACTTCTACCGTGTGGTTTAATGTAATCATCCTTCCAATTACTACCTACATGAATAATTCAAACACTGGGAGTGGAGAAAAAAAAAAAGAGATTGTAGTGTATATATTTTCTATAGATTGCAAAAAGGAACTGTTCCTATCCTACATAGTGGATTAAATTAAAGATACAGCAATTACATTCTGTGTGAAATATGCTCTTAAACTTTGCTCTGATGAGATCAGAGATCATAGTGGTTAAAAGCTCCCTTGACCATGGAAGTTGCCCGTAGCTTTGAATCTGTGGTCTGACCTTGGGCAAGTGAAGTACAAGGATGTTTCATTTTCTAAGCAAAAGCATGCAGCTCTGAATATCTGAGCACAGCTTTTACCAGTAAAACTGGAAATTTGCTTAGTATTTTGTCTCTGACCTTGCCATTTGTGGATGTTCTTGTGTCTTGTTCATAGCTGAGTAGCGCAGTGGCTACTTTACATTTAAACCATATTAAAAGCCATAAATTCTGACCCGAAATAGATCCGCTACCTTATGCTTGGAGAAACCCAATCTGATATCTCTGTGCATAGTACACCTACCATAAGTCATCACACCTTCCCTGCAGTGGTATTATTCCTCTTCAAAAATATAGCTGAAGCATATGAAGACCAATTTCTCTTCAGATCATTTCCTAGTGCTTTCAACGCACAGTTATGATGTAACTCACTTTCTTTTTCTTCTTATCCATGTTTCACATGTCCAAAGGAGAAGAAGGATCCAGGGGGTGATTCTAGCATTGGTTCTAAAGGCTCTTTATGTATTTTATCTATTGGAAAATAGGTTCAAAATCTTTAGAGTGGGAGCTGAAATTCAGACTCTCCTCCCTAGGATGCAGTCATGTTCTCTTCTGCTTTTGTCTTAAGAAAACTGAAATAAAGATTTTTGTGCTCTCACATTTGTGAGAATCACATTTGTGATTCCACTGTAAATTCTGCAAGATTTGATGTTTAAAAAAAAAAAGCCAGCTGTGATTGCATCAGCTATATACAAATATATATGTAATGAAATAAAATTTTAGAAAGATCATTTGTATGTAAAAAAAGCATTAAAACATGTGCATGAAGGCCTTCAGTTTAATCTCCTAGACTGTAGTGGTTGCATAGTAATTATCAGGGACAGACACTTGGGAAACATTCTTTAATCAAGGAGTTTTGATTAGTCTAATCACTCCTCTACAATGACTATGCAAATGCTAATTCTGGTGGTGTTTTTTAATTTGAAACTATAGGTTTCCTTATTAAGTAACACAAAAAAGTTAGTGGTGTTAATAACACTGTTGTGGCTGCAGCATGAAAGCTACAAAACTAAAATGAGGGAAGCATAAAATAGCGAAATATTTCCAGAATAAAAACATTATTTCAGCATTTGGCCAGAGCTAAAATATGTTTTCCACTGCTACCAGATGCCTGAAAAAAGCTGTTCCTGGTTTGATTTTCTATTCTAGGAGAAATTAATCTTTTTATAGGCAAATCACTTACAGTTGTTCTGGGGGAAAAAGCATTTTCTGTGTGCAGCCATTCCAATTTAAGATGCTTTTAATAAAAATCTGTGTCAGCAAAATTACTTTTCTTAATGATTTTTCTATTATATTTCTGCTTGAATTACTGTTGATTAAGCAAGTTTGGAGCTACAGCTTAATCCTTAGAAGTATTTGTATAGCCATAGATGTGCATTCAGGGTTCATAGCAAGGCCTTAAGACATATTCTTGCACCAGCAAAAATCCACTTTCCTTTACATAGAAGTCTTTTTGGGAGCAGAGACTTTCAGCCTCGGGGTTTTCTTAGATATGTGAGATTTTGGGGCTGGGGTTTTTTTCCTCAGAGATACTGTCACTGAAAACAGGTTAAAAAGCAAATAAAACTAAAGCATCCAACTACCTCTGAAATGGAGACGCTTTTACCATTCTCTCAGCATAAGCAAACAACCAAAAATATAATAGTGTAGAAAAGGTACAGAATATTCCTATGGAATATGCCTGAATCAGTTAAGAATACCAATTATGCTTCCCAGCATCATCTGTTTGAGAGTAATCATGTTTTTATGGAAGGGTGTATTTGCGGATTTTCTTGACTTACTAAGTATGGGAAGGATGTTTTTGCACACAGGTTGGCAGGATGGGGGTTGTTTTTGTACTGTAGTTAAGAAAGATTCTATTGCTTTATGCAACTAAACCAAGTAACATTGATGTTATACAAATTATTTATTGAAGAGATGAAACAAATGAGGCATATCTGTCATTTTATATAGTCAGTATAATTTCGTATGTCTTCTAATTTTAATAAAACATTGAACGTTTTTTTTGACCATCTGGCATGTATTTTGTAATTTTTAAAAACAGTTGAAGTCTTGTATTTGGACTTGTTACATCCATGTGTTGTGCATAATGCCTTGATGCAGCTGAAATTCAGGTATCCTGTACTCTGACTCGTATTTAGAGGATTCACTGGAAGTGGACTCTTGCTGCTTTTTTAATCATTTATTGCCAATTTATTAAAATTTGCTCTTACTTATAACTTTCTTCTACCTTTTTTTTGTTTACATCTTGCTATTTTGATTTGGTATCTAAATATCTCACAGATATTTGAGCACCGAATCAATAAAAATGCTCTATTTTAACTTTTTTCAGAGAATGAGCTTCTGAAAATCCATGTGGTCATTGAATCTTTGAGCACTCTGTGATCTTAGCTTTTACATGTGATTTACAATTTTTTTTTTACTTTTTCTTCCTTATGGCATCTTCTTTGTGAATTTAGATATGTCTTCTGTTCATTTAAAATTATTATTTTTCAATGTTTGCATGGCATATGGGATTTGAGGGATTCTATGGTTATTTTTTCAGTAAGGTGTAAGACAGCAAGACAAAAATTTTGATACTATTTCAAGTGAAAATAATTTTTACTAAAAGTATTTATGCACACAGCTGTTTGTAGTTACAAGAGCAGCTCCAGAGATAAGTAGTTACACTTTCACTGTAAAAAAAACCAAAACACTTTTTTAGAGTTAATGTTTTACGAAACACTCTGTGTAGTTTCAGGTATCAATATTTTGTTGTCCTCCCAGGAATCCAAAGACCAATGACCGAATCTTATGCTGTCTCTGTTAGTAATTGCACCATTTATATTTTCCAGGACAATTACAGAAAGTTATTGCTTCTATATTCTTACAGGCTATGCTCTGATATCTTTCTCATGCCTTCTTCTTCTTAGAAATCACAAATAAGATACCAGGTGGCAAAAATCTTACAGGGAGTGCATGACACAGATGTATCAGTGAAAATGAGTAAGATATCTGTCAGGTGGATATAGCAGTTGTCCTGGCACAGAAATGCAGACAGCTCTCATTATGCATGGGTACCTTATCTGGATTGAAAATTGCCAGGGCTGTGGATGCAGAGACAGGGATGTGGTTCCATGGTGACCCTCGAGTGAGGCAAGATTTATTAACACAACTGCAGCACCGTGCATGCATAATCACATTTTTTACAAGGGCCACTCTTTAAGCAAAACCATAAGGAGATAAGCTTTGAGCTCATTTCTAACTTTTCCCCAGGCTAATATCATCCAAACACTTTATAAACTTACTTTCTATAGTACAAATTGCTAGTGATAATATTAGAAAAAAAACCCCATTCTCTTATAATGATAATATGAGAACAAAAAACAATCCTCTCAAGCACTTTAAACTAAGATTTTTTTATCACCTCTGGCTCAGTAGCAGGCCTCCCAGGATGGTGGGATTCATGACATAAATATGTAAGTCTGAGCTAGTAACTATGGAAGTCTTTTTAGCAGCAATGAGGAGTAGAAACCTCAAATACCAGACTAGCGCATGGACACCACCCACTGATCTGTGCAAACTCAAATTCTTGATTTGAATCTGCCTGAACTAAGCTCAAAACAGACAAAATTGAGTGGGGAACTGTCTCATGCTACCAGATCCTAAAGAGCTTGAACTAGCTTAGATAGAATTAGGAATTGTACTGACAACGTTTTCTGCACATCTGTAGTCCCCAGCACAGGAAGGACATGGACCTGTCGGAATCCAGACGATGCTACCAAGATGATCAGAGGGATGGAGCACCTCTTCTATGAGGAAAGACTGAGAGAATTTGGGTTGCTCAACCTGGAGAAGAGGAGATGCAGGAGTGAGCCAATTGTGGCCTTCCAGTACCTGTAAGGAGCCCACAGGAAAGATGAGGGGAAACTAACGACAAGAGCAGGTAGTGACAGGACAAGGAGGAATTGGCTTCAAACTTAAAAATAGTACGTTTAGATTAAATATTAAGGAAAAATCTTCCCTGTGAAGGTGGTCAGGCCCTGGCACAGGTTTCCCAGAGAAGTAGTGGATGCCCCATCCTTGGAAGCGTTCAAGGCCAGGTTGGATGGAGCTCTGAGCAGCCTGGTCTAGTGGAAGGTGTCTCTGCCCATGGCAGGGAATTGGAACTGGATGATCTCTTTCGACCCAAACCAATCTCTGTTCTGTGATTCCTGTGTGTGCTAACCAGGGAGGCATTAGGCACAAAGCTGCTTCAACACAGAGAAGCCATCAGCAGGTGTGATAAAACCCTATGTTCTCTGGTCTAGGGTCTTCAGGAGCAGACCAAAATGTACATATGCAACACAGTGAGAAGGCCCATCCAGCAGCATTCATCATCTCTGTCACCATTGCCAGAGGAGCAAGAGTCAGACTGGAAGAGACTACAGTAAAATGGGGTTAAATAGATTCCCCCACATACTGTTGAAAGTAGCTATGGCCTCTACACTTTGTGTAATCAGTGGTAGTTTCTTTTCCACTTGTGTGTTTTATGATGCATGCAAGTAAGCTAAAAAGTTTGATCTGTACAAAGGTATTCACTGTGCTGAACTCAGCAGTTCCTTGCAGAACAGATGTTAAGACAATAAAGAAGCCTTATGCAAAACCAGTGAATGACAGGACCAATCCTGAAATGTATTGGGTTGATGTTTCCTTGCAAGTGAAGTCGAAGAGAGGAAGAGAAAACAATTTTCCTCAATTGTTCTTGTATAAAAGTATATTCTTACTGAAGTAATGTGTACTAGCCTCAGATTTAAGAGAAACATTGAAAGAATCTGAGCAGTACAAATGCTATTGACCAGAACTGAATTCCATGCTGGAGTGGCTGCTGGTAGAGCAAGAAGGTGAAGTGTTTATAGACCCCCATCTAAAAGTTACCGATGTGGAAATATCACAGTGGATGAGTTAGGGAAGAAATTGTTTTGTAGAAGTAAGGGTCTGATTCTCGTTTCATTTATAGTGGTGTAAATTTGGGCTAGTTTGTTTAAGCTAGTTGAGTTACACCAGGGTGAGTATTTAATTTAAGATGTTCAGATAGGTCTTTGCTCCTATTAATGTTGCCACACTTTCAGGCTTGTGCTGAAGTGAATCAGCAGACCTTTGTGGAAACAAAATCAGATCTACTGTATTAAATGACTGCTGGGAATTTGTTTGTGGAAATTAATTTACAATATTATGCAGAAAAACCATAAGGGGGTGCATACTAATTATGGCTCGTGCATGACGATTTAGCTGAATAACTCCCATTAACAATAATAAGAGTTGCAGAGTTAATTTCCTTCTAGGTCCTGCTAAAAATTCACCCAAGGACATTGTGTTGTGTACCTTCAGATTTAGATTCCCTTTATATTAGCAAATAAAAACCTCCTTATGCAATCATTCCTGGAAGAGTCAATCCTGAATAGCAGTTTAATTTAAAAAAAAAAATTAAATTACAGCTACATTGTGAGGTTTTAGTTTATTGCTTAATTGTTTTCAAATTTCCATTTGATTTTTCCTCCAATTACTGAAAATTTTTATGTGAGTTATGTGAGATAACTAATAAAATATTCACATTTATTACCATCAAATAGATATTTCTTTGTTATTAAATATTATTAGCAGATTGAAAAAAGAGAAAGTTTTCAAAAATTGTAAAATTAGTTTTGTGCAAAGGACAGTCATAAGCTGGGTACTTGAACCAGTCTGATTGCAATATAAATAATGAGGCTGAAAGTGGCTTTATTCAACTTACTCTATTTGTCAAACAATACCCCACTCCCACTTGCCTTATTCTAACATGTTAAATCTAGAAAAGAATAGTATTTTTGTCTTAATCTGAGATCAGACTGCAGAGGTCTGTGAAATTATTGCATTTTGTTAATGTAGAATAGAGTCTATACTTAATTTTGGATCAGATGATAAAGTAGCCATTATTGTGGCAAACATCTGATTTCATGGTTGTTCTTTTCAGGAGATTTCTCAAATCATACCCAAAGGGAGGCATGTTATGATAAAAATGTAGAGCTGGAGAGGAAATTATGATTGCAAATTATTGAAATCAGGCTAGCCAAGCTACATTAGAACAATATCGAGTTTTTACAGATCCATAGGTGATGGGGTGTAGCATGTTTATTTGCCATTTTACGTCCATCAGCTAATTCACTGATTGAAATTCAAAAGCTAATCCTCTAGGACTCTGTGAATCACTTCCTAAAGCACACTGGGCTCAAAAACCTATGGACAGATTATTAAAATAAAAAGAATTCCTTCTCTGTTGGCAGATAATCGCTTTCTTCAGTGTTGAACATTCTCCATATGTGAAAAATGTAACAAATTTTCAAACACCTGAGCATGCTGACATTTCAAAATATACAGTCTTTAAGCGTGAAAAAGTAAAGTAGCATTAATAGAGTCGAAACTGATGCTGACATAATTTCAGTCTTCTGGACTAAGTTTAATGGACAGTAATTTTCTAATTAATTTATAAGGTACGACAATGGGAACTGCTTGTGGGAAGAGTGAGATGAAATTGCAAAAGGTTCTTGGTGCATATTGGGATGAAATTGAAAAGTGACACAATTTAGGACTAGGGATGTATCAAGAGGAGGTTGCATCTCTGAATAAAAATTCACCACTGATTTCATACATGAGCACACAGAAGCACACACCTACATGACTGGAGTCACGTTTGCCCTCATGTGAGGTCCTGATTTATGCTGTAAAGTAGCCCTCAGAAAAGCCCTATGCATTTTCCCCTCCCTAGTTTTTGCGTCCTACTTTTTGAAAGTCTTTATTTCCTCCTATGAGTGTCCACATTCCTTGGGTTTCACAAGCGATAGAAGTAACTTCAGATTGTCCTTGCAGCTCTGGGAATTGAAGTAGGTGAGTACTTTTTTGTGACCTATACTTCCTTAGCAGTGTAAAACTATTAAACCTGTGCCAAAATAGGATTTTCTGTTGGATATCAAAACAGAAAAAAAGTGAGATTTTTGGATGCACATTGCTTTTGCTGTCCCAAGCTTTCAACAGCTTTGGTTTTCATTTGAAGATTAAAAAGGGGTGAGGAGTCTGGCTTCTTAAATTATTCTCTAGTGCTCTATCTTCTTACATCATTTTAACCTGGTATTTCTTAGAATTTCCAAAGGCTGCTGCAACCTCTGTAGCAGGATGTGTATGGAATGTATGTATGGAAGAGAATCTTGAGACACAGGGCTGGTGCCTTGTCTGTCTTACTGAAAACAGAGGCTAGACAAAGTTAGGAGAATAAAAAGCAGTTATATTTATTGAAGGACCTTCAGGTATATTTAAGGCAGTCACAGCTCTCCCAGGGTACACCCAAAATGGACAACAGGTCACAGGTTTTTCATACTTTATAAGTTTTGTCTATTTGCATATCGGGGGTTAATCCTCCAATTAGAGCTTCAAGTAATGAAGTCAATTACTCCAAGTTTACTCTCCCCAGTTCACTGTTGTTTACATATCTTGGGGCCTGGGACAGCAAGGTGTCCTTGGCCTTCGGACTTAGAGAGGAATTGTTTTGTCTAAGATGAGACAACAGTAGCTTAGCACCATGTATGGAGTCTAGAGTTACACACTAAAGAATTACAGGATTACAGATATACGAAAAATATAGAAGCCAAAATCCTAAGGCATCAGGGCAGAATGGACAAATACAGGTACATATGTACTTCTTGTATCACCAAAGTTATCTGTGGTGTCTTTTGCATGTCAATTAAGAAAGCACAGACTTTTCTGGATGCAACTGAGCAGATTCTTTCCTTTATGTGTGTCAAGGTATCCTATTCATCCATTCCACAACTGAAAGAAAATTCATATATCCCCTCCCAAATTCCACTTCAGCGTAAATTTATGTGAATTAGGTTTACTTAAGATGTAGAGGAATACAGCAGGTACTGGAGAAAGGCCTTGGGATGTTTTCTAAATCTAAAGAAATGTGCTTTAAATGTTCAATTTACTTGTAAAGTTGCTACTTTGGAAGGTGCTAGAAGACTCTTCTTTGAAACAGGAGCCCCAGTCAGGGCATGTTTGCCTCAGTTCAAATGTGCTGTTATTAATAAACAATTAAACCTCATAGTGCACCACCAGTGAATGGTACTGTTATTTGTGGATTTGCTTGCCACAATGTGACATAGGTTTTGCTAAATCTTATTAAATTAAAATGACTTGTGAAAGTATCTGAAATAGAGAATATAGTAAAGTCAACCAATTTTGTGAGCACAGCCCAGCTAATAAGCAAGTGATTGAATAACTGTATTTAGTGAAGTTTCTACTTATTTGGTGCAGTTTGGGAATTAAAAGAGAAGCAGAAACTAGCCTTATTTAACTACAAGGCTTCTCTTCATTAGCTTGGCTCTGTTTCACCACTCAATAATATTTTAGAGCACCTCAAAGAGATTTTTCAGCAAACACGTAGAAGATAATCCCAGTGCTACATGAGTCAACATCTCTGCTCCTGTCCAGTTTACACAGCTGCGTGGTGAGGCTGAGAGCTCAGATCAAAGGAGTGCTTACTGCTTACAACTTTCCCCACCCCTTCCTCTTTCCAAAACGGGAGGCATCTGAGTGGAACATAATTTGCTTTAAAGTTGATGCTGAAAGAGTTAGTGAATACCCAAGAAGGAGAGTTATCTTTTACAATCCAAGCGTGAAAGAACAAGGATAAATTTAAAGTGAAATGAGATGAGTATAAGCTTCTGTAATTGCAGTGTGCTTCAAAGCATAGAAGGAATGTATTTGTTTAGAAGAAGTTGCTTTGATTCCTTGTGAAATGCCATGTGTGGACTTTGGTAAAAAGTTCCTGCCAAATGTGTTTTCAACTCAAGTATTAGCAAAATTGAAAAATAGCAGGCCAGAAGCCCACAGATCAGGTCTTGGTGGTTCAGCCACACTAATTTTCAAAATGAGCATAGCAAATTGATTGGTAGTGCTGTCTCTGACCATTTGAAATGCTCTTTTTCTCAAAGTAAAATACCTTCCTTGCTGTTTGGGTGATGTCTAACCCAGAAACATCAAGTGGAGCTGTGTTCAGTCCCCTTTTCATGGCTCCTCTCTATAAGGAGAGAGAATTTACCACTTGCCTAACTGGGGGTTAAGTTCTTGTATTGTGATTTTTCATGGTAGAAAGTATTTTAATTTCTCACCTTTTTCGTATGAGGGACTTTTAATTTTATTTTTTTTTTAGTGGTATGGATTTCTTCTTTTACTTATTTTATTTCTTATTTGTGTATTTGTCTCCTGTGCTATGAAGAGATACACTGATGACTCAGTGACCCCTCAACCATTTTACTGTTTCCTAAAGAATTCATTATCTCTGGAAGATATATGGGCATCCTGAGGTGGAGGGCTACTTTCCTACATGTATCTAAAACAATCAGGTACAAATTACTTGATTAAACACCAGATGTGTAAATACAGATAATTGTTTCTAAAGACTTACAAAAAGGTCAGTTGCGCCGAGCAGAGGCCTGGTCAAAAAGCTTTGAAGAAATAATAGCTACCCTAATTATTCTCCTATCACAGGTTTTTTCACATCTACAGGGTATTAAACTGCAGAAAAATTTCATCTGGAGTTATGTTATCATTAATACTTTATTTTTAGCAAATAATACGTATCCTGTGAGGATTATGTGGAGGGTTTTTTTGTTTGTTTTGTTGCTGCTGTTGTTGTTGTATTGGGGATTTTTTCCCAGCTATTTGCATTCTGGGCCTACCACACCTGTGTTTTATTTCTGTTCCAATACAAACTTATTTAATATTTCTGCATTTATATTTTATTAGCACTGGGATAGGCTTATGTTCTCTATTTTATAGAAAGCATTTGCAAACATCAGTTCTAGGGTGCACTTTTTGTTTACTCTCCTAAAGAACAGTGCAGGAAGTAGCTGAGTCTAATAGACCATCTGCTGAAGTGTGAAATTGAAGGTACAAGTATAGCAAAGATGGTTTGTTTAGAAAGATTTGATTTCTTTTAAGAAAAGTATGCCTTATTGTTTCTATCATAGCAATGTACTACTTCCTAACATACACTTTAATGGATCAATACATGTAAATTAATTAGGTTCCATAAAAAGAATGATTATTTTGGAATGATGGACATTTCAGTAACAGCTCATCTCTTGCAAATTTTATCCTAGGGAAATATTAGGCAATAGACTTGGATAGACAGCAATGAATACAGACGTTGCAACAAATAAGGCAACAGGATTTTATGTTCCTTCTTGTGCATGAGAAATCATCATTTCAGATATGTTTGAGTGCCATGGAGTGAAAACATCACTGGCATAAGGAGAAGCAAAGTAGAAAATGGACAATTTACTGTATTTGTAGCTGAATATATAAACCTATTTTCTAAATAGCTTTCCTGAAGAACACTCATGACAATAGTCATTCTCCATTCCTTTTCTCTACAATAATTTCTTAATCCACTTTAGAAATGGATCTCGGTGCCCAGAGATTCAAAGAGACAATATTTTAGCTGATGTTCATCTTCAGGCTGAGGAAATGGAAATTATGATGTGCTGTGGTCCAAATATGCCAGGGTATTTTTACTTGTACTGGAATACAAACTAAATGTAGTGTTTTCTTCTAAAACATGAATAGTTCTATATGAGAACTTTCTATATAGCTTATATGTCAGAAATTTTCTACTTACTTTCCTAGAGAAAGAAATCCCTTTGCTAATTTTTTTTTTCCAGGAAATTATTTATTAGAGATAAAAGACGTTTGTACAAACAAAGATGCTCTTTGGTGATAGCTTCATTCCTTTTTTGGATAGGAATGAGGACAAAAGGCATTCCCATGTACCCCTTTGAAATCATGGTAGCCATATAGGTATAGACAGTGAGCTCAAATCATAGGTTCAGACTCAACTCTGTATAAAATTAAATGTTCCTTAGCTAAAAATGGATGATCTCAGAAATGTAGACAATTGCTCAGCTACTTCCTTAGACTGGGAGACCTAAATTCAAAGTCCATAGCTAGAACTTGACTCTCTCATCTCCCCAGTAACAATAGAACAGCTGTTTGTGATTGAACACTTTCTCTTTTGTTAAAAGTTCCTCTCCTGAGCTCAGAAAACTGCTTGATAGTAGTTTAGTTGAATTGATAGATCTCCTGAAAGGATTTCACTTGGGTAAATTGACATTTTCTGTATCCATTAAACATCCCTGACGAATCCAAAGTATATTAAAGAGGCTTACTTTTGGAAATTAATGAAGGATTTATGTCAAGAAAACTTCTTTTGCTTAGAGAGCTTGAATCCCCTAAGTAGAATTCTCTCCATATTCACCATAGGTTACAGTAAACTTAATTACCTTATTTACAGAGCTTCATTAAACTAATTTTATTTTATTATTTTCAGTATTTTAGCAGCTGATTATTTCCATTTACTGCATTAATGGAAGCTGATATCTCTCCTTTTAACATAGAACTAAGCCCACAGGGACAGTTATAATAAGTTTATCTGTTTTTTCAATGAATACTTTAAACATTAATTCTATTTTCATAACTGCTAAAAGTTTTAGAGATACTATCTTTTCTTCCTAGGGAGAATACAGGTGTATGCAACTATCACTCTGCAACTTGAAATAACTTTTATATTTCCCTGGGGCTTGCCTATATTTTCCTCTCTACTTTCTCTTGTAAGTTGTTAGAGAATACTTGTAACAATGCCTTTCATTTGCATTTTATAATGCTATTTGAACTTTTCCTACTGCTCGCTTGTGAAATGGTTTGCAGTTTTCACTGCAGAAATGAACAAAGAAGTGAGCACTTTGGAGTGATTACTCTGAAGTATTTTCCCTAGTCTGTCTTAGTGATGCAACCATTTTGATGGCTTGGGTGTTTTGGGGGTTTTATTCGTGTTTTTTTTTTTTTTTTCTTTTTTTTTTTCCCCTGGTTTTGAGTCTACGCTGGTCTTGCAGAATTGCTCTGAGTGACAAGCTTTTGACAAAGCAATCAGCCTTGGATCAAACTGCCCATGACATAACAGTGAGTAACACGGTGTGTGCTGGGTAGGTATAGTAAAACTTTAAGTTCCATAGCATTGTGTCAAATCTCCCGTCCCTTACAGGGGATATGGGAGGGGGTAACCTAACTTGACTGAAAATGGAGACTGCTGTGCCTTTCTGCTGGAGTCTCTGCCATCCCTTACCACATGCCCTGTTCACAGCTGATTCCAATCATTCCTGTCCCCATGGTTTTCAATCAAAGTCACCTGAGAAGAGAGAAGGGAATTATTCTGTGCAGAGGTGCAGCCAGGAGCTCGGCCACTTGGGCAGCAGGAATAGCCCAGGCAGGTGTAAGAAAATGGAGGGGAGAAACAAGTGTCCTGTATTTTAAAAATTACTCCTTTTAAAATCCTCTTAGATGTAAATTTGCTTTTATGGGTGAAGCCCAACATTGTTTTCAAGGCAGATGACAGGACCTTGTCCCCTGCTTTGCCTGGCCTGCAGACAGCAGTGAGTGCCTGTCAGAGCTTCAGGCAAGTGGATGTTGCTTTGCTCTTTCTCTCCTGATGACCTGTCAGCACTATGGTGGTTGTTGTGGCAGTGGTGTTTTTCTATTCTATCATAGTATCACAGAATAATTTAGGTTGGAAAAGACCTTTAAAATCATCAAGCCCAACAGTTCCCCCCAGCACAAGTCCATCACTAAACCACGTCCCCAAGGGCCACATCTATAGAGCTTTTAAACCCCTCCAGGAACAGTTGACTCCACCACTTCACTGGGCAGCCTGTTCTAGTGTTTTGCAGCTCTTTCACTGAAGAAATTTCTCCTAATATCCAACCTAAACATCCCCTGGTGGAAGTTGAGGCTGTTTCCTGTCATCCTACCACTTGCTACCTGGAAGAAGAGACTGACCCCCACCTCTTTGCAACCTCCTCTCAGGCAGTTTTAGAGAGTGATCAGGAATAGCTTTGTCTTAATTCAAAACACAGCTTCGAAGGAACTTTCATTTATCACACAAATGTCACTGAAAAGCATGTGTTCGTGTGCTCATCTATCGTTTTCTGGACTAATTCAGAAATGAGCATTTCCTTATGGTATGGGATAATGAACAATAAATTCATTACGAGAAAAGTAAGAAAAAGGTGTTAAATTAAAAAGAAAGACGACTACTTGAAATGCCTTTAGAGTCTAGAGTAACCAGCTGTAGGACAAATGTGTGATGATTCATGGGCATTGATCTGGAGCTGTTTCTGGAGGAAAGGCTGGAGAAGGATTTGTATACATTGTCATTATTCCATAGTAAGGATCTTAATGAGGTTAAGTTGAAGGAAAAGTGCAGAAAATACTACTCACTTAGAAAGTAGGGATGTAATGGTGGCATTATCCTATAGCTATTGTCACTCTCTATGATGGAGGGAAGTTCTCTGTTTGTTCTTTCATTGTCCTGGTACAGAACCTAATTTCTTAATGGGTTCTAACTCTTGTGTCAAGTCACTTCAAAACTTCATGAAAAATTGCCATGATTTTCCACATTCCTTGTCCCTTTGTTTATAGGCAACTTTGAGCAAATAACTAAAGCAGAATATGCTACAACTCCCAGTGTCCTCTCTGTTAAAGCCTTTTTGAAAGACTGTTCACAAATACCATTTTCGAAATTCTTTTGTAACTTCATGCCCCAACAATATAAAGAAGCCATCTAGAAATTTTGCTTTTCACTGTCTCAAAACACTCTTTAAGGTAGGCCCTTGAGACTTTTTAGTTATTAGTAAATAATTATTATAGTTTAGAGAATTTAATTGAACGCTAGATATTCTCCAAGTTTAAATGATGATTGGAACACTTTGTATGAAATACTCCTCAAGAGAAGGTTGGGGTTTGTTGGCTGGTTGGTTGATTCTGTTTTGGGGCTTTTTTGCTTTTTTTTTTTCCCTTTTTTTTCCTTTCTTAATTTATTGATTTTTACCTATTGACATTTTAGTCAAGTTGTCTGTCTTGGCCCAATGCATAATTTCTGGGAAGTGAAATTAAAGAAATATTACTTGTGGAAATGAAAAACATCTTCCTAAACCATTTGCATTTCCAAATTTGAATATTATCATTCTTCAGGAGAAGGTTTTATTAAGGTAGCAAAGAAAAGAGGAAAGTACTTTTCCAGTGGAACAGGCAGAGACAATAAAGTTAGCTGAGGATCCTGGGGGACAAGGGAGAGGGTCACATTTAGCAGCAGAATAATCTCAACACCTACACCTGGTTTACAATAAAGGATTTTTTATCTGCTGTCGTTTTGACATGAAATTTTCTTTGGAAGTGTATCTGTGGCAGTTAGCAAGGGGACAGTACCTAACAAATATTAAAATTATAACGATTCTCTTCAGGCATCTTGCAGAAGAAAATTTAGCTATGATAAATCTATGCTAATTTCAAAGAATCGTGCAATTAGATATTTTGCCACACTAAAAATCACACAGACTAAAAAATGAATTGTTACACAAAATTGTTTCCAGTAGCTTGTTTTTCTACTAAAGTGTTTGATTTTGTTCTGAAGGCTCTTCACAATACACTCTATATTTTGTCTTCCAGACACCCCCACATACCCTTTTATGTAACTTTAAAGTGTCTTTTTACTGCAAATAAGCCCGTTCTAAAACATCAAAGTGGAAATAAAATTGCATAAACTTGTCTTCAACCTGCATGGATTCATTTATTTCAAAAAGGAACAAATGTTCACAGAGTTTAGAGTAAGGTCCTTCAGTGGCTCAAGAGGGTCAAGTATTACTAAGAACTGGAAAAAAAAAATTTGATTAATCCTGTTTGAAGGAAATTCCAGTAGGTATTAATTACCCAGCATTTACTTTGTCAGAAGTCACCCTTGTTTTTAATTGTGAAGTGGGATGCTATTGAAAAAAATCTACATACCTTTATGCCTGGTGTGTATAAAACATCTTACTTAGAAAACATTCTTTTGTGGATAAATATTCAGTGGATAGCTGACTTACGGTGACAGTTTGTCAAGCACTATAAATATGTTTGAAATGTTCTGAAATTCCTTTTAAGGATGAACTTTTTCTTCAAAGGAATATTCAAAAGCTGTGCCCATTGTATACAAGGCATCAGGAGAGATAAGTTCTTCTGTCTTCAGTAGGTTCCCGCTGGATTATTTTGTAAATTAATTAAATGACTGTAGGCATTAAAGTGTAGCTTCTTCAGTAATCTTTCTTCTGTTCATCTGAGGCAGTGAGAGGTTCATCACATGCAAATCTCTTCAGATAACTTTACAAGAAGAAAAATCCATATTTAGAGGATATCCTGAAAGTATTGAATAGAATTTATGTCTTGGGTTTTGAATGTTCTGCAGGATGAATATATGCTCTGAATCTGTCTGTGCTTCTCTGTTCATGTATGGCTTTTTGCATGTGCCTGGGTGAGATAAGCAGGAGTTTGGAGGAGGGCAGCATCCCACCAAGGCAATGCTGGGAGACAGAGGGAATGTGTAACAATCTCCGTGACAAGTCTCCATCTGTGCCAGTTATTAAGGAGGTTGGGGGGGGTTGTAGGTAGAAGGTTTGGCTCAGAAAAATAGCATCAAATGGGGCTCTTGAGGAGTACGGAGTCAAAATAGGCTTTGGTCTGTTCAGGTGTTGAAGGAAGTATGGAATCTCTAAGGATCAGGCTGCATGGATGATGGGAATTCAGATTTGTATGTGATTTCTTTTCTTGTAGGAACTTCTGCTGTGATGTTTTGGTGGGAGATAAACTGCATTGTGGCTACAAGAAAGAATACTTTTTGCAATAGTACTGAATCTGAAGGAGACAAAATAAGTGAGAATATGGGTATTGGAAGAAATTCTATCCCTGGGGAAAAGGGTTTTGTGGGTTTTACTTGATTTTTTTTTCTGTGTGTGTTTTGTTTTGTGCTTGGTTCCTTTTTTTTTTTTTTTTTTTTTTCAGTTTGGGTTTTTTTTATGCAGCAAATCCCCCTCTCTCCCCCAAAAAACTCCAACAAAACAAACCATAAATGATGTGTTCTTAGGGAGAAAAAAATAAAATATATATACATCTATATCTTGAAAAGTTCTGGATTCATCACAGCAAAAGCGTAACCATTTGTTCTGTTCTCACAGAAAAATGTGTTTCCTGGGCAGGTCGACAGCGTGTAGGGGCAGATAAATAGCTTAAGAAGTAGGCTTTAAATGTAATCTGTGACACACAGTGACTTTAATTTAAGGCAGTAATGCCAAGTGAAGTCTATTTCATTAATTTTTTGGAGGCCACTGTAAGGAACTCTGATAGACGTAAAATGAATATTATTGTTCCTGGCAATGAGTAATTATGCCAAAGCATTTCATATTCTTTTATTTAAATTTCTGCAAAAGACTTGTATATCAACTTAATAAAACTACAGGCTTAAAAATGAGGGCAAAAGCTCCCAATGATTTTTTGGGTCTTCATTCAATGTAGTGCACATCCATGTTCACATCATATATGTGCTCATTCTCCATAATTCTGAAAAAAATTGCCTTATTTAGCATTTTTATTGAATATTGAAATAAGCTTCCAGTGTTTATGCACTGCTGCCTTAGAATCTTTCTGCATGTTTCCAGTTCTGTCCAATGCTTGCATTCATTTTGAAAAATACTTTCAAATATATTTTAATTTGAAAATAGAAGCAAACTCAACTATTATTGTCAAAGAATAAAAATACTAGTCTATATTTTTTCTAGCTCAGTTTCAAGTGCAGCAAAACCATCTGCACTGGTGAATTTAACTTATGTCTCCTGTCATTTACCCCTTAATATGCTGAGTATTTTCAAGCAATGAAAGAATCACAGAATTGTGTTTCTTTTTAAAAGGAGTTTTAAAAATGTTTATTTCACAAAATAATAGATTTTTCTGATTAAAATTAACACAAGAAGGAGAAATAAAGACCTCTGTCCTGTGAACATGTGTGAGGATGTGCAAGTGCATGATCTGATGTCCCTTTTTGGGTGAAAGTGATTTATATTCCTTCTAGTTTGGGTGTTTTTTAGGGTTTGGGTTGGTTTTGGTTGTTGCTTTGTCTTTCTTTCTGAAAAATTAAAAGCATATTCAGCTCTTATACATTCATAAAGAAGAATTATTTTGAAATAGTTTGTCAAGTGGTTACCTTTCACTAATAGTTTTCAGATATCTCCAGACACTGTGGAGTTGTTTTATGAGACTGCAAAGGACTAGGCTGCTGGAACTTAAAAGCACCAGAAGTTAACACATACTTTTTTAGAGGAAAAATCTTATGCTCAAATTTAAAAAATGGAAATTAAGGTCTTTAAAATTCTGTATTCAAAACAAAATGGAACAGCAGAGGTAGAACACAGGGTGCAAGGGTGAATACAAATCATTGTGCAAGGCACTGTTGCAGAGGGGTGGATATACAAGAAAATTGGAGTTTAATTAAAGGCTGACATGAGTGTTTTGGTAGGAGGATGTTGGAAATAATTTCAATCCCATTACAGAAGCAGTTGTGGATGCAAAAGCTTTGTTATTGGCTGGGCTGCAGTGGTGAACTCCTGAAGATTTCCAATTGATGTGGGTGTATAAAAAATTGGTTGAATAATGCTAACTCAATTATGTTATTGTGAATTTCATTTTGCTACAGCAATGGAAAAAAAAAAGACCTGGGGAGACAGAAAGAGTAAGGAATAAGTGGAGAATAACTTGAAACAGCAGCAAACCTTGGGATATTGTAAATATTTAAAGTATGAACTGAGTCATGGCTGTTGTCTGTATGCTATAATTAAAGACACTGAAAAAAAGGCTGATTAATTTCTGCAGTGACAGGTATGCTTTTGGGTGTGGGGTAAGCTGAACCTTGGTTGTCTTTGTGATACATTTGTGCTGAGTTTTGCAAGCTGCTCTAGGACTTCTGTCTGAGCCTTTGTCTCAGCCAGGTAGACCTGAAGTCTTCAGGTTTGGTCCTCGGCATTGATGGAATTCATTACCCACCCTCAGGTGAAATTAGCACAAAGGTGCACCAGAAATCTTAATTTCAGACAGGTTTTCACTGTCTACTGATGGGTAAACACCTCAGTTTAGCTACTGGCCAAAGCTTGACTTCTGTAGGGAAAATTCTTTTGTTTCTGTCTTGACAGTCATTTCTATGTTGGCAGAAGACACTAACTCTGTCTCCTGCTCATGGGGAGAGAAAAACTTTTTCTGGGGAAAATCTAGATATTGTAAAACTTGTTTCAGTCTCCTACTGTTCCACAGACCTACTTGAAGAAGTTCTTTATCCTTTGTGTTTCTATTTCTTCCATTTGAGCAAGAGACATTATCTTCTTCTTGCTACCAGAGGACAGCAAAGATATCTGTGGGTTATGGGATGACAGATGTATGGAGACCATCTAATAGTATGAAGTCACAGTATATGTTTTTAATGTATTTTGGAGCATATCTGCTCTGGAGATTTTCCTGCAATAATGGATACAGATGTCACAGTGTCACACAGCTGCTTTCTCACTCCCTGGACCCACTGTCCCTGGTGGGGAGGAGAACTGGGAAAAAGAAATTAAATTTATGGGTTGAGATAAGAACAGTTTTTAGTAATTGAAAGAAATAACACTATTGATAATAATAACAATAATAAAATAATTTTAACAAAAAGGAGAAGGAGAGCAATAAAGTCCAAGAAAGACAAGTGATGCACAATACATTTGCTCACAACCCACTGACCAATGCCCACTCAGTCCCTGCTGGGCCCTCCTGGCCAACTTTTCCAGTTTATATACTGAGCATGATGTTCTATGGTATGGAATATTCATTTGGCCTGTCCAGGCCAGATATCCTGGCTCTGTTCCCTCCCAGCTCCTTGCAGACATCCCCACTGTCAGAGCATGGGAAGCTGAAAAGTCCTTGAGAAGCACTGTATAGTAATAACTACATCCGTGTGTTATCAACATTGTTCTCATACCAAATCCAAACCACAGCACTGTACTAGCTGCTAGGAAGGAAAAGATCTCTATCCCAGATGAAGCCAGGTAAAACAGATACCAGCACTTGGTTCTAAAGCCCATTAGCTGGGCAAGAGCAGCCTTCAGGAGCAATTATGCTTGTTACAGAAATATTGAAGTTATTCTTTTCAGTTTTTCTAGTCTTTGAGTAGAAATCAAAGCAAAACCCATCTACTCAATGACACTGCTTCCAGTTGTATTGCCATCAATATTGGCATCTTCATTACTAGTGCAGAATTCAGTTCAGGGATATGGATTTTTTCCTGCTTTAAGGTAGAGGAACACTGCTTTTGGTATCATAATATCTTGTTCTGCCTCTTGTTTGCTCACTTATAGCACTTATAAGCTTAACATGTTGTCTATTGTCTAAGGAAGCAACAAATGGAATTATAGCAGAAGACTTAAATAAGAAACAAAGATTATGAAGCACAGCCTGTAAGAACAAAAATGTTAAGCTGCTTTGCTGGACTGAATGTTGTGTCCTATTTCTGAAAGAGAGTTTGCTAATACAGGCAGTAGGTCACAGTAAAAGCAATGCTTCTGACTGCACTACTGCTCTGTAGCACTATTTTTTCTGGGTTTGAGTAGCAACTTGAGCTATATCCATAAAAAGAGAGAAATTATTCTCTGTGGTAATGATCTAGCCTGCCCTATCCTCCATATGCACCGAAACATGAGAATTTCCAATATTTGGCCACTGCCTAGCAGCGGTCATTATAATTTCTATCACGTTAATTGGCTAGTCCATTTTGTGCAGGAAGAAAAGGCTTTTCTGACTGTGACTGAAACTTTCATAAACAAATTTTAGTGTTTTTATGTTGTTCTGGCCCTCACTCGAAACAGTGAGTGAATGGAAAGTGCAAAAGCATGTGAAGAGTTGGTGTATTATTCCAGAGGGAAACTATGATTTTTCTGCAGTGAGATAGGTAAGCATGTGTATAACAGCAAAAACTTGACTCGTCCTTTTGGTACCTTTAAATCGCAGTTGTGCCTCTTGTCCTACCCATTTTAGGAGCTTTCAGCATATTTCCAAGACTGCTTATTTTATGAGGGGTTTTTTTCAGTGCTCTGTGAATGTCACTTGGAGGAGGAGTAAAGATATTTCAAGAGCCTCTTGTATTTTTCTACTGTAACATTAAGCATATAAGATGCTCATAAATATGCAATCGACTATCAAGTGCATAGACTCGGGAAATGTCAACCGCTTGTACTGATCACTTTAAAAAGAACTAAAATTTTAGCTTGGAATTAATCACTATAACAATTCTTTTGACAGGATGTATTTACTCATTTTACACTAGCTAAAGAATACAGGAAAATCCAGTAGTGCTGTGTAAGGTGAAAGAGATAGGGAGAAGTTCTGGGGTTATTAGAAATATTGACATCGCATACTGAAAACAGTCTTGGCCCTTTGGTGCTCATGGTGTATACCCTCAGGTTATTGCTTAGCTCCTAACTATGATGTAAACAAGATTCTCTCAGTTTTAAATATTCCACATTCTTGTGTAGCATGATGCACCCATATATAATTTTCGTTTTCAGAAAGTGGAGAGCACATCTATTTAAACGATAAATATTTGAACAGGGCCAATGGGGTTGTCTGTCATAGTTTTTGATATCTGCTACAGCTTTGCTGAGAGCAAAATTATTGCATGTAAGGATATATTATGGTCTTTCATAGTGACATCAAATGTTTTTGGCTAGAAGGGGCCATAAGGATCGCCTAGTTCCAGCCCTCTGCAATGGGCAGGGTTGCCACACAATAGATCTCTTTTATTTAAAGCCCCATCCAACCTGGCCTTGAGCATTTCCAAGATGAGACATCCACAACTTCTCTAGAAAACCTATTCCAGTTTGTCATGACTCTTGTAGTGAAGAATTTCTTACATATAATCTAAATCTCTCATCTTTCAGTCTATGGAAATGTCTTTGGCTTTAACGTCAATGATTTTTTTCACTAGAAAGTTGAGAAAAATGTCAATAGAGAAAATCTGTTTCAGTTTTATACAGAAAATTAGTTCTGATGGTAGCTTTTTAAGAAATAAAAGGTTTATTTCAATGTTTTCATTAAATTTCATAAAATCATGTAGCTTGATGCTACCATAAATGTAAGCTTTAAGAAACTTCATTTTGTACAGTCATTTTGATTTATTTGATTGCTCGCATATTTCATTGACATGTTTCTCAATATAAGTTGAAAACTTAATGAATAATCATGTCCTAAGATACAAGAACTATTGCCCCAAACTAATGGGAGTAGAGGAAAAATATCTTGGTAAATCTTTTAACAGATATCCAAGAGGAAAGACTGCATTGTGTCTGACCCTTCTGACTGAAGACTTATAGTCTGAACAACAAGGATCATAAGACAAAACCCATTATTCCAGAGTTTTGTTTAAAGGAAGGTTACCGTAACAGGAATTTGTCTTTTCATATGCATTTTAAATGCAACGTCATGTTCCCCAGTGGTTGAAATTTGAAGATGAATTACAGATAAATTTATGACATTTTGATAAATTTCATTTCACTTAGAACAATATGAAGTTCACATATTGAGCATTTTATTTTGGTAGGTGCTCATGGATGTTTCTTACCAGTGCCAAGGGTTGTATAAGAAACATCAAAGCCTTCTATAATACAATTTTAAAAACATCAGGGTGAGACAACCCTGTTTGTGTCTTGATGCAAGTGTTCCTATCTCGATTCTATCTTTGTGTAGCCTTTCTAGTGCTGACACAAAGTGCTGACACAAGATAGAATTTATCTAGTCATATACAATCATTTCCAGTCCAGTGGAACTTGGCGACAGTTTCCCACTGAGGTTTTCCTTTTCTCCCTTCACTTTTCCTTTTCTCCCTTCAACATTGCAGCCCATGTTTGTGAACCTACGTGAAAGAAACAGTGATGCCAAAAATGGGACAGGGGGCAGCGTGCCCTGCTCGGCTGCTGGATGCTGCAGGTGAATTCCTCCCAGGGCACAGAGGCTGCCTGAAGTCACCCGAGCTCCATGCACCAACAAGGAGCTGCTCCCTTTTCAGCTGCTCGCTGGAATTTCTGCTAGGTTCTTACATCAATTAGATGACCTCATAAAATTAATGAGACATGTTTTTACAACCTTCTCTCAGACAAGGCAATAGTAATTGCTGTATTTTATATGACAGAGTGTTTAAACTGTCAGCGTGGTGAAAAATCATACAAATCCAGTGTAAATACTTCAAGTTGCACAAAGTAATTACTAATCTTAAAAAAGCATCAAATATGCAGAGTTAGCTAATAAATGAAAAATGAATAATTCATTCAACATAAAAGAGAAGGCAAGAGAGGTATTAACATTTTACCCACAATTACTCTGTGACAAGCTATTACTGAACCACTAGATTTTTAGTTTCACCACATTTATTCAAAACCTTGCAGCAATATAGAGGCATGTAATGATTTTGAAGGACAGACCTAGATGTGCCCTTTTATATGGGTGTCTCAGATTATAAATATAAAAAGACATTTTGTACTACTGGTTTTCAATAATTCACACTGATAGTAGTTGGAGGAAGTTAGGCTGTAAACACATACATACTTTAAATAAACGTATTTGCTGAACTACTAAATTTTTTCTTACCTCAAGTTTCCACAACCTTTCTGCCCAGTACAAGCTCTTCACTTGTAAAATAACCAGTTTAGTTCATATTTCTAAAGAAGGTTTAGCAAGGTTGACAAGATATTGATGTAGTCCCTCAAATAATATCTCACTTTCTGGAGCTCAGTCATCTCATTTCAAAATAAATCATGGATCCCTAGTATTACCTGTGATATAACAAGATGATTGTGAGAATGTATACTAAGCAACTATAAGTATTTATTTGTCCATAATCCACAGTTGCTAACACCCAGATTTCAAGATTCATGCATCAGTCCTCAAAAGAAAAAAAAAAGGGGGGGTTCAAATTAAATAATATTCTTTTGCAATTAATTTTAGGTTCTTTGTATCTTCCTTCTGGTTTTTAGCCTCTAGATTCAAAGCTTTTCTTTGTTACCAAGGGGAATAAAAAATAATTAAATCTAAAATTCTTGCACTGGCATATAACCTCAGGGAACAGATGTTTTAAGAAAAATACCAGTTATAATGAATCTAAGGTAAAGCCCCTGGAAGGCACAATGTATTACATGTTTTGTGCATCTAAGTTCTCAAAATATTTTCCCTTTAATTTTTCTTCCTCACTTCTTGGTATTTTTTTAATATTATGTTTGATACCATGTTTCCCTTAGGTACACATTCATTGGGAAACACACTCATGCTCATTTTGAGTTCTCTTAAATACATTTTTAAAAATCACCACTGTTTAAAAAATTATCTCCTAGGCAGGTCAATTCTTTCAACAATTCTCCTTGGATTAGTGGATTTTCAGATTATTTGAAGTTGGAAGATCTGGTTGGCGTCTTTATGACATAGGAATTTGCCCCTTATTCTTTGTACAGAAATAAAATGTCAGCCTTCACCTGTCTGAAGAATAATTGTCTTTTTGCCTCTCCCTTTGGGCAGATGATATAATGCATGAGGTGATTAGAGGCACAAAGAAGAGTTCAACAGGACTAGACATGCTCAACAGTTTTTTAATGACTAGGCTAATACATGGGAGGAGAAAAGAAAAAAGGTAGGGAGGAATAGATCATTTTGATCTATTTTATTCAAGGAGGAAAGACAAGTACTTCTAAGATCAGCTTGGAGATGGCAGGAAACCCCATGCTCTTACTGAAAAAGCTCTTCCAATGGAAAGAAAGATCCAAAAGAAGGCACCCAGGCGTCATGTCTTCAACCTAGCTTAATTTTAAATAAAGTTAGAAAGTAACATCATTCCTTTATCCTTTATGGTTTCTACCTGCATTTTGGAAATGAAGATGTCATCTTTGTTGTAATATTAAAACATTTAGGAAAATATTTCTGTTTCTGTTTTGGTTGGGTTTTTTGCTGCTTGAAACTTTGAATTTATTTCAATATTTCTTTCAGGAGGACATAAGTTTCAAGCAGAGGCTGACTGCCTTGAGATCAAATAGAACAGCGTTGAGATAATACAAATTGGTCACCTGTTCTGCTGATTATTTCTGGGAGAATTTTTTTTTTAAATTGAGGTAAGGTCTTGCTAAGGAAATGTTGTGCACTCTGTTTTCAGAAACAGAACTTGGACTGTCCATCCATAGAAAACGAGAAAGCCAATACATTATTGTATAGCCCTCTTACTGGTGTAACTTAATGGCCTTTGTGTTTGAAGAGCTGAAAACCTTGAAGGATTTCAAGGTCTTCAGAGCAGAAACTATCAATCCCCATCTACTCGGACTTTGGATGTTACTGGGATTCTAAATACCAATACAGTAGGGAAGTATTTGAAATAAATAAAGAGCCAAGTTAGCATTTTCATTTTATTCCAAAATGGCAGATTTGCACAGGTTAATAGATTGAGAGATTTTCCTGATAAGATAATGGGAGAATGCAGACATTTCAGTGATATGAGCTCTAGAAAAGTTTTCTAAGAACATGTAGAAAAAGCTGCAGTCACTTGAGGTGTTGATTTGGAAAAGAGCAAGGAATGTGACATATACACATTATTTGTGTCCATAATATTGAACAGTATTATATATTATTTGATATTATAATATAAAAATATTGTTTGCATATCTCTAAAAGCATTGTAACATTTTCAGATGGATATCTTAGTTTTAATACACTTAGATGATGTAGGAAAACAGGCAGTCAGAAGTAACACAGGAACACAGACGTCAGCACACTTTCAGATGAATTGACAGGTTCAAAAACCTTGCAAAACCAGATAACATTTAACAGCACCGTCTCTCTTCAGAGTGATATTTGTTGCTTAAGTCCAGTTTGTGTCTCTCATCAGTTCTATCTATACCAGTGCTTTATCTTTTGAATGGTTTTGTGACCTGAAGGCTGTTGAAACAAGTTGAATCTCCCATTAACATCTGCTTGTTAGGTACTGACAGATATGGATTAAAAACGATAAAAAATGCTTCCCTACCTTTTACCACTGATAACTGAGCAATGGTTTGGAAACCTGAGCAGAAATGACTTACAGTCCAAAAATTTGGAATAACTGTCTTTCAGTATCATCAGTAAGTCCACAAGATACTATGGATGTTATTTAGACCAAATCTGCGCCACGTGACTACAGAACGGAATAAGTAAGCACTTAGGAATGAGAGTTGAATTAATGACAGCCTGTGTATCCCAAAATGTGATAAATTATAGTTTGCTGCTGGCAGTAGGAACTATTCAAACAAATATTTCTGCGTTATGACAAATTTTTAAGGCTTCTATAGAATTCACTCATAATAGGAGAACTGCCTACAGGGAAGATTATTAGGAAACTTAGAAAAAGATTTTCATTTTGTGATTTGAGCAATGTCTGTAATTACCAACATAGCCTATCATTTACTAAGTAGTTAGTTGCACATGTGAGACCTTTATCTTGTACTGTAATTACAGTATATAGAAACAATATACTTCTTATGGTTGACTGCACATAAGTAGGTGGTTAAATGTCATCAAAGCTGTTTTGGAATATATCTATTTATGAATAAATATTTTCAGTTTTCTTTTTAGCAAACATTGCTGAATGACCATTAAAAACAGATGCCAAATAAGAAGCTTCTCTATAGGAGCAATATCAGTTTAAAGCATGTCTTGCTAAGCCCATTAGAAGCCCTATTGATAAGATTTGAAACTTAGCCAAAGATGAAACTTATTATTACCACTGCCTTTTTTATCAGGTCTCTTAAAAAGCTGCTTTGCGCTCACTTCATTTTTTTATTTTCTATTGCCCTCCTGTTACCTTTCAGTTCGTTTGAATTTGGAGGAGTGCTTGTTTTTTTTTTAACTCTAACTGCTTATTGTCAGGAAAGCACTACAAATATTGTTCTAACATGAATGTGGACAATCATAGGACTTTAACTGCACACCTATCAACTGTATATTTGGACATAGTAAGTCCAAATTCCAAAAAGAACCAAGTTCTTTTAGAACTCAGTAGGAAAGGCCTGGAAATCCGAAAAAAAGGCTCTGATTTGATTGGGAACTTGAAGTACCAGAAAATTATGTAAGTAGGCTATATTAGAAAAAAAAGAGGGCATTTAATTGTGGCCACTCTTAACCTTTAAATATCACTTTAGAGCTTTGATTAAAATTGCTGGTATGAGTCTGCCAGTACTTGCCCATTCCAGTTGTTGCAAATAAGCAAAAAAAAATAGGACAAATAACAGAAGATACCACTGATCAGGGTAGCTTCTGTAAATTAATGTACTTGATATAACTGTCTTTTACACACATGCGTAATATTTAGCTGGTTTATATGTTTTTCTGTTTTCCATATAAATTTCTATTCTTTTAGTGTGTTATCCTTTATACTGATGGAGGATTTCAATGGAGGGAACTCATGGTCTGTCTCTGTTTCTTTTTCTCTTGGTGTCCTTTATATGTTGTACGGGAAAGGGGAATGAAGCTACCAGGCAGTGCCTCTTTTGTCCCTGCCAGCTTTATGCCTGGAATTTGTTATCAGCAGAAAGGCTGGACTGGCTCTGTGCTGGACAGCTACAACCAGGGTATAAATATTTCAAATATTTCATGTTGTCTCAGAACAGTGATAAGACGCCACAGTAAACTGATGAACCCAGTCAGTCCTTCTATTCAGTGAGCTAATCATGAGGAGGTTTCTCTTGCTCAAGTGAGGATTTTTTTGCTTGATCTAGTGTAATATTCCAAGTTTGCTGTAGACCATGTCTGATACCCTTCCCCACATTATTGATGAAATGTTCCAACAGTGATCAGTGTTAATGGAGAAATGGATCGTTGGTGTGAGTGAAATGGCTGAATCCAGATTTCTGTCTCCTGAGTGATCTGCAAGAGGAAATAAAATTCAGTAAGACAATAAATGTGGTTTATTAAGAACATAGATTAAACAAACAAACAAACAAACAAACAACAAAACCAGGAAAAATCCAAAGGTTTATCCTGTAGATTTCTTTTCTTCTGTAGAAAATATCTTTGCTTAAACTTGGCTATCTCCAGTACTTAATTTTGTTCCAATTCAGCCAGCCATTCACCAGGAATGGCAGCTCCAGTATTTACTGACAGACTGTGAAGCACAGGGAAGGCTCGTTCTCCTACTCAGCTACTGACATCTATCTGAAAAAGTACAGATGTGTGCACTGCTGTGTCCATATATCTGTGCATGTGGGTATGTGGATGCATAGAAATGGTGAAAATAGATATATCTATATAACGGAAAAGATAACAGTTGGCTATAAAATGAACAGCTGCTCTCGCTTTCCCTGCATGTCAGAATGCAATGTTGAGAGATAATTACACAAGGAGCACATCAAGAACTTTGTAAACATTTAGTGTACATAAATGTCACTTTTACTCAAGCTTTGTGTTTGGCAGGCATAATCTGTGAAAGAAAATACCACTTGCTGCCTTTTTTTTTTAAATTATATTCATACATTTCCTAAAAGAACAATCTGGAAGAGTTCCACAGATGCCATGCAAAACTAGCTTCCTACCCAATTTGCATTCCTCTTTGCTAATTTTGGTGGTTAAGTTCTCCAGGAAAATTGATTTACACATTTTTAACACCATTCACATGAATAATCAAAAGGTGCATACCATACCTATTAGGGTGGTATAAAGGATACTTTAAGCAGTGTCTATAATTTTTTAAAAAATGGGTATTGGGGCAGACAGTAATAAATGACAGGTGAGAGGCTGGACATGCCCCAGCTGTGTGCTCTGGGAGCCCAGAGCCCCCCGTGTGCTGGGCTGCAGCCAAAGCCCCGTGGGCAGCAGGGCAGGGAGGGGATTCTGCCCCTCTGCCCCGCTCTGCTGAGACCCCACCTGCAGTGCTGCAGCAGCTCTGGGCTCCCAGCACAGCAAGGACAGGGACCTGCTGGAGCCAGGCCAGAGGAGGCACCGAGGGGATCAGAGGGATGGAGCAGCTCTGCTGGGAGGAAAGGCTGAGAGAGTTGGGGTTGTTCAGCCTGGAAAAGAGAAGGCTTGGGGTGACCTAATTGTGGCCTTGCAGTAGCTGAAGGGAGCTGACAAGAAAGATGGAGAGAGACTATTTACTGGCATGACAGGACAAGGAGCAATGGTCTTCAAACTGACAGGAAGTAGGGTTGGCCTAGTTATGAAAAAGAAATTCTTTACTGTGAGGGTAGTGAAGCCCTGGCACAGGTTGCCCAGAGGAGCTGTGGATGCCTCAATCCTGGAAGTGTCCAAGGCCAGGTTGGATGGAGCTCTGAGCAACCTGGTCTAGTGGAAGGTGTTGTTGCCCATGTCAGGAGGATTGGAACAAGATGATCTTCAACATATTTATGAATCTGTGATTCTCTGGTATGTCCATGCTTGCTTTCTAAAAACAATACAGTTATGTGCACAAGCTGATAATTTCTTCATACCTGGCAGACAGATGAACTGCATGTGCAGGACCTCATGGATACAGTTGTGACCTCCTGCAGCATATTACAGACACCTGGGGTATCTCTGCATTTGTAGCTGCTAATGTAACTACTCTAAAGAACTTGAGAAGGCAAAAACTGTGGGGTGAAGCAGTTGCTACATCATTATTTAATGGGTGGCAGCAATAATATTATATCTTAGGGATTTGCAGAGTTATTCAGTATTTACCCATTGGTAGGAGTAACCAAGCAATGAAAATCTCACCTAATCCCAGGATTTGTATATAAATTCCAGCCTACTTATCTTATACATTTTACTTTTACATTTTAGTGGTCTCATGCTGAGACCTTTTTTTAATTTAATTTTTTGAAACATAAACTTAAATCAGACTACAGTATATTAAAAATAACCCCCCCAAAATTCCAAAGAGATTATCTGCAGTACACTATTTTTTACAATAGTAAGTTAAAAGTTAGGAAAAGAAAGGTTATAACCATATTAAATTAGCCAGCATGATTCAGGTATTTAATGAGCTTTTTTTTTTTTTTTTCTCAGAAATGAGATTTATGAAAGATGGCTATACTTGTAGCTCATGCTGCCATGTAGAGTGAAAGCATCTGTTCTGTGCTGAAAACTGTCACTCCAAGTCATGGGGGTGTTAAGCATGGATGAATTTGGACTGCTATGCTGAAACTGTGCTTCTTCAACAGCACTATGCTTGTCCTTGTGAGGAGCTTAAAAATGGATTAAAAAAATGTGGACTCAATTCTTTGCTGTTACTAAAATGCAATTTTCCATGAGATAGAACTCCGTTGTGAAACAATATCCATTTTATGAGTAAGTTATCTGAAGATGCCAAGATTCTCGATAAATTTTAGCCTTTCAATTAGTGAAGAAAAAGAGATTTAAAGAATTTATATTTTATGTTTTGCCATTTTGCAGATGAATAACCTTCTGTTCAATATATTATTTTTCCAAGAGTCTTCCTATAGCTTTCCAGATATGTATTGTGAACCTGGTTGTTTCCTCCCTTCCAAAAAGGAGGTTTCCCCCAGGATGCCCAGCTACTCACAGATTTGGCTGGGCTATTCACTGTGGGCTGTAGGGAGAGGAAGGAGAGAACAGTATGGAAAGGACAAATTCCAGGCTATCCTCAAAGGGCAGGTGACGTCCAGAGCTGTGTGTGAGGCCCCACTCCAGTCTGTGATGAGGACACATGTCTCCTCTTCCCTGATCCTTACCTTTTTAGTGCCCCTCAGTTGGCACCCAGGAAACAAGACATGGGAGGGCCCGACTTGTAGTCATCTTTTTCCAGATTATTTTTTCAGTTTCAGACAATCAGCAGACCAAGAAAATTCTTCAACAAAGTGGAAAAGGATTGTTACAGGCTTGTAGGTTATTTCTCAGTGGGATGAATGGTCTCAGTCTTACTTAAAGGATAACAGAATCATTTAGGTCAGAAAAGACTTCCAAGGTCATTGAGTCCAACCTGTGACTGATCACCACCTTGTCAACAAGACCACAGCACTGACTGTCATGTCCAGTTCTTGAACACCCCCAGGGAGGGTGACTCCCCCACTTCCCTGGGCAGTCTGTTCCAATATTAAGCTATTTTGTACAAAAACAATCTATTTACTGAGGCATGGTCAAGGATCACTTCCATGACATCTCCAACACCATATCCCTAAGGCATTTTAGTGACATTTTGGCTTTAACTTATGGAGAAGTTAAATACTTGAAAGCTGCAATGAAACGGGACTGAAACTGTTCCATGCTCTGAAGTCAAAGTATGCTTGTTTGGAAGACAGTGTTCTGTGTAAAGCACAGCTTTTGGTCTTGTCAAACAGATGACAGAGCTGAAACTTGGATCTCCCATACACTTGGCAAACTGATCCAGTTTAAGTCCTATTACAGAAAAAGGAATGGAGAGATGGAATCAGCAGTGGAATCTCCTTTTTTTGCAGTTTTGCAAAACCGGCCCTTTGTTTTCTTTGTTTTTATGATAAATGTTTGAAAATGAAAATTTCTATCTTTGGTGAAAAGGGGTATTATTTTGATGAACAATGGAAAAAGATATTTTTGTTGTTTTTTAATTGATAAATCAACAAAGTAGACTCAGCTATCTCTTTTTAAAAAAATAGTTCAATAATTATTTGTTACTTAAAATAACATAAACCCAAGGATTCTTTCTGAGTTTAATAAAATTCCTGAAATACATAAAATAGGAAAGTGGATTTTGAAAGTTTTGACCTTTTCTCTTTCAGCTTTAATATTTCATGGTTTGGCTTGTTGGCCAGTATCTTTTTTCACACAATTTAGTGAGGCTGTAAACTGTGTGGAAGGGAAAGACAGAGCGACCAATACCCAGAATATTGAAAAGGTTGAGGTAATAAAGCACTTGTCACAGATTGTAAGAGATATTAAAAATCTGATACTTAATTTCAGTAACCGTGGTTTCAAAGGACAGAAGACAATGGCACAGTACAAACTTAGTCTCCTGGAAAATATTTCAGTGGGAACTGATGTGGTAAAAACTTGAATGATGCTTACCACAAAATCAAATTGGTAATTTCATGGGGTTCAGAGGAGGGGTTTAGTGCTATATAAAGAAAACATGGACTAATACTGCAAAACTCAGCTCACTAAAATATATGTGGATGAGATAAGGCTGTTATAGCTTTCTCAATACAAAAGGCTATATTTTAGTCTCTTCTTACTTCCCAGAAAGAAATAATATAAAAGAAGTAGCTCACATCACCTGCGTGAATGAAGGTTTACTGCCTTTGTTCCAAACTCTGTGAGTTCTGAATAAATGATTTTCTGGGATCGAACCTGTAAATGTCGATTTTCTTGGAGATTCTCTGGACTCTAATGATGCCTGAGTGCATTATTCAGCACCATGCCCAGTGTGCCTTCCTTGCCCTACCTGGCTTTCCTCTTCTACAACCTTTGTAGAAACATAACAAAAATTTGTCTTTCAATGAGGCTGAAATTAGGTAGCAATTTTTCAATTCTATACTGTGTTTAGGAACAGAAAAGTTTTGCAGGTATCCTGCTAGAGGAGAAGAAAGCAGAAAGACAGAATGATGGAAACTTTGGGGCGAAGAGAAAGACAGGAGGGCCATAATTAGGGGAAAGAATAGCAAAAATCACAAGTGTTTTTCAAGGTAATGAGTCTAATAGTGTTTGAAGTGCCAGAAAAAAGGAAAGAAAAATTCTTGAGTTCAACAATATTTTGTGTGCATGCATATTTTTGAATTTCTAAGTGATTTCACACTTTTCTCTGGATGCTTACACTCTATCTATCTATCTGTCCATCTATCTATCTATCTATCTATCTATCTATCTATCTATCTATCTATCCATGATCTTTTACCTCTCCTATGAGGAAAAGCTACAACATTCCCAGTTCCCAGAATGACTAAAAAGCTGGGTTTAGTAGCAGTCCTAAGTACATGGAACAGGAAGAAGGCGGAAATAAAGAACTTGAATTCAACTATGAGGAAAGGTTGAGAGAACTGGGATTACCCAGCCTGGAAAAGAGAGTTTGGAGTGACCTAACTGGGCCGTTCAGTAGCTGAAGGGAGCCCATGGGAAAGATGGAGAGAGACTATTTCCAAGGGCCTGGAGTGACAGGACAAGGGAGAATGGCTTTGCACTGAAATAGAGTAGGGTTAGATGAGAAGTCAGGAAGAAATCCCTTACCCTCACTTGAGGGTGGTGAGACACTGGCACAGGTTTCTCAGAGAAGCTGTAGATGCCCCATTCCTGGCAGTGTTCAAGGCCAGGCTGGATGGGGCTCTGAGCAACCTGGGATAGTGGAAGGTGTCCCTGCCCATGGCAGGGGACTGGAACTGGATGATCTTCATGGTCCCTTCCAACTGAGGCCGTTCTATGATCCTGTGATTGATTCTATGACTTTTTCTTATGCTGTTTTTTTCTTTTTCATGGAAGGATATCCTTTGGACTGAGGATACCTGGAAAAAGTGCAAATAAGGAAAAACATGCCAGACATCTTTTATGAAGATATGAGGAAGACACCTTAGTAGTACCATTACAAGTCTCCCAGTAAGACCTGGAGACAATGGTGACTCACTATGGCACCCCCAGATTTTCATTCTGACACCCAGAGTGGCTTAGGGAGGGTAGACAAAACACCTAACAGGAAAGAGGTAAGTTGTCCTAAGTTTTCTTGCATAACAATTTCAAAGCTATTACTAATTATTTGTTCTTGTATTCCCTTGAACCATTGCATTTCAATGATAATTATTAGTCTAGTTAAATTATACATATTATTATGATTTTAAATAAGTCTCAAAGAAATCCTTGGTTCCATATCTATAATGGGTTTCCTTTTTCTCTCAACAAGATACCAGAATGAACAGTATGAAAACAAGAACTTGAAACCACAACCCATGACCCAGGAAAGCCTTTGGCTTTTGTGTATTTCTGCATGAAGTTAGTATCAGTCTTTGTCTTGTATAATTTTGGATTAGGAATTTGAAAAGGACTCCCCATCATCAAAGGTGAGTAGAGACTAAACTTGCATACTTTCTTTCTATATATTTTTCTCTCTATCACTATACATATTGAATTTTTTACTTAAAATATAACAGCTTTAAAAGGATAGATTAGCAAATGGCCTAATAGATGGGACTTTCTCTTCATACACAGGTATCAGTCTATAAGTTATTTTGGTGTCATTTTGGTTTGTTTCTCCAGTTTCTAAGGAGTACTGGGATAGTGGAGTTTATGTACTTAAGGAGGGGTTCCCCATTCCATGAGGAGGAGCTGTGTGATGTTAACAGCCTCAGTCTAGGAGCATTTTTGCTTGAGGAGTCCCAGCAGGAGTGCAAAAATCTGTATTTGACCTCTGAGTTACCTTGTTCTGCTGGGCTTTAGCACTATAATCTCCTTTGGGATTGCTTTCATCTGCAATCCATGAGCTTTTTCACTTGTGCATCTTGTCTGTTCTGACAGGTTAGTTAGCCCCAAGCTGTTCTCTGTCATACTGTACCCCTGACCAACTTCTGAGCAATTCCTTCTTTTCCCTGAGTCAATTTGCCCTCTTACTGATGAGAAGCTTTTTGATCAGCACTTTTCATCAACTCAAACTCTCTTGTTGAGCAGGAAAATTGAAAACCAGTGAGATTACCAGTTTAGATGTCTTAATTCAGAACATTAATAGTTTGTACAGAAATTTTCCCCTCCTATTTATTTCCTTTTTTTCCTTGTTTGTGTTTGCTTGTTTGCGTTTGTCTTTGGGGTTTTTTAGGTTTTTTTCTTTCTTGGAGGGTGGGCACAGTTCTTAACTTTCAGTTTGTAACAGATTTCAGTTATATGTTGATGTGTTGCCAAGGACAGGGAGAGAGAGGGAAGGAAATAAGTGCTTTATTGGATTTTCTTTTTTCCACTCTAGGTAAGTACTTGGCCTAACTTGACCAGCACAGCTGTTCCTTTTAAACTCCAGCTTTCTTAGTGGTGATCTAAGAACAGCTGTATTGCAAGGCAGACTGTATTTCAAATCATTTTGCCTCTTTTCTATGTTTTTGTCCTTCACCTGTTGAACACACAAAAAATATACTTCATAATTAGTAATTGTTCAAGAAGTAGAGAGTAAATTTCTTATTAATAAATGTCGACTGTGGAGAGATTCCACAGCACCTCATCCATCAGTGCAGTTGTTACTATATTTTGTACATTATGTCATCAACTGTCCTTAAAAAGCAGTGTGGTCTGGTGATGTGGCTTGGGGAAATAGGACTGGGGTTTATCTCAGTGATGTCCTTGAATTGTGTTGTGTCTGTGACTGTTTATATCACCACAGTTTGCCTCTCTGCTTGCAAAAATGAGGATACTGCCTCCTGCAGACCCCTCTGGTTCTCTGATAAAATGTGCAAAATAAAATCCCGACTCCATTAAGCCTTTATTGACATAACTGACTTTAGCCTTTTGGCTCAACAAGTTAAAGTATTCATAATTCTTCTTCTTACACACATAGGGCTCAAAGTGCACAGCAGTATTCTCCCTACTCCCATACCAATTTAAATTATATATTGAGAAGAGGTCTTGTCTTACTTTACCAAGAGCTCCAAACACTCATTTTGTCATCCTGATTCTACAAAATGCCTACTTGTAATACAGATTTTTAGCAGCTGGATAGGATGCTCTACTGGGAAGTTTCCATGAGGCTGCTTTTACTTAACTTGTTCCTGAATTGAACTAACGTCACTGTCAATATTCTGGTGTGAAAAGGGAACACCTTTTGTTCTTCAGCCTGTATTTTCCTCAGGCAAGGACAGTAGTCAAGGAGCTACTTACTAAGCACTATTCCAACAATATCACTCTTTGTTCTCTGCTTAGAAATACTGCCTGTCTCATCACCTTAAGGACCTCCTTCACTCATAGGTAACGTCAAAGGGAACGTTTGGAAGGCCATCAACAACCATTTGCAGATTTTTATTAAACATTAGAAGTGTTGTCAGTTTGCTCATCCTCTGTTGATTTACTGCATTCATGACATAATATGCTTTATGTAGTTCTGTGTATTTTTAACCCTTTAAAAAATATACAGTTTAAGTATGCCATGAAAGCACTGATCTTTGATTGCATGTATCCATCCAATTTCTACCAATTTTGTTGCTTCTTTACCTTTCCAGTTCTCTTTAATTTACTAAACTCTGTCTTTCATGAATTTTCCTTGCTGAAATCAGGACAGATTTAATCTCATCTCTAACTAGTTTCTTTCAAAATATGAGTAACTTCCAGTCTCAGTACTGGAAAACTGATTTTTTTTTTTTCTTTTCAGTTTATGTGCTTGAGAATAAAGAAGATGCTTGTCACTGAAGTTTTATCATGCTTTCAGGAGCAGACAATGAAATTAATTTAGATAAATGTTTATGTTTATTAACCTGTTTCAGGGTATTTTATCTCAGTGAAATAATAGTGTGGCTCTTGGAGAATAATTTTAATCAAATTGTTGGTATCTGATTCACATTTAGTTGCAAAGAATATTGATTGTCACTTTTTGTCTGCATTCCTGCTACCTAAAATGCCTAAAATACCCTGTGTTCTAGTGGCAATGTATCAGTTACACTGATGCAAAGTTTAAACTTCAATGCCCACAACTCTTTCAACAAATAAATTTATTTCTGTTTGATTTGCTGGGTATATATTACGAAGACTGCTTTGTACATTCCTTAAGTAGTCATTCTCACTCTGTGTTAAGGGAGAGGTACATTTCAAATAACTGAGCTTGTATTTATTTGAAGTAGTCTTTCATTCAGTGCAAATGCTGTGGAACAGCAAGCACAGTATAACAGGCATTTTTTAATGCTTTGTGCTTTAGTAGAATTCAGACCTTTTTATTAAGTGAAGACCAAAGCTTCTCTTACCTTTAGTTAAATCAGAATGTCATATTTGGTGCTTGCTACTGGAGCAGCCTTCAAGTTAAGAGAAAAATATACCTACAAAAGGTAAGCTAGTAAAGATATTTTTAAAATAACATTGTCTTTTGCTGAAATATTTACCTAGCTTAATAAAATCAATAGTATTTTGAGGAAAATATTGAGGTTTTTTTTTTCATTTGACACACAGCTGGTCTTCAGGGCTCTGAGAGATGGTTTTCAACATGATGATTTTTGATTCTTATCTTGAGGGTGTCATTTCCAGTGGACAGCTCCTTAGTGAATCCCTATGAAATGATTCATTCATTGTAGAATTTTGTCTGGACTCCTTCCTTGTATTTGCCCCTTCCATTTGTGATTCCTAAGTGTTTTAAAGAAAGCTCATCTTTACAGGGCAGCCCAACAGAATGCTTTGATGGCTCTCTAGGTAGAAATTACACAGTGTTGAACATTTTGTCATTTTAGCACTCACACATTATTTTTATGTGTAATGCTATCACACAGATTTTCAGCTAGATAATGTCCCACTGAATGATAGGGCAGTGCTTTGCATTAGGGGGCTCCTCTTTGCTGTTCTGATTTGCAGCAGCACTTCTCTGGTTGAAAGTGTGTCCTGCCATGACAGTTACATGTGATGAGCAATCTTGGTTTTTTGCAAAGTCCCAGGACATCACACACACGTTTTAACCAGCATTACTGGTAACATAGCCAACATTGTTCATGTGAAAATCTGTGAGTCTTTTGAACAAAAGTTTCTTTGTTAGACATCTCAGAGATGGGAAAGCAAGAGTGCCTGTGCCTCAAGGACAGACAGAATGAAAATTATTTCATCACTCAGTTTGGATCACTTGGCTTATTATAATCCCAGTAAGAAAAGCATTCATTTGAAGGGAAATTTTAAATGCCATTTATTAAACTTCCTGATCAGGAACACTGTTGCATTCCCTTGCCCTTGGACACTGTGCAATTCTCCTGTGTGTTATGCTCTGCTCTGTAGGAGCAGTGTGACAAGCTCAGGAGGTACTGCTGAAGGGCAAATGTGTGGGTTTAGGAGGCTTCAATCTATGAGGTAAAAATTCATCTTAAAATACAGGTCCTTCCTAGGCTTACACTGCGGCGTCAACCACAGTCAAAATCCTCCTTTTTTTGCCAGAGTAAAGTTGCAGGAAAACAGTGGTTAATCAGACTGAGATTTCTCTCAAATCGTATTTCTCATTTGACAGTGCTGCTGCAAACACCTGAGAACATACAGCATGAAATTCATTTTCGTATCAGGTTTGTTGATCCTTGGTTTTACAGCTTGTCCTCCTCTACTAAATTGCTATGCAAATTGAGGGTGTTTGATATGATGTGTGCTTGCAGCAGCAAGGGACCACATCTCAGTCCAGCTCTGAGAGTTTTCTCTGCAAGGAGAGAAGACAATCCTGTGTTAAAACAAAAGAACGTGACAGATTTTTTTTTATATCTTCTGCATTAGGGAGTTCAGTACTTTGGAAGAGATTTTTTGGAAAGCCTCCAGCTTGCATTGCTTGTTGTTGTTGTTTTCAGCTAAGGCAGCAGGTCTGATTTGCACAGGCAGGGAGAGAAGACAAAGGATGTGCTCAAACAGTCCAGTTTATGGATATCTCTTGGCTGGTGTTTAAAGATATAAGAATCTAAGTTGACTTTGTTCCAGCTCATGAAACCTAAAAAAAGACATCAAATGCAGCATTGTTTCACCAGAGATTAAGAACACTTCCACAATCTTTTTAATGTAGGAGAGATTCCTATCCTAACAAGTTAAGCTATTTGCTTTATGAAAGTTTGGGTTGTCACACACACATGAAAGCTTAATAAAAGCACACAGATTAAGCTACTATAATAATTCAGTATAATAAATCTTCTAAGGAAATATTATGGAATGAGAAGGCATACTTCTATTTGAATCTTCAGAAAGGCTGTGTGAGTGTCTCTGCACCCAGTGCTTGGGCATTAAGAGATGCCTTTCAGAATGCACCAGGCACTGTGTAAAAAGAATTAAAAAAAAAAAAAAAAAAAAAAAAGAAATCTAAGCAAAGAAATAATTGGACACATTCATCCTCTGGTATGTGTAGCTGTTGTGGTTTGTTATTAGCCAAAGAATGATCAGTACGGTACTTGACATTTTATCTAAAATCTATACCAGCGTGATGCTCCTCTAATTAGAATGTCTCTGGGTCTTCTGTATGTGTGTGCATTGTGTGGCTTGTAGTGAATAAAGTCATCAGTGTGGAGCTCCTCAGCAGTAGTTCCATTCTGGCAGTTTAACATTCAAGTGTTGTTCTGTATTGCTGTGTTATATATGAGAGACAATTAAATAGAGAATCATAAAATGATTTGGGTTTGAAGTGACCTTAAAGGTCCTTTAGTTCCAATGACCTGCCACGGGCAGGGACAACTTCCACTATCCCAGGTTTCTCAGAGCTCCATCCAACCTGGCCTTGAACACTTCAAGGGATGACGCAGTCACAACTTCTCTGGGCAACCTGTGCCAGATCCTTGCCACCCTCAAAAGGAAGAATTTCTTCCAATTTTAATTTTAAGCCTACTCTCTGACAGTTTGAAGCCATTCCCCCTTGTCCTGTCACTCCAGGCCGTTGTAAATAGTCTCTCTCCATCTTTCTGTGCGTACCCTTCAGCTACTGCAAGGCCACAGTTAGGTCACCCCAAGCCTTCTCTTTTCCAGGCTGAACAACCCCAACTCTCTCAGCCTCTCCTCCCAGCAGAGCTGCTCCATCCCTCTGATCCCCTCGGTGCCTCCTCTGGCCTGGCTCCAGCAGGTCCCTGTCCTTGCTGTGCTGGGAGCCCAGAGCTGCTGCAGCGCCGCAGGTGGGGTCTCAGCAGAGCGGGGCAGAGGGGCACAATCCCCTCCCTGCCCTGCTGCCCACGGGGCTTTGGCTGCAGCCCAGCACACAGGGGGCTCTGGGCTCCCAGCGCACACGGCCGGGCCATGTCCAGCCTCTCACCCATAGCACCCCCAAGTCCTTCTTGATAGGGCAGCTCTTAATCTGTTCTTTGCCCAACATGTATATACAGTTTGTTTAGAGGGGCGAGATGCAATTCAGAAAGTATCTGGATTATTAGAGCATTAAGTGTAAACTACTCTGTGTAGTGATAAATCCACATAATTTCTCATATTTTTATTTTCTAGTCAATATAAAGTATGTGGTTACTTAATCTTCATTTCTTTCTCTTCTGTTACATGATAATAGGTACTTGTCAGTTATTTTTCCATGCATCACTAGTATGGAATAAAGATTTACCATGCCTGTGTTTTTATTTTCCCTCTAGTGTGTTCTATTACAACTGTTCAGTGGTTTGTATTTCTGAATTTATTACCATTTTTTAAGTCATCAAAATTATTTAAAAGTGATATTTTATGGTACAGTAATTATTATTAGCATATACTCATCATCCATTTTAAATTTACAGGTTTAAAACAATACTAAAATACTTAAATTCAAATTCTTTTGTGTTTTCTGTTCCGATCCTACCCCTGCATGCTGTCTTGTAACATAAAGGCAATCAATGAGCATGGCAATGCTATGTAAAAATATAACTCTCATTCTGGAGGGTGTGTTCCTTACATGCATGCCTTTAATATTCAGATTTTAGCATTCTGATCTGGTAAGATGAAAAATGTTTCAAATGCTAATTTTACCATATTTATTCAGATAAAACTTCTATAACTTCCAGTTGTGAGTGTCTGTATCAAACTAGACTATTCAGATTTCCTGTGAACTGCTATGCAGAAGTCCCTGCCCGGCTCAGTAAATTGAGTTAATTCTGAACAGAAGCCATTTGACTAACAAACTTCCAAGGTAATAGATAGAAGACAAAATCTATTCATGGGGACTTAGAAACTTGCAACCCCCTCCTACTTTGTACAAAAAGAACCATGTCTCTTTGATCAGATTTACTTAATTTAGCTAAATTTAGAAGGCTATCTTAATGAATCTTAATGAATGAGAAGCCATTTCACAATTGGGTGCATAAATGTAAATCTGTGCTGTAAAAAATTATGCGATTGCATCACTTTCAGGCAATACCCCTGTGACTAAGTATATAAGATTAAGTTGTGAGTCCATGAAACGAAAGTAGCAAGGAGTAAAAATCAGATTTTCCAATGTGCCTTTTAAATTTTCTTGTTGAAAGAGAAGCACTTGAAGGAATTAAAAGTTAAAAGACATTTCAAGCACTTGGAAGCCTTAGTTATGTTGAGGATACCTTCTTTCAGAAGACTTATGCATCTCTTGAAGAGATGAAAGGTATCTAAATCCCTTGCAACCAAAGCCCACTGAAACAGAAATATATGCCATATAGATGAAATATCCCCTCTGAAGGCAAACTTGTGGCTCCAGTGGTAAGGTTTGCTGTTGCAGATACAAAAAGTATTTTTCCACAAGCATCCTGTGCTGTCTTAACTAATGTTTGATTTTAATGTACAGTGATAAAAACTTACTGGTGATTTTTTAAGGGAAACATGAAATCCCCCAAAATACAGTTGGTGAATAATAATAGCTAAATCATAGAGTTTACTGTCCTGTTTCCTTTTCAGACTGGTCCTGGATAAACACCATTTGTTAGATTAGAAATTTAAACGCCTGAGTGCCAGCAGCATTGATGGTGGGAAGGATGAGTCTGGACTGGGAGGTAAAGACATTCTGTGGGTCCTATTAAAGGACTCTCGCTTTTATGCGTTTTTTTTTTTTTCCCCCCCACCTCTTCTTTCTGGAGAGGATAGTGTTTTCTGAGAAAAATGTGATGTCCACATTGAAGTCCCTTTGCCAGGTGTGCTGTATCTTCATTCAAACTTAGTGATTCATGGAAAAAAAAATCTGACTAGTAGACAAAGAAATGAGGTTTAAGTAACCACATAAAAGAGTTCCAGACTCAGAAGACTTGACATTGATGAAACACGTGTGATATTTTTGGCCCACCATCCATATATAGGGGGGAGATATTAGCTTCAGGTTATAATATTTAATTGCTGGTAACAGGGTAGTTGGAAAATAATGGAGAAATTATTTCCAAGTAGTTCAATGTTGGTTTTGCTGTAAGTCACCTTGCTGGTGTTTTGTCTTGTTTTGCTCCTTGAATGTAAATCTTATTCATCTAAACATTAGCATTTAAGCTCAAGTTCAACAGATTGCCAAAGCTGCAATTCACTGCCCTGAATTCAATTCCGCAAAGTGTTTCCTCTAAGTTTTTTGTATCAACTGCTGCCTTTGTCCCTTTTATGTCAGAAGATGTCAAGTGGAAGTCATTAAACAGGATTTAAATTTAATTGTTTTCTTCTCCTTTTGAAAAGTGGACAAATATTACACAGTTAGTTTGTTTTCATATTTACCATCATGTATAATTTCTGTTGACTTCTTTTGTTTAATTTAAAAAGTAATTTCAGTACGAACCAGAAAAAACTAACAGAAGTGGTACAACCTGGAAATAAACCCTTTACCAGCAACGATACCTGTCAACACTTTAAGTGGCAGATGTTATCTACAGGTGTTTTTCTCAGAAAGCAGGTATCACTCTTCAGATAAACTATGTCTTTTTAGTCCCTTGGTGAAAAATGCAGATGGCATTGGGTACCCCATCAATGGGCAGAAAATAGAGGGTCTCCTTGGCCTGTTAGGACTGTTTCTACATGTCTCCCTGAATCCACTTCCAGAATGATGATTTTATAATTAGTAGGGGCCAAAAATTACCTGTTTCAGGATGAAGAAATTTGCTTGTGAGCAACAGTTAGTCAGTCCTTGAGAATGAGTGCAGTTATCAAATATTTCTATGTAATGCTATATATACCAGAAGTTCTTTGTCTTTGTGTCTTTATCTCTTTAATATGACAGAGAAAACACTTATGTTCTCATATCACATAATCACAAAATCTCAAAATGGTTGAGGTTGGAAGGGACCACAGTGGGTCATCTGGTCCAACCTCCCTGCTCAAGCAGGCTCATCCCAGAGGACATGGCACAGGATTGCATCCAGATATGGCTCTGGAATGTTTCCAGTGAGGGAGACTCCACACCCTCTCCGGGTGATTTGTTCTAGTGTGTGGTCACTATGCAGTAAAGATGTTCTTCCTCATGTTCAGGTGGAACTTCCTGTGCATCCGTTTCTTCCCCTTTCCTCTTGTCCCATTGCTGGGCACCACTGAGCAGAGCCTGGTCCATGCTCTGACCCCTCCCTGCAGTCACTGACAGACATTGATGAGGTCCCCTCTCAGTCATCTCCTCTGGAGGCTGAACAGTCCCGGCTCCTTCAGCCTTTCCTCCTAAGAGAGATGCTCCAGTCCCTTAATATAGAAATATAGAACAATAATATAGAAATAAGAAGAGTTTGTTTTAAACCACAAGATAGTGCTCCTGTTCTTGTATGGGTAGAAGCTTTTTGGAAACAATCCTACTAAAGTCATTAGGATCATGCAGGAGATAACATTATTCAACATGAGAAAGGATATCAAAAACTAGGCTGTAATGTGAGTAACACGATTCAGAATTTCAGATCATAGTGTTTACATCTCAAATCATCCATTAAGCCTTCTGGTAGCTTGGTAATTAATTCAAAATCAATAGAGATTCTACTTCAAGGAACTGAAAGGGAGAAGTGAGTGCTAAAGCATGAGGGAATAGAGTTATGCAAGGTGACCTATTGGAAATTATATTCTAAATGCAGAAAATATCATCTATAATTTTTAAATGTGTTCAGAGTAGGTAATTTAGATAACTAAGTGCATATAATTTCAAAGGCAGTTATTTCATTTCTATCTCTGTAACAGAAAAAATGTTTTCCTTGAAGCTGAAGTTTAACAGTACATGAACATACCTCTGTCTTCATAACTGTGAAAAAAATAAAGTGTATTTTTGATATTTTGAGAATGAGTATAATAAAGCTCTAGCAAGATGTAACAGGAATGCAAAACCAGACCAAACTAAAAACTACCAAGCAATAAAACTTACCGTAAAAGATGACAACTTCTTCCTTACAGCTTAAATTTGTTTATTATTCAACCTCTGACTTTACTTGCATGCATCAATTAAACATTCTATATTTGTAATAAAGGCATGAGAAAACTGCAACATACTGAAGGTTCCACCCATTATTCTGATTCAAATCACACTTTTAAATATTTAAAAATGTAACAAAAGAAATAAAATCACACAATATATCACTTTTTATTAATTATAAATTCTACCCAGTAATGGGAAGCGGAAATACTCTAAACCTAGAAAAGTAAATTTGTTCTCATCTTGTGCATTTGGAAGATATGAGTCACCGTTATTCCTTTTTCACTTTACAAGGTCAATTTGCTTTCTTCCTTGTGTGTAAGAGTAGGCAGACTACCTAAGAAACAAAGCAACCTCAGAAAAAAGCAATTGTAAAACCATAAGTAGTATCATAGCAAAATAATCCTTTTGGATGTGAACTCCAAATTAACCTAAAAGCAGAATGACTTAGATTCAAAATCAATTAAGTTCCTTTATTTTTTTTAAATTTTGATTTAAATTAAAATGTTTGCAGTTTGAATATTCTATTCATCCAAAAGAGCTGTCTGCTTGCTCACTCCATGTTTAATAAAATGTGCACATATTTTTGTCTGTGTTGCTCAAGGCAACAACATCTGGCACTAAAACTTGTCCTTTGCTAGTACTGATCTAAAGTTAAACCCTCCCCCCAAAAATTAATAATCTGTTCCATTTATATGGGAGCTAGGTGCGCTCTCATTGCTCAAACTATATTTGAATACACTGTGTAAAAGTGCACTACAAAGTATTACGGTGTGGTAGTTTCTGTGTAATAGCAATTCCACGTACTTTATTATAAAATCCATGCCAGAAGAATCTGACTTCTTTTCCATCTAGCTGAGGTCTGTAGGATCTGTGAAGTGAACTGAAAAAAATTAATATAGTTTACAAGTCAGGTCTTCAGTTATGTTCTTAGCTATCTATGTGCTCTGGGAGAATCTTTATTGCTTGACAGATACATGGCTTATCTGGTCCCTTCTTGCTACTGAGAATCCCTGTCATAGAGCTGATCTCTTGTGGAAAGAATATATAAGTATTACATTTTGTTATTTCTTTGACACAGTGTTCTCTGGGTAATGCCATGTTCCGGATGTAGGAAATGTCAACAACAACAACAACAACAACAACAACAACAACCACCACCACCACCACCACCACCAAACAACAACAAAAAACAAACAAAAACAAACAAACAAACAAACAAAAAACCCTAGATCCCCCCAAAAGATGTTAAAAATTAGGCTAACGATGCTGATTTGCAATTGAAGGTACTGCTGGCCAGCAAAATTAAGTGAAACTTGTTTCTGAAGTTACGGGCTTGTGTTGTGTTTTCATGAAGGAATAGTGAAGCACAGTGGAATAAGGAGCTGGTAGCAGGTCAGGAACTGAAGTTCATTCCTGTGCCAGTAAGTCACTGTGTACTTGGGGAAAACCAGATGCAGTTAGACTTTAAAAAGCAACTGCTTCTTCCAGGAGGAGCTGTGATTCCGAGAAAACCTCTGAAAAACCTTGCCATTGCCTCAGCTGGAGACTCCAAGCTGGCTACTAACACGCACGAAGACACCCACACCCTCACTGCTTCCACTTGAGCTCCAAGGACCCTGGCAATTGTTCCCAAACCATAGGCTTTTCCATTGGTTTCACCCCGTGAGTAGGTGCTGTGCTTAGTCAGGGCTCTATAGCATGACATGAGTGAAGAAATGGGGCTGATGTGACTCATGAAGAAATGGGGCTGATGTGACTCATTCACTGATGTTTGGTCATCGTTCCCAAATTTTGAAGGAAATACTTAGGAGGTCAAGATGGCTGTGTTAGGAGCTACTGGTTCTTCTGCAAGAATGCTGTAGCAGACATCCCAGTGTGATTAACTGAATAAATGTACAAGCCTGAGGGCAACATCCTTTTAGGTGCCGCTTAGGAGAGAACTTGAACTACAACTTGTTCAATGTTAAGTAGTTGACTTATGGTCAGTGCTACTTCCACACAAACTTAGAACTCTGTCTAGGCACAGAGGATGCTGTGCTTTTCCCTTTTCTTAACTGGGATGTTAAGAAATGCTTAAAAACCGATTTTTTAATTCTACTGAAATGTCATATAATGTTATTCAGTCATTACTAGAGAAGCTGGATTGCTTTCCTTGCATTTAAATAAGCAGTTATAAGTGCAGAAGCATGGCAACAAGATAATGGATTTTTTTAAAACTTTGAAAAGAAATTAAACTGTCAGTTTAGACATTACAGCAATGATCACCACAGTACTGTAGAAATTAAAAGCACATCATTACTTATGGAAGTGTAGAACATCATTGCAAATCTTGATCTTTCTTCTTCCAAAATAGATGGCAAATGAAATGGTTGATCACCCATTTTTCATGAAGCCTAGCAGAAATATTGCAGTTATGTATTTTGGAGGCCTCTCATGGTATGACATCCACTTAAAATCAAGTAATTGTTACTATAACCCATTTTGAAGTCATGGGAACAAGATTGCTGTTAATGACAAAAATAATGAATAATGTAAGCATGTGTGATTTAACTACACAAATTTTTTCCTTTTTTTTTTTTTTCCCTAAAGACAAATATCCTCTTTGTCTTATATAAACCCAGAATATAAATCTTTGCAGAGAAATATTATCGATCTAGCAGGAAAGACAGTTCTTAATGGGAATTTCACTTTCTTTCCAGGAAGCATTGAGGCTATACGAGGTAGTGGCTGCAGCTGTGTTTCTCTGTATGCAGAATATTTCTAGGCTGCAGTGACTTTCTATGCATACAACTTTGACAGCTTTAAAAGCCTTCACAGAGTTCCCCTCCTTGAGGATGCGGAAGCATCTAAACTATTATAAGATTTTAAAATTAAAATAGGACCTTGAAAATTCAGGTTAGCGTTTTTGCAGAGCTATTGCATGTGAGACTCACTGAAGCAGTCTCTTAAACAATAAAATCATATTAAACTAGATTTGAACAAATGCATTTTCTCTTTCCAGCTAGCAGTATGATGTCAGACAGTAGCATAATCTAAAAAATTATGACTGAGAAAATGTGTGGGTTCTATAACACAGAAAATACTTGTCTAATTTTTATTTAAATTTTTCTCATCACAGAAATGTTATCAACATTATCTGATATTTAAAAGTGGGTTATCTTTGGGTACAAGAAGACATTTCTTCTCAAGTAAAGCTTATGGATGACTACAACAATCTAGAGAAAAAATAAAATATTTCAAAATTTATTACCTTTCTGGCAATTCAGCTATTGATGAATGATAAATTTGCTGAAAGATACTGTAAAAAAAAAGGCCTGGAACCGTATGTCTCAGGTACTATTAAGAGCTGTTTAATACGCATATATTGTTATTTTTTCAGTATCTCTCCTCTGTTCAGACATGTCTAAATCTGTGAAGTTTTGAAATGCAACTCTTAAGTATCAACTAAGGAGAAAACTCTACTCTAAAAGAGCAATACTTATGCCCTTACATTTTTGAGAAAATTCTCCTTAATTCTTTCTTATAATTTTTCTAATGTAATACTGCTTTGATTTTCATCTTTTATAGCAGCTTACACAGAATGGTTTCCAAGTGAAGTAATTATAGAATTGAAGTTAGCATTGAACAATAGAACAAATTTGAGAGAGGTTTGAAAAGATACTTTTTCCCACAGGAGATTTCAATTGAGATTGAGAACTGAAGAAATGAATAGTCATTGAAAACTTTTGGATATGAAGAGCTGCAAATAAGAGATTTATACACTATCACTGCTAATTCAGTCATAGAATAAGATAGAGGAATAAGCATTTGCTGGATTCCCTTGGAAAGTAAAAGATGTAAGACCAAGGGACAATCTAGAAGAAAACCATGTTAAAAGAAACCCAGCAAAAGTATATCCAAAACCTAACCCCACCAAAACTTGTGAACAAAAAAGACTGAAGTAACCTTACTTTGTCCCTTCCATTTTGAGCACTAGTTTATTTGTGGCTGTGGACTTTGTCTTTTTGTGAGCTCTGCCAGTCTCAGGAGTGTTTGTGTGAGGAGCTAGGGAGGAGCACACTGGCAGAGGGTAAAGTTCTTGGAGCTGAAGACAGAAGACAACACATCCAAATTATTTCACAGAGAATGTCTTGGCAGGATGCTCTCTTGCAAGAGCATCTTCTGTACATGTATGTGACAGGGACAGAAGTATGAAAGAAATTAAAATCACAAATGCATTGAAATAATTTTCTATTACAGAATCCGGCTTTCATCCTCTGAAAGTGTCTAGAATCTGGCAACGTTAAGTTTCTTCTCTGACTTACTGAAGGTTCAGCAGTCTCAAGAGAGGCTGATCCAAGACAAAGGAGCACTGTAGTAAATGAGATGTGGTTCAGCCTCCTCTGAAACTGGCTTCTGAGGCCTTAAACCACCCCTGATCACTATCTTCTGTCCCCTGAAAGTGGATGTTGTCCTTCACTGCACTAAGACACTGTTGTCTGTGGTGGCAAAACATATATTATTTAGAACACTCAATTTCAGCTGCAGCCATAGGCTGACAAAAGTGCTGAAATCCACTCCTTGAATATGAAACTTCACTTTTTTGTGCGCTTTCTCAGAGCATGTCTGCTTGCATTTCATCAGTTCTGCCCATATCATACTGAGATGGAAAGAAGAGGATAAATTAATTATGAGAACTATTTGTGTGATTTATGCATTATGCAAACATTCTTACTGCAGTTACCGATGAATAAGCTCTACTGTGGCAGCATTGTTTTTAATTTTGCATTGTTATTTTATAGAAGTTTACAACTGATACTAGTACCAAAATCCCTGGTTTGCATGTAGAGAAGAAAAATTAGTATTTTTTTTGTGAGAACACATCATCCTACTGATTAAAAAAAAAGAACAAAAACCAACAAAATATTATAAGTTATTTGGACTCCTGAATTAATACCATTGTGAGAAAAGCCCTTCAGTATGTATAGAAATTTTTCTGGCAATTAATATTTTAAAAATACAAATGCTACCTTTGAAGGGAATATAAAAGACAGAAAATGAGAATAATTAATCAAGAAGAGACCTCTGGAAGACTCTAGTCAAATATCCTGCTCTAAGTAAGGTCAGGTATAGGATCAGACATGGACTCATTCTCTTGTATACAGTGGAAAATACATTTGCCTGATCTGATGTGAGCATTGGCAGCTTTGGTAAATCATCTAAATTGGGGAGCGATAAAAAGTGAAAACAACAGGCCCTTAAAGGGGAACACATCCATGGCCAACGAGCTCCATGTAGAAAGCTGAGTTCCTGCTAGAACCACTGAGTGTAAATTCTGGGCCGCCAGGCAGGACTGGACACCTTGCCCAGCACAAGTGTGTGTCCTCTTCCTCTGCATCAATGGGACATGGGAGCCTTCAAGGAGGTGGAAGTGTTTACAGGGAACAGAACAGGAATTGCAAACGCCCTGCTCTACCCATCTCAAGCCCAAGGAAATGAGTTGAAAAGTGCATTAAATAACTATTATCTTTTATGCAGGTAACTCAGTGAGAAGGAATAAAGAGAATCAGTCAAGAGATTAGAAGCATGAAAAGGTTACCTTGACCTCTCTGAACATGTAGGAGAACTTTTACTTAAGGAAGTGGAGAAGTTAGTGTATTTAATTAAGTTCATTGTATTCAATTGCTCCTCTAGTAGCTCTTGTACAAACCCTCAGAATGGGGTGAGATGGAAAAGCAGAGAAGCATAATCTTTCATGTCAAGTCTGTAATAGTACAGAAACTCTAATTTCTTGATTACTCTTGAAAATTTTTACTTCTAATGGTAATGCTTATTTTTCCAGTATGAGTTCACTGTGACATTCAATGGCAAAGTGCAAAGGAGCAAGAAAGTAGGTAGGTTATAACACTATGATGCATTCTGTTAGAGGACCCAAATTTATGCAAGGGAAAATAAACTTGTGAAATTATAGTACAGAACAATCAATTTCATCATGACAAGAATATGGCAAGGTTTATAAAGTACTCAAAGTAAATCTAAATAGGTGTATAAATAAGGTACTAGATAGGGGAATAAAACTGAATAAAAGTTGTACTTCTAAATATCTCTTAGGTATCTAAATTTGTCCAAATATCTTCAAGGGAACAACTAATCTCCATGAAACTCATTTAGAACATGGGTTTCTTTTGAAAGTTTTCTTCCCCAGATAGTTGAGTATGCCTCACAAATACTGAAAATTTTTCAAGCTTAATGCAAAACACAAGGAAAACAAGCCCAAGAATAAATGCAAGGAATTAAGTTTTAAAACATAAGCACTTCTGTAGCTGTGCATCCCTTAACAGAACATATCAGTTAAATTCCTCCTCTGGAAAATACAATAATCCATTCACAGAATCACAGAATCTCAGAATGCTTGGAGAAGGGACCTCTGGAGATCATATAGTCCAGCCCCTGTGCTCACCTACAGCAGATTTCATAGGAACACATCCAGGCAAGTTTGGAATATCACCAGCAAAGGAGGCTACGCAGCCTTTCTGGACAGTCTGTTCCGGTGTCCTGCTGCCCTCACAGTAAAGTTCTTCCTCATGTTTAACTGGAACTTCCTGTGCAGCAGTTTCTAGCTGTTGTTCCTTATTCCACTGTTTGACACCGCTGATGAGCCCGGTCCCATCCTCCTCACAAGCACCCTTAAATATTTGTAGGCATTGAAGAAGTTCCCTCCCAGTCTTCTCTTTTCTCTTTTCTCTTCTCTTCTCTTCTCTTTTCTTCTCTTCTCTTCTCTTCTCTTCTCTTCTCTTCTCTTCTCTTCTCTTCTCTTCTCTTCTCTTCTCTTCTCTTCTCTTCTCTTCTCTTCTCTTCTCTTCTCTTCTCTTCTCTTCTCTTCTCTTCTCTTCTCTTCTCTTCTCTTCTCTTCTCTTCTCTTCTCTTCTCTTCTCTTCTCTTCTCTTCTCTTCTCTTCTCTTCTCTTCTCTTCTCTTCTCTTTTCTCTTCTCTTCTCTTCTCTTCTCTTCTCTTCTCTTCTCTTCTCTTCTCTTCTTATCCAGACTAAACAGGCCCATCTCCTGCAGTTTTTCCTCATTAGAGAGATGCACCAAACCCCTCATAATCTTCATGGCCTCCACTGAACCCTCTCCAGTATCTCCTTGTCTTTCTTGTCCTGAGGAGCCCAGAACTGGGCACAGCACTCCAGATGTGCCTCACCAGGGCAGAGTAGAGGGGCAGGATCACATTCCTTGGCCTGTTGACAACCTATTCGAAGCTTTAGCATTGTGTGTGTTCCCAGTGAGTCCCAGATGTTGCACCTCTGCTATCCTTTTTCTCCCAAGGAGCAGATTCATTATTGTTTATGACCACAGAAACATGTCCAATGGGAGAGAATAGAGGTGGTGTTAAAATTAATTCCCTGTACTTGTAGGTAGGGATTGCATAACTAAAATATAAACAGAAAGTAAAGTGTATAAAGATTAAATGAAGCCACTAGAAATAAATCACTTCCTAAATAAAACAGAATCATTCATGTTAACATATAATAACTTAAAGCCATAGTAAAGAAGACTGTAACTCATTTTAAAAACCCTGTAATATTTAAGCAGAAAAGGCCCAGGACACAAGCAGTGGCTGTGTGCTCTGCAGGTGTAAGAAAAGAGTAAATGACCAAATTATCCAAAGAAGGAGGTAATACATTACGGGAGGATAAAAGTAGCCAAATCACCATTCTAGTTCTATCTTTTCTAACCCACTAGCAAGTTTATACTGGAAAACAAGAAAAATGCACTGGGTGATGGATGTCTTACTCTATCTGTAGGAGCCACCATATGTCCTACCTGTGACTTTTGTTCGCTTGAATAAATTACAGGGTTAATATTTTACCCTTTTCATTGAATAAATATTTCTTCATAGACTTAAGAGTTCAGCAGCTAAATACAGTAAACAAAATGCTGAGAAAATGATAAAACAAATGTAAACCTCTCAAACTTAATTTTCATATCTGTGGTTTCTTCACTTCTAAGTTGCTTCATGTGCTGTGTTTTGAACTTTGCAATGCTGTCTTGTACAATTGCTATAATATGAAAAGTGTACCTGTACCAATCCTGTTTTTTCTGAAATAATGGAAATATCAACAAAGTAGAACAGAGATAGCTAGGGGAAATAAATAGCTAATTAAAGTCTCCAGGGGTTTAAAATATAATGTGTCTGAATTACAATGTAGATTTTGACTTTTTGTGAAGATCTGAATTAGATACCTATCTATTAAAATATTATCAGGAGATTAGTCTATCAGAGCCAGAGGAGAATAAAAGGTATGAGCACACAAAATTACAGCCTTGCAATTTATAGGTAATTTAAAGCTGATACATCTGAGTTTTTCAGAAAAGTTTAAAAAATGTTTCATTGTGCCAAAAATGATTATACAGATATGGTTTTCTTTAATGGAGACCTTGAGGTCTTGAAATTGTGTTCTCTTGTTCTCAGCAAGAGCAATATAATTTCTTATTTAAAAATATGAGACCATAAAAGTGTTCTGTCTGATATTCAGAGAATACTTCATTTACACAGACGTGCCTACCTGTCTCTGCACAGGCACACAAAGCGTGCTGACCTTTCATTTCCATATGTTGTGTTCAACACAGGTGATTTCCGATACATAGATTTATCTGTAAAAATATTAATAGCCTGATATTTATGGATGAGTAAATCTGAAGATCCTTTTTGATATATAGCCTGTGGCTAACACCAATTATGCAGCTAAATAATCCACCCAAGGGTTTATAAGGCACTAGAAAGGAAACATGAAAAAGCAGAGTTTTGTTATGCATTGCTCACTTTTTGTTGGCCAATCTCATGACTAACTAAAGCAGCATATCTATCAGTTAACATTAAAATCTGACCTTTCTCACTTTATTATAGCTAATTATTCTTTTTATATACACATATTGCAAATTCCTTTAATGTTAGAGCAGGATCCTTAGAAAGTTCCACACTTGGTTTTAGGGAAATAGGGTTTCACCGCTTATCAGGACAAAGAAACTTGACACAGCAATCAAGCAAATATTAAGCAAAACAAGTACTAAGCAAATATCTAAGCAAATATTAAGAACCTTTGCTAATGAGTTTAACATTAAAACTGGAGATTTGTATTATTACAACCTGTTTCTGTTGTCATAGGTCTTTGCATTTAGTGAGTTGGAAATGGCCTGAATATACTAGCAGTCTTCTCTTTACAAACTACTGTTTGTGAACCATAGAAAGTGATTTCTGCAGTATTTCATATTTGTTTTGATGTTTTTTAAATTTATTTATTTGCTTGTTTGCTTTAAAGAAAAGCAGATTGTCTCAGTCATTAAGTCTCTAGGCAATGCTGACTACATATTACAAAACCAGTGAGAGGTTTTTGAAAAAAGTTTAATTGAATTGAAAGAAACCAAGTATACTTTAATATGTTTTTTTCAAAATTTCCTTAAAATGTTCCAGCTGCTGAAAGCTTCCAATTTCCTTTTTGTTGTCATTGTTGTGGTTAATACTTCTTATTTCAAGTATTGCTAGTGAATATTTTGAAGAATTTCAGTAGAACAGCAAGTGGGAAATTTCCAAATGCTACTTTATTTGCTGCCTGGCTAAACGTATATCAATCTGTACAGGTTTTATTATACACCCACACCTGCCTCTTAGTCCTGACAAATATTTTCTTCTGTGATGAACAAAAGCACCACTAGTAAATGTAACATTTTGATAAAAAGTGGATTTGATATCCAGGAAGAGGCAAAGAGTGGGAACATGGAGTATAGCATAAAATGCATAAGAACAGATATTTTTCTTATAACAGTTTTCTCTTTAGGTATAAAAGTTCTAACAAAAGTTTTGTTGGAATTTTCTGTCACTTATTTCCACTGAAATGACAGCCCATATTACTCAGAGAGGGTGTGGAGTCTCCCTTACTGGAGATATCCCAGAACCATCTGGATGCAATCCTGTGCTTTGTGCTCTGGGATGACCCTGCCTGAGCAGGGAGGGGAGACCAGATGATGCACTGTGGCCTCTTCCAACCTGACCCATCCTTCCCATCCTATGATTCTGTGTGAAATGAGCATTTTGCCTGAGGCTCCCCAGGAACAGGATCAGTCTACCTTTTCTAACTATTTGGCTGTTGGAAAGAAGCATCACTTGACCTGTTATGTCATGCACTATGAAATTTATTTGTTTATTATATTCATTTTTAAAAATTATGCTGATTTGACCATGGAGAATCCTATGAATGGAAGAGCTGTTGTTCTCACTGAGATGGAACTGAATTTATCAGGGGAAAAATAACTTCCAGATTGCACACTAGGAAGGCAGTTGACAGGCACAGAGAACTGGAAAGTGTAGAGATGTAAGATTTTTAAGAGGCACAGCAAGCAAACAACCACAAAAACAATCAAGGGATCAGAGGGGCTGTTTGTGTCTGCTGCAACTCCTAAAACCACTGAGCTAACAGAAATCAAGCCTGAAAGGAAGCAGCTGTCTTGCAGACAAGTAACTTCTATTAATATTTATGCCCATTTCAACAGTTTCTTGTTGCCCCTAACAATACATGTCTGTGATCTTTATCAGCATTGCTGGTCAGAAATTGGATCAGCAGAATTGTATCAGCAGTGAGAGCATCAGATATAGAGCTAGAGCTTTTCTACTGTGGCCTCAGGAATTTCTGAGGAATCCCTGACAGACTTTAGAAATGGGACAAGGACTAGTGTCGGGACTTGCTAAAGACCTGAGTTTTGACGGTGATATATTTTGCAATACTTATTGCTGTTCTCTTTAAAGATGTCTTGGATTATTAATACACAGTATGTGTGAGGACTAATAAGAAGCAGATTTTTAATAGAGGTACTTCTTATTGTGAGAGAAAAAGGTCTATGCTTCTCCATAAATATAAGCGTTCATTGGGTCAGTATATTAACTGATATAATTCTTGTACAGTTTATAGTGAGTGCAAACCAGGAGGGGGAAACCAGTAAAGTGACTATCTGCAGCTATAAGGGTAGGAGACAAGAGAAAGGTAAAAGGGTATTTTTGTATAATCTGATTTTTTTGCATAAAATATTTCCACCAATGGGGGGGAAAAAAAAAAACAAAAAAACAAAAAAAAAACCCCAAAAAAACCCAAAAACAACAAACCAAGAGATCTTACCCATGGGCTTAGATAGCTGACCTAGATGAAAGTCTTTATTATTCTGAATTTAGGAAATTTTAATTATTTATTCCTACAGAAGTAAACTGTGGAGGTCATGCCTACTGGGTGCAGGCAAAACCTTTTGTACTATTCTGTCATTCATTATGTATAGTTTATATTTTTAGACATTAAAAGTTTAGAGAAATTTAAACTTTTGGGGTTTTAGATGTTTTTAAACATATTTTCAAGAGATTTTCTTCTCTCATGCCATATGTACAGGAATCTTATATGTTTCAATGGGTTTTAATGTTGGCTCTTTTCCCTATCCTGATTTTTGCTATATTGAACTTCATTGGGTGCCATTGGCTTTTTTCCCCTTCTTCACTAGAGAGGATGACCATTAGTACTCAACTGTTTTCACTTGCAGAAATCCTTGAACCTACCTAAACCACCTATCAGTTTCCTTTTCTGTAATCTAAACAGTTGTGGGGGGTTTTTAAGGCCTTTACTGAAAAGTGTTATCTGCAGTCTTTTAAAAAGTTTTAAATCTCTTTCAACACCAACTAATTTGTTGACTAAAGCATTTTCTGAAATTGTATTCTCAGAAAGAGCAACTTTTATTTTGGTGCAAATCATGATATTTCATCTTCCAACACTTTTTTTTTGACAAAAGTGATGAATGCATTTACAACATGTGCTGCTGGGCACCCTGTGTTCCCAAACAACTCTTGCTTTGTACCTGCCACCCGTGTGCTTTATTTGATTTCTCTCAGCAACACCAGTGTGTGTGGCAGGGCCAGGGGAACACAGGGAGTGCAGTGCCCCGGTCCCACCCAGGGCCAAGGTGCCCCTTGTTCACATCAGCCCATGCCTGGGCTTGGTGCCAGTAGGAAGTGGACCACACCAATGCTTCACCTCCAGTCCCAGCCCCAGCTCCATCTCCAGTGGAACCTCAGGCTCCAGCCCATCCCCTCCCAGCCCGCAGGGCTCCTGGCTGTGCCCACTCTGCTCTGGCAGGAGAGTGAGGGCAGAAACCTGCCTGTGCCTGGGTCACCCTGATTTTGAGTTCTGTGTCCAGTTCTGGGCCCCTCACTTCAGAAAAGACACTGAGATGATGGAGAGTGTTCATTGAAGGGCAGCAGAGCTGGGGAAGGGTCTGGAGCACAAGTCTGATGAGGAACAGCTGAAGGAGCTGGGGGGGCTCAGCCCTGAGGAAAGGAGGCTCAGGGGGGACATTCTCAGTCTACACAACTCCCAGACAGGAGGCTGGAGCCAGGTGGGGTCAGGGTCTTCTTCCAGGCAACCAGAGAGAGGATAAGAGGACACAGCCTCAAGCTGCACCATGGGAGGGCCAGGTTGGACATCAGGGAGAATTTCTTCACTGAAAGGGTTGTCAAGAACTGGAATGGGCTGCCCAAGGAGGTGGTGGAGTCACTGTTATCTGGAGGTATTCAAGAAACCACTGGATGTTGCACTCAGTGACTCAGCCACTGGTTGACAAGGTTGTGTTTGGTCAAAGGTTGGACTAAATTACATCAGAGTTGTTTTCCAACATAAATGATTCTGTGATAGTGTGACTCTCCTGCTCAGCTCCATCCTGCCATGCTCCCTGACAAGGTGGCACTTCTGTTCCATGTTTCTAAATATAAATTCTCTTCACTAGATCAAAAACGCTAGAAATATATTTTGAATATTCAAAAGCCAAACACACAAGCTCTGTTCCTTTGAAAGGTGAACCATGCAGGGCTGCAACCAACATGGTTTTGTTTGGGTTATCATCTGCCTGAGGCTTTAATGACATTTTTTATCTTCTGCTTAGTTGCTTCCTTTGTAAATCATTCATCAACACTTATATTTTTGCACAGGAGAGTTAAAATCTTCATTACTCTTGTTACCTGATGGATTTAACTTCAAAAAACGCATAGATAAACACTACAATTTTACCAATATTTAACTGACATTTATACTTTGCTAATGTTGGGATTACATAGGTAGGTATAAATGGTGTGTAGTATAGTAATGAGAAAATGAAAAGTGCTCTTTCTTCCTGTATCTCATTGAATAACAAGGGGAAAGAAAGCTGCAAAACGTAAGCCTGTGTGTAGTTAAATTAGGCTACTAGATACAAAGTGCAGAACGTTATCACAAGTTTTTGGCTGCTTTATGCAGAGTCCCCAGGCTAATGAAGAGAAAATTATGGGGAAAATACTTTCATTTTATTCTCAGTACCTTTGCTTTGCTAATATTTTATTCTTTTGTCCTTTCCCCCCACCTTTTCATACATTGTAGAACAGGAAAAGAAAAGAAAATAGAGAAAAAGAAGGAAAAACTCAAACAAGAAAAAAGAAAAAAACTCATATGGTTTACAGCTGTCACCAATATTAATATCTTTCTGAAGAAGGCACATTGGAGCTTCAGTTAACATAAGTGCTTCACTGCCTTTTGTAAAGGATATTGTTTATTATATTGTTCTCTAAGAGAAGATATAAGCAAAGACTATTACAAAAGAAATGTTGAGTTATCAAGCCTTGTCCAGATTATAGAGTGGCAGTACTGGAATTACAGAAGTGTCTGAAATTCAAATGTTATCTCTTGCTCCTGCTTTTTTATCCCCACTACATTCAAAGTTAAAGGTGGGAAGGGAGTTTTTGTGACACTTCTTGCACCTTAAAAATAGAAATTTTGTCCCTGTAACCCCTTGTGCTCATTGTTTGCAGTACAAGCAAGTAGTTTGATCCTTGATTGATAGGAATACTTGTGTTTTGATGATTGCAGTTCATACCTACTCTTCACCCTACAATTTTAAACTTTTTTTAAAAGTTTTTTTACTTTTTATTTTTTCTTTATACTTTTTCTCTAGTTCTCATATATTTTTCTGTACCTACGTCATATTCTGTACTATTTTCACTTGGGGAAATAGCTGGCAGTTTTCAATGCAAAAAAACAACCAACCATTCTTAAAAGAGGTAACAAGTATGTTAAATAGTAATATAAAAAAAAAACCCAAACAAACAAAAAACCCACAGTAAAACAAAGTAAAAACCCAAAAGGAACAGATTATTTCACTCACATTTCAGAGTTTTCTTTTTCTACCACAGAAGATGATGAAAACCCTTGAAAAAGAAAACAATATGGAAAAACATATTCAGAAAACTTCAGAAATTCCTGTTCCCAGCCATAAAATTGTAACAATTTTCCTATAATTTTGCATTTCAATTCTTTCAGAGGTGAGAGGTGGCTAGAGTAATGAACTGGGGTTTTATTTAACTTGGACCGACATAGAACTATGGTCTACATTCACAGTTAGAGTTCATATAACTAGAGGCTTGTGGCTACAGTGATTTATGCATTATTGTTGTTAAATATCATAACGCAAACTTAGCTTAGGACTAAAAATATTTTTCACATAAAACTGAGGTAAGGCTTTGTGTTTTGAATTATTAAATATTACGTATTTAGAATGGAGGAAGTGGTTTTAGAGTCTTCCAATATCTATCACACATTTCTGGATTATAGCACGGTGTTAATAAGAAACATGTATTTGAAACTAATGCTGCACTTTAGCAGCAGTTTAGCCATGGAAGGAAAAAAATTATGTGGATGTAGCCTATTAAAATGTTACTTGTAAGACACTTCAAAAGGAAAAGGTAGAAGATGATTTATATGTCACTGAATGTATCCTTATCCTCTCCTATCAGTCCCACCCAGAATAGATCCTATAGACGTTTTCTTGTTACAGAGAATATTTTCTAATTTTTTTTTCCTACCAGCTATAATAAATACTGTATATATAACAGTTTTATACTTAATTACAAATCAGCCTGATTGTGGAAACAAGCTCTAATCTCTTCCTTTAATTTAAGTTAAATGGAACTGCATACAGCAGCAACCAGACAGCTTCATTTGCCTAATGCACAGGGTAAACAACCACAGAGTCACATCAGAATTCAGGTCTTGTGGCCTTATTCCTCAGAAGCTGTTTTACTAAGAAATTATTATTATTATTATTATTATTATTATTATTAATAATAATAATAATAATAATAATAATAATAATAATAATAATAAAAAAAATGGTAGTAGTAGAAGCATAAATTTATTGATGTGTGGTTGGGGTATAAATAAAAATTTTGTGGTATTTCAACGAAATATTTGCAGAAATACCAATCTGGTCAACTCGTGTTCATTTAAGCATTCAGAAGAATTCACTCAGATATAAAAAATCTTATAAAAATAACTGTCTTAAGTATGTAAGTGATGAAAAACATCCCCTTTATGATAAAAAAATGATACAGAAGTATTATTCAACTACCATTTTCATTTTGGGAAGAAATCTTGTTGATAGACTGATGTGTTGAAAATAATGCCCATCATGGAAAAAGTCAGTAACTCTGAGCTGGAGAATCATCAGCAGCAGCAGATTTTGGTATACCAGTGAGGTTTTTTAGAATACACATATCATTAAATTCTGAGAAAGAGAAAATGTCATACTTTTTGTTATCTCTCAATATAATAAGTCACCTTCATTAATGCTACATCCAAGAGCAGATTGCTGAAAAGGAAAGAAAGGTAGATTTGATATTTTCTAAATGTAACTCAAATACCAGAATGTTTTACTTGTGGCATTCAATTATCCTTTTATCACAATTCATGTCAAAACTGATGTATTAGTATTCTAAATCTGGATCTTTCTTTTTGATCACTGTGAATGTCCCAACTTAACTAGTTCTAAAGATTTCAGCTTAGTGATTCAAAAATCAGCCAAATAATTCAAGCTATTTTGCAAATATTGTGTAATGAAATACCACAGCTAACATTTCAAGTACTGTAATTGTGTATTACTTTTTGTCTGGCATTTTTTACAGTAAGACATAATTCTTGAGTGGTGTTTGATCTGAAGAATGGATGATCCTAGGCCACTTGTTTGCAAATCAAAAAAATTCATTTCCGTTCATACATAGAAGATAGCTGAGCAGCAGATAAATATAATCTAGTAAGAAGTAGAGTGAACATTGCCAATGATCTTTGTAGTGCTTTTATTTTTATATTAAACCTGCTTTTTCCAGTCAACAGAATTATTTGGGCACCTGAAACCAGTGAACTTCACTGCTTATAAGTATTTATTCTAAACATAAGATTTTGACCATATTTCCTGAAACATGTATCAGGTTTCAGTTCTTTCAGGTTTTGGCATACTAGCTGTTGAGATGATGTGTTCTGAGTTATTGTTTGGAATTCTGTAGGAATCAGAGACCTGTCTGGTTTAATTAGAAACCAAGAAATAACTCCAGAATTTTACTGACTTGCATAAAATCCTAGAACCATAGAATGGCCTGTATTAGAAGGGACCATAAAGATCATCTCTTTCCAACCCCTCTGCCATGGGCAGGGACACCTTCCACTACACCACTACATCCACCCTGGCCTTGAATCCTTCCAGGGTTGGGACAGCCACAACTTCTCCAGACAACTTGCCCAAGTGTCTGACCACTTCCACAGTAAAGAATTTCTTCCTAATATTGGATCCAAACCTACTCTCTTTCAGTTTGAAGCCATTCCCCCTCGTTCTGTCACTCCAGATCCTTGTAAAAAGTACCCCTCAGTCCTCTTGCAATCTTTTTAGGTTGCAGGTGCTAGAAGGTGCTAGAAGGTCTCCCTGGAGCTTTCTCTTCTGAAGGGGCTGAAAAACTCCAACTCTCTCAGCCTTTCTCCATAGCACAGGTGTTCTATCCCTCTTATCATCTTCAGAGGCCTCCTCTGGGCTGGCTCCAACAGGTTCACATCCTTCTTATGTTGGAGTACCCCGAGCTGCAGCAGCATTGCAGGTGGTGTCTCAGTAGAGTGGGGCAGAGGGGCAGAATCCTCTCCCTGCCCTGCTGCCCACGGGGCTTTGGGTGCAGCCCAAATACAATTCTCTGCCTCTACTCTGGTAGTTTATTTTGTGTGAAAAATATATCATTATTCTATATAGCCCAAATTGTATACAGACCACTAACAATTCCATTGCATTTCTCTTTCCTGCCAAAAAGATCACAATTAAACAAAATATACATGATCTTTCAGGCGGATTCACATTTTCCTATTTCCCCCTGAAGAATCAGAGATGTTAATTAATAGAATTATTGTGAAATGTGTCATCTTGTACAAGCTCTACTATTGATCTCAAGACTGTTACTAAATAAACTTTCCTTTATCAGACCAAAGGAATCTGTAACTGGAAAGTGGAGGGAGACAGAAAACTGGATGATAAAATGCAATTGTAAGAAAACTGATTTTACATGTTATCTTTTACAACCCATTATGAAAAAAAATTCTCCCAAAGTCATGCTGTTCTCAGTGACTTATTGCATCTGCTTAGTGATTGGAAATATATATTGAAAAGAGATTAATTCATACATGGTAATAATAACTCCCTTGTAAAAATGAGTAGGTAAAACAAATTAATCAAACACATTTAACATGAAAATCTTTCACCAATAACAGTTTAAATATTTAGTAGAGCCTATATTAATTAATTCAGTGAAGATGAAGATAAAATTCCTAATACCTGTAATTTTTCCATGACCGTAAATGAACACATGCTCCCAAGATGTGATGCAGTGGATGTGCTTTGAGATTGATGAGAAGCAAACCATACTGAGCTTGTAGCTGCGCAGCGTGATAATTTGTACACTTTCCCACATAATAACCATATTTAACTCAATGTAGAGATGTGAGAGAGAGCTCTTTCTCATCCTGCAGTCTGGCTAAACAAACCCTACTGTTTTCCTCTTTTTACAGACCTTTGAGGAAAGTGGTGTTGATTCTGCCACCAACCTGCATACTTTCCTTATTCCTCAGGAGACACATTCTATCTCACTCTATGCTGCTCTACAGGAGAAATATTCTTCCATTTCTGTATTTACTCATGTAATATTAATGTGAGAATAAGGCTACTAAGGCTGATATTAATTCTCATTTTCCTGGAGCTGGATTGGGTCACCCTCACAATCTGCTGTTACTACTTAGCTGTGGTGCCTTTCCAATGAAGGTGTTGAACCTCAGCAAAACTTTCAGTAGGTGTGAGGTGATTCTCTTAATCTGTTCATATCTTCAGACACAACTTGCAAGATCACGTGTTTGATTTGTATGAAATAATTCAATCACTCCATAGTTGTTATCACAGTTGTGGACTTCTGATCATCATTTTTATACTACAGGATTGGATTTTAAAGATGGATGTCACTTTTTAACAAGTAAAAGGTTGTCAGTTACATATTTTACTGGCTGTAAGTATTAAAAAAGTCTATTGCATGCCCGTGTTGCCTGTAGACTTCGCTGTTATAATATTTTCTTTATGTGGAAATGTTATTTACCAGTTTTTCATTCCTTTTAATTAACCCCACTTAAATCAAAGAGCTTTTTTAAAGTGTTTGTGGGATTTTACTTAGGAACATACTAACAAATATGTCCTAAACAGTCTTTTATAGACATGAGAGCTGTAAAGAATCTGTTAAGATTCTAACAAGTTGATTTAAATTTTGAAGCCTTACATCACATTTCTCTTTTTTTTCTGCATTGATATATGTGAGTGTTTATTATCGGAAACTACAGAAGTCAAGACACTCAGCAGACTTGCTTCTCTAATTGTGAGGGATACACAGGAAGTAAGCACGTGGTGCTCCTACTTTCAGTTATGCCACTGCACACAAGACAAAATAAATTTAGTCCTATGATGTGTTTTCTGTCCTATGAAAAATACAAAAATTCTAAATTTTGGAAAAATATATTCGACTTCTGAATAAATGGGCTCCTCTGATGTTACTGGTTTTGTAGGAAAATCCACTTTGAAAAACATCTGTCCAGAAAACAGAATAGACATGGACACAAATTGTACTCTTTTAATACAACTTGTCTCCTCCAGTTGAAAGCAAAAATCTCCAAATACTAAGTGTGTTATTTTCTTTACTGGACAGGAGACAAGAAAATAAAGATATGGGCTATTGAACATCTCCATCATCTGTCCATAATGATTTCCTGAAAGGCACATCTCCATTCTGTTTAGCAAGGAGTCAGTGTCAGAATCTCCCTTTGGCTATCCAAATGTGAAGGGAATTATTAATTTCTCTAATATTTTGTAAATTATATTTTTTTCATTTCATTATAATATAATCTCTCACCCTGTAGCCTCTCAGATTATGTGCCATTGCTAATATGTCAAAAGACAACATAAAACAGTAATGGAAAAGCAAATGTAAATATTTTCTTAGAAGCTATATTGGATTTTTGCTCCTGAAATAACTTTTTCATTTTGGAGAAATCTTATTGTGTGGAATATATTTGTTCTGTAAATCCACCAAAAAGTGTTTTTCTGAGCAAGTATTTTCAATCATAATCTGTTTTGATTAATACTTTGCAGCAATATTTTTCAACAAACATACTGAGAGAATGTTAAAGTTAGAAATTCAAGTACAGCAGGTTTAGAGAAATCCAATTTCTACAGTCTGTATGTATATCATAATTCAATAAAGTACCCACAAATTATTTTCTTTATAGTTCTGTCCTCATTCACTTGATGCAATGGCCTTTCCCTTCACTGCCTGCAAATGCCACAGTTCAACCAGGCAATTTTCCAGTGTGGCATCTGGTGTCCTGAACTTGGCAGAGGTTGCTTTTCAAAATCTCTCTTCTGCATCTAAATAGGAGTTTATGGAGGTGAAGTGTAAAAATAATACTTACTCTGTTTCTTCTTTACCACCCTGTTCCAGCCTATAGGAGCTCATGCTTTGGGAGTAAGTTGGTAAATTGGCCTCATCTCTTCATGTTACTCTGTGGTTAAATGACCTAACTTAAATAGGAGCATTTAGGCACTGGAAATGACTGAAGACATGTCTTCCCATGATGCATCCTAACTGTGAGTGGTATGGCAATTTAAGAGTTTTTAAAGAAATATTTGTTTTAAAAATAGACACAAATTAGTACATTTAACAAAAAAAAATTGGTGAAAAACATTAATTTTATGATATAAAATACTAGTTCAGCAAAATACTTCATTTTATATGGTCTGTGGCATGCACAGAAAAAGAATTTTGTGTATCACAGACATTGACAAGACCCATTGAATAGCAATTTTTACATTAAACATCTATACATTCCCTATTAATTCTTAGCATCTCTCAAACATAAATTCAAAGGAGCAGAACCTCCAAAGTTAGCAAAGGGTGGCATCTGCCGCTTCTCTTGGGCCAGGTTGTCCTTACCCTGCTCAGGCAGAGTCCAGTCTGAGAGTGCAGGTAAATAAATGTTGGTGTCTAATCATGGGTGAGTGTTTAGGGGCTTGGTGGGGTTTCCTGAGACCCCTTTAACTGTCCTATTTACAGTGTTTTGTGAATATACAAGAAACTGTCAGGTAAGACATAGGTCCTACAGAAATGTGTGCCCTCTGGTATCAGCCAGGTATGAGGATATGCAAATTGACTCCATCTGCATACACTTAGTACAAATCTAGATGAACAAAACAGGATTCAGGTATCTGAAAGCAGGCTCTGCAGGTATTGTGAGGAGCCCCAATGAGGAACAGCAGTCTAGACACAAATGTGTTAGTTGTCACCAGTCTGCTCTGCCTGGATGTCTCCCCCCCAAAACCCCCCCAAACTCCCAAGTGACACCTGTTTTGGTGTCAAATGCCTAACTTGCCTATGCATAGATGAATGTTTTCTAAACATAACAATTAAAGTACATAAAATTAGGTGTCTGACAGCATTTTAGAGATCCTAAGGTATCTTTCCACCCCAAGTTATGCCCCTTTCCATATCTCCCATAGATCCTCTGTCACATACAGTAGCTCTAAGCAGATGCTTCTATGATCAAGAATGACTCTATATAGATGTCTTTATGCATTTGCATTGTTCTGCTGCATTTAGAGGTCTAAATTCAGTTGTCTGCGGTGTGGCAGGCAAGATATCATGAGGTGTTCAGCTGTGTTTTGGAGCAGCTGAAACTCATTCGGACTATTTTAGAGCTGCCTGTCAGGATAAGATCAACCCAGACTAGAAACCCTGGATTTCTTCTGTGCTTTAGCACTAGAAACGGCCCTTTAGTTTGACGGATCATTTCATCCCACAAGTTATAACTGAATGAATAAATGCTGAATTGTTTATTAAATTATGCATATCACATACACATATATGTATAAGTACCTATGTACAGCTACAACTTATTGAATTTTCTGCAGCCTCTTACTGGTGTAACTGACTTCATTCTCACAGTCAGTCTCATACCAACCAACACCCTGAAGTGTGCAAGTCTGCCAAGCTATCTGGCACAGAAATGCCCTTATCTGGGCAGTTTGTTCAGAGAGGATGAGGATGAGGTGGCATCTGTTTTCAAGCCCCTCCCAACTCTCCTTGAATTCTGCTTAGGGATGTTCTCATTTTGGATGTGTCTCATTGGTACCAGTCAAGGGGTGACAGTGGTTAATCTCTTTATCTTGTCCCACCTCTGTTGCCAGGATTTAATCACTGTCTCTCTTTTAGACCTGGTTGTCCTGAGAATTTGCTGGTAGATTTGTGTGTGCCACCAACACATGCTGTTTTTACAGCCCTTCTTCCTGCACACCGATATGAAGATTTTTATTACAATTTTGAAAAGTCCTAGAAGATTCCTGGGCTTCTTTTTTCTTGGATATCATAGACAGTTCAGTCTGTACCAGTAAAACCTGACATCTACCTTTCATGATATTCATAAGTTTCTTCTCAAAAGTCTCCCAAGCTTATGGAGTATTTCAGCAATATATTGTCTTAAACTTTCCACTTTCCAAGTCTGGAATTGCAAATGAAGATTACAATTCTCTTCTTTCCTTGCAATCATTTTTATCTTTAAATTCTAACCTAATGCACTCTTAGTATGCTGTCGGTTTTATTGGATTCTGATGAGCTTTATGATGTGCCTTCCAACATTCTCATTCTCTATTATTCATCTCACATTATCCATTTTTATCCAAGACAAACCGGAAAAAGAATTTGAAAAGAAACAGAAGAGTCAGATGTCATTGCTAGGACCGACACATTCTTGCTGTGCATTGTGATCATACCTTCACTGACTGTCCTGCTGAATATTTATTAAGGGCTACCTCTCTGTCTAATCTGAACTTTACTGGTTATAAGAGAGATGGTAGATCACATCAGGTACAGATCTTCCTCCAGGCTCTGCTGTGCAGTGTTTTTGCCTGTGAGCAGAAGCTGGCTCTCTGATGAGTTTAGCAGCAAAGTTGTCAATGTCACATAGTGTGAAGTTCAGTTCCAAAAACTTCTGTTGTGAGAGTGTGGAAATTGTAGAAATGTTGTGCAAGGTTTAGGCAGAAATTTTAGGTATATCTTAGGAAGAGGAAACTTATTTGTGGTATTCTTCTGTTATGAGAGTATTTTTCTAGCAATGTTAAACATTGGTACACTATTAAAAAAAAATAAAACAGGAAGTTTGTATTATCAATCTCACATTCTGCTAGTAAGAGCTGGAGGAAAAAAAATAGTAAAGCAAAGAACCTGTTGAAATTCTTTATGTTTAGGCCATTAAGTTTATTTGGAAAGTTGTTTCAGAACCACTTGAATAATGACGAAAATCTGTTGGTAAAAGTCTAAGAATGGAGACTCAAAAGACAGGTCAAATCCAGCCTCTTCAGGGCTCTGTGTTGGCTGGGGCTGCTGTCTTCTACAGCTGCCTTGGCAAGACATCCAGTTCCAGATACAGTGCCTCACGTGAACTTAAAGTACAGCTGAAATGTGCCCTGACAACTCTGTGTGACCCTTGTGCACCACTTTTGTCCCTGCATTCCAGAAGAATGAGAGCTAGGAGGGAGCCAAAAGGAGAGGGAGAGGGACTGTGAGGCAATGGCAACCTGAGAATTGGACTCGAGGATCCTTATGGATCCCTTCTATCTCAGTATCCTGTGATTCTAACTCACAGGCTTGGCACGTCGGGCTGCTGAAGGCAGGGGCCTGCAGAGAGCTGTGCAAGCCCTCAGGAGAGATGTTGTCCCCATACAGACAAGAGGGATCTGTGGTGCTTCACATTCACCTCTCCCCAAGGACCTGGGCTGGGGGCTTGTCCATCCCCAAGCGTATGAGCAAATGTGAAGAGCTACAGCTTCTCTAGGGAGCCATGGGTCAGGACTTGGGCTTGGAGGCAGCACAGGCACACAGTGGTCTTCTCCCTCACCCATCGCTTGCTGAAGGCTTTTGAAAATTTCGCTGGAACAGCATCAATCTGAGGAAAATGAGAGCTGTGTGGAACACACCTACTCTCTGCCCCGTTCTTCTCCTCCATGTGAGTATTTCCTCAAAATGGTTTCTGATTCATGGGCTAACCAGACAAGTCTTCTGTTTTGCCTGGTCAATCCCTTTGGGAATTTCTGCACTGTACTCATGAACATGTTCTACTGGATTGACATTTTGTCCTGGTTTCTCATGCATGCAGACAAGTTTACCTGAGCCTGGCAGCACTGTGCCTGACCTCAGAGGCTGGCACAGAAGTGTTCCACAGATGTTCTGTTGGGGCAGATGTGGTCTCTCAGCCTCCACTTTGCAGTTAATCTGAGACTGCTCAGAGATCACATGCGTATGACAGCTTCAAGGTGGCCACTCGTGGAGGGCAGCCCCATGTGTGCCATGGGCAGCATGAAAGAATGTCTTGCAGAGCTTTCCATTGGAATGGGGGAACAGACTAATGGATGTGACAAGCAGGACAAGACAATGCACATGTCAGTTACATCCCCTGCCTTTTATTTTTTCCCCCAAAAAAGCTTTCCATGCAGAAGAAGAAGGGGGAATGAGTTGTGATATGAAGGAACAGGGGTCTTACAAACAGGCCACGCCAGACCTTTGGGGTCTCACAGCCAGAAAATTCACTGGAGGGTGTCTAAATACCTGTGGATGCTCCCACCACGCTGGGTACACTAAGTATGTGTAGGGTGGTGTAGTGTGGTAGGGATTTTTACTCCATGGTGTTGCAGAGGATGCAATGGGAGTGTAAATGCAGCCACAATTGGTAGCATCCACATAGCTATTTGTGAATCATATTTTGAAATAATTTATGAAGTATGGGAACAAAACACTTCTTCTTGGCTCCTACATGGTGGTCAAGATGCTGATAAAGTTTTTTTTAATGATGTATGCATCCACAATATACAAGTACTCTTCCATTTCATAAATGGCAAAACGTACATAGGCTTTTCAATCAGAACTGTTTTAGGTCTGCAAAATGTTCAATTTGTTACAGACTAAAACTGTTTGTGGTTTCAAATTCAAAAACATTGTTGGATGGATAAAATGTCTGCTCTCTGCAAATAAGCTTCCTAGTGGCATATTGCAATTCTCAGCAAGGTCTGTCACTGTCAATTCACACAACAATCTTAGGTAGGTAGAGTGGAACAAAATCAGGATTTTCTGCAGGTGAATTAATTTCCCTTGTGGTCAGTGGGCAGATTTGTGTGGACAATAGAAGTTATGCACATTTTTTTTTTTTCATTTAAATCCATGTCTGCAACTAGCACACACATCCACAGAAGGAAAATTTAGAATGTTTGCTCAGTTCAAACTGGTAAACAAGTATTTTGTTATGAGATTTAGCATGGAATTATGGGAGTACAGAGATTTCATAAACGAGCTAGGTTGACTGTCAGACACCTGTTCATGTAATAAGAGATATAGGGGATGAAATTATGGCCAATGGGACTTTGTAAACAAAAAATTTAGAGTGGTTATATTCCAGCTGTGTAACTTGCTATTACTTTTTCAAACCTCAGGACTTCTAACATGCAATGATTTCTGCAAAAAGACTTTAGTGGGAAAAAAAAAAAATCACAGAACAAGACTGAAGCTGACTATGTTAGACTGAGTTATGTTTGTCTACCTGCCTATACACAGAAAAAATGTGATAAAATTAGTCACATACATAGCACCTACGAGAGAAGTAGTGGAAAGTGTATTAAACTCAGGCTTAACCTGCATGGGATTCAATGCTTGCTTAAAGTGAGCATTTTGTGCTTCTAGGATGCCAGCTTAACTGTTTCATGGCAGGTTTTCTGACACTCAGTAAACAATTCCTCATGCATAAACTATTTAGAGTCTGCCTGCTTTCCTTCTAGAATATGATAGAAGTATTTTATTTTACTTTGTTGCCTATTTCAAATTGGCAGGATTTGTGGGGTGTTGCCGACCATAAATAAGGAAGACGCCGACGTGGCAAAGGGCGGTGGGAGGATGACTCCTTCCCAAGCTCTCCTTTATTAGGGTAGCGGGTTCTCAGTGGTCGGGAGGGAGAGCAGGGGAAGGAGGACCGCTGCACGGCTGTGTCATGGCATGCAAATGGCACCGAGCACCCGGAGGCACCCGGTTAAATAGGGAAGGGTACAGCCAATGAGGGAAGAGGGAAAGGGCGGTTACAGGCATACGCGAACCAATAATAACATAAGAGGGCGGGGTACAATTCAAATCCACCAATAGCATAACCAATGGCCGAGAAGGTTCAGGAAGGAGGGATGGGTCTTGAGCTCTGGCCACGTCTTACACCCATAAGCCAGGGGCGGGCTCAGAAGCTTCCACCCCAGAGGTCCTCCCACAGCAGGCAAAGCCGGGCTGGGAGGCGGGAGCAGCATGGGGGCAGACCCTCAACAGTGGGGGATAGAAAATACAGCAGGTTGCCTACACCCATTAAAACCAGTTCTCTTGGCTCTACCTGTCTGTGTATGGACCTCTGGAACTAAGAACAGAAAATACCATCAAAGCACAGCTTGAGTGAGGTTTTACCAACCTCATGCATAGGTCCTCCATCTTTTTGTCTTGCGAATCATGGCTTTAATTTGAGCTATAAATACTCCTTACCCTAATTTTGTTATTAATTATGCAGTTGACATTAGCTCACGTTATCTAGCTAAGGACTTTTACACCTGCTTTTTACACCAGCCTGATATAACTTTTTTACTTAGGACAGCCTGTTGGTCAACACAGAAGCAAAATGTAGGTGAAAGAAAAAGCTGTGTAGAAAGGATCATAACTGAATTAACTTTTACTGAATGGCAATAGCAAGACAGAAAAAGGATGAGAAAAGCAGAAGCAGTGTTTTGAGAGAAACAAAATTAAGAGTAAAATTGTAAAATAAAGGATTTCTGTTTATGAAGGCGACAAAAGATTCATTAGAGAGGCACAAGAGTACAGGATTCAATGAAAGGGCAGTAGATGAGCAAAATAGAAGCCATAGGGCAGTTTAGCAATTATGACTTTAATGAGAGATATGGAAAATAAGAATTTAGGTGAATAATGCCCAGTGAATCAGTCAGGCAATTAAGCAATAATATGCAATATCTTATGGCTCCTACCTGTTTCATTAAATTTAGGTAGAAGGAGCCTCAGGTTCTCCTCACATATTAAAGTTCAGAGCCTCCAGTTCAATGCTCTTTGGGAATTAAATACTAAAGGAGGGAAGGCAGCCTAAGATCTTTTAAAGGGAAGATTCATTTACAATAAATGAAACAAACAGAGCTAGATCCTAGCAGCTGGTTCATTTTAGATGAGTTCCCCCACTTCGTAAACAACACATTGCTGGGATTAGGATCGTGAAGCATTTGGTGGATTATGAGAAATGGTAGAACTCATGTCATGGTTTTATTTCACAAATATTGTTTGTGCATGTGAGAGCATGTGAGAAACAGAAAAAGCTGTTAGTCTGAAAGGCTGAAATGTGTCAGACTGATCTGATTGCTGATAAAAGTCTGATGAATAACAGCAGTTAATATAAGAGCACTTAGCATAAAAAGATATTAAAAACCTTTCAAAAGACATTCCAGTGTAAATATATTTATTTTCCTTCTCAATTCATGCTAAGTGGCCTGTATCTGAAACACTGTAAAAAAGGTTTTATTTAAAAATTATTGGGCCAATTATACTTAAATACAACTATCCTGTCCATAGTAACTTTTGAAAGTACATTATTTTAAAATATCATAGTGTCAATTATCCACTTATGTAATTGCTTTTTTTTCTTTTTTAATATCACCTGTAAATGTTGTGAATTCCTAACATACATGGAATAAATAGTATCAGAGATGTAAATTGGTAGGAGTGAAAAATCTGTGTCTCCCAAGCAAGTATTTAATGTAACATGAAGCTAGATAATATTTCTGCTGTTCATAATAAGTTGACATTATTCATTATCAATCACATGTCTGTCTGATCCGGAAGGAGCCACAAATCACAGCAGTCACTACAAATAAAAAGCATAGTGCATATTTTATTTCAAAATAAGCTCTCTGTGAAAAAAAACCAAGCTTATGGGTGTGTGTTGTTGCCAGAATAGGTGCTCCAGGTCACATGGTTTAGATAAAAATGGAACTGGTAATTCAAACTAAGTGTTTTTCTTACAAATAGATTAAACACTTTGCCTGATTATCTTTCTGGTTCTGGATGTTACTGTTGATGGGAAAGAGCATAGGACAAACAGATTGAATTCAAATATATGGATTACTTAAATATTAGAACAGAGCAGTAGAATGACAGTAATTAACAGAACCACGGAAGACAAGTGGCCCAGGTATATATTTGCATGGAAAACAAAACAACAACAAAACAAAATGAACAAACAAAAAAACTGAGTCAAAGAACTGTTGAGTAGCTGGCATATAATAATTATAGTCCTCAAATTCATCCTTTTTTTCTGTTTCAAGGACAGGACTACTAACAAAGAGTTTGATAGTATTTAGAGTATCATTTTGTACATGTGCATATATGCCTGGCATATTTTTGCATGTGTTTTGTGGTAGTGAAATTTTTGTCAAAACATTTATCTCAAAGATTTGAAGGTCACAGAGGATTTGTTCTGATTCCAACATTCATTGCCCAACCATTTGTTTGACTTCACAAAATCTAAGCCTTAACACAGACTTATAAGGGGAAAATCTGTAGATTTTTTATTTTTCCCAAATTTCAAGCAAATTGTTACAGTGAAATTTCAGCCCAGTTTTTTGAAGCTCAGACATATGGATAGTCATAATTTAATTTTTAAAAATATGGAAAAATCTGCTTTCTAAAGCATAAGTGCCCAATCAGGGCAGGCTGCATCAGACACTTTGTTAATGAAGATGTAATAGGAGCTGATTGAACAGGAAACTCAGAACAGCAGCAGTGTAAAAATGTGCTGTGAAAAACTCCTTAAATTAAAAATGAATTGTAATAATCTATTGTGGCAGTAAAACACCCTCCTTCTGATTTTCTCAAAACATTCCATCGAGGAACTCCAAGGCACACCTTGGCAGCCCAGCACGATGCTCTGTGGTCCTCCCACAGAGGTCCTAGCAAGTTCTGGACAGGCTCTGCGGGTTAATTTGGAAAATCCATAAAACTGCAGTAGCACGGCCAGGCAGTCCTGCTGATTAGTTGGGTGTCCCAGCAGAGATAATTAACTTCACACTGGTACAACTTCGCAGCACTTGTCATTAGCGCTTTGTTTGGCACAAACTCAGACTCTCAGCTCTCCACTTTGTGACACAGAGCCTACTCTTAATTCCCACAGTCTTTGGACAAAACCTGTGCCGCAGTAACTGGGAGGCCAAGGCACAGAAGTGGGAAGGATCCCAACAAAGGCAAGTCTTTGTGAAAGCCTTAGGGACTTCTGTGACTTGTAGGTAAGTCCACATCCAAAGCTGGTCCTGACAGTGGGCTTATTACTATGTTTCTTTAGATATGTGTAATTTTATGGAAAATAAGTTTAAAAGACCAACAAAATAATTGATGAGCCAAGCAGAAAATGGAAGGCTCTGGTTTTTTTTGGTTCAGAGAACCAGGAGTAGTTTGTAATACACACAGACTATTTCTGCAATATGTTAATACCTTCCTTGTGAAAGGCGTTTCTGGGGAGGTAAACCAATAAATTATATAAGTTTTCAATCAGTTTCTTAAATCATCAAAAACTTCAAAGCCACTTAAGGTGCCTTCTGTGGTTTGAAAAAGTATATTTATCCTCTATTTCAAAGATATATTCATTCACTGATCCATCAAAATCATAAATATTCAATCAATATAATGTCTAAATAAAAAGTGTATTAAAAATTTTTGTGTAAGATGGATATTAGTTTCCTGAAATTTTTTAACATTTCAACCTTCGCTTGTAAATGCATAATGCTACTTATAGTGTTAATTACTCATTATCAACAGTCCTTGTTGTTAATGACTAATTTTTTCAAGATAATGGTCAATATTATCTGATCTAAAGAGTACTCTGGGCTGCTTTAGGAGGAGTGCTTCCAGCAGATCCAGGGAGGTGAGTCCTCCCCTCTGCTGGTGCTGGGCTGCTGGAAAGAGGCTGTGCTTTGCAGGCTTTCCTGCCTACTGGGAAGTTCTGGGTTTAGGGTCATGTCATCTTGCACATTATTTAAGTGCATGTTTTTCAGAAAAAAGCTGCGGAAAAAGCTAAATTTCCCCATTAAAAGATATTTAATTGGGTTGGGAGTGGTTTTGGGTTTTTTTTTTTTTTTGTTTGTATGTTTGGTTAGTTTTTAATATCAAAGCTCTGAAAGCCATTTTCTTTACTGTATGCTCACAATAATTACATGCATACAATCAAACCTCCATAATGCAAACCACAGGTAAAGAGAAGAGTTAATAAGAAAATGCCAGTTATTAATCTGCTAACATGCATAAAAAACACATTATGTATTTTCCTTGTCAAAATTCTTTCCAGAGATCAATGTTTTAATTTTATGGAAATGTGGATCAAAATAATTATGCAGGATTTACAGAAAAGATTTATTATTGGTCTAATTAGAAAAATGAAGCAGGGATTTTTTGGCCTAGGCTGATGTTAAATATTATCTCTTCACAAAATCCTCTCCTCTCCTTTAATTGCTGCATCGACTGCTATTTAAAATCTGCAGAAAGTATAAGTAGGCCAAATGAGATATGCAAGGTTTCATTTGTGTACTTATTTTTAATTGTTATGCAGCTCTGTTTTGCTATTGAATGATTAATGATAATACTTTGAATGTCTCAGATAAGCAATGTGGTAAGAGTAGAAAATGTTTAAATAATATTTATTCTGTATCCTTTACTTCACAGTCAGGTAGTCTGGAAATAGTTGTTTGGGGTTCTTTTTTAGTTTAAATTGGAATAGACAGTGCATAAAACGGAAGTGCAAGTTTAGGTAACATGTTAGAAATCTCCAGCTTGAATGGTGTGATTTTGATAAATTCCGGGCTTGCATAAATACACTCTTTCCAGTTCTTAAATGTTATTACTTTGCTAAGAATGCCCCTGAGATGCTGATATTTGTAGCGTGCCTTTAAGATACCTCTGTGTGTTTGTGTGTGTGTGTGTGTTTGTGTGTGTGTGTGTGTGTGTGTGTGTGTGTGTGTGCGCGTCTGTAGGGAGAGGCCAGGGGAAGTTTAGGCCAGACATTAGGAAAAAATTCTTCACTGAAAGAGTGATTGGGCACTGGAATGGGCTTCCCAGGGAGGTGCTGGAGTCACCATCCCTGGAGGTGTTTAAAGAAAGAGCCATGGTTTAGTTGATAAGGTGGTGTTAGGTCATAGGTCAGACTTGAGGACCTCAAAGGTCTTTTCCAACCTAGTTCGTTCTGTGATTCTGAGATTTTTGTTGTTCTATTGCCAAAGGGTTGGTTCTGTGCAGTGATAGCTCAGCTGATAGTGATGAACTCAGTGACTGCAGGGCATTTTGCTTCTCTGTACATGCGCTCCACATCTTATAGCCTAGACTGTCACTGGATCTGTGTTACTGTGACTGCAAGCCACTGCAACACTTAAAACACTAGGTTTATTTCTAGTTCAAAGAGTTCATAATATAAACTAAACATTAGCTCTAGGATAGAAATTCTGATTAAGAAGAGTAGGGAGAGTTTGTTAGTACAGCAGAGGAGAAATTGTGCAGAGTAAAGCTTTGATGCAAAATACAGAATTTGGAAAGGAAATATGGTTTTTGATATTTCAGAAACTATAAGACACAAAGGGTTAGCAAGAGTCTGAGAAGGTGAGAATTAAGGGAAAATTATGGAAGAGTCGAAAGAAATAAGGATATACTGCATGAAGCTCCACTTAGACTTGCATGGGAACCTAGGACTCTTGAATAAACTGTTTAATTCCTTGGCTTTCCAGTAATTATTCCACATAGTCTGATGTTAGTAACTAATATTCATTAGGAGTCAATGACTCTCAAATATCCTGAGGCTTTCTGAAACTGGATTTTTAAAGAATATTTGGAGTAAATTGCATTCATCTACCAAAAATTTGTATGAAACAGATTTTTTGAGGGGTTGATGCTAAATTTTGAAATTAATTTGGTTCAATGTGTGGAGAATTAACAAGTGCCTGTTTTGTGGAGCAAAGGTCCTTAGAGAACCACTGGTTTATAGGGAACAGAAGAATGCTAGATGCTTTACACAGAAAAATCACGATTGTGATCTCTCCCCAAGGAGTTTAAAATCTCATTTGGGAAGAATATAATGAAAAACATTAAATAATAGTGGAGATGACTAGATAAAACTATAAAAAGTTTATGGCTAAAAAGGAAAATAAGTGTGGGATTGCTAATGCAGCATGCATAGAACAAATGTTGATTGAGAGACAATTGAGAGGGACTGATTCAATCTGATTTTTATTTATGCCTCAACATATGTTTGGAAATCATGCCCAGCCCCCCATGGGAGCCGTGCATTCTCTGCAGTGCACATGCTCCATCTGCCAAACCCTCGCCGATGGGGCGCCCGGGGTACAGCGGCAGTGATCTCTCCTGGTGTTCTGTTTCTCTCTCCGTCTCTCTTTTTCCCTCTCTGCTCCCTTTTCCACCCCCCTTCGGTAGGAACACTTACCCTTATTTATCAATAAACAGTTCTCAGATATAATATTGCTGCATTTGTGCTTTTTTTTTTGTCTGAAAAATATATTTAAAAGAATCCTTCCCAACTCCCCCCTTTTACAGCAGGACAGGGCAACAATAAACCCTTAAATGCTCTTTGTGAGCATCTAGTTACATTTCTGCTTTTATAGCTTTTTTCCTTTTTCACCTGAACATTCTGTTTTCTCTGATTTTTCAAGTTTTGAGGGGACTATGGTATTAAATGTATAGGTTTGTTCAACATCTTACCCTAATTTTGTACAACCAGAGTGTACGGTATGATTAACTCTGCTGGTTACAACAGTTCTTTTTAAAAAGTCATTAGCATCTCACAGGGATCAGAACACGAAATATCTAATTATTTCAAATGTAAAGAGAAGGGCAAATTATTATGTCTGAACATCTTAGGAAACATTCTGATGCGAATTCTTACACATGTGAAATCTTACATATATATGCACAAGCATGTGTGCATTTATACGTGTACATATATTTTATACCCTAAATAGGGAGATAACACACTATGAAGAAAGCTGTAGAATTAAGGTCATTTAGATAACTGTAATTCAAACCCATTGCACAATTTAAATGAAGAGAAAGGAAGTAATGTAACCTTAGCTGGCTTCTATGACAAGCTTTATTTAAGTGCTTGCCATTTTCTCCCCATGTACATTTATGTCAAAAAAAATGAGCTTACAGCTGGGTGTAATACCTTGATTGTTCTACCAAGAGCTAGAAGGGCTGTAAATGAGCAGTAACAAGAGATTGAACAATTAGTGAAAACTGGTGTATGGGCATAAAAGGGAGCACAAGGGCAAGCAAAACTCTTGGCCAAAGATCAGACAATTGCTGCTTTTCTTCATTAATTGGTACCTGCTGATCTGAGTGCTTATCTACTGTACTTTTAGAGAACATATCTTTAGTTCCATTTCAAATATGGTTCAAGAGGACTTTGCAGAGCTATTAATTTTCCTCCTCCTTTTTCTCTTGTCTCTGTGCAGAGCTCAGGTCTTAATAGTTCTTGATAGCAATTTCAGATAAAAATGGACAATAATTGATAAAAAAGTATTCCATGAATCACCTAGTAAATTAAGTCACCAAAAATCTGCCACCAGGTGTACTGTTTGTTTTTCAAAAGTAGCATAAACCCTGTTTGTAATTTCTTCTCAAATTATGCACATGAACATTTAGAGGATTTTGAGTCCTCCACTTATGTGCAAAGAAGGAATTTTCTCTGACTCTTATCATCTGTAAAAAAAAAAATTTAAAAATTGATGTAATTGGATTTATTCATAGACATCTGGCTCACACTAGGTAGCTAATCTTACCCTTTGTTTGTGCTGTCTTAATGTTAAGCACCTTGCATTGTTGGCAGTTTAGAATTTCCAGTTCTCTGGAGACATTTGTTGGTCATCCTTCTTTGCTGAAGCTTGCCAGCAATCTCAGGTGTGTGTCTATAACAATTTGTACGTGAGAGGGTTCTCATGCTCATTCACACAGACACGCACAAGGATGCTGTAGGGGATGTCATGGGAGAAGGTTTTGGTTTTATTTTTTTTTTCTAGGAACATTCTGCTCATCAGAAAACTGCTGTAGGTGTATTTTCAAGGAGATAGCTATTGTCAATATTTTCATATTAGTGAAGAGCCCTGGTTTTTATAGCACTAAATACAGAAAAGTATCTGTTTGACCTACCTTAACCCAAGTAGCACTCTATATGCAGCACTAGGATGGGAAAAGAGAAGTTTATTTTTGTTGCTGTATATATTGCTGCATAATCTCACAGAAGTAATTTTCCTTTCCCTTTAAAATATAATTTCTGAATGAATGCCTTTTATTCTGATTTTGAGCAGATCATGATGATCTCTGTTCAGAACAAATGCTTAGCCCAGAGTTAAGCCTCAGCCTTGTGCTCATCTGAGTTCTGTGGACCCTAATAAGCTCTCATCTATCAAAGGCATATCTTTACTGCAGGTTACATCTTTATGTAAGCTTTGAACAGGTCGCACCCAAATAATGGAAACAAAAGATGGAACTCGGTACAAAGTAATAACCCTACTAGGAGGACAAGAGCTAAAGTGTCAAAGATTTGGAGAGAAAAAGTAATTCAAGAAGAATATCTCAGATTTTTCTCTTAACAAGATTAAATTACCCATAAAAATGGTATTTGAATATTGCTATGACTAGATTGTTACAGAAATAACTTTTTCTTTTTTCTTTTTCTTTTTTCTTTTTCTTTTTTCTTTTTCTTTTTTCTTTTTTTCTTTTTTCTTTTTTCTTTTTTAAGACTAGCAATACAGGAATGTTAAGATGCTGTTCTTCCAGTAGCACTGAATCTTCATCTTGCCTACATCAATTGTACCAACAATATGTGTGTTCTGTGTGCTGGAACATGAGCGTTGCACACAACCATCAAAACAGGCCAGAATAGGGTTTGAGTCAGAGCAACACTGCAGAAAGGGATCCTGGCGTGTTTAGCAAAGGGAGATTGGTGTGAAATCAGGACGTGCATTTATGTACTGCTAAATTCTCAAAAGTTCTATTAGATTTCTGCTGTGGATATGCAGACACTTATACACGTATGCATTCATATCTACATGAGTACACATGTGAATTTATAACAGAGAATTTGGGATAAAACTATATACTTTGCGCTTATCCACTTTTCAGCAGCACAGCAACATTATTGTGCAGCAGCAATTGATTAAGCTGATCGAATGAGGAGGTCTGAAAGCTCCCACTAGGCCGTTGTGATGGATCATAGCTCGACAAATGATGAATTATGCATAAGGGTCAACGTGTTGACGAGCTGCTTAATTACATTGTTAATGCAACCATGATACAGAAATTTCAGAAGGGAGATATGGACATGTCTGAAACAGTATGATGGTTATCTAATTCCATATTGCAAAAATGTCAAAGACTGAATAACAATCAGAGTGTGATACAAATAGTAAAAGCAAAGAATGGCACACAGTGTTGAAAAGATAAGGAAAAATGGTAAAGATAAGCATGATGATGAATTTGACAAATTGTTAACAAAAAAGCACTGAGACTATGGTATGATTGTCTCAATGCTGTCCTCTTAATCATTCACAATCTGTTGTGAAGGACATAGGTCAATTGACATACATGCGAATAAACAAAAACATTCAGGAATATAGCTTGGCATTAATTTAGATTGATATTTGTGGTGACAATTATAGTATATGAGGCAAGCACCTCCTCTTTTAAACCTGAAGTTCTTCCTAAAATTTCCTGTGTATTTACCATGAGTGTAGATTATATTTAATCTTTTAATTTTATATTTTACCACCTAAACTTTAGGAATTGACCTTAATACCTGCCAGGGGAAACTAGATCACACACATCTGTTTTATAAATTAAATATGAAGAAAGATGATCTAATTGACTAGGCACCATCACTGCTCTTAAAAGAGGAGCAGTAAGTGATCACCAAAAGTTTCACTCTAGGAAATAATCTCCCACTAATCTCACTATTCTAGTGAGTGTTTTGGTAAAGTTCCATGATCATGAGTAAGCTCTCCTCCATATATACAAACCTCACTTCATTCGTGACACAAGAGGTAATTTTTTTCCCCTTTAAGAGGCAAGATTTACCAATTTTCTTTCAACTTTGGTATAAATTATCCCATCATCTATCAAATGGTCTTGCTGATATCAATCAGCAATGACAAATATTAATACATGTATTGTATCTTTCACAGTTCTACCTGTGAAAATCTATTGTCATTTTGATTGACAAATTGTAAAAATTTTTGTAGCTCATTTGTAAATATTTGTTTTACTGACCCTCAAAACCAATTTATTTTAAGTATTCATTTTTATAATGCAGATCTTTGATGTTCTATATTCTATATCAAAAGTAACATATTTTAAAAAGGACAAAAATATTTTAGATCTGCTTTAGGTCCACCTGACCTCATGCTGAGCTTCTAGTATAAATCCCTTGTGTATTGTTAACTTGGATTTTAAAATTCCAGATTGTTCCAGTTTTCACTGGAAGAGCTTATGAAAGATTTGGCATTTCAGTACTTATGTGATCAGCATACTTGATAATTTGTTTCTCTGAAACACCCACATTAGATATTGTGATATTTAACTGAGCATTGTTCTTGGGTAAATAGGATACTATCGGGGACAAAAAGCAGCCTTCAAGTAGTAAAGAATGAAATACATTACAATAGGCTGAAAGGAAAGTTTCAATGAAAATAGGCAACTCAGATTTAAAGCTTCTTTTTTTTTCCCTTTATTTCTTTTTCATTTTCTTTTTAACAGAAAACCCAGAATCTGGGTGTAAACTAGAAAGAGCTGGAGGAATAAAGGAAGATCAAAGGCTGCAAAAAAAAGCAAAAAGAATGTATAATAACAAGAGAGATGATTTAGAAAGACACAAGGCAATCTGTGGAGGTGGGTTAATGATAGACAGTAAAGGTGAAAAGAAAATTAAATTGATTAAATGCCATAAAATCATTAATTTCAGGAGAAAAAGGTAAAATGAAGACCAAGAAGAAATGAGGGGAGAGGAGAATTATTTTCTGTAGCAAACACATGAACTCTCAAGGAAAGCAACTCAGAAGAGGGCTAAAGAATTGCTGCATTTTCAATGTGACAGCGTAGGTGAGGGAACACTTCTGAAGAGAAGTGAAACAATAGAGTGTACGAATTTTACAGGACAAACAGTGCTGTACCAAAGTGAATGAGCTCCTGAACATACTAACCCAAGACTAGATTAACTCCTAAAAATATTATATTGTGATCTGTGTTACCTAATTGGTATACCCAAAAAAAAAAAAAAAAAAAAAAAAAAAAAAAAAAAAAATTGGGTAGAGTTTTCAAAATATGGTAATGGAGTTATCTATGTAATGTAGAAAGTGATACATTAGGTTACAGTAAAATGGTGTAAGATTTAGATTAATGACTGTTAAAATAGTAGTAACAACCTTTTTTTCCTTTTTATTTTTACACATTCCATTTTTCCTTCACTGTCCTGAACTCTTTTCCTTCTTGATACCTTAGATAACCAGCTTCCGCCAAAGGTACAAGCTGATCTATGATCTGCTCTGCTTCTGTGTCTCCAGCTGGTCACACTGTTCACTTCTTGCCACAAAATCTGTGTTCTAGAGCTCACAGTGTGAGCAGTACTTTGGTGTTACCTCACGCACCAGGGGCATTCCCTTTTTGCCATGCATACTGCTGGAGTAGCCACTGGGATTCCCAGCAATATATTTAAATACAGGTGATGGATAGAGCCTCATTCCTCAAACCTTCCCCATGGTAGCTTGAGCTGTCTGAAATCACACTGGTATGTGTAAGCCTCTGTTGGCCATGGGAACTGCAAGGGGCTCTGTACATCCATTTCAGCAATCTCTTTCCTATGAGGGAGTGTGTCCATTCTATTAATTTTCTTTGCTCTGTATTGCTGTCAAAGATCTTGCTCCTTGCATCATCTGCTTCATTCACACTTGTTAACTATATGGATTCCTTCTGGAACAAATTGCCTCCTTCCAGAGGATGTTGGCAGTGTTAACAGGTCATTGGCTCCAGGACCTACTTCTGACTGACAGGATGCATGCTCACTGAAATAAATTCAGGCCCAATACTAGCTTAACACCTTGTGCACTTTCAAAAACCCTTGTCCCACACCTCATGCAATAAAGATTATTGTAATTGTATGGAAGCACCACTCTGGCTGGCTGTCACATAACTTTCTCCTTTTTTCATAGCAAATTTTATAATTTCCTACTTTTGTGGCTGAAGAGAAGCACTCAATCAATCACTGTGACTGATGGTGACAGGAGTTCCACATGGGTGCTAGAGCAGAACAAAGTTTTGAGCGATGAAAACCTTGTGAGTCCCTTGCAATCACAGAGTAGCTGAAGGAGGAAGGCACATCTGGAGATCACCTGGTCCAATGTCCTGCTCAGAGCAGGGTCAGACAGAGCACCTCCTCCTTTGGAGACTCCACAATGTGGCTGGGCAATCTGTTCTAGTGTTCGACTGCCCTCAAATTGATAAAATTCCCCTTGAGGACAGTTCTGCTCCACAATAATCAGTCCCAAATGTCACAGCCTCCCCTCAGATATCAGACGTGCCAACACCTCATCACCTTAGTTGTTCTTTGCTGGATTCTTTCCAGTTATATCCCCATGCACTTCCTGCAGAGCTGCCTCCGCCCTTGGGAGCCCAGCTGAGCCTACGCTGGGTCTCTGGACCAGCAAGGGAAGTTGCTGCTCCATGGAGCGCCCCAAGATTGCTAAGCACGCACACCATCCCCAGCAGTCCTGGCTGCTGCTGGAGCTCGCCAGCAGCCATGGCCTTCTATCACAGCTCTCCCAGCAGAGGCAGGTACCTTGGAGGTCTTTAGAACTAAAAAAAAGTTCAGAAAAGCCCAGAATTTGTTCCCAGGAGGTCTAGAAAGAGACTTAGAGACTGCAGCACCAGCAACAGTGTCTGGGGTCTGCCTCTTGTAGCTGCACTATTCTCTAGCACGATGCCGAGAGGGTGTGGGTGTACACAGCAGTCCTTTGGCCAACTCTGCATGCTTGAGTATTTCCTCATTATGCATATGCCTGTGTTTTTCTCTCCTAGAACTCTACTCATGTATTATGTATAGCTGAATATTCATTGAACCAAAAAACACAGACTCTGTAACTAGTGTTAAGGGTACATGACTGCTGCAATCAATTTAGCTGCAGTAGGACAATGGAGAGGGATATGGCTACATCAGCCACAGGCTGCCAGCTGAGAATTAAACCCAGGTTTCTCTGACCAAAATACCCTCTATCTGCTGCTCCCACATGATTTTTCTGTAACCATATGGAATTCCCACATTCTAGAAATTCTAAGTTTCTTTGTGGCAAGTCGTGATAGAAACTTTCAGCTGCCAGTTTCTCATAGATGTATTCTCTCTTTGTGTTTGTTTTTTGACAGTTTGCATTTGAATGGTTGTAGATTGGTTCTGAAGTAGGAAAGAGATAAGTATTCACTTATATTGATGGAAAAATAGCATTAAGTACTGTATATTATTCTTCTAAAGTGAAAATGTACTAAGGATTTCAACTTATGTAGATAAGGCAATTATGGAGAGATTCCATTTTTTTATTAACTGACACTAAACAGCATTTTCTTTCAATGTACTGTTACATACATTTTCCTTTTTCTTTTTGCATTTTGTTCTTTCCTGAAGAATTTCAGAAGAGGTAAGTAAAATGAGGAAAATAAGAGTTTTATAATGTATTCTTATTGCACTCTAGACTTGCTCCTTTTGCATGTGAAAAATAACTAATAGGGTAAATGTATTGAAAACTCAACATTTCAAATGTGCTTTTTTTATTATTCCATTCTTCAAGTAAGCATGTAAAATAAGTGGACATCATCTCATTTTCACAGAGAAGAAAATGAAAAGTATCACTTAAAGGCTGTGTACAGCTCACGTTGGCATAAATAGAACCAAATTGTGTCTAAAGATGAGATGAAAATCTGTGTATTACAATTTCAGGCTTGTGAGTATATGCAGCAAGTTTGAATGTTCAAGACTTGAGTTTAAATACCATTACCTTACTGAGAAGTGGTTTCACTGTACGGTTCGTTTTGTGAGTTTGAAAGCTGAAACAAACAAGAATAATAAAAACTATATCTAAAAAGGCTTTACTGTTATAAGAATGTGTACTACAAGTTACAGGCACTAATTAACAGTTTAGAGACTCTTCATCTTTTGACACAATTCCATGGCTGACTTTATTTTCTCAGTGTAGTTAGCGCACTAGACTTCCAATTAAGAGGATGCCTGCACAAAATCTTAATTTTTACTTTTGGGACGTATCTCATTATTTTCTCTTAAAGTCAATCAGGCTTTGAGCTTGACCAAAGCATTTAATAGTTTATTATTTTGGGACATATGTGGCATAAAAAAATCTTTTTTTTTTAATCACCCTGCGGCTATCCCACATAGCATTATAGATGCAATAGTATTTTTATTATGTGGAGTAGTATAAGGCAAGCTGAACTAAAATAGCCTTTTTGTGAAGCTATTAAACAGTTTACATTACACTCATAAACGTAATCATATACAACCAATTTCATAGTAAATGTGTATAGATAAGGTGAGACTTTACTGGTAAGAGCTGTGACTTTGGGACTGAGAAAATGCAACAAAGGTAAAATATCCATCTTTGCCTTCTTCAGCTACATGTGGGTTTTTTCTCTGTGGCTTTCCTGCTGAGTGGTGTTACCATTGTCAGACTAAGCTTAAGTCTCACTGCTTTACTGCCTGCTTCTCTCAGGTCTGCACATGAAGAAGCTCCTGTAATCTTTTCTGGACTTTCTCACTGCATTTACGTTGGCATTGGTTTATATAAATACTGTATATCTTGGTTGAGCTTTACATTTTTCTCTCTCCCTGCTTACTATAGGTAGCCCTCAAAACTCACCAGGAAGGCGTTTCCAGTTTTGAACTTTCACCCATACCCAACAGCCATTTCTCTGGTAGACACCACGGGTAAAGAATACCCAGACAATCAGATGCAATCTGTGAGTCAATCTAAGCTGACAAAAAACACTAGTGAATACTGCAGGAATAGGAGGGCTCTGGATGATATTGCAAGGGTAAAGTTTACTCAGGACATCTTTTATTCCCAGTTTCCACTAGAGGTAGCGGATCTCAGCCTCAGCCAAATAGTGAAGGTTTCTTCCTTTGTATGTGACTATTCCATACAGCAGTTATTTTGAAAAGCAGCATTGCTAATCTTTGAAGTGTTGTCTTAATGCAAATATGTTGGAAGGCTATGGGAAATCTGCATCTTCAAATTTACTTCCAAAGGACAAGTTCTCAGCTCTTCACATTGTTCTCATGCCATTGAGTAGCTATGACTGTTCGCTTCACTGTAGCATCTGCATCCAAGTGAGTAAGAGCTCCTTCCTCCCTTCCTTGAAGCTTCTGAATGTTGAAATATTAGCTTCAGGTTTATTTTTATTGGAACAAAACTAGAAGTGATCACCTCTTATAGGTGTTGGTGTTTTTATTAGTGTAGTATTTAGAACACTGCTCTCAGGCATATCTAAAGGATTTCCCCTCTTACTCAATTAACAGTAATTGATATTGCAGCACATACATGCTGTTTTTTTAAGAAAATAATAGATACTTCAATTATACTGATTTTTTACAGATATTTAACTTACACAAAATGACAAATTTTACTTGAGTGTAAACAAGTGTTTAAGAAGAACAGCTTTGAGGTCTTTTTTAACTAAAAAACACAGCTGATATTTTTATGCTAAAGAAAGCAATATTTCCACTCCTTAATCCCTTATGTCTTTCTTTTTAATGTTACAGACATTTTAGAATAACTAAGACATACTTTGTTGTCTTTGTGGTAGCTCTAGGATTTGCTAGTTGTAATTATGTAAAGTTAATAATTTTTGCCTTGTTTGATTTTGCAGCCTGCCTAAACTGTAACTCTTTAAGACTTGTTTCCCCCCCCCCCCCCCTTTAAAGTTTAAGAATGGGGAACTCAAGCTGTGCTGTTGTACAAATACAATGTCTCGTATGAACTTGTAGCTTTAAAACACTTTTCGTCACCTGTTAATCTCTGAACAAGATTTAATGTAAAGATTCCTGCTGATGCAGCATTGGTTCACTTCTGTCCTGAATTTTGGAAAAGGCAAATTAGGCATGTGATCATGATGCACTTTTTAAACTGTTTTATCTTCATTATCCTGATGACTTAATGAGCTTTGCTATTGTTTTCCAAAGCTTTTCTGGTGTGCACTTAACAGGTGTGTATTTACTGGCTGTTCTGAAGCTGATCAGACCCCAACCCTCAGTCACTCCAGTCTCCTCACGTTGCATGTTTCTCAAACATGCCACCTTGAATAAGCATCGTTTGCAACAATATGCATTATAATTAGCCCAGATTTTAGCAATCTGCATGTGGTAGATGAGTATGTGCTTCTTCCAGAAATATGAGATCCCCCTCCGTGTGAGTATCAAGGTATTGATTGACTGATGGGTTTATAGGTGAGATTGACACCCCTGAGTAGGAAACGCTGGAGGGCACAATCTCTGATGGAAATGGTGGTCTTGGTGCTTCACTTTGCTTAGAGATCTGGCTTTTATGTTTAGCTCTACACTATCAGAAAATCACAAGATCAGAGAATCACGGAATCCCAGAACGGCTGAGGTTAGAATGGACAACAGTGGGTCAACTGGTCCCTCCTCTCTGCTCAAGCAAAGCATCCCAGAGCACATTTCACAGGTTTGCATCCGGATAGTTCTGGGACATCTCCAGTGAGGGAGACCCCATACCCTCTCTGGATGATCTGTTCCAGTGCTCGCTCACTGCACAGGAAAGAAGTTCTTCTTCCTCCTGTTCAGGTGGAAGTTCCTGTCCATCCATTTCTCCCTTTGCCTCTTGTCCCATTGCTGGGCATCACCAAGCAGTGCCTGGTCTGTGTTCAGACCCCTCCCTGCAGATACTGACAGACATTGATGAGATCCCTTCTCAGTCGTCTTAAGGCTGAACAGGCCCAGCTCCTTCAGCCTGTCCTCTATTTTTTGTTCTATATCTAATTTTGTTTCTTGTTTTGGTAGGTTTGTTTTCCCGTAGGGGAAGCTATCAGTTTTCATTAGCAGTGTAACACAGCATTCACTATGGTACCTCACTAGGCAGAACATTCAGATCTCTTTTTCCAATGTTCACTTCTTTCTCTTTTGTTTTCTGCAATTCTTGGTGTGTAGGAAATACAAAATTAGTCACAGAGGATGACAGTTAATGCAGTTTGCCAATATACTACTCTGAGTTTTCTTTTCCAAAACATCATCTTATGTTTTGTCTCACATTCTGGTACAAAGCTGGAGAAACATGAGATGAGCAATAATATTCTGCTTGACTGCAACCAAGTGTTAGTGTATTAACCAGCCCTGTTGGCTTTGCTTTTGCAACTTATGGTTTCAAGCAGGTTGGTGGAAAACATGAAAAACAATGAATGGAAACATTATTCAACAGTCTGGGACCAACAAATGTGGGGTTTTTTTTAAAGTAAATCATTGCTCACAAGTTGCTTAATGGTTTATGCTGCAGTTAAAATGATGCTGATAGGAATAATACGGTAGGTTCAGGGTATTTAGCCTTCAAAAAGGCTTCCAAAATTTTTCACCAATTACTCTTTTGGAAATTATGGTCTCATAGAGTAATTGGGAAGATTATACCTTAGTAGCCAGATGAAAAAATATAAGGAAAAATATAGGAGTATGTGCTTGTTTCTCAGAGATTTTTTTATCCAAATTGGCAATGCAATTTGGTGCTATTTTTATTCCTCTAAAGAGTTGTCTGGATATTTTATGAACAAGTCAGCTACAGCCAAAATGCAGAAGGAGACACTCTCAGGTACAGTCTCTGCTAAAACTCTGGCAGGAGAGTGAGTTCATCCTCTCATCCATCCTGTTCTGTGGAGGAAAACCAAGTCCCCACAGCAGAGGTGTGTTTGTGCCTTATCTCCTGGGCAGGCTAAATCTGGCTACTCTAAGCTGAGCTGGGCTCCAGGGAAGGCCCTTCCTAACCTCCTCCAAAAGGATATTGCAGCATTTGTACAAAACCCACCTTCTGGATTCTCCACACAGTCTAAGTGTCATCTGTTGCTGATAAGCATTGCCAATTTTAAATCTTTCCCTGCCATTTGACTATCTCTCTGAGTCGTGCTGCCATTAATTAATTCTGCCACTTTTCACCTCACTGTTGCCATTTGATTAACTTTTCCATTGCTGCCTTTTGGATTTTGGCCGTTTTTAATTCTCTGCTGCCATTTCATTAACTTGCCCTGCCCTTTAATTTAACTTTTGTCTTTTGATTTGCTCATTGTTGCTAGTGGATTTAACCTCATCTTACCAGGCATCCTGATTTCATCTTCCAGCCTCTCCCCTGCTCCTCAATTTTTCTTGCAGTCAGATATTTCCCTCGTTCCCTCACACAAGTTTCCCCATCTCTTTTATCAATTTTCCTCCCATTTTTTTGTCTTCCATTCTGGGTAATATATATTTCTGTAGGCAGTAAATTTATCATGGTGGGTTTTTTTTTGTTTGTTCTTTTGGGTTTGTTTTTAGGTTTTGGAGGGGGGTTTTTTGTTGTTGTTGTTTTGTTTTTGTTTTTGTTTTTTTTTAACTGAGTTGTATTTAACACATCAGGCAACAGCACAAACATATATTGTGAATGGCTCGGTCCTTCTTTTCCTTTGAACATTGAACATTGTTGCTTACTCAGAGAATTACTGCTCTGGACAGGCTGCATTGCATCACAGAAAAGTAGTCTTTGAAGCTAGAATTGTGTCCCCAAAGGCTGTAAACATATATACTGTTTGTCAGGAAAGTTAATTATCTGATTTCTGTAGATCCTAGGAGATGTCTAAAGTACTCACTCCATCCAATATGTCATTACAATTTTAATAGAGAAGATTAAAAAATATTTATATATTTTATAGAATACTTTGGTGAAGTGTCCTACCTTATTGTCTCTGAATGTTTTTTAAACTGAAGGCCATTTGGCTCTGTTGCCCCATCCTCACACCACTCTTTATGTATTCTCCCTATTTTTTTTCTACAGATCTGACTGTAAATAAGTAAGTCACGAACACATTTCCTCTGTCATTAAGCTGTTAATGTGGACCCTTACAATGTGTCCATACAAAAAAGTAATACAGAGACAATGGGAAAGGAGGAAAAATTACTTCTTGGGCTAAGAGAGGGGCTATGTTATGCCACCTATCCTTCAAGAAAATATTGTTCATTCCAGGACCTAGCATTACATTTGAGAAGCTAAAGGAATCTTCTGTAGTGATTTTTTAATATTCTTGAGATTTCAGAGGTGACAGTGAAGAGTGTGGAATATTGAAATCCTGTTAAGATTTATTTATTAACTTAAACTATCTAAGCTTACTTCCTTTAAGTTTCTGTAGTTGTGTGTCAATTTTTCATGGCCTGGTTTTTGGTAGCAGGGGGTCACAGAGGTAGCTCCTGTGAGAAGCTGCTGGAAGCTTCCACCATGTCCAGCAGAGCCAATCCCTGATGCCTCTGAAGATGGACATGCTGCTGACCAAGCCTGGGCCAATTAGAGATGGTGGTAACGCCTCTGTGATGACATATTTAAGAAGAAATCAAAACAAAGTTCACAGGCAGTTGTTTCTAGCAAAAGTAGAGGAGGAGGTGAGGACATTTAAGGGAAACAACATGGACACACAAAGGTCAGTGGAGAAGGATGGGGAGAAGGTGCTCCAGGTGCTGGAGCTGAGTTTCCTCTGCAGGCCACAGTGAGGACCATGGTGGAGCAGCTGTCGCCCATGGGGGTTGCAGAGATCCACTCGCAGCTCATGGGGGAGGTGCTTCATGTCAGAGCTGGTGGGTGCCTGGAGGAGGCTGTGGTCTAGTGGGAGTCCCACTAGAAAGAGAGGGCCCTTACTTCCAGGCTGGAACAGCCTGTCCTTGGAGGATGCACCCTGTGGATGAGGGACCCATGCCACAGCAGTTTTGGGAGGACTTCTGCTTGTGAGATTGGAACCATGCTGGAGAAGTTCATGGAGAACTGTCTCTCATGGGAAGGGACCACATAGTGCAGCAGGGGAAGGACTCCTCTCCCTGAGCAGTGGAAGAAGATCTTGGTGATGAACTGAGGAAAACCTCCATGCCCTGTCTCCCTGTGCTGTCAGTGGGAAGGAGGTAGGAGTTGGGGGAAAAAGGTATTTTTAACGGCTTCTTTTACTTCTCATTACCCTCCTCTGAATTTGTTAGTTATAAATTCACTTCACTCTTCTAAGATGAGCCTGTATTACCCTTGGAGTGTTGTGCCCTTGGAGTTGTTATCTCGACTCATGACCCCTTCTTTAATATTTTTTCCCTCCTCTGCCCAGTTGTGACAGGGAAGAGCAAAGAAGTGACTGTTGTGGGTGCCTGGCATTTGACCAGTGTCAAAGCACGAAAGGTTGCTACTGACAATTATGGTTAGATCATCCTTTGAAATTACAAGTATAAATCTTAAAATGTCTGCCACACCTCCACCGTCCTATAGTTTATTCATTGTGAGAGTCTGAGGGAGAAGTACTCTGCTTGAAACAGGTAAGGTAAGGCAAAAGTCTTCAGCACACTGTCAGAGTGCTCTTTATGATACCATTTAGGCTGGGATAAGACTTGCTTCTTGTTCTCCTCCCATTCCTTCCCAATTGTAAACAAATTTTCCTCAAGCATTTATTTTTCCTTGTTAAACAGAATTGATCTTTCTTCACTTTGCAACATAAGAGATAAGAAGTGGAAGCACAGGACATTCATCACCTTGTAATGTTTAGAACTCATCCTGGTAGGAGTTTGAATGTCTAATCATCTAAAACCCAGCTATGAGCAATGGTGACTTTAATTTAGGAAGAGGGCTAAATGGCAATCAGATAACCCACCTAACTCTCACCCCAGTCTTCAGAGCCATATTTCCATGTAAGAAATTTCTATTGGTTTATGTACTTTATTTAAAGAAAAATAAGTTAAAAGGAAAAACAAAAAAAAAAAGAAGAAAAAGGAACATGGTGTTGAGCTTAGTATTACTGGATCATCAGTAAAACAACATGATGGTCATATCAAAGCAAAGACTGAACCAAATCATATTATTAATAAGCTATGTGTGTAGGATTAAACCACCAGAACTTCATGCTGGTGGTTTCAGGATGGATTCATGCTATTAAAGCTACTAAGTATTGTTTGAATCAATCTTACATGAAAGATTAAGGATATAAACCATTATCGCTCACTAGTGAAAACAGCCTCTTTTATAACAAACGTTGTTCCTAGTGCACGATGTGAGTCATCTGTTCCGAATTCAGTCTGACAAAGGGAGAGTACTGAGAGATTTCAAATGAAGGTGCTGTATGGAAATGAACATATACAAAGAGCTCAGATGAATTTGTTTAACTAAAATGTCACTATTATTACACTTTGGTCTTTGAAAAACGGTTACGTTACTTTACTTTTACCCAACTCTACCCATTTTTGTTTTGCACTTCCTCTGAAATCTTAATTAGACAAAGTGATTTTAGAATGGTGCTGTCTTTTGACTCAGTCTCATGTCTTCCAGCAGGAGCTCAATATCAGTTTTATTAAGTCTGAGGTGCTCCTTAAATTGGATATAACAAATTCCTTATGACACCATTTCAAAAGCAAATGAACCTGAATACTGAATTACAATGTGATAGACAATGACTCCAAAAACAAAAGAGCAAATTTCCAAACTTCTTGTGTTTTGTGGTTCGGGGATCTCTTATTCCTGTCACCATAGCTCTCCATCAATACAAGAGCTGGATCAGAGTTCTGGGTCCCAGAGCTGGTCTCTGATGTGGCACTTGCTGAGACCGGTGTGATTAATGGCAAGGATTGTTACCTGCTGCTGTGACAAGGAAAGCAGGGACAGGCATTTCAAATGTTACTGGTAGAGTCAAACAATGGGTTTTTCTCATAAATGGTGTTGACCTTGAGGACTTTTCCTGCTTATTCTGTTTCCAAACAACTTCCATAGCCTTAACCAGTTCAGTGAGTCAGGATGCTAGAAACACTATAGGTTTAACCCTCAGAGAGAGCAATCCTCTATCCCTGTGAAATATTTCCATTTGGTGTGACAGTGGCCTGGAAACAGCCCCTGTTTTAACTACAAATCATAGCTGCTCTGTATACAAAGTGCCTGTGAAGTTGGTTTCTAGCTAGAGTAAGCAGACCAGTGACCCCTTCCTGTTGCTGCCATCATAGGAGTAAGAGTCAGTACTTCTCTTTAAAGTATTAATGGTTCTCTTGCTTGTACATTCTTTCCAAAATCTGTAAAAGGCAAATTTGGGAAAGGGGAATAATTTTCTATATCTTCACTGAGTATTTTAAATATGTATAACAGAAAAATGTCATTTCCCAAACCCTCACTTGATCCTACTTATGTACACTTATAGATTAAATGACTGCTCAGGATCTAAAAATTTGCCTTTCAGTTTTGAATTAATTTATTGAGCACAGTATCTGATATCATGCTGATAACAAACCCTATTAGTAATAAATGAAGTACCTCTATGAAATAATATGTCAATCATTCCATCACACTGCATAAGATCAGCATGCAGCTAACAAAGCATTGAGAGGCTCAAGACATATTTTAATACTGAATTTGTACTCATCTACCAAAATCATTGTCCTAATCAAAAAATATATTTTTAGGAGCTTTCTGAAAGATGGAAAAATCTAGACGTAAATGGAAAGAACATACCTGCTTCCTAGAAAACAGCTTTTTTTGACATGTAAAAGCAGTACCTGGTTTCAGCTAGGGTAGGGTTAATTTCTTCTCAGTGGCTGTTACAGTGTTTATGTTTTGGATTAGGAATTAATATGGTGTTGATAGCACAACGATGTTTCGGGTTTTTGCTAATTGTGAGGGGAGGTTGAGCAAGCACCTGTGTGATGCATAATTTCCAGCTGGGCTTAAGTCACGACAGCCTGTGAGACAACTCATACCTTCCATGGGGATGAAATTTCACTCCTTCTAGGACACCTAATTGTTCTTACTGTGTTTGGGGATGTGTGAGATGGGCAGCACTACTGTTTTGGCTAACAAAAGATATCTGTAAAGCTGTTTGACTTTGAACAGACATTTCTGCATAGGTTAGGAATACACTTCAGAAAACACATAATCTATTTCTTCTCCTCTTGTGCTTTTCACAAATATGGTTTAGAAGTGGGGGGAGCAGGTACATAGTCAAAATTAACCTGTGGATCCTTCCAAGATTTAAACTCTTATAATATGGTTCTTGAGCAGCCAATAAGGGACAAAATCAGACATTCTCTATTAGAATGTTGAGTCAGAGCTTTATAATGTTGTATTAGCAAACTGGATTAATCCCTGTCCTTTCTAAAATGAAACATCAGTTTTACTTTTTTTCTTTTTTCTTTTTTTTTTTCTTTTTTTTTAAACTTCCATTCAGGTAGAATTCCTAAGGTTCACAAAGGTTCAAAAGTTGTGTGTTCTTCCTGAACTAATTCAGTTACACGTGCTCTGCAAATTTAATGAGTGAGTTATGAAATTTGATTCAGTCTAATCAGAGCAGTATCTGGAGGAGATGGGTTAATTCTCTTTGTAAAATTCAAAATACCTTAATAAAAATAAACAACAAAAATGGTGTGGATTTAGCTGATTTAATTTTTTTCAGTTGATGCATATGGGAACAATCCAACTGTATTATGATTATTTTGGAAAATTATATTTAGATCTTGTTTGTATTTTGATGTCTGTGTAATCAGATCATAATCAAATAATTGAATTCAAACATATTTCTTATCTCCCCAGTGAACACTACCAGAGGGGCAGAAAATGAGCTATGAAATCTATCATGTTGGTGAGAGAAGGTTCATTCCAGAGATAACAGAAATGCTGTATGAGCGCTCAGAGAGTGTGAGGTCAAAGCTGGGATTACGGTAAAACACAACAACATGCTGTTGAGAGATTTGCTGCTGAAAATGTTATTGCTTCTACTCTAGAATAAGGAACACAAGGATTTCAAAAGTACTAAGTAGTGGCTTCAGTGTTCCATGCAAAGTGTTATATAGGAGCTTAAATTGGGCCATTTTTAGTGAAGTTTAAGCTGAAATCAGAGGTACTACTATAACCCTGAGTGGACCTAAATCTGCTGTGTGTATCAATACTTTGCCACCTGCACTCAGAGTGGTTTCAGACGCTGCTTTTAAGAGGAAGGCGGTAAGTATAACCAAGACTTTTTGTGTAACAACTTTGAAGGTATTATTAATGAGACATTCCTGGATTAATGTGGCATGTGAGTGTTAATGATATTGCAATCAGACTTATTGTAACTTGTGTATTCAGCAGAGTATTGAGATTTTACTTAGGCAACCAACTAATTCTTGGCTTCTCTTGCCAGTCACAAGAATTTGGCTCCAACAGAGGTGATAAAAAATAAGCTTTTAGATTGTACTATATAACTATTTTCTGAAAGCCATTGATGGGAAAGGTCCTTCTCAGAGTCAACAGATAGAAACTCAAGTGCCTGGGGTATATTCAGCAGTGACTTACTGAATTTGATTGCTTTGGACTTGGATGAGAGATGAGTGGGGACTTGAGAATTTTGATTTTTCATGGAATGATAGAATGGCCTAGTTGGAAAGGACCTTAAAGAATTCCCAGTTCAAATCCCCTGCCATGGATGGGGACATCTTCCCCAGGACCAGGTTATTTAGAGTCCCATCGAACCTGGCCTTGAACATTTCCAGCAATGGGGCATCCACGGTTTCTCTGGGCAACCTGTGCCAGGGCCTCACCATCCTTGCAGTAATTTTTTCCTAATATCTAATCTGAAACAACCCTCTTTCAGTTTGAAGCCATTCCCCCTTGTCCTGTAAGTCCAGACCCTTGTAAATTGTCTCTCTCCATCTTTCCTGTGGGCTCCCTTCGGGCACTGAAAGGCCACAGTTAGGTTACCCCAAAGCCTTCTCTTCTCCAGGCTGAACAATCCCAATTCTCTCAGCCTTTCCTTGTAGGTGAATTCATGTTCCTTAGTTCTGCCTTCTTCATGTTTTATGTACTTAGGACTCTTATTGAACCCATGTTTTTAGTCATTCTAGGAACTGGGAATATTGTACCAACACCTTGGAAAACAAGTAATTTCAGAGTGCTCTTTACCCATCACTTTATGTTAATTAGCTATACAATAAGCTCTACTGAAAACTAGCAACGTTCAAAAGTTTCAGCTGGGAGTGATTTTTCCCACCTCCCATTTGTCATAATTTCACAGCTGTTATCAATATTTTAATTGTTTCAGAATAAACAAAAAGAGGAAATAAATTATCTTTTCATGCGTTGTTATATATTGGAAAGATTTTCTTTTTGAAGCTTCAATTCTTACATCTATAAAGTAAATTTTAAAAATAAAATGTATATGAGATGTGCATTCGACTACAAATGTACCTGTGCAAAGACAATATGATCCCAAAAATAATTATAAAATCATTTTTGCAGCTACTGAAATAGCTAACCTTAATATCTAAAATGCCTGAAAATAAAATTATGTATGAATAAGCATATATTGAAGTTAGGTTTGAGAAACTTCTTATAAATAACATTTTTAATTTAATAATTTTTAGTTTCCCATTGATAAAAAAAAGCTTTTAAACAAAGTTATGTCCTAAATAAGGGTCTTATAGTCATTGAAAAAAACAACTGCTATGGGCATGAAATACCACTTTGTAATCTAACACAGTCAAGATTGCAGAGGCGTATGACATTATTCAATATTGCTCTTAACCTCATTTGTCTTGATTAAAAGCTGAGGGAATAAAACATGACCTAACTCCTGTTCTGCCCATGGAAGGGCAGATATTAAAAAAACCCAACTTCTTTATTAAAGACAATTATGAAAATGTGGTCAGAAAGATGAGGTTTTCCTCTGTATGGCCTCATCAAGTACATACTTACACTCACTGGAAAAATGCCACGTAGTCAGTGATAAGATGCAGAAATTGCATTCATAGAGGTCTTCCCTTGTTCTGCTCTTTGACTTCCCAAAGTCTTCAAAAATCTGTTCCCTTTCAGCACTGCTGCCTGGCGCTCAGATGGGAGTGGACATCTCGGATGGGAGATGAAAAGGGTGAAGAACATGCTGGGCTCATCTTTTCTGAGGCACAACTTTGGCTTTCAAGGACAGAATTTAAAAGAACCACAGCAAAGTTCATGGCCACACAAGTTTCAATGTTTAGTATTTTCCATATCTGTCCCTAACATCCCAACTTTGTTCTGGTTTTCTGACCCACATCAACAAAAGAAGCAGTGAGCCTGTTCTTCACATCATAATGTGCAGACACCCTATAGTTATAGGAATATCGTCTTTTTCAAATCTTTTACATTTTAGAAATTCTGAATGTTCTTAATATTTCTTTTCAGCTTGCATTTTCTTCATTATTCATTATACATAGTTTATTCTCATGTTTTGATGTTCTGTTTAATATTATGTTTCATTTTTCATACACTTAATTTTATTCATTATAGACACATCTCTCTTTATCCACTTAATGACTATTAATCCCTGTGCAGGTTCTGTGCCTTTGCAAGGATTATGATTATATTCGTTCCAAGGAGATGTTTTATGGTAAATATTATATCTTTGGTAGCCTTTGTTGTCAGGAGGACTAATAAAACTGGTTAGCAGGCAGAGATCAGTGTCTCTGAGTCGGAGCCTGTTAGAGCCTTTGCATCCTATATTTTTGTCTTGGACCTGCTGTGACTGCCTTGCAACATTTGTGCAGCTCACCAAAAACTTTGTCTGTTTCCTGTTCTTCCTAATCATAGAATCATTTAGGTTGGAAAAGGTCTCCAAGATCAAGCCCAGCTATTCACTGAGTGCCACCAAGTTCACTGCTAAACCGCATCCCTAAGTGCCATATCCACAATCTTTTTGAATACTTCTGGGGATGGTGCTTCCAGCATTTCCCCACTGGACAGTTCCAATGCCTGAAAACCCTTTTAGAAAAGACTTTTTTCCTAATATCTCATCTAAACCTAATATTTATATGATATTTGATGTTGAATGACTTTCATATCTCTCTCCTGTCCAGAACGACAAATATTCTTCATGACAAAATGTGAAAAAGCCGTCCTGAAAACACTCTTATGTATAAAAGTAATAATTGTTCTGTCTGACTGAGAGGTAGCCAGTGCTCATTGTACTACAGAAAGTGACAAGAGAATATCCTATTCTCATTGCTGCAGACTTTCTTGTTACACTAAGCTCTGGTCTTCTGCAATAGCTTGTGGTGATTGTGTGCAGGATTTTGTGCTTCTGGGAAAAGTATTCACTGTGACAGATTTTCTGAACTTTGATTCAAGATAGTCCTCTCTTTCCTTAATAATAAGTGTGAGTGAAAGTGAAATGAAACAAATCAAAACAACAAAATAAACCCCAACAACAGTAAAAACAAACACAAAACCCCAAACTCTAAACAAACAGAAATAACCCAAAGGTTTTTTTCTTCCTCTCTACCGGTTCCTTTATTCCAGAAGTTTCTTCTACTCCACTGTTGTACTTCAGTTTAACTGCTAAACACTCCACTGAGTTTCAATTTATATTCATTATTACTCACTGTAGCTGCTATATTCTGCTGGGTTTTCTCTTTCACCTAATCATGGGAAGCTGACTAAGTAGCATCAGTTCTTAGACAATGAAATTGAATTATTCTTCCAACCTATGACTTTTGGCTCCTAACCAGACGGCATGCTGATGTATAAAGTTTATTCACACAGAGAGATGCTCTCAAGCTATTTCTAAATGCACTCTTACATATTAAAGTTTCCGATTGGCTGCGTGATGTTGCATTCATAATTTATGCCAGATGCTCATAATCACTGTTGACTTTAGGAAAGTTCATGAGTAACATTCTACCTTATGTTTTTAATGAATATTTTTATTTTATCTTGTATATTAATCTTCTCTGGTGTTTACTTAATTTAAGCAGCCTTAAGAAGTGTTGATATAAAATCAGGCCATCTCAGACAATTGATACAATAAGGGCATTGTTAATTCATATAATAGTCTCAGGAGGCTATTTTCTCTGATTTCATATTTTTCTAGTTTGATCAATTCTTTTGAGGAGAATGTATTTAGGCGTTTCAGGAGCAATGCAGAAAATAACAGCATTTGATGACCTATTTAATTTTCTCAGTATTCCCAAGTCCTAAAACAATGGTGTTATGCACGATTAGGGTAAATTCAGTATTCAGAAGAGGTTTCTTACACTGAGCTTACATCTGAAAGACAGAGCCTCTTTTAATACACTCTAATACATTTTTTTTTTTAATATCAGAATTCCTGATTTAGAAATATGTCAGATGTCAAAATATTTGTAGGTCTCTGCATATCCAGGTTATAAAAACATGTTTGTTCCAAATACTTTACAGCTTTAACAGAAAAAGAAATCATTACAACAAAGAAATTCAGATACATAAAGATTTACTATGGAGATGAGATTAAAATAAATTATGTGCTCTGCTGTTAGCTATGCACGAATTGATAACCAGTGATTTATTTCAATTAATTAATTACTGGTTCTTAAACTTATCCCTTCTCTGGGCCAGACTGGTGGACCTGAGTAGTGAATATTTAACCTGAAAAGAGCTATGTTGATTTACATCACTTGAGCATGCAGCCCTCCTTTTGGTCCAAATAACTGGACATACTCCCTACCATTTATATTTATTTAAATCTCTCCTAACCACAACAACTCATTGCCTGGTATTTCCTCTTGCTAAGTGGAGATAAATAGCAGTGACAGTATTTTTTGCACATAATAAGATAATCTTGCTTTCCATCTCCCTTGTGGTGAGAGATGATGGAATAAAAGTCTACAATTAGACAACAAACAATAGAAACATAGAATCATGGAATGGTTTGGGTTGGAAGTGACCTTAAAGATTATCCAGTTCCAAGACCCTGCCATGGGCCGGGACACCTCCACTAGAGCAGCTTACATCAAGCCCCATCCAGCCTGGCCTTGAATACTCCCAGGGATGGGCATCCACAGGCTCTCTGGGCAGGCTGTTCCAGGGCCTCACCACCCTCACAGTAAAGAATTTCTTCCTAATATCTAGCCGAAATTTCCCCACTTTCAGTCTGAAGCTGTTACTCCCTGTCCTATCACTACAGTTCCTGAGCCCATCTCCAGCTTTCTCATAGGCCCCTCCAGATACTGGAATATTCTTTGAGGTCTCTACACAATCTTCTCTTCTCCAGACTGAACAGACTGAACTCTCTCAGTCTGTCTTTCTAGGGGAGGTGCTCCAGTCCTCTCATCAACTTCATGGCCTCCTCTGGACTGGCTCCAACAGTCCCCTGTCCTTCCTGTGCTGGGTCCCCAGAGCTGATGCACCACTCCAGGCGGCATCTCACAAGAGCAGATAGAGGGGTAGAATCTCCTCCTCTGACCTGCTGGCCATGCTCCCTTGGATGCAGCCCAGGATTTGTTTGGCTTTCTGGGCTATGAGTGCTCATTGCTGGCTCATGTTGAATTTTTTCATCAGCCATCACCCCCCAAGTTCTTCTCCTCAGTGCTGCTCCCAATCACTTCTCCACCCAACCTGTTGGTGTGTCTGGGATTGCCCCATCCCAGGTGGAAGACCTTACACTTGGCTGTGTTGAAATTCTTGAGGTTCACACAGACCCACGTCTCCAGTCTGTCAAATTCTCTAGCAGCCTTTTTCATTTGTGCAGCGTAAATTTCGGTGGAGAAAAACATATCTGTTCATCCACTCGACTGAAAGGTGTTAATTTTAAATTACTAGGGGTTATTTTACAAAATGTTCATGTCAGGGTCTGTATGGCAGCAGTCTCTGGTCATTCTGACCACCCTGTAACTGTCTTTCTGTGTAATATTCCTCTGTAAAGCCTCTCTCCCAACTCTTATATTTTATACAAAGGACATGAGAGGGAGAAGGCAGGGTAAATGAGTACAGTGCTGGGTGCTCCCTGAGAAGCTTCTCATAGGCTGCTAATTTAGGATGCAACAAGCCAAGTAATTTGAAGGGCCCTCATTTCCTGAGAGCCAGTTGATGCAACGGTCCTATGGGTGAACGTGTTTCGCTCCTCCTCTTAGGTGTTGGCAGAGTCACAGCCTGCAGCTGCGAGTGCTGCTGAAGGGAGCTCTGTGCAGTCCAGAGGAATTTCCTGGGGCTGCAGGTAGCTGGCAAGGAGGCAGGGCAGTGGGAGGGATAGGGTCATGATTTGGGGATGGTGTGCTTAGCATGGCTGTGCTGGGATTATGCTCCTGGCACCACCTTCTTCCCTGACAAACTGCAGAGAAGGTTCTTGACCTCTTCTTGCACTGAAATATAAAGCTGATGATCAGGGTGTGCTCCTGTTGCCAGGGCAGCCCAGAGGAGAGAAAGAGGTGGGGAGAAGGAGAGGTTGCAAAGGAGGATTGAAGGGCAGTGTGGTTGCTGGTGAGAGCAACCAGAACCTGCTGGAGCACCAGTGGTGCTGGCAGTCCCTAACACTGTGCATTTTCAAATACTCAAAATTCGGTTGTTAAGGAACAAGAATTCTACTACTCTTTTAATTTAAAACCTTAAGGGAAAGGAGTTGTCCACCTTCTGCAAAAGTGGCTCTTTATACATCCCTCAGACTTTCTGAAGAACGGGCAACTGTGTATATTAGTGAGTCATAACAAGGATGGTCTCAGAATAAACACGTATGATTTCAGGAGTAATTTTCAAATTTATTCAGCCAGATCCAAGTGGCTGTAGATAAATCTCCTACTAACCATTTGCCTTCTAAATCATGAGACAAAATCATGAATAACAGATGTTTTGTGATGAGGAGTGACTAAGAGCTAAGTACTTCTATGAGATCTGAATATTTTAGACCATGACAGCCTCCTCGGTATCTGGGTATAATGATAACTACTCTTCCTCCTGCTCTCAAATCTTATGCTGGAGATGAGAGTGCAGTTTGTTATTGCTACTGAGGCCCTTGATCTAAATTTTTTAACATCTCCCTGTAATTTTGTTAGAATTTCCAATTTTATTTCTTCCCCATACTTCCCCCTTCTTGAAGAAGTCTGCTTTGGAAATACAATGAGCTCTTCAGCATTTTTATATTGTTCTGCTTTGAAACGAAAACACTGTAGATCACCTAGAAAATGCTTGCCATGGAAAAATGTTTCCCAGCTGAGTTCACCCTTTCACAATCTTTTCTCTCCACTGCTGTGATGCATGCAAACTTTTGTTTTACAAACAAAGCCTTTGGTTTGAAAATGTAAGAAAAATTGCCCTGAAAAATTGCTTACATTATTTTGTTTGGCTTTGCGGAAGACTGTCAGAAGGCTAAAATCATCATTTACAATTAATTATGTATCAATGTTTACACAGCTCCATTCATATGGTGGTACAATCTGGAGAGAGATTATCTCCTTAGAAGTGTAAAAGGCAGGGTCCTACTGAGCACTGGTTAAGCTGTAGCATCTTGATGTTAACAGAGGGTCACACCTGCTCTGGTGAAAATTGAGGTAGGCATATTGACTTCGATTAAAAATTTGTACAAGGCAGGTTTTACTCTATATATTTTCCTCATCTCAGTGTTTTTAAATTTCCAAGGCTTGGTGTGTTAATTCTACTACTATGATTTAATCATAACTACCAACAAAGTGCTTATTTTAAGATCTATCTTGAATTTTAACCATGAGAGTGATGCTGTCATCCCCTGACTAAAGCTTTAGGATTGTCATCTCTTTTATATAGAAAATGTCCTATGGGTACCTAGATTTGCTCTTGCACTCTCAGTAAGGTGGGATTCAGGCCCCTTGTGTTCAAAAGAATGGGAGTCAGCTACAGCTTCAGCACTTGAGATGGGTCTGCTATAACAAACAGGTCATAGACCTTCATGCTGCAAGGATGAGTGTCAGTGTAAAATTAAAAGTCAGCCAAGATACACAGCACATAGTGAATTAACAGTTAAAAGTGAAGACTATTACACAAGTTATGTATTTTGTGGGCAGTTCTTGATTTTGTGCTGAATATTATACACATATGAAATGTGACAATATTCACAGTCACACCGCAAGTGTATATTTCTGTTTATTTCAGTTCTATCAGAAAAGAGGATTTATTGATTATATATTTTTTTTATATTAACTCCTGTTAAGTAGTAAAAGAAAACTGTGGACTCCCTAGTGGTAAAACAGCATGAAGTTAAAAGCAGCAACAACAAATTATTAAAATTCTGAGAAGTTGAACAATGTCCAAACTTTGGTGCAATCTCATTTAGTGCAAAAATGGCAAAATATGTGTTCTAGTGTAGAAATCTTGCAAAGACATATTTAATTATGAGTGTGTGATTAACAACATAGATGTTTGTGTAAAATGTATTTATATATGGAGGGTCTACTGGAGCTTTATAATTTTAGTGCATCTGTTAGAGAGTCACTTGATGCAATTAAATTACTCTACTTGATAGAGCAGGCAGCAAAATTTTAATGGGCATTTGCCTTCTACATTTTCCACTAGAGATGGAGGTTTTTAATGGGAAATATTGTGGGCAGAAAATCCAGAGAGGAGCAATGTACCATAAAACTGGAAAGTAGCTTGTCTTGCATCATTTGGTTCTCTGCAAATACTGCTTCATATGTATACAGGAAAAAAACAAACCAGGAAAAGTACTCTTAAAAATATAGTGGCTTAATAACAGGTTTTGAAAAAAAACTACTGACTGTGTTTTATAAATTCAGCTCGTAGCCATGTCCTAAAGAATATTTCCTCACAGAGAAAATGGCTGCAAGATTGACGTAGCTGGAGTTGCATTCAATAATCATATGCTGATTGGCTTATGCTTAATAGCATGCTAATTAACATATGGTCCATTATAAGCCTTTCACTCAGAGAAATTATAGCAATTGTGATTTTTTGTTTTACTGTGACAGAAACATGGGTATACTGGTTTTGCAGTTTTAAAATCGTCATTAAATACAAATACAAGAATTAATATCGCACTTTTATTTTATAAAATGGAGATTATAATGAATTGCAGCAATTCTTCTTGCTCCCATTCATTTGAAACTACAGTACCTGTGTTTTGTCTCATAAATGCCACTTAAAGTAATGCTTCATTGCCTTCCAGTATGAAAGAGGACAATACATTTTAATTTGTGTTTATATAGTTCAGCCTGAAATTTTATTTTATCTTTATATAGTCTCCCAGGTCAGGCAATGTCATGCTGATATTTTGCTGTTCAGAATTCAGAACTATAAAAATACAATTTTTGCCTCAGTAATGTGACTGGTTATGCAAGATTTGTGGTTCTAACAGGTATTATTTTCTGTCTGTTTGTCACTTTCACCAATCTCATCATAAGGAGGCTCTATTGGTTGTTTTTTATTTTTTAATGAATTTCAATGCCATTTCTCCTCACATAATTCATCTCCAGGTATATGATACCGATATTAGCTGGACTTAGGGCTCATTTAACTTTCCCTGTAATCCCAAATCCTTTAGTTGATGGAGAACAGTAGTACCTTAATCCCATTTTATCCTTCGGGAGATTGACATTCCCTGGTTCCATTTGATGACAATAAAAAAACATGAGAGGCAGGACAAACTCATATTTCTGGGGGTAATGACTTTTGAAAGAAATCAATCCCTGCCTTTTTCAGGGAGCAGGTGTCCTTTGGCTATCACTTTTATATACCTTGTGGTTATGAAGAGAGTAGTGAGTTTTGGCAGACCCCAGACTTTAAAATATGAGGAGAAATAGCATGTGCTTGGTTGACATCCTTGATCTTTTGGGATTTCTGAGACGTGCTTAGGCACATCTTTACTTCACATCTTCTTTTCTCAAGACCATAAAGTGTCTCCTTCCTCAAGAGCAACCAGCAATGGCTTTTTCTTGGCAGCACAACGAAAACTTCTACAGAGGGACCTAGCCAGGGCCTAAGCTAGTCTTAATGATGCATGTAAAGAAAGATGGAAATGAGGGTTTTAGGGTAATTTATGTACAAATTTAGGAAAACAGGATATCTTTGTAGATATACAATGCCTCAGTTCTTGAGGCTCCTCTCTTCATGAGGCTTCATTTAAAAATGATGGTGGTATTACTCTATCTACTTTTCCCTCCATTTTTTGTACATATTTTAAATCAGTTCAGGTTAGACTGAGCAATGCTCAAAGAAAACAAAACTAAATATTCATCACACTTGCTGCAGCTCATTAACCTGCTCCTGAATTCATTTTTGTTTTGATAATTTCCTAATATTTTTGGGTATACAAAGAGGTTTTGTTCATTCAAAAAATATTTTTGAAACTACCTAATGCTGTTTTACATGAAAGCTAATGAAGAATCCATATTGTTTGCAGTGAACATCCCAGCAACAATCAGAGAATATCCACTATAAGAAATGTCGGTGGAGATATTCATTATGAAGTACAGTTGTTTTACAGAAAAAAAGTTTGGTTGGTTTTGGTTTATTGTTTTTACTGTTTTTTTTTGTTTTGTTTTGTTTTAGGTTTTGGCTTTGGTTCTTTTTTGGTTTTTGTTTTTTTTTTGTTTTAACTAAGCAGTTTCCACAAAGTATTTCCACAACAGGCAAGTCTTTCTACATCCATTTTTAAGGTCATTAATATTTGTCTTGTACCCACAATAGACCTTTTGAAAGGCTAGACACATTTTAGTAATATTTTCTGGGCTTCAGCGCTGTCATTCTTTTGCAAGGTTCTTGTTTCCTTTCAGTTCACACAAAAATTTTGACAAAATTTTAAAAAACTCCATGCAAAACATACCAACCCAACCACCCCTGTGATATGAGGCGGCTACAGGACTTGAAGTCAGATGTTCACCTATTGGAACCATTTGAAGAACCATCCCACGTATCAGTCTCTTCATAGATGTACAGATCTACAGAGATGAATTTCCATGGGTTTTCTACTTTTCCTACTGACCAACAAGTCTCTCATATTACCTGACTTCAGGCTATAAACTAGAGAGTGATAGAAAAAATCCAACAAAATTCTAAAGGAATGAATAGGGGGATTTTTTTCCCAAAGTTTGCTTTAAGCAGTGATCTTACACCAATGGTTTGAAGAGTTGATGTGGTTTAGACAAATTTTCAAAAGTTGTGTGAGCAGAGGCAAGAAAGACAACCAAAAGAGTTTTCTTCTAATAAATTTCTGTAGATACCTGGTTTAGACATAGCATGAAGGTGACGATAGGCAAAGAGGAACAAGTTAGGACAGGAATGCTGCGGACTCAGTTCTCACCTCAATGGAAGGATGCACAGATGTAGAGAGACCAGACAAGCAAGGATAAGGAGAAAAAAGTACTTGTTATTTCAGAACTGTGCTTTATCCATCCCAAAGTGGAGTGAATCAGTAGCTGCACTTGACCTTCTCTAGTTGGGATTCCCAGGGATGTAATCCATGTCATTCTGTCAAGCAGACTCTGTTGGCAATAGGGGACAGACATCTTCCCAGAAGTAAGAAAGTATGCATTATCCTACCTAAGGATGTTCTGGATCAGTACATATTTGAATGTTTTGGTCTGTTTTGCTGGAATAGAGTTTTTCTGATTTGATGTTCAGATTGATGTTTCTTGATACGGGATGTGAGACCCTTCCCCAGGGTGAGTTGCTGTCTGTTACCACAGCTGAATTTGTCCAGGTGCTTGAAAGCAGTTGAAATGTACCAAAGCAGGAATTATATCTTCCTCATAAATGGAGGAGTGGAACATTCATGACACTGTCTATCATGTTGCTGAGAAAGTTCACAAGGCTTGTGATCTTTCCTGTCTCAGGTTGAAATGGCAGATCTGAGGAGTGTGGAGAGCAGCATGCAGCTGCTGCCTCAAACCCCAGGAAGCTGCAGGGTGCTGCTGATCTCGTAACCTCCCAATAGCTTTAACCTTTCTGGAGAACTATCCCTTCATGAAAGTTTTCATGTAGAAAACACAAAAGATAACCGTTCAACAGTATAATACTCTCACTACCCAAATATGGGACTGTTGCCTCTTGATGCAAAGTCAGGAGTAAAAAGGGTAACTGTGAAAGAAATGTGTTTAGGAGCATGATTTCCTAGGTCTGGGAAATAGCTCAGTATGTGCCGTTCCTTGCTGTCTCCACTTAAATGACTAATTCTTTTCCATTCTTCTGATTCAAAAGCAAAGGATTCTCCTTGCAAAGAGAGCTGTGATAGCTGGGAAAAAGGTTTGGAGTGCTGTACAGAAGCATAGCTGGGCAGGAAAAGAGCATCTTGTGGGCCTGGCATGAGAGCAACTTGCAAGCTTCAGGTTCTCCAGCTGCCCAGGTCAAGATAAAAGTAAGCTGGATCATTCAGGATGATTGCCTAATATCCCAAGTACCACTGTATGGGGAATAAAGGGGAACTTATGTACCTGGCCTTGGGGTGTTTCTTTGCTACTCAAAGGCAGCTGGCTAATTTGGGGAGCCATCTCTCTGTCTTTTGGCTGACTAATTCAGGGGAGATGAATTTGGACTCAAATCACTGAAAGGAGTTCTTTCATATTGATGGCCTGAAGGTAACCTCACAGCTAAAGAGCCATCTCTGATCATCTCTTTTGATCTGGAAGTAGTTTTAAAAATAAAGTATGGGTTTTTTTAATTTTCATTTTTGCCTAATAAAATATTTAGAGACTTAAATAATGGTTAATTAAAAAGGCGGTGAAAACCAGAACAGAAGTCTTTGAATTTCAGCTTTTAAGAATGTTTTTCCCTACAGACCAACAGCAATATTCAAGGAAGATAAGGCTAATTATCATGAATATAATTACCAATGTTTTACCTGTGCAGAGATAAATTAAATGAAATTGCCCTAAGTGGCAACATTTCACAGAGGTGAATGTTTGCACTCCAATACACACATCACATGAGAATCACATATTTGCCTATAAATATGAAAGACATTCATATGAATATATTATATATAAATTTCATATAAAGTAATATATTTTCAATACAAATACATTTCACATATTTAATATCTTTAATAGAAATATGAAATACATATGGATATTTGTTTTTGTATGTAAGTTGGTTGAGGCACAGAGGTCTTAGCTGGGGTATCCACAATCACGATCAACTCAGGACTGATGCAGGACTCACTGACTTTTTCGTCAGGTTGCACCTTACAAGGGGACAAAGGGCACCTTAGAGATGTTCAAAGCCTCAAATTTCCCAAGCATATTCCACTAACGATGGGAGAAGAGCAAGCTAGGTATGGAGTTGCTTCCCATCCTTCCATCCCCTTGCTTTCCACAGGAAATGACAGAAAAGTCTTAGACGAGCAGGAGGGCAGAAGCACTGATGCACTAAGGGATACATCTCATCTCCATGCAGGTATGTCCTTCTCTCTGTCACTAGTCATCTGTGTATAAACCCAGTTGTTTAGTGGCCTATTTTGCCAGATTATTTGTAGTGAAATGGATTTGACTCAGTGCTTCTCTTCCCTGAGTTACCTCCTCAATGGTACATTTACCACACATTTTATGTGATTGTTCAATTATGTTCTCAGGATCTAAAAGTAAAATATATAAATATCAGCTTTGGGCTTTCTTCTCTAAAAAGTATCCTGTGCAGATACACAGTGCAGACTGACCCCCCCTCATACAAGTTCTCCACAAGGAGAACAAGTTATTCTGAAAATTTAAAATGGGAACATTAGTCTATTTAACCTTGGCTTCAAGGTGTAACAACTGTTGAAGCAGTTGTTCAACTCCTGTTCAACAACTGTTCAAGCAGTAACAACTGTTGTTCTACTCTTGTTTTTCTGCAGTTTTGATTAATATGAAAAAAATGTAGAACAATAGACAACATGTATCAGTACATTGGGACAGAGTGTAATCGGAGCAGAGTGTAGTTATTGACTTCACAAAAAAGAACAGTTTACTATAGGTTTCAGGTGTCTCTTTCACTTAGGTTTGCTTTTGTATTGTGCATTTCAATAACTTGGACCTTTCTATGTTAACTTCTCAGTTGCTTCCTGGGGAAATTATGATACACAAATATTAACAACAGAACTTTCAAAGGTATCTAATTCAGATGGATTTTACTTATAAAGTAGTACACAGTGATATTTCAATGCCATTTTTCCCTGTGTGTGTTTATAGTGTATTGTATTAGTAAATAACTACGGAACAAATGTTCTTTGTTCTCCATGAAAGAAAAATAACAACCCTGAATTAATTCAATTAAAAGACCAAGCCAATTAATTTGAATAATTATAGCAAAAATGGCAAAAGTATGGTTTGTTTATTCCTTTGTGAAGCTTTTCTTTTATGCTCAAGCCTTAATTTTGTACTTCTCAAGATGCAATGAATAGCACAGCAATTTAAAATTATGTTTTTCATCTCTGTTTATTAAATGAACAATAAAAGAAAACTTTTACTGGCTAGTAAGTAGATGACAAAGTTCAGCCAAGCAGATAAATAAACATATAAAAAGAAAGATATCAGACTATGTTGTCACTCACAGAAAAGTATTAAGAAGACAACACATCAGGTATAGAACATTAAGTATAAAGAGAAATAAGGACAAATGATAAAGTGGTGAAAACTGTCTCTGTGCATGTTGCAGACTTTGAGAAAATTCTTCTGAAACACAAAGGCAGAAATGTTGTTTATAAGGGATGCCAGTGCTTATGCATTCCACTCAATGTGTGCCTCACTGGGTGAAGACATTGCTTTTTAGCAGTGCCCGCGTGATGTCTCCTAGGACAGAATTCTGGTGCAGTTATATTACTCTTCTACTTACAATATTGCAATTCTAGTGCATTTTTAGAATATAGAGTATCAAATGACAGCATGCTGATGAATTCCTGGCTTTATTCTGTAATTTGTTTACTAGGAACAACAAAAAGAGATTCAACAGCTTCATGGTCTAACGTGGCTGCATAATTGAGATAACTTTTTTGACCAAGTATGTTTTTTCTACAGGTGTCTTGCTCCCAGCACCTTGACATTCATGTTCCTGTGCATCTGTGACAGCAACAGATAACACCCACCATGGAGCTGCAGGAGTTAAGGAAAGAAACTATTTCATGAACTGCTCCTGCATCTTTCCTGGTCCTGAAAGAGAAAATGATTAATTGAAATACTCATCAGCTTCCTCCATGAAGATAAAGATGAAGCTGAAGGCATGGACTCCAGAAGAGCCTGATGCTGAAGTTAGAGCAGAGCAACTCTGTTGTCAGAAATGAATCAGAACCACAGTTTTTTCATCAAAATGCTAAGTGTGTGTGAATCTCTTCAGAATGCAGGTCTGAGTCCTTTCTGTCTGTAGAAGGCAAAATGCAAAACTGACAAATTCAAATGCAAACTGAACAAACACTTTCCTTCTCAGATTCAAATGTTAACCTTGCAGTGAGGACTTAAGTTAAAAATGTTGCTAGGAAATTACTGGCAGTGTTTTTTGCAGTGCTCCCAAAAGAGAGCCTAAACACATCATTTTTCCCTCCTTAAAAGTCTTTGGGATAAAAACCTGGCTATTGAAATAAAACGGGAGTTTTGCCATTGCTTTCAGTGAGGTAGGATTTCAGTCCTTGCTTTTGTGCTATGAAATGTATACATAAAATAATCTTTCCATGTTTTAGGCTTCAAGTCCATCTCTGTCACAAATACTTCTATTCATAGCACTTTCTATTCTGTTCAGAAAAGATGCATGCTCAGAGAGGTTTTTTTACTGCTTTTCTCAAGAGAGCATGAACATTGGAGATGAAGATTCATTTCAGTATTTTGAGTTTCTCTAAATCTGGAGTGCTGCAGAAATAGTTCAGTGTCTAATGTGAATTGGATCACTCAAGAGTTCTTCCATTTTTTTTCCAACTCTCCAAAAATATCTCTCCCTGTTTTGAATGTAAATTTCAGAATGCAGAGTATAAAACTGATTTATTCAGAGACAAAAAATATAAACTATTTCTTGTTAGCTGTACAGGAAGACAAACAGTAGGGCCAGTATAGTTCTGAGTATGGTATTTAAAAATGTTTTTGAGCCTGAGATCAGAAATTAAATATATGGAAGTTCCAAGCAGAAGGAAAGCAGTAGATCCATGAGTGGATATGGAAAAGAAGAGAGAACATAGAAATAGCAGATTAAACGAGAAATTAAATCTATTTGCCAAAGTGCCATAAGAAAAGCATCATCTTGAACTAGTGAGCAGAGTCTGTTAAAAGAGAATTTAGGGAACATTGAGTCATTGCCATAAATAATATTTTCAATTAAAACACATGTAGTAGATCCATTTAAATAAGACACATTTAACATTACTTGTTTTCAAAAGGCTGTATTTGTAGATGATTGACAAAAAGCTTGCAACCTACTCATTCTCTTGCAAATGACAACAAATAATTCAGGATTGAGTCCCCTCTAACTACATTGTTTTGAAATGAAAAGTGTCCACATAAACCTTGGCTGCTATCACTGTAGAGTATGTATAATTTGCTCTGACTGCATTTACTGACCTTTTCACTGTGCTTGTTACCTTACAAAATCACTGCTCTCCACTGCAACGGGCTCAGTTCAAAAGACAAAGTCTACTTGACGATGTGATGCACCTATTCTGTGCATTAAAATTGGATTTAGTTCAGTTTAGCTGCAATGCACAGGCTTTTAGAAATAAAATTTTTCCTACAAAAGAAATACAATATTTTTTTCAATTCATTTACCTGGAATACATTGAGAATTGCAAAGAAAAATATTAACTACAAAGAATATAGAGTATCATGTTTGTGTTTGTGCTAGTTTAGTTCATTTCATAGAATATTCAATGTAATTTTGAGGTATTTTTATTATAATAGGTTAAGAAATCCTATTCTGCACACTGAAATACATTTGATTGCAGCACAAAGCATTTTGCAGTTATTTTTGTGTTCAACTTCATTAATACAGGTGACAGCAACAGTATGTCACTAAACATAAACTAACCGGGAAGAGGAGGGATGGGGTCTGCTCCAAGGTGGGAGTCAGGAGCTGGGATAGCCCAGGCACCAGGAGGACACTGCCCCCATCCTCCAGCCCCTGACTGGTTATCGGTTACCCTTGAGAGCGCTAGGAAACCAAGGTACAAATTCTAGCAACAACATTTCACTTGCAGCCTTTTCAAAACTTTGTTGACTTAACAAGATTCAAAATTATGGCAGATGATTTCTCCTACTAACATCTCATGGAAAATTTGCTCTTCTTTCTTTCCAAGTGTTGTTACAAAGTTGGGAAATGATGGCAAAAGTACTAAGATAGCAATATAGACTACTGCAACTGTGACAATTCCATAGGCCCTGAGCAAATCTATTTTTATTGCTCCCTTTATAAAGCAAAAAAAGCACATCAGACAAGATGTAAGATGCTTTATGATATGCAAGTAGGAGGGCTTCTGAGTTTTTCGAATGGTTGCAATCACAAAGTTTAACAGAAGCACTTAGAACATTGAAAAAATATAGTAATTTCACATATTTTAGCAGCCTATGAACAGATGCATCACAAAGATTCACACTAGTTCACAGTTTGATATTAACACTTTACTTGTCTCAAGAGGAACTATATATTTTTCTGCATTTTTTCAGTGGATTTAGAAAAAACACACTTTACTGAAAATACAGTTAATTTTAGAAGTTATAGTGTGCAAAATGGTATCTGTTTTTCCAAATAGTTTTGTTATTTTTCATACAAAATCATACACATGAAGCCACATCCAAAACTAGAATGGTAAGAAGATGACATTTTCTCCTAGGGGATCTTTTGAATAGCCTACTACCCACTGAGCTAATACAAAAGCAGAAATCAGAATTATGGACTCAAGCCAATGGAGACAAATATCTCCTTTTCAAACCATGTGAGTAGATAACATTTAAGCAAGTTTATTTTACTTAAATCTAGATCAGTAAAGAAATAAAACAAGAGGAACCAAAGGTGCTGAAGAACTTTGAAAAAACAAGTTAATTCTTGATTTCACCATTGGGAACCTAAAAACTCACATAAAAGCATGGCTCATTAAAGTAGGAGCTGTTTTTGAAAATCAGCCATCTTGAATATTTCATAGTGGTGGCTTCTAATGGGCTGTCAAAGCAGAAAGTTTTTCTAGTGATTCCGTACATTTTAGGAATTAGGAAGGAAGTAAGGGGTGAGAGTGCATTTGCTAGTTGGAAAGAATCAAAGGACCTCATTCCGTGATTGACAAATGTTCCTGAACTGATGTGTAAAGAAAAAAGTGTCAGTAGAAGCCATGTTTATTAAATCAAGTATTAATAAGTGACAGCTTTCATGAAGTAATTTTCAATGTGAAAATATTATATATCTGTATATATCTATATCTATATCTGTATCTGTATCTGTATCTGTATCTATATCTATATACATATTTATCTTGGATTATAAGTTCTTATTGTGATGTTGCCATAAACATTTTTGAAATACACATATTTATACAATGGAAAACTCTGATTAACTAGATAAGACCAGTCAACTTACTTCACTACAGTGTTTGTCTGAGATGTGAATAAAATGTGCAGGGTTTGTGTCTGTAAATTTGAGAAGGGAGAAGAAATCATGATGGATGTGAAAAAAACTACATAAGTTATTTGAAAGCTGAAAAAAAAATCTCTAGACAGTTTTCAATTTACTTGGAATAAAAAAAAAAAAACGCTGAAAAAAAAAAATTTGGGAAGTGACTTGGTCTGAGTACCAAAATAACTTCCAGAGAAATAAACATTGAATAATGTTTCAGAAGTTAAAGTGAGATACAATTAATAGATGAAGGAAATCAAACCAAACCAACAACAACAATAACAATAACAAAAAAAAAAAAAAAAAAAATTCCAGAGGATTGAAGACATTAACCACTGAAAAAGTCTATATATGTTTGATATCCTCAGATCAAGACATCAAATGCTCCTACAATTTAGCACCATCTAGCACAAACTTCTTAAGTCAGGGATGAAACCCATCGTTCTGTAGAGTGCAGAAAATGAGGATAGACATTCATAATTGTCTTGCAAATCCTTAGTTCTGTATCAGAGCAAATGTTTCCTGATAAACCTCACCTTTGAAGTGTTTTAATTGTGCAGTGAAACAGATCTTGGTACTTCAGCCCCTAAGAGCCTCCTGAAAGCTCTTTTAACTACGGCACAAGTGAGCATTCCCAAATGAGCTGTCAGGTTCTCCAGAACGCCAGTGGAGTAAGGTTTTCAAATAATGAAAAGAGATTAAAAATATCTTACTATGTTAAAGCCACATATCTGCTCTTGCACAAAGAATTTGCTTTCCATATTTATGGAATTTTGATCTTTTGGCTGATAGCTTGTGATGCCTGTCAGAAATCCCAAACAGAGAACACAGGGAGCAGAGTTAAAACCATCTAATAGCAGGCCTCATAACAAATCCTAGTGGGCCAAGATAGTTATTGAGAGGCAATTTGTAGAAGAAAATTAGTTTTCCAGAAAGTAAATGGGAAATTGATTCTGTCAGTGGAAGAAGATCTGATTGTTTATTTCTTGATCCCTCTTTTGGGTAACCCTGGGTAGTCTGAGTAACATTAGTCATACGGGTTCCATATAAAATTAGAGGAAAAGAAAAAGGACTTTTTTTTCCCTTTTGTACATGTTCCAATGTTCTTCTGCAGTTACCAATTGGCAATATGTTCTGTTTAGAGCACAGGTTTTCTACCAAAGCCTTGTCAGGCAGGAGAATTAATAGATTTCTTCAATATAGAGACTACTAAAGTGTAAGAACCCAGAGGAAAAATGCTTAAAGATGTACCTAAAATCTAACTCTTCTCGATAAGCCTTTTGAATAATTTGTATGTGGACCATGTTCGTGACAGTCATGTCTATACATTTATATACTGTTGACATGAGTAATGTGACCCAAAGATCTATGCAGGTATATCCATTTGAGTTCAGCTTTGTAGTGGAATGGGGATTAGATTTCTTTGTGAGCATTATTACAATAATTTTAGAGAGTTGTATTTGTGAGAACAAACTGAGCTTCAGGTCTGCCCTCAGTCTTTGTTTTTGCCGGTACCACCAGGAATCAGGAATTGTGAAGAGGTACAAAGCTGCAAAATAATAAAATAAGCAAAATAGATTTTTTTAATGTTAATTTTTAGCCAGCAGCACTGTTTGCTGAGGGAGTCTTCACAGTTTTTTGGGATTCTTTTCCTACCTCATAACACTCCCATTATCCTAATTAGTTGTACCTAAATCTTGGATAATAGGGAACTGTGTAGTTATTTAGAAAGTTCATATTTTTTTTGCTCTAAGGAACACGGCTTTCAAAGAGTGGTTAAATGCAACATTAGCAAATATAATGAAATCTAAAAAACGTGCAGTTTAGTAGTTAAGAAAGACATCTTGTGAACACCCACTGCAGCTATAAAATGTACTCATGTTCTGAGAGATTTTTTTCAGGACTCAATCCAATCTTCCCTTGCTGTTCCTAGAGATTTTCAGTTTCTCATTCTTTGGTTAATACATTTTTGGTACAAAATGGAGATCGGTGAAGAAAGACAGTAAATATGTTCCTATCTAGACTAGTTCATTATCCAAGAAATTCATCTTCTCTGTGTGAGATACTAGTTTTGAGTCTCTCACCTGATCATTTAAAACAAGAAATTGAATCAAATTATACCAGAGTGAACACTACAAAGACTAGAGGAGGTGTAGTTTAAAGCAGATGAAGAAAACAAGAAGCAAACAAAAAAATACAGCTATGCAATGTGCCCTGTCAGTAACAGAAGCATGTCAGGCAGTGCAGGAACGAATGTTACTCAGGCCAATTATTCATGCAGCTAATTCTTTTAAAACAAGAAACTTGTCAAAATAGGACTTTAAAAATTAATGAGGCTTCCAAATGAGCAGCAACATGAAGGATTCTAAAGACAAATGGTGTAATTTAACAGATATGTCAAAGGTGAGTGTCTACTAAAACAGAAAGAAAGAAAACAGACCTATAATAGCTACCATTTAGATACACTGGAGAAAAACAAGATTGAAGCGTATGTCTCATTAACTCAGTCTGCCTCAAATCCTGATGAGAAGACAATAGAGATGTTATCTTTCACAAATAAATTAACTCATTTCTGTAATTATTTAGCTATTATTTATGCAAAGGAGGACAAGGAAAGGTGAACACAGAGAAACTGAAGCAGTGCATTAGACAGGTATGGCATTCCTAGCAAAATATGTAACTACTACTAATATTCTGAATGTGCTGTGGTACCTGCAGTTACTATTGATTAAATAATCCAGCGCAACCTGACCATTAAAGTATAGGAGAACAAGCTCACTAGAAAAAATATACAATTGGAAACACTATAATGTACCTCAACTAATTGTGATACCATTTGCAGATGACTAAGTCATGGTCTGAAGACATGGACATAAGGAATTCAGCAGTCGTTTGCTAATAGTGGTAGTAAAAATAAATAACTAACTGTTGACAGGCATAACTAAGCAGTATCAGTTCAGAATCTGTCCCCTTCAGCAGCAGAGTTTCATCATCTTCGGAGTCATTATCTTTAACTAAGTTCCTATGGTAAGATGCCATTTATTCTCGTAGAAGACTCAGTATCTAAATACCTTTAATTTTTCTTAATTTTTCAGGCACATTTTTTCATTTGAGTGCCCTTCATTTGCAGACATAAATGACCTACCATGCTTTCTGGTGACCAGCTGTATCCATAATTCTTCTGATTCCATAGCTGTTTACGCATATTCTACAAAACCTGCCTCTGAAGTGTGAGTTGTTAGCTCATTCAAATGCCTAACTTGTAACACATTGTCATCAACATGCTTCTACATAAGCAGCTGACTTTTGAAAACCAAACCATAAACCAGGGCAATTCAATTCAACCTGGTCTAGAATAAGTACCTTGGAGCAAAGCTAAATTAAATGAGTGTCGGTAAGATGGTAGAGCAGGTAAACACATTTCAGTTAAAGGTTGAGGGGATTTATAATTTTAAAGTTCTGTTTTGAGTCCCTTTAATACTTCTACTTGCTAAAAAATAAGTCTTTAATGTTGTTCTACTATCTTTACTGAGGAACGAGTGGGTTTTTTTGATTTTTTTACTTTTCAATATCTAGCAGGTTAGTTTTGGCAATTTGGGTATGCAGAAATAGATGTGAAACCCACATCAAGGTATGCCTATAGGTTAGGATACCAAAGACAAAGCCAATGACAAGTGGGCTAAACGGATATTTCTCATTCTTTCTCTTGGGCTGGAATTTATCAAAAGTTTGTAGGAAACATGACTGCTGGACAACAGCAAAAGGGCTCTAATTTTCATTTTCTTGGCACATGTATTATTTCTGTGTTGTGTTGCTGTTACTGTTAATGTTAAAGCAGACTCAGAGTGAAACTCATCAGGAACAGCTGCTAAGTGTTAAAGCTCTATCGCTTCCACACTGCTTATGGAGTTTACCTGAAACAATCATTGAATATGTTTCATAAGCATGCCATCAGCTCTTACATTCTTGGTCTAGGATATATTTGTAGCCTAGTGTACAATTCAACCCTTCTTTAATTAAACAACTAAAAGAAATTAGACAGATCTGAGATTAACTCTGTTGGTTAGAGTGTAGTGTTAATTATGCCAAGGTTATGCATTCAATCCTCAAATGAGCCTCTCACTTTAAGGTTGGACTTAATGAGCCTTTTGGGTTCCTTCCAACTCACAATATTCTTGTCCTTATTTTGGAGAGTCCTTTATTCCCGTTGACTCTAAAAGGAAAGCAAATATGCTAAGCATTACACAGTTATGAAGGAAATACCTAAAATTATCATAAATTTAGTAACAGCAGAGTAATAGTAAAGTTGACTGAGTGCTATGGAGGTGATAAATCCAAACCTATGTAAGGTCAGCTGTAGCTTTGTCTAGTGAACCTTTGCAGCCTCCATGGCTGGAGGTCCCTCACCTCCTCTGCATAATCAGCTGAACTGTTAAAAGTCTCTTCTGATTCTCAGTCCGAACTTACCAAGTCATAGTATCCAACTACTGCCCCTTGCCACTGCCATTTTGTCATGGGTTTCTCTTACCTTTTGGGTTTTTGTTATAAAACTGTTCTAATCTTTATGTGTGCAAGGTCAATTTTCCAAAGAAGTTCCAAATGTAAGTGATACAGAGCTGTCTCCCTTAAAGTTAACACGAAAGTGCTGTTTTGCAGAGTATTTGTTTTCTTCAGACAAGAAATGTTTTGAAATGACAGACAATCTAAACCCGGGTAATTCTGTTACCAAATCCATAATGAGCCACATTTTTTTAAAACTTAATGGGCCAGATCCTTCAAAGGCTACATGGAACAAGCATGATGTTTGACAGGATCTTCATCCTGAAAATATTTTTCCTTGCTACTCACAAGAAAAATATCTACTTTTTGTTTTCTTGTAACTCTCTTATTTTTTTCCAGGGTCTAGTAATAATATTCAATAAGTGTTTTAATATGTAGGTGTATATCATAGAAACGTAACCAAGTTATCACATCTGACTGGTATATGAAGGAAAATATATGGAAAGCCATTATTTACTCTATCTTCAAGTCATAAATCTATCCCTTAGAGGTTTTTAGTGTGTGAAGAATTACTGGAAACAGCTCTAGGTATATTCTCTCTCTAATTCTTTCTGGACCAGGCTTTTTAGATGAGTAAGTTGTATTTGTTATCTACATGGAAAAACACTTCGTTATGGCAGGAATTTGTAGGCAGGTCTGAAGCATAATTTCATTGACCTCTTTTTCCTCGGGCTGCATGAATTTCTGCTACTCAACATTTATTTCAACTCTTCTATGAAATATCAATGTAAGATACAAGGAGGAATATAATAAACGTATATATTTTAGATATTGGAGAAGTCAAAAAAAAAGAAAATTATGTGAAACAAATCCTAAGGAAATAACTCATGAAAAGTCATGCTAATTATGGTTTGGTTGCCCAGGTCCTACAGCAATGACCTCCAGGATCCTGGAGTCAGTAACTTACTGCTGTCCATGGTTACAAGTTGAAACTGGGGCTTGTCTAACTCGTTTAACTTTACCTCGTAGTCAATGGTGAACTTCTTTTATCCTACAGTTTAAATAAATGTAAAGCGAAGTCTAAAACTTGAGGCTATGGAATATTTAGCATCAAGAGAAATTATTCAATTAGTTGCAAAAAATAACTGAAGTTAAGTGCCATGGCCATTAACTTCTCAAATATTCACTAAGAACATTATGTCAAGTATGTGACTTGCTCACTGGTATGTAGCTTCTACATGCCTGTTGTTAGCACAGATTATGATGCAATTTTTCTATAAGAATTACAAAATCTTGGACAATGGATAACTGTTATTCTTTAGCACCCATTAGGCTATGGAATTATAGAATGCCCTGGTTGGAAGGGACCTTAAGGATCATCCAGTTCCAACCCCCCTGCCATGGGCAGGGACACCTTCCACTAGACCAGATTGCTCAAAGCTCCATCCAACCTGGCCTTGAACAGTTCCAGGGATGGGGCATCTGTGTTTTTAATTTCCTTCCTGATTGTGCTAAATTATAGTAATTGAAAAAGCTTATTGAATGCCTCTACCACCACCTAAAAAGTTAAAAATATATTTGGAAACCATAACTATCAGAAAATGTGTCATTAGTAGGCTATATGAATCATAATGCCAAGGCATTTTATCTTATGATCACACAGAATTTGCTGTGATAACCTATATGATAATCCTTCTTTCCTTTTATTTCACTTTTGTTTTACTCAGGAGAAGAAAAGAAAGCTTATTTTAGGCACTCATGCTAGAAAATTTTATTTTCTTCAGTTTAAAAAAGAAAGAAAAAAAAGTGCTTTCTAATATTTTTTCGTGTAGGTATAAAGGTGTACTGGTATGTTATTCAAAGGGACAATAAAATGCAATAGACATAAATATTCCATTTGAAGGAAGCAATGTTGCCAGCAGAGGTGGAGAATGGATAATATCTTGGCTATGTCTATCCACCGGAATGGCCAAAACACTCAAGCTGAAAGAGAAGAGGAAGAAGCATGTGCCAAATTGGCACATAATTGTTCTCCATTTGAGCAAATGAGGAGTAACATGCAGAATGTGTATCCAAGAATACCCCCCAGAAGAGCTCTCTAGTTTCACTTCTGCTCCAGCTGCACAGCTGTGTCCATCTCTTTTTGAAGTGGAATCATAGGCATCAAAGCAATATTTTCCCCATAAGTAAGAACTTTTGCCTCTGTCCAATAATTAGGGACTACAGACTATAGCTGCACCTAGATTCAGTATTCAGATTCTAATTTATATGAGCTTTTCCACATCACAGATGAACGAAGCACATAGGACAACATGGCTGAACACGCTGTATAAAATGTGTTAGGAAAGAATTCTAAATAACAATTCTTTAATTTTGCTAGTCCTGCATAGTGGCATGCAATGAATTTCCTTAGGTATTAGTTACCTTCCTTCCTAACTGAGGACATAGCTGTAAACTCAATCAAAGTGTTTGCATTTTTTCTTGACCTTTCTTAGGCATTTTCGCTTTTACTAAATGGAGTCAGATGTTTGTAGAATTAAAAAGGCTTTATTCATGCAAAATTTCTAGGCGACAACATTCCAGATTCTCATCAATCCCTCCCCCAGACTGCTGACACAATTTGCACATTAGTCTTTTCCTTCATTATCTTCATCATATTCAGACTGAAAAGCTACAGTCTAAAAGATCAAACTTTTGCCATCCTATCCTTCAGTGTATGTGCCTCTCCCTTTTCCTCTGAGTATACTTGAATTATGTGTTTTAAGAAATAATCTGTTCAGAAATAATGCAGCTATATGATCAGCAAATACTCTGTTACATATGGAATGTAAATAAAAACCCCCAACATTTAGTCAATGGCTCATATGTGGTTGGTTTGTAAAATGAAGACAAAAATCTGAGTACCACAGGACATGTTAGTACTTCCATGCTTAGCCTGCAGACATATAAACTTCAATACTTCATTTCAATTGAAAATCGCCACAAAAGTTACAGTACAATTTGGAGACTTAGGAGTAGAAGGTATATCATAGTACAGTGTCATTAAACCATTAAAAATACATTCTATGAGGATAAAAGGGACAAGGTTGTCTCAAAGAAATTGTACAAAGTTTGATCTGCCCAGGAGAAGGGCACCAGAGCAGTTGTCTCCTGGAGTTGTGCTAGGAGAACAAAACAGTAGGAAAGCTACCCATGCCACAGAAGTTGCTGTTCGTTCAGTTTTAAAGGCGTGAAGGAGTCCAGACCAAACAGATTAAATGGAAGGCACCTAGCAAAGAGTTTTTCAAAAGCCATACTTCTGTTGGCCTTCATGGCACGATAGGAAGCTCCAGGGCTTTTTTTCCCATAGGAATTCTTAAAATATGGTGTATTGGTGTGTGTTGGGGCATTCATAAAACAGAAAACATCCTCAAAGCCAGACTACCAGAAAATAAAGTCCGTGGCAAAATAATACCCAAGTAACTTTTCCAACATTTTTCTTACTGTGAAGGAAGGGAATGATGTAATTTAAAGGGCTAAATTCAGTGTACCATAATGTACCAGCCTTTAGTCTTTTTACTCACACTGGCAAAGATAAAAATTACAGTTCTCAAGCTTAATTGTCAGGAGATCATGCTAATGCAAATGATACAAAGATAAATAGATAGAGCCAATTCTATATGAAAATATATATAGTGACAAATGCACATTCATGCATTGTTGTGGGTCTGCTGCTGCCATTTTTCCCTCGGATCTGAGTTTTGAGTCAATTATTTTATATACATTTTCAATGGAAAATATCAAACTCAGAAATATTAAAAATTCTTGGTGATCTTGAGGGGAAAACACATCTATTTTAAGCTTAACATTAGTGATTTGGTTTCAGAAGTCATTAACTGTAACCATAAAGAAATAAATGGGATCTATTTTCTAACTAACTATTGGCTGAAAATTACAAACGAAGGAACTTTTGACATAGAACTGATTCTTAAGAGTGCATATTTCAAATACGAAACTTTCACACAATAATATTTCCTAAGCATAAAAGCAATTAAATGATAACACACTTGTAGATTTACTGTTGATGCTGTAAGAAGAGTGCATATGTCAGTGCATCCATTCCAGTTATTATTTTTACTTTTAGATTAGCTGCTTATATTGATTAAACAGAATTTTATTGAACAAAACCATTCCAGAGTAAATAATACCAAACTATTATGTCGTTGACAAATGGCTTGGTACCACCTAGGATATTGTATATGTGACATATACGGTATCTGTGTTGCAAGTAAATGATTGCCTTTATTACCTCAGGAATCTGCCTTAGGAGATGGACTACCTAAATGATTATGGGGAAAGAAGGTAGTCTACTTTGTACCTAGTGGAAATGGATAATTTCTGTGATAAGTTTGTCTAAAGAACTACAAACAAAACAACAACAAAAATAAAAGGATGTATTCAAATACATAAGTGGAGCATATACTCTTAACAAGTGTAACTGTACAGAAAAGCCAATTCCATCAAGGTTTGTGCATCAGACATTATGGAAAGTACCAGCACAATACTGGTACATGCTTTCAGCGTGACTTTGGTTCATAATTTCAGACCCACAGAAAAAATCACATTCTTGTTGTTTGTGGTTGGTCAGGTAGAGGAAAACAAAAAAGCAAAGCGTGTTATTAATTATCCCTGTAATTTACAGTAATCCAAGGCAACAGCATTTAAATGTGCAGAAAAGGGAATACAATGAATGTGAAGAGTTCTTGCATTGATGACAGAGCTACTGAGTAACACCTGAGGCATGATTGCATAGTGTTTGTTTTTAGTAAACATGTGCAGGCCTTAGTCTCACAAACAAGTATACACTTTTTCCACTTCAATGGCTGGCCTGACTGGCTTTTTTACAAAGAAAAATGTGAATGGGTCTTGCAGGGCTGGATTAAAGACAGATCATATGTGCAGATAGCTACTGATCTACTTGTGTGGTGTTGAGAATCAGTGTTGTTTCATTATTCTGCTTTCTGTCTCTTTTACCTGTGTTCAAAATGAAATTCAAAACCTGAGGTACCATCAGGATAAGGATTCTCTTAGAAAATGAAAATGTGTTTCTTTTAATAATTTAATTAACAAGTTTTGTATAGTGGCTGATGTTGCAGTGTCCTTATTTTAGAGCATGGATAGAAGGGAAAATATCTTCCTCTTGCAGGGTACCTTTTATGCAAACTCTTCCTAAACGCCTGAATTTAATCTCTGAGATTGGCCCTTGTTGTATGTTGTATAAGAGAATTAGGAAGGTTTTAACCTAAAACTACTGTGCTGGTAGAAGAGATGTTAGAGGGTGAGATAAACAACAGCAATGTATTTTAGTTGCTATTTAGTAGCCCACTGATAATCATTGCATTCAATTTTAGTTTAGCAGGGGCTATTCTGATAAAATGAAAGAAAAAAAAAACCATAACAAAATAAATAATGTTTTTTGCAGCCTTCTTTTACTGTTCAGAAATAAGGCAAAGAACAAGCAAAAAGGAATCACCCAGGAATTTCAGGGCAGCACATCAGATTTCATCTTGCAGTTGCTATGATTTTCTGACAAGCTCCATGGGAGGAGCTGAAAACATGACTGATGCTCCTATGGGGGAATTATTCAGTTCTTGGTAGCTTTCCCTATAGCTTTCTCCAAAATGTAGCCTCATGTTGTAACTAGAAAATATTCAGAATATTTTCCTCCTTTCTTCTAGCAATCCAACAAATTAGATTATTAAAATCTTCTACTATACTTTAAGAAAGAAAAAAGGTGCTTTCATCCTTTTAAACCATAACCATAAATTGAATCTATGTAACTCGAAGAGCTCCATGTGTTGATGAGTATCTGTACTGGATACAGCCAAATTAATATTTCCAAAATTTAGGCAGCTCTTCAAAAGGGGAATGCGGCTTTTGGTGAAATCCTCAACATACAGCTGCTTAGAAAGAAAAGTATTCCAGAGCATCCATAGCCCTTGGATGCCCAGGCATCTTGCCACACCTGGCAAGATCCGCTTCTAAGGGCAGCAAGACAATGGAGAAAGCAAAATAACACATCCAAATTTAATAGTAATTTTTTTATCATTATTTTCATTATCAATTATAATATCACTAAAGATATATTAGCTTTATACTCTGTTTTACACTTATACACTATGACGGCAATACATAATGATACCCAAACCAAACTTAAAGTTCTTTTTTTCTCTTGTTGAAATGAAGATGATAACTATTAATCCCTTAATTGAACAAAAAATATCTAAACTATAATAATTTGAAAGGTATTTGTGTGGCTTCAATATGTAATTTGATATACTAGAAATAGTATCGACAACAAACACATGTGACACCAATTTAATTACTATACACTTGAACACCATGTGGTTATCTTAGCTCTTTGTAGAAAGTTGGAGACAATACTCTAAACCGATAATGAAAGCCCATCTTTCAGACACTGTCCTCCTTAATTTTTTTTCTCTTCAGCAATCTCCTGGTTATCCTAAACCTGTGTAGGAGTGAGATTTGATGGATTTTTTTTTTTTCTTCAATTAATTTAGTCCAGTGCTTCTGAGCTGCAAGAATCAGGAGCAATGAATTTGACATAAAAAATATTTTCCTGTGCTTGTTTTATAGCTCCTAGTCAATAAATTCATTTTCTACCCTAGTGTTTCATGTGTTATGAGAAAGAACATATCATCATTTTGTATTTCATTTCAGTTAATACTCCTCATATGATCCATACCTAGAATACTGATATAAATCAGGAAGTTCTGTATGCTATCCTATTTCACCATTTTCTTTTTTTTTTTTTTTTTTTTTGTTTAACAGGATTGATGATCTTTATTAAAAAAAACAAGTTTAAAACCACTCAAAAACCTGGGTGCACAGTTTGCTCACAACATAGCATAGCATAATTCTCTCAGGCATGACATGATGCCCAGCATCAGTGACATCAACATGACATTCCCCATACATTCTCCCTCTTTACATCTGTCATCACTACTCTGAAAAATGAATACTTGATGAGGAGAGGAGGGGGGAAGCTGACAAATAGACAGCTCACATTGCAGAAGCTTCTTTACAAACTCTCTGAGGAGTGCTGTGTCAAACCTCATGTCATGATCTGCATCAGCAGCCAATGCACAAGCAGACCAGAGGGGAAAAAAGTCATATCCCTGGACGTGATGACAAATTATTGCTTTTCTATGTCTTTGTGTCTTTCAGTGGGATGGTAGATCCATCCAATACACCTTATCTTGCAATTAAAAATCTTACACTCCAGGGGAATCTCTTTCTCAATTTTATAAGTTTCTTTTTAGTGTTCTTTCAGTGCCTAACAGAATGAAGATGATCATGTGAATGATAAAGTCAAGGGAATAAATCTGAGTTAGACAAATAAGTGTTCTGTCATAGATAATTTCCAGTTGTTCTGTAAAGCAACACCTTGTGAGACTACAGGATAAAAGTTGTTTTGTTTATTTTTAAAGAATGTCCTTTCAAAGGGCTGGATGAAGACAAATTGAAGAACAAATTGCATTGTCATGCAAAAGTTTAATTTTTTATAAACTTCAATAAATTTTTTGTCATTTCCTCCCACTGCAGCTTTCTGGTTCTCTACTCCCCAGCCCTTTTAGGAGAGTTTTAGAATCTTTAGTTGTCTGCATATAGTTTGATTCTTAAGAATAGTCTTAAATAATGTGATATCAATCCTCGCAAAGAACTGAAGATATGATTGGACTTCATCTCCATTCTTTCTTCAACTGTTTTCATCACAAGATATGGAAAAAGATGCAATCAAACAGAAAATAATTTGCTAGTTTTCTGTGCAGAAATTATGTTCTGTTACATGAATTTCAATGCAGAATGAAAGATTTCATCACATTGCTCTTTTTCTGAAGAACTGTGATTCCATCTTGAAACAGTTTTTCTGGTAAAAGCTAAAAACAAGGATACTTCCATCCTTCAGTTTCTGTGTAGAGTCTTTCATCATTTAAACCTATCCTATTTGGTTGCCCCTGCTTCTTGCTCTGTCAGGTATAGGCAATAATTAGCAAAAATAAAATGTAAGCGACTATGTGACACAAAACACTTCAGGAACATTTCTGTCTTTTAGATTTGCATTTATTTAGTTGATTTATTTTCCATAGATTCCAGACCATCCTGTCACATCCTAATGGTCATTCAAAAGCAGTGTAGTATTCTTGCCTACACAATCTGCTAAGCATAAAAAACCAACTTTTTTTCCAATAAGTCTGTACAACAGACATTTCTCACTGAATGCTGCTAAAGGCTAAATGCAGTTTAATGGCAAGCCTGGTTATTAAAAGACAATACAATTGCCCAGCTGTGTCCTCAGCCATCAACTCTTTCATGACAGGCAGCCTTGAAAATAATCAAGTCTGTGCTGATGGTGATAGAAAGATGCTGAAGGGCTATCCCAAGAAAGAATCTAGTAATAAAATACCAGTACAAGGAATATTGTAGTTATTCATTATGGCATCTGGCAACAGGTGTTTTATGATTACATTTTATACCCAGGAAATCAAGAACATCGAATCCCTGGAGTTATTAGAAATGTTTCTTTTGCTGTGATGTTGTACTATGCTTTCAGAGCTCCCACTGAAAAATTATCATCTTATTGAAACAGGCATTACTGAAGTGAGCATTTAAATACAGACTCACATAAAAGACAATGAGCTATTTATAAAGTTATAAAAAAGGAGACTGTAAAGAAAGATAACAATGAATCATCTGTGATAATGAGCTTACCTGCCATGTCTTCTGGTCTTTTTAATGTCCCCTGTTTAGATGGAATTAAGATTGAAGATACTGGTTAAGCAAAAGAATTTTGAGGTATTTGAGGGAAAGAGGTAAGTCTAGAAAACTGTGTTAACAAACTAACAAACTTAATACATGTCGAACAGGAGCAAGATGTACTGATTTAGGACACCCATTTTTAAAAGTCTATGTGGAACAATTCCCTTTGCGTTTCTAAACAAAGTCTGCAAAGACAGCACACACAAAAAATTCATAGAAGGCTAGAGTGAAAGAGTGAAGAGAGCTTTGATGAGTAAGATACAAGGTGGAACTAAAGAGCCCCAGAGCCTAAGGAATCACCCCCAGAAAGCAGAATCATTATCTGCCTACCCTGGTTTCCTGTGAAACCTCAACAGAAGCACATTACGCAGAAATTGCACTATGACAGTCACTATAGAGTTTGAACCCCTGGCTGAGAAATGCATTTCTGTGGCACAGAGCTTTGTGGCATGTTTATCTTATACCCAGTATCTTGGGTATTTTGTGTGACCAGCATCTTGTTCTTCCTAACAGGTGCAGGTGAGCAGCTGCAGCTCTACTCTGAGTTAGAATCGTATTTGGGTAGTGTTTTCCTAAGGGTATCTGGTTTTGCACATAATGAGACAATTGTTCAGGTATTTGTGAAAATGCCAGCTGAATTGGGAAGCAGTTTAACCGCTTCCCCAGGAGCCCAGATGCTCCATCTGTCTGCTCAGGAAAACATGTGGGTGTAGTTACAGTTGCCAATATTGTCCAGTTCCCCATATGTCACCACAGTGTTAATGGGGTCATTTCACTGTGCTGGGAAACCACATACCTTGAGATAAATTTATAGTCATATCAGCTGGATGCTTGCTTTGGAGCCACTGTTGAAATTGGACTTAGAACTCAGTAATTTACGGCCTTTTTTTTTTCTATTTGTGCAATACTTGGTTGTTCCAAGCTGAATTAGCTGCAGCATTGTTTGTTTGCTCTTATCGTGTAAAAAGACAAAACCAAAATCAAACCAAAAACAAACAAACAAACCAAAAAACCCCAACTCAGCTCTGAATTAAGTTTTCCTTGAATTCCTCTCTGGTTTCATGACATGAAAATTCACATCTTGAGAACCACTTGCAGTTCTGGTCTCAGGGGTCTGTGAGGGTAGAGAAAAGGTACAGGACAGTGTAAGAGCAATTAGTGTGATTGAAGGGATGGAGCAGTTTTATGATGTTAGACTGAAAGGTCTTTACTTGGACAGGAGAAGGCTGAGGGCATAGGTCTCAAGTTTATAAAATCATTAAGATAGTAGATAAGGTGAATGCCTAACAATTTTTCACCTGATTTTAGAGCTGGTCAGAGTTTAATTTCCCTGTGGGACAAACAGCCCCAGGAATATGGGGGGCTGGGGGGGGGGGGGTGGTGTCCGTAGGGGCAGACTGCACCCCTTCCCTAGGAGCAGGGGCAAAGGAGAAGTTTGGGTGAGAAATGGTCCAAGACTAAGAAGAAGGAAACCCCAGCATAAATATCACAGTTCCTGATGGCAAAGACTTAGGGGGGACAATGACTTGTCACAAATTCCACCCCCAGCCCAATTTTTGGGGAAGGCTGATACTATGAGGTATAGGATGCAGAGGGACATCAGAAGGGAGAACAAAACCCCAGGGAAGAGAGTTGGATACAAGGAAGAGCTTTTGAAAAAGAGAAATATTTGTAACTAATATTATTGTTATTAAAGATTTCCCAATTCTCATAATATGACACTAATTTAACTATTTATGAATTACAGGCTCCATATATGACACACTCCCTTTTTTGCTCATTTCAAAGTTTTGGATGTGACACTGCCTGTTCTCCCAGAGTCCTTCTGTGCAGAGATGTGAGAGAGTGATGATGGCAATTGCTGTTTCTCTCTGTAACGTGAGTCACACACGTTGAAGTTGCAGCTACAACCCATGTCTTCGGATACTGCTAAAGAATGTTCAATCCAGGTGTTCATGACTGTGGAGGTGGGCAATAAAAATAGCAGTGATTCCCGTAGTCCTGATGGAGGAAGGCTTCAGTAGATGTATTTGATTCTTCTTGGTGTAGGAAAGGTGGTGCAAGAGAAGAGCTTCTGCAGAAACTGCTGCTTCTGCTGCTGCTGTGCTCAGTGGGGTCTTCACAAAGACCCAGAAAAATCAAGGAATCAGCCCTTCTCTCCCTGCATTTCTTATGGGTTCTGAAGCATGTGTGGGCATGGAAACAAAGCCTAACATGCTCCTCCTATCTGTGGCATATATGGTGGTAATTTGTGACTGCTGGAGACAAAGAACTGTGTTAGAAACATGAGTGTTTAGGGTAATAGTAGATTTCTAATGATTTTTCTCTTGTTTGTCATTCCTAAACATTTAATCAGTCCAGTATATTAAAGTACGTTTTGTTTATAATGGGAGCTAAAAGGGACCCATACTATCTGCTATGATGATCCCAAAATATAAATTATTAGCTATTTTTAAGTGGCCTGGGAAAATGCCTTCACCAAATAAGTGTATCAAGCCAATTACTTCAAGGAAAAAAAAAAAAAAAAGCCTTGAAAGTCCAAAGTCTATGCTTCATTCAGTAGAGTTGCTTTCAAACACAAATACAAATATTTCTCTGAAAAGAAATTACTGAAAGCACTTTGTTGAAGCTCAGCAATTAAATGTGCTTACTAGGAAATTAAATATATGACATTCTAATCTATACTTAAGCTGTCATGTTGGTGTAGTTTATGTACTAAAATCAGACCTCTGGCGTTCCAGCTGTTTCCATGACAATTAATTCACAATAGGTGACCTCCTTGATTTCTCAAAGTAAAGGTTCTTATGTTCGTAACAGGAGTGCTTGGATATTCCTTATGTGGTCTACTCATGTTTTATTTGTTTCATAACTAATGACTGTGCCCTTTGCATTCTCCTTAAGCAATTTATTGGCAAAACAACTATCTGATAGACACTGAGATTCTTAGATGTGTTTCTTAGTAAGATGATTACATGCAACTGTTTTAAAGATCAATCCCATACATAAACACAGGAGCAGAGCCACAGAAAGATCTAGAGAGTGTTTAAGGTCAGGTTGGATGGGGCTCTGAGCATCCTGGTCTAGTGGAAGGGGTGTCCCTGCCTATGGCAGGCGTTTGGAAATGGATGATCTTTGAGATCCCAACCTAAGCCATTCTGTGGTTCTGTGATTCTATGATGTTCACATGTATCCCTACACGTACAGAGGAGCAGAAACAAGGAACATACCACCTTATCCAGGAAAATATAGTTGATTTGCTTTTTTAAACAAGGTTAAATTGTGGGGATGTCACTCAATCATACACCATGGAAAGGAAACCACAGGCTCCTTTTCATTAGCCCATGCATATTTTAACAGCAGAGCTTTAAGAATTAAAGCTAAGTCTTTTATTTGCAGTGGGTTTGTACTGTATAACAAAATTAATCTTGAGATTAACATGCAGGCACCAAGCAATGTTCATATTAGATATGGTGTAATGAAATTTATATTTCACCAGTGCTGAATTTTTTAATTTTTTCTACTGCAGGATTTGTATGTATGGGTTTTAACTCTATGAAAAGCTAAGTCTCCTAGAAACTGATGTCTGTGCTTGAGAAGGGAGAACTGGTTATTAAATAAATGGTGCAGATTTATCAACAAAAAAGGAGGGATAAAAAAGATATACATAAAATTAAAAATTAGAATTAAGCCATTCTAGTTTAATGGCTAGAACATTGGCTTTATAATTAGAAAGGAAAGACACCTTTTTAATGCTACCTGTCTCAGATAGTGAGTGGTCCACCAAATGTGCAGGCAACTACACAGATCTGTTTAAATACATAAATCTGTTTAGAACACAGATTTATCTTCCTTAGTAACTTATCTCTCTGAAAATAACAATAAAATAATCTAGTATTATGAGTTTCACAAAAGGTTATGTTTCGATGGAATTGTTTTAATTTTAGAGGAGTTTATTCTTGACACAGCTCTATATTCTCAACCCTGTGTCTCCTCTGTGCTCCAGCGCAGTCTTAAGGGTAACAGGTCCGTGTGAGGAGCTGGTTTGAGCATCTGACAGCCTTTTTACCACTGGCTCTGAAGTGCCACAAAGCCATTCCCCTGCTGCCACCTTCCCAAAGGAGCTTCCTCATGGAGCTGCATGAGACCAAAGCAGGGGAATCTCTGCTTGCCCAGGTGCCCTTCTATTTTCTCATTCTGCAACACGCTGTCAAAATGTTAAAAGACAAAAGAAATTATGAGTGAGATCCTGAACCCAGAAATGGAGATGAAAATCTTATCAACAATTCAGTCCCCTGGGCCAACTGGTGTTTTTTAATAATCTACATGTATCCAGCACAATGTCACCCTTCTTATCCCCTTACCTTTTACAGACTTCTCTCTCTGTTGCTGCTACCACAGTTTCCTTGTGTTTTCATTGCTTTTCTATTCATTTCTTATAGTAGGAGCCATTTTGATACATTTAACCTTTAAAAATAAATAATGTTTTCTATCTTAAATCTTGACACTGTACATTTTGGGGAACCTTAGACAAATGAGCTGTAATTTCTTCTGAAAAAATCAAATCCTTACTTAAAAGTTGAAGATTCTGCAGCAGTTAAGGCATAAAAATCCTTCAGCTCCTATTGAGTTTTTTTCTTCTGATCTTAACATTTGCAAAAACATCAATTTAAAAACAGCAGAGTGCATGATGTGGAGAAGAAAAATATTTGAGATTTTGTAGGCAGTGCTGTTAACTTTTAGGTAGAATTTATAAACAATACGTGGTTCACCAAACTAATTGCATTAAAATTCTCTGTTAATAACAAACTTTATTTCCATTTTCTACACCAAACAGCAACTTTGATATTGGACAAAATAATTTCTTTAAGGGGTGGAAAAGATCCAGCTTTTCACCCTAGAACTGCCTTAGCAATTTTCTTAACAACAGTTTAAACAGCTAATTATGTCTTCATCATTTAGAGGTGGCTTCATAAAATCTTAAAATTAAATCTCTTTCAGAATTATTATTTATTAAAGACAAAATTTTCCCTAAGATCATAAAATATATGAACTCAGGTAGAGAGACTTTTCAAAATTTCATTAGATACTTTGAGACACCTAGAAAGGTATGAAAGTTTTGTATCAAAAGCCTGAGCCAGCCAGGGAGGACACAAAACAGGCTCTTTCTGCCCTCTCATTTTGAGTTAAAAGGACATCACTCAGCACCTCCAAGGATCTTAGGCTCTCAGTTATTGTGGATAAAAAAATCACTGGCCCAGTTCTGCTCCTGAACAACTCAGCGAGAAGAGTCAGGATTTTTTTTTTTTTTTAAGTAAATTTATTTTAAAATTAACTAGTTTTTCAGAGCCTAATTCTGTTAATGTGGGATGAAGACAGTGTACACCATAAATAGGACACGTCTGTTTGAATTAAGTTGTCTCTGTGCTATGGGAAAAACCTACCCCATTTTTTTCGGTCTCATCCACATGAATTGGTAAAACCCTAAATTTTGCGTGTGTATGCTCATTTTCTGTGTTTCCACTGACACTTTTTTTTCTCCCTCGAGGTAGTACCAAAATGCTCAACACAGGTCAAGCATTTTTTAGTTTCACACAGATTTTTATTGCTGTTTGTTTTCTTCAGTCTATCTATTTCATTGTGATTAACATCTTTTATTGTTAAAAAAATGCCATATGAGGACCTGGGTGAATCCATTGTAGCACATTCCTAAGAACTATCTTATCAACAAAGCCTTTAATTTTTAAAGTTAGAATGCTGTCTGTTGCTTTCATTATACATTCTGTCTTCAAAGGACGTAGGTCAGGAATGCTGGGGCTGTCTGGGGGACTCTTTTGCTTGCCAAGACTGTGCAACTTCTGATCTACGTTGTGCAGTAATTTTATATTCAAAGCATGCTGTAAATTGAGATGCAAAATAATAAAAATGCAAAAATATCAATATAATCAAGAAACATTTCTTCCTCAAATATTCCTTACTTAAAAAATCTGTACCACTATCACAGTATTTTGTGTAAGAGTCCATTTTGTCAATCTGAGCTTGTACGTAAAGGAAAGCTAATTCTGAGTGGCCATAGGAAAGCAGAAAGCACAGGTAGATTAAGAGTCATTGCAGTTTATATTCAGAAATACAAGAATTAAGCATTTATAGTCAGCATAAATGATATCCTAAGACTAAATAACAGTTATAATTTTTCCTTCCCTTCCCTTCCCTTCCCTTCCCTTCCCTTCCCTTCCCTTCCCTTCCCTTCCCTTCCCTTCCCTTCCCTTCCCTTCCCTTCCCTTCCCTTCCCTTCCCTTCCCTTCCCTTCCCTTCCCTTCCCTTCCCTTCCCTTCCCTTCCCTTCCCTTCCCTTCCCTTCCCTTCCCTTCCCTTCCCTTCCCTTCCCTTCCCTTCCCTTCCCTTCCCTTCCCTTCCCTTCCCTTCCCTTCCCTTCCCTTCCCTTCCCTTCCCTTCCCTTCCCTTCCCTTCCCTTCCCTTCCCTTCCCTTCCCTTCCCTTCCCTTCCCTTCCCTTCCCTTCCCTTCCCTTCCCTTCCCCTCCCTAAATTTCCGTGAACTTCCCTTCCCTAAATTTCCCTGAACTTCCCTGAACTTCCCTTCACTATTTATTTCCCTTCATTTTCCTCTCAACAATATTTTTCTAATGCCAATTTCTTTTATGGTGCAGACGTAAAAAATACCATCTCTTTTGTAAATTGGCACAAGAAATTTGCCTTTTTCCATTTTTCATGGAATTTAGAATGGTCTCATATAAAATAGTTTTTAATTTATGTGTTTTCCCACTGTATGTGTCCCCTTTGATGAAATTCAGACTGATTTTCAAACTCAGAGACAGGGTATTTAATTTTTTTCTTTTAAGAGGAACCATTGCAAGCTATGAAAAGACCAGTAGAGTCAGAATGACATTTTAAAACATACGTTTAATTGTTTTAGCTCCATATTTCACTGTACATCATTGATTTTGCAGAGGTCACATAGCTATAACCTGAACTTCTCATTTGAGACAGCGTTACGGCACAGGCATAAATGGGACTCAGAGTTTTGAGCCTGCTTTACCATTTAACTTGTTTCTGTTATTTTATAAGTATTATTTTATATTAACCTTCACTTAGAAAATTTCAAAAGAAGAAATCTGATGTTTTTCCTCAGGGAAAATGTTTGAATTATGTCATAAAATTGGTTCTGGCTAATAATGAGGTGTGTTTTTAAGTTGCATTAATAATCATATAACCTCAGTAATGATAAAAATGCAATGGAAGTGGCTTGTGTTAACACAAACTACCTCGATGTAGCATAGTGGCTGAGAATTGCTTAATTGCAATGCAGAAAAAACAAGACCTAAAGACAGCTGAAGGGTTGTTTTTATTCTTCACATCTTTCCCTAGTGTGATGTTTCTGGATACTCAGCTCTATTGAGATAAAAAGCACTTTCCTTTTATCAGGAAATGGTTGGCTAATTGTGAACTTTTGCAATTGTAGCTGCATGTGTTTCACGTTTTCTCTATTCTAATTTTTCCTGATTACTGATTTCTCTTATTCAGATTTTACTTTCTAATTTTTTCCAAATTTGATTTACTTTATTATTATAGTATTGCTTTCCACTTACAGAATTATGCTTTATCCAAATCCTGGGCAATTATATTGGTCAATAATGCTTTTTACATATTTGCGTTCAGTAAAGAGGAAGAAATGCTTCTAGCTTTGAGTAGATAAATTTCAAGCTACTTAAAATAATTTGGATAACAGAAAAGTTAAAGTGCTTACAGACTAATGAACATGCAACCTTAATGCTGTCTTCAGCTTAGATATCATATTCAGGCTAGTAAGTGGCTGATCTTACCCATACGCAAATGACTGTGTGGAGAGGAAACTAATAAATAATGTGGGATTTTATCCTGATGAATTTAGGTTGCATTTCTGAAGGGAGCCTACGAGAAAGATGGATGGATAAAGACTAATTACAAGGGCCTGGAGTGACAGGGCAAGGGGGAATGGCTCCAGACTGGGAGAGAGTAGGTTTAGGTTGGATATTAGGAAAAAAATTAATCCCTTGGAGGGTGCTGAGGCACTGGCACAGGTTGCCTAGAGAAGCTGTGGCTGCCCCATCCCTGGAAGTGTTCTAGGCCAGGTTGAATGGAACTCTGAGCAACTTGGTCTGGTGGAAGCTGTACCTATGGCAGGGGCGTTGGAAGAAGATGATCTTTTAGGTCCATTCTGACCCAGGCCATTCTCTGTTTCTATACCAGAGTGGTGCTTTGCACATGTTTAGCACCTGCTTTCCAAATCAGTTTGAAAAATTGTAAATGAAGTATTGACTGCTCTTTTGATTTTTGAGGATGTATTTCTCATGGAATATCACTTTGGGAACTTTGGAAAGTTTTGTAGCTCGTACCACGGAAATCAGTGACATCCAGTGATGCTAAGATGTAAATGCACAGATTCTGAATACAAGGAAAATAATAGCAAAGACAAAAAAAAACCCCAACCATCAACTCTGTGGAGATAGAAACTAATTCACTGGGTGATGAAGCTGGTGGAGAGTCTGGAGAGTGGTGTACGAGTAGATAGGGATGTTTAACCTGGAGAAAAGGAGGCTCAGTGGAGACCTTATTGAGGTTCAGTTTGGACATCAGGAAGGGTTGTTTCATTGGGTCATCAAGTATTGGAACAGGCTGCCCAGGGAGCTGATGGAGTCACCATCCCTGGAAATGGTCAAGAAACAACTGAATGTGGCAGTCAGTGCCAGGGTCTGGTTGACAAGGTTGGACTTGATGATCTTTGAGGTCTTTTCCAACCTCAATGATTCTGTGATTTTATCTTTCAGCTGAGGTAGATGCTGAGGTTTGAGGTTTTCATTTTGAAACTCTAGGATTTGGACAAAACTTGCTACTGAAGTATTAAAGCAATGATACAGTAAATCTTCTATTTTAAAACAAAACTACACAGGGCCATAATGACTGGTAGGTAAGAATTAAATACATGTTTGTCTGAACATAATAAAGTGCAAAATTTCAGGAGAGATTTTTGAGCTTTCAAAGAGTGGAAAAAATTAACACAAATTGACCACTTTACAAGACCTTGTCAAAAGCAATTTTGCAATTCTGAAAAGCTAATTCTTTCCCTAAAAAGGCTAATTTAGACTGTAACAGAAACAGTCAAAGAAATAAGCAGAAAAGAGAGCCCTTTTTTTATGGTTGGAAAATGTACCTTGTAGCAAAAAGAGGGAAAGATGTTCTCTGTGTGTTACATTGAGTAAGGGGAAGGTGAGATGAGGGAACAGAAGCTTTATTAAAAGACATTATTAACACAAGAGAGGAAAATTAAATTAATTAAATTCAGCCGGAAATGAGTACAGCTGAGGACAGCTTTGTAACCACAAATATAGTGAGACTTTATGAGAATTGCCTGTAACAGAACACTTTCAAAGTTAGACTTGACCCATTTATGTAAAGGATGATAATTTTTGTAATAAGAGGGTAGAGGGTGTGATTTGTGTAGGTGGAATGACAGAAAATCTATTTCAGTTCTATGTTTTTAGATCTCATGAAAGAACTTCTGGGTCTACTCTAGAAACTTGCTGATGTGCTGGTAAGGAAAAAAAAAAGGAAATATTTCTGAGAGCACTTTTTGCTTGATATTTGTTTGATAAATTACTGATTTATTTTCTTCCAGGGGATACTATCCATCCCTGGGATAAATAGAGGATCTGTATGGTGTTAGAAAAAACCAATATGTTCTTATAGTCTCTAACAGAAAAAAATCCAATTCATTCACTGTTACTGTAGTAAATTTGGAGACTAGGGAATAGTAGCTGGGTAGTAAGTTGTTAATTTCTTCTGTATGGTCCATTTTTTCCTGTATGGTCCAGTATTATCAACAATTTTACCATTTCCAAGGAAGAATTCCTGGGGGATGGGATCGCTGTGAATACACTGTGCAACTGTTCTTCTGCATCCCTCTGTATTACAAATGTGTTTGCCCTTGAATTTCACCGGACTCACCATGAAACTGCATAGATAGAGTGAGTTCCATTTGCTTCCTCAGGTTTTCCCTATTTGATCAAAAATGCTTTCTGATGGAAAATATATTCATTATATTTATCTGAACAGAGACAGCATCATAAATTATTATTTGGTAGCTTAGTACAAATATACTGTTGAAAGGATTTTTAGGAAGGATATTAAATTAATTGTACTGCCATTTCTTTTTGAGCAGTCAAAATTATAAATTGACAGGAAATCTGATGCCATCAAAAGTAATGATAAACATTAACTTCCTTCACTAAGAAAGATTATGGTCAATTCTTTTTTGCATCTTGAATGTGACAATCATATTAAGAAAGGTATTCTTTAAAGCCATTTCTGACTTCCTTTATTCTTCTGACCATCAAAACAAACTTTTTTATGTTAAAGATGAAAGAAAATATGTTTCTGCTTAGTCATTCTGAAGAGCTTTTCTTTTTAATATTTTGGCTTTCAAATACTGAGTGCAAATAATAAAGTTTTCATTCAACTGAAAATCTGAAAATTTGGGAGGGCTTATGAATTAAACGTCAGGCTTTAACAACATCTAGCAACCCAGTGCCAACAGCAAAACATTTTCATATTTGTGCCACATGATCAGAAGACTTAAGACTTGCAATTCCTTATTATTCAACATTAATCTGATCTCTTTCCCATTAATATCAAAGGTAAAATACCCAGTTACTCTGTGGGAATAATATAACTTTTTCCATAATGGACATGAGATGAGCATAAATAGAATTTCAGTATTAAATAAAACTTATAGGTAACACGTGCCAAATAGGTATGTTGAATTAATTCAGAATTTTATTTTTCCCCTTTCATTATGCCCATGTGGCTGCCTAAATATCTATTTCGCGTGATTGTCAAACTACTAATCTCAGTTTTTCAAAGATTCTTGCTAGACAATTGATTTTCCTTCAACCTGTCATAAGTACCATTAGTATTTATGGGAGTTGCAGTACACATGGTAAAGACAGCAAAACACTTAATATTCCCTTGATTTTGATATTTTCAAGTGTTAACCAAGTTGCATTGAAAATTTTGTCATGGTAGGAAATGTCTGTCTGGAAATTTCTGTCTAGGAAAATGACAGAATAACCCACGATTTTTTTATTCTGATATTAAAAAAATGCAAACTAAGAAAGTATCAGCAGTGTGAGTGAAGGTTCTGAGTATAGATCTAAATAACCCATCATTTAAAAGGCTTGTCTTCCATATGTTGAGCTTATTTTCTTCTTTTATGCTGGTGGGTAGGTAAAGAGTGAGGCTTCCTTGTTTAAGAAGCTTCCTCAGCTTGTATTTATTAATGCAATTGAATCCTCTATTCTTCTGCTGGTACATGTGAACCATTTGCTTTTCTATTTGGAAATGTTTATTTTATCTTGAGAGTCCCAGAAGAAATTTTACTAGCTGACCCCTTGGACATGTGTTGTGACTCTAGAAGTGCATTAATTTTGTTTCCATAGGAAGTCTGTAGCTTTTAGCCTTATGTGACAACACAATAAGTAGGTTACTAGGTTATAATTAATGTTTTTATAAATAGGTCATCAGAGTATAAAATCTAACATCAATGGTAATTAATCAGCACTTAAGCAAATACTCAACAATTCCCTTGTTAGTCTCAAAAAGGCATCAGCTTTGTCTGTAATTATCAGAACCAGGCTTATTCCACTCTAAAAAAATCTGAAAAACATAGTGCATGATGTATATTTCACTATGGCTTTAAGTTACTTCATACTATAACAGAGAAGAATTTCAAAGGGATATATAACTTCATTTCTTTTCAGTTTAAATTATCATTAGTAGAACACACTTTATGACCAGATTCTATTCAAATATTCTATCAAGCTCTTCTACAGGCCTAAACTCATCATAAACTCTTTAAAATATAACTCAAATGGCTAGTACTGCAAACATAGTTTTAATACATTCAAACTGATTTTTAAGAGACACCAGAGAAATAACCACCCTAGTTGATATTCAGGAGTCATTACATTATGAAAAAATATGCAGTTGTTATTTTTATTCATAGGACAAGATATAGGTTTTGTGTTTGGTTTTGCTTTCTTTTTGACACTTTCTTTTTTCACTTTTCTGTGAACAGAAACCAGAAGTGTCTTAATATTATATTAACATTAACTTATTTACCGATTACAGTGGTGTTGAAGTTGTTTGCCAATACCAGCAGAAAGGTGATAGGCTGTGGGCTTCCCTATCCATGCAGGTCCCAGGGAGTGGCTGAGATGCCCTTGCCCTGAGCTGGATTCCCAGGAGTAAGGGAGAACGTTGGTGTAAGAAAAAATTGGCAAGTATAGGATGCAGAGAACATTGGAAGGGTAAGCACAATACCAAAGAAAATGAGTAGATATTAAGTTGGGCTTTAAAAAAAAAAAAAAAAAAAGGTGTTGCAGTTGAAATTTTCTATATATCATAATGTGCACTTTTAAAATGTTAAGACATGAATTTGATTAACAATAAATTCTTGGCTCCACATACATGTGCTGTGTTCCCTTCTGGTCTTTGCAAGACACCATGCATAAAAAAGTTTATGCAATATTTCAGTAGACTGTGAAGTGAAAGGAAGACATAGAATTTCTCTGCCACTTATATTGTGTAAAATGCTGCAAGTAGTCACAGAGGCATCAGTGCATTGAGAAATCCCAGTGAAATGTTTGCCCAACGTCATTTAAAGAAACAACTGAATTAAAACAAATTTATATGACAATATGGGGTGATTTCCTATATGTGATGATAGCACTAGGAAAAGACATGAATACCTCTGTGGAAAAGAACAACTTTAATTCTGGTTTTAAGCTTGATTTTTAACCAAATAGTTGGAATAAGTTGAATAAATTGAATAGAGGAATAAGTTGCTGTAATGTGGCGGCTGAGTGTCATTTGAGGTTATTTAATGTACAGTGCCTGGTGTCCAGCAGCTAGTACAGGAAAGCCTAGGCATGTGTGATGGACATATCCCAAAAGCCTGGACCAGCTCAGGGACTGCATGTTCTCGTTTGGCAGATGAATCCCACAGAGCTGGGATTAGGGCAACCAAAACAGCACTTGTTTCAAAAGTGTCCTGAGGACCTCAGGAAAACGTCTTCCTGGGCACAATATTTCTCAGGAAGAACCATATTCTATATAAAAATGTTTGATTCTAAAGCATTCTCCTTTGCTCAAATTAACCTGTCTTTGAAGAGACTAGAAACAATCTTGAGGGGGCTGAGAAAATGTATCCAAAAGAGGAACCCTCAAATGAACTCTGCCTTCCAATGGTTTTTTGCCATACTGTCCACTGATTCAGCCCAGCTCTTCATATAATTAAATATACCACTATGTCTGATAAGCAGCCAAACCCTTTTATTTTCATAAATTTGAAAAGAAGGGCATCCAATGAGGTTTATGGCATGAGAGACTGCGGATGATTGTTTTTTCCGGCTGTATGACTGCACAGTATATTAATACTAATGAAGTCTCTCAGATTCATCCTGCTAATGCAAATCCAAAGGGATACAATGCCTTCTTTAGGTCTGCCACCAGTACAAGTCGTTTAATTAAACCAGATCATTATTCAATAACAGCAGAACTTCAGTATATCCCACACATTCTTCAGGGTAGTCAAAATTGCAGTGAAACAGTCAAACTGATTTTCTGGGTATTTAAATGCTTTTGTAAAAGGCTTTTGGGTTTTTTATTTGTAAAGAAATATTTTAAGTATTTTTGCTTGTACTTTATTCTCTGTATAAATGCACATTTTAGTGAATCACTAGGAGCACCCACTTACCATGACGCTTACACAGACTCACCTGACTTTTAAAAGTCAGGTTTATCCTTAAGTTTTGGCTTCTTTAGTTTTTTCTTAAAATCTGCAGGCACAGAGAGATAGAATATTTGACATTATTTTCTTATTAGATTAAAAAATGGGTTTGGAACCTGTCTTTGGCAACGTATCTTTGGTTTTATGCATGTCTCCAGGGTTTGGCTGACCAAAACGGATTTTTTCGGATGGATTGAAACAGAATTGTCCTAAAAAAGAGTTTCTTAGTTGGTAGTTCATGCCTGTAAGTCAACAGTTTAATGCTTTTAAAATTCCAGAATACATTTAAGGCTTTTTTATTTAGTAGTTTATTAAAAAGTCAGTTAATAGCATAGATGAGCTTAGGAGAGAGCCAAGGAAAAAAAAAAAAAAAAAGAAGAAGAAGAATCATGCACTAGACATTATTTTCATCAAATACTATATAAAATTGAGATTTACATTTTAAATAAGGTCATGCTTGGCCATACATTTCTGTGAAATTTAACATCAAGCTTTCCCATATATATGCAAGAATATAAGAATTTGGTTAATTTGGTTTTATTTTTTTCTTTTCTTTTTTTTTTTGTGTTTTTGTTTTGTTGGGGTTTTTTTTGTTTGTTTGTTTTTCATTTTATTTTAAAAGAAATCTATACAAGCTTTGAAGTATAAAATAATCCCATTTAGCATGGAGAGATGAAAGTATCCATGAATAAGTATACAGAACTTGTAAATCTGGTATTTAAAATAAAAACACACTTCACTGTCTTGGCATAAATCATTCAGTGTGCAAGACCTTCTGGGGTGACGGAGGAATAGGAGGGAAAGCACTTTGATGAGTTAGAGAAATTTGCTGGTTTTAAAAATTAGTTAACAGTAAAGCAGCATTGGGGATGAAGAAAACTTATGTTAAGGCATCTGATCACAGGCAGAAACCTCTGTTAATATTCACTCATACTTAAAATCAAGACAATCAAGACATCTTCATTCAATTGTCCTTGAGGAGACTTATTCAGTCCCATTGGTACCTTTCCTATAGCCTTACAGCAATTTTCATTCACCTTTGCAATTTATTTGAACAGAAGCTAGAATTTTTTTCCTTTTTCCTCATGATTTTTCTGTTTATATAGAATCAGATCTTATGATTCTTTGTTTGGAGGAAGCATTTATTTACTCCCAGAAAAAGATGCCCAGGGAAATTATGGATGACCCATGCCTGGAAGTGTTCAAGGCCAGGTTGGATGGAGCACTGAGCAATCTGGGACAGTGGAAGGTGTTCCTGCTCATGGCAGGGGTTTAGAACAAGATAAACTTAAAGGTCCTTTCCAACCCAAACTATTCTTTGAGTCCAAGATTGCACAGTCACTCTCTGGTTTGCAATAACTGCACGTCCTTAGGTCATACTCCTGTTTTCTAGAAGCTCTGCTCCTGTGGAGTTTTTAATTATGAATAGAAATGATGAGATAGCAAATACATTTCCAGACATGAGACATATTCTTTTCTTTCATTTTGAAATATTTATGTGAACAGAGCTTTAGTGTAAATATAGTTACAATTTCTACTAAAAGAAAGGTTAGCATTTACATACACCAAAAGTCACTTTGGGGATAAGATGGATACAGTTACAATTTTTATCTTTAGAAGTTTTTTTTTTTACAAAGGTGAAAATTTGCTTTGAATATGCTGGTTTTTTTTTCCTTCAGACAGAATTACATTTATAGATGCATTTTTAATAATCTATGGCTTTGAAAACACAGTTTGTGGAGTGTTACGGACACTGTCTACACACCTATATTTTGCTACTACCCAAACCACTTTGCTAAATGTTTACACTTCCTAGTGTTGAAGGATGTTGAGGTGTTATTAGAGATATCTTAGGAACAAAGGCAAGATAAATAAACTTATTTAAAGTACAGAAACCCCCTTACCACTAAGATAAATAACATTACACTAATACTTTGATTTCACTGGAGAAGCACATAGAGTGAATCAACCTGCAGAAGGGTGAATTGTCTATCCCGCTTTACACCTCACAGCATGCATAAAGTTGTATATTACTAATGTAAGTTACATAATAGATATTTAGAGATATATATGTGTGAAGAAGTTAATTAACGACAAAGAAACAGAGGAGCAAAATTGATTAGGAAAAGACTGGAATATGATTCAATCTCTTACAGAGGATCCTTCAAACCTTTAAAAAAAAAACTAGAGCAAGTCTGATGTCATATGTTTCAGTTTAAGAAACCTTTTAGGATTGTATTCATCTCACTCTGCCCTTCTGGGACACTGGTGACCTTCACAATGTACAACTTATATATTTAAAGGAGAGCTGGTCTTAAATAAATGGAAAGGGTAGCAATGAAAGAATCATTATAATTTCTATATCTTTCAGTAAGGTATTGAACTTCATATTAATTTTGTAGTACAAAATACATACCACTGCATTTTCAATATGTCTTCAACAAGAAGACAGTTTCTTATAATTTTCTATTTTTTCACTTTTTTACATACTTTGCTATAAATCTAATACTGGAATTTCTCTTAGGTAATCAGTTGAAATGCAATCATTAATTAGCTGGGTTTTTCCTGTCTATGAAGACTCTATACATAGATAGATTTAGCTTAAGTGTATTACATATATGGTGCATATATATATATATATATATATATATACACACACACACATCCACCCTGGTAAATAGGCATTGGAAATTCGTTTAGCTATTTCATTCTTTTGATTTGAATCATAAACAGGTCATGTTAAGGTAAAGTCTCTGGTGTGAGTGATATAAGATTGGTCTAAATTAAAAATAAAAACCAAAACCAAACATCACTAATATCCAGCTTCCATGGGAATTCACAGTCTTTATTTATATAAATCAAGATGCTGACATAAATTTATTTTGTCAATTTACTCTAGATTTATCTGCTCAAGCCAAAACTAAAGAAAAGAACCAGTGTGAAGCTTAGGGTTTCTGAAATTAAAATTTAATCTGACTTCATTTTGAATTCAGGATGAACATTCATGTTCTCACCATTGACTCTCTCTTCTTGTTCTGTATCATTGCTGGACTATTTAATTTTCACTGTCATTACTCTCCCCCCTTGGGAGTTGCCTGGGATTTCCTGTGGGCAGACAAGTGTCCTGAGCAGTCAATCCAGAGCAATTGCTTATTGGAAGGTGGAAATAAATTCTGAGCGATGCCTGTGGGCCCTGGCTGAGGCACAAGGAATAACAAAACCACCACAGTTGTTGTAAAAATGCACAAATGTTGTAATACATTAGCACTGCTGCCACTGTGTCACATTTAACACTGGGTTAAATCATGATCTTTTATAAATGAACTGTTTAAATGCTAATGGACATATCTTCAACAAATGTAATTGGAAAGGAATTCACTGCCTTGGGAAGATGCTTGGTCAGGTGGGACACTGGCAGACCTTTATGATTTCTCTGAAAAACCTATAGGTATCTGAAAACCTCTGAAGTAATTCTTTATATTTTACCTTTGGGCTCTCAGCCAGTAAGGTGTTTATACAGACATTTAATCTGAAACATCTTTAAAATGCTACTAGATGTGTTCACTGAGATTACTCATTTGCTTGTAATTTAGGCACAAATTTGGAGCACTAAATGAAGGATTGATTGAAAAACAGCTTTAAAATATCATTCCTTAATAGAAATAAGTCTGCAGTAGCAAAATCCTGCAGCTCTTATTCAAAACATATAATTGTAATTATATGGAAAACCCTGTGCAAAGAAATATTTTTAAGGGACACAGTTCACTGAATCTCTTCCATCCGTATTATATGACAAATTAATTTAAGTGCAATGTTTGTAGTGGATGATACTGCCTTAAAATATTTCATTCTATACACATCTTCATGGGAGAGCTAAACTTTGTTCCTAAGAAAAGACAGTTTTTTTAATTCTCATTTGGGAGGAGTCCTTTTTACACCCTTCAGTTATCCTTCATTGAAGAGGATATTTCATATATTTCCATTTGATATACTGATATACTGATTTGATATACTGTATCTAAAGCCCTCAAGAGCCTGGAACTACTCTCCTAGGACTTTAGAGCTCTGTTTAATCTTGGCACAAACACCTGAGTCCCACAGAAGAGGAAGGTGATCACAAAAGTCATAGAGAGGCTTAGATTGTAAGGGACCATAATCATCTCATTCCAACCCCTCTGAAGAGGGCAGGGACACCTTCAATTATCCCAGGTTGCTCAGAGTCCCATCCAACCTGGCCTTGAACTCTTCCAGCGATGGGACAGCCACAGCTTCTCTGGGCAACCTGTGCCAGTGCCTCACCATCCTCACAGGGAAGAATTTCTACCCAGTGGATCAGGCTGTTCCCTTGAGAAGATCTGTGGTGAAAAGGGGAAAAGTGTAAGGCAAAATAAAGTAGCCTCTGTAGTGAGATGTTACAGAAGCTGCAAAATTATTCTTCGGCTTTTTTTGAGCAATATAATAAAGAAGCCTTACTGTACTGAACCATTGAGGACAATAAAATTAATCTAAGGAAGGACCAAGGAATGATCTTTGTTAGTAGCTGCATTTCTAAGTTTCAGTTAGCTTTAGAATTAAGAAATGTCAGAAATAACACGATAGACAAGAAAGCAGGAAAAAATTCTGTAGCAGATATGGACTCTTGTATGAGGAAAGTATGTTCTCTGTATGGTATGCATTTTATTCTGATAAAATTTGTATGACAAAAAAAAGAACCATTGTAGGTTTTTGAGAACTTTTTACAGATTTTAAAAAGTCTGTCCTTAAATTGCTTGAATGTTTTACTTTTACAATTCAGCTTCTGAGAGTTTTAAAAGAGTTATGCAAGGATAAGGAAGGACGGGAAAGATATAAGAAAATAAAATTAGCAGTGTTCACACATTATTGAAATAAATCACCTTCAATATGGTTTAGGTAATGGATAAGAAACAAAATATTTTTTTTCTTGAATTTCCTGATCTGAAGTCCATTGCCCCTAACCCAACTAGGAAATCTATTCAATCTATGTGTCTAGATGCAGAAATCTGATTAATATTCTGCCTCAAAGTTCAGTGAGAGCTCAGCACACATACATTTCTTTCCAGCTCACTCATTTCGGTACCAAAACGAGCCAATGAACAGATTAGACAGGGTTGAGCTGTGCTCCAGCAAGGATGTTTTCAGTAGTGATTTTAAAAAAAACAATCAAAAACCCAAAAGAAATTAATCTTTAAATAAAGCAACTGAATGCAGTACTAGTTGTCAGTCATCTGGTGACATATAGTAGAGGCTGACAGTATTCAAATCAGGGAAAACAGACACCCATGTGTGGTTTTGAAGATACTTTAAATAAGAGGTACTAGTTCAGTGCTGGTTCCCTGAAGATGTGGAAAGTTCTGCTTTGACAAGCTCTATTTTTTGCTAGGATCCCCATATTAGTCTATTCAGAGGCAGAAGGGATTAAATTAAACAGACAGAACCCATTAGTTGTCAAGCAGGGCTATAAATGGCACCCTTTATCTTGTCTTGTAATTTTCTGACTGCATAACCTTAAAGACAGGCACTCTATTTTACAAGGCAGCAAGAAAGAGACAGGTATATCTAACTCTGGACACTGGCTGGGATGGAATAACTTGCAATTTCCCCAATATTTCCAGTCTTCTTTTTTATGGCAGCATAGATCTACATTCACTGCAGTTATTAAACTGCTGTATATTAGAAATCTCACATATATGAATATTGCATATTATTATGTGCACCAAATCTGTTGATCTTTGGTTTGTATAAAAAGCCCTAAGAATTGAAAAACTCATGGGCTGAAGAAAAAAGGAACTCAAAGACAAAATTGTGTAAAATAAGCTAGCTGCTTAAGTATTATATTTGTGTGATTAAATCAGCATACACAGCTTGTCACAGAGAATCGTTGACAGTACAGTGATGTTTAGGCTTCAGTTTAGAGGTGTAGTGATAGATTTATTTAACAGGGACCATTTCGGGGGGGCATCTGTTTTGATAGTTCTGACAGATGACAATATTGTATAAATCTTTAGAAGTCTTAATCAAAAATTTATTTTATTAAGCATATACAGGTAAAGTTTAATTATATATAGCCTAGAGTGGTTTACGTGAATATAAACTGCTTCATTTTCCCAACATATTCAAAATTATCACCCTTCCATGTTTCTGACACTCTCATTTATTGTTCCTAGTAACCGTTTAAGTATATCTTTTATTGCTCTGTCTCAAGACATTGAACACTGTTGAATAATGATTAAAAAAACCAAAACAACACAACAAACCACTTTCAAAACTCCTGCTGTATAATTTATGACTTTCCTGGCTAATTTTTCACAAGTTATTAAAAATAAAAACTACCTAGTGTTTAAGAAAGTACAGTCTTTTTTCTTTTTGGCTTCTCTGGCTGCCAAGTCATTTGGTGGCATCTCAGTTTTGTTAATAACTTCAGTCTTCTGATGGGTCCAATGGCTGGTCCATCATTGCAAAGCAGGCTACTTGACTCAGGTAAATGAAAACTAGCAGGGTTTCTTCCTTTGATCTTGGTGTATTCTGTACTAAAATTTTTTTTTTAGACATCATTTTTATGAGCATGACTCACCTGTTCTTTCAGAAAAGAATACACCATAAAAATCTCTTTTTAATTGAAATTAAATTATATTTGTTTCTTCACAATGAGAAGTACACCTAAGACTGGTTTTATGGATAAAAATCTAATGTATCCTATGTCATTTTTGTGTTGCTTTTTTTTGTCTCTAACATTTCAAATGTAGTCTTTGGCTAAAAAAAAGAAAAATAGTCTGCTTTACTCAGAATTTAAATATACATGCTGATGAATGAAATAATCTGATTAACTGTTCAATATATTGACAGTAATGATGGGTAGAGATAAGAAATCACTGTCAGTATTATCAAAAGAAGACTAGCCATCTTTAATTCAAAAGTGATAGCATTTAATAGTGTAAATCATTAATGGTGAAATACATGAGATCAAAATATACAGTGTGTACCTCAGATTGTTTTTCATTCTAAACTGCAGAAACATTTGGAGTGGTGTGGCTGATTGAAGTTTATTGTGAAAATTTCTGATTCATATTAAAATACTCATAAATATTGCAAGTGGGAATTAGTTTAACCTCAGTATTCAGAGTGCTCAGAAACCTGGCAAATTTAAGAACCTTAGGAAATTTATTGGATATTACATGAAACATTTGTAGCAATTGGGAAGTTAGCAGGCTGTAGTGTTGCAATCAGTCTCAGGGGAAAAAGACACAAAAGGAAAAAATCCCTTCTGCAGCATCTATGCAAGAATACAAAATATTTCCTTTGTTCTGAATTGACCAGGATATAGAAATATCTTGGCAGAGGAAGAAAATCATGTATCTGATAAGAAAAAAAAAAAAAAAAAGTAACTAATCTAACTGCCCAACTAAATAAAAGAACATTTAACTGATGATTCTGATCTCCTATTGATTTCACCCAGGTGTCATGAGGGTGCACCATTTTTTGGCTAACTGTCCTACCAGAAAATTTAAAAACTCAGGAAAACAATGGAGGTAATCTTGCTCGTCCTTAATCCTTTGGAACTCCTGTACATCTTTTTATTTGTTTTGTGCAGCAAGTTGCTGTCTTCACTAGGGCTGAGCGAGTCACTAATTAAATACAGAGCCAGAACATCAACCAGCAACCAACCTTGCTCGTGAAATCACTAGACCAGCAAAGGATCTGGTTCATTACTATTATGCACTGCTACTGTATTATCTCTAGTTACTGTAATAAACAGATTTGGAGGATGTTTTACCCCTCTGTTGTATTACCCACATATTCAGTCCTGCTCTGGGTAGCTGAAAATGTTAGGAAAAAAAATTATGTAATGCTTTGACTGATAAATATGGGTATTGAAGCGTGTAAGTGAAAGTGCCTGACTTATACCTGGAGAGAATTAATCAACCAAAAAGCAATGCCAAGTAGGATATTATATGTTTGCAAAGTACACACTCAAAATGAAGTGAATGTTTTATTAGGAGGTTATAATTCAAATGTTTAGTTTGATCCCTTCTCATTGATGCTTACATCAAATAAAATTATTTCCCCTTCACCTAATCTCCCTTCAATCTATCTATTCTTAGGCTGTAATTCTTATTTCTGGTTTTATTCTAATGAATATTGGTTCACTTCACTCCTTGTGTCGGTGACTCTGACTGCTAAAGTGGGCTAATAATCCAATGTATTTAATTGGGTTTCACTGAACTTTTACTTGCACAGCTAATGCTGAATATCACAGACTTTTGTTTGAGACACATAGAAACAAAACTTACACCAAAATCCTGAATGTGTCAGAAGTTAGGAACAGAACAACCTGAGCTGAAAGAGGAGAGGAAATTGTGAGGGGATGGAAAAGGTCAGGGGAAGAGCCAGGAAATGGAAGGGAGAATGAATGCAACAATCATTGAGGTCTGGAAGGTATGTAGAAGTGGATGAAGTAATAGTAGCAGGGAAGAGAAAGAACAGTCTGGTTCAAAAACAATGGTTCAAGGTTTACAGGAAGAAATGAATGTTTGTGGACTAGAGGAGGAAGAAAAGGAAGAGCAGGAGAAGAAAAACTGCTATATATGAAAGTTGGTATATTTGTAATTGGGTAATTTATTACTATTGTTTTAGTAGCACTATCAATAAAATAGGATGAGCAAATATATGAGCTTCATTCTTGGACTGGATGGATTCTAAGTTCTATTGATACTTCCATATGACAGAATAAGAAATAGAAAAGTACAAACATTCACTTGAAATTTATTTCTTGGGGGAAATGATGATTACTCAATCCCCTAAAAGATAAAATACTCCAATCCACGTATTAAAACAAACTTAATGTCACATGTCAAGTTGACAACACTGCTTACAGTTGACACCATGCATGAAATAACTTTGATGCTGTGGAAAGTTTGTTTAGTCACAATTTAAACTTTTTAGCAGGGCCTGTTGTATAGGATAAGGGGTACTGGTTTTAAACTAAAAGAGGGCTGATTTAGACAAGATATAAGGTAGAAGTTTTCTGCAATGAGGATCGTGGAACACTGGAATGGGGTGCCTAGAGAGCTGGTAAATGCCCTGTCCCTGAAAACATTCAAGGCCAGGTTGGATGGGGCTCTGAACAACCTGATCTGGTTGAAGATACCCTTGCTCACTGCAGTAGTGTAGGACTGGATGACCTTTAAAGGTCCCCTCCAAGCCAAACTATTCTATGATTCTAAAAAATCCCAGATTTGCCAAAGGATTTAAAATTATAAATTCCTCTCTAACCACAGGAAATTAGTTGCAGAATTGTTCTCGTTAATCTGCGCCTTTAAAAAGATTTAACATTTAAGCAAAGCAACCAATGAACAATTAAAGGAACAAGATTACAGAACTAACAATCTAATATTTTTCTTTGTGAACAAAGAATTTCACTCAAGAAGGAAATGAGTCACTGTCTGAGGATATTAACCATAACTTTGTGAAAGGTTTTGATTTGTTTGAGACCATGCTTCTTTCCTTTGCCTTTGCTGCTACTTACTCAACACTTATGACCTTGTCTACCTACAGATACTATACCCATTAAATCGTGTTATTACAGTCTTTATTCAGCCTCATCAACTTCTCCAAATGGAGCTGAGAGAGCAGGAGAGAGAAGAAATATGAAAGTAGATTTAATAGGGATACATAGTGATTCACAGTGTTTCATAGATACCATTAAGATAACAAACAATGTATTCTCGATGAATAAATAGGGTTTTATAAAAGCCTTCCAGCTTGCTCCTGCTGATAGCTTTTAAAGTTTCAAGAGCTAAAACATACATTTCCTTCAGTCAAGGTTGTACTTTGCAGTCATAGGGACATTAAGGTTCTAAAGGACCCACTGAATGAATGTCAGTCATCTTTTATACACAGTGAATACATCTTTCTCAATTCATGAATTGAGAAGAGATTATGATTTTTATGAACTTGTTCTATTTGGTATTGTTCATTGGATGCTTATGTGTGACCCTGTTGGTTCCAACAAACACCAGTCACTACAGGATTATGCGGGTATAACTGATGGGAATTTGGTATAGCAAGTCGAATACAATTGGTATTTGTTGAATGAAAACTTTTTTCCTTTTGATACCTGAGATACCTTGTAATTGTATTGCAACCCATACAGCAACTCTATTGTGCTTCTGTTGAAACTACATAGGCCCATATCCCAGTGCCAATGGGCCCTAATAACCCCTTTCAACCGCAAAAGATTCAGAAATACAGAGGTTATGCGGGAATTCCATGATTTTTGTTCAAAATCTACATCTTATATGAACCTCATTTCTGTGTTTAGGCATCCTACTAATGAATAAAGAGTAACCAAACCACCTGCACAAACATCCACTGTGGATGCTCAGATTTCTTCTCCACTCTATTGCCCCTCACTCTCTTTGTGTCACTATAACACTACCTCTCTCTTGACTGTATTGTTTTGCTATTATGTAAACTTCTGCAGTCCTCTCAGAGATCTCATAACAATATGTAGGTTTGGGGGTCTAATAATCTTAGCCTCCAAATTATTACAGTAGGCCTTATGCAAGATTAAAGAAAAAGCTACAATTTCAATTGTATCTGTGATTCAGGAGGTGCTAAATATATTTGTGAAATAAAAGATTCCTTATGAATTTGTGTATTTAACTGTTTCTGGCCTTTTTTTCTGTGGATTTTTTTTTTGTGAAGTTTTTGTTGTTGTTGTTGTTTTTGGGGGTTTCTTGTTGTTTGGTTGTTTTTTGGGCTTTTTCTTGAGAATTCACATATTCCAGCATTGGAGAGATTTCTTTTCTTTGTAGAGCCTAAGAAGCATCATTACTCATAGATGATACAGTGCTTTAAAGGGTCTTTTATTGCAAAATAAACACTTGAAATATGCCTCTGGATATGAGGGATGGTCTGGATGGCAACAGTTTATAGTGACAATGCAATCAATTGTAGGTATTCGTCTTTGTTATAGAAACAATTTGTCAGTCTCTTTGTCAAAATGAAGTTTGACTAATCTTTCTGATCAGCAGGACGAGGAATACCAAGGTCAGAGAAGACTGAAGAATTTTGGAACGTTTCTAGTTTGAGTATTTGCATGTTTCTGTCCCTATTTACCTTCTTAATACTTTTTATAAAAATATGTTAAAAATAATTTAAACTTAATGGAAATTTAATTACTCTGATTCATTTTGTAGAAACCTAATAGGAATAATTTAATTTGTTTTGGTTAGGATATATTTAAAACTTTCCAAAGTTTAAATCAGTTTGTAAGCCTATATTTTAAAAGCCATACATTTTACTTTGAATGAAAACAGTCAGAACAAAGTAACTATACTGTATTTCTTCATGTACAATAATATTTCTCTTGGTGATGTGTAACTATGTCTCATTGGAAAGGGAGAAAGTGATCTCATCTGTCATTTTGTTCATCAATAATGAATGATATTTCGACTTATCTGGTAACTCTTCCTAAGGAATTTTTGAAGGCATGCAAGAATGTCTTCTAGCTTGCACCACATATTAAAACAATGTAAGTGGACAAATTTTTCTTTGTAATCCACAGAAATCAGCAGGAGAATGAGACAGATTTGATACTTTGCATCTTGTATCTAATGATTTACATTTGTCTTTTGTTGACCTTCATTGCATAAAATGGAAATCTATGTGGAGTTTCATGCATGAAGTAACAGTGAAGAGACATGTACAAAACACTGATATTAAAACTCTCTCACTGATTTTTGGAAAGGAAACAGCTAATCTAAGGAAAATAAAATCTGCAAAGCAATAGATCAAAATATTGGTAGACAGATGGGTATAAAATATCCTAATAATCAGTTTAAAAAATCAATAATTATATATATTGAAAAGACTTGCCCATTCCTGTTAGAGAAGTTTGAATGTTTTCAAGAATACACTGGCCCTTTGAAGAATGTATTCTTGTTCTAGTCTGAGGCAGTACTGAGAGAAAAGTTAAGTGCTATGCTACACGTGCTAAAGAACTAATGTGCATTATCTATTTTAGGGGTATTTATAATTGGTGACTGCAGCTGGTAGATGATATGTTACATTGCAAACAGTGTCAGAAAGCATAGGGCTCCTTCCATTAGCCAACTAAATTGGTAGACTTCATGCTCTCTGAGCTGGAAGTAAGTTTGTAATAGAATACATGATTATGAAGTGTATGTTCATGGACATTGGGCCTTTTGCTATATGCCTTCCAAATGCATTAAGTAATCTCTAACAAGCTGTTCAGCTGTGCCATTGTAAGTCCAATTAATGTCGAAAGGCGATAAGAATATATGTGAAGAGGTGAACTGGTTCTGTCAAGGGTCAAGTGGAATTAAATATGAATAAGAAATCCACTGCATTTAAGAATTGTCAGCCTTTCACCTCTTGCTATCTGAATTTTTTCACTATTTGTTTAGGCTTCCTATTTGCAGACTCTGTTGAAAAAATAATATCCTGAACCTTCTTCTGAGCAGTGAAACAATAAGTAAACTTGTCTTGTTCAGGGTGTATGGTAAAACTCCTTTGACAGGGATTTCCCCTTGTGTTTATATGTACTCTTTCCCACTTAAGTGGAAGTACCATCATTCCATTTTGCCAGAAACCTTATACATTTCTAATACATATGAAAAACTTCTTTCCACAATCCTGGCCTTTGCATACGCTGAAGAGAAGCCTAGTGTGAAAATAAGATTGACAAGAAGAGAAGGCAGGGGAGTACAAGGTCCAAGAGAAATAGCTGATTAGTGTAATAAGCTGCAGAGACAAATCACATGCTGTGTAGCCACTAATTCATATTTAGAAAAAAAAAATCTAATAGACTTATTCTGAGTACTAGATACTTACTTATTTTTCTTCCATATTTTTAGCTGAATGTACTTAGGACTTAAGAAAGTAACAACTAATATTTTTGCAACTATTTAATGAAAATAAAAACATTGAACATGCATTTATAGTATCCTTCTATAGTATATTTTAATTTATTTGCACATTGCCATGATCTGTTTTACACATTGTCACCTGTTAGGTTTCACAATTTTAGCCTACCTGGGAATTTAAAATTACCCAGTGGTCCCACCAATAAATGAAATATAAATGTTATTATTCATTTGTACAATATAGACTACCATTCTCTTGGCTGCCACCTGAACATTTGTGGTTCCCTGTGAAGAATCCCTATGTTTGTGAGGTTTAGATGTGAGAATTCTCCGTTAAGTTCTTCAAGAGTATTAACACCGAGAGAAAAAAAAGAAAAAGAGAGGAAAGTCTCCCCCAGGATTTTGTGTAATGCAATGTGTGCTGCAGTGCATTACTTGATTGTACTTTTGCACTGCATATTTAATGTATTTCAAAAGTATAGTTATGTGCATTGAAAGGACAATAAACAGGATAAATTGCAGGGATTGTTCAGTCAACAACAGCAAAGAAAGCTAGGTTTGAAATTGTCCATGACTTTCTTGTCTATTTAGAAACATAGCAATTATCACTTAGCAGTATCCAAACCTTACATTTTAATTAAAGATATTTTACCATTGGGGTTACACTCAAATCATTGCTGCTTCTCACTGTGAACAACATCCCAGCTCTTCAGCGGTCACAGCTTGGCTGCCACCAGGTTTTCAGTAAAATTATTGCTCTGAAGTAAGGGTGGCGAGCAGCTGCAGTACTGAAAGTGGAGGTAAACTAGAAAACATTCATCCTGTGTATAAAATATGTTTCCTGGTTCATAAAGATGTAGTTAAAACTCATGAGGCAGACCTTCAACTTGTTTAAAGGAGCTAAAATAGTTGTAGTTAGGATGCAAATACGTGCAATGTGCTTTCATTTTTGAGTCACTTTTTTTTCTGGGATGAATTAAAAAAACCACACAAAACCACCACCCCCACTCAAAAAAACCCAACACTTCCCCCCTCCCCAACTCCTAAACAAACAAAAAAAAAACCAACCCAAAGCAAAACCAAACAAGAAACCCAAGCAAAACAAACAAACAAACAAACAAACAAATCAAAAAACAACAACAAAACCCCCCCCAAACTTTTCTAATTTTCTGTTTTTACTAGCTTGTTACACCCAAGTTACAGAACAGCTTGTTTTTTTGGTTTGGTTTGGGTACTTTTAAACTTTTTACACTCAAAACTTGTAACATTAAAAGAATGATAAATCTAACAGTTGCCTTCAAGAAGAGATTTTCCACTTGAAAACCTGGAAACAAAGCTTTCAGATAAGGCCAAACTGATTCAAAAACTTGTGATTTTAATTTTTGTTTTCACCATCCCCCTTTTTAGTGGTTTAGTGCTAAGTTTTTAGGGTTTGTTTTTTCTCCTGATCTGAAATCTACTGATAGCAAAAAATATTGACTTACTACTGGTTGGAGTATTATTACCAAGAAAATAGGAAATCTTCATAGCATCAATTTAAGGTAACATAAGGAGAACATTGTGTCTTTGAATGAGAGATAAAAGTCTGAATTGTCATATTATTTTACTACACTTCTTTTTTTTTCTGAGTACTGTGCATGAAAAACATTAGTTTTTAGCATAGTAATATCTAGAGCAGAATGGATTGTCTCTCTTTTAAATTATTATACATTGTTTGTTAGTTTAGAAATCTAAACTTTTTTTTGCTTGGCACTTAAGGGACTGAGATCTCTAGGAGTGAAACTTTTGGCATGTGTATGGTATTTGGGTTTTTTAAAGAAAAATTTGTCTCTTAAAATGAAAAATCCTTACTCTTAGTGATGTGAGAGATAAGGCTAGATAACAAAACTTATAATAATTCTTCTTTATTGTGCAGGAAGCATTTTTATAATCACAACCATAAAACATTATTTAATTTTAAAATCACTGTAAGACTGCAAGCACAGCACAGCCAAGATGAAGAATTAGCTACTAATGTCTGTCAAATCCAAAGGGAAGTTAGGCTGGAACTACTTATTTCATAGTTCCCATTTCCACTGTGACTGGATTGGTTGGAAGGGGTCTCTGCAGTGTGAGTAGGTCCATGTGGTGTCAGCAGGAACACTGAGATGTTTCTGATCCAAGATCTTCCAGGCATCTTCAGGGTTTGTAGTGACTCTTCATTGCTGGAATGAACATGACCTCTCAGTTTCAGGAGCAACTTCTTCTGTTTCTCCTCACAAAAGCATTCTTTAAAACAATACAAAGGATCATTGGAAGTCAATTAAGGAAAATCATGTAAGCAAAATGTGTTTACAAAATAAGTTTCTCCTACAGGCAGCCACAGAAACTCATCTTTAAAAATTATATGGAAATGCATGAGACTATCACAGATAGCACAGTGGATAGTAAAATTAACACTGTCTAGTGCTTCCAAACAGACTGTTCTACTGATGTTACTCCCCCGTTTGGAGTCATTCTTAGTATCTCCCCTTTAAATTATGAGAACAGAAGTTTGTCACCCCATTTTTTACTAGAAAATTCCAAGATCAACTAAATATTTTCTTTTAATGGAGCCATGTATTTATTATGAAACAGAGTCTCAGAGGCAGTTTCTTTTCCCACACCCCTTCCCAGGAGCCAGAGCTTCTCTCAAGAGTAGTCCCATTGTCTTTTAAAGGAAACTTCATGTTTTAATTCCTGATTCAATTGTTTGTTCATACTTAGGCTCAGCCTCGAGGGCTAAGAAAACCATTTGACTCCCATTAACACCATGTCTGCTCTTGTGTGGCTCCTATGCCCCACCACATCAATACAGAAGTAGGCTGATTATAATGTTGTTTTTCAGAACCTGTGCTATCAGTACTGGAGCTACTAAATGAAGCAGTTGCCTAGCAAACAGTGAAGCAAAATCAATGCAAACCTGTTAAATGTTTTCACATTAACAATCTCTGCATTTCTCTGAACAGGCATTATTTAAAAAATATTTCAGTCTGTTCTAGTTTTTCAGCCTTTAATGTCAAATGTCTTTAAATGACTGTCACATGAGAACACCTTATAATACTGTATTTAAAGAATAATTTTATCTTTCAGTATTTCTGTCTAATTGTGAGCTTCTTGTAATGAAAATGAGATTTTCCTTTCTGATTAAGAGAATAAAAATTTTAGTATCTGTAAATTAGTGTCATATAAGTTCCCTAGAAGTGATTGTTTTTTAAAAGTGATGTACCTTTCTCTGTAGGGAAGGCAGGGGGTAAACAATATTTGTAGAGGAGCATTCAGCTTTTTTATCCTTTTTATCCATACTGTTTTTTTCCATACCTTAAGAGAATATCTTTATATTCATTAAAAATGAGAGGTTCTGCTCCTTGGGAATAAGTTCCTGTCAGATGCATGATTTTTTTGGTTAATCATCTGCCTATATATTTTCACAGTTCTTTTAAGTTGTCTGTTACGTTACTACATCATGAAATAAAAAGAAACATGGTAGTAGGCATCACGGTCTGTCTTTCTAATCTAGTATATATTGCAAAAGGAATACAGACGTCCAAGCAATATACTAGAAGTGATATGTGCTAGAATTTCTGTAGTATGGTATCATTATCCATGGTACCTTTAATAACTGATACTTGCAGAAGGAAGTTAAGGGTAATGTAGAATTCCACTGATTAGTGTCAGTATCTAATTTAATAAAATTAGCTATGAAAAAGGGATGCACATATCAGCCACATAGCTCTCAAAGCTCCTTTATAGCAACAACAGGTTTATTAAAACAGAAGATTACCATGGTTTTAGGTTTTTTGGTTTCAGTGATGAGGTACATTTAGATTTTGGCCTAAAGGCAATTGTGAGGTGAAAGTTAATGATATCCTTTTCCCCTTGAGAAAATACAGTAATCTGCTTTATTGCCTACTTTCCTCTTTCCCTGAAAAGCTGTGCGGTTGCTGCAGGAAACATCGTGTCTTGAATGGAGAGAGGAGAAATTGTGGAAATCAGCTCCAAATGAGAGATTAGTGTCAAAGACTGTACAGAATCCTCACCAGCATTTCTGATCGCAGATCAGACAGAATTTCCTCTTTTTGAACACCAATCTAGCAAAATACTTGCACATGGCAGATGAAGCCAAAAGAATCTTCCATGCATTGAAATGCTTATCTGGCTCAGGACCAGAGGGGCTGGCCAACCTTTGCTTGCTACACTGATTTCATGTTAAGTGTCCATATGTTTGCAGGGAACTATTCTTCATGGAATGCCTCAAAACTCTTTACATTACAAACTGTACAGAAAGAAATTGCTTCAGCCAGCTCTGCAGTGCATTTGTGGTGTATCATGCTGCAGTGGTTAATAGAGCACAGCCGCACTGTAAAATGGCTCAGGACAAAAGCACAAGAATGCTGAATCTAATTAAAAATGCAAGGGAAAATGAAGCAGGCAGAGTGTAATTACATAAGCTGAAATTTAGCCAGGACATCAGAATTAAAAGCTTATTCTTATGAAGCTGTCTTGACTTCTTAATAAACATTAGAGGAACAGGGTATTGCTAAACATTTGCCTATGCATGTTCACTTGAATTTACATTGAATTTATGCAATTCACTCTCAGCATTAACATACTGATAAGCTACAAGTTAAGGATTACTTTACTGCTTAATCTTTATATGGCAAGGACTTCCGCCTGCAGAAATGCTATTCACACCTAAAGTACTATAATTCTCATGGGGTATAGAATGCAGTTGGAATGAGGGCTACCCGAAATCAGTTATCATAGTCTTGGCATAGAAATGACAGAAAATGTGAGCAAAGATAGTGTATACAGTCTTCAAAGACAATCCAGTATATGCCCCCATTCTTGTATTTGCTACATAGAGTGGAAACAATGGCTCAGGTCCCGATCAGTGAGATTAACATATCTAATACCCTTTGCTATGGATGGGTGCATGGGTTCTAATGTGGCAATAGCAGAATTCTCCATCCTTCTTTGACCCAGATGATCCCTTGTTGGCTTCATCCAGGTCAAGGAAGAAGATTAGTGGGTTTTGTTAAGGTCAGAGCTATGGGTTTCCTTTATCGTGCTGCACATGTGTGACCACACACTGGTCTTCCTAGCAAGCACTGCCATGTGTAGGTCCCTTGGGTAACATCCATTTTCTTGTGCTCTGACTCTTTTTGATACTCTAGTACTTCCCTTTCCTCATGCCAGTCTCCTCCCAGATAACCTCCCCAGTTTTGTTTTCCCCTGTGGTTCTAGTTTTGTTACCTGTAGTCAAATCTCAGCCTTAAATGGAATAAATGACATTTAGTAGCTGTTGGCCTTACAAAGCTTTAGTCCCCTGAGCATACCTAAGGTTCCTCCCCAAAAAGTGGTGAATCCTGGCACAGATGGACTCACAACTCCTGTGTGACTAGCAATGAACCCTGCCTTCCTTGTCAGCAGTGTCTGTGGCTTCTGCCAGCTTCCCACACTGTTACCTGTCAGGTGCAGCAATTTCCCATGCCTTGGCCAGGAATCATCCATGTCTTGTTCTACATAAGCTTGAGGGGCCCAGCCAGCAGCCGAGGGAGCTGCCTGGAGCTGTAATACTCTTTCTGTGGGACAAACACTGCTTGGTCCCCTGGAGAGGCAGCATTCATGAAGCTGATCGTAAGAGCTTCTAGTGCAAGGACATCATGTGGAAAAGATTAAATTCACATTTCAGAAATACAGCAACATATTTCACAACATAAGTTCACAACTACTAAATGAAAAATGTAATGAATGTAACTTTAATCTGTGTCTCTAAATAAATTCTGTGGTGGTCTGATGGTACAGAAAAAATGAAAGAAATGGAGGTGAAGAAAAGAAGCAACATCTTCAGTAATTATTCGATGTCATTCATATTCATAAGACCACTGTGAAGAGACTTTTGGTTAGTGTCACCTACATCTGGGTTTCTGAATATTACCTGAAAACAGTAGGAGTGTGTGTCTTCAGAGAAGTCCAGGGAGAGGCCTCAGACAGAGCAACCTGCAGGATGTTTGTAGAGGGTGATGGCAGAATCCCCAGAGGGGATTCAGAAAATCTGATGAGGTTTAATTAGAGATTTGAGGCATGAAGAAGAAAAGAGGATTGAAAATTGAGACAGACTGTGGTCGTGATCTAGGAATTTGGTTTAGAAAATATTGAAAGCTTCTGGTTAGGAGAAATTAAAAGCCATATGTTAATGGCCAGGAGTTAGAAGTGGGTTAGATTTTGAAAGCATGAAGAATTCTTATGCAGCAGATCTTTACATAGATCCCTATAATTTCTAACAAGTGGGACCTTTAGAAAGCCTGTTCCTCTTTGCTCTCCTCTCCACTGTCAGGTATGTGGTTACCTTATGTACCCATGTACTTCAGTAGGAGGTGATCTCTTGGATATATTTGCAAATTTTGAAGCCCCAGAAGCAACCGCTGTGACTTCCAATATAAATGAGAGTTAATGTTGTAAAAACTCCCGATTAATAATTACTAAATGCGAGTTTGAAACTTCAGTTCACAACTACTGCCAATGACATATTCATAATCTACATGAAGATTAAAAAAAAAAAAGAAAAAAGATTCCTCCGTCCTTGTCTATTAAAACTGAAAAAGGAATTTTGTCAGCAAACTTGAAATCAGTGTACATACCATCCAAAAGTAAAAAAAGAGTCAACAATTCATTGTGACTTGTTCTCTTAAGAATTTAATAGGAAAAATGAATCCTCTTATTCACATGTTTGTGTTTTTAAACAAAAGTCTGTTTAGTAAATGAATCATCTTTCCTCAAGAAGAAATTGAAATATTCAAGCTTAAAACGTGTGCTGAATCTGTCAAGAAATGTATGTTGCTTGTTTGATATATACAAGATTTATGGGGTTGATTTGAAAAAGTAATTATTCACTTAGACAGAAGTATCTCTCTAGACATTCAGAGTTCGACTTCTTTAGGAAAATAAAAATGAGAAAAAAGTATCTGAAGTACCTTAACTGATTATTAATTTGTTTTAGGGGGGTTGGTTCATTTTTGAGAGTGGCGCACAGAGAAATTTGAAGCTGCCAGAAACATGCACGTTCATGTTGGTGGTTACACCTTTGGCCTTTGCTTTACTCTGACAGCCTAAAGCCCTGGGAACAGAGAGCATTTTGTGATACAAAACTCCCTCCTGTGTCCAGCCAGCAGAAATTACTAGATCAACCAACTGTGACTTCCATCCACTGCCAAGGTCACTGATTCCAACCAATATGAAGGAGACAAGTAATTCTTTTCAAATGTAAGTCTACTCAGTACAGAGAAGGTAAATTCACCAAGAGTCACTGGAGCAGTGCTGTTTCCATTCTCTCTCCAGCATCTCACATCTGGGGAACTCAGCAGAAAGATGATATTAAAAAAAAAACCAAAAAACAAAAAAAACAACAAAAAAAAACAAACCAGAAGAGTATTGCAGCAGAAAAACAGATACTCCTTCAGCTACAAGAGAGGGTCACATTGCTGCTCAATTCCGTTGCCTTGATTTTTATATTTTTCTTCCGTCATTCATTGCTTTGTTTTAGGATTTCTACAGTTGTCAGTGGAAGGAAAGAGACTGTTTTTCACTCACTGATACTTTATGACAAGATTTATTTTCATTAATAGTCTAAGAAAAGTTGTTGGTATTATTTACTTTTTAATTAAATTAAATCTTTCATGGTAATAGTTTTTAAATTATCCAAATGAATGCCAGCAAAATCTTTTTTCTCTCTGCATGTGTAACTATTTTCTCTTGTTAATGTTCTTGTAAACATTACAATAACCATTTTGCCTTTCAATGTGTACTAATTACATGGACATTTGGATAACAGCAGAAGTTGCAAGGAACTTGAATTGGACCTTTTGTATTTATTTGTGCTTTTCCTATGGAAAATCCTTCAAAAAAATATATATTTTTAGGTGTTAATTTAAACTTTGGATTCTATATCCAGACTATATATTAGCAATTGATATCTCCAGTAATTTGTGTGTAGAACATTTTTTACTATTATTTTCTACATAGTTTCAATATGTATATAATCTTGTGTTTCCAATTAATAGTCTAAAAATAGAAGTGTACTCTCCGCAGAAAGAGGAGAACAGTGGCAGTTCAATTTCTGATACTGCAATTTCCTTGGAAATATAGCTTTCCAAGAAATTTATGAACAGGTATGAAATAAGTAATGATTCCTGAAATATTTAATTTGTGGGCTGAGATGCCAGCTGGTTTGAACTAGCTGAAATCCTGACTTGCTTAGAGAGGCAGTGATTTAGATTGATGCTGGATTAGGGTCATTGTCCTTAACTGAGGGAAACGTGTAGGGCAATTATGCTATTAAAGATTTGTTGTAGCTGGCAGGATGTACAAAAGCTGTGCAAGCACTAATCAGAAATACTTGGGACACTATTGTGTGTTACATGGTGTGTTACCATGGCTGTTTCAGCCACAAATCCAAAGCGCAGCTCCATGCAGGCTGCTAAAAAGGAGATTCCCGTCCGGAATCGGAAGAGAGTGAACTGATGCAGAGGTTCTCGAGTATACCACATTCTGCACATTCAGGCTATTATCTAAAGTTCAAATTAGTTTTTTTTTTTCTCTCAGCATTGTGTTTTTAGTGGCTGAGAAGTGTTCCATTCATTATGGAACACCACACTGCCCTACGTGGGGGGTTAATTCTAAAGTATCGGATCACTGGTAGTTCACTTCCGTTTCTAGCTGTGAGTATTTCAGCCCCATGAAGCACTTGGCTACCATGAGGCATTCCTTTCCTCCCTCCCTGTCTCTGTCCATCCCCATCCCCCCTTCTCTCCCCTCTTCCTGATTTTTTTTCCATTTTACCCATTGGGTAAAACCAACTCTGCTTTGGATTCAATATTAGGGCAAAGATACTTAAATGGGAATTCTCTGCTCAATCTCTGTTTATGAATTTAGATGGAAAGAGAGCTGACTCTTCTGAAGATGCTTATCCACAGTTATTTGTGGTCTCAAAGTTTGTGGTGCATATTGCAACTCAAGAAAATAAATCAGTTCTATGAGCCAATTATGGATTTTATAAAAGAAAAGCATAAGCAAGCAAGTATTCGCTTAATGAGACATATTTCTAAGCTAATATGCTACAGTTTTATTAGTTAATTAAATATGAACAGTACAATGATCAAATAATGGGCACATTTAAAATTGAATCAATAAATCAGTCGGTTCCAATTATTCAGTCACTAAATTACTGCATTGAGTAATCAGCTCAAGTTACGAACTTGACATGGGAAGGAACTGTTCAGTGTTAGCTTTGTCTTGGGAGAATTTAAGAGTTTCCATTCCATCCTAGAACCAACACAAATTCTTGTCAATACAATGCATATTCCTTATATCTTCTCAACCTCAACATTAGATGGACACTTAAACTGGGACAGAGAAGGAACTTCTGACATTCTTAGATGAAGGAAGTAAAACTTTCTTCCAGAGTTCAAGGAGTGAGGGAACAATGCTCTTACTTGTGCTTTAGTTTTAGGCAGTCCTGTGAGCAGCAGGGAATTGGACTCAGTGGTCCTTATGGGTTCCTCCCACCTCAACACAATCTATGACTCTGTCATTCTTTTGTCTCCTGTCATTCTTTTATGTCCTGAAGGTCTGTAGGTAGCTAGTATTACCTTGAAAACCCCATAGAAACATTAGGAACTGTTATGTGTGCATAGACTGAGTATTCTGTGTAGAGAGGACTGAGCATTTCAACTTCCTACTCACATTTAAATATTCCATAAGATTAAAAAAGTAACCTTTCCAATGCTTGTGGAAGAGTTCAATGCACATCTTGCATCTGTCATGAAAATACTCTTAGCACTGGGATCTCAACAAGGGAGGCCTTGCTTCCTGTTTAGACCATGATGTAAAAACAATTGTAAAAAAAGAATGAAAAATTCCTAGAAGAAAAGTCACAAGATGGTTGGTTTCAGGGAGTGTCTGGGATGTCTTTGGCCTGAGCTGGGTTTCCCAGGAGCCACATGGCCAAGTGCACATTGTTCAGCCTGTCTGAGCTCCAGCTCTGGGAATGCTGCTGGAGAAGAGGCTTGGAAAGGGAGGGGATGCATCACCACAAAACTTCATGATAGATTAAAATACATAATATCCTCTCTTTTATCCAGATAATGGTTTTCTGGTGTATGGTCAGCAATGAGGAAATGGGCTTTCAGTTCCTGACCTCATTAATGTTTATGAAGCCATTGTTAGCTGTAGTACTCTCTTCCCTATAAATATATTGAATATTGCCCTTAATCAAGAGGAATCAAGATCAGTGACTATCTTATGAAAATAGTAAAAATTGCATTTCTTTCCTCATACTCACATCACAGGATATAATGCTTACTTAATTTTGTCAACCATGATGATATTTAAAGTAATAAAACAAATGCAACTTTTTTTGGTGTAAAACATAAGAAGCTTTCAGAGATTTCATTGAAACTGCCACAAAATTATAAATATATGGAGGTACAATATGCATTTTTATAGCAGAAGTATAATTTTGTACATTTCTTGTTTTTTCAGTGAGATTGAAACATGAAAAAATCATATGCACTCTTAGTGCTGTTATAATAGAAAAATAAATGTGTGTGTGTGTCCTCAGACCTAAAATAATAATTAAAAATGTTCCTAACCATAAGGTTAAGTGTATGATTGAATTTAATGCTGCTATTTCTTTGATGATGGTCTTCGTGTTACAATACAGCTGGATTTGCTGTGTTCAATTTACACAGCAGTTATTATCATTTATATACTGAACGATCCAGTAAAACAAACCCTTGAAGATTGCATTTCACTATTTTATTTTTTACTTTACACTTCCTATTGTCTTATAAGTTCTGCAGAAGTACCCCATGGAAAATATATAGGTTAAATTTTTCTCATCTCATGGTAAGTGAAGAATTTGCCTCTACATGTCTAAGTGATGTGATTTGCCACTCCTTTGATTTTTTTTCTGATGATTTCTGATCCAGCATTTCCCTGTAACAGTAAACTATTTCTAGTTTCTTGGGATAATACACATACTAAGCATTTAAGAATCATATCTTAATCAATGTTTTAAGCAGCATGAAATTTTAAAAATTTTAAGTGTCAGGCTTATTTGGTTGCAGTCTTTTGTGTTCTGGGACGTGTGACAAGCAGAGACTTAAAAACCAGAACAACAGGATTCTGGCTATGGAACCATTATGAGTGCAATAAATTGTAATAATTGTCTTAGATTGTTCAGCTTCGCTGGTATTTTTCCCTCCTGTTCATGATCATGAAACACGTGTTCTGAGGTATATATTCTGTCTTCATATCTGATTTCCTGATTTCTTTTTCCCCTTTGGAGAACCATCTTGCTTTGCACATGTTTATTCTGATTGCTCCAACTTTTTAATGCTTTCAATTAACTTTTAACTAGAGAATGCCAGTTTAATGGGAGTACTCTGCTTCAGTCCAATAGACTACTGCACGGTGGCAGTCCATTTTGTGTAAGATTATTTAAATACCGAGAAAGTCCACTCAGTGCATTTCTCCTTCTGCTGTTTGCATTCCTTGTTCTAGAAGTGCTTACAGAGAGACAGTTTTGTTGATTATGAATCACTCACATGTATTTTATTTCCAGCTCAGAGTGCAACATGATTCTGCTTCTATGTTTTCTTTTAGCTGAGAAACTAATAAGGATATAAGCAAAAAGAATATTTTAATGTAACTAATGTAGATATATAGATATACATGTGATTAATGTATTAAATGTGTTTGTATAGCTAATGTGTGTATAAAGTATATCAAGATTCCTGTAACATAGTTGACTAGAAAATAATTTACAGATCATACCTAAGAATAGTCCCTCGAGTGGAAAGCTATTTATAGGTATTCATGGTAATTTCCATTAAAAATCTTCTACTTCCTCCTGTCAGAATTCAGAAAAAGTAGGGGGAATTATTGTAATCTAATTCATTGGTTGCCCTCTCACCACTACCCTGGAATCATCCCAAATATCTCTGCTAAACAACCTCATGCAGCTCTAGCAGCCCAACAATCTCCACAGTCTCTTACAAAACCTACTGCATACTGGGAATTGTTTTGGGAAAAAAGGCAGATCAGATTTTATTACAAAGAATATCAAAGTGTTAGCCAAAGAATGATTAGTCATTATTGCCCTTTATCTCATAGAAACACCATTTGGGGATTGTCTTTCTCCTAAGTGAAATAGAAACTTATTTACTTGTGTACTGGGATTTACAAGGCCTACTGAAACATTGTGTGGCAGAAACTGGTTTTAGCTCTGTGGCATACTTCGTGCTTTCTGACACTTCCAATTAGCATGGATCAGTAAAAGGAAAGGTGTTGGATCAGGCAGCTTCCAATGATGCATTACAGTTGAAAATTAAATGCTGGTAGGTTTATTCATAAAAGAAATAAAGAGCTTTAATGGCAGCTGCCACTTGTAAAAGGACCAATCATTCATGACTCAGCTGAGCACCTGAGACAGTTTTCCGTACAATTTGTTTGTTTGGTGGGAAGTTCATTTACGAATTTTTCATGCTGATCTAATTGATTTGCAGGAAGACTAACCACCCCGTTTCCTGCACCTGGTTTGACAATTGATACCATCTGGTTCATTGGATTAGCAGCTGTAGTTCACAACTTGTATCAATTCAGACACATTTGACAAGAGTTCTGTGTCTTTGGTCTCTTTCAATTCATCTTCCTCTTTATATGCTGAAATCTGCAGAGCTTCTCCACCGCCAGACAAGGTTTTCTTAATTTATAGCACAGGGATAACAGGATGATGACAATTATTATTCTAGTCTAGTTAGAGCTGAAAAAAGCCTGCATCGAGCCTAAAGCAAACACAAGGGGATGAATTAACATTGAGAGGCACATCTACATTTCATTTACTTCTGTGGAGATGGAGGGTGCTCAGTATCTCGGAGGAGTGGAATATTCATCATGAAGAAAATAAATATAATTATTACATTTTAGAAATTATTATCAGGCCTACAAGATTCCTTGTTGCATGTATCATCTGCTTTAAAATGACTCCCTGACAGTTCAATAAATGTTTCAATATGTCTCTCATAGCATGAGAAATGGGGGTAAATTTAAACCTGTGGTTTCCTTCACACATAGACTATTGTAGAAGTAGGAGAAATTGCTCAGGGGACACACTGCCCTGCTCTGGGGACACATCTAACCATCGGGAGACCTAGTTTCTGTTCTCCATGTGAAATGTTGGCATCTGTTACCTTGTTCTTAGGCTTCCTAACCCCACAGGATGATGAGATAAAGCCATGCAATGGTGGCCAAATAATTTGTGGGTTTAGAGTAGTAAAAATAAGCTAATTAAAGGCTTTCTGGTGATTACCATAGAATAGTGCTAATTGGGGTGAATTACTCACCAGCATAATTTGTGGTGAACTGCTGCTCATTGTCCAAGAACAGGAAAGACTAATGGATGGGAATATCATTGTAAATGTGCCCTGTTAGCATATCCTCTTTGCTAAATATCCCATCTTCTTAGTCTAGAGAGAAGAAAAAACATGAAAAAACATACTTATATTTGAACTAGACTATTCTCACATGCTGATGTTATGCAGCTTTTGTCAAAAATCTCTACTTCCGCTGTCTGAATGCCAGCACCACACATTTTTCATCAATGAACTCCTACATTTTGTCTCACCTGTTGCAATCCTGTAACTCTCACTGTACAATTTTGTAACAGCTATATAAGCACTGTTATAAGTGCTTATACAGAACCAGAGTCCTTTGCAAAATGGAGGGAATTTCTGGCAGAGCATTCTGCATGAAGGTTCCTGGAAAGTACAGATGAATGCACGAGAAGGGTTTCTAGTACAGGCTGCTATTTCAGGATGCAGCTTTAACAACGAACGCGAACCTACATCTCAGTCATATTTATGTCTATTGTTTTTTAAACCTGGAAAATAGCCCATTTTACAAACTCAATGTGCTTTTTAGATCTCTCTATGATGTTAAGGTATAACAAGAGTTCCACCATTTGGTATGAGATGTACATGTACACAAAATCCCAATGCTCTATTCCAATTCCTATATTACAATATAGGAATATGTATTTCTATTGGTATATAAACACATGGATATGTAATTTGTAATGGACATTGCCTTGGAAAGAAGCCAGGCTAAAATACAGCAGGAAAAGGTTCCATGATGACTATATATATATATAAATTAAAAAAAAAAAAAAAAAAAAGAGAGAAAGAAAACTGCAATAAATGCTTAAGTTCTATCCATTTAGCTGGAATTTATCTGTGTGGTAATACTAATGATCAGCTTTTGATGTACAAAGTGTAGATCAAGTATTAACCAATTAAACTTTGATTAAAAAATGATTTTGCTAAAGTATAAGGTGTTTTACATGGCCCATTAGTTCATTAAAAAGATTTAAATTAATGTTTTTCAGTCATTGAAGACTAAATTTCTTAGCAGGGAAAGTTGCCAGTGCTGGGGCAATACATTCACTTGGCAATACATTCTCTCCCAAAGAATAAAACATTCAGGTCTTGTGAGTGCAGGTACTTAGCAACCTTTTTCTGCTCTTGCAGCTCTCTGTCAACAGTGTGGTTTTTGAAAACATGTTAATTAGTAGTACTGCTATTTCCCAGGAGAGAAGGTTATCTTAACTGCAGCTACTATCCAGAAAGCCATTGTTTCAGAAATATTTCAATTAGTAAAAATAAGATAAATGGAAATTCAGCTTTTCCCACTGTGTATAGATATTTTTCTACTGCAGAATTTTATAAATTACAGCAGAAACATCTCTATTATAATTTGCATAGCTTATTAATAGCACTGTCTAAAAACATAGGTTTTTATTTTCTGCATATTATAGACCCAATTAGGAGAGGCAGCGTATAATTTTAAAGTTATTAGATTGACACATATAAACATTTTTATATATCTGTATGTGTAAGTATGCATGCTTTACAAACATTTATGTATTTGTATGTGCATATCTATATCCGTATTTTATTCATGGAAGAACAGAAGCTAGCAGTTAACTTTTATTTGCAATAAAACCAGGTAAAAATAATTTGCTAACTCTTTGATTTTACATTTACTGTACACTTAGAGCAAAAATTGATCCACTAGATTTAATGCTGAATTATGAAAACTTTTCCCAGAGAGAGAAAAAAAAAAGGTAGGTCTAAAGATGAGCATTTAAAATCTCTTTAGCATTTCTTACAATAATTTTAGCTCTAGTGTAGCTTCTTAATTCATGCTTATCAAAACTGACAAAAACAATAAGATGCTGCTGAAGCTAGTACATCTAGAGGAAGAGTAGCAATTACCATGAAATCATTATTAATTTAATATATGTTGAAGTGCAGAAATGACTGTTCACAAAGAGAGCAGACATTCTGCTATAGCCACAAACCAAATGAGATTTTAACAGAATATTGAAATCAAGAGTTTCTTCCTCATAAAGAGAAAAATGTGGTTGACAGTGAGTTTTTTTCCAGGAAGTACCTCTATTTTCCCCATTCTACAAACATAGAACCATAGAATCAAAGACTGGTTTTTGTTGGAAGGGACCTTAAAGATATTGTGGTTCCAGGTCCCACTAGACCAGATTGCTCAGAGCCCATCCAGCCTGGCCTTGAACTCTTCCAGGGATGGGGCAGCCACCGCTTCTCTGGGCAATTTGTTCCTGGGCCCCACCACCCTCACAATAGAGAATTTCCTTCTCATATCTCATCCAGCCTTACTCTCTCTCAGTTTGAAGCCATTCCCCCTTGCCCTGCCACTCAGGCCCTTGTAAATAGTCTCTCTCCATCTTTCTTGTGGGCTCCCTTCAGGCACAGGAAGGCTATAATTAGGTCACCCCAAAACCTTCACTTTTTCAAGTCATACAATCCCACTTCTCTCATCCTTTCTTGATAGGAGAGATGCTTTAACCATCTTTGTCAGGGTCTGAGAGTGCTACAGTGAAGTCCAAGATTTGTGGTGAAGCAGGTTATCCAACCTGGCGTTAGTGTCCTAAGCAAAACAGGCCTGCTTTCCGTCAGGGGCTTGTTACAGTCTGTAACTGGAAAGACTTTTTTGACCAGAGTATAAATATACTGTAGGTGGAGTGGTAACACTCAAATATATGGGGGAAATTAATGGGTGAAAAATGGATGGACAAATTCGGAACATACAATGTAGTCAAAGTATTCATAACTGATGTAAATGCCAAAAATTTAGGGCAATGGGGAAATTTGTGATAAAATTTTGTGGTTGCTGAAAAATCAAAGTAATTTCTCTTTGCATGTGAGAAAACTTCAGTCTTATCAATTGCAATTTTTGGTCAAAATTATTGCTGGAGTAATTTACTGAAAGCCAAGCAAGTGTTTGCAGTCCATTGATACCTGATTTTGAGAATCAAGATATATTGTCTAGTTTTGATTGGACACATTTTTGCAATAATTTAAATTATTGAATAATTTATCTTATATAAAAACAAAAATATATTATTCTAACATTTGCTTCCCTTGCATGTTCTATAATATTAATTTAAAATATATTCTAACATAAATATTTTTTTCTGTAAACTTAGTCTCCAGTATGCTTTCTGAAAGTGAATATAAGACTATATGAACAAACAAGTTATATCCAGGTGAATTTTTCTATATTTTTGAAAATCTTGCCCTCACTGTGGCAATAAATTTATGTGTGTAGTTATACCCTAAAAGAAGTTAATTGATGCATGGTTTGTTTTAAAATTCTTAAAAATTATCTTTTCTCCTTTTGAATAAAAAGACTTGGAACATTACAAGGTGAAAGTGCTTTTTAAAATGCTGTTAAAACATATTCAGTTATTGAATTAATAACTAGACATGCAAAATTGTTTTGGGAGCAGTGGATAAATGTACAATATCCTTCTGAAAAAATATTAGTTTAACGAGACTACCAAGAAGTAACAAAATAATTTCATTTCATGGTTTAAATCATATTCACACTACTGTTATCTAGAGGTTTATTTGTGTTCAAGGTTCATTCAGAAAATTACATTTAAAAGGCGGAAATAACTCCACAGAGTTACAATTTTTTTTCTGCATCCTCATTTTATCTGGACTGTAAATTTATTGAAATTCATAAGATGTTCAGTCAATACCAGGACGTTAAAAGAACTGAAATGGGCAATGAAGATTGTAATGTCAAAATGTTCACTTTTCCTTTCACATTGATTGCCCAATTGAAAATGAAAGAATAGGAATATGTTAGGATATAAATTTGTTTAACAAATTCTAAAATGTTTATTTCTAAAATGTTCAGAATGAGCATAAAGTTTGGAGTCAAAAAAGCTTTTCAGGCTCCAATTATGTTAAAGACAGGATAGATCTACTGTTGCAGTGATTAACCAAAAACAAATGTTGGGATTGTACAAAGATGGACATTATGATAAAGTCCTGAGAGTCAATGAGTCTCATTTTTTGTCACTATAGGCTGAGGATAATTGTATTAAGTCAGCACTGATCTATAAAAGGAGCAGAGTAGGGCCAGTGTTTTACTTCTGCCCTCTTTTCAACGTGCTGTGTGCTCACGGATGCCAACTAAATCTTTCCTATCCTCTCTGATAACACATAAACTTCCCCAGAAAATATTTTTTCTTAGAAAAGCCATATAGAGATGTCAGTGCCCCCAAGTGGCTTCTGAGGATGCTGGAACACATTCTCACCTGCTTCAGTTTCTTTGCTGAAGGATCCAAGTGCTTCAGTAACACAGAGCCTTGGAAAATACTCCCACGTTTGTTTTATTGCCACAAGTTGTCCTAGTAAAATCAGCAGAGCTAGTTGTGCTGGAAATGTCAATAAAATGTTCTCCAGATTGGTTTCCAAACAGTGCGGCTGCTATTTGTTGTGTAAGGCTCATCTTTTCTAGAGAAAACTCTGTCTGTGTGTGTGATGATAAAAGAGGGAGAGAGTGGGGAAGAGAGACTGAGAGAGGCGGTGACATAAATACATGCTCTGCACAATCAGAAATGTGCTTTATGCAGCATTGAACCTTTGAGTTTACCAATTTAGATCCTTCAGATTTTATGATCCCTCTCATACATTAAAAGCCAGATTAAAGGTTGTATTCACAGGGGTGTGGTTATCCTAATGGAGCATGCCTTAGTTCAGTTTAAAAAACTGATATACAAATACAAATACAAATATAACCCCTAAGCATCCTAGACAATTCTCTTTTTTCAGGGATTAGACTGGAGCAGTGGGCAGAAAATAAAATAATGATCACATCCATTTGTCAGCCAAACTAATTTTGATTTGTAATTTTTCTACTTAAATTAAAAACAGAGCAGCTGTGATTAACTGTGACTATTCAATCAAATTCTCAGAGCAAAAAGTGTCATTATTATCCCTTTGCTGAGTAAACCTCTCCTGGACATATGCTCACACTTCAGCTGTGCAGAAGTGTTTAACAGCAAAAGCACAAGCAAATCTATTAAAACATTTTTAATGAAGTCTAAAAGACACAACAATGATGATAAAATTTGACTCAGGAATCAGTGTTGTTTGGCACACCTTTTGCTTTCTGTATAGTTTTGTCTTCCCTAAGGGAGATTAGAGACTGTTTCAAACATTGTTTTTGCCAGCTGTGCACTCTGTGATCTTGAATAAAAACTCACTGATACCAGCACGCTTCAGTGTGAACCAAAGCCTGTACTGTTATTTTAAACATTCAGAAATCATAGACCCATTTAATTCCTCCTCCAAATTAGAAATGCTAATAAAACTAGGATATTTTAAAGGAACTATTTTTGTTCCTCAGTCTCTAAGAAATACTTCTGACTCTGAAACAACGTGCAGTAAAAAGGAGTTCTTTACATGTTCAAAAGCTGCATAAACATTTCTGAATTCGAATTTCAGGTAAAACACCAAGTTCTGATGGAGTCTCGTTAAACCCCAGGGATTTGGTAATGCTGTTTCTGCAAAATGACTTCTAATACACATTACTGTTTTGTTGTGCAGGTGTGGTTCGTAAGAATGTTTCCAAAATGCAATGTCCCTTGGACCTAGACAGACTGAAGGAGTGAACTCTGTGAAATTTAATAAAGATAAATGAAAAATTATCTATCTGGGAAGAATTAATAAGAAATTTTTTAGTAAATAAGGAGTTAGATGCCAAGGTGGGCAGCAGCTCTGTGGCAAAGGCTCTGGGGGTCTGGGCTAGCAGCCACCCAAACATGAGCCACCCAAGACACTCAGCTCTGTCCCGGGAAATTGAGGGGAGGGATTATTCCTCTGTGCCCAGCACACTGTGTCCTTCATGTCCTGGCTCCCCAGCACAACAAAGGCATTCACAAACAGGTACAAATGCAAGGCCCCCAAGATGTTTGGGGCTGAAGCACCTACCCTATGAGGAGAAGCTGAGGCTGTGAGACTCATTGAGCCTGGAGAAAAGAGAACTTTGGGAAGTCCAACAGCTGCCTGCCAGCCTTGAGTGCACCAAGGAAACCCAGGAAGATTCTTTACAGTAATATTTAGCAGAAGGACAAAAGAATATGGAATAAATTGAAACAGGGATCACTTTCACTGGATATAAGAATTTTTTTCCACCCTAAGGGCAGTGAAGCATTTGAGCTGGCTGCCCAGATAAGTTGTGCAAGACCATCTTTTCAAGCTCTGAGCAGCCTGCTTTACTATCTGGTTCTGCTTTGGGCAGGATCTTGGACTTGAAGGCCTCCTGGAGGCCCTTTCTGCCCAAGCAGCTCTTGGGGGCTAACTGGTGCAGAATGCTGCACAAGTGAAACTCCCCAGCAGTGCCAAAAGTATGAGTAGATGCAGAATCTTTCAAAAATATTATTTGTTTCATTGTGTTAGTGAAAACAACATAGACACTGAGGAATTTTCCACTCAGTCCATCATGGGCAAGATATTTCTAAAGTGCTGCTTCTTTACATCTTTCAACACTTGGACCAAGTGGTGGAGAACTGTAAGGTATTTTTTCTGGGACTAGGGGGAGCACTGAAGTAGAATAGTTTGCCATTTTCCATTGAAAACGCGTCTAAATCTTATCAAAATATTGAAAATATTAATGAAAACTGAAGACTGAGCTGACAGCTAGGATTCAGTTGTCATTTGTTCAGTTGACATCTTTTATTAGGTGTTTTTCTTCTAGGATTTTTCCATTGAAATACCAGAGTTGTGCCACCAGATTCAGTCTGAGGTAATCCAGTTGTATGGTACTTCAAGGCTGAACCTCTGTTTCTTATAAACCTAATGTGGTCTGTTATGCTGCATCTGCCCTTTGTGAGGAATTCCTCATGGAAGCCTTTAATGGTGTAAATTTTTTATTGACATGGAAGCTACAGAACAAAAGATTGTATATATATTACTTCAACTAGGATAAATAGCAGAGAGAGCAATCTCCATTTATATTTCTCCTTGAATAATAATGTTTCTAAATATTTGTCATGTATAATTCTTCATTTCAGTATTTTCTAGCATTGTTTTTGTGAGTTTGCCTTGGCTACTGTGTTTTCATTCTCTTATTGCTTCTGGAAAAAGCAGACTGTCTCAGCATACTCTCAGCATGTCCTATCTCCCCATGCGTTATTTGTGACTGTCTCAGCATACTCTCAGCATGTCCTATCTCCCCATGCCTTATTTGTGTGCCTGACAGCTTTCACTGACACATTGTGGGTGGTCCAATCTCCTTCAGAATCTTTAAAGTTTAGGATGTTTGGCATCACATGGGAATCACGCAGTTCTCCTCCTCAGCCTTGTTCCCTCAAGCACTTCTTCCTCACTGATTCTGTTCCTATTTGCTTTCCCTGTATAAATCTCACACAACCCCGAACAGACAGACAGATTAGTTCCATGAAGAGAGACTTGCTTTATCCCTGGAATTCATGACGGATTATGCATTTGTGCAATAGCTGACACTCTTATCAGTATGTAAAATATTAAAGAATAATGAAATGGTAGAAGGATATTGGTGTTGTCTATTGTGTTGATTTTTCATGGCCTGATTTTTGGTAGTGGGGGGGCCACAGAGGTTGCTCCTGTGAGAAGCTTCTAGAAGCTTCCACCATGTCCAGCAGAGCCAATATCTGATGGCTTTGAAGTTGGACATGCTGCTGGCCAAAGCTGAGCCAATTAGAGATGGTGGTAACGCCTCTGTGATGACATATTTAAGAAGAAAATCAAAACAAAAAGTGGCACACAGTTTTTTCTAGCCAGAGAAGAGGAGCAGGAGGTGATGAGAACGTGTGAGGGAAACAACATGGACACACAAAGGTCAGTGGGGGAGGAGGGAGAAGAGGTGTTCCAGGCGCTGGAGCTGAGTTTCCTCTACAGGCCATGGTGAAGACCATGGTGGAGCAGCTGTCACCCATGGGGGTTGCAGAGATCTACTCGCAGCCCCTGGGGAGGTGCTTCATGTCAGAGCTGGTGGATGCCTGGAGGAGGCTGTGGTCTAGTGGGAGTCTCAGTGGAGAGAGAGGGCGACCTGCTTCCAGGCTGGAGCAGCCTGTCCTTGGGAGGATTGCACCCCATGGACAAGGGACCCATGCCACAGCAGTTTTGGGATGACTGTCTGCCTGTGGGAGGACTCACGCTGCAGCACTTTTGGGCAGACTGCTGCTCATGAGATGGACCCACACTGGAGAGGTTCATGGAGAACTGTCTCCCGTGGGAGGGACCCTGCGGCACAGCAGGGGAAGGACTCCTCTCCCTAAGCAGTGGAAGAAAATCCTGGTAATGGACGGACCCAAACCTCCACACCGTGCCCCCCTGTGTTGCCAGTGGGAAGAAGGGATGAAGGGGTAAAAAAGGTGTTTTAAGGGCTTACTTTACTTCTCATTTTTCCTCCTCTGACTTTGTTAGTAATAAATTCACTCCGTATCTCTAAGTTGAGCCTGTTTTTCCTTTGGAGTCCTTGTCTCAACTCATGACTCTTTCATTAAATTTTTTTCTCTTTTGTTAAATTTTTTTCTCTCCTCTGCCCAGCTGTGGCAGGGGAGAGCGAGTGAGTGGCTGTTGTGGGTGCCTGGCATCTGGCCAGTGTCAAACCACATAATCTATGCACCTCTGAACTTTGGAAGTGTTCTCTGTAGCATGCACAAGCCATACGTAACACTGAGGTAATACTGTGAGAGATTATGGAGGTGTGAGCAAGAGTCCAGCTTGCTTATTTCCACTACAAAATGTAATTATGGAATTGGTGCACAAGCTTATGAGGTCCTGAAAATGAAGACTGCAGGAAAAATGCAAACGCTAACAATGCTAGGTGGGAAAATATTTGAATTGTACTTGGGCCTGAGATGTGGGACTCAGAGACCAGATGACAAAGTGAGCCAAAGTCTTTTAATGGCTGATTCACAGCAATGTCTCTAAGTGTTTTTCCAGGGCCCATCAAAATTAACTAACAAGACTCACCCATCAAACAGAAAAAAATATAAATGACAAAGACACTAGAGGGCCATCTATTTTTATCATAAAAACACATAAAAACCTAGCAATACAAATGCCAAGAAATTTTGACCCATAAGGAAGTATTTTGGCAGAATATATGAAAATCAATCCCCCCCCCCCCCAAAAGAAGGGTAAATTTATTCATTTTTGCTTTAAGATATAAAACAGGTTTGTATTTTCTGCAGTCTTCCATGAGCTAACATTTAGGCATTACTGTTCAAACAGGGGTTTTTTGTTAATTTTTTTTAGGTCGGCTCTGATTAGAAAAAGTTTCATTACTGAATCCAGCCCTGGACCAGTCAGAGATAGTGCTAGAGTAAATGCTCTAGGCCATCCCCTTTCTCAAGATACTGGAATCTGAGTTCAAGATGTCTTAGATGAAGGCTGGTCTTCAAAAGCAGCTTTAGGCTTGTGGGTTGCCTGACTTTTTTCTTCAAGCAGTCAAGCGTAGCTTGTCTAACATAACACCACTAAAGAAAACACAGGAGAAAAAACAAGAAGCAAAAGGTTTAGCAAGTAATAGTAATATTTTTTCCTTAAACTTCACAGGGGAAATTGAAATCCTTTAAAAACACTTCTTTTCTGGAGTAGCCACCAAGGCCTGGGCTCAGCTACTGTCTATGTACATCCATTTCTCCCAACCCACACCTCACCTATTCCTGGACTTCTGTTGTGAATTTTCTGCTTTCACTGTGTACAGACCTCTTGTGCCAGTGTTGCACTAGAACTGCCATATGTACATGCACCAGTGCCTCCTCTTCCTACCATAACTCACAGCACATTTGATCCGTCTTTTTATAAACCATTTTGGTAAAACATATGTCTGTTAAAGTAGGTGTTTCATCTAGTAAAATCTGCTCTGAACTCTGAGCAGTCATTACCCCAAGTAGCTAGCTAAAAGCATGTAATTTTCCCAGTACCTGCAAATAAATATTCTTAGCAATTGTATTTTTTTCCCTGAAGCATTCTATCTGCATTGGCTAGGCTTATTTTCTGCCATTCTTGTAAAAAACGCAGAAACAGCAACAGTGTATGTGAAAAGACTGAGGCAGATACAAGGGTCAAAGTATAAGGGTTATATTGCATGCATTTTCAGGTGTGCTTTGTGTTGCTATTAATGTCTTCTTGTTCAGAAAGAAAAAGAAGGAAAAAAAAAACCAAACCCAAACCAAACAATTAAAAAAAAAAAAAACAAAACAAAAAAACAGAAACAACAAAAAAACCGAAACCAAGAAAACAAACAACAGCGACCAAAAAATGAAAAAAAAAAAAAAACAACCCAAAAATGTGGGAACCCCCAAGTTTTAATGCCTTCAAAATAACAGCATTGTCCAAAAATACTGATTGACATAAATTTTTTACACAGACAGGCTGTAAATTTTTTCATCTAAAAATTCCAAATGTGTTGTCACTGTCATTGGCTTACTTTATGATGGTCTGAAAATAGATAAAGACAATACCTAAGGAGTAAGAGCATCATAAATCTTCACTCAGAAATCTCTTCTATCTCCCAGTATAACAAGAAAAGTGAAAGGAACAGATTGCATACAACTAGGCAGAGCTGTATTACTTCACAAAATTAAATGATCAGCATGGTATTATGTCAGTTCATGTTGCAATTCACAGAACAATTTCAAAATGAGCAGGTGTGCCATCAATAAACTACCAAGTTAAGCTTCCCTATGCTTATAAGTATGTCTTTGCAAAGATCAAATTAGGCATCCTTTTCATGAAAACAGAAGCAGTTTAATGACTCCTTCCCCGCCGCCCCCCAAATAAGTGTTGCAGTGATAGACATTTGTTTTTTACTTTAAAGGTGCCAGTCACTTTGAAACAAAAAATGACCTTTTATGCATTTGAAGAGTCAGACAGCACTTTTCCCTTTGTGATGCATTTATTGTAGTTGTTTCATATTCATTTGAAATAACAAGAATTACACTCTTCCTAGTGAAAAACAAGTAGTGTGTGCATGTTTTTCTGCTATTTGATGATTGTCTGATTCTGTAAGTCCAGAGGAGTGTCTTCAGGAAACAGGCATCCTATGCTGTTTTGAGATCAGTTCTTAATTGAGAGGTTTTATAAGCTGCTTTTATTATGTAAGAGGTAGATTTAAAAATTGAACCATTTGATAAACTGTAAAATTCCAGTTTATTGAAGGAGATTTGGTGAATGGCTCCAACACTTGCATTGTTTTTGTCACACAATAAAAGTCTCTACCAGCTGATTCTACTCAGGCCAGTGGACATAAAGAAAACAAAGGAAAAAATGCCATCTGAATCTTCAAAAGCATAGGAGGTCTTTAATGATTTTGTTTCAAGGTGGCTGGCACCATCAAGAAAAACACTATCCTACATCACTTATAGCACCTTTTTTGATTAATTCTGCTCTACTTCCAATCATATTTTTGAGCTTCAGAAATCTCTTGCAGGACATCGTATAAATACAACCACCACAAAGGTAGAAAAAGGCAGCAGGCAGAGGAAGAATGTTACAGTTGGACAGCTGGTCTAACATCTTTGATGAATGCAAGAGTAAATTATTAATTCATACTAATGATTAATAGACTATAATTAAAGTAATTGAAAGAAAGGCCTCACAGAGAAGAAAAAACTAACACAGAATATTATAAAATGTACAAGAATTGACACATATACTGTCTGACCTCAAAACAGGGAATATGGTAGGTAAAGCATTCAGAACTTTCCCTTTAAAGTCACTTTATGATGTTAAAGGAGGCAGAGTTCATGGAACTATTTAATTAACTATTATTGTTTATGGAACTATTAAATGAAAAATAATAATAAAAACAAAGGAAATATTTTACTTCACAAAACCAGTGTAGAAACTTCATGATCAGCTTCTAAACATCACTTTTTTCCCTCCTTTTTCCTCTGGAAACCTCTTCTGAGTCACAATTTCTTTAATGAATTTTTAAGATTTTTCTGTCCCTCTGTCCTCTGCCCTTTCTTCTTTCCATTTCCCAGCTTCCTTGCTTCCCTACATATAGATTATGTCAGGGGATAAAGAAAGAAAAGGAGACGAAGGATCTGCCGTCCAAAAGGCACTTATTTGGAAATGTCAGCCTTTTGAGTTCAGTCTTCTTCTTCCATTTTCTCTTCTACTTACCCATTCAAGATACTTTAGATCCTTTTTTTTTTTTTTTTTTTTTTTTTTTTTTTAGCTTTGGTTATATTTTTTCCTTATTTTTCTCTTTCAGAGTAAATTCCGAGTTTATAATTTTTTTTCCTTCAGATGATTCTTAATATTTGCTTTCTTCAGGTGAGACCCCACACCTTTCTCTTTTTCCTAGGTGTCTGAGACAAAAAAGGCAATACTACATGTTTGATGGACCTAAGACTACATATTTACTTGTTTTCACTTTTTTCCCTTGTTTTTCCTTCTTGGCTATTCAGATTTTCCTACTCTTACGTTTGGTCACAATGATTCTTAGATTGCTGGAAGACTTTCATTATATCAGTGACTTTAAATAGCTGGCAAATATACTGAACTGATTTAGCTCCGATGATGAACTACTCAAGAATGCAGAAAAATTGTTTAATTTCAAACTGACATATTTTAAAATCAGGGAGAAAAGACTAATTGTTGTTATTTCACATAACATTGATACAATATAATGACTGTGATGTCAGATAGAGCAGAGAGGTCTTCACTGAAAAAACATTATTGTCTGACTCTAAACCTTGACTTCAAGTTGTTTCATGTGAAAATTGCCTTAGATAAAAGGCTGAAAGCAGTTCTTTTGTATTCTTGAATAGATTGAATATTCCTATATAATTTTTTTCTTAACAATTCCAGTTGCTTCTGTTTTTCAGTCATCTTTCCAAGTCTTTTTAAAACATAGATGAATTTAAATGCTTTGGCATATAGCTGCTGAATGGTCTCTCATTCATTCTCCTCTTGCACTACTAAAGTTTCCCATACCTGCAAGAGACAGCTGAAAGACTTTTAAGAAATGTGATATACAGAATTATTGCTTGCTTGCTCTGCTCATCCCTATACTATTTTCAGTTGTAAGCAATTTTATCATTTAACACAATTGATTTCAAATTAATAAAATTATTATTACTATAGGTTTGTCTTGTCCCTAAAGACAACAGATAATGACATAAAATACTGTGACTTATAGTCATATTGTATTCACCCGAGATGTTTGAACTGCAGAAATACAATTATTGGATATCTACTCAGTGGAAGTAGCAATGATCTTTAATAATGACCAAAAGTACAAAGTTGTGTCTTATGAGGTAAAAGTTCAAATTTGTTTTAATAAGAATGCTTTAGCAAAGAAGATAAGGTAAAAATGCATCCCGTAAAAAGCATTCAATGCAATGGAAATAAAACAGCAGTGAAAAACCATACAAAATACACCACCGTAGTATCTACAGCCTTCAGCTGCACACGGATAATGAGGAGGAAAAAAAGAAAAAATTATGTTTAGTTACAGTATCCAGCTTTCTCACAGAAGCCTAACAACACATTCTCTTGGGAAGTTTTATGGGAAACCACATGGGAGACATCAGGTTTTAGTTCAGGCTTTTGCTCCAAAAACTGTTGCTGCATTTTATATTATACTGCCAACAGTAACAATCCAGCATGCCAGGATGAGAGTCTGGCCCAACCTTCAGTGGTTGCTTACAGAGCCTTTTTTAAGGCTGAGAGAACTGGGATTGTTCAGCCTGGAGAAGAGAAGGCTTCGGGGTAACCTAATTGTGGCCTTCCACTACCTGAAGGGTACCTACAAGAAAGGTGGAGAGGGACCATTTACCAGGGCCTGGAGTCACAGGACAAGGAGGAATGGCTTCAAACTGAAGGAGAGCAAGTTTACCTTAGATATTAGGAACAATCCTCTACTGTGATGGTAGTGAGGCCCTGGCACAGGTTTCCCAGAGAAGCTGTGGCTGCCTCATCCCTGGAAGTTCTCAAGGCCAGGTTGGATGGAGCTCTGAGGAGCCTGGTCTGGTGGAAGGTGTCCTTGCCCAGGCAGGGGGCCTGGAACTGGGAGATCTTTAAGGTCCCTTCCAAACCAGGCCAGTCTATGATTCTGTGATACCATTTTCCACTCAACAGAGTATTTTTTCAGATGTATTTCATAGGTCTTAAAAAAAGAAAAATAGTAAATCTACATAGTTTCCATAAATAATAAAATTTGTATCTATTTCTTTAAGTTTGATTTTCTAAATTCCTTCCTTTGATACTATTTTTTCACTCTATTTGCCTAACAGCATAACCTCTTGTGGTCTAAACTATGTGTTGAATTAAATAAAATAGCAAAAATATCCTTTTTTATTATACTCCATTATATTACTTTAACTGGATTCAGTAACATTAATTGTAATCAAACTGAATGCCACTAAACAACAGGTCAGGAAAGTTCAAAAGCCACTTTCTTTTGTGACAAAGTAGAATAGGTCTTCTAATACTTTTTATTCAAGAGCAAGCAAACAAAATTGTAGGTACTTGTATCTTTCTGTAGGTTGACCTATAAATCAAAAAAGTCAGAAAGAGTAAGATTTCAGTTAAATTGATCATTCAAAGGTTTTAAAATTCTAAAATATTTTCTAAGTGTTAGATTTTACCTTTTACTAATATTATTTTTAAGAGTCTATGAGTCAATGATTAAGAGATTTTTTCCCTCAGAGGCATTGGCTTGTTGAGATCAAAATACCTACATTGCAAATTAAAATGAAGGGGACGAACTAAGGAACACGAAGAAGGATTTGGGGACTGCTTTTTTAAAAAAAATCTCTGAAGGTTTATTTTAGAACTTAATCTTCAGCTGATAATGTGTGTTAGTACTTGATAGGTAGTATCATATACTAAAAAAAACCCAAACCCAAAGAACCACTTCAAAGACACCTGGGGAAGAAAAATGGGTCAAACAGATTTTTAAGAAGTTAAGCAACAGTTTTAATTATGACTAGATATCTTAGCAGACAGAAATGTCTATTTCAGTCCTTTCTCTGCATCAATAAGCTGAGCTCTGTCTGTAGTCTCTGATGTAATAAGACCTTACATGACTGCTATGATTTTTTTTTAAATACTATGAAAAAAACCCATGCAAAACCAGAATGATGTTAGTCTCTGGTCAATGACATGGTAAAATAAATAAGAAGTACTATAAGCCTACCCTTTCCCTTAAAATTAAGAAATAAAAACTAGCTTCTAAACAAATAAAGCCATAAACCATCCCCTCTGGCCCCAATTATCAGATAAGATTTTGGCAAAGAATTAAAGTTTGGTTGAAAATATATTTAAACAATTTAGGCTTACATAATTATAGTTACATATCACATAAGCTGTTCAGCTTGTAAAGGTAGATTTCATGTGTCTGGAATATGAAATTGATATTAGTAAAAGAATGCAATATTGTGTTTATAGCAATGTCTACACTAATTGATGTGTTAAAGCTCATACACATTTTGTGTTAGTTGCGTAAATTCTTTGCCAATTCCAATATGTTTATGGATGTAATAATGCATATCAGTGTTTGGCTCTTATGAATCCAAACAGCTATGGAAATAAGGTGTTTTAGTTGTTATGATTTCCTCTTAAATCTTACTGAGATTTAAATAATCAGCACAATACTATTTAAAATAGAGCAGAGAAATGAATACAGATATTAAAAACTGTCAAGTCCGCTTTTCTTTGTGGCGTGTTTTCTGCATGTTTTTGAAAGAATCTCAGATGCAAATGGGAAAGAGATTGCAGGCCAGGTTCTTAATCTCCAACAAAGGTACATTCTATGTAAAACGGGAAGACAAATTTAAATATAAATAGACATGGAAATATAATAATAATAATAATAATAATAATAATAATAATAATAAACATCCTGTTGTTTGCTTCTTTCTACTATTTTCTGTATCCTTTAGTATTCATTCTGATAGCTAAATATTACCTGAATAACAAATACAAAATGGAGCACTATATATATTTTCGTTTTTGTTTAAAGATACAAAGATGAATCTTCCTAAAATCCCATTCAGGCATTTGACAAATTCAGGAGATAAATGAAATTGGCTTCTGAAAAATGTCTGAAGTACAAGACTGTGTTTATAATAACATACACATGAAGCCACAGACACGGAGGTTGATATGAAAATGTTTCCTTAGCAAGGAAAGTTTCTTTCAAAAACCACTTTCTTCGACCTTATTCCCATGAGATATAACTAGTGCTGCCAGTAAATCAGGAACAGTATAGTCAAAACATTGACCGTAGTAGGACAAACACTTGTAATAAGTGTTAAAACTCTCAGCTGGTGTGTGATACAAAGACCAAGAACCAAACCGTGACTGAAGGCAAACAAATAGGATTTCATGGCTAATGTTTCAGGCAGTTAATGTAGGCTGCTTTTGTTTTCCACTGAGGTTAACTGGAAATAATCCAATCTTCTTGGAACTTCAGATAGCCCCCCCTCCACATTTGTGTCCATATTTCTGTCCATCCTCTGAGCAGTAGACTTTGCAATTCCATCTGCTTCAGTACAACCTCTTCCAGTTCTGATCATATTCTCCTTGTAAGTTCTTCCCAGAATTAATTCATAAAGTGCTTTCAGAAGCACTTCAGAAGACACAACTTTTCTCCTCAACTTAAGGAAGAAACTGGGTGATAGACTCCGACATCACTCAGGCAGATGAGACCTCTGTGGTGCCTTTTCTCCAAGATGGCAATCCTGCTGGAAGGGTGGTAAACATGGGGGAGAAGAAATCTGAAGCCGTGAGGCAGTGAGTGCTGGTTAAATCCTGACTTTCAGAAACCTAACCATCCAATACTCTTACTCTTTTGAACTGTATCATAGTGAGCCATTTTTGCACAGCACAGCAATGTCATCTATGGTTCCCTTGGTGCTAAATGTGTTTTTCCTGTCTATAATACATACAGAGCCTTATACACTCTAGAGAAAGAACAGCTGGAGTCAGCTATCAGGGAAGTTACAGAAACATGTACTTGTTCTTGTCACTTCCTATTGTTCATGGTGCTCTGTAATGTGTTCTTTAGATGTGCTGCAATACTGGCTATATCTTTTTTTTAACCTTGTGGTCATTCTACCCAAAGTAATCCAAAGCGCTCTGTTAAAACAGCACTGCTAAAAGCAATACCGTGTGTAGCAATTAGCTGTCACTGTGTAATTGTGTTTCCTGTACCTGAAATGAGAAGAAATGACCTGTAAAATCAAAGTTGGGTTTATGTGAAAGAGAATACATGTTGTTGTCTCCATCTAATCTTCAGTCACAAGTGTGCAGCACAATATAGACTCCAACAGCTAAACTGCCGCTGCTGCCCTTGATAGTGTCATTCAAACTGCTTTTGAGGTTCTCAACAAAGGAAACTGAGCTGTTTGACAATTAGATTTAAAAGACATGGAGGAAATAACAGTCCATAAAAGTGAATGACTTTCTCAGACAGACTCAACTAGCATTTTCCCTCTCAATGGAGACACAAAAGGATGACTGTGGTGAAGAGAGTATAGCTGTAATTAACTTGTCATTTGTATTAATAATTATATAGTTTCAAGACTGCATATTTTTACAGCTAAGGTCATAGACTAAAATGCAGGTTCAATTCTTTCTTCTCTCAGACTTCTCATGGGACACTGCACAATCAATTTATCTTTCACTGCATTTATTGCTTTTAATGTGAAAAGGAATAGTAATTTTTATTTTCCCCACAGTCTTTTATATGAATTTGTAGTTATGTTTTAGTTGGAGTTTTTCTCATTATAAATGAGATCTAATAAGGATTTTAAAACCCACTATTTTTTAAAAATGGTGAAATTGGAAAATAAACATTTTATTAAGGGACTTAGTTCGCAAATTTCCTAATTTTATTAGAAAATATTTTTCCCAGTTCATTAAAATTCTTTATAAGATATCCCATTGAAAGTTTAACTAAAATAAAATGGGCATTTCTTTCCTCAGAAAAAGGGATTTCTTTCCTTATTCTTCATTTCATAAACTTCAGATATTTAGAAAGGTTACTTTAACCAATAGTAATAATTTAATTTGGATTGGAGAGGATCCAAAGGAAGGTCATGAAGATGATCAAAGGACTGGGGAACTTACTCTGTAACGAAAGATTGAAGGATGCAGGCCTTTTCTCCCTGAAGGAAAGACGAATCAGGAGGGCACCTCATCACCATAGGCTGTGGTCTGAGTCTACACATACAGTAACTAGGACGACCACCAAGATACAGTGAAAAGCAAAGAGGAGATTTGTTTAATTATCTCCCTGATGATGCTGGGCATCACAGACACAGAGAGACACAGCTCCATCAGGATCAGCTCATCCCACTGGGCAGTAGGGTGGGGGCCCTGCCTGCCTGAATATATCAAAGGGCTTTGTCCCCAAGAAGTTTATCTCAAGGCTGTGCTTTTCTGATCTCTCTCTCGGCCAGCAGGAGGCTCAGCAGGTCTGTGAGACGGCGTTATTTCTGCACAGGATTTCTATTTCTCTAAACAGGCAGCAGATGAATGACACTCACGTAATAAATGGACTTTTCCCATGTTACATTCTTAACATTCCCAGCTGCAAGGTCACTGAGGGAAACTATTCCCTTCTTGAAAATCCTTCTGGTTTTAACCCTTTCCTCTCAACAATCAGTAGTTAAAGGGTGGCAATTTCACAGGGACTACATAGAGAAGAAGAGGGGCAATGAGTTCGAGCCACACTGGAATGGGTTTCATCTCAACATAAGAAAGTAATTTTTTACTATAAAATCAGACACTGACTGGAACAACCTCCCCAGAAAGTCATAGAATCTCCACAAGTGGAGTTTTTCAAGATGTAATTGGATACAGTGTTGAGCAATCTCACCTAAGCTCCTTTTCCCACAAAAAGGTGGACCAGATGATCTTTCCAGGTTCCTTTCCAACATATTCAGTGATCCTCTGAAGATATACTATCTACTTTCAGCTGAAGATAGGAAAACTATGTGTGAATTTCTTACATGGTTAAAAAGAAAATCTTCCTTTGACTTTCGAATTTACTGTAGATTCAGTATTTTACTTGTAATGTCCATTTTAACTGAGGTAACCAGTTAACAACATGGTAAACGCAGTAAATTTTGTAAAAAATAAATTATTTGATGTCACATTTTTCAGTCTGTATATTCAAAATGTACCATTCAAAAGGTACTATTCAAATTGCATTTTTTTTTTTAATGGAGAGGGAGTAAAAACTTTTTTCAGTTTCAAGGGAGACTAAGGAGCATTTCTTGGAATCACGTGCACTGGCTGAAAAACAAAGAAGACAGGAATGGAATGGTGGCAGAGAAGAGCAGCAAACTCTATATTTTAAGACTGCTCTCATAGCAGGTATCAGGTTTATTATTTAAAACTAACATTAATGCTGAAAAAGTTAGACTTTTCCAATGTATGAGAAAGAAAAGCAATAGTAATAAAGTATTTGGCATATATTGTGTATTTATTTATTTATGTGATTGAAGTGGAGAAAATTTTGTGCCCTGTTAGCCATTGCATACTCGTGTAATCTCTGACATCCCACTTATTTAAGACAATTTATTTGTACTGGGGCACTAAATCCAGATGTCTGGATTTCTACTCTGAATCTCAGAGGACAAATTGGTAAAATTGTTTTTACACTATCTCATTCACTTGTTTAAAATGAAAAAAAGATAAAAAAATAATGGTGCACCATGTTTTTTTACCTGGTTCGTCTAAAAGAAACAGTCATGACACTATTTTGGCCTCACTGATACAATTTTCTGTCCAAGGATGCACACATGAAGTGTAATTGAACACAACATTCAGAGGTTGTGATGTCTTAGACATTTACACTGGTGTTTTGTACAAATTTGGGAAAGCCTATTTTCCATGATTAATACACATTTAGGTTAAGAAGGATACATTAAGATTCAACTAAACATCTTCATTTAGTTGTTACACTGGGATAAAAACAAAGGATACTTCACTTTGGCATTTCCTGAAGTCAATGATTCACTTAGAAATGTCCTTCCGTATTACTAAATTCCAACTAGACTTAAGAAGTTTGATTGAATGAACCTTTTCACACTGTGCTGACCTTTAATTTGACCTAAAGCACAGAATGGTTTGGTAAAGCAAATATATACACATATATATGTATATACACACTGGTATCTGCTGCATATATCATAGAACCGTTTAGGCTGGAAAAGACCTTTGCAGTCACTGAGTCAATTCCCCCAGCACTGCCAAGCCCACCGCTAAACCATGTCCCTAGGAGCCACATTCACATGGCCTTTAAAGTCCTCCAAGGATGCTAATGCAACCACTTCCATGGGCAATCTGATCCAGTGCTTGATAAACCCTTAAGTGAAGGCATTTTTCCTGATATCCCATTTCCTCTTGTCTTATCAGTTGTTACTTGGCAAAGAGCCTGACCCCCCACTCGGCTACTCCTGCCTTTCAGGCAGTTGTAGAGAGCCAGCAAGTCCTTCCCAAACCTCCTGCTCTCCAGGTTAAACAACCGTAGCTTCCTTGGCTGCTCCTCGTCAGACTTGTGCTCCAGACCCTTCCCCAGCTCCATTGCTCATTTTTTGGACACATTATTTACCTGCTAATGTTAGAATTTTATATCAGGTAAGGGAATATGAGTAACTGCTTTGGGTGTTGGAGATTTCATTTCAAGTACGTCTCATGGGAAGTTTTCAGTTTCTTAAGTAGTCTAAAAGATAACCTTGCGCTCCTCAATCTTGTCACTTCTGCTAGTATGTAACCATTGACATTGAGGGCATCTCTGAAAGCAAGAAAGGAATGGTTTAGATTTATCATCAGCTATACTGTCTAACAGAATTTGACAGCATGAAACTATGAAATGGATAGAATGATTAAAATTTAAATCCAGCCACACTTACAGTAGGTATTAAAGTCAATGCACTTTCTAAGCCAAAAGTCATTGGAAAGAGTTAAGGCAGAAGCACTGAATCTTTTGGGGTCCATCAATTTCAATTCATTTGCTCTAATTTTATGGATCAGTACTTGGTCTCTTCATTCTAGTGTCTATGAAATGTCAGCCCTTCTAGTGACAGCTCCTGAATAAAGTGACCTGCATATGTAGCTATAATTCCTACACTTTTCCAGCATTCAAATATTTAACCACATAATGTGTGTCTGCTAAAATTAGGTTGATGCAGTGGCAAAGTACAGCATGCTTTGTTTCCCTTGGCATTGCAAGTGGCATAAAATCCAGCTGATTACGCTTCTGTGGTACATTTCTAATAGTCTGGAGAGTTCTGCTAGTGCAAAACAGACATTCCTTGCCACTTGCTATATATGCTTTTAGAAAGTATATATTTGTACACTGTGCTAAAAGCTAAATTATGTAAAATGTATTTTTTTAAAGCAGCTGGAATTACTGTACTAATAATGTAACTGATGCAAACCACAAAAACATTGACATGAAAAGATAATGATCGAATTATACTTAATATTTGTTCATCATAACTATTTGTCATTGCACCTGTAAACATCAACAATCCATGGGTGAAAGGGACCAAGGAGTGAAATCTACTCATCTACTATTTATCCTTGGCCATATTAATGGAACTTAATATCACTTTCCTAGTGCATTTCTTTGTACAAAGATATTCTCAGCGGCAATGGTGAATGTGATATACTTTTAACAACTTTAAACATAATTTGATGTTTGGAAAGAAAATAGGAAACAATTAATTTAAAGATTTTCAAGACTATGAGTATTTTAGAGGCATTGAGACAGTTTGTGGAGGTGTTTAAAAAAGAAAATAAGAGCATTGTGTACAAAAATAAAATCTTGTCATTTTCTTTAATCCTCTTTCTTTTGTTTTTGTGACCATCTCTAGAATCCAGCCCATAAGTGCTGGAAATGCAAAGAGGAAATCTACTTGTCCCTTCCTCTGCCTCCAGTACACTCACCATTTGCTGTTTGATATTTATGTCATCTGTCATCTGTCAAAACATCCCTCTATGAGCACACAATTCCTGATGCAGTCATTAAAAACAAAGCATGGAACCTTAACTATAAGGTTTTGGATGCTAAATACTTTAATTTTGCACTTCCATGACGTTTTCCAAAAGTCACTTTGCTGTTCCCTCCATCCTATGTAGTTCAAGAGGGAGAAGAGGCATCCTAAGAAGGACAAATCAGTTTGCTTCATTCTGCATTGAAGGGGAAAATCTTTCCAGTCCCACAGATGACCAAGATTACTCATCATAGCACTCAGGAATCAAGCCTGAGGAGTTCCAGGGAAGATTGAGTCATCCTTGTACTCAGGAGCAGAGGGGGAGGAACCCTTAATATTTTTTTAATATCTTTTCATTGCAGTTGCCATTAATAATGTATCATAACCTTTAGCCTTGTGTGTTAATTTGGTCTAAAATTTTAGAAGATATCCTCTACAAAGTGCACATTCATGCTTTGTCAATATTTTTAGCCATCCTGTGTATAATAAGAAGTAAAGAAAACAGGCAAAGCAGTACAGAAGCTCATCAAGCCATTATGCTCACTCTGCCATTAAAGTTCACTGACTAATGGATTTCTGATGCAGATGGAAGTTTTTGCACCGTGGAGATATTGCTTTGACAGATCAGGCACAATAGCTGTGACTGTTAATCTTTCAAGCCTGAAGAGTTTTCTTTCATGGCTTCAAGAGGAGCCTTCCCAGAACAGCAAGATATTCACAGCAGACAGCATTTTAATGCAGGAAAAGAAAAAAAAAAAGAGAAAAGTTGCTTTCTTTTTTCAATAACAAAGGACTTAACAAGCTTGTTTGAATGCTGCAAGAATAAATCAAGTTAATTAGACAAAAATAAAGAGAAGTTCTTAAAGAACAAATGAAGTTCCACCAAGTCCACATAATAAACAGTCATCTTGGAAGTGAAATACTCTTAACAACTTGGATTATAGTTCAAAAACATTAAAAAGGATTATGAAATATTAATAAGTAATGTCACAATATTTCTGAGATTATAATCTATCGTGTATTTTAACTTGTTAGAAAAGAGCAAGTATCTGAAAACATTATTATTAAGAAAAATAAACAGAACAATTAAAGTAATATGAACCACCATGAAGATATAAATTCATAAACAGAAAAATTTAATTTTATTGTCTGCAATTCTACTGTCTTCAGTGGGCACTGAATTATGATGTGAAGACCTTCCTTTGATTACCAGCATCTTCTCTTGCCCCTTTTTTTACTCTTGCTTGCTATTTTTTTAACATAATATAAAAGTATTTATTAAAAAATAAAGACATAGAAACCCAAAGAGAAATCACCTTCTAGTTTTGCTTTAATCTTATATTTGAGAAATGGTTTTAGATGGGGTTTTTTAAAAAATACATTGGAACATATTGAATAAATAATACTCTTCATGCCAAGAGAAAGGCAAATAGATGCACTACTGGTAAAAATCTACATAAAGCTGTGTATCACTAAAAATAATCTAAACGCTGGTAAAACAATGAATGTTACTGGTTTTCAGCAGTTGTTCTCCATCCGTCCTCGACTCCAAATCTCCAATTCGTCTTCTCACTTCATTTTGGATACCACTCACAACACTTGAGTGTTTCTTAAATAATGGGTACTGCAATTATTTCTTCTGTTTAAGAGTATAGTGTCTATAACTGATCACTTGCACTGCATCCTCTTTTCACTGAGAAAGCCGAGCCAGACTTTTAATTTAAAATGCTCATGTGAAGCAAAACATTACTGCTGATATTTACTCTCCTCTCAACATTTAAAAAAATGCTGCCTTTTTTTTCAACATTATTCACGTTTATAAGGCTGCTCAGACTGGACTCTGCATCTATCCTAACTGTTTCTCAATGCTATACTCATGTCTTTGCCGAATATCTTGCCTTCTGAAGCCCTACATTCTTACCTGCTTTAGCTGAGTTATTGTTTCCTTCTGTGAATTATCATGGGAATTATCTCTTACCACAAATCTCCCTGGTCTATAGCTGACCAAAACTTCTGTTGCCTTTTGTATCTGAGAAGTATTTTACAGAGACCATAATCAGGTTTGGATATTAGTATTCCACGCGCCATTTTAAAAGAAAAACTGCAATTAAATATGATATTGTTACATTCACTCCAAAATGTTACTTAGTGAAAATTAATATACCTTTTTTTTTTTTTTTTTTTGGTGCAATAAGCTAAACTAGAATTTTTTCAGCCCAGACTCACAACTAAAACTGCTATAAGTGCTTGGTATGACCTTTGCTTTCATTGGAAATGGACTTTTAATAACAGGTATTATCACTTTAGGAGAATTTAATTTTGTTCAGATCAAAAAGACTGAGATCCTCTAAGTAGGTAGGGAAAAAGCTTTGCACTCATTCAGTATCTTTTATTTTTATTAGCAGCAATATATTTACTATTTCTTCTTTCAGCCCTGTTTTGACATCTAGACCACTTAATTGTGCCTGTGCTAAGTTCATTAATCTTTTACCACATTTGCATTATCTTGCTTTTTGCTTAAATTCAAGAATTTCTCCCTGCAAAACTAACTTTCACTCTTCTAAACAGCCTTTATGTAAGTAAATATTCTTTACAATTATGCCAAAATTAATTTGCTAACAGAACATTAGGTGGAAAATTAATGGAACAGAAATGAAGAATTCAGGATTTTATTTGAACTACATTTTAAACTCTTATTTTAGTTTGCTTTGTAATTATGTTTTGGTTTAGCAATAATCTCAGAAAAAGTACTTCATCACCTTCTTTAAGTACTGTTGTTTACAATTTAGCCTTATATAACCCTTGCTCTGTAGTCAAAGTATTCAAGTCTCCCTGAAAATTACTCCACTTGCTTTGGCTGACTCAAAGCGAATTTTAACTCACTTCCAAAGTGCTATCAGCAAGCTCATTCATTAGTGGGACTAATCACAGATATTGGGCTGGTCATGCTCCTAACTTCAAGTTCAGTTTCGGAGAGGTAAAACATTCTCCAGGCAAAAGTTTGACAGCAGTGAGTAGCTCCAGGAAGGAGAGCAGGCTGGAATCTCAGCAATAACCAAATCTGAAGAATATGAATGAATGAAACAAACTTTAACAGCATGAGCACCAACCAGAACAAGGTCTACCTTCATGATATAGCTCCACCTTGGCCTGTTTCTGGCCAGTTAATTCATAGCCAGACATGCAGCTCTACAGCTCCTGCCTTTTTGTCCCATGATTTGTACCCTCATGAGAAGAACACCTTAAGTTGTATCATTCAACTAATGACCTCCTGATTTAGGTGGTTTTAATTCTAACCATAATATAAAGAGTCTTATTTTGTGAGGCCTACACTAACCATACCTCCTTCAGCAGAGAAATGCAGCTTTACTGCACTTAATTAATGCACCTTTGTGACATCGGCATGGAAAGCAAGTGCAATCAACTCTATTGCACTTTATCAGGTCAATGGTCCTTGATCTAAAAGAGATTTATGTAGAGCCTCTAATGAAGTAGTAGCAGCTGTGTGGAGTTTTCTACAGTACCTTTTCATCTCCTGTTTTTAGCAACAAAATATTAAGACATTGAATTTAATTATTGAATTGAATATAATTGGAAAAAAAATGTGCCCAAAGGGTTCATCAGACTATAGGGAGAAAATAATGTGTGTTTGCCAGCTACACATTGATGTAGAATATTGTTGTGACTGAGACTTCGAGGGCAACAAATATCACAAGAATATGTTGCAGTCAAACTTCTGAAATATGTTTGTTTACGTGGTTACTTATTTTAGTGAAATGCCAAAAAACCCACATCAATAGAATTGCACAAGCTTGATACATTTCAAAAATCATTATCCAAGACGGAAATCTGCACTGAAAAGTCCTAGACCCAAGCCAGTGAATAAGTGAAAGGGGATTCCAAATTCCTCAATAAGCAATTGAATTTTAAATACTAACGTAGAAGATACATAATGAAGGTTTAAGTAAAAACCCAAAGGGAGGGAAAAGGTCAGATTATTCATCTTTATCTTTCTTTATACAACAATACTGTTGTTGAATAAAAGTCCTAAAAAAAGCTTTTATCCATCTGTATTATGCACTAGATTAAAAGGTGTCTGCCTCATACCCTGCGTTGCAATACCAACTTTGTTATGAATTCATCTATATTTTTATCTTTTGTAATTACAGGATCAATTCCAGAGCTCTTCTCACAAATGGAATTCTTGGGTTGAAACACAAATATAACAGTACCAGTGGGGCCAAATTTACATGTGATGTTTTGTATCTAACCTAAGGAGAAGTCTTATCATCTTTGAGATTTTACCATCACTGTTCACATCTTTCTGGGTATTTTGGAATTGGTTTCTTTTTTTCTATTCTTTTTTTTCTTCAGTTAAATGAAAGTAAGAAAATAGAGATTTTGATGTAATAACGTAAGTCCCAGTTGATTTGAGAAGATTCAAAATATAATGGAAGGGGCAATAAAATTGAAAGATCTAGCAACACTGATGGGGTAGATCCTCCTGCAATGTGTGAAGTGTGCTCACTGAGTGGTCTTCTGCACAATTTTACAGCTTCATCTCCAATTCAGTTTCATTTTTCTCATCAGCCCTGAACCTGCTTAGCTTCCTGTCAAAGTCAGTATTCCAAACTCTTGCCAATTTAGGTTTTTAAACTTACTGCTTAATATAAATGTGGTTCTGAATAGCTATTTTTCTCCAAAATAAGGTGTCACAAATGGAAGACTTGTAAATATAAGTCTTCTCTATAGCGGTGACAAGCTTTGTTTTCTTGCTAGCAGGACATTTAAATTGTACTGCTTGGCTGCAGAATCTCACGCTGTGCTGCTGCATTCAGAAACCATTATCACTGTAGGAAATAATAGCAAGTGGATATATTAATTAGGAGTTTTGAAAAGTAATGATGAAGATAAGATTTATCTATATCTCTGTGATTCACAGCTATGTGAAACAGAATAGCTAAGAAATTACAGTAATTCAAGTCATTGCATTTTATTGTAAATAAATTTGTCTGGTAATAATGTGGGCTAGGAAGAAATATCTAGAAAGATAAACGAGGTTATTTGACAATGAAGTTCATATGAGAGGCTTGCCATAGGCCTTGGACAAATCATTGGACTTCATTTCTGCATCTCCAAAACAATATTGGAGTCAGCAGTTAATAATTTCTCAGATGATGATTGATGAAAGCAAAGCTGCTGTGATGTTTAACCACTAAGCATTGTTATGACTAAAGTTTGAAGCATGAATTAAAAAGATAAATAATTTAGATTGGACATTGGCAAAAATTTCTTCAACCGAGGGGTTGTCAAACATTGCAAGAGGCTTCCCAGGGAAGGGGTAGACTTACGATATTTAAGAGATGCATAGATGTGTCACTTAGGGACATGTTTTAGTGGTGGACTTGGCAGTGTTAGGTTTGTAGTTGGACTTAACGATTTTAAAGGTTTTTCAATGTAAATGATTTTAAGATGCCATTTAAAAGAAAATCTAATGGTCCAAGGCCATTAAATATTAATAGTTTACCTTAGGTGTTTCTGTCAATTTTAAAAATCTATTCTGAAAGAAATTAAAAGATAGAATGAAAGGAGGGGTATATAAATTTTTAGCATTGCTAGACTGAGGTGAAGAAAATTCAGAAAGCCTCAGTTTTTTCATTCCTCAAAACTTCATGCAACTTCCTAAAACACCTACCTCACCATTGGTAGAGGATGACTTTTAAAATGAAGCCAAAAAACAACATCATTATCAAGATAAATACTCACCTCCATGTTTCATAATCAATATTGCTGCAATGGGAATTGAAAACCAAAATCTTTCCTCACATGTGAAGTCTAAACAAAGTCAATATAATTGTGGTTATATTACATTTGAATCAGACCATCACTTCATGTCTAACACAGGAAAGAGAGGTTCTGCACAGAAAGAAACAGGTTAAGCATAAACTCTCAGATATAGCTTGGGATGAACTTTAGACTGTTACAAAATATTTGGAGTTCTGCAAGGAAAGTTCAAGAAAAGGTCACTTCAAAGGACTAGTTATTGAAACATTGTTTTGAATTGAAAGACAGTAGGTTTATATTACATACTAGTAAGAAATTCTTTGCTGTGAGGGTGGTGAGGCCCTGGCACAGGTTACCTGGAGAAGTTGTGGCAGTATTCAAGGCCAAGTTGGATGGGGCTCTGAGCAACTTGGTCTAGTGGAAGGTGTCCCTGCCCATGGCAGGGGGTTGGAAAGTGATGACCTTTAAGGTCCTTTGAAATCCAAACCATTCTATAGATCTATGGTTGTTGGACATTAATTCAATTTGAAACACTGCCAGAGATAGTTTCACTGTCCTTTCTAAATACGTACACTTGTAAATACAGCTGTGTGGTTTTTGTCCGTGTGTGTGTGCAGGAGTCTTCCTCAGTTATGTCACCTCCGCATATGTGACAAAATCCAGGTATAACTTTTCTCCCTGGTTCATCCTATGTTTAGTACAGAGAAATCAGGTGTAATTAGTATGAGAGACAGACAACGCCTGGCATATTGCCACTCTGGATGACCAACAGGTGAGGATGATTGGAGCTCTGCTGTTCCACAGCAGCTTTTGTGAAAGTCTGGCGATGAACAAGGAAGGAAATTATGTAATTTCAGATCACGCATGACTGTGATTGACTGTGATTGGAACAAGCATTACAGAAGAAACGTAAGAAAGTCTAAAGCTGAGCATAAACACAAGGCTGGAACATGAGAGCAGAGTGGGATGCTCAAAAGAAGTAGCCTTTGTGAATACCACTTTTTAGTAGCACACATACAACTCCTAGTGCCTACCCCAGAATTTAGGAACACCTGATTTATCTGTTTTCTTCTCTTTAAGGAATGTTATAAAATAAAAGAATTGTCATGTTTTTTGTATAACAATAATGAAAAGAAGTAGTTCTTCCTAGGAATACTAGGCTTTAGGACATAAAATGAATTCTTATTTGGTGATAATGCTGACACAATATTTATACCTCACAAAATATAGTACATAATTTGGTGAGTTCTAATTAAATACCATAATGAGTTTAAATGTCAATTGTCTCTTTCAGACCTCACCTGTTCTCTTGATTGATAAATTGTAGAACAAACTTTGCTGAGAAACACAACATTTAATTTTCTTTAGAATGTTAAGGAAGATTATGAAACTTAAATTACCTTTCTTTTAGAAGAGTTTCACATGAAACCAATGTCCATAATTTGCCCTTCAATAATGTTTTTTTTATTGAGTCTCAGTCCTCCAACTCTTAAGCAGGTGCTTAACTCCATTCACCAGGAGTCAAACAATTGATTTCACTTCTCAGCTGGGCTATGTTGCTACTGCTTACAGCTGTCAGACATTCAGTTCAGCTTATACAAATATCCATATGAACAAAAATGCAATGTATTTCCAACACTATTGAACACAAGGGATAGAAGAGGGTGAAGTCATTTATCTCAGAGATTGTTTCCTTCCTGATTTACATAAAGATTGCAATGTATAAATGTTGGCTCAAGAGAATCGAAAAGTTTCTGAAAACATTTCAAATCCTTCTGTGACTGCAAAAAAAAAAAAAAAAACCCCTGTGAAAATCCAAAGCATTGGTGCTAGCTGAGGTATTTTAGAGAATGCATTAGATAGGAAGAATATTACAGAAAAGATCCAAGGGAATATGTATCATTTTCTGTCCTTTACTATGAGGGCAGTAATTCTCTGCTGTTGCCCCCAATGTGCACTTCCGAGTAATCCCACAGTGAATAATTCCCATTTATCATAGAGTTCTTCATGAGGACACTTCCACGTTGGAGCTTGGCATTATATAGTCATGAAAATCTGAGATGTTTAAAATGTACAGGAGAGGCAGTTGAGAATGAGTTGTAGGAACATTTAATCAAGGGTCTATACAAAAAGGTTTATCCTTCTGCTCTGATGTTTCCCGATTTTTATTAAACCATCAGGGTAGCAGAGGCTGGACTAAGGTGTCTTCCATCCTAGCAGATAATCTATATGCATATCATCTGGCCAGATGTTAATATTCCCTTGGTTTTTATTATTCCAGGCAAATTGCTTTATTTTTGCTTTATCATTCCTGGAACTCACTGTCAATTGATTGTTACATCATACTCCTACAAGAAATGGAGGTCAAATCCCCACAATCATTTGGGTAAATTGGGATAAACTTCCAGCCATGCATACCAGCCTGATCCCTCCCCAGCTCTGGTGGAAATTAGAAGACAGAATTACAGAGGCAAGAATGAAAGCAGAACTCTGAGTATGAATTTCAGCATCGATAAAATATCATTAGTCTGTAGGTTGAGAGTTCAGCACAGATCTAGTTGTATGTGGATTTGGCTCTAACAGTATTGAATTTGGTGATATTATTAAAATCTGATGGGAGAAATGGAAAGTTAACTTTTTCTCATATGTGAAATGCTGTCTGTCTGCCATGAAGTTAGGCTTCACACACATCCAGAAGAGAAGTTTTCTTGTGTATTCAAATGTTCACGCTGAAGCCCATATTTTCACCATCAGTCAGGAAATTGCAGCTTCAGGAGGATATAAATATAAAATAGTGTTTCAAACATCCAGCTTCTACTGCAGCTCTTTCATTGAGTCACTGATAAATCTGTTTCATAGTAACCTCCTGACTTAATTTTAACGATGAAAAGAATTGTTGTTCAGGACTGTCACTGTCAAGTCGTATGTATTATTCAATTTCTGTATGGTTTAGTACTAAATATTTACTGTCATTCTGTATACCAAAATTTCTTTGTTTTGTTGGGGGTTTTTGTGTGTTTATTTTGTTTTGTTTAATGAAATAAAAACAGTTCTATAGTAACTTAGCTGCTTACAGAAATTTAAATCTTATTCTAATTATTTTTGTGCTACATTAATTTTGTAATTAAGAGTGAGAAAGGAGATCATGGCTGACAACATTCACAAGCCAGGCTTCTAATTTCTTGAGTAGCTCCTGGCAGGAGAATTGAAAACAGACAGTTTGATTTGTTTTCCCCATGGGAATGATACAGGCATGAAGAGAAGTTAGTGGAAAAAAATGAAAATCTAAATCCTAAATGTCCACCTGTGGCCTGAAATACTGAAGCAGTTAAATCTAATTTCTAGTACAATAGATCCTAATGTGAATTCTCAAGAATTATTTACCAATAGTGACAAAATTTTTCAGGAAAAAAAAGCAAGCTTTCTTCATGCATTACATTATTTTATGGGAAACACTGGTGTTTAGACTTGGAAAAAAACCAAAACTGTGCATATTCTGAATATTCTCAGTAATAGTTTCTAGGTAAGGAATTATCCTTATGCTTGCATTATTATGCTTGCACCAACTTCCATAGAAATCAAAGTTCATCTCTTTTGAATTCATGTGACTCAACTTCAATCACAGTTTCAAGATGTAATTTTGTTATGTCACTCCAGAGTTGACTATATTCTTCACAGTGGAAAGACTTGTTTAGCCTATGATGATATGAGAGAAATTACATCGAAATGAGAAAAAAAAAAATATATTACGATTTTTTAGCCCATATAATTTTCTGTTTGCAAAATAAATACAATGCTGTGATTCATGGGATCAATACCAAATTGCAAGACAGAGAGTTGCTTTCTCAAATTTTGAAGATATGACCTTTATAGTTTTCCCACAAAAGCCCTCAATATAATTTCTTCTTGATTTTATTGAATCAGGTTTCTGTCTGTGCTCAAATGAGATTTCTTGAACCTTGCAACTCAAGGAGTCAGAACTGAGCATTTCACCCATTAATAAAAGATAGTTTGTCTTGGCTAGTTTAAGGAAAACTCCGGTAGTCATAAATTCACAAACGAAGAGCTGTATATATTCTATCATGTTAAAGTCCAGAAGAACATGAAATTCAATATTCATTCAGAAAGCACAGGAGTGTTCATATAATACTGAATTATGTAGTTTTAAATGTTTTAACTTCTGTGGTCCAGAGAGCTAAACTATTTCTTTTTCCCTGCATACATTTGAAAACTTCATTCTTTTTCATGAAGAGAAAGGGGGAAAGGTATAATCCATGCTGAACAAATTGTAATTTTTTCACACCTGGGGTTATCTATTGGTCTGCACTTATTATTACTTAAAATGAGGACAATTCAGACCTGATGGGTGCTTTGGCACTGCTGTAATAAATGTTTTAATAACAATAACAGTAGTGTATAGAGACTTTAAAAATATGCCCCTGACTGCTTGCCAAGACTGTATCCCTTGGACAAGGATTTTGGAAAACCACCTCAGGTAAATTCAACATTATGTCCGAGAGACAAAGGATACATCAGGCACCTGTTTCCCGATGTCAATCTCCTTCTACAGGGACAGCAGACTCAGAAACTATCTGAGCAATTTTTTCAGTGTCCCATTTCTCCATCTTGTGAGAAAAGGCAAAGTGTGGCTTTTATTCTGCCTAATTGATAATACTCAAGGGAGATGATGGTTTTCCTCACTCTGTGATTATCTGCATGTCGGTCACAGAATCACAAAATGGTTGAAATTGAAAGAGAGCTCTGGAGATCATCTGGTCCCATCCTCTTGCTTTAGAAGTTTCATCTAGAGCAGGCTGTCCAGGGCTATGTCCCAATACCTTTCGAGTATCTCCAAGAATACTCCTCAATCTTCCTGAGAAATCATCTCCAATGCTCAGTCAACCTCACAGTAAAAAAAAAACAAAGAAACAAGCAACACTATTCCTACAGTTCCTGTGTTTCAGTTTTTGTTTAGTGCCTCTTGTCCTGTGACTGGACGCTACTGCAAAGAGTTTTTGTACTTCTAGGCCCACTTTTCATGTGTTTAAATTAATTTATAAGATCTCCCCTGAGATCGTACTGTTCTCAGCTTTTCCTCATAAGAGACCTGCTCCTGCTCCTTAGTCATTTTACTGACCCTTTTCTGAACTCTGTCCAAAAGTTCCATGGCTCTCTTGTGGCGGGGAGCCCAGTACTCACAGGTATGACAACATACTTGGAACACACACAGTACTCCAAGTGTGAACTTAGCAGTCCTGAGTGCAGGACAAGGATCCCCTCCCTCCACCTGCTGGCAACACTACGTCCAATGCAGCCCAGAATGCCATCTGCTTTCTTTGCCTCGAGGGCAGGCTCATTGGTTGTGTTCATCTGGGTGTCCACCAGCCCCCCAGGGCCTCTTCTGTTCAGCTGTTTTCTGTCTGGGTGGCCCCCAGCATACATTGCTGCACAGGGTTTGTAACACCCCCATGCTGAACTTCATGAGATTCCTCTCACCCTATTTCTCCAGCTCTTCAAGGTCCCTCTGGGTGGAAGCATGACTTCCTGGAATATCAGCAACTCCTCTCAGTTTCCCATTGTCAGTGCAGCTGCTGAGGGTAAATTCTTCCATGTCATCCAGATCATTAATGAAAACGTCACACAGGATCTGACCTAGCATGGACAACTGGGGTACACCTGCCCTCCGACTGGGCTTAATGCCACTGATCACACAGAATCACACAGAATCACCAGGTTGGAAGAGACCTTCAAGATCATCGAGTCCAACCCATGTCTCAACCCTCAACTAAACTAAACCATGGCACTGAGTGCCACATCCAATCTCCTTTTAAACACGTCCAGGGATGGTGATTCCACCACCTCCCCGGGCAGACCATTCCAATATTTTATCACTCTTTCTGTAAAAAACTTTTTTCTAATATCCAACTTATATTTTCCTTGGCGCAACTTAAGACTGTGTCCTCTTGTTCTGCCAGTTGATGCCTGGATAAAGAGACCAACCCCCACCTCACTACAACCACCTTTCAAGAAGTTGTATAGAGCGATAAGGTCGCCTCTGAGTCTCCTTTTCTCCAGGCTAAACAACCCCAGTTCCCTCAGACGTTCCTCATAGGGCTTGTGTTCCAAGCCCCTCACCAGCCTTGTTGCCCTCCTTTGGACACGTTCAAGTGCCTCCACATCCTTCCTAAACTGAGGGGCCCAGAACTGGACACAGTACTCAAGGTGCGGCCTCACCAGTGCCGAGTATAGGGGAAGAATGACTTCCCTGGACCTGCTGGCCACACTATTTCTGATACAGGCCAGGATGCCATTGGCCTTTTTGGCCACCTGAGCACACTGCTGGCTCATGTTGAGTCGGCTGTCAACCAGCACTCCCAGGTTCCTTTCTGCCTGGGCACTGTCCAGCCACTCTGTCCCCAGCCTATAGCGTTGCAGAGGGTTATTGTGGCCAAAATGCAGGACTCGGCACTTGGACGTATTGAACTTCAACTTATTGGACTCTGCCCATCCATCCAACCGTTCCAGGTCTCTCTGCAGAGCCCTCCTACCTTCCAACAGATCAACACACGCTCCCAGCTTAGTATCGTCTGCAAACTTACTAATGATAGATTCAATACCTTCATCCATGTCATCAATAAAAATATTAAACAGAACTGGTCCCAGCACAGATCCCTGAGGGACACCACTAGTAACTGACCGCCAGCTGGATGCAGCACCGTTCACCACCACTCTCTGGGCCCGTCCATCCAGCCAGTTCTTAACCCAGCAAAGAGTGCTCCTGTCCAGGCCGTGAGCTGCCAGCTTTTCCAGGAGTATGCTGTGGGAAACCGTGTCAAAGGCTTTGCTGAGGTCTAAATAGACAACATCTACAGCCTTTCCTGCATCCACCAAGAGGGTTACCTGATCACCACCCCCTGAATCTGGCCATTCGTCCCGTTTCCAATGTACCTCTGATGTCTGCTCATCTAGCTCCTACTTGACCAACTTCTCTGTGAGGATCTTCAGGGGAAAAATATAAAACTCTTAACAAAGTCATCCACAGCTCTCCCTTCACCTAATGATGCAGTCAATTTATTGTTGAAGGTCATAAGATTGAAAAAGAATGACTTCCCCTTGGTGAATCCATGTTGATTACTCCTGGTTGGATTTGTATTTCACATGTCTGGAAAAGGTTCTCAGATTAGTTGATCCATTACCTTCTCAGTCTCTGAGGTCAGGCTGAGCCATCTAAAGTTCCAAGCCTTCCTTTCTGCCTTTTCAGAAGTTAGGAGTAACACTTCCTCTCCTCCATTCTTCAGGCACTGCTCCCAATTTCCCTGATCATTCCAAGATTGCCAAGAATGGCCTCTTAAGGACATCAACCAGCTCCCTCAGCACTCATCCCATCAGGCCCCTTGGGTTGATGTATATGTAATTTGCTTAGGTGTTTGTAACCTGATCCTCTTCCACCAAGGGCACATATTCCTTGCTCCAGACTTTTCCTGTGGTTTCTGAGGTCAGGATTCCTGGAGGCTGATCTTGCTGGTAAGAATTGATGTGAAGAAGACATTCAATATCTCAGCCTTTACCGTGCTCTGTGTAACCAAGTCTCCTGCCTCACTCAGCTGTGCACTAGCATGTTCCCTGGTCTTCCTTTCATCACCTGCCAACTTATAAAACCCACTCATATAGTCTTAGACATCCTTTGACAGATTCAGTTCCATCTGGGCTTTGTCTTGGCTAATCCCCAGCCTGCATGCTCAGTCTCAGCATTCCTGCAGGGTTACCTGTCCATACTTCTACCTTCTATGTACTTTTCTCGTGCTTCCACCTTCTGTTTATATCAAAGGAATAATTTCAAACCCATTTTCCTATGTATTACTGCCTGCTTTCAGCTTGGAGCTGGACAAAAATGCAGAAAGTTAAGATTAATCTGGAAGATTAATATTTAAAGTTAGAGCATCATTCTAAAGTCAGTGAGGAGGAGGAGATCAGTTTCAGCACTTGTTTTCTCAAAAAAATTAAAAAGCCTTAAATAATTTTTTCCAGCTCCATCCAAGCAGCTCATAAATGTAAAGAACTCTACTTCCTATATTCCTGTAAATCCAAATAGGACAAGTGACACATGGCTTTTACAATCTGCTTATTCATCAATGCCAGTGGCCCATTCTTCAATATTTTTTAGGAGAAAGACACTGCAGAAAATTTATCATTTTTTTTTATGATTATCATTTGCTTTTTACATAGTCTACCACTCTTAATTTGTACCTAGGTATTCTAGTAATTTGATTACACAAAAAAACTACTCATAGACATTTCTAGTCCTCAAAATTAGAGACTAAGGTACTTTAAGAATTTATTCCAACTTTTCCAATGAATCTGAAGAACAGAAAAAAGATGCTAGGTTTTTTTGTTTGTTTTGTTTTATTATTTATTCTAAAGTAATGTTTTTTAATTATTATTAATTTTATTCAAGGGTCTTGATTTGTATTACTGGAATGCTTTGTGTTTACAACAGTGTCTCTATCTGTTGGGTCTTTATGTTTTATTGACTGAATATTAGGCCTAAAACCAGCCAGCATCAGACAATTTTAATAGGAAAGATAAAAGATTGATTTCATTTGCATTTACCTGACACTGAAATGTCATGTATCCATGTCTGAAAGTCCTAAATCTACCATCAACTTGGATTATAAAAAGAAGAGAATGTAACCAACAATAACTTAATTTTAAAGGCTTTATTAATAGCTGAGATGAAAATTGAATTTGAGTATTTATACTGTAATTATATTGTTCTCACCTTCTAGCCATTGTTAGCTTAAAGCTGACATTTTTAAATGTTATATATTAACTGATTCTTCCAGAACTAATTGCCCTTAATCAATACCAACTCCTCAGTTTTGTCACATTACTTCCCATATGTATTGCAAGCAAAAATACATGCTGTAGTCTGCTACTGTTTTAAAAAAAGTAGTCATATTGTGCATTTTAATTAAAAAACCCTCTTCCTATATGCGTGTGCAGTTGGAGGTAAGTGTAAGTTGTTAATAACAGAACCAGAAAAGTCACTTTTAAAAACAAAATTCTGTATTATAAATTTTTGTTAAATATTAAGAGGCTTTTCACGCCTCGACTTCTTTCTTCTCAGGAGATCATCATCTAGGGATTTGTATTGTAATTCCACTGAAGCACTTTGCTACATTAAGTAGCCCCAAAAGTGACAAAGAAAAAAGGCTACGAAAAAGTGCAGGCCAGACAATGTCTTACCATACTGTAAAAATTTTAATAATGATGACTGAAAATTTTTGTCATATTTAGCTCATACTTTGTCCAAATAATCTCAAAAGAACTTTCATAATGTGTTGTGAAATTTATCTTACCTTCCTAGCTTTTTGTCAATCTGTTTGGTCATGCTTGAAGTTCTTAATTGTTCAAAATCACTTCTGGTAGAAAAAAAAACAAAGGTTGAAGTATAGGGAGACTGGAATGACTAATGCTACAATGGTATCTAAAAATTAAGAGTTTATCTACAATAAGGATATCAGGGACTCTGTGAGCACCAGTACAACTTCCTAATCAATTGAGATGTAATCGGTAAAAAACGCGGTTCACTACAATTTATTCCCAGCACTCCAGATTTGCAATTCTATCAGTGGCAAGAAACCTTGGAAGAAAATTTTCCTGAAGGTAGCCTTCAGACATGGAGAGAAGATAAATCTGTAAATTCAAAATCCATCTTGGGCACTGTTAATAGGTGAGATGACATCATGTGAAAAAGTAGGGTTGTGAAGTAGTTGTGAAACAGATTAATGGAATTAAATGCTGTTCAAGTAAGGGTAAGAACAGGAACGATATAGAAGCAAAAAGCCCAGGGTTGTTCATTTGCCTTCATCAGGATTTCTGTAAGTGACTGTGAAACAAGGAGCATGATTTGCGACATCATTGGGGAGAGGAGAGTAAACCTTTGAATGATAAATTATTGGCAGCTAAAGGAGTGTCTGAGGAAGGGTCACCATATGGCTGTTTTTTCACTCTTCCCTAGGCATCCAATCCTGACCACTGTCAGTAGCAGAATACAATACCAGCTGGATCTTTGGACTATTCTTTCAATTTTATACTCAAAGGAAGCATAAACAAAGTGACCTGTAAAAAAATAAGTCACTTGCCAAATCTTAGACAGCCAATAGACACAGTTGGAGTAGGTCTATCTGCTTCTTGATGAGCTGGATCACGTTCCAAAACAGAGTCCACCTAACTGCTTCATCTAAACACTCTCACAAATGGCCAAGGCATCTGTTTAAGGACAATTTTCTCACATTCCTGAAATACACAGGTAAGTTTTTCTGTAAAACTAGAAAATTACTGCCACAAAAGGTTCAACAAAGGACAAGAGAAAGGCCCCTTAGAACATAATTTCTTTTTGTAGTCTTTTCTTCAATCTGTTCTATATTTCAGCATGACTTGTTACAAACTGCAAATAAAATTCATCTCAGATGCGTTGCTCTCAGGGTATTATTTTTTCCCTTCAGATTATCAAATAGTATGGATTCATTTTTCCATCAGACATTGTGTTTGCCCAGTATGAGCTGTGTCATTACGTAGTGTGTGGTACACTGACCTTCCCATAAGCAGAAAGCCATAACATGCAGATATTCAGTGCAACATGAACAAAAATGTAATACATTTTACTTTCATTTTTTAAAGAAAGATTAATCAACTTTCTTTTATTACATTATGATTATTTAATTAATGATTAATAAATTTGTCAATGAAATTGTCATGTCAATGAATCAATTGTCAATGAAATGGTCACATTTTGCAGAAATGTTTTCGAAAAGGTATCTCAAAAGTAGATAAGTATTTACTATTAAATTAGAATAAGCAATCATTTTTAATTTCTTTTTGGCCTTTTATTATGTATTTTTTAAATTAAGTCATCTCTATTTCTTTGCTTAGGAACTAAATGAAATTATAACACCTATGGAAAATGTGTGGGCTTGATCTAGGACTCAAATTCACTGCAATACTCCATTTTGTTCATACTGTTCATGTCAGAATACCCCATATTATAATCACATACTCACAGATATGTTCCATTTATTGATAATGCTAAGTGTAAAAAAACATTAAAATATTAAAACCCACATCCAAATATGTTGTTTTAAAGTTCAACCATCTATGCATTGCAAACGGTAATCAAATAAATCGTTAACAGATATAAGCTGAAAGTCTACTTACATAATATTTTTCTAACTGTTAAAAAGCTTAGAAAAAAAATATATCAATAGAATTTCACTTTTAAAGATAAGCACTCCAGAGCTTTTCTGTCCCCAAAGCTCTGTGGTAATTAGAAAACAACCAAGGTCTCATGACAGTTTCAGTTCCAGTTAAGAAACTGGAAGCTGAACGACCAAGTGGAAAAAATGTCTTTTAAGAGGTATGGAGAAGCTAACGTAGATTTGCCAAGAAAAAAGGTCTGTCAGACCAATTTAATTTCCTTCACTGACATGGCAATAAGATCTAGGAATAGAAAAGAAGTTGCAAATGCCATTTTTCCATGCTAGTAAGGCTTTTGACACATGACATTCTTATGTGCAAAAGAGGATGCCCGGTCTAGCAGAAAATAATATACTGGGCTGTGAACTCATTGGAAATCTGAGCACCTCTCAGAGCTTTGCTATTAACAATGAAAGATTATCAAGCAGGATTGATCTTTTGCAGTTTTCAACATTTTTATTAACAATCAGAATGAAGAAATCCACTTATTCAAATCACAAATTACATCACTTTGAATGAGATTGCTCATATACAGGAGAGGGAGTTTGGGACTCAAAATGATCTTGAAAAATGGATGATATATGATATGAAAGATGCATGATGCTCTTTAAAAGAGGAAAGGGCAAGGTGCTGCCACTCAGACAAATTCATGTGGCAATGCAGAACTTTGTAGGCAGCAGCTATTCAGTAAAGACATCAACATGCATCATTGAATCGCAAGCTGAAGGTGAATTAAGAACATTTTAACATCCTGAAGGAGAATGATGTAGTCCAGTTAGTGACCAAGAGGGGACCAAAATAGTCAAACACTGAGGAGGGGAACAATAATTGGAATGGTTGTAAATAAACAAACGTGTCCTACAATTTTCTGGACTTCTTGATTGTGTGCCAAGCTTCAAGTTAATATATTGCAAAAGTGAGAAAAAAGAATGGTTGGTCACCAACTAAATATGTCCTACTTTAGGTGTTTTAGTCAAAAGAAGTGACTACTGAGAATGAACATGTTATAGATGTCCAAAGACTTAAACCTTAGGGTTTGCATGTCTTGACCAATCTAAAACTTAAGAGCGAAGAAGAAAATGACCCTGAAAATAAGATTATCATCTAACATATCATGCCCTAGGAGAGGGGAACAGATTTGATGATCTATCACGGGTAAATGATTCTGTAACTTCAAAATCTTTCTCTTGTATTTGCTTTATTGAGTGAAAACAACATTTTTAACTAAATGTAGTTTTTTGCCTTCAATTAATTTTTCTCAGTATATGTTTAACATTACCAGTAGAAACCACTTCAGTTTATAGTCATCATCAAATAGACATGTTGAGACAAGACTACCTATTTAGAACCTGTTTACCCAAGGTACAGTACAGACCTTTTCTGGAAAATTACTTCACCTCTCTTTGACAAAGGATTGAGTAAGAAATTTCTTTTCCCACTGACAACAGGAGAGCCAGGACTAGTTCAGACCAGATATTTAATTTGGATCTCTAGCATTCATTGAAATAAATGTTATTCCCATTTAAATATTAATTATTCTTTCCAATTATTATGGAAATATATATGTAGTAATATTAATCTTTTAACATATAAATTAGTTCTGTGATTGCTTTAGTTAGTTATGTTTGGGGAAAGGCAGGAAAATACTCATATGTTTGATAGAGGACATTTTCTTAAGGAGTCTTTTGGTGGCATTTGAACAATCTACACATTTACCCACACAGCACTTGTATCTTTTATATAGATGGGCAAAAACCTGAAAGAAGACAATAAATATAGCTTTGTTTTCCTTTTGGAGTTCTTACATGATTGAGAAATTGGGTTTTGGTTACTATCTACCTTTATCTAAAACAAGTGATAAATGTGATTCTCTTTATACCACGTCCTCTCCGAAATCCATTCTTGCTCAGAAAATCTGTAAGAAAAAAGCCCTAATTTCCAAATCTTGGTTCTTTGAGAAAATAGCGGGTTGTCCTTTGTAAGCAAAAGTGATAGAATCTCCAATAAAGAAAACACTCCTTGACAAATTCACAAAACCTATTACTGGCAGGAAAAAAGAAACAAAAAATCCCCAGCTGTAATGGAAGTAAGAGATAAAACCTGAACATTCATGTGTCAGCTTTTTGGGATAATACTTTACAATCTCTCTATTTGGAGGCAATAAGGTGTTGATAATACACAGGAAGGGAATTCAGAGAGGAAGGAAATTCAGCCGTGCTATTTTTGGTTTATAGCTAGTTAGCTTTAGAACAGCATGTTTCATTCATTTATTCAATAAGCAGTAGATCACATTTCTTCTTATGGCAGGTGCAGTTTCACAATCCCAGTGATTCTGCCCAGAAGCAGCAGAATTACCAGCACCAGAGAGAACCCATGAAGAAGTTCTCCAAGACCGTTTCACCAAATCCACACCCAAGGCACAGTCCACATTTATAAAATTAGCTTAGTTTGTTTACTACTTAAGCTTCAAATGAGTCTGAAAAGGTGAAACCTCCTAACAGGATAATACCATGCACCTTTCATCATTAGCAGGGCATTTACTGTCATGGTTAAACTTCTTAGCAACTCTTCACTTCAAAGAAATGACGTGATGTTTTGCATAAAAATAAAACTTACACATTCCTCCTTGCCATCATCAAGTTTTCCATTGATGTGGAAGGAATTTAAAAAGCATATAACAATTTCACTATTATTGAGTGATCATGGTATCTGCTCTGTGGGAGGCTATTTCTGTAGCCGAGATTGATATCTTGGGGTAGAAGAAAGTTATTTCTAACCTTTTCACAATTTTGCAATGGTACAGCAATGTAAGTGAATATAGAGGAATAAAGTGGTTCCCTAAAGTTGTCCAAACCTACAAATTGGGAAGGGATAAAGACTTTCATATGGACTAAAAATACCTTCTTCCTTCTAAATCTAGAAACTCTTTTCCCCCCTAACAAACTCTAACAAACTGCATGCCAAAACCAAGAAAAAAGATCTGGATTTTGTGTGGACAAAAAGTCCCAAAAGCTTCCTCTCAGAGAAGCCCTAGACTGAGGAACTCTGGAAGTCCTTAGACTACAGAATTTAAATGAAAATGTGTTTACCTCTGGGAACCTTTGTTTTATCACACATAAGTAGATGTTCACTTGCTCTTAAGTAGGTTTGCATAATAAGTTCCTCTTTCCTCCTGTTCTGATTATCTTATATTTTAAACCCCATAGAGAAGAGCTTCTGCAGGACCAACAGTACAGAAAATCTTGCAATATGTTTCAAAAGACTGAGAATATGAAGTCATGGGTCTTTAATGCAAACTCTGATTAACACATTCCAGTTAATAACTGAGTTTTCAGTAATTAAAACCAAATTAATCATTGCTCCATTCCAGAAGTAATATTTATAAACATTGGATGAATATCTAATTTATATCATATGTTAAAAAAAATCTGCTTTATTAATTGAATAAGTTATGAAGAAATAAAGGTTACACAACTTATACTTTCCTTCATTTTTTATAAAAAACACTCAACTACAATGTTATAATCTCCTTCGTAACTGGAGTTTTGCTTTGCTTAAAATATCTGTTTTAAAATATTAATTTGAGAGGTGAACAGCAGGGAAATTGAGCTGTGTCCCATCTTCATGTCCGCTGGGCATTCACATATTCTCTAAGCATTTTAAGAGCAATACCAGAACTCATTTTCAGGAGTACAGCTTCTCCCACGTGCCTATTTAATCTGATCAAAGACAAGAAGTATGAAAAAGGTGGAAGTGACTGAGCAGGCAAGATCACAAGGAAAGGAGATGCCATGGTGTTTCCTATTAACAGATGTCCTGAGCAGAAACACCTAGCACAGGCAGGACCCTGCCCTCACCCTCCAGCCCTGGACATGTGTTTGCTACAAAATCCTTATTATTCTTCTTTAACCGAATGTAAGGTTTATTAAAATTAAGGGATGTAAGGAAAGAACAGCATGCCATGGACTTTAGTAAATTATGTATGTAGTACATTACACAGTCACAGGACATGATCTCCTTTACTTGCTGTCTGAGAATATCAAATGCTGGCTCTGCAGAGGGATCATGACAGATTGGATCAGTGGCTTGAGGCTAATTGTATGAGGTTCAAAAACACCAAGCGCCAGGTCCCACCCTTAGGTCACAACAACCCCTGCAGTGTTACAGGCTGGGGACAAAACAGCTGGAAAACTGCCTTGGGAAAAGGACCTGGGGGTGCTGGTGACAGCAGCTGAACATGATCCCAGGTGGCCAAGAAGGCCAATGGCACCTGACCTGTATCAGCAATAACGAGGCCAGCACGACCAGGGCAGTGATTGTCTTCCGGCACTGAACACTGGTGAGGCCACAGGTCAGATCCTGTGTCCAGTTCTGGGTCCCTCACTGCAACAACGACATTGAGGGGATAGAGCATGTCCAGGGAAGGGCAATGGAGCTGGGGAAGGCTCTGGAGCACAAGTTCAGTGAGGAGCAGCTGAGGGAGCTGAGGGTGTTCAGCCTAGAGAATAGGAGGCTGAGGGGGAACGTTTGAAGGAAAAGGAGATTGTAGCCAGGTGGGGTTGATCTCCCAACGAACAAGCAATAGGATGAGAGGAAATGGCCTTAAGTTGTGCCAGGGGAGATTTAGATTTAATGTGTGGAAAAAGCTATTCACGGAAAGTGTTTTCAAAGAAAGGGGAGCCCAGGGGAGTGACGGAGTCACCACCTCTGGAAGTATTTAAAAAGTGCACAGATGTGTCAGTGAAGGACATGGTTTAGTGCTGAACTTGGCAGTGCTGAGTTAATTGTCTTAAAATTCTTTTCCAACCAAAATGATTCTATGATTCTATGATTTCATGGACAGTTAATGTGATCTGCCTTGATAATCCGTAAGTCAAGAAAATGCTTAGGTAGGAATTATACCTTTTTTTTTTTTTAAATAACATTTCAGAATGAGTCTGTCAGAACATGGTGAATTTTTGATGACATGATGGAACAGGAAAGAAAAACTGCACTGAGAGCTCCAGAAGTGTAGACAACAGCCAACATTAAAAAAAAAAAAAAAAAAAAAAAAAAAAAAAAAAAAAAAGCTAGTACTAATCAGAGTGGTAGAGTGAGAGAGGCAGACAAAGAAAGCATGCAAAAAGTAAAAACCTGTGGAAAATGTGACCTACAACCTGGAAGAGAATGATGCTGATGTTGTACCAAAGGTTTAACAAATACAGGTATTTCTCACATTTAAAGAAGCAAGAGATGGGTGATTTTCAGGCTTTTTAAGGAGGATGGAGGCATTTAAAACTATTACAGATACCAGAATGAAATAGTTTGATGTTTGGGAACATTTTAACAGGATAAGTAGAGAAGCCAGTCACTCAGGAGTGTCTAGAGAGAAGATAAACCATCTTCAGGATCCAATATAGAGATGTTCCTCTCTAGGAAAAGGGCTTAGCTGGAACCCTGTCTTAAACAGTTTAAAAATATTTAAAAATATAAAAAGTTGTCCCTGTAAACGCTGTATCAGTATTTTCTGCCCTAACATAAATAATGTGGTAGTTAATCACGGCTCACCATATATTCTGGATCAACAAAATGTTCGGCAAAAGTGTGTAACTCAAATTTGGTCTGGAATTGTTGCTTCTTTTAAGTGTTATCTCCACTCGAGAAAAACATCAGATCAATAGGAATTTTGCTTGCTGACATAGTCCTGAGGTTATTTATCTTCCAAAGAAAGAATTCTGCTTCACTAAATGTGCTGCCTTCAGTCCAGCAAAGCACCAATTTTTGTTCTGGTAATACCAAGAATTCCTACAAGCAGTCCAATTCTTCATTGTTATTATGCTCAAAATCTTGTTTATATGCAAAGAGAGAGGCATACATTATATATATAAAAATATGCATATTAGGCCAAGAATTTATTGTTAGTATGACTGAAATATTATTAGCATAAATCAAGGATTATGACTCTAATGTAATTGCTACAGCAAAAGAAAAAAAAAAACAAAGAAAGGAAATCAATACAGTTAAAATTGTTAGTGTTTTAAGACATATGTTACATGCCTTAGTTTTCACTCCTACTGGAGCTATGCTCACCCTGCCTCTGCTCCTCTATGTCCTAAGGTCAGGAGCGCTCATGCTGTGCTGAGATGGCGTCTGCAAAGGTTTTCCTTTACTGGCAAGATTATGATGCTGAAGTTGATCACTGTTTCTTCCTTGGTCTAAGATTCACTAGGATTTTTCATGTGTTTAATAACACACTTTATACCTTTCTGCTCCTCTACTGGTCTGCAGTTCCTTGTGTTAAATTCTATTTATGCGTTGCCTTTGTCACTCTCAAGCCCCATTTTGTGCAGGTCTGCATTTCAGTGAGGGATCAGGGATGGGATGTGTACAGCTTCCAGGAAAACCCTCCATCCCATTTCCCACAGCTGTACTCCTCTAAGCAGCATTCTGGGCTCCACCTGACAAAGCCTCTGCTGTGACACCAGAGCTGTCTTTCCCTACACTGTGTCTCCATGTTTGTCATAAATACCTTGTTCTGTGCAGCATAACTGCTTGTTGTTGCTCTCTATTTTAAATTGTGCTTCTATCACATAAATGCAGACAAAAACAATGTGATATAGCCATGGACACCTTGTCAGTTAAAGAAACTGCTGTCAAAGCTAAACCAAGAAAAATGAAGCTTTAGGGAGGTCAGGAAAAGTTAATACAGAGGACAATGAATAAACCCCACGACCGGAGGCCTTGGAAACTCATTACAGTGCTTATGGCCCATTACCAACAATGGCAATGCTGTGCTAAAGACCTCCAGATTTATTTTGTGCAGACAGCAAATACAGGGGACCAAAGGATGACACCCAGGTGCTGGGCGTTCTGACTAAAGCATGCACTTAAATTTAAGTGCATAAAAATTGTTGCTTATTTCAGTTCTGGCAGTGAAGTGTTTACTGTCATCATGCCATTTGTGTGCAGCAGTAAACCCTGCTATCATAGCAATGAGTACCACTTCATTACTGGAATTCAAACCAGAAACTTAATTTAAGCATATCCTTTAAAGACTTTTTAAAGTAAAAATGAAGTGCTCCATGTAGTGCAGCACTGAAACTGATGAAAAATAATGTCCTCAGAGCTTCTCATCACTGCAGGATTACAGTACTGATTTTTGTGAACATGTTAAGTACTGTTGGTTGAGAATGGAAAGAGAGTTTTGAGACTGCAAAAATGAAAACCTTTTTTTAAAGAGGATTTACTTTTGAAGTGCAATTTTGGAATAATACTTCCCATAAGACTGTTGAGAGTCTTTTTTCCCCTCTTCTTTCTACTTACATTCTTTGAAGATTCTTTTGTCTAACAGTTGTGTTTGTTGGGCTTTTTATTATTCTACTAATTAATACAGAAAAGGTAAAGCACAAGTAATTAAAAAGGTGGAAAAGTAAAAATTGTGAGAATCATTGTCTTTTTTTAATTTGATAAATAAAAACAAACTCTGTTTGAAAAATAACATCTGTTTTAAGACATTATGATAAATATTTAGTCAGAAAATTACACATTCTTACGTAATTTTCAAGGTCCATGAAAAAAATCTGATTTCTCTTTTCTTATAAATTAATTTCTTAAATGACAGACAATACTTCAGAACCAATGGAATTCAGTTATAAAAAATATATTTATTTATGGTGTTTAAGGACTAGCTTATATTATCTGAACATTTACATTTTAATGGACATATAAAATAAACTACAGCGTCTGCATACACATATATGAATAATATCATATGCATGCATAAGGTCGGAGAAGATGGGGAAGCAAGAGATTGAGTTTGCACAGATTTCATGTGACTTTTTGAGGAGCTTCCCAATCTTTCCACAAGCTGTTATAGAATAATGGTGGGGAGGTATCTACAGTTTCAGTTCTTCTCTTATTCTATACACATGAGAAAAATTAAAATAAGTGATTACAATCAGCACGAGCTATTTGGGAAAATGAGTGAATGAAACTACAAGGCAGCAAAAGTATTCACAATTAAGCAGAAGGTAAACAAAGGTGTTTTATTTTCTTTTTTTTAACTGCTTGGTAGCTTGCTTTTAAATGTTAACCAATCGAGATTAGAGCTGCTTGTATAGAGTCACCTGCTGTTTAGCAGGAAACTAAAAAAATTATGATTAACAACTTGTAGCAAACATTCACTGCTGTCCATGGCAACTCTAATGCAAATGCAGAAAGAGGAAGTTCTCTGAAGAATGCCAAAGAGCTCTGTTGCATTCACTTAGGAAGAGTAATTAGACAGTTCCACTTAGCTCACAAAAAATTCTGGTTTACTCTGCAATACATGATTTAAATAAGCTCATAAAGGAGCCTACTAAGCAGTTGTTGACATTAACCAGAATGTGTTTTTCAGTGAGTTGTGTTTCCTTTATCTGTTTATACACTCCCAGCATGACTGAAAGACATATAAACTGGAGTTTATTATGGCGCTTATTAAGCACAACCCTACAATCGCACTAACACAAAAATGCTGAAAAATATTTTCAGGCTAAGAGAATTTGTCACTAAAATTACTGGAGCCTAGCTTAAACTAGATTGACATTAGAGGAGATAAAATTATGTAAAACCTGTAGTCTCTAGAGCAAAATAATAAACTCTGTAATTTAAAACAGAAGCTGATAGCTGTTTTACTGTTTGATTTAGAAAATTTCTGTCAAGCAATATATCATTTATCTTGCATGCTGTTTTATATCCACTTTTTAGAGACAAATCCGACCCAGAATATTTTGAAATATTACAGTAGTTAATCTGTTGTTTGTTTTTTTTTTCTCAGAATCTGATCCAGAGTCTGTAATTCTTGGTAAGTATCCTAATAGAAAGGTGAAAGTAGGTGAAAATTCTCAGCAGAGAAATGGTTGAAAAGGTGGCACAAGTTAAAGTGACTGGCTTGAATTGTTGGAATAACTTTATGATTCATTATAAGATCAATATCCAGATACGTTGAGTGGTTGGATGCTCACATCCTATCCTATGATCTCACCAGAGTAGGACTCATTTAGAAGCCGTAAAAGACAAGAGGGTAGGATAACTTTTCTCCTAAAAACTGGAGGTCGCCACTCTCTTTCTCCAAATCTGGCACTTCAAGACTACTTGACAAATTTCTGAAGTGGTCTGGACCTTGACTGTTGTTAAAGTCTGCTCCTCCCTTATTTTTCAGATCCTACCATCAGCAATGCAGTGTATAACATTTCTGCATCACATCACATATGACTGATCAGAGTGCCACCAAAAAGACCTCATTAATACAATACAGGTTGATGTCAAATCCTCAAACTACGTCCACAGATGTGCCAGCTCCTATGAACCCATTTGTCTGTTTTATTTCCTCAAGTATAAACATACTGCCAAGAAAGTTTGTAAAATCACATAATTGTGTGATTCAACTGTTTTGATAATATTCTCCAGCCATCTGCTGTAATACTTAGCCCACATTGGCTGCATTGTGGGCAACTTAAAAGACCACACAGCAAAGGGCAGGATGATAACTCAGTATTTCTTTTTTCAGTTTTTTTAACAAGACAGTTTTCCAAGGTTGATCTCCTGCATCTGAGCAAAAAAGATATTGGCTGTTGTTTCTTGATTAATGGGTAATTTTTATAACTGAATGAGGGGATCCCAGAGAACACATGACAATACTGTTGGACCAGCCGCTCACAGTCTTGTATATGCCAAAAAAGTACAGCAATTACACCAGAAAAGAGATGCAAGAACCAGTGAGACATGATATACAGTACTGGAACCTTGCTAATGAGGTGGTTTTTGCAACTTCCTCATCCAAGTAGCAATGGATGCAATGAATCTGTACTCTAAATTACAAAATGTCCATAAATTTGGATATAAAATTTTTATGAACATTGGGCTCTTTGTTTATTATACATGCAATCAATTTAATTAACACTGTGAACTAGTGATCAAAATAATCTACTCACCTATTTTTAAATTTTCTGTTCTAGATGAATTAAAATTGCCCAAAGCATTGTATACTGGATGATATCTGTGCTCACTCAGGCTTCTTGGCCATGTTTCAGGACAGTACTGAACTTTTAATTTGCTGTTACAGCTCTACTGCATTCCCTGCAAAATTCTGAATACTACAGTGCAAGCGCACAACATCTGAAGTGACTGAAGAAACACACCCAGATTTCCAAGTCACATCTCACAGGTTTATTTGTTCTTTCATTTTTCTGCACTGCCTTCAGTCACAGAAACATCCTCAACTCCTGGTACAAATTAGTCATCCCGGTGATTTTTTCTTCAAGGCATGCATGCCTAAGTGACAGTCAAGTATAATATGTTAAAAGTTTCTCCTTTATCAAGTTGTGCAAAGACTGGAAAACATAATCTTCACTTCCTTTAGAAGGTAAAGTTGAAACTTCCGGTTTCACTTTAGTCTGAACTTCAACATTTTATCCTCTAGAGGTACTCTTTCTATGTTTATATTAATACCACTGAGCAGAAACAAGGCATTCTAAATTTTCAATTTTTATTGGTAAGACTGAAAAGGCAGCCGACATGCATTGACTGGAGAAGAGGAGCTGTATAAAATTGGTTATTATGATTTGGTGCTGTTTTAAAAAGGTCATGAAACAATTGTGTCAACAAGAGACATTCCGTGAGGAAGGAAGAAAAGTAAAATACCACAGTTTGCTTTTTTCTTTTCTTTGAGCATTGTTTTAAGGGATAGGAGAAAGGTGAGAGTCAGTAAGATGTATATATATACTAAATACATAATATCCTATCTAATGTATCTAGTCAGAGAACATGGAGTTTCACGTTAGCCCAAATCTGTTCTGTTAGTGAATCTCAGCTCATTTTCTGCCAGTGAAAATTAAATTATACGGATTACATATGAAGAATTTTAAAAAGCAACATCCCAAATAGAAAATTACAGGAATCAATAATCTTTTCAGACACTAGGATGAGAAGTGTCTGATTACATATTTTGTTTTAATAGAAGTCAGATCTATAAAGTGAAAGACTTTTTAGTAGGGGAGCTCTGTTATAGCAAAGCTGGGTAACATCTCCTAAAGATGAGACTGGTGCAGCTTTTCAAACCTTGCTGGAGGGAAGAATGTTTTGGAGAAGAGAAAGTGCTCTCGGCTAACTATCCCAAGAAATAGAAACAAGCACTTCCAGAAAGTTAGCAGCATTGCTAAATCAGCTCATGGAGACTCTCCAATTTCTTGTTCAGTGTGGCAGATTGATATTACTTTCTCTGTCACTGTCGGTGGAAGGGATATACCTGTTGCTAAATGCTGACAAGAAGGCTAAGCATCCCTCCTGTCCTCATGAGCTGTATCTTGCAAAGCTGTGTTCAGCTGCTGGTCTGGCTTTAGACATTTCAAATGTAGGGCTGGTGGACACTATGAAAAACAGCCTAAATCACTTGAAAGGGATCCAGCTTTCCTGCTTGACAAGGGTAGTTATTTTTCTTTTGATACCTTCAACCTATTCCCATAATAAGCACAGTATCCTAAGACTTTCTTAGAAGTGCCATCTTCTCTCACAATAAATTTACCTGGTGTGGACCAAATGATGCTGGCAAGGTTAGGACACATGCTGTCCACAGAGGCAATGGAGCCAACTCAGATACCGGTTCTGGTGCAGCTCAAGGCTTGTTTCTGAGGAGTGCAGATTTTAACAAATGCCTTATTTTGGCCCTTGTATGATGTGATGGGAAGTCTGAGGAATTACTTCCTCCACTGGCAGGCAGTAGCATGCGCCCCTGTGTTACGAATGGAGACAGAAGCTTAGATAAATCTCTGCCTTTACCTAGGCTTTTGGCAGCAGGCAGTAGCTCTTATTGGGGTGGCCAGCACCCCAAGACCCAGTCTCATTCACAAGTTCTTTTATAATGGCTGATTAGGTCGAATATGACATAAATTATCATTTATTAGACAGAGAAAATAACAGACGTAAGACTTGGGACAAAATTGCATACTACAGAGAAATAAAATTAAAAGAAACTACTAGTAGAGAGAGTTCATTGTGCATAAAGATACCTCTTATTACAGCTAGGAAGAAATAATATAACTTAGGAACCAATGTATCTTACCAACACCAGTTTGGTAGTGAAGTATACCTCGGAATCCTTTACCTCAATTCCCAGGAAAGTATCCAGCAGAGCCTGCGTCCAGACTCCAGGGAGAAGCCTTTGCACATTTCCAGAGTGTGTGTAGGAGAGTTCTGCCTCTGTGGTGGTAAGTGTGTCTTTCGGTCACGTACTTATTCTTTTCATCTCTTTCCACGCCTGCTCTCCCTACCAAGATGTGGATTCTGGCTTGGAGGCTCAGACTCTCGGGCACCAAGAGATAAGCCATTGCTGGGCTTTTGACCCAGCCTGAGTTATCTATGCACCAGCCATGTGGTAGAGGGACAGGGGGAGGATGTCCTACCACACTCTGCAAGGACAAAACAGATGAGGGATAATTTCCAGCTTCAGGCAGAGCTGGAACAGAGCCATACAAGGGGGATCCCTCCACTCAGGATGAAATAAACATGCCTTACAGAAATTCCATATGGATATTTTGTCTTCCTCACTTTAAGTCTGATTGGTTGCCAAACATTTTAACTAACAGAATGAGGAAGATTTGCATAATTACATCGTATTTTTTAAGAACTATACAAGAAATATGCAAATTCTAGGTTGGCTTCTACTATAACTTTGTTTTTATGGGCTCATCTTTTTATATCTCCCAGGCTGTTGCTCAGCAACAAAAATGACATAGAAGTTATTCACATCTATCTAGTGGAAATGTTTGTCCAAAAGGAGACAAAATAAGTTATCTGAAAAAATCTGAAAATCCCATTCTAAACGAACTATCTATCTACCTTCAGCTATTACCATTCTTTTTCTTTTCTCACATCGGTTGTGCTCACCATTTTTCACTTCAATGATCAGATACACTTATAGGAGAGGAAGACCTCTCTGCCCGGGAGAAAAATAATGTTCTTAATGTTACTTGTATTATTTCATAAAAGTACATTGGAAGACAAAGAGGAAAGAGGTTTGGATATGTTTTATGCCTAGCACTGTAATGAAAGTAAACTTTTCCTTTTCCTGTCCCAATCCACATAATTTTCATGCATGAAAATTTGGCCTTTAGTTAAATCACATACGAAGTCTCACTGGGAAATGTTAATAATTTGAGCTATAGTTTTTTATTGGTGGCTTTACCTCAGAAAAAAATGAAAACCACTGGACTTAATGGCTCCTCTAATAAATAAATATGTACATTAAAGAAGTCCACACCAAAACTTGCAGTGTGACCAAGGCAGAAAATGACAGGAAAACCCAAAAATCTTATAACAACAAAGATTTCATTTTATTTTTGCAGATAATGTATCATAATAAAGCCTGTTTAAATTCAAAATTTTTGCACAAAAACATTTCTCACTGTAAATTTTATGTTGCTTCAAATAAGATAATTACAGCATCATTAGAACCTTTTTTTGCTGTAGGCCCTTCCGTCCTCTGTTCATATGTATACAAATAAGGAAACTATTTCTTCTTCAATGTATAGAGTGAAAATAATGTACATTGCAAGGTGCAGAGGTCACCTAGTCCATGCTCAGACCATGCTGATGGGTTTTTTAAATCTAAAACTTGTGGCTGTAAGGAGCATGTAGTTGACCCAGCGTTCACAAGATGAGTGAGCTAAAACTTGGACCCAAAGAATAGTATGATATTTCGTATTTTTTGTATTTAATTTCATGTTTTTCTTTTCAGATTTTTATATTTCATTTTATTTTCTTTTTTTCTATTACTTTAAAGTAACAACTCTCATGGTGGATAGAGGAGGTGGAGCAGGCTAAGTTTGGCTTCCTACTTAACATGAATGATGTTCCAGTGACCAGGAGACCTTCAAACTGCAGTGGTTGCTCTGGTTGCACTGACATGCTAAAGGCCTTGATCCAGGCAGAAACCCTGGGGCATGATGCAATCATTCAAGCCTGCCCTGCCTTTTTCTGAAGATAAGAGGAGTTGACCTCCAAAGATTCTTTCCAAAACAAATTCCTCTATGACTCTTAAAATGTAGTGGTTTCCACCAAAAAATAGTTTTATCCTCTCTTTCATGAGCTTTCATAAACTCACATAATTTCTCCAGCAGTTGAGATTTTTAAGATATGATTTATATTAATTTAAGGTGCAAGAAAAATACTGCAGTCTGTTAAACATGCTACCAATGAGTGTCAAATAGTGATATTAACCTCTGGAGTCATGGTATCAATTAATATTTTACTCAAAAAATGTAAGCTATTATGATATTTTTATTTGATATTTTCCAAATAGTTGACATAGAGCAACTGAAATTTACAGGTCAGCTGTAATTATATACATACATACAGATACTTATGAATAAATCCTGTACTAAAAATAAAATAGGTAGCTGGTTCTCATAATTCTAAGTGTCATATGAATGCTCAAGCTTTTCATCTCAGTTGAAACGCCATGAAGGGCAGGGAGACATACCTCTCTGGTGTCAAACATCTAATATCTGGAAGTGATGTTCACATTATTAAAAATAGCAATAAGTATAAAATCACTCTACATAAATTAAGAGAGTGTCTTAGGTTTCCTAGAGCGTTACCATATGGTGCTCCATGACCTAGGAGTTCTCTTTGGCCACAGGTGGTCTGCTAACTACATTTAATGTGTGACTATTTGGTTCAGTTGGCAAAAACAAGATTAACACAGAAGGTCTGGTAAAAACCAATAAGTGTGAAAGTCTGAGGCACCTACAGACTGGAATCTTATATTGTACCTCATATGATGTCATGGTTTAATCCCAGCTGCCCCTCGCAGGTGCTCGTTCATTCCCCCACAGGTGGATGGGGGAGAGAATCAGAAGAGTAAAAGTGAAAAAACTCATGGCTTGAGATAAACACAGAAATAAAGACAGTTTAATAGGGAAAGCAAAAGCTGTGTACACAAGCAAAGCAAAACGAGGAATTAAGTCACCTCCTCCCATGGTTGAGCATGTGTTCAGCCATCCCCAGAAGAGCAGGGCTCCATCACATGTAATGGTGAATTAGGAAGACAAACACCATCACTCCAAAAGTCACCCTTCCCTTCTTCTTCCCCCAGCTTTATAGGCTGAGCATGATGCCACATGGTGTGGGATATTACTGCAGTCAGTCGGAGTCTGCTGTCTTGGCTGTGCCCCCTCCCAGCTTCTTGTTCTCCCTGAGTCCACTCCCTGGTGGGGTATTGGGAGGAGGAGAAAAGGCCTTGACCCTGTGCAAGCCCTGCTCAGCAGTAGTCAAAAAATCCCTGTGATATCAGCTCTGTTTTCAGCATGAATCCAAAACACAGCCCCATAGTAGGAGGGAAAAAACCTTACTCATCTCCCTCTGTGTGCATACACAAAAGTTACTTTTTGTCCTTGATTGATCATCACCAAGCTCTGAAATATCTGATAGACCTCTTCACCAGAGCAATTTGTTTTTTTCATTTGTATTGTATTTTCAAGAAGTAAAAGAATTTGCTGTCAAAAGGATATCCTTAGACATGAAATGTGTGCATTTGCAATTTATCTGATTGCATCCTACAGAATACCTATTTCCAGTTTTCCATTGAAATGTAAATGGACTGCACAAAATTGCAGCATAATATATTAGTATTAATTTGATTCTATTGCTCTGTTGTATTTGATACTGGAAGTTAATTTATAAAGACTTTCATATTAGCCCTAATTAAATTATGGTCACTGCTTCACCTATGTCCTCTATTTTCCAAAATAACAAGTTATAGGTTCTTTGTAATGCTTTAAAAGGGATACGTGGTGGTGCTCTTACGAGGTTGTGCTTCTCTGAGTGGTATAACTGGGCTCTTCTTCTTAACTTATTGCCTAGAAGAAGCACAAGACAGGAACCATCATCTCATCTTTTCTGCAAGATTTTTTTTTTTAACAGAAGGAGAAGGAGCAGAAGACAATGGAGGGGAAGTGGAAAGGAGAAGGATTAGCAGAACAAAAAGTTCTGATTTTTAAATATCCAAAGTAAAAGTATGCAAAAAGCCAGTTCTATCTTTAAAAGTTTTTCAAAGCTGTGTTTTAATATAATTAATGAGTTTTCCAGTAGACTTAACTGACAATTATGTCCCTGCCTTGACACATGAACATGAATATTTATATGCACACTTACAACCTGTCATCAGCAGTTCTTCCTATCCCACAGACATCCTGTACGACATGATATTCAAAAGAGTAGGTATAAAAAAGAAGTTATATTTAGCAGAAAATATTTGTTCCTGGTGCTCCCCTTCCCTGCTAGCTGTTTCAGTTCCCCTAATTTTAATCACACTTTCCTACAAAAATGTTGGCAACACTCTCAAACTTCTGAGGTGCCAGTGCAGAGTAGCAACTCCCTGGCACATCCTGCTCTTTCTGTGCCCTCTAACCCAGAGAAGCAGCTCTTGTGTTCACCTGAACTGTGATGCCAGGGCTCTGAAGTGTTAAAATTCCATTCTGTATCCTGATATCCATAAGGATGTTGTAACTTGAATTGTGGGGAAAAAATATATTAAACTGCAACAGAGGAGTATCTGCTCCCTGCTTTTTTTTCTCTTTTCTTGTTCCAAAATCAAAGGAATGTACACCTGCATTGCTGCAGCTCAAATGATAGTCCTTTTTGATTGTGTCAGTATGAGGTCTCACAGTCTTAAGTAAACTTTTCACCTTATTACGACAACAAAGGCATGAAGTGACACTAGAAATAAATGGAACACTGCATGGTTCAGTGCAAATGTAAACTGTTGAAATACAGGATTCTTTCAGAGATAGCATAACGCTGATATTCTGTTTTACTCAATGATGTCAAGTGCAAAACTGATGTTGTTCTTTTCCAAAGCTTTGAAGCTTGAGGTCTGTTTGCCTTACATTACAACTTCTGCCTTTGTTAAGCTACTGCCATGTTTAAATATTGGTTAAATTTTATCTTAGCACAAAGATCCACTTATGTGTATTGGTATTTTAGTCAGCTGACTGGTATAAATTTACTGCACTTATCCAGGTGTGTATTCAAAATACAATACTTTGAAATGTTTTTCAGTATTATTCACCAATTTTAAAAAATCCAGTGAAGTAATAATTTTCAGAACATTATCAAATATTTATAACTTATGCTATCTGAAAGCTGGGTATTTGCTTATGGATACATTTTTAAAATCCTAAATTTTATATTATTCTGAGTGTTTTCACAGAATGATTGGGATTAGAAAGGACCTGCAGAGATCATCCAGTCCAATCCCCCTGCCAATGCAGGGTCACCACAAGAAGGTGACACAGGGACATGTCCAGGTGGGTTTGGAATGTCTCCAGAGAGGGAGAATATGGGGCCTCCCTGGGCAGCTGTTCCAGTGCTCTGCTACCCTTCATGGAAGGATGTTTCTCCTCATATTGAGGTGGATCTTCTTGTGTTTCAGTTTCTGTCCCTTGCTCTTCATCCTGTCGCTGGGCACCACTGAAAAGAGTCTGGCACCAACCTCTTTGCACCCACCTTTGTATTTATATGCATTAATGAGGTCCCCTCCCAGTCTTCTCCAGACTAAACAGGTCCAGCTCCTGCAATTTCTCCTTGTTAGACGGATACTCCAGACTCCTTTTGGCCTCCACTGGAGCCTCTCCAGTAGCTCCTTGTCTCTCTTGAGCTGTGGAACCCAGAATTGGACACAGCACTCCTGGTGTGGCCAGACTAAGGCCAAGCAGAGGGATCACCTGCCTTGACCTGGTGACCACCCTCTTCCCAATGCACCCCAGGAAGTTTTCTACAGTGTGAATGAAGGACTCATTTTCCAGTCATTGCATCACTACAAGGAAAGTGATCATCTGACATTGATAACTACTGCACTAGATTCCCATCCACATTGTGACTTTCAGTGGCCCCTGAAAGTGTTCAAAGAGTTCCAACAGCCTAGGTTATAACTTGTTGGATTAAGCAGGACCCTTAGGAATATTCACTTCATCTTGGACTATCTAATGCAACCAAGGGACCGCTTGACTAGAATGTACAACTTTCTCTCCATAGTATTAATAAATTATGCTATCATAAATTAAACTTTTTTAATGTATGTGATTATAAGAAGTAGGACTCCTTTTGAAAGGAGTGGTAAAGTGACTCAAAGGAGAATTTTTGATGCACATTTTCTCCCTTAAGTGTGCTCACTGAACCTTCCTATGCACATTGAGCTACATATCATTGTCGCTGTCATTCCTAAGAGAAGGTTATAAAGAAATCCTCTTAGGAAGTCTTCTGATACAAAAAAATTGAACAGTTTATAAAATGATATTGAAACCAAGTGATAAATATGCAAATTAAACTTGCCAGGTGGCAGGAACTCTTTCAATGTTCCTTTTCACCTTTAGACAGAGTCTGAAAGTCTTCTGCCAGTCTCTCAGTCTCAGAGTGATTTTGAGGAATACTTGATGAGCAAATTTAAAATTGAAAATTTAATTTCCAAGGTCATTCTTGCACACTAAATGAAAAACTTCAAGAAAAAAATACAAATCAGGTATGAACACTGGTAATAAAGAGAATGCCAAGAGCAAAGGGAGCAAAAACTCTATGCAAGGCTGGAAATAAAGGCTAGAAGCAAAAAAAAGAGTTAGATCTGCACAAAATCTTAAGAGTGTCCATAGCAAGGCAGAAAGGCTGTTGACTCATTTCATCATGAATCCTTCCCTGAGTGTGCCCAGTTGCAGGACACAGAACTTGGAACAAACCTTCAGCCACTCAACAACTTCTTTGTATAGGCTGAGATTAATGTTTTTGATATCTGACAATAGAAAGTAGAACTCTTCACAAGCAAGCTAACTTTCTGAAGTAAAGTGAAGTAATGGGTGAAAAATAATTTCAACACCTGTGGCAGGTTACAATGTTACATCATAGTGGTCGTTTACCTGAATCCTGAGAAAACAAATGCAATCTTTAAACAATACTGTGATTATATTTGGTCTGATGAAGTTAAAGATGAATGAAACAAGATAAATGAGAAGTATTTTACTGTTATTCTCATTGTTAGTCTACTGCTTTGCTTCCAAAGGCATAGTTCCAATTGATTCTCTATAATATAAAAGATGATGAGACTAAATTATGTTAAGTCCTGTTTGATTTGTTTAGTGCTAGACAACAAAGTAATAAAAGCAGAGGAACATTAGTATAAAGCGACCATGTATTTTCCTTTTTGGTCAACACAGGAAAGTAAAACTGAAACATACAGATATCTTAAACGAAGAAATGATTGAACAATCCTGTATTGCATCTAATCATCTAAGACTTGAAGAAAGTTGAAATATATGGTTTCAAGTTGTCTTTCTTTTAAAGCAGAAATTGTGCTAAGTTAATATCCCAGATGTGATCTCAAAAATATTTTGAGTGTGCTGCACTGTTTTTTTCTCCTGGTCTTTTTAACTGTCATCTTAAATGAAAGGAACGTCTTCAGATGTGACTGTATGATATGGATCTGTAATGAGAAAAAAAAAATATCTTTATGCTTTTAATAAGGGCTTATCTTTATGGAATTGTCTGTTTTCAGGGGTCAGAATTAATTTCCTGTCAAATATATCATACAGGCATTAATAGCAGTGCCTATCTAGTCCAGTTTCTTATTTTCTCTAGGAACAGAAATCTTCAATATGACAGCAGTTGATCCATCTAACTACAGCTTGAAGAAATTTTTGCATTTCTTAATTAATAAAAATTGTATTTCTAAGGATATGGCCTTTTTGAATTGTGATTTAGATAAAGGCTTCCAATTTTTTCCTTCCTAACTCATGGCTTGGTTCAGCACTTGGCAGCTTTTCATGCCTTTGCTGAAGTTCATTTTGCTTCTTTACAATTGAATTCCACACAGGTTGCTCTTACTTCAGGAAACTCTGGAATATGACTAGTTTGTTTCCTGAAGAAAATTTTTAAATTTGCCAAGGAGATATAATTTTTACCTTATTTCTGGTTTAAGAACCTAACTGCTACTCTTCTATTTCCTGCCAATCATCATTTCATGGGGACATGGCTTATATCCTTTGACTAAATCTGATTATCTGGTTGCACTTTAACAACTCTTGGTTTTCCCCCATGAAACAAGATTGTAAATACTTATACGCATCTCTACTATATAGTGTGTACTTCTACTACTTACATTCTACTTACGTTCACATTACTTATGTGAATGTGCATATGGAGTGTAAGTCCTGTTGTTTTTTTTTCTCTTTGCTTGGATAAAACTTTTCTTCTACTTACCAACAATGCATCTCTTTTATTCTTTACCATATTTCTAACATTTCTTTAGCTGCACCAAATGAATGGACGTATTTAGTTAGACATACAGACATGTGCTGGTAGATTCCTCCTGATTTGCAAACTGAAATGTGTATTCCATTGGAATGTTTTTTCCTATGGATACCTCTTAATTCCAAGAGAATCAACAATGGGACATCAGTTGGGCCTTTAAGGAAATTAAATTCTTTTATGTCAAAGTAATATTTTTTCTTGGAAAACTTATTTTACTAGAGTATTACTGAACTTGTAGAAAATACTGAAAGAAACTCAAAGAAAAAAAGTGTCCCCAGCACAGGAAGGATATGGGCCTGTTGGAGCCAGTCCAGAGGAGACCACCAGGATCCAGAGGGACAGACCACCTCTGCTATGAAGAAAAGTTGAGAGAATTGGGATTGTTCAAGCCTGGAAAAGTGAACCTTCAGGGTCACCTAATTGTGGCCTTCCTGTACCTGAAGGGAGCTAACACGAAAGATGGAGAGAAATATATTTACAAGGGCCTGGAGTGACAGGACAAGGTGGAATGGCTTCATACTGAAGGACAGCAGGTTTAGATTGGGTATTAGGAAGAAATTCTTCCCTGTGAGGGTGGTGACGCACTGGCATATGCTGCCCAAAGAATCTGTGGCTGCCCCATCCCTGGAAATGTTCAAGTCCAAGTTGGTTGGGGCTCTGAGCAACTTGTTCTAGTGAAAGGTGTCTCTCTCCATGGCAGAGGGTTTGGATTTAGATGATATTGAACATCTTTTCCAGCCCAGGTCATTCTATCATTCTCTGATTCGTTCTATGACCTCAAAGAAAGGCTTTGCAAAAGAGTGTGATCTAAATTAGTTATGTAAACAATTATGAAGTACAAACTGGTAAATGTAATAGGAATATAAGGATTGAATAATTGTGAAAAATAAATAATAATCCATAAGAATGAGTGAAAAACCACCTTTATTAAACAGGAATTTCACTAATGAATAAACACTGGTAGGTGACAATCTGTATTCCTCTCAGTTCATTTAAGTCTTTTCTGAAAAGAGGTAAAGAGCTGGAACTTTGCTGCCCTATAAAAGAAAAGGGTACAGCAGTACTCATGTCTGACAGGAGCCATGTCTGTCAAACACTGCATCATTAACAATGCTGTCTGATTTAACGAAATGCGATAAATAGAGCAGAGGCCTCACTGAGGGCTTAGAATTTACTGACAAATGACTCTTAGGCCATCGCTGTTCTTAAAAATGATTTATTTTGCAAACAGAAGTTTACTATTTTGGGGGTTACTATGTTTGTCTTTCATGGAGTAACTTATGGACTTTTTGAGGGTAACTTCTGAACCTTTTGATTATAAGAGTTCCGTTCTATTATACTTTAGATTGAAAATCTGTTTCTCTGTAAATACTAACCCTTTAGTGCTTTAAAAGCCATGTAGACTCTGAATAGTGATATAGAATACCATTATTGCCCCAAAATGGGGATTGTTTCCTGAAGCACAGTCCATTCCACTGACCCCAAAAATTCCATTTGCAGAGAGAACATACCTTAAAGCTGTGTCCAAAACAGAATGACTGGATGTTTTCTATTTTAGACATAAGAATCCAGTATAATTTGTGCTGTATAAAATATAACTATACTTGCAAGTACTTGGATCTCCTGTGTGAAATAGATAATACCGGACTAATTTGGTGTTACAAAAAAAAAACCAGGAGTTGATTTCTCCTAAATTTATAATCTCAATAGACTGCAGGGATGAATGCACTTTTGTGGCTTGTGAAGAAATTAGCCCAATTTTGCCACAGACATCAGAGATAAGGATTCCTCTTTGTTTGTTGTGGTTGTTTCCTTTGTTGGAGTTTCGCTCAGTGGCTCTGACTGCATTACTGCAACCACCATCTCTGGGAACTCCAACACCAACACATGGGCTAAAATAGCAGTTTCCCATGTTGTGGAACTAACATCAAATACCTGATTATTTCCCTGAGCACAGATTTTTAAACATTCATTGGCCTGCCTCCAGGAAATCCAACTCAGTTTTGCTCTTCTTGAAACAATTTTAGGCACTCTGCTTTGACACGTGTCAGAAACCAGTCCAGTATCACTGATCCTGTAGGAGTGTTCTTTGAATGCTGAATATGTGATTATGACTATGTTGGTTCCTGTTCTGAAATACTGTCCCTCATGGGCAGGGAGTGTGTGTGTGAGTGTTATGGTCCAAAATGCTTACTGGAGCAGCTCTGAATGGTCTACATGTTTCAGCCACACGAGAGAACAGGAATTACAACTGCTTAATGCACATTTGCTTTTGTTTGGATTCAGATGCTTGTTTCCTTCTTGAAAGACTGCTTTAATCTCCTCAAAAGCTGCTCAGGCTTTTCCTCAGCTCCATGGGACTTCATCATCAATCATGACACTCTGAGATGGCAGGCTGCCACCAGGGCAGAATAGCCAGTGCTGTACTGTCAACAGAAACAAGTGGCTTGAGTAGCTTTCCATTAGGATGTGGCTGGACCCAGACCTCTGTTTATTAAGCTGATGTTTGGGCCAAAGCACTTAGCAGCAGGATCAAACTCATAATGAATGCACTGCAAATCATGGAGTGTGTGTATACTCTGTGTGCAATCATTAGCAGAAGTAGGTCACGGGCCAGCAGCTCTGCAATCTCTGACTTAGTGCAGGCTCTGTAGGGAGAAAATGTCATCATTGTTGAAACACAAGTACGAATTCCTTTGTTATTGACTCAAAATTGAGAGCTGTAGTAGAAAAGGAACTTAACACAGTAAGAACCTTTGTGAAAAACAAGACAAAAAAGCCACACCAACATTCCCTCCCAAAAACCAAACCAAACACCAAACTTCCTTTCGTCTGTTTTCAGCCATGAAAACTCTAACAATCTGATTCTGCTCAGGACCCTTCTCCACGAGCCATCAACATAAACACCGTAAGATTTCTGCAGAATCCTCTAGGGAACCTCACACTTTCAACACTTCTAAACCAGAAGCTAAATTTATCCTCTGACTCTTTCTTTGAGCTTTGCAAAAATTTTAACAAATGCTTTGTTCAGACTGAAGAATGCCATGGAAATTTAATTGAAATAATATTTTTAAATAATATGAAAAATATTAGGGATTAAGATGCCTTCAGATTATTCTTAATGGCAAAGTATTTTACACATGGAAATCCTTCTAAGAAGAGAGGTAGATGGAAAATAAGGCAATGAAATTCTTTCTTGCTTATTTTTCTTCCAGCAAGGTGTGCTTTCAAATGGCTTAATTTGATTTCTTCAAAACTTTTTCTCTCTTTTAAACTAGAAGTGTAAACTATTTTTATTGACTTTTTCATTCTGGAGGTTCTTTCTGTGTTAATATCCAATAGTTTATATAGGTCATCATTAATCTTTTACATATTTCATTGCCATTACTTACCCTTCCTTACTGCTGCCTCCTCATTTTTTAATGAAAAAAGGACATTTTTACAAATTGTTGTGTATGATAAAAGGCTTATTCTTTTGCATTGTGGATAAAAAGCAGTGGGCAGAAGTGATTTCTAAGGAAGCCATGAATCCATCCAGGACAGCTGGCCCAGCTATTCAAATTTAAATTAATTTGTTTCTTTATTTGTTTATTATATAATTTAATTGTCTCACTACCTGTCTCTTTCCCATTCATTCTATTGAGCTGTGTTTTTTCTTTAAATCAAAGAGGATCAGTGAAAAAAATTTTAAAAGGGATGTAGACAGAGTCAGTCCCAACTAGAGTAAGAACAGCAGAAAAGGCTTGGGTTTGGGTGCCATTACCTGCAGAATCTTTTGATATCAGTTAATGGACTCATTAAATGAAAAAAAAATTAATTGTGCTCAAACATAATGCAGTTGTTCTGTCACGCTCATGTTGGAAAAGGTGCCAAGAAATGATTGTGGGAAAGGGGACTGACAGTATTTACTATCTTTTGCTTCACATTTATTCAAAAGGGAATTATTATTATTTTTACAGCTTCAGATTAAGCAAAGCACACGCCCTCATTTTTCAAAGTAATTACATTTGCCTTCAGGAAGTTTCAAAGTGGAAGTGTCAAAATAGGACTTCCTTCCCCCTCCCCACATCCCCTCTTCACTGAAACAGACTCTTGCTAAAAGAAACAAATTTCCTGAAGAATTTCGATTGGAAAAACTTCATTGTTTGACAGCATATGGTTTCACTGGAGTTTACTGAATCAGCTATTACCAGCCTTCAGGGGAGGGGAACATCTAGAATAAATTAGAATAACTTCTTGCAGAACTGGCTTCACAGCAAGTGAGGGTTGAGAATTAAGAAGCAATACCTAATTTGTTTTGTTGTGTGGGTTTTTGTGTGTAGAACTGACTTTGAAGACCAAAATTCCACCTAAAGAGGATGAAAAAGAACTCATTTTTTCCTTCCTTGGAGTTGTAACCTGCCATGTTCAGAAGTGGAAATACAGCCTTCAAAATACCCAACCAGTTCTGCACATGAACTGCCTCAGTTTTGGTGATCTTTCACAGTGTTCAGTTGTTTTCCTACAGCTGAGCAGCAGTATCACCCACAGAGAGCAGCTGGGTCAGGTGAGTGCCCATCGCAAATTCAAGGCTTGTTCCTCACACCTTATGGGTGACCCCTCTGACTCAGATTCCACACCACTTTCCCTGCAACTGTTGTGAGGTAATTAACTGACCAATTGATTAATTACTAACTATGGAGCATTAGTTACACAGGAGTATTTAAACTATTCGTCCTACAGACTTGTTACCAACGGTCAGACTTAGAAATACATATCCAGTTGCAGATCCCTACAACAAATATATTTTCTTGATTTATTTGAGGACAGCAGCTGTCCTGGACAATATCTTTGGCTAACAGTTGAATTTTCTTAGCCAACTGTATATTTCCAGCTATATTTAAATATTTCTGCTCTCTCCTCTGATTTCTGAATGTGTTCAGCATCACAAATAACCTCATTGCTGCTTTCCTGTTTAGCCACTTTCATAAAAAGAATGATACAGAAACTAGAAAGGTTAACACCATATAAAGTGAAAATTTTGTTGGTCATTACTATGACAACTTCTGTATTTTCATGTCAAACTAGCAAATTCCCCAGTCATTCAATTCAATCATCAAGACAGGCTCTGCACCCATGTGGGGAAGTTACACCAAAGGCAATCCCTTTAAATGCACATGTATACACAGATACACTGCACTGGTTACAGCAAAGAATGACCTTTGCTATCTTCATCTCAAAGACTTTGATTAAAGTCTTCAAGATGAAATGATCTTTTTCTTAAATTCAGATCTAATCATAAGGAGCTATGCAAATAGCTTTTACACACACTAATAGGTCCTAAACAGTGAGGTGAACTAAGTTTCTGAGCAATGATTATATTTCAAACAAATGACCAGATCTAAGTTGATTTGTCAAGCCATGACATATTATCTTCAGGATTAAAAAATGAGATTTTAAAATAATTTACCTTGGGGATTTGTTATTTAATACTGTTCTTGGGTTTCTAATATCTGAGCTTTATTCTTGTCGCAAAACCCACTAAATCTTTCTTTAAAAAATTGAGAGTTTGCATTTAAAAGTCCAATTCTAAAGCCAGAGTTTTCAGAAAATTTAGCAATATAACAGGGTTGCAAAATATGGTGACACAATTAATTTCTTTTCTTATGTTTTTATATCTTGCATATTTTTTTCTTTTTTTGATGCATGGCACAGCATGACAGGCTGCTTTGTAGACCTAGCATAGATTTTATGTAGATAGTGAGCACTTGTTTCCTTCTGTAACTGTTTCCCAAAATAGAAGTTATATTGTAGCAAGATCAATTCTTTTATATGCTTCCTGTAGATAAACACTTAGTTCAAATGCGAATTTCATGAAATAGACCCAAACAAACTGATTTGAGTATCCAATTCACATATGAGCCATTACCTTGTCCTCTGACAAATAGTGTGTACAAACCCCAATCAGCAGCTTTTAAGGTACAGCTACTTTTAAACATTTGTATTTTGTAAGTCCGGCTGCTTTGATTAAACACAGTGAGAAAATCTATTTATTTTATTTAATGAACCAAAATCTTACAATGAGATTGCATCTGTGAATAATGTTGTATATGAATTATAGTTTATTTCTGCAAATATTTGGCAATACACAGGTAAAACAAATTTTACATTAGCATTCATGCCAGCAAACTAATTTTCTCATTATTTGCAGCAAGCAGAGGGAAAGGGGTAAACACACTCAGAACAAATGCAATTAAATTGAAAAATTTTTGGAAAATATGGTATCAGTAAAAGTGCACTTAGGAAAAAGTCTTCAAAGGTTATTTATGAAAAATTTTATTTTATTGACTGCATTATATTCCCCTTATAAAATCAAAGCATATTCATCTTACTGCCACATCACTGTTTAATCTTTGATTTGAAGAGTAATGGTAAAGAGATACATAAATTAGAAAACAACTACACTGCCAATGTTATAAAAATTGAAACTAGTGGAGAGTGTTTGATGCAAAAAGACCAATTATTTTGTCTCGCCTTCCAAAACAGAGTGAGTCACATGGAGAAGCTGTTATAGGGAGATGTGAACAACTGGAAGAATTGTTGATTAGTAATTGAAAAAAACCAAAACTACATGGCAAACCAAACTGCTATAATGACTTTATTCATGGATTACTATTGGTAAATAAGACACATTGTATTTACTAAAGACTGTAATTTACAACTTTATCAGAATATTTGTATTAATCCAAAATTCATTAATTTGAACAGCTCTCTTACAAAGATGGCATTAGTAGTCTAGCAACTGGGATAAAACTTAGAAAGAAGATCTCTGTTTGTTTAATGATTAAGAAAAGAAGCTGTAAATGTTTCATCATGAAAATTACACTCCAGTTAAAACAAAAGTATTTAAGCAAAATTAAGTATTTAAGCACTCTATCTAAGTAAAAGTATGAATAATTACAGTACTTGTGGAAACTCAATTAAGTTATATAAATATATTTTTACAAGTCTTTTCCTTTTAAATTCAGGTTAATTAAAACGTGCCTTGACAGTGACTAAGATCTAACACCATCTCTAATTCTTACAAAACACATCATAATGAGAGAAAATGAGAGCAGGAGAAAGAGAAATCTGCCGCTTTTGCATATTCACACTTATGAAAAGCAGCCTGGGTAAAACTGCAACCAGAGCAGGTAGACAAGGTGCAGCCCATAACACACAGTGTGATGTGATGGTTTGTGCAGAAGGATGCGCAGGAAGGGCATTGCCACCCTATAAGCTCACAAGGCGAGTTCCCACAAGCGATTTAGCTGTAGCATCCAAACAGCAGAAAGTTTGGGATCTGCTTTGCACTCACCAGGACTGTTGTGGCTCCCATAAAATCCTGCATCCATCCAGGTCTTGGGCTGCAAGACCTTCCAGAGCCTTTCACTGCTAAAGGATGGTGGTGGTGGGAAGAGCATGACCAGGTGAAGGAATCTTCCTATTTCCTCAGCTTGAAGAAATAGAAAGGTTAAAGAGCATCAGTGAGTCTGAGAAAAAGATGAAAAGAGACTGGCAAAACCATGCCTTCCCCAAGAAACTAACAGCCACCAGAAGAAAGCACAAGACCAAGGGATTCCTCTGTCCTGCCCCAACAGGCAGGTACCAATAGATTAAAGGAAATGTGGATGAGGTTAAGTCTATGTCCAGAGTGGCAGATGAAGCCCTCTTGTCCTACCTTGCCTTGCCAGGTGCCACAGTATAGGGCAGGAATCACAGAATCACAGGATAATAGAATAGGCTGAATTGGAGGGGACCCTCAAGGATCATCAAAATCCAATTCCTGGCCCTGCACAGGACACCCCAAGAATCCCAACATGTGTCTGAGAGCATTGTCCAAACAGTTCTTGAACTCTGTGGTATTTGGCGCTGTGACCATTCCCTGGGGAGTCTGTCCCAATGCCTAGCCACCATCTGGATGAAAAAGCTTTTCCTGACATCCAGCATAAACCTCCCCTGACACAACTTCCAGCCGTTCCCTTGGGTCCTGTCACTGTTCAGCAGAGAGAAGAGATCAGTGCCTGCCTCTCCTCTTCCCCTCACGAGGTAGTTGTAACTGCAATAAGGTCTCCCCTCAGACTTCTTTTCTCCAGGCTGAACAGACCAAGTCACCTCAGCTGCTTCTCATAAGACTTCCCCTCAAGAACCTTCACCATCTTTGAAGCCCTCCTGTGGACACTCTCATAGCTTAATATCTTTCTTATATTTTGGTGACCAAAACTGCACACCTGGTATGTGCCAGGTACAACAGGTGTCACGTTGTAGATGTGGAAAGACAGTCAATGGATGTTGTGGATGTTGGTCTATCTACACCAGAATTATTGCCAAGGTCAGAAAAGGCCGCTCCCTGTATCACAACCACCTCCACAAGGAGGAGAAGAGAGATTGTAATTGTATGTGACTCCCTTCTGAGCAGAACAGAGCATTTAATATGACAGACCATCCTGTTTGGGAAATTTGCTGCCTCCCTGGTGCCTGGGCTAAGGACATGACTAGGAAACTCCCTATTTCTCTATGATATAACTAGCCCTTGGAAAAAAGACTTCAGAGAAACACCAGCATATTCAGTAACTGGACAGAAGGACTGCTTTCTTGGAGGAAGGATCTATGCTTCCAAGAGGCTAGATTTGAGGCAGAGTTAAATCTGAAAAAGTCAGATATGAGATAATTTATGCCCCAATGCCATCACCTTTTCTGCAAGGCAGCTCATAAAGACAACAGGTTGTTTCTGGGTACTGCAGCACAATTCCAGCCCAGGAAGACCGCCAATAAGTAAAGCAGACCATGAGCCACACCACAGCAATTCACAATGTGCCTGCAGCTTCCTATGACAGAGCAGAGTCACCATCCTACTGGGAAAATCACAACTCATTGGCAGATTTCTTGCACTACTGAATGAGTAATGTAAAAATAGCTTTGCAACATCACACCCTTTTCACTCTCAAAAAGTTAGACATACCTCCAAAAGTCAAAATAGTGCTCATTATGCAAAGGGCATGTGAAAGAAAAGCTAATTAAGTGGAGGCAGATTTGTTAATTATGTATCACCAGACTTGTTGTACACTTGTTAACTGTTATCAGAACTATAATAATTATGAACCTGTACTAGCAGGTTGAATTTTACTAACTGTGGCGGAAAGAATGTGATTAATGTGCCATAGAATTAGGTGGTAAATGACTTACCTGCCAGACAAGCCACCAAATGCCTGCTTCAGTAGCTGGCCGATGAAATTTTCTTGGATATTTCTACTGACAACTTCAAAAATGTCTTTCTTGAATACAATCTGAGATCAATAAATTCTCACAAATAAAGGAAAGTGTAGGTGCACCCAATACTTGAGTCTAGTCTCTCTATTCAAATGTATACAATCGATTTTCACTTAGTATGTGCTTAAAAGGCAGTTGAAGGGTAATGCCAAGAGGGAATTCTAGTGATATTACTGGTAAATTAGCTTAATTTTTGTTTTCCTCATTATAGAAATGGGTCTAAAATGGGCACTTGACCTTTCTTTTCCCACAATCATCATAGAATTTTTTTTCATATTTTAAAAAATTTATTCTAGTACTTAGAAAGACTATAACGTGTTTGGAAGCCTAATGATACAATCCACAAAACACTAACTAGTACTTCAGTCAGAAGGTACAAAAAGATCTCATACTTCACCACCACTATATCTCACATATATATTTACATCTATGGAATATTCAACTACTTTTACTGTTTTGTAATTGGGGAACCGATTTCTACAGAAAAGTATTTTCACACAAACTGTCTGACAGAGAAGGTATTTGCCTCCTTATCTCAGCCTTTTATACAAATTAAATGATTCAATGAATTGTACCCTAAAAACTTTATTTGTTAGACACCATTTCCTTAATTAGCAGTTCTTATATGATTATTTACTAGGTATAAATCAAAGAGTAAGTTACATAAGATCTTTTCCAAAAGTGCAGTTTATCCTTGCTTAGAGAAGGAGGGAACGCATACTCTGAGGAAAAACGGACAAATTCACTAATATGTCAGTAAGGTGCCAGTTATAGTAACATTTCTCAAAGTCATAGGGAGAGAATCAGAGAATATTACAGTGAATGCTGACATTATCACCCATTTAGCAAATTCCATAAATAGACAGTGGCAAATATTCTGACTAAAAGCCCTCTCGTTGTTACAACTTGTTCTAAGAATATTTGTGCTGTGGTCCTCCTTCACAGTCGTGTGTCTTAAAATGCTAAGTTTAACTGGAAGGAGAAGCCCAGAATTTGATGCCATAGTGGTAGCTAAGTCGAAACATGGTAAAGAAGAGAAATTAAACCAAGCACAAGAACTGGCAAGACAGGTCAGCCCTAAAAAAATTGACAAGGATAAGGCTCATTGACAGAAAATAGAAGATTCCCTGTACAAGGGAAAGGCAAGGTAGACGGGTCTTACCAAGGTTTCAGTTTTTGTGGGGTTTTTTAAATTTTATTTTTGTTCTCCCACCCCTTCATGAAGAAGCAAAATACATCTTCAAAAGGTTATTCTCCAGCAATTTTCATTCTGTTAGAAGTCCTATTTCAGTCAAATCCTTTTTGCTTCATGTGGATTTAAAAAATAGTGACCATTCAAGATAAAAAAGTTCTCTGTCCCAGAAATTTCTGATTTTTTTTCTCTAAAGATTATTTTTAACCTGAGAATGTGCATGTTCATGCACATGTGTGTCAAAATGCAGTTGAGTCTGTCTGTGATGAAGAACAGTTATACCCAAGGTTTAGTTTTGATTGATGATGATTTTGTTATTTCCATTTGTTCTGAATATCAAAATATAAGTGCAGAGCTTTCTCTACTTTTTACTTGGCAAGAGTTAGTTCTCAGACTGAAACCTGAGTCAGAGGGCTGAAGGCAGCAAGACTAATAAAAAATATTTTTAGGAACTCAGAAAGTTTTATATGAGTTTCCATCAAGAATAAACCCCATAATGCAGTCAGACCAAAGAACTCTTATGACCAAAGGTCTCATGGCACAGATCCTATCAGACAATTTAGTGCTCAAACCTGATGTGCAATATTAAACCTAAACAATACATAAAATTCATAGATTTAATTACATTTCTTTTCTTCACAATTTTCCCACTTCCAAATGTTATTTGAAGTACTAAAAGCTAGTAAAAGTCTGAAATTCTTTCAGAAGTGAAATGATCGTAGGGCTGGAACAGGTTCCCTATGAGAACAGGCTGAGAGAGTTGGAGTTGCTCACCTCAAATAAGAGAAGGCCCCAGGGACACCTTAGAGCACCTTCCAGCGCCTTATGAGTCTGCAAGAAAGCTGGAGAAGGAATTTACACAGGGATCTGTAGTGGTAATGCAAGGGGAAATGGTTTTAAACTAAAAGAGGTATATTTAGATATTAGGACCTGAACTTTGGTTTTTAAAGGCTTACAAAAAACTGAAGCTGATAGTGAGAGAGAGAGAAATTGTTTCATGTACTGAAAATGTTTCATGTACTTTTAGTCTGCAGCATTTTTACTCTTTTGTAAATGCTTGACGATGTTGAGAATTAAGCTACAGACATCAGCGGACCTGAAGAGTTAGTAGGATTCCATAAGCTTGTCAGCAGCTATGAGAATTGCAGTCTAGACAGACATCTAAGAGAAAGGTATGTGGGACAGAGAAAAAAGGGGGCTTACTTGACTTTCTGAGAATTCACAAATTTCTCCAGCTCTTTTTCTTCTCTTTTGCTGTATTTTATTTATCTTCACAACCTCCCACCAAAGTGAACAAAATTTTGAAAGTATTTCCCAATTGTAATGTTGCATCAGCACCGCCATAGTGTATGATGATGCTGTAGAATGGCAACATCCATCAGAGTGTATTTATGCATGCCTTTCTTTTTTCTTTTGTTATTGTCAGGCATATATATTATCAACATGTTTTGACTCCTTGGAAATTCTTTTTTTCCTCCTACCAAAATGAGTTTTCACCTGCTTTGGTGGATGCAAAAACAACTTAGATAAGTGTGTGTCTGTGTGTGTGTATGCCCCAAAATGAATTCTTGAACTCTCAAATAAAAGTGGCCTGCCCCAAGTTCTCAAATTAATAAAGAAACATAAGATAAAACCACTAATTAAGATCATGTGTTGTGTTTCAGTATATAGACTGTTGAAATGGGGAAAACAGGAGAACTGAGGATTTGGAAAGGACTTGCACTGAAAAGGAGGATTCCTATAAAAACTGGTCTTGGAAAGAAGATGATCCTGAAAAGGTGAAGATCTTTGCTGGGGAACAGATCCTGGAAGTGAGGGAAGATCCTGGAAATTAGGAAGCTGTAAGAAGACCAAAAGAGAGGGATGCCTGGGAACCTTGAGAGGAAACAGCTGAGATGGGTAAGGATGAGCAGCAGCACAGAGGGAACCAACCTAGTTTTCTAGAGACCTTCCTGGGCCAGGTGGGACCTCCCTGCAGTGAAGGGATGGTGGGACCTGAGGAACACAGAGCTCCAGGGGAGGGAGTGATTCAATGTGTGAGGTAATCATACAGAGTAAAAAACTCGCATTGCCCTTTTCTTAAAGAAGCCACAATATCCAAATCCACTATGGTCTGTCATTTACTGTCTCACCTGCGACACTTGGCACTGTCTCTTCTCTGCTCTCTTCTCCCACTGCTGCCCTGGTTTTTCCTATTTTCCCCGTTCCTGCAGTGACTTTTTAATCTTTTTTCTTTTTTTTTCCCACTAGGAGCAATAGCAGCTGTGGCAGAAAGCGGTTCAGGCCTGCTGTCATATGCTTTGCCCTGGTGCAGAGCAGTTCCTAGGATAGGTATCCCTTTCCTTATATTCTTTGTTGCAATCATGTCCTGGTCATTCACCTGCAGCGTTATCAACTGCTACCTGATCATGCCGCGTAGTTTTACCATGAAGGAAGAGGAAAAAGCATGCAAAGGTAATTTTACATATCTTGTAAAAAAAAATTGGTTAGCTGTTCTTTTTACCCTGAATTGAAAAAAATATAACCCATATTTTTTTCCCAAGTGAAGGCTACATGGATGAAAACTATAAAACCATCTGTAGCAAATAAGCCACAGTATTTTAACAGGCCATTCATCTGAGTAATTTTTCGAGCAATTCAGAGTTAGTGTTGCTTTGATGGTGTCCTGATACATATGTTTAAACAACATTTACAGCAAACAACACTCTGTGCAAATAGTTTAACTGGCTATAAGTTTGTGCTTTCAGTGACCTGGCAGTGACCTTTCTTGTTAATGCATGCACTAAAAGCAAGCATGGAAGGTACACACAGAGAAAAATAGTCTAAAAATTCAAATTAATCTAATAAACATATCTTTGTTTACATTCTATATGCATAGAAGGCCAAATCAATAGCTATGACCTTGTGAGTCTCTGAATCTTTCTTCCATTTTTTCATAGTATAATTACATAAAGCCAGGACTTACATTCCAAAGCACTTCACATTGAGGACAGCATAAAGCATATTAGCAAAACATACAAAATTAAGTGAGTACTTTTGTTTTTCTGTTTTTAAATAAACTCAATACTGTAATAATTCCAGGCTGACTTTCTGCAGAAATTTCAGGGTTTTGCACCACAGAGCCAGAAGGCTGCAACAGGAACCAAACAGAAAGAGTGGAAATTTTTGGTTGTACTTTTTTATACAGATATGTGCCAATACTATTTCCTCATCCAGCTTTAACACCTGAGACATTCATAGTGGGCAAGAGAAGAGTGTGGCTACATCTGCATTGTAGACCACAAAGGCTGAGGAGGCAGAGTAACCTCTGGCTACTGTCACCTCCAGATGTTTTGCTTTTGAGGCTTGAGCTTGCTAGGCTGGAACAGTTCAGGTCCAGTTTCTGCTGTGCAGCCTGCACAATACTCACACCCATATTTTGATGTTTTCACTTTAACACTGCTCCTAGGAAAAAAGAGAAATTCGTTCCTTTTGTCTCAAGCCTAACAGAAAATAAAAAGAGCAGAGCAAAAGTTATTCTCACTGGAAAAGCGAAGCACAAAAACTCATGATGAGCTTTGGGTCTCAGAAGACTGCTCATTCCAAAGATACCTGCTACTTCAGATAGCCTGATAGCCTGTCCTCATATTAAACCATAGCTCATGTAATAAATACCTCCAGGAACCCGCGAGCGTGACCCCAACCACTCTGTTTCACAAACGATATAAAGCAATGACCACAATGATCATTTAATGTCATGAGACACAGGGTCTCTGGCACCAAATCATTTTGTTTAAAGTAACTAATCCAGCATGAATCAATTTAAAGTGAAGTACCATCACACTCATCAAGCTCATTTTCTCCGGAAAAGAGATGCCCATTATTTGGAGAGATCTGTGTCAGAAGGTGACTTTGACCCTCAGGCTGCCTGTAGTCTTGATGTCCACATTGTCTGTCATCAATTATCAGTAGTTTGTAGCATCCAACAGCAGCCTAGGCATAGGGGGATACTAAAATAAAAAAAAAAAAAATCAAAATATTTGATTATAACTCATCCTTTAGTGAATTAAATGAGGACTCTATGCCCACACAGCTTCCAAAATGAAGAGCTGTTACGTGAATAGCCAATATCTGAATGATTTTTGTGATTCTTATAAATCTGAATGAAAATCTACAAATGTGAAACTTTCATACTTACAAAATGGCATCTAGGCAGAAGCTGGATACTACAAAGCAAAAAAGAATATATTGGCAGGATGTTGTTAAAAATTTGATAAATTTCACTCCTTCAGAGTCAATTTCTTTGAAAGATAAATATACAAACTTATTCAAATAATTGGTTTTTATTCCTTCACCAAAGACTATAAAAAACTTTGAACTACAAAATTTACTAAAAAAAGGATGGCTAAAACTCCTCTTCACATGTACTTATCAAGACAGTGAGAAAAGTATTAAGATGTATGTTTGGATTCTACCTAGAATTTGGCATGAGAAACAAAGTGACAGTATATGTATGCATTAGAAGTTCAAAGAAAAACACGTTAATGTTTTGTTGATTTTCAAAAGACTGTTGATGAAACCCAGATTAATACATATTTTTGAATGCTTAATGGTGGCATGAAATACGCAGCTAATGAAAGAAAATGAGTACTTGGGGAGAAAGTAGCAATATAAACAGATTGTGAAACTGCTAAAGAGTGTAACATCAACAGAGATGTATGCCAAGGTTGCATACATCTCTGTAAGAGTTCAGCACAGATGCAGAAATTATAACAATCTGCAGCAGAATCAAAAACTGTATTGTAAATGAGACATTTGAATGAATGAAGTGAATACTAATAACACAGTGGGTGCTGGTGACCACATTTGAATATCATTGACTAGAGCAGAATTCAGGAATTCCCTGTGAATGGCATCACAAAGGGTTTTAGAAGAGAGAAAAATGTTAAGGAAACCATAGCAACAACATGAAGAAATACCAACTCAATAAAATCCACAATAGAAACTCCCAGACCTTGCTGGACTGACTGAATAGGTCTCTCTATTAATAATAAAATGGCAAAAACATACGGAAAATAACTTGACAAATCTCAGAAGTCTCCACAGAGTTGAAAAATTTGATTTCTACATCTACTTAGGATTGCCATTGACTTTCTTGTACATTTCTGAAGATGCTTATGAAATAAGAGCATTTGAAAGTTCTTCTAACAGGTCTGTTTTCTCGGTACTGATTTTAAAAACTGTACTTCTTTCAGATGTGACTGCTCTCATAACTTCTTCCTTCTCTCCTTCTGCTAATGTCTTTACCAAAATGGTTTCTAAGAATCCATATCTTAACAGAGAGTTCTATGATCTTCAAAATGTTGCACTAAAAATCAAATCTTCTCTTCTTACAGACACTGATTCAGAAAGTTATTACTTTGGTTTGGGAGTTTTTTTTTTTTGTTTTGTTTTGCTTTTTTTTTTTTTTTTTTTTGTATTATAGTGAATAGCAGTTTTCTCATCAAAACTCTTCAAAAGAGAGTGTTCTGACTGCCTCCACATCCCTAAAACTGTTATTCAATGCTCTCCTCCTTTCCATTTGATATTTGCCCTATTTATTAATAATACATAGTAAGAAAAAATACTCTTTGAAAATCCTTATAGTCAACAATTAATTTTTTTTATTAATCTGTGTAGCTGCATTCATCAGAAGGAAACCCATTTCTAAATAATCAGGACTCTCTTCAAATTGAAGTTGAGACTAAAATCTTTAGATAATCTAAATGTCATAAATACAGGTTTATACAGTAAGAAAGGCTACAGTAGTTAGACAGAGCTTTACTTACTTGTCCTTCAGGTTTCCACACAAATTCAGTTAATACATCCTGATTGTAGCCATCCTTATTGTAAATTTGCTGTAACTACTGTGAATAGCAGTTTCAACAGACACAGAAGTCAATTAGTTGAATTTATCAACTTGGTGAGATTAGGAACTGCAGTTGTCCTTTTTTTTTTTCTGTCCCAATCAAGCTTTAAGCTTTTTTAAACTTGGATGTTTACAAGAGCAGTTTCTTTTGTATCAGTCTGCTTGACTGAAACTGTAGGAGCTGAGAAAATGCTGTTTCTCCACTTGCTAAAGCCAGATGAAAAAGAAACCTTGCGAAAATAACAATTTTTATTAATGATTCACATAAAGATCTGCATCATTAGATTGAAAAGTACTGCTGGCTTCATCTTACTGAAGAAATAGGAGGAAAATGGCTATTAAGGTTATTTTAGATACAGTACATTGAAACAAAAAATATCCAATTGCAAAGTCAGATAAAAATCAGTGCTTTAATATTAAACAATTTTCATCTGAACATTTTTGTTGAACACAATTATTGCCTTATTATGCAGTATGTCCCATTAATGCAATGAAAAGATTGACTTCATGCAGAATGAATCAGGAAATGAAATTTGAGTATGGGAGAAAAAAACCTCTTACTCCAAATTAAAATATGTATTCAAGTACTTCTTTGCAAACTCAAAGATATCTGGGATGGGTGTTTTTTTCTGTTTGTTTGTTTGGCTGGTTTAGCTTTTTTTTTATTATTTTTTGTAGTTCAATAAATGAGACATTTAAAATACTCTTGCCAAACAGTGGTGGACAAAACAAAAAGAAACTGTAAAACCTATTGCCAAAACTGATACTCTCTTGTTTAGTTTCTAAAGGAGTAATTTGTGAGGTTCTGGACATCTTGTCTTTCAACATGGTGCATATTTTAAGAAAATACCCTGCCCTCTCTAAAGGTAAACCCAAAAATTCCGAAGGAGGTGTTAAGTACTCTGTATGTAAGAAGTAATTTTTTTTTTTTTAATCCAGCTAAATCTAAAACCTAAAATGGAGGATAAAACAGGAGTGACTTTGAAATGTGATGTTTTGTATGTAAACAAAGTCTGCTTCTATTCAAATACATTGGTCCAGCTGATGCCTTCTTGAATAAAATATGGACAAAGCTTATGGGATTAAAGCATTATTCAGGTCTCCTCCTAAATCTGTGTAAAAAATTACAGGATTAAAGCATTATTCTGGTCTGTTCCTAAATCTGTGTATCTCCCACATTTATAGTTAGATGTCAATTCCCAAAGTCTGCTAATGCAATAACCACAAAACTCTTAATGAGCATAAGGAACCCACAACAACCCACTCACAACACCCCACTTTCATAACATAGTTTAAAAAGCCCTGTAAGCCATGTATTATTTTTGAACCTATTTTTCAGGTTTGACATGGAGTTACCAAGCACTAGAATTTTCCGAGTGATCAGTAGTGTATTATGTTCTGAAAATGAATCTTCCTGCAGATTAATACACAGTTTCTGGCTAAGAGGGTGGCTTTAATTTAGTTGAAATCCCAAATTCAGAGCACAAAACACAAAGCTTGCACTGAATCTGTACTCACTATGGGACTGTACTAAAATTCATGATAAAATGAAAATAATTTTACAGGCAGTGAGTCATTAAGTTATTTTAATTTTCACCCTGCAGTGTAGCAGAGAAACGTCTGAAGCTGATGGATTTTTCAGGTATTGAAACAGTTTGAAAGAACAAGGGAATTTTGGCATAAATGTTTTTGAGGGAGAAAAGTAAGAAAACAAGGTAAAATTACTTGAAAGACCAGAGAGACAAAAGAAATGAAGCAAACAAACAAAATTGCTAGATTTCAAATGCTGGCAACAGCAGACCAACGAAGAAATACATTGAATTTTTAAGTAGCGTCAGCCAAGAAAGGCAAGTGTTTTGGGGTGGTGTCTCTCATGAAAATTTATTTTGTTTTCATTTTTTCTATTCCCAGTTGAAGGAATGTTGAGTTGGCATTGAGATGCTTTTCGCAAACTTCTCCAAGCAATTACATTACGTGTATCAAAAGTTGATAAAATCTTTTCACTTCTTTCTAATGAAGACATTTCTCTTGTGGGTTTTTGTTTATGGAATTAAATTGAAATATCTTATTCCCTGGTGCTCCCTTTATGTGCTATGAATAATGCAGTAAAATCTCATATTCTGCGGTGCCCCAAAACAAGGTTAAATACACAATCCTTCAGTTATGTTTTATAGCAAATTAAAAGTGAAATGTCAGATCAATGAAGCTCCATGGTCATGCAAAGGGACCTGGTGGTGCTTTCATTAGTCTCTGTTTTAAGGTCTGAATGGCTTTGGCTCTTTTGAGTGTTTTTTAGGCCTTCCTTTCTCTTCACCATTTTACCCAACAGCTGCTATAAGGTAATGCCCTTCCATGATACCATTTGCAGTCCCAACATTCTTGCTTGCTATTCTATACCACTACAAGAGAGAATTTTGGTGAATAACCTCAGTCAGACCCCTGATTTTTTTTCAGAAACTTAAAACCTATGGCTTTGTTTCTTTATAATTTGATTTTCCCCTGCCTTGCAAGAGAATGATGACTGGGGAAGGCAGCCAAAGCCCAATTATCCTGGGGAGATCAGGAAGATCTGGCCCAGAAGACACAGCTGTAAAATGACCACTTGAGGCTTCATACTGCTTCTTTTCCTAAAATACAAAACCAAAAACCATTAAAAAAACTTGAAAGAGTTTGTATAAGAGCTGTGAAAAGCCTTTTTACAGATATGACTAAAAGGCTGCCTCATGAGGTTTCCCAGAGAAGCTGTGGTTACCCCATCCCTGAAAGTGTTCAAGACCAGGCTGGATGGGGCTCTGAGCAATCTGATCTAGCAGAAGGGCTGGAGAGTTGGAATAAGAAGATCTTTAAGGTCCCTTCCAACCCAGGGCATTCTGTGGTCTATTTCATTTATCCATATCAGATCTTCTGTGGTTTTATTTTTGTATTATTTCTAGAATATAATAAAGTCAGATTTCAAAATATAGACATATTCAAATACTTAAAATAATCAACACATTTTTTCTCAATTTTTGTATATTGTCAAAAAATCCATACCAAATCCATGAAACCCACACCTAGTATCTTTAGACATTTTCCTTCTTTTATAATAATTAAAATAGAATGTTAACATCAAGAGTTAATACTAAGAAATATACAATGGTCAATGAAGTGAATAGATTAGAACATGTCTTGGCTATTGGTTATTTTTGTGGGTTACTTTTTGGAAGTAAGAGTATTGATAAATTTATGGCAGCATTCTACTTGATCCATCTTCAACTGGACTAAAAATTATTATTTGTGGGTCAGTTCATGCAAACCTTCTTTTTATTCTCCAGATAAAAAACTACATATTATTCTTAACTCAAGAGAAAGCCTTTCTCTGCAGGACATGGATTCTGGAGTGGTCTCTGTATTAAACTACAATAATAACAGGAAAAAAAGATGGACATACATTTTCAAATTTCTACGTGAACTTAAAAGCTTTGTTGTCATAATTACAGTATTAATACTTTGTATTTGTGTAAGGTATTCCACAGATGAAACAAGTCCTAAAGAAAAACATATATGAGTAGAAGTTGCTAAGATATATAGACAGGCAAAGCTGGAGTTAAATTTAAAATTTAAGTTTAAAACCAATGTTAGCTGACCCAACAAAAGATACATTTTTTTAAAATTTGGGCTGAAGAAGTCTTTCATTTCATATTCTTTGAGTGATTAAAAATAATTTAGGCAGTTCTTTACTACTTAAGTTATCTGTCATGTTAAGATTAACTACATGAGTCTGCCCTTAAAACAAAGCAATCATTGGCAAAACCACTAATTTTTTATTCAAAGCGCAATTTCTGGTCATCGTTTTTGACAGCAAGAGACAAAATTAGTCTTAAAAATTATTATAATCTTGATCTCTCTCTCTCTCTCTCTCTCTCTCTCTCTATATATATATATATATATATGTCCAATATAAAATCATATTCATAATTAGATAATTCATTTGTATAGGATTTCACTTTTGCCAGGGCACAATGCTGCAGTGTCAAATCTGCATGTAGGACTATTGCACAATATGGATGTCTTTCTTTCTGTAAGGGACAAACACTTTGCTGTCAAATACATATATTCCAAATTATATGAGGAAACATGATGACTTATGTCATAATTCTTTCATTTTAGAGGAAAAAAACCAAACAATAATTTATCTCCTTTCACGACTTTTTCTCAAAAGTCTCTACACCTTTCGGATAGATGTCATCTTGCAAAGATGATGAAAAGAGAAAGGAGGAATGAGAGCATTAGAAATCTTCAATACATCTCATTTCCTATCTGATTTGATACTGCCTCTTGAGATCTGGATAAACATACACCTTGTGATTCATTCCCACTGAGACAATCTAAGAGAAAAAAAAAAAGTGTTGTCAGATAAGGATATCAATGCAGAGTTTAATTAACCCATAAATTATACCTACAGTTTGTGATTTTAACCTCAGTCTCCTTATTCCCTCAGACTTCAAAGACATTGTATCTCATTTTTTAATGACGCAATGATGACATTTGATTGATTTTTTCATTGTGACTTATTGAGTATATAAAAAGGGAATTAGCAGCTGTATTCAGGGTCAGTTCTATTTTGGAAGGACACATTTGTCAGAGTACATCTCTGCTGCTTGACAGTGTGTGGGTTGGACTATTAGCACAATGAAATATAAGGTGTATTTCAGTCTAACCTCCAGCTCTCTGTTAAAAGGAGAGAGAAGAAAACATCATTTGAGCAATAGGAAATTAGAGAAGTGTGAAAGATGAACTGTAGGCATTTCAGAAGCAGATGGGAAAGTATTTTAGCTGTTTCCTGAAATCACTGGGGAATTACAGAAAAGAAGGATGGATGGAACATTAAATGTGTCAACACTTACAATTTTGTTTTCCTGGGTTTGATGGGGTTTTTTATTTGTTAGGTAGATTATTTTGTTTTTTTCTTTGGGTTTACAGTTTTCTGATTTGTTTGGGTTTTTTGGGGGGGGTGTGGGGGTTGTTTGTTTGTTTGTTTGGTTGGTTGGTTGGTTGGTTGGTGTTTTTTCTTTTTTTTTTTAATTTTCTTTTTTTAATGAGTTTGACCATTTTCAATTATCTGGAAAATACCTGAATCATTCCGTCCACATTTTAGAGTAAGTTCAGGACGCAAATCAGCAGAACAGTAATAAGGAGCAGAACAGTAATAAGCAAGAGGCAATAGAATCAGGAAATAGACAACAGCTCAGGAAATTATTGGAGATACAGGTGCAAAATTTCATATTTAGTCAGTCTCTTCCTAAACCACTGGAAATGGTTTAGGAAGAGATTGAGAGGAAACACTCCCTCATGACTGAAAGGCAGTGGGTTTCTGGATACCTTTTCAAACATTTTCTTGAAATACAAACTCTGAAAGCAGATATGGAAAAAAAAAATGGGAACTATCAATCACATAAGTAATGAAGTAAAGGGTAAACCCAAAATCATCAAATTTGTTTGGGTTGAAAGAGACCTTAGAAATTATCTAGTTCCAAGTCCTCCTTGCCTTACACTGGGTTGCTCAAAACCCCATCCAACCTGATCTTGAGCACTTCCAGGGACAGGGATTCCACAGCTTCTCTGGGCAAGCTGTTCCAGTGCCTCACCACCCTCACAGTAATGACAATCCTGTCATGCATGATTTGCTTCCACCAGTAAATAGTCAGGACTGTGTACATCCCAAGAAGCTGCTCAATCCTGTCTGTCCTTTGAAGACCACAACTACATATGAACAGGCTACTCTAGGAAATGGTGCAGGTGACCAAAAGGCTTCTTTTGGCTTTTCAGGAGGAAAAGGGCTTCTTTTTACACATTTTTCAGACTTGTGTAAAGATGTCACACTTGTCAATAAGGTCTTCCACAACTGGCTGGTATTTTTTTAGGCTTTGCTTGTCGGCATGACGTGGACACTGTAGTCCCTGGTCTGTAGAAGAGAGGAGAACAAGGAGTTCAGTGCACTTCTTGTGCATTAGCCACCTGGTCTAGCGGAAGGTATTCCTGCAGGTGTTGGAACTCGATGATCTTTGTGGTCCCTTCCTGCACAAATAATTCCATAATTCTATTGTCGGGGTCATACTCAAGTAAATACAAAATTACACTGCATTGAATAAATCAAAAGAGTAAAAAGCCACCTTCTTCCTGAGGCTATATTAAAATGGGAAAATTAAAACCCAACTCTTACAAAAAATCCAGAATACAATTTCAGATTGTTTTTCCTAAAAAACACACAGATATCTGAATTAATATAATAAGATATATTTCCAGATATAAGCAAGTATTGTGGTGAATCTATAGTTTTGTTTTAATCAATGCACAGCTTAAAAGTAGTCTGTAGAGAAACAGTTAAAACTTGCAGACCATCTCTCTGCAGATCAAGACAGATGATGTTTAAAGGTGCGTGGTAGGTGACTTAACTTGTCTTTTGAACAGCAAAAAATCACTTGAGTAGCTGCACATTCCATTACTGTGTGCAACTGTTCTGATTGTAGTGAGATCTTTGGTAACTCACTTTAAATTAGTGTCATCAATAAAGGAATTAGGTCATAAGTGTCAAGTAGAAGCAGTCTAAAATCTGGAGGCAGCAGTTAACACCTACCTTTCTGTTCAGCTTTCTTTCACCCAATAGTGTAAACTAAACTCGTTCCTGTTTGTTCCATTCTCAAGTGACATGCACAGCTGTTACTATTTTAAATTATAAAGTAGGAAATAATGAAATAGGGAAAAAGAATTAGGGTTGATTCCATTGCAGATTGAAAGAGCTATAGTAGCAAATAATAAAATAGAAAAAAGTTTTGGGGCTGATTCTGTTGCAGGTTGACACAGCTCTGAGGTACCTTGGCAGCACAAAAAGGTCTGTAATGACTTAGCTAAGAAGCACTAAGCTCATGAAATAGGCAGTTTTATTGGAGTTGCAATACATTCACAGAGGAGTTCTGGACTATTACATGTCTGAAAGTATTTTAAGATGTGCGCTTTGAAGACCTTATCTCTTTTTGATGGTTTTTCCCACAGCATTCTCCTAGAAAAAAAGGCTGCTCATGGCTTGGACACATGCACTATCTGCTGGGTAAAAATAGAATGGATGGCCAGGCCCAAAATGTGGCAGTGAATGGAGCTAGATCCTATTGGTGGCTGATCATTAGTGGTCTTCCCCAATACTCAGTATTTGGGGCTGGTCCTGTTTAATAATGTTATCAACTATCTCAACAAAGGAATTGAGTGACCCTTCAGTCTGTTTTCAGAGAACATCAACCTGGATAGGAATGTAAATAGGCTGCAGGAAAGGAAGGCCCTACGGAGGGATCTGAATAGCCTGGAACAATGGGGCAGAACCATTTGTCTGAGGTTCAACAAGGCTGAGTGCCAGGTCCTGCACTTGAGTCCGGACAACAACCTGGAAACAACCCCAGGCAGAGCTACAGACTGGGGACAGAGTAGTTGGAAAACTGCTGTGGGGAAACAGAGCTGGGTGTGCTGGTCAAAAGCTGTGCCCAGGTGGCCAAGAAGGCCAAGGGAACCTGTCCTGTATCAGCAATAGTGTGGCAGTAGGACCAGGGCAGGGATTGTCCCCTTGTGCTGGGCACCAGGGAGGCCACAGGTCAAAACCCTGCGTCCATTCTGGGCCCCTCACTACAAACAGAGACACTGAGGTGCTGGAGCATGTCCAGAGAAGGGCAATGGAGCTGAGGAAGGATCAGGAGCACAAGTCTGGTGAGGAGCAGCTGAGGGAGCTGGGGAGGCTCAACCTGGAGAAAAGGAGGCTCAGGTTGTTACGGGTTCGCGATGATGCCCATGCACAAAAAACTCACAGCATGCTCAGAATTGCAAAGCGAATTAATTTTATTAGTTGCATTAGCAATAAATGCATACTGACCCCTGGATTTTGAAGAAGCCATCGAGCAAGAGGAGGAGATGGAGCATGGCTTCTGAGCTGGAGAGGCAGGAAGGCAGTGCACCTTCATGGCATCCCCTGGATGAAAATGGTGCTCATCATGGTGTCCACCCCCTCCAACCCAGCACCACACCTTATATTTCCTCCTCAATAGTGGCCAGTTTCAACTTCATCTCATGCGAGGTCAACATGCGAGCTGAGGTCATAAAGGCCCATGATAACACCTCCATGCCAACCATGGCTTCTCATGCATTGTTCCCCTCTTGCAGGATGAATCCCACCAGGTGACTGATACATAATTACATTTCTGAAGGTTAAAATCCTACCAACTAACAATAAGAGCTTCTTCTATGGTATCCTATCAACGTGCACAACAGGACCAAATATGGCAGGGCCTTAGACACATCTTTGGTTCCTGACATACAGGGGGAAGCTTCTTGTTCTCCAGAACAGTCTGAAGGGAAGTTATAGTGAGGTGGAGGGTTTCTCCATTCTCCCAAGTGAAAGGACAATAAGAAATGCCTTCAAATTACACCAGGGGAAGCTTAGATTGGCCATTAAGAACAGATTCTTCACAGGAAAGTTTATCCAGCACTGGAACAACATGCCCACAGAACAAGTTGGGTTGCCATCCCTGTAGGTATTTAAAAGACTTGTGGACATGATTCTTAGGGATGTGGTTTAATGGTAGACTTGGCAGTGTTTGGTTTACAGTAAAACTCAGTGATCTTAAAGGACTTTTCCAACCTAGATTATTCTATGATTCTGTGATTGACTCGTTGTTACTGACATAACAACCTATTGGCTCTACTTACAAGTACAAAAATGACCAAAACTCTTTGTAACTTCAGGATTAGGAATTGCAAGGGGTCTTCTGCCCTGGAGCTGTATTTCATTTTCCTTCTTCATATAATGAGATGAGGGTCTGTATATTTATGCAAATCTTATTTTTTGTAATCTCATTATCTCAACAATTTTTTCTTCGGGATACAAAAAGACGAAAAACAAAGAAAACAAACCCATCTAATTAGAAAACTTTGAAAAGGTTTCTGTTTAAAATAATATATTTTTAAATCTATTGAAAGTATATAGCACCTTAATTTGGCTTGAAGATCTTATTATAATAATTTTATTAATACATCTGGCATCTGAAGTTTTCACCATTCTATGTTTTTATGCTCAACTTTCCTTTGAACTATGCAAGTAATAAGACCATGTTTTACAGAGATACACAGGCAGAGATCATCAAAAGGTCTTGGGGTATGTTAATTAGTTCCCAAATGTCTTATCATCCTCATTTTCTCTTTGGAATAAATACTACAAACCCCATTTTCCTTATGGTACAATGTAACCACATCTATGGCTCTTACAGTCAAGGTATGTCTTCTCTTATTGAACCTGTTTCAATATTATTATTATTATTATTATTATTATTATTATTATTATTATTATTATTATTATTGATACATGCAAAGGAGATGAACATCCAGTCTCAATTGAATGGGTGTGTGGTTTGAAGACTGCACCAATCCAACGATGTGACAGAAATACACATGAAAATAATACTGTCCAGCCTGTTTCCACAGGAAGGAAAAAAAGAAAGAAATACAATGCAATGCGAAGTTCCTTGATTGATTAGACACATCTTTGAAATACTTGTCAGAAGAGGTAAATAGTTAGGTTACTATTAGAGCTCAAAAGATTATACCTATGAGTATGCTTTAAATCTTCTGTGCCTCTTGATGTTTCACGGTCACATGATAAAAGCCAGTAAAGAGCATTTTCTTAAATTGCTTCTGGAGGGGATGTGAGACATCATTTATGTATCAACCAGTTCCATACCATTAAAGCAGACTGCTTCCTCTGTATTTCTTTTTTCCTAGAGGCTTGAAGCCACTGGTTATTATTTTACAGGAAAAATGAAAGGAATTAAAGGTGTTTTAGCAAATTATGACCAGTTTAAGTTTTGGAGGGAACCAGTGCTCTTTCTATAGCTGTAAGGAACTGGGTCTGTGAGAGCTTCATCCTTTATCTCTCTGAACGCTGCACCTGAGCGAATGCACCAGAATGCAAACTGAGACACCATCAAGGCAAAAGGCTCCAGTTCATGAGTTCATGGTACACAGGGACTCACAGACTAATGAGTCTCAATGTTATCCTCTAATGAGCCTTAGTTTTACTGTAGTTAAAGCTCAAAAGAGAGCTAATAATCAGTGAATGTCATTCCAAAGAGTTAATACTGAGTAACATTAAAAAAATTCAGGAAAAAGAGTGAAAAGTGGGGTATTTGAAATAAAAGAAATCTTAGTAGCAAAAAGATAAAAGGCTAGGAAAAACATATAAAGAATTTTACTGCTGGCTTCTTTAGTGTTGATAAAAATATTAGAAAGATAAGATGAAACAGTTTTAAAAAGCTACTAAAAATGGTTTGTTTTAAAAAATCAGCACAAAAAGTTCAGACAGAGCTCACTGAAAACTGTACTCTCATAAATGTTGTCACTTAACTACCCATTGATAAGGTGCAATATTTGTCAGGAGTATAAAAGACAAAACTATTCTAGAAAATCATGAGTACAAGATACATATATGGATACACATCATCAGTAATTTGTTCTACTTCTGACTCTTCTCTCTTATTTTTTAAAATAGAGATTTTTAAAATAACTCTTTTAAGGTTCTTGTTTGCAAAATTAATCATATTTCTAATTAAATTAAATTAAAGCATTAAGTGTAGCCTTTAAAATGGAAATAAACTGCAGATACTGATTTAAATGTATCTTGGGGTAAAGTTCCATGAGAAAGAACTTGGATATTCTTGGTTTTGGGATTTTCTTTTCTCATATAGTAGGCAGAGTTATTAACAATGAAAATTTGTTTCAAGAAAGTACTTTGTATTTTCATACCAACCATCTTTTTAGAGGTTCTAAAAACCTTGTTCACAAATTAAGTCAGCTGAACACAGTGGTGAGATTACAAATTTTATTGACTTCACCATTACTCATCTCTGTGTAAGGTCTGGATGACCCCTTTATACAAGGACTTGGGAAAAGTGTTGAATCATAAGTATTCTAAAAACCAATTGACCAACCAAATAAAAGAATCTACCTGCATGGTTTTTCAAATGAACAGTTTTAGGTTTCTGACTGAAGAGCACTATACTGCATGGAAATATGAATATGAAAAGGTGAAAAAACACAAAGAATGAAAATAAATATGTAAATTAAATTCTATTTTTTGTATTTTACAAGGCAACAATTATTGAAATTGCAGTTCTAAATGAAAACTCCGGATGATGAGATTTATTCTATAGTGTAGCAGGAAATGATGACTCATGAGTAAAAGCTTGGATAAAATCATCAGCTCAGCAAGGTCACAGGAGTGGTAGTTGGATCTAGCTGTACAGGAAGGCTCCTGAGCTCAGGGAAACCCACGGGTGTGACTGTGCTGGTGCTTGCCCAGAGGGGGTTATCATGCCTGAGTCATTTGCAAAGAAAAAGAAATACCACCCTGCCTTGCAGGGTTTGCCTCTACTCCCTTCTCTCCTTTAACAGCCAGCTTGTAGCCTGAGCGGTCGGGTGTGCACCGATCAACTACTGCAAACCACCCAGCACTAACAGATTGTCAGAAATTATGTACAGGGGGGTGGAATACACAGTTTGGTATTCCACAAACATAGGGCTAAACCAGGACTCTACTCCAGGACAGACACCTGTTTCCAAATCTGGGTGGTGAGGGAACCCCAGCCCACTGAGAAGAGGCCAAAAATTCAGCCTCCAGTACATATGGAAGGGAGGGCATTAACACAGAAGGCTGGGAAGTAGCAAAAAGAAAAAAATGAACAAAAGGAAGGGGAAGGGACCGAATAAAAGGAAGAGGTTTCCTTCAAAGCCACATATTCCCCACTAGACAGACACCCCCACCCAGAACTGCTTGTTAGCTCTGCAGGCTAACGAGGAAGCACCAGGCACACTGGCAGAACAGCTAAAGGTAACTAGAGCAGCCCAACCTGCTCCATGAATAAAGAAATTAACAACTAGTCCAACCAAGAAAAGGTGGTGGGTGATAGCAGTGTGTGACTCCACTTCTTTAAGAGGCACTCACATGCCAGCCTGACCCACTTTTGAGGGAAGTGTGTTGCCTTCTGGGAGCACAGATCAGGGATGTGACTGCGAATCTGCCAAGCCTACTTAAACTCACTGGTTATTGTCCAATGCTAGTGTTCCATGTTGGTGCCAGTGAAGGAGGGAAAGCAGAAGACCCACAGAACTACAAACCAGCCAGTTTCACCTCTGTACCAGGCAAGCTTCACGGAGCAGATTCTCCTGGAAACTGTGATAAGACATATGGAAAACAAAGAGGTGATTTGTAGCAGCCAACATGGCTTTACAGAAGGGCAATCATGCTTGACAAATTTGGTGACATTCAAAGATGGGGGCAGAGCAATTGACATCATCTACCTGTACTTCTGCAAAGCATTTGACACTGTTCTGCATGACATCCTTGTCTCTAACCTGGAGAGACATGGATTTGATGGATGGGCCACTCAGTGGATAAGGAACTGGCTGGATGGCCTTACACAAAGAGCTGTGGCCAATGGCTCATCGTCCATGTAGAGAACAGTGATGATTGGGGTCCCTCAGGGTCTGTACTGGGGCTGATACTGTGCCACAGCTTTGTTGGGGTCATGGAAGGTGGGGTCGCTGGTGTCACCAACCTCTGTGGTGCAGTCACACACTGGAGGGAAGGGGTGGATCCAGAGGGGCTGGCACAGGCTGGAGAGGTGGGAACCTCATTAAGTTCAACAAGGCCAAGTGCAAGGTCCTCCACCTGGGCTGGGGCAATCCCAGACACACCAACAGGTTGGGTGGAGAAGGGATTGGGAACAGCACTGAGGAGAAGAACTTGGGGGGTGATGGTTGGTGAAAAAATTCAACATGAGCAGGCAGTGAGCACTCATATCCCAGAAAGCCAAACTAATCCTAGGCTGCATCCAAAGGAGCATGGCCAGCAGGACAAAGGAGGAGATTCTACCCCTCCATCTGCTCTTGTGAGATGCCACCTGCAGTACCACATCCAGGTCTGAGGTTGCCAGCACAGGAAGGACAGGGGACCGTTGGAGCAAGTCCAGAGGAGGCCATGAAGTTGATGAGGGGAATGGAGAACCTCCCATATGACGACCAGCTGAAAGAGGTCGGGCTCCTCACCCAAGAGAAGAGAAGGTTGTGTGGAGACCTCAAAGCACCTTCTGGCATCTGGAGGGGGCCTGCAGAGAAGCCAGAGTGGGTCTCTTTGTCAGGAACTGTGGTGACAGGACAAGGAGTAATCAGTACAAATTGAAAGAGAGGAAATTTGTGTTAGATAATAGGAAGAAATTCTTTGTTGTGAGAGTGGTGAGGCCCTGGCACAAGTTGCTGGTGAGGCCTTGACACAGGTTGCCCAGGTTAGACAAGGCCTTGAGCAACCTGCCTTAGTGGGAGGTGTTCCTGTCCATGACAAGGGAATCAGGACATGATGATCTTTAAGGTTTCCTTCCAAACCTTAACATGCTATGATTCATGTAGCTGTAGAATTTCCTTTTTGATTCCTTAGGACTGCCCAGAGGACAGCTGAAATGGGGAAAGGAATAGGTGGGCTCTACTTCTTCAGTGCAATAGTATGTACAAATTGCAAAAGTGAAGGAGAAAATGAACTGTTTCTGATGGCAGCACTCTCTGCAGAGCTGTTTGTATGCACTTTGTCTGATTGAGGTCAGCGTAATTTGAAATCTATTTATTCTGTATTTTAAGTGAAAAGTTATTCTCCATACAAAGATTAAGATAGGTATTAAGCACACTTTGAGTACTCCAATAAAAACTCTTGCAGCATCAGTTTTAGAGGCTATTATCTTGCTGTGAAAGAATTAAAATTCTAGGCTGCTCTTTGTGTATTAGGGATATAAACAATATTTACATTTAATACTCAGTTAAAAAGTTGAATGACATTTTAGAAACAGAGGCATGAACATTGTGTAAGTCTTTCCTGTGTTAATTATAGCCCATACCTTGTCAGTCTCATCTGCAACTGAGACTAATTGTCTGCCATATAAAGAGACATGCCTATTGATTTTGCAAAGGCTGGAACAGACTAAGCTGTACTCTCTTTCTATGGATATAAAAAGCATTGCCTGCCTGTATTGATTGCTTACCCCACAGAGCAATAGCAAATTGCTATTGTGGAAACATAATGATGCTGAACATTTGTTGCACAGATGATAGGGTAATGTTTAAATGCCGCGTGTCCTGTTCTTTGTGGATTTACTAACAACATCCTTAATCATTCCTCTTCAAAATACCATGAATCCTGAAGCAGACGCTAACCTAATGATACAACATCGTTTATAGACCATAGAATTTCATAAATTCAGAATGAATTAAATGAGCTATTTTTTTCATCATCAAGTAGACTGGATGCCAATTTTGCATAATATTTAGCAAGACTTGGGTAGGAATGAAATAAATTAACTATAGCAAGATTCTTTAATCTCTTTTTATGTGTAGTACTTACTGGGCATATAGTATTACCAAAAGCACAATACTTACCTGAGGAATTATTAATTACATATTGTGAAAAAGACAGATTGAATCTGCTCTCTGCATCCTTCAAAGAGAAAGTTTTGTAACATTTTGTACTTCATTTACCTAACATTGGTATTATGGTCTGATTAAATGAGGTTTGATAATAAGTGCCATGAATTTTATTTAGCTGGGTGCTAATTCTTAATATTGGAGTTGTGCAAATTCATTTGTACTGAACATTCAATTAAGATAAGAACTATCCATTTTCTAATGTTATTGCAGAGTCACAGAATGGTTGGGTTGGAAGGGATCTGTGGACAGAGTCACCTAGAGAAGGTTGCAAAGGATGGCATCCAGGCAGGTTTGGAATATCTCCAGTGAGGGAGACTCCACAGCCTCACTGGACAGCCTGTTTCCAGTGCTCTGTCACCCTCATAGTAAAGAAGTTTTTCCTTATATTCAGATGGAAGTGCCTGTGTATCAGTTTGTCCCCAATGCCCCTTGTCCTGATATTGTGCACCATTGGAGAATCTGGCTCCTCTTGACACCAGTCCTTAAGATATTTGTATGCACTGATAAGAACCCCACCCAGGTGTCTCTTCTCTAGGATAAACAGGCCCAGCTCCTACAGTCTGTCCTCATAAGAGAGATGCTCCAGATCCCTCATCATCTTTATGGCTTCCAGTGGACCTTCTCCAGTATCTCCTTGTCTTTCTTGTCCTGAGGAGCTCAGAACAGGACACAGCACTTCAGATGTGTCTCCCCAGGGCTGAGTAGAGGGGCAGGATCACCTCCCTTGACCTGCTGGCAATGCTCTTCCTAATGCACACCAGGATCCCATCGGCCTTCCTGGTTGCAAGGGCACTGCTGGCTCATGAATAACTTGTCCACCAGGACCTCCAGGTCCTTCTCCCCTGAGCTGCTCTCCAGCAGGTCAGTCCCTGGCCTGCACTGGTGCCTGGTGTCCCTCCCCAGGTTAAGGACCCTGCACTTGTCTTTGTTGAACTCCATCAGGTTCCTCCATGCCCACCTCTCCAGTCTGGCCAGCTGTGGCTAAATGGCAGCACAGCCATTGGTGGATGAGCTGCTCCTCCCAACTGTGTTTCCCCAGCAAACTCTGTCCCTTCATCCAGGTCATTGATGAATGAATTGAAGGCCGTTTCCCAGTATTGACCCCTTGGGAACACTACCGGCTACAAGCCTTTTCTACTTATCACAATTCTCTGAGTTCTGACATCCAGAGAGTTCCCAATCCACCTCAATCTCCACTCATCCAACCCACACTTCCTGAGCTTTCCGATGAGGATGTTGTGGGAGACAGTGTCAAAGGACTCAATGAAGTCAAGGGACAACACCCACTGTTCTCCTCTACCCAGCCAGTCCTACCATCACAGAGGCTGTTGGATTGGTCAAGTATTGGTGAATCCATACTGAGTACCCCTGACAACCTTCTTTTCCTCCACATGCAGAGATGGCACCCAGGATGAGCTGTTCCATCAGCTTCCCAGGGACTGAGGTGATGCTGATTGGCTTGTAGTCCCCTGGGCCCTCCTTCTTGCCCTTTTTGAAGGCTGGAGTGACTGGCTTTTCTCCAGTCCTCAGGCACCTCTCCTGCTGTCCTTGATCTTTCAAAGATGATGGAGAGTGACTCAGCAATAACATCTGTCATCTCCCTCAGCACTCATGGGCATACCCCATCAGGGCTCACAGATTTGTGGGTGTCAGGCTTGCCCAAATGACTTTTAACCCAATCCTCCTCTATCAAGAGAAAGCCACCCTTTCTCCAGACAAGAGAGGTCTTGACTCCCTGGTGTGGGATTCCTGAGGGCTGATTTTAGAAGTAAAGACAGAAGGAAAGAAATAATCCATCCACTTTGTCTGTATCTTCCATTACTAGGGCACCTCATTCCAGAGCTGGCCCACATTTTCCTTGGTCTTCCTTTTGCTACTGATGTACTTGAAGAAGCTCTTCTTGTTGTCCCTGACATCCTTTATCAGATGCAATTTAAAGTGTCCCCTTAGCCTTCCTCATCTCATCCCTGCATAATGTGACAACATTCTTTTATTTCTCCCATGCAGCCTGTCCTTTTTTCCACAAAGTTTCCATAAACTTTCTTCTTCCATCTGAGTTTTGCCAGAAGCTCTTTTGTCATCCATGTGGATCTCCTGCCCCCTTGGCTGGATTTCATACTTGTAGTGATGCACTCATCTTGAGCTTAGAGGAAGTGATGACTGAATATCATATTCAGCTGTCTTAGACACCCATACCTTCTAAAACTCTAACCCATTGGATTCCTCCATGGAAGTTTTTGAAGAGGCCATGTTAGTCCTGAAATGCAGGGATTTATTTCTACTTATTGCCCTGCTTCATTCACGCAGGATCCTGATCTCCACTAACTCATGGTCACTGAAGCCAAGGTTGCCCCCAAACTGCACATCCTCAACTAGTCCTTGTTTCTCTGTTCATACAAGATCCAGCAGCACACCTCTTCTCGTTGGCTCCTCCACCACCTGTGTCAAAAAGTGATCCTCAATGATCACTAATGCCTTGCATGCATGTGCCTTGTTGCTCTGCCTTTCCAGCAGGTGTCAGGGAGGGTAAAGTCTGCAATGAGAACCAAGGCCTGTGGTCATGAAACTACTTCCAGCACTTTGGAGACAATGACATTCACTTCCTCTTCCTGATCATCTGGCCTGTACTAAACACACACAACAGTGTCACCCATCTTTGCCTGCCCCTGAATTCTTACCCATAAGTTCTTGCTCTTCATCCACCTCTAGGCAGACCTCAATACATACTATTTGTTTTCTCACATAAAGAGCAACTGCACCACCTCACCGTGCTGGTCTTTCTTTCCTAAAAGGTACATAGCCACTCATGACAGCATTCCAGTCGTGAGCTCTCCCAATATATCTCTGAAATCACCATGACATCATGGCCCTCTGACAACACACAGTTCCCCAATTCTGCCTGTGTGTTCCCCATGCTGTGAGTGTTGGTTTACAGGCATTTCAGAGAGGGAATTGAGCATGCAGGTTTCCAAAGAGGGGTGTAAGAGGATCCAGCACAGCTATACACACCCTTGAGGTACTCGACCTCCTGGTTCTCACCTTGGGAGGCAGCTGAGGAGCATTTGTTGCTGCCTCTTGTTGGCCTGGCTTATTCCCTAGCTGGATGTGATGGAATGAGCATTGCCAGTCCAGACCCCACACCTTGAGTCCATCAATTTAAAAACCTAATAAAATCAGTCTTGTGAAATCCATGCAAATTTAAGTTGATAATTGTTTTGACAAAATAAAGAATTCCTGACATGGCATTTCCAGACAATATAAATTCTGATATAATGAAGCAGTTGTTTACAAGTGTTCGCTTGTTTTCTAGTTTACATCGAACAATATTCAGGATGTTCCTGCACTTCACTACTCTTTTCCCTTCCCCCGTTTAGCAATGCATTAAATTTCGTGTCTGCCTGTTTTATTTTTTCTTGAAACACAATCCTAAAGAGTAAGATATGCATTTGATATGCATTCTGCCACTTTGAGGCAGAAAATTATTAGGAAAGTAGACCAGGATATAGATTGACAGAATCAACAAACATTACATTTAGTTCTTCAGAGCAGTGACAAATACTAATCTTTCCTACTATTTTTTTTTCCCTGTAACAAATATATATCCTTAAAAATCTAAAGTAAATTTAAAGCCATTCCCAACATAGTCTTATAAAGCATGAGTCTCCACGGTGGATTATTTGAAAATGTAGCAAGGAAACTATCTGGATTCTTAATAGTCCCTGGATCAGACAGCACGAAGATTCTTCATTTCAATGCAGAGTGATAAAAAAATGCTTAGCAAAAGTGGAAGAGGGAAAGGGGGTGACAATACTGACACAGCATTGCCCAGAGAACAATGGAAAGGAAAGGTGTCCCATCACTGAATTCTAGCTGCCTGCACAATATGGATGGTTCATACAAGAGTCTTTAAGGACGATGAGATAAAACATGAGATAAAACAAAGAATCATAAGCATCCATTCTAATGTGTTTTTCCTGGTTCCCAAATTGATATAGGACAGATTTTGTTTTTCACATTTTCTGAGCAAATCACTAACACACCATTTTTGTATTCTGAGCATCAGCTATAATGTACTGAGCTCTTCAAAATATCTAGCCATCCACATTTCAAATGGTCATGCCAATAAACTGATATTTCGTGACCTTAATCTGTGCTTCACTTTTGTTCAAGAAAATCAATACTACTTTTCCTATTATGGAAATACACATATTAATCATAGGATTATAACTGATAAAAACAATCCTGAGAAAAAAATCACGTGAGAAAAAACTCATTTGAAAATAACGAATTGCTATTCTGTAAAGGGCTTTCTAAATCCAGAAACCATATGCAGGCTGCCTTGTATAAAACTACAACCTAAAAAAAATATAAAATCATTCAATAAGGACTGGTGCTTACTGCCTTCTGAATGCTTGTCCTTGCAAACCTGAATATTGTGTCCCAAGGAATTAATACGGTAGTGGCTTAAGGTTTTGGTTTGGTTGTTTTGGGGTTTTATTTTTATGTGTCTGTTTTGATTTAGTTTGGTTTAGCTCTGGGGATAGAATACTACAGGCTTATTACCAATAGGAGCTGAAGCTGGATTCTGTATGCAGTAAGAGAATGCATTGAAAGATGGTGTGGAAGTCTAAAAGTTATGAAATCACAAATCCTTGTGATGCTTTGATAAGTTCAGTTAGATATTTAGAATATATTTATTATTATATTATACCATGATAACATATTCTGTATTAGTATGTATTTTCTATATTTTACATATTATTAAACATTTTATATATTTGATACATTATTCTTCTATATCATTATATATAATGTGTTTACTAAGAGCACACTGTGACAGGACAAGGGGGAATGGCTTCAAACTCAAAGAGGGTGGGTTTGGATTAAATATTAGGAAAAAAGTTTTACGGGGAGGTTGGTGAGGCACTGGCACATTTTGTCCATAGAAGCTGTGGATGTCCCTCCCTGGAAGTGTTCAAGGCCAGGTTGGATGAAGCTCTGAGCAACCTGCTCTACTGGAAGGTGTCCATGGCCATGGCAATGGATTGGAGCTAAATCATCTTTGAGGCTCCTTCCAACACAGGCAGTTCTACAACTATAATATATTTAGTTCATCTATGAAGTCAACCAATAATGAGGAAAATATTGTCTTATTTTTTTACTTCTCTGCAAAACATTCTTCTATCACTATCACAATGCACACTTTTTCTCGGAATTCAATAGATTTTCAAACAAAGCAATCGTTGTTGATTCAGTTTGCTCTTCAGACCTGCATTGGGTCATATCTGCTTTCAGAAGTATTTCAGTGAGGAAAACCTGTGATACCTGTACAACCTTGCACTAAGTGGTGTAGCAGTGTAAAGGAAAAAGAATTAACGGTTTATTGGATGTTTGGTTTGGCCTATGGCTCTTTCTTGCAAGTTCATATATTTTCATCCTATCTAAGGCATGGGTGCTCTTAAACTAACTACAGGTTTTATTTTTTTTTAAGTCTATGAAAGGTACAAGGTAGTTGTGATTCCATTTTCTTTTCATTATGAGGAAGGAAGTCAGGCCAAATAAAATGTAAATTGACAAGAGCACCAAAACCTTTGCAAAATTTGGATCTCTTTGTAATTTATGTGCAGTAAAATTCAGCAACCATATCCAGTGAAGAATTTCAATTAACTCTCTTTCATCTTTTAGCCACATATATGTATATGTTTTGACAAATTAATAACCTGTGTCAGAATGACTATTTCAGGTATAGATCTGGTCATATAAACAGCGTTACATATACTTTTCTCAGACATAAATTTCATCTGCTGGTGCAAGCTCTACCATGGTGTTTTTATGAGCTGTGTTTATATAAAAATTCAGGTTTTATATATTCTCTATGCTGTATCTCTGCACAGGATGAATTTCACTCTTTAAGTTAAACAACTTGCTTTGTTCTCTCTCTCTCTTACTTTTTAAAGTTTGAGTTCTCACGAATACTTTAAAATTAGAAAGTAAGGCTGCTTCTTCATGAAACAAGTTGATAAACTTGACAGATTTTAAATTCAGTTTTTAACTTTTTAATGTTTTGAACAAAGTCTCCTTTTTCCTTCAAGGAATCACCTTAGCAGATGTTTAAAAAATTGGTTTCTAAGCCATTTTCCTAAATTGCTTTGTTGCTCAGTTCCTAGTTAGTTCAACATTGTCTGAAACCTTGAGAGTAAATTTATTTTACACGCCAGAAGTTAAATTTGACAAAAAAAATCCTGAAGCTCTGTTCTAACTTTCCTTTAAATTGCGAGGTATTTTACATTATATTCATACCCACTGGGGTTTTTCTTGTTTTTTTTTTTTTTTTTTTTTAATTCAACTGTGTCTTTAACCTAAAAACTAATTATCTATGCATCTCCACAGTTACTTGGTTATTTTTCATTTCATTTCATTTTCATTTGGTGTAAGTTTGGTTTGTTTGCTTTTGGTTTTCCTCACCACGAAAAGGCAGCGAATTAAATTAAACAGGTCATACCACTCTACTACTTTTAGATCTACAGTTTAAAACCTGAATCTCATAGAAAACAAAAATATGGGTAAAATATAGATGTCAAATCAACTTCGGGTTGTCTTCAGCTGTTAAGGCTGACAATTAGAATTTTTTTTTCCCTATATGCATTAAATGACACCTCCATGCAGGCAGTGCCTCTCTTACCACAGAAATCAGTTAGAATTTTTGTCCTAAAAAATAAATTGATCTTTGAAGAACATATACACAAATGGCAATTATCACATGAAGAACAAAGAAAGTTTTCCCTACATTGTCTGTTACCATGACTTCAGTTTTTTACTGAACAAATAATAATAATACATTGTCATGAGGTATTTTTTTCTGATTAATTTTCTTGAACAAAGGATCAAAGAAACTAGAATGCTGTAGGTAATTAATCATAGTAAATCAGCATTGCCTCAATGGAAGTTTAAAGGATATGCTTTTTTCTTATGAGGATCTAGGTCAGCAAACGTAATACACTTCTGAATATATGAATAATCACTCATTTAATGTTCCATAGTGCTTATTCTTCATCAAGAACTTCTTCTTCATCTTGGCTCCATACACAGAGTATTTTGAACTGCCTAAAAATAAATAGGTTCACTGTGAATAGTTTGAAGTTGATTACCCTGACAACTAAAAGAACTGTCCTCTCTGCAGGAAAATACTTATGAAATATTGTCCTCCAGTTAAGGTGAAAGAATGATTAAGCTCTGTTGGTGGGTTGAAGTGGGATGGTAATGATACTGATATGCAGAGTGCTGACCTGAAACCTTCTCCTTTGTAATTTCTTACTCCCTACAAGTTAAGATATAAAATCTTTAATTCATTGCTAGAGACTGAAGGTTTACTCATGCTGGGTGCATGTGAGACCATCAGTAATTCTGTCTGTGTTCTCAGGAATTCCTAAAATATATTGATTAATGTCTTGCAACAGGGTAGTAAGAGCTTTTGAAGAACAAAGCCTAGTCCATTAATTGATATTTCATAGCATGACTTCTATATTGCTACCAGTCAATTATTATTTCTTGGTTTTGTCTGGATTTTGAGAGGCTTGTGGGGATGAAGGGAGGCAAAATTATTACCCAAATGGATATTTCTATTCGGAGTTACAGCTACTTTAAATTATTTTTTTAAAATTATAAATGCAAGACTTATTCATGGTGAGTCCCTTGAAACATGAGATTAAAGATAATTTAATCACTCTTTACCACTCTTTTCATTATCCCAGAATGTCCCAATTTTTCTTTCACTAGGACCTAATTAATGTGTTTACTTTGGGGTTAATTAAATCAGTTAAATTGTTTGAAATAAACTTCTGAGAAGTGATTTATGGTTATTTTTGGATTTACAGAGAGCAATTTTCTTTATTACCTGGCTAAGCTGCCTTTGCCCTCATTTGAGATACTATAGTGATGTTATAGACATATATACAAACCCAAATGCAAATAATAATGCATTATATTTTTACATTCTATTTAAATAGGAAATGCAACTCCAAAATAACTAGCATAAGGTCACACTTACAATAATTTAAATGTATTTGGGGGTGAGGGGAGACAAGCGTGGAGTACATGCTACTTAAAGTTAGGAAAAAAGCCACTATAGTGTTGGTGGGTACAATAATGTGCCTCATCTTTTTTTGCAGGAAGTAAAAGTACTTAGCATTTAAAAAATGTTCATACAAATCTTCAGTGCACTGATAGAATAGTGTACTATGGGCTGGGATGAAAGAATAAAAATTAATTGAGGTTTGAAAATATTAATTTTAAGACAATTTTAAAACTGATTGCCTAATAAATATTAGAGTTAACGTTTTTCAGACTGCTTGACTTGTGAACCTGGAGGAAAAGACTTCCATATCCTCATAGAAGGAACAGGTTTAAAAATTAGAGATATACTGTTATTTATGTTCAATTTATCAACTTGAGCAAAATATGTACTAGTAACATTAGGAACTCTAAAATAGTTTCCCATTTCATGTGATCCATTTTACTGTGATTTGGAACTTCTGCAGAAACTGGGAAAGACTTATGTTTCTAACCTGAAGGGAAAAAGTAACTGCATTATTTTCAGATCATAAGAAGAGTAAAATCTCATTCTCCAGGCAACAGACTTGTTCAAGCAACTGTAAAGAATTATTCTCAAATTTATCTTTCTGGAATAGCCAAATTTAGGAATTATTTGAGTATTTTATTAGTAAGTTGGAAATATGCTTAGAGGAGAAGAGTTTTATTCTTGAGTGACCCTCAGAGAAACATGAAATGTCAAGAAAACTCCAGGGCAAGCAGAAGATGTTCCTAATTTAAAACACCAGGAGTGTTTAAGCATTAAATGACACAGCAATCGATCATCATATTAATGTGCACCACCAGAAAGAGAATGAGGTGGGAAACAACCACATGTATATACTGTCGATTTTCCTTACTTTTATTAAATTCATCTTTTATCTATTTCCATTACGATATGTATATAACTTATCCAAATGCTTTTCAAATATCTCCTGTTGGCATTTTTTTTTTTTCCTAATGAACACATTCCAAAATGGAACTTGCCTCTGATTAGGATGTGATGGCTATGATCTTGCACTGTAATATTGGAAGGAAAATTTTCTCACTAAAGCTATTAGAAAAACCCTAGATACTGCTCCTCACAATTTATCTAGGAATTCTTGTTTTCAGTTGAAATTTCTTTGATGTTTTCATAGCAACCCACACTGAATAAAATCTAGTGATATAAATGTCCACGAAAAATCAAGAAGGAAAAGAATTAATACATAAAATGTTCTAGCAAATCTTATAAGTTTCCTTTTCATTACATTTGGAAATTACTCTAACAAATGAAACTGAGACAAATCCTGTTTGGAATTTATGTTTAAATAAATAAATATCTTGCACAGTATCTTCATTATAACACTTTCTTAAGAATGAGCTTTCTCTGCAAATCCAAAGCACTTTACAAACAGCAGTTAGTGCATTATTTACAACATAATAATTTGGTGCTACAAAGATCATTTCCTATGAAATTGGAATTGAATTGTGAATTGTGAGAATACTTCAAATGCCTTAGTCCCTGTAATGAATGTTAAGGCTGCTCAGCACCTTCCAGAACTGTACTGAAGTTTACAGACAGCGCCCACCTACCGTAAGTTGCCATTTGATTTGAAATCTAATGTCATTGCAATTTAACTGTTTCTAGACCATACTATTAATTTGCTATGTTTATTTAAAACTAAATTTAAAAGAATAGGCATATATCCTCCCTTCTCTATCTCTGAGTGCCATTACAGAGAGACAAAGTATCGTTTTAAAGACTGGATCAAGAGAAAAATGAAAATTATTGCACAACATAATCACTGACATCATGACTGATAGAGTCAGTGCAAATACAGAAGTATGCTAGAAGAGATGAGCCTTTTTTGAACCTCTGTCAAGAAAGAAAGAACTCTAGAGTTCATAACTTCCTTACATTGTATCTTAATTCAATATTTTAAAGTATAATGTCACTTTATTTGCAATCTTTGCAGTTAGTGACTTTTATCAAAGACCTCCCAAACTGAATAAAGTTTATTTTCTTCTAGTTCTGGGGATTTTTTCTATAGCATGTTTTGGGTTTTTTAAATTTAAGATGATGTGCATAGGAAATATATTTCTCATTACTGATACATACAGTTTAGTTCATTTTATTTTTCAGTAAGTTGATGTAGGCACCTCTCACCTGTAAAACTACCATTGATTGCTCTCACTTTAAATCAAAATTTACTTTCTACACAAATATAAAATTACTTTCTCCTTCATCGTTGTGAATTAAATGTAATCAAAACTGTGAAATATAAAACTGATCACATGCTGCAGACCGGTAGTATGAAAAACTAGTCTTTTTATATAAAAAATTATTTGTCACTGTGAATTCATGTTGTATAGTCTTGACATAAAACCAATATGCAATATTTCCCATGCTCTGTTGTATATTACAGGTTTCTTTATTTTTCTTTCTTAAAGAACACCTACTGCCTGACTCTAGAATTTAATAACATGAAATAAATTATTAATTGTTAATTTTCATTTTTCAGACAAGACATTACAAGACATATTTTCATAAGATAGATCTCTAGATAACATCTCATATAGATAACATGGGAGTTCTAAGTGAAAATATAACACAACAATTATCTCTGTGATAGTTGTATGTTAAACAATTTCAGTAACAATGAATGTGGTAAAATTCTTAATATTTCTTCCATTATATCTATAAAACTAGCTCTCAACAAAAACAACAAAAAATTAAATCATCAAATATTTCATTTTTAAAAATATATTTATTGTTTAAAAGGTGCATGTAGAGGAGTATCATTGCCTCTCCATTATAAAATGAATGATAATTTATTTCCCACTACAGTAATTTTGTTTATATTCACCCATATTTTTCTGCAACAATTCATTCTTTCCTTTAATGAGAAAAGCCAAAAATAATGTCCTGTTTTCTCCTTAGTTTCCCATATGAAACTTTTGAATAACAAAAGAGAAAAAGAAAACAGAAAAAAAATGGAGATGTTAGATGTTCCTTAGACGTTACACCAAGCACAAACTTTTCAGAAGTAAATGTCTGTAGACAATGAAAAAGAGGAACAGGAATGGATTACATGAATAATATTATTTGTATTTATCACTCTCTGTTCTGCTTTTCTCTTCTGCATGTATTTTAAAATGAAGCAGCTGAGATACAGAAATATAGCCCTGTATTTCCTGCCTGCATTCATCATCGGGGGTTGGACTGGATGAATTTTCAGGTCTCTTCCAACCCTAACCATTCTCTGAGTCTATGACCTCCCCCCTAAATCAGAAGAGAAAACGAAAAACTCAGTTGCATCTTCACTAAAATCTACCACTGCAGAGCCCACTCTCTGCCAAAACTACTCAAAAATTGCATTGCCTGCCAAGTGTGCAGTCACAGAGTGGTGCACTGGTGAATACTAGGCAGTTAGTCACAAAACTGCTTGTAAAAGACATTGTAAAAATATGTTCCACTCCTCTCCCCTCCTCACTCATAGACGACCATTGCGGCAATCAATGCCATTTCTAGTTGTGTTTTCTCAGTCTGTATGGTAGTTCTACCAACAGACTGATAGAATTAGGTGAAACTTGCAGAAGAGAAAGGGAAATTTTTGCTGCCTTTCACAATAATTTTATCCTTCTCAATGAAAATAACTTTTTGGAGAGAATGAAGGATGTGGCAGGTAAAGGAGATTTGCAGGAGGGAGCTGGGAAACTGTAGCTCCTCTGAGGATGGGAAGACTTTTGAAAGGAACAGAGAAGGAGATCTATAATAAAGAATCTGGGACTAGAGAAACCAAAGCTTCACATGAAACAGAGGAAATGGAAAATAATAGGTCTTAGAGGCACTGAGGTTCATGAAACCAAGTTTGGAAATCAGTTTTTTTCCACAAGGAATGAAGAGGATGAGAAGTCTGTATAAACCTCTTTTTAATTCCTTTTCTGATCTAGATAGAATCAACTGACTCAGTTTAGTACTTTCTCTCTGTCTTTTATCTCTATAAACAGCTAAGTGTTATGGTCAATATTCTAATAAAACTTGTTTTCTTTGAAGTTAAAAGTTCCTTAGTCTTCTGAAGATTACTCATTACAAGAAGGTGATGTTGGCCAACGTTTCGCCTCAAAACTGTGTTTGTCACACTATTCAGTCAAAGGTTGCATATACCTAGAAGAAGCTCTTAGCATAAGGAGTCTCATCACAAAATCCCAGAATGGGTTAGTTTGGAAGGGACCACAGCAGGTCTCCATCCAGATTGTTCTGGAATGTCTCCAGTGAGGGAGACTCCACACCCTCTCTGGGTGATCTGTTCCAGTGCCCAGTCACTGCACAGGAAAGAAGCTCTTCTTCATGTTCAGGTGGAACTCCCTGTACAGAGTTTCTCCTGTTGCTTCTTGTCCCATTGTTGGGCCCCATGGAGTTCTGGGTCCATGCTCTGACCCCTCCCTGCAGTCAGTGACAGACATGGGTGAGTTTCCCTCTCAGTCATCTCTTCAGGAGGCTGAACAGCCCCAGCTCCCTCAGCCTTTCCTCATAAGAGTGATACTCCAGCCCCTTTATCATCTTCATAGCCCTCAAAAAACCCATTTCAGTAAATGGAGAGTTTTTTATTCCGGCTATGTGTCTGAAGGGTGTTTCAACAGCACACTGGAGTGAGTTTAAGTCACATCATCACACCCTCCTGCATCAGCCTGTTCACAGATAGTATGAGGCCATGCATAAGACTGAAAAGAGATCAGAATGAAGATCAAGATACAACCTATAATTTCATTCTTACTGGACTTCTACAGTATAAACAGGTCATTCTGTTGCTTTTTCTTTCTGTTTGATCTGCCTCTCTGGACCAATAGAATAATTTAGACTGTCCAGAAGATAAAGGTGATTACTTATCCTCACCTCCCTGTAGTCTTTTTGTAGGGTTACAGGACATGCACTCCTACCTGGATAACAAAGTATGTTTAGAACCATATAGATAAAAGTCATATATAACTGTATGTGTGTCACTAGAAACAAAATATTCACTACTCCAAAAATAGATTGAGTGTTCGGCAGAAAGAGATATCCATCTGGTAAAGGAAAGCAAAGCTTTAAGAAAAGTTGCAATGCAGTGGCATGCATCGAGCTCTAAAAGGGTTTTAAATATCTAAAGCAGCTCTTATAATAAAAACCTTCATCTATGATATAATTAACACATATTGCTACACAACTTTATAGTTGCCATTATTTTTAGACTGTACTAACACTATTCACATTCCCAAAAATTTGATCAAGAAACTGCACACACATTGACTTCCAGATCACATTCAAGGTAAGAGAGGCTTCCTGATACTATCAGTGCTCCCCACATATGTGAAAAACTACTTGAGAAAAGAAGAATCTGCTGCTGGGAGGCAAGAAGCTCTTATCAAGGTGACCTTTAAAATCCCTGTGCTAGTACTATATTAATAAAATATTTAAGCTTAATATTTCATGTGTATCCTCTATGTTTGCAGTATTTGCATGGTTACAGAAGTATGTTTGCTCTCATAAAACTTATGACATAGCAGTCTGTATGTCATTTCCACGGTGCATGGTGCATTTAGTATCTACTAACTTTCTCTTTTTCAGAAAATTCACGACAACAATTTTATATCCTATATCACAGAAGAAACATTAGAAACCTGTTACTGGCTTTCTTAATATTCTAGGTGGTGTTGAGATTGTCCTGGTTCTCCTGGGATTCTCCTGCAGAGAGGGGATGGAACGTGTGGACATGACCAGGTTGCTATTCTATACCATCCACATCAGTCTGGGGAGTATAGTTTGGGGGGAAGAGAAAGTGAGCACACCCCAGAAGACTATTTGTATAACTTAGGTAAATGTGTGATCTACCATTTAAACTATTTGTGCTTTTCCCATCTATACCCATGACTAGAAAAAGCTGCTAAAATCTGCAAATTTCAGTACTACACTAATGGTATTTTTACGTCTGATGTATCACAATCTGTTAGAGATATTATACAGGTATTAGACCAGATTTTCAGGTTTATATCAGCATCTGTTAATAATTTCTTCTCAGCTGTACAACTGAGAAGTTGTAATTCCTTAATGAGACAGATGGAATCCCAAGTTGCCTCGTGATTTAAAGTAATATACGAAAAATTGGATTTTTGCTTTAATCTTGTCTAAAATACATGTTCTAGTTTCAGGGATGTTTCGGGTTTGTTGTTTTTTTTCCCTTGAAGCCATCATTCAGACAGGAAGAAAATACTTAAAGAAGAGATAGTACCTGCTGCATGTATGTATATGTTTGTGTAAGTATCCATACATGCATATGTACACTTCTAAGTAAATGTAAATGTTTATTAAAATGCTGGGTACTCTAACTTAAATAACATATAATACGACACGGTTTGGTGCAAAATTGTGGGGTTATGAAGTAATCTGAATAGTTTTTTGAAACCTTTCTAAAGAGTCATGCACACACACCCAGAGTCAGAGTGTTGATAAACACACCACAACTGAAAAACATGAGTCTAACATTTATGTCATTTGAACATTGGAGAATATTAAATTAAATTTGCATCCTTTTTCTCAGCTGTGAGTTAGGAATTTTCTTGAGTTTTGAACTGAGTAAAAGTCAAGTGAGGCCATGTAGGAATTTGCCTCTGGACATGTTAAAACGCCAAAAGCAATTTTAGTGTGATTCAGAACATTAGACAGCCATTCAAGTTTTAAATTTGAAGCAATGGAAATGATATTTTAACAGAGATTTTAATTTTTTTCGGTTAGTTTTCAAGACACTTTTTCTGCCAGAAAAATTCACAATGTCAATAGAAATAGTAAATAAATTAAAATAAAAACAATAGTAACACTTCCAACATTTCCAGAGAAAGACCAACTTAGTAACACAGCTATAAATTCAGTGTGGAAGATAGAAACAGATTTACGAGGACCAAGACATTTCAAGTCAGTGAATAATTCATTGGTTATTGACAAAAATTATATTGTGCCATCCCTTTGTACATCTGAGTTCAGTTAAATTGACTGGTTGTTGATGCATTGTTTTACCACAAAGTAACATTCAACACCATAGGACAAATCACTTTAGTCATGTTGTGAGCAGTAATTCTTTTTGATTTCTTTCACTAATTCTGAAATACATGGTATTTTAAGTGGTATTTATATAAAAAGTACATACCCCATAGAGATTACTGTTTATTTACAATTCTCTGTCTTCCTTGCCTTGATTACCACATGTTTAGATATTTTAGACTAAAATAGATGTCAAATAATTTTTGTCTGCTAAAAGTTTCTAGGGTTCTTGTCCCTCTAAATGAGGGGAGGAATAGAAAGAAGAAAAGGACACTGGGAAGGTTGACAAAGTCAGGTGGGGCTATCTGTTGAGGACAGCTCTCAGAAAGGAATGTCAATTTATCTTCTTCAACTTTCAACCTCTTGGTAGCACAATAGATGGAAGTACCTGAAAACTGCCAGAAAAGGCAGACTTGCAGAACTCTATACCAGAAAAATAGAAATCCTTAAATTAGAGCAGATGCTTCTGAAAAATACCTGCGTGTGTTTATAAAATGTGAAGAGTTCTACAAAAACTTTTGACTCAAATTTTAAAATTGGCTTTTTGACCTTTTCTCTACTAGGATTTTCACTGTAAATGTAATGCTAACATCTCCTGGTATTTAAATCAGGACTCCAGTCCTATACAGACATGATGTCTAACTAGATAATTTCTTATTATTCACATATTAGTTTGCTTCTTTGCAAACACTGAGAGAATTCATGCAATGAAAAATTGTGTTATCAACATTGCAGATGAACTGCCATAGACTATTTCCAAAATATTTCAGAGCTTTGCAAGATAACTGAAGTCCTACTGACTTTCATATAGCCAGGATTTCATTCCATGTTTTTCATAATCAAGTGACAAGGTGTTCAGGTTGCAATTCGACTATGTTAGGTAGATCTGGTCTATACATTCATATATCAGAGAAAAAAGAATACATTTATTTTCTAATTTTCACTTATCTTTTATTAAAATACAGGTATTGTAACTGTGTTTACTGGTTAAGTACACAATAAGGGAAGACTGGAGAATATCTTCTGCCTTGATGTTATGACTACTAGATCATTATCTCCTGTCTCATTTTAAGTTTGCTGTAAAATGCAGGTTTCAGAGAGGTTTTCTCACATCTAAATCTAGATTTCTCCCTGATTTTCTTGGGCAGCTAAATAGCTGAATTGCAAACAACTTAAGGACCCTGAAAGGTCTTTATTCTGATAGTCCTAGAACATTTCCAGCATTCCTAACTCTTTTGACTATCAACTAATTATAACTCACTGATATTTCATTTTCCTATATTGACTTACTGAATCTAGATATGAGTCATGTCCTGAGTTAATAAAAGTATCAATATACCTGAGAACATGATTCATGACACTTTCCTAATTACTTTCCTAACAATTAGTAGGTATATGACATGTTTTCTTTTTCACATCAAAGTGTGGAAAATGAATATTATAATTTTTAAATATTCTTCACTATACTTGTTGAGCTTCTTAAAAATATTGTTGTTTGTGGGGGGATGGCAGAGCTATCTAAGAGAGAAAAGAATCCTGTAATATTTTTATTGTAGAGCTATAAATCAGCTTCTGTCTGTGCACAAATAGCCAAGTAATGGCATTAATGGCATCTCCTTCGCCAACAGTTGTTCACTTTGGCCCATATTTCCCACTTTGGATTTAACCTGTCCTGTTTTTCCCAGGTCCCCAAATTCACTGCTCATCATTCCAGTTTCTTAATTCTGCCTTCTACGAGCATACCATTGGTATTATTTTTTTAAACTAAATAGTAAGAATTGCAAAGAAACATCATTCTTGGTTCATAGCTTAGCCCACAGCCTAATCACCATGAATCATATTCTCAGGTACATTGATATTTTTATTAACTCAGGACATGACTCATATCTACATTCAGTAATTCATGAAAACAAAAAATCAGTGAGTTGCAATTAGCTCATATTCACAACAGCCAGGAATTCTGCAAAAGTTTTAAGACGATCAGAATAAAGACTTTGCAGGGGTCCTGGCATTAAGCCTGCTGTCCCCAGCCTTCCCTGCAGCGGAGCCTATTTCTGGCAGCATTTGCTCCAAGTAGTCTCCTTCTGCTTTTCTCTTCCATGGCATTAGCAAATTTATAGTCATTAAGAGGACAGGAGGCTATGACCCCGTGCTCCCTTTTGACACAAGGTTTACAATGCATTTTGTGGAATACAGAATGCCACATTTTTCCTGGAACTACTGGCCCATGACTTTGGATGACACTAGGAAAATAAAAAGAGAAAGCAGCAAAAAACACCATAATATCACTCTTGACTGACTACTGACAGAGAGTGAAGGGTTTGAGGTTAATTTTCCCAAATGCATTTGTTTCTAAGTCAGAGCCTCTCAGTGTTGTGAAAATATATGTACCATAACACTTGCAATGTTTTAGAGTAACAGTGATGACAGCTTAAAAGAGGATATAAAAAGGGAAGTAAAAATGATTTAAGGCTCTAAGTTTGTCTCTGCACATGTGTACTAACCTACTATCATAGTTAATTGAAGCCATACTGATAAAGCAAAGAGGAACCTTCCACCTTCAGGTGAAAGAAGACAGTAGAGTGAAAACACCAGGGGCTACACCTACCACTTGCAACCTAAACACTAAGTTTCTTTCCTAAATAAATGCTCTAAATTTCCAAAGATTCCTGTGATTCTTGTGCTCCTGCAGTGTCATATATGGGTCTTCACATCAGCCAGATGATACAGGAGTACTGACACTGCATTAGAACTACTGATATGAATACCCTGATAAGTCCCATAAGAATCAAACATACTGATTTTTATCAGAAATGGAAAAATTGATATCAATTAAAACACAAGTTTTTTTGCAGATGGGAATCTGCGTTTGAATATGTGCTTAAGAAGAAAAATTTAAAGTATTTTTAACAGTCCTCTGAAATATTGTTGGTTGGTTTTGTTGATTTATTTTTTTTGAGATTCATATATTGCCATTGGCATCAAAAGTGGTAAAATGTGTAAAGAAAATTTAGCTCTCTACATCATTCAATTGAATTGCATTAAAATACTACCAGAAAAACAAGATGTCATTTCATATCAATATTAGCAAATTAGAGTGCAAATTTTTAGGCACAACTAAGTAACAATAGCATTGCCTCTGCTATTCTGTTTACAGCATTTGCTTTAGGACTATTATACACTCAGGAATATTTTTGTCAGATAGTTTATCTTTTTATGTTAGATTTGACATATTGTATAAAGGCCATTCTTAACCGTGTTTCTGAAGAATAAGATCACTTCAACTTGTTAATCTGGATATAATCAATCAACATACAGTCTGACAAAAAGCAGTGTGTTTTTGTCCAATACAGTTCCTCCATTTGGTCCTATAAGTACTTCTCCTTCTTAAGCATGACTATTATGATAGAAATGAGAATATGTGAGCAATCCTTTTAATACCTCCAGCTTTTCATTGGACTAAATATTGTGCTGTTATCTAAGAATTTTGTCTTTTTTTGGTGCCTGCAGCATTCACTTTTCAGAATAATTATGATCTCACACAAATTCGCTTGACCCCTCAACTGACCTTCGCTATCTGACTAACCTCAAAATCTGTAAAAGGGGAAAGAAAATCAGAGTGAAAGGAGCATACTTGGATTGTGGTAGCATTACTAAGTGGAAATTAAAATTTTATCTTTGCGTGGCAGAACTCATGTACACTATTCATATGATGATATTTTTGCACGTCTCCCTTTTTGAAAGCCATATTGAATTCTTCATATGTGTGCCAATAGAAACTGAGAATAGGTATTGCATATCAGATGAATTATCTTAATAGGAGTGCGAGCACAGGTCTCCTTCTATAACTGCAACAAGAGTACTATTTCAGCTATATATTAATATTCCATTCATGAAGTTTAATTAGTAAGAAATACAACTGGAGAATTTTTCATTACAACCAATTGTTATTAATTGTCACCAAGGTTTCTTAATTATTCACTTTGGCTGGAAGCTAATTAATTTAACATCTTATTTTCTAGTTAGCAAAGAAATATGTTTTCACCCATATATACCAAAAGAGAAAAAGAAAATGATAATTTAGAATGATTTTTTAGCTTTCATGGAACATATTTGTTTCAGAAATTGCAAATTTTTTGCTGGTTATTGAAAATAAATGCTTGAGCGGTGTGTCTTGAAAGGGGGAAGGGGTATAGTTCTTGGAATATAATAAACAGTCTATGATATTTTTCATTTCCCTTTATTTTTGTCTTGAAGATAAACTTTTCTTATGCAAATCATAAAACCTTATCTCCTTTCCCACCTTGAAAGCGTTGGTTATTCAAAGAGGAATTGTTGCATAAGGGCCTTTTTTCTTCTTGTTGGATCATACCACTGTCTCTTATTTCACACAGTACCAAACTTCATGTTTTCCCAATTTATTTTTCTTTTTACAGGAGGATTCATTCCTGTTCAATTAATAGCTTGTCACTTAGATAAGTTCAAAATTTAGCTAATTATTTCCGAACTTTAAATTTAAATGTTCAATTCATTTTGTAGGCTCTCCTTTCATGTCCGTATTTCTTTTGTAGTTCACGTATCTTAGCAACTTAACTCAGAGTGATTTTTTTTGTGTGTATGTGTGAGAAGCCCCCTTATAATTTTTAATTGATCTTTGCTGTTTCTTTGGTCTCAAAGTGGTTTTTGTGCACTTGATTTAAATTTCCTTTGGAGGAAACTTTCTGTCTGGGTTCCAGGAATGTACCAGAATGTTGCCCCCTACCTACCCCCACACCACCCATTTACCACCAGCTGTCCTTGGGATCCTTAGGAGAGCCCAGATCCTTCATGTGGTTCATATTATGAAAGTGTTCAATGCTGCATCTTCCTTTTCATGCAACTCTCAAATCCTTACAAGCCCCTATTTCAATGTCATTCTGACCATCTATTTGTTCATCCTTGCCTTCAGCTTTACTTAAATGTCTTAAATAATTGTAATCTACTTGCAGCCTTCAGCACATAACCTGTAACAGGCTCTTCTTCACCTCCCAACTTAATCTTAGCTTTTATTTTATTTTATTAACTTTTATTTTCAACTTAATTTTAGCTTATATTTTGTAGTAGATGCGTTCCAGTTCACAGTGCAGAGGCAATACCAGAGAGGAGCATCTTATGTCGCTGAGCAGAATGCCGTATGGAAATGATTTCCCATTAAAGAATTCAGCATTTCTCAGGGACACAATCATCTCATGGACGCTTTAGGAGGCAGAGAATCTTTGCTATGCTGCCAGGCATCTTGAAGGCAGTGGTGTTTCAAATTCAGGATGCTGGTGGCAGTCTTTTTGTGTTACAGTACCTGGTGGGGCAGCAGCACAAACCTGTTTCATGATCTCAGATATTTGGGCAAGCGGATATTAAGAAGTTACCATTTTCACTCCAAGGCATACGTAGGAAAGTCTTCCCAGGAAAGGTGTTGTGCCCTGTTGCATCCATTGGAACGAGATCAGATGAGGCCACTAACATGATTAGAGGGATGGAATACCTTTCCTTTGAGGAAAGGCTGGGAAAATTGGTCTTGTTCAGCCTGGAAAAGAGAAGACTTCAGGGTCACCTAATTATGGCCTTCCACTACCTGAAGGGAGCCTGCAGGAAAGATGGAGGCAGACTATTTTCAAGGGCCTGGAGTGATAAGACAAGGAGGAATGACTTCAATCTGATGGAGAATAGGTTTATATCAGATATAAGGAAAAATTCTTTACCATGAGGGTGGTGAGATATTGGCACGGATTTCCCGGAGAAGCTGTGGATGCCACATCGCTGGAAGTGTTCAAGACCAGGCCAGGCTGCACAGGGATCTGGGCAACCTATTCCAGTAAAAGAAGTCCCTGTCCATGGCAAGAGGGTTGGAACCTTTAAGGTCCCTTCCAACCCAGGCCATTCTATGATTTTATGGTCTTGCAACCTCCATTCATGGCTCCTGCCAGCAACTGTTACAAAGAATTGCACCAAATTCAAAATTACTTTTGCCATTCACTACAGCTTTCATCAGCAGTTTCATGTGCTGCACTTTAAGTCAACACATCCACTTCCAGGAAGGATAAGCATCCATCTTTGATATAGATGTCCTTTGGCAGGGACAGACAGAAGGATATATATTAAAATAATGAGTTCCAAATTTTGGGGAACAGCTATAGATTAGGAATCCCAAAGCATTGCAACTGGGTCTTTAAAAGTGTGTTTCCTGCAGAAAGAAATGGCAGGAGATATTTCCTCTTTTCCTTATCTTCTTTGAATGTATGGTCCAAAGGAGTAATACAGGCAACAGGAAATGATACTGTAGTACTGTTGCTACTGTAGGAGTAGTCTTTAGCCCTTCACAAAGTGATGCATTGTAGCTCAGATCTGTAGAAGAATTGCAGATTCAAAATATATGTATCATCACATGCTAATTTATCTTAATTGGCTGTCCTGCAGGAGTATCAGTCTGCGACCACTTTATACACGATGTAGCTAAAGATGACAAATGCTTCTGAGTGATCATAGTTATCTTCTGTCATGCCTAGCAAGGCGGTGTTGTGTTCTTTGCAGAAATGAAACAAGAAAAATACTATAGCCAGATGTGCACCATCACTCAGGAACTGCATCCATAAGCAAATAAATTCAGCTATTATTTCCTCATCAAACCCACTGCCATGGGCAGTGTGAAAGCACTCAAGCTGTAAGCAGAAGCTAGGTACAATCTCCTTAACTGTTTGTGTTAACAGATGGCAGCTCAGGCTTTAGAAGGTATTTCAGTGAAAACAGATGTAGAAGAAACTTCATCTAAATTATTTTTTTTCTCTGAGAGGCACATAAATGTCAGAAGGTCCAGTAATGTTCTGCCCAGATTAAGCTCTACTGTTGTACAGAAAGGTACAAACTAACTGAGTTTTGGTCTCAAAATCTGAGTTTTGAGTCCACCAAATGTATGAAGGCCCTTTCTGCCAACAATAAGCCAAGGATGGAGAGCAGTAGCCCTGTTAGCAGTCAGGACAATGTGTGCCACAGTTACTCGGATGTAAAATTTTTAAAAACCTTTTGTCAGTTAAACAAATTAGGTTAATTGTACTCTGTCCATAGAAAACACACACCTGGCACCAAATAAACCAGTACCAGCCCAAAAGGTTTCTATGTCTCTGCCCCTGCTTTGCACTTAGCAGCACTTTGCACTTAGCTCTCCAAGTGCTCTCAGGGGAAACCTCTGCAACCACCTGGGGATTCATAGCCATTCACCACTGGTGTCAGACATACTCTACCTGAGAGACAAGGATCTAAATATTTGTTTCTACATTGGAAATCTTACATCATTTTGCCAGATAGCAGTTAGATCCACAGACAGTCCTCAGCTGATGAAAGGCCCTATTTGCTGATGAAACGTTCCCTATTACAACCTATTCCTGACAAGTTAAATTTTGACAGAGTATTCTGCATTCTTTTGGAGAATTATGTTATTCAGAATTAACATTCAGAACACCAACAAACACATTTTAGCTTCTGATTTTATCACTCTTATATACTCGCACAGTTATAACAAACTACCTGAAAACAAATTTATAGACTGAGTGATTGCATTAAGATTTGAACAAATCTGATTTCTTTTCCTCTTACTTATCTTAACTAAACTTTTACACATTTAAATATCTCCAAACTTTTTAACAAACTATCTCAATGACATTCTTTTTTTTCAGTGTTTCTTAAACTACTTCTTCAAATATCTTATGTGTTGCTTGTCTAAATATACAGCCAAAACCACTGTAAAATAAAATGACATGGTAAAAACTTATTTTTATTTTCTTGATTTGTGTTTACTTAATTTAATGTCTGGTGATGAACTGGACTGCAGAGCACAGAGTTGGACAAATGTCTGCATGGGAATCAGTCACTGCTTGAAAATCTATTAAAAGACTGTGATAACGTGGTTCTGAAGCCATGAAACACTAACCATAGACTTACACAAGTATTCAAGTGAAAAGGCAGTAACTGGTAGAACAAGACAAAAACGTTGGCATTCTCAGTGGAGAATGGGAAGAAGGTGAAGCAGGGACAGATTAACAAGAGACCTTGTTTATGGCAAGCATTAAATGTCCCTGTTTTCCCATGGAGGGGTTTGGGATGTTGTTTAATTCTTACCTAGCATGGACACATGTACATGTTTGAGTGAGTTTCACTACAAATGTTTAGCCATGCACCTCAATTTCCATTTTGTCTCCCAAACACTTCTCTTTTAATCAGAGTTGTGATTTTTCTGCTATTAAATACAGATAAGAATCTGTGGTAGATCTTAAAGATAACAATAAAACCAAGAATTTTTTGAAATTTTCTTTTTTTCCCCAAAAAAACTTCCTTGGCTAATCGCTTTTTATTTTTCATCTTGCTTTGCATCTTATCAGACTAATGTTGGTCTGTTTCACAGGCACTGATCAACAGTAACTCATTAAAGAAAACATACCAGGCTGTCAGTGAAGGAAAGCCTTTAAAGGCAAGAGACAGTGGTGAAAATATTGGTATTGTCTTCAATGTACTGTCTTCAGTTTGAGAGAAGGATCAAACTGTATTTGTTTCTATCAATATAAATAGCTGTTCAATGAAATGTGAAAAAATTATTCATTAACAGAACTGCATTTTAACATGATCATCTTGTCTAGGGAGAAATGATGAGGTGTTGCACTCCCATCATACCAATGGCTTTTTGCTGTACAAGAAAAATCACAGTAAAAAAACCCCACTAAAACAACATTAATAATTTCTTTGATAACTCCCATTTTAGATTTCAATTAAAACTTAAGAGGAGTAAATAACAAACACAATAGCTATGAAAGTCCAAAGAAGAGTAAGGGACTAAAGTCAAGGCACTTGGATAGGTGGACTTTATCAGATTCAATTTTATAATATCCATAGTAATCATTCTATTTCTACCTAGTTGAAGTCTAGTTATACTAATAATTGCTTTACTTTAATGACACTGAATATACATCATGTTAAAAACTTCTGATGTATTTCCTCTCATGGATTGAGACACTGGAGAGCAGTGCTGTACAAATACACCTGGGGGTCCTGATCCATGGCCAGTTGAACATGAGCCAGCAGTGCCCTGGCAGCCAGGAGGGACATCCATGTCCTGCGGGGCATCAGGCACAGCATCGCTGGCCGGGAAAGGGAGGGGATTGTCCCACTCTGTTCTGAGCTGGGTGGCCTCACCTCCAGTCCTGGGGCAGTTTTGGGCATTGCAATGTAAAAAACATATAAAGTTATTAGGGAATGTCCAAAGGAGTGCAACGAGGATGGTGAAGAGCCTGGAGGGGAAGCCGTATGAGGAGTGGCTGAGGTCACTTGGTCTGTTCACCTGGAGGAGACTGAGGACAGAGCTCATCGCTGTTTGCAGCTTCCTCACAAGAGGCAGATGAGGGGCAGGCACCAATCTCTTCTCTCTATGACAGTGCCAGAACCTGAGGGAATGGCTTGAAGTTGTGTCAGGTGAGGTTTAGACTGGATATCAGGAAAAGGTTCTTCCCCCAGGGGGTGATTTGGCACTGGAACAGGCTCTCCAGGGAAGTGATCACAACATCAAGACTGACAGAGCATAAGAAGTGTATGGAGAAAACTCTCAGGCGCATGGTGCAATTCTTGAGGTGTTCTGTGCAGGGCCAGGAGTTGGACTTCAGTCACCCTTCTGGGTCCTTTCCAATTCAGGAAAGGATTTTATGAATCTATGATTATTTTCTGTTACAATTAAGGATAGAAAAAGAAAGTGAGGCTGCAGGACAGGTATTAAAAGCATGCCTTTCAGGTTCTAATTCCTAAACATTGATTTTAAATTTGAACATCTGATTAAAAACCCACCTGTGTAATCTAAAAGCTTTGCATCAGCCTCTTGAAAAGATTCCCATGCAGCTGCCTTAGCTGTACAGATTGCTTTATGCATACAGATTCTCAAAATGGGGAATAGTATATCAATTCTGTAAAAGATTCAAGACAGGAAAGATGGAAGGAAAAATTATGATAAATAGAAAATAAAATGATGGTAAATGACATGTTCAAAAGCCAGTCTGTAATGATAACAAATGAATTAAACAAAAATGATAGAATATGTAATTGACAGATATTCTCCAAAGAAACTATTAAAGCAACACTTGAATTTTTTAATCACTCTTTCCAATGTCAATTCACTCATTTCCTATTTCTAATTTCTTGACTATTATTTCAATGACATTTTCATTCTTTTTTTCCTCATTTTATTTAGTCCTAGGTTTTTGTAGGGAGAAATGCAAGACATTTTTACTCTGTCTTCTTTATATTTTACCATGTTTTTTTTGTTCTATTTCCTCTCTCAAATAACTATCCAGATTTAGTTCTGTTCATTTATTTGCTTATGAGGTAGGTGGTTAGGAATCACAAGTCAAATGTCAGGTTTCAAAACTATAAAACCACATAAATTACATTCTCCATCTGAGTATCAGGTCTCTATCTTATATTTATTCTTCTTTTTTGTTTCACACTCTTCCTCTAAATATTATTAAGTGCTTTTGCTTTGTGGTATTTCTTCCCCCAAAAGGAAAAGAACTAAAGTATAATTCTGATGAACAAGATCTTTTCTACATAAATCACATCAGTGACCTGCTTGTGCAGCATTTAACAGTAGTTCCGAACTTGATTGAAAAGCATAACTAAACAGTAGACAAAATTTATTCATAAAAGAAAGTTGTCATAAGGTTTGCACAACAATATCACAGCAGTTTCTTTGAAACATATGCTCACATGAGAGTCACTATTAACCTCTTAAAAAGTAACATTTGCTACTTATTTAATTCTGAAATTAAATGAAAGTTGAAAAGACAGTCCTAATACCTTCCTCCCTTTGCTTGTCAAACTTACAGTTTAACACTCTGGTAGTAAAAAAGCTGTTGAGAGTTCAGCCATTGGATTCAACATATTGCAATTTTATACCCAAGTTTTCTGCAGCCTTATTTCCCACTATTGTGTGCATAAAACATAGTTTTTGTTTCTCTTAAAAAATTTGAGAGAGCATCTTGGAAATAAAACTTGCCAAGACAGTTTAGGTTTCCAAATCCTTGAATATACTCTAAAAAATCTTTTCATTCAAACACAACATAATCAACTAAAATCTTACCAAGCACATTTCTGTGTCTTCCCATGTAATTCAGTATTACTTCCTCAGTGTAGTTCCCTCATATTTGGTTTGACAATATGGCATTGTTGTCAGAAACATAGCAATGTTGGGCATTCAAAGACAGTCAAATCACAGTAACATCTAAAACACAGTCTTTTATACTTTGACTTCATGGGAGCTTTAGTCAGCAACATAATGTAGTAGCTTGGTACTTGAGATGAAATTCAAAATTCAAGTATGAATATTTTTAGTACATCAACTGTTAAAACAGATGTTGTTACAGTAAATTTGCATACAACATTTAAATCACAAGAAAAGTAAAAAATTAATCTTTTATATATATACATATATTTTTATTCTTTTCTTAAATAGAGGCCAGTGAAACTACTTGCACCCTTGCTTACTTGCTGTACAAAACAAGTCTCAAGAGTCCATTTCATATAGAAGGAGCATAATAGCAACAAAACACACTTAAGTGAAAACAGCTAAATCAATATCTTTGCTGTAGAATTTGTTTTGTTCCAATTTACATATCTACACAGAATCCAGAATTATCTTAGACCAAATCTGCATAAACCACAGAAAAATGGTGATATGGAAAGCCAAGATCAATATAAACTGTGACTGAAAAAAGGTTCCCTCTTTATAAAAAATAAAGAAATATTTTTATATTACAGTTTTTGTGGACAGTTTTATATAGCTGTTTTTTTGTCAATTAGCCCAGGAAGGCTAGAAAATCCCAATCATCCAGATTATCCTTATAAGCAACTAATAAAGCCAAAACCCTTATTCAGGTTATATCGAGATCCTCTCAAGTCTTTCAAACCAGTGAATGGAAATGAAAAGTTGTCATGGTTGAACCAACTGCTCACTGTCCTAGACCCCGCAGTTAGGATGTGATGAAGAATTGTAAAAACAAAGGTAAAACCCGCAGCTTGAGATAAAACAGTTTAGTAATTTAAATTAATCAAAATATAATCTATAAGGAGTTTGAGAACACAGTTACCTGTCTCAAACCCTGTCAAGGCCACTGAAGGAATTTGCCATAAGATAAGCCATCACAGTGGGAACTTGAGATAAGCACAGAAGGGAGTGTCACGAAGACCCTAATTCCAGGTCTGGTGGAGGCGAGATCTAATTAACACTTCCTGATTGATGTAACCAGATGAAAATTTCCACTCTGGCAAACTGAGTGAAAGGAAACAACGACTCATACACGTCACCAGTCAAAGATCACCCCAAGTTATGGGACAGATGGCATCTGTAACCAACAACCACCAAAGCACCCCCAGACCCATTTCTGGGGTTTTCCACTAGTGGACTGCATGATTCGCAATCAGACATTGCAAAACCTCCCCCCTCCAAGGGGAAGCACCTGAGCTTTGCCAACTGAACTTGAGTATGCATTATTGAAATTTATAGTATGGGCTGCAACCATCACTTCGACCAATGGACATTGAAATTGCAAAAATTAAGTCTCACCACTGGATCCGTGGGTGGGGATGGCTTTCCTATCCACTATCTACTTTTATCCTTTCTTTTCCTTTTTTTTTTCCCTTATGTATTTTCTTAAGTGTATATACTGTACGTATTTATATATATATATAAAATATATTTTTAGATATATATATATATATAGAAGTATATATATACTAAAGTGTTTATACTTCTATATTGTTCTATTTCTATAGATAATGACCAAAATAGCTACATACCTCCTTTCCGCTGCATGCAAACTGTTCTACAACAAACCTGCCATGGTCACTCACTGTCATTTTACTCTAGATCACCTCAAGGGATCTATTAACAAGAACCTCAGTTACCTAACCTCAGGGGCAGGTTGTAACATCATCATCATCATCATCATCATCATCATCATCATCATTAAAAGGAGAGAGAGAGAGAGAGAAAGTGGAAGAAACCCAAAGACAGACAAGTGATGCCCAATGTAATCACTCACCACTCACTGACCAATGCCCAACCCATGCCCCAGCAGGAATCAGCAGCTCCCAGCCAATTCCCCCCGGTTTATATCCTGAGCATGGTGTTCTGTGGTACAGAATCCTTTTGGCCTGTTCAAGTCACCAGTTGAGGTCAGGAAGTGCTGCCTTTCAGCTCCTTGTGCACCTGCTCACTTGCAGAGCACGAGACACTGAAAAGTCCATGACTTGGGTAAGCACAATTTAGCACTATCCAAAGTAACAACATAATATCAACATCATTCTCGTACTGAATCCAAAACACAGCCCTGTACCAGTTACTAAGAGGAAAGCTAACTCTATCCCAACCCAAATCAGGACACCTGTTTAAGGCTTTGATGTCTGATAGTGAAATCCTCTGTGTACTTCTTGTAGGAAAGCATAGAAAGCTGCCCTTTATATCACTGGGTTTACTTTTATGTACACTGTTTAAAAATTATATGTACGTTTCCATCAGATAAGGAATTACAGCCAAACCCACCCTTTAATAAGCCAACATTATAAAACAATTAACGTCTTCAGTCTCTCTCTTCCATGTAAGATTATCCAATACGGCTTAGCAATTCACCTCCATGTACAGAGAATCCAAGCTGTTTCTGAAGAGTTACCCCTTTCTTATACAGCTTAATTTACACATTATTACAGTGTTTTAAGAGAAAACAGTGAGCTTTTAACTTGTAATCACTTTTCATAGCTGTTTAAAATTTCAGATACCTTTAACTTTTGCTGACTTCCTCAGCAGGGACCCCAATGCTCATTTAATTCCCTTTCCATTAAGAATTGGGAGCTACATTAGCCCTAAAGCCTAAACAAGATGATGGCACACAAATACAACAGTTTAAAAATCCTCTGTGCTTGGGATATTAGAGCCTCAAAATGATGAAATCGTCCTTGGGAAAAAAAAAAGAAAAAAAGACATATAAGTAGTAACATCTTTAATGCAGAAACTGAAACAAACACCCGTATTTTAAAAACAAATTTAGGTATGACAAATCTTATACTTTTTTTTTTAAATTTATTCACAGGTCATTAAATCCATTAATCTGGTTTTCTCTAGATTTTTTTTTATTATGAATGATTACCTGCATCCTCACAAAATTACTTTTAAAACCATTAGACCCAAAACTATTTCTTTTATGATTGCTTTAATAGTATAGTGTGCACTTGGCACTTAATTTTGAAACATTTGCAAATAAGAGTAATTAATTAAGTAGTCTAAAATTTAATACTTTTTTCATTTTTTACGGGTACATACCTGTCTGTCAAAATAATTCAGCATTTCAATGAAGGCACTTAGTAACTGAAAGCTTTTATAAATGCTTATTTAGTAATTGACATCTTTGCAACACTAGGAATCAGAGGTACTCAGAGATATGTGTTTTGCTGCTATAGAAAACAGTGGAAATGCTCAGTGGGTTCCACTAAAGGAGATTAGCAGAAGTAAAAGCATTTTCTTTTCAATTTATAAAGCGCTTTATCATAAATTCTGAGTGAATAAGTCAATAATTGCTTAGAAAAGGCATCTTGATGATTTGTTTCATAAATATTCATAGTAGATATTGGTCTGTCTATCAATAGGTCTCCATGGCTTTATCATGCTTTCCACAGCAGAACTTTTTCCAAAGAAGCTTGGCCTGCATTTCATCTAAACTGAGTAGATTTGCCACTGATGTGAGCAAAACTTTGATGAAATCTCCAATAATTAGCCATGAATCACATTTGTAAAAGGGACAGGATTTGTACTTGTTCAGAAACATGCAATCCTCTTCTGTCTGGAACAGCTTTTTAATTGCATCTTTAATGAGTCTTACATGGACTAGACTTCATAAAAAATAGGAGTTATAGGGATTCCATCAGTCTGTCTTGTCATCATGCCACGTAATTTCTTTTTCAGAAATACTGCATAACTTTGTCACAAAAAAAAGGCCAGTTCTTTCCCCCGTACCTCCCAAAGGATGTCTGTTAATTTTCCTAGTTAAATCCAGCTAATATGAGTATCTCCGCTTAAAAAAGTTCTTTAAGTGCTTCTTTCTCACTCTTTAGGCAATTTGGCCATTTGATCAATTTAGTGTCCAAACGATAACACAGTGTTTTTTTAATAGGAAAAGAAGCTGACTATACCAAGAAAAAATATTTGAAATAATTTGTTTAAAAGTATTTTATTTGGAAATAAGATACAGTTATTTAATAACTATATAAATTAACAAAGTAAATTACATAGCTAATGACAGAGCACATTTTTTCATCATTTGTGTTACTTTTGGACATATCCCTCTCAAAATGTTAAAGTTCACATAGTCTATAAATCTGGTGAGCATCAGTCTCTTTTCCCAAGTAACAAGTGATAGATTGAAAGGAAATGGCCAGGGAAGTATTTTTTTTAATTAAGAAAAATTTCTTCACTGGAAGCGTTATCAAGCACTGGATCAGGCTGCCCAGGGAAGTGGTTGAGTCACCCTCCCTGGAATTATTTAAGAGACGTATAGGAATGGCACTTGGGAATATGGTTTAATGGTGGGCTTGGTAATGTTTACAGTTTCAATTTATGATCTCAAATGTTCTTTCTAACCTAAATGGTTCTATAAAACTATGATTCTATATTATGAGTGTATAATTTCCTTCTGAAAATACTGATACTCTCTCCCATACAATACTCTGTGTGTCTCTGTGTTGGAGAAAATGAGGCTGAGATGAGGAAATTTAATTTATGAGCACTTAATATCTAATTAAGCAGGTTCTATTGTATATACATGTATATATGGCATATTATATATATGATGAATATAAATAAATGCATATATATACAGCAGTATGTATTCATTTCCATGTATAATATTAGCTGGAAAAAGAATTAACCCCAAGCATCTTTTTTACCTCAAAGGAAGGGATAATTATCTTTAATGTTTCCACACAACAAATACTCCAGTTAGGGGTTGCTTACATTAAAGTTTACCAAAAGAGGATCTGGAATCAAAGGGTCTTTACATTGGAAGAAATTAAACAACATACTCAAGTAAGCAAGAATGGGACTTGAATACAAAATTTCCAACTGTAGTTAAGAAAGTATACATGAGTTTGATGTGCAAGATGAAGCAATCCCCAGGCAGTTTTTGTTTAAGGGATGATAGCTACAGAATTATTACAAATGGTTTTTAAGATTCATTTTATGCTGGGACACACCTAAAGTATTGCACAACTACAAAAAATTTACCACAAGAACTGAAATATTATAAACCTTGTTCTTTCTTTTATGTCAAGATAAAAGACAACACACCACAAAAAGAAAAAAAAAGCCAATAAAGTGATGTATTTTTTAATTTGTAATCTTACTGTAGCAGAATGTACAACTTTTGTCTGACATTTATCGTGATTTGCCATTAGCATGACAAAGAGGCCATGGTAAACAGGAATATTAACTCAAAGGAGTTTTGAAATAATATCAACATGTACAGAAATATAAAGATCAGCTTTTCAAACAGGGTCTGCATCTGCCACATATTTATGAATATAAAATATTTTTTCCACTTCTAATTATTTGCCTATTTACATGACTTAAAAGCAAATATCCTTTTTCTTGTGTTCCTGGTTTCCAGTGTCTGATGATATAAAATGTATCAGTTAACATTTTTCTTTATCAACAAACAATGGATAACTTTGCTTTTTCTGGACTGTCACTATCAATTATTTCTTTGACAGCAATGTTTAGTGGCCTCAGAGAATACTGTGTACTTTTTGTTCAATGCACAAATACACGACATCACATAGCTAATAACAGTCCAGAATAATCTAAATAGGAATGACAGGAGTCAAGCAGATGCAAACAAGGACTAAAGGCATCAATCAATCAATGGAAATAAGAAATCTTGCACTGACTTTTTTTTTTTCTTTTTGTGCGTGTGTGTGTGTGTGTTTGTGCGTGTGTGTGTGTGTGTGTGTGTGTATGTATAGGAATTTGTAGTCTTGGTTCTGCCACCGTGTGGTTCTTGGAGTCCTGCACAGTTGAGGTATCCCAAAGCCTGGTGATCTTCTTGGAACAGAAGAAAATCTGTACAAAAATCTGTGTCTATTAATCCAAACAACACCAGCTAAAAAAAACCCAGGTATTGGGTTTTTTAAGCTGCAAAGGGAACTTCTTGGAGATGGCTGGCGCAAGAAAAGTTGTTGGGAGTCGTGGAGTATTTGCTGCATATGTCCACTGGCCTGTTTTCCTGCTAAGGTTCTGGTTCACTGGGTCTCAGCTGAAGACAAACATTTGTTGGAATCTAACAAGATTTTGAAGTCAGAAACCAGAGGAACACCAGGTTGTGTTCAGTCAAGATTAGAGACAAATAAAACAATATTTCAAAGACCATGAATTTGTCCAGAAGTTTAAAAATCATGAACTTGGGAGTTCTATCCAGTCTCACGATAACTAAGCCAAAATGTACAACAGGAAAGATCATGGTCATAAAGACAAGAGCAAGCACTAAATATCTCCTGTAAGACAGAGGAAATAACATTGTAGAGCAAGAAATCAGGAGAGACATTTAGGATTGCAGTTTCATCCGAATGACACAAAGACCAGAGGGAAGGTTTTCTTCACAGGTATGTTAGAGAAGACGTTGGTTAGGATCTTCTCCAGTCCTTTTTTACAAAGACAATCCTATCTGCTACCACTAACCATCCAGATCATCTCTAGCTTCTGAAGATGATGTCCCTGCACAGTATTTTTTCTTAAATAGGTCTCATCCCCAGCAGTGTTCAAGGCCAGGTTAGACGGGGCTCTGATAAACCTGGTGGAATGGAAGGTGTCCCTGCCCATAGCAGAGGGTTGGAACGAGATTATCCAACCCCTTAAGATCTTTTCCAACCCAGGCTGTTCTGTGACGATTCTATGAGTGAGTACATGGCATTATTGATTGCTCATGTATATGATATGTCAACTAGTTGAACAAAATTACCTATGGATGACATCTAGGTTTCTGTGCTGGCAAAATCTTGGCAGTCAGTGTAATCCTGCTGTCAGGATCACTGAAATGGATTTCATTTAAAGAGAATATTAAACTAATAGATCTGTGATTCTTACTCATCAGTTATTACTAATATTTGTGTGACAATTTTCTTTAGCAAGCTGCTTAGACCTGCAAAATAGTTGTTTTCAAATGCTGAAAAATTCTGCTATAGTGCAACATAAAATCTGAAGCACGCTCATGAAAATAAAAGCAAATATTTAATATATTAGGCAGTAAGCTATCAAACAACTCTTCTGTCCTTCTCAGAAAGACAGTGAAAATAGCATTTGGGACTTACATCCCAAGAAAAATATACCAGGCAACCCACCGCAGACCACAGGCCAGATGTCCTTGAAGTTTTAAGGTTAACAGAATTTTGCTCATCCCCCACCTCATCTGGCATTCTGAGGTCTGCCAAGCTGATACAGATTGTATGGCACCACCATCCCACAGGTAGAAGCCCTGGGGTCTCATGGCTTTTACCAGATCTAAGGCCAATTAACATTTGTTACCCTGCCCCAAATACGACACAGAAGTGTGAAGTTACCAGTGGTTATACAGAGTCTGGTGTTTCTTTCTCTAGTCAATAACAAATGGATCTGCTCAGAGTTGTGTCAAACTAGTTAGCCATGAACTCATGTACCTGGGAAGTGCTTTGGGGTAGCACTCACCCCTTCTCAATTAGTGTTTACCACAGACTGGGTAGGAGAGCACCCTTCAGGTAAGACACAGGCCACACTGTAGAATTGCAGAAACCACTCTCTGTCTCCAACAATGTACCAAAGCAAAGGTTCTGTAATAAATTATTTCAGCTTCTATGTCATTGGCATATTTTTCAAACGAGAGCTCCAAATCAATGAAACAATAGCACACCAGGAGCATAACAGAATTACACTCCCAGTACAATCAGAAAAAAAAGCAAAAGAATTCATTTGGCAAATTTACACTACTCAGGATTCATGAGCAGAACCCAGCACTGCAAAACCTGATGGCAGAATCTGTTAGTATATCTGCTTGTGTTTTTGTAAGTAAAATGCAAAATTAGTTCGCAGTAATTTGACAAGCCTCAGATGTTACAAAAGAGCTTGAAGGCGTACAAGCTACTTTGTGTTGAGTGGTAACAGCACAGTGATATATTCAGCTGCATTCTGGTTTAATCACCTTTTTTGTTGTATTGGTTTTGCGTGGCCAGGTTTTGGTAGCTGGGGGGCTGCAGAGGTGGCTTCAGTGAGAAGCTGTCAGAAGCTTCTCCCATGTCCAACAGAGCCAATCCCAGCCAGCTTCAACACAGACATTACACTGCCCATGGCTGAGCCAATCAGTGAAGGTGAAGATAACATATTTAAGAAGAGAAAAAAAAATCCATTGCACAGAAGTAACTGAGTCAGAAGAGAGAGGAATGAGAACATGTAAGAGGAGCAGCCCTGAAGACACCAAGGTCAGTGCAGAAGGAGGGGAAGGAGGTGCTCCGGGAGCCAGCGCTGAGGTTCCCCTGCAGCTCCTGGTGCAGCCCATGGAGACACAGCTGTGCCCCTGCAGCGCATGGGGGACCACAGGGGTGCAGAGATCCACCTGCAGCCCACGGAAGAGGCACACACCAGAACAGACGGATGCTGAGAGAGAGGGCTTTGACCCCATGGGAAGCCTGTGGGAAGCTGGAACAGGCTCCTGGCAGAGCCTGGAGAGAAGAGTCCCCCCTGGAGCGCTAGGAGATGCCAGTAGGACCTCCTCAACTACGAGACTTCCTAATAGCACTTGTGACATCGTAGGAGATCCATGCTGGAGCAGGCTGCTCCTGAAGAACTGACCCTGTGCAGGTGACCCACTCTGGAGCAGTTTGTGATGAGCCTATGCGATACAGTCACATTGGAGAAGCTCACAGAGGACTCTCCCATAGGAGGTATCCCCATACTGGAGCAAGGGAAGGACTGCTCCATTAGGGGGAAGCAGGGGCAAAAACATCCTGTGATGGGCAGATCGTAACTGCCCTTCCTCATTTCCTTCTGCTACTGGTGGGCAGGAGGTAGAACCTGGGAAGGAGGGAGAAGTAGAAGAGGAAGGAAGTTTCAAGATGTGGTTTAATTCTCATTATCCTGCTCTGATTTTGATTGGTAATAAAGTCTGTTAATATCCCCAAGTTGAGTCTGTTTTGCCTGTGATGGTAATCAATGAGTGACATCTCCCTGTCTTTATCTCAACTCATAACCCTTTTATTACATTTTCTCTCCACTGTGCAACCGGGGAGGGAAGGGGTAGAGTGGCTTTGGTAGGTACCTGACATCCAAACAGTGTCAACCCACAACATTTGTCTACACTCTTCTTTTTTTTAAAATTCCTATTCATTTTAACAGCAAATCTAAATAACAAAATTAAAAAAGGAATGTATAACAGATCCTGCTCTTTATAGATGTCATATCTTTATTTTTCAGTGCAGAAAAAACTATGATATACTTAGTTTCCTGAGGTTATCACAAAACTTGCAAAGCTTACTTTTAATTCTACTTGAGAGAATTGTAAGAGAATTCATACTTGTAATAAAAATGCTGTTGCTAAGTTTTGAATTTATGTCTGCATGTCTATATAGATACATATGATACAACACTGTAAAAAGGCATATAAAGCTCTGGAATAGATGTCACTTGGCTTTCAACAAATTACTTTCCAAGTATTTGTGCACAGTACATTAAGTGCTGTGTTTCAGCACTTAGAAGTAAATCAGTTGTTAATATAGAGGATCCATTAGTATTGAAATTGTCAGCAAAAAGTAATAGCTGTGCATATTCAAGGTAATAAAAAATATGTTTAGCTATGGGAAAATGGAATTATCAGTATGCATTTTAAATAATTACTACTAACCAATATGATGCCTCATTAATAAAATGTGTAATTGATCTGGTTAAAAAACTGTTTCATTAAGAAATTTCATGCAACTTACAGTGACTCAACAAAATTACATTTTGGCCATATTCTAAGGAATTAAATAATTAACTTACAAAAGATAGATTGCAATGTTTTAAAGTCCTCTCTAATAAAAATGTGCAATGTAGATCATCCCATATCAGTGAGAGTTTTTGTATTAAAGAACATTTCAACAGGATATGCTCTCCAGTGATTATCCATGTAAGTTATTCTTCTTTGGTGGTATACCAAAAGAAATGTGATATAATCCTTTGAAAATTATGTTTTCCATCACTTCTCCATAGATAGTAGATTTTTAATTTTCTGCCTGCTCAGTTGCTTTCTTTTCTACTGTAGAAACATCTGACAGAGAATGGACAAATTCTTTGTCCTACTTGAAACTAGACGGTATTGCCTGATAAACTGAGATGTGGAGGTGGTCAAAAGTCAGTTTTGTATCTCCTGCATATTTGTCATCTGGGGATTGCTGAACAACTTTGAATAATGCTACAAAGATACACATATACATACCCAATACGCAATAAAGGAGATGAATAACAACTTTGCTATCAGTACTTAAGGGTTCATTCTTTCTTTTTTGCTGTTCCAAACCAATCTGCCTCTAAAAAGAGCTACATGTTCTCCCAAAATAATAGTTTCATAGGCAGTTAAATAATAATGTTTTAAAGGCAGTTAAGATTATTAGATGCTTTCTATTACAAACTCTTGTTTTCAGATGATTACAGCTAAACAAAACATAAAGCACTCCAGCTGATGTTTTCCATTTCAGATGTCTGAGATTGATTTTAAAAAAAGTTAGACAGTGTATTCATTCTTTTCAAAACAGGATTAGAAAAAAAACCAGTGCTTTGCTCATATCAATCAGTAAATAGCTCTTCTGTGCATGATTGAAAATGTTAGATCTTTAGTAATGATATTTGAACTTTGTGAGAACTCTTGTTGAGTGCTAGTGAGAACTCAGTATGTATCCCAATATGTACTGAATGAACACCAGCTCGCGGATTACCCTTGTTTTCCCACCTCAGTGGACTGGAATTAAGGAAATTCTAATGAATATGGTCTTCCGTATCTTGGAAGCCCAGCGGAAAATGAAGGATATGAGAGTGTAATTGGGGTATGTGTCATTATGGATTTGCCAGGGGGAGAATCCCTGTATTTACTAATATTGATGGCAAAGTGCGATTGCAGCCCAGAGCCCCCCGTGTGCTGGGCTGCAGCCAAAGCCCCGTGGGCAGCAGGGCAGGGAGGGGATTCTGCCCCTCTGCCCCGCTCTGCTGAGACCCCACCTGCAGTGCTGCAGCAGCTCTGGGCTCCCAGCACAGCAAGGACAGGGACCTGCTGGAGCCAGGCCAGAGGAGGCACCGAGGGGATCAGAGGGATGGAGCAGCTCTGCTGGGAGGAAAGTCTGAAAGAAGTGGGCTTGTTCAGCCTGGAGAAGAGAAGGCTTTGGGGTAACCTAATTGTGGCCTTTCAGTACCTGAAGTGAGCCTGCAGGAAAGATGGAGGGGGAGACTTCTCACCAGGACTTGGAATGACAAGATAAGGGGGAATGCCTTCAAACTGACAGAGAGTAGGTTTAGATTAGATACTAGGATAAATTCTTTACCACGAGAGTGGTGAGGCCCTGGCACAGGTTTCCCAGAGAAGCTGTGGCTGCCCCATCTCTGGAACTGTTCAAGACCAAGCTGGATGGAGCTCTGAGCAACCTGGTCTAGTGGAAGATGTCCCTGTCCATGACAGTGGCGTAGGAACTGCGTGATCTTTGAGGTCCCTTCCAACTCAGGCCATTCTACAATTCTTGGAGAATTTTTTTTTTTTAAATTGTACTTATTTGTCACCTGAGCCTGTAGTAAGGAAGACATGTATTATATTATGTTTCTTTAAGTGGTTTATCCTACACAGACTCTTTCCCTACAAGAAAGAATGATCCTTGGATATTAAGATTTATCAATCCATTGCTACAGAAAATGCAGTTTCAAAAGTGTACTGAAAAATATTTTGGAACTCTTAAACAAGTTTTATTCACAAATTGAACTTTGAACATGTGATTTCATAAGAAAATCTCTGGCCACCTCATTTCAGGAATTTATTCTTTTGCAGTATTATATAGGTATATTTTCATGCCCTGAAAACACACCAATTCATTGCACATAGCTTCTGACTGCCAGTGTTGCAGCGTCTGAATTACAGGGACATGGAAAATAGAAGTAGTAAAGTTCATTTTCTGCCACAGTGTGAATGTCTCGAAAACAGGAAATGGCAACTCCAATGCAGTGCTCTATATAAATAACAGGAGTAACTGATTAACCCTTTTTGAAATCTTACAGAAAAAATTGCAAAAGAAAGGAGTTTATATGTTCCAGCTTTCCTAAATACGATTTTGAAGCTATGGTCATGGAAAAACACTGTTGAATTAAATACTTCTTACAGTTATTATAGCAACAATTCAGAAAGTTAAACATCATGTAAAGATGCTCTTGAGCAGGTGCAAATGTTGCTTTTCATTAGGTAAAAAGTATCTTTTCCCCAAACATTTTGTACAGAAGTACAGCCTAATAAATTGTGCATCCCCACTGTATGCACAACCATTACAAGCATGTGCCATTACATATGTTTATTAAGTAGTTTAGACAATTTTAGCTAGAACTATATCTCTGAATCTCAGAAACCCTTTGTATCCCTTTAAATAAAACCTTGTATTGTCCTAATATTAGGTTGTTTTTTTTCTATAGTGTTTAAATGTTCATAAGAATTTAATCATGAATTTTCTGTTCAAGTGTTTGTGTCCTACAGTTCTTCTAAAACAGGTGCCTGTACTAGGTTAACACTGCAGGACAAAATATGGTTTTCTTATTTTTTCATAGAATATAGTATAAAGATCGTTTATCTGAGGTAACAAAACATTTTGTAAGTACTCCTTAAGGGAAAATATTGTACTTAAATGACCATTTTATTTTCACAATATGAAAATATTAATAATGCTCAATAAATCATTCAAAGCTTTCCTCTAAACCAAAAACTATTCTTCTAAAGCCATTAAATACCAGTATTATGGTACCTAGTTTTCAGATTGAATTTCTGCAGTAATCAGTATTTTCTGCCTTGCTTGTCACATTTTTTACTTTATTGGAGTATTAGCTTCCAAAGTACAAAATTGTCATTTTGCTGAGCTGTCTCCAAACAGCAGAATGTCATCTATAGTGCAAAAATCTTTTTAGTGTTCTGAGAAGATACATAATATCTTTTGTGCAATCTAATTTAAAAGAGAATGCATTTTTGTAGGAAACAGTGCAAAAGATTAACTAAAACAAAATTGTGATAAAAATTATTAATAACTTGTGGTGGGCTGATCCTGGCTGAATACTAGGTGCCCACCAAAGACGCTCTATCACTCTCCTCCTCAGCTGGAAAGGGGAGAGAAGATATAACAAAGGCTCATGGATCCAGACTGGGGAAGAAGAGATCATTCACCAGTTACCATCACAGGCAAAACAGATTTAATGGAGAAATTATTTTAATTTTATTACCAATCAAATCAGAGTAAAATAATGAGAGATAAAGCCAAACCTTAAAAACACGTTCTTCGCATCTCTCCCTTCTTCCTGGGCTCAGTTTCACTCCCGATTTTCTCTACATCCTTCCTGCCAATGGCACCGTGGGACAGGGAATGGGGGTTGCAGTCAGTTCATCACACTCACACATCTCTGCTGCTTCCTCCTCAGGGGCAGGATTCCTCACACTCTCTTGTTCCCACGTGGTGTCCCTGCCATGGGAGACGGTCCTTCACAAACTTCTCCAATCTGAGTCCTTCCCACAGGCTGCAATTCTTCATGAACTTCTCCAGTGTGGGTGCTTCCCATGGGATCAGTCCTTCAGGCACAGGCTGCTCTAGGATGGGTCCCCCACTGGGTCACAAGACCTGCCAGCAAACCTTCTCCAGTGTGAGTTCCTCTCCATGAGTTGACATGTTCTGCCAGGACCCCATGGTGTCACACTGTCCTTTGGGCATCCCCCTGCTCCATCGTGGATCACCTCCATGGGCTGCAAGTGGAGCTTTGCTCCCCCATGGACCCCCATGGGCTTCAGGGCACAGCTTCCTCTCCATGGGCTGCACCATGGGCAGCTCCAGCACGTGGAGCACCTCCTGCCTCTCCTGCGCTGCCCTGGATGTCTGCAGGGCTGCTCCTCTCGCCCATTCTCACTCCTTTCCTCTCTGGCTGCAGGTGTCCGAGCTCTTTTTCCCCATTTTGAAACTACCACTGTTGCTGATGGGTTTGGCCCTGGCCAGCAGCTATGTCCATCCTGGAGCTGATTGGCATTGGCTCTGTCAGACATGGGGAAAGCTCCTGGTATCTTCTCACAGAAGCCACACCTGTAGCCACTCCACTACCAAAATCTAGCCATGCAAACACAGAACACCACCATAACTCAAATTCAATGTACTAAACAGACCACCATGGGTGGTCATTAAAAAACCGTCTGCTCATAATACCTAAATATTTGAATTGCCATACATGATTTATAGGCAGAATGTGATTTTTATTGATATTAGTAGAAAATCCAGTTGTTACTCTGAGAATTTAAACAAATGACAGCTATCTGGCATTTAGACAGTATAGAATTAATAAACATATTCGGATTTGGTGAGATAGAGTGTACTAGAATTAACATATGGAATTCTGCCATATGTAGCACGTTGCACCTGAAAACTTCAAATATAATCAGATCTTTTTCCCCTCAGTTTTCTCTTGTTTTGCTTCCAAGCTGCAAATATAAATTCTTTCCTCTTACAGAGTTATTCAGTGGAAAAAGAACTATTTGTAACAGGATAAGTTTCAATATTTGTGGTTTCTTAGGGAAGTTTCTATTTTGACACAACCCTTTTTTCTTTGTTTCTACTTTTAGTATAATTGGTCTCTCATTTCATTAGAACTTAGTGTTCTTTGAATTTCAGTACAAGTTTCATTAAATTTCTTTGTAACAAAAACCATATCTATATCTATATAATTAAATTCCCAAAATTATTTTAATGGGTTTCAGACCATTTCCTGCATTCAGCAGTAAAAAAAATTGAAAGGAACTAGTGCCAATCATATGCAAAGTATCACTCTAAATAAAGAGTGACTGTACAGTAGCTTTCAGACAGTGTTGGATAATTGCACACAGATAGCAACAAAACACATTTGTGAAATATAATGACTTAACAAAACAAAAGAAAAAAGGAAAAGAAACTCTGTTGCAGGGCTGGGTTTAGATGTTTTTTCCACTGGAAAGAAAGAGAGAGATTTTGGTTGTAATTGCTAACTTCTGATAATACTGTATTATTATAAGTCAAAACTGTTAATTCAAGCAAAATCTTGTATTCAGTTATCCATTCTCTACAAAAAAAGAATGACCTTCTGTTCCGCACAGAAGCTTTAGTTTCCATACTGTTTTCAAATGATCTGTTTCCTCTAGCTATAAAAGAAGCACCACTACACTGAGATGTTACTAAGCTCCTCTATAACCATTATAAAGTCCATTCAACACATCTCATTAATAGTGAACATTTACTGAATAATGACAGTTCATTTTTTTATCCATGAAATACAATCAGTTGCACTCATGATGAAGGCATTGTTGACAGTATAACTATCTAATGGCCAGGAAGGAAGACAAACATCTATTAAAATCCATAAATTAAACACACTGATACCAAAGCTTAAAGAAAAAAGTCATAATGGATGCATCTGGTTGTGATGGCTGCATCCAACCCTAATTGGGTTCAGGGGATAACACAATGGCCAAGGGCTAATCTGAGCCATGCACACACCTAACCCCAGTGCTGGTGAAGCTCTGACCAAGCCATGTTTGGGGACACTGACAGCTGCAGTCAGGGTGCAGCTGTGACCATGAGCCCATTGCCTCACTCCATAAACAGAGGAGAGCCCAGAGCAGGCTGAGCTCTCCTGCCCAGTAGTGGCACACATGCCAGGATCTACCCTGGAGTAGGGACACCTCTAAAAGTTACTCCTCAAGGTCAGAGACTCCTTACAGAATCAGACACCCAGTAAGCATTTAATGGCATGATAAATTTTCAAATGTTAAACAAGACGTGCAAAATACAGTCGTCCAGACATAAACCATTGACCAAGTCCAGGATTAAGTCTGGATCCTGCTGCACCTAAACTCCCCTCTGAGAAGGAGTTTAGAGCTCAAGGGCATCCTTTCAGAAGCTTATCACTCAACCCAGAGTATCCCACCGACAGTTTCGTCTGACCCTGTCCTGTTAGCAGTAAGTAATCAAAAGTATCTTGCTATCGAATCTTGTTAAACCACCATCAGATTTACTACCAAAAGTCATTGAATCACTGTTTTTTTTAATAAACATACTGCTACCTGTCTGTTACAGGTGAAGTGCAGCACTCCATCCACAACATTATTACACCTTAGAAAAAGCAGATGTAAAGCACTGTGTTCTGCAGATGACGTTGCTTTAATCATAAAAAACCCCCAGAAATAAAAGAGAAATTAAGCTGTTGGAAGGAGGTATTCTGTGACTGAAAAGGGGAAGATAAATGTATCTCCCCAAAACCAAAATTAATATTTCTATGCTGTCTGCTGAATGAGGCCTTGCCCTTCAGTTATGTGTTGTTATATCTTATCAGGGTCAAATCATGAAAAACTTTTAATCAAAGATATTTAGTTATTTCGCATTGTGTGGTTGACTGACGAACAATAAAAACTTAATAGAAAATACTGATTTCCACTGAAAATTCCAATTCTTCCTCAAAAAAAAATTGAATTTAATCTTTAAAATATGTTGATTTTTTTTCATGGAAGACAAAAATATTTTCTGACAACTGAAAACATGTTTGAGTTGCGGCAAGGAGAACAAATAGTTTAGGACAGAAGTGTTTTCAAAGGAAGAAACTCCCATTCAGTTGAAACTGGATAATTAAGTTGTAAACACACACACATATATATGTGTGTGTATATATATATCCCACTGATGAAAAGTCACAATTTTCAAAATTGGTTCATTAGGTTTCATTCAAGTTTCCCAAATGATCCTCTGTGCTTAAATCAAATCTAGCAACTTCACAGTTCAAAACAAAGTGTTTGAAAATTTCTGCTGACCTGAACCTCTGTGATGCTTCCTACGTAAATAGGAAAGTACACAAAGTAATTATACATAACAAGGAACATACCTTTCCCCCCTCTGAGAAGCAGTCAATGAAAATCAAAGGATTTATTATTTTTTTTAACAAGATCATGGTTATGCATTATGTTGCAGTGCTTTAAGTGCAGAGTGCTTTTATATTGGTGAAAATAAGTGCACACAGTGTTACGTGTGGATGTGATTAGTGTGAACTTTTAGTGCATCCAGAGCTGTTTGGTTGGCTCATGAAGTAGATAGTGCACTTAGCCTGATGTCAGCTCTCAGAAAGTGTGCTACATTAATTTAGGCAGGCTAATGTCTATATTAATTCTTCACATAGACAAAGATAGATAAAATTCAGAGATAGACATGATAGGAAGTAGCTTAAAAGGTAGGGCAATAACACTTTAATTGTGCAATAATAAGCCATAACTATGGCAAGAAAGTAAAAACTTTCCTCTGCAGAGGAAAAAAACGGAAAAACTGATTGGTTAAAATACTTCAGTTGAAATAATTGTCATAGACTTGAATGCTGGAAGACCTCCCAGGCAGTTGGGTTATGCCTAGGACTAGTCCATGATAGAATGAACTGTCCGTCAACACAAAAACAGTTTCTTGGTGCCAAACCTGCTCAACTCCTCCTCAAGCAGGCTACACATAAGCCTTGCTGTTGGGTGGTCTCACCAAGTTCACAGCCCTGGGATGATGTTATGGAGGTGACACAAGAAAAGGTGGAAGTTAAAGCTTGTCATGGGTTGTCAAGTCTCCAGAAGATCAGAAGCTAATCAAAACAATTTAAAAGTTATCTAAAACAATAAATCATAGCACTGGTATGAAAGGCACTCATAGTAATTAACTCTGTTTACTCACGATCTGCGAAAATTAAAATTTCCTCCTCATCTAAATTGTTTAGCCGCAAGTCACTGTAGATACCATGTACCGATACCCTTAATAGCATTTGCTTGAGAAATCCCCCAGATTAAGGATAAATAAAAATAGGATAAGATGCTCTGATGATGTAACTGCACATTACTCATTTGGTTTCAGTGTAGTAATCACAATTTATAACAAATTAAAATCTGTCTATGAGTTTTACATGTGGAGCCACTGGGATAACATAAACTGTTCTCTTTTTATTTCCTTTGCCTTTGGTCCACACAGCTAAGCACCCATTAAAAGTGAATCACTTCACTGAACAACACCACATGATTAGTAAACAAATGCCTGAGGCCAGAAAGTACTTTTCCACTTCTGTCAGCTTCCAAGTCTCTTTGTCTTTGATTGACGCTGAGGAAAAACTGACCTGAATGCTAAGAAAATGGAAAGTGCCACAGTGCCACCATGTCTAAATTCTCTTGACCTTTTCTCTATATCTGTACAATGATGCAGAAGAGAGCTTCAAATTAAATGAATTTAAATTAAAAAAAAAAAAAAAAAAAAAAAAAAAAAGTGAAGTATTCAGATTTCGGGGGTGTTTTTGGCCTATCCTAACCTCTTTAGAAATTCTGAGTTTCAGATAAGAAATGCTTTACTTTCAAGAAGTTCAACTGTGTCATCTTTCATAATTTATATTCAAAATTGCTTCTTATGATATTGGGGTTTTGTCAGAGACTGAGAATCATAGAATCATTAAGGTGTGAAAAGATCTCCAAGTTATAAATTCCAGCTGGTAATCAGCACCACCATGTTCACCGTGCACATAATCAGTTCATAATCTGGTTTTTCAGCACAGCAACCCCAACAAGTAAACACACGTATTTGTAACATTCTGTAATAGATATGCTCTAGGATTCTCATCAACTTCAATCATCTTCTGTGAAGAATGAAAATCAGTAAAACCTGCATGATCAATACTGGGTTTATTGCAATGTGTGGGCTCTTCATGGGTTCTTTTTTTTTTTCTGTAGCTAGATTATCAGAGGTAGCTTTGAAGCTGTATACATCACAACTCTTTTTAACACATTATAGAGGAAGCATAATGTTCATGTTGGATACAGAAAATTGAGAGCTTAAAATGGATTCAGCCACCTAAGTCCAGAGACTTCCATTTGCAAGTTTTCCCTGGGCAGTGATTTCTGTTCCAGGGCAAGTCTGATTTAAATCACTTCCATTCTTCTCCAAGGTTTGTTGTTGTCTAAGCATTGCACATCCCACTGCACCAGCACAACAGAGCTATTTGTATAGCCGGGCTATGAATCTGATTAGAGAAAAATGGCAGCTTTACAAGAAAGAAAGAAACAACAACAAAAAAGGTCTTTTAATTTTCTCCAGATCATTTCTCAGATGCCGTTGGCAGTGTGTGACAGATTGTGTGAAGAAAGAGCAAGACGAAGGGATGGGAATGAGCAGTGAAGCTGCTAGAAGGTAATGTTCCAAAACTCCTATTGTTGCACAGCATTTCATTTTATCAAACATGCCTTTAGTTTCCAGCATTAAGGTGTCTAAGAAGTCTTAGCTAAATGTGCAACCACGCATACCTGACTTTTGAAAATGTTTAGGTGTCCAGCATATATCTTTTTGCTAAATTATCCAATAATCAAAGAATCACGGACTTGTTTAGGTTGGAAATGACCTCCAAGATCATCAAGCCCAACCTCTGACAGATCACCACCTTGCCAACAAGACCAGAGCACCGAGAGCCATGAGAAGTATCTTCTTGAGAACCTCTGGGGATGATGATTCCATCAACTCTCTCGGCAGTCCATTTCAATGCCTGACACCTCTTTCCATGGAAAAATCCTTCCTGAAATAATATTCAAGTTTTCATGGCTTGTCTTGCCTCCTCTTTAGTAAGCAATGCAATGGGATGACTATTAGAAAAAGGATGATCCCAAAATACAGTGTAAATAGTTGTTTTCACTTAGACACAGTTTGCAAGGAAAAAAACAATCATCTGAATGAATCTGTGGCAGGAATAATGAATTACCTTCTGAAGTACAGTTTGGTATATGCTACCTTAGTTACAAAGAATGCAAAAAATGAAAGTACAAAGAGTGTTCTAATCACTTGTGCACATTTGGTTGTCACCCATAGACAAACTAACCCAATAATAAGAGTCGGCTGTAACTCTTCAGCATGCCTTGATGACATAATTATAAGGGAGGATAAATAATTTGCCATCAAGGAAAGGAAAAATTACCTTTACTTTATTTTCTCTCCTGGAATACACACTTTTATCAACTATTGACAGAATTTTTATTTGACCTGATTACTTATTACTGCAGCATCTTTTACTTCCCCAAGATTTTTTTTTTTATCAAAATATTCAGTGAAGTCCAAAATTAAAACCAGTGAACACAGAAAAAAAGCATCTTTCAAATATTTGTATTTGTTTTATTACTGAAGAGAGTATCCCTTTTAAAATAAAAACATAAACACTAAACATAAAGCACTGTGAGAAATGTGACAGAATAAAAACTCTCAAGAAATTTAGTCCTGTGCATGAGCCACTGAGGTGTACCTGCCGAGAAAAATGCAAGTATATGCATGAGCAGATTTCCATTTTTTTGCTGAGTGCCATTGAGAAACCAAGTTTACTATCTTTAAATGTGTATCTCTGTGTCAGAGACTCAGAAATTTAAAAGACCTGTCAATTTGAGGCAGGAAGAGAGATCGGAATGGATTTATTTCATGAGAAGATAAAAATTTAAATAGCAAAGGAGTTATTGGTTTGAATAAAGACGAGAATTCAGGAAAAAAAATATCAGAGTAAAAGCTATAGCTAGATGAACATTTGAAATCTCCTTTTGGAACATGTATAGAATTAATCCAATAAGTTTTCTGGACGTATTAACTGGGAAGCTTGTGCTACAAACAAGCAAAACTTTACACTGATTTGTTTAGAAAGGTAATGATGGAGTGGAAATCTAATTTATTCAAAGCACTGAAAACTGGTTACAGTGTGGGTAGGAGGGTGTTCGAGGACACAGCTGACTATTAATGGAAGAATGAAGATATGGCAAAAAGGAGACTTGGTAGGAACACCTTTTCAGGGACAGGTCACAGTAAAGACAGCTGTAAAGGAATAAATTTCAGACCTTGTTTCTAAGAATGTTTGGGACAAATCAGCTAACTCAAAGGTTATAATCTAATTTTCTCCCTCTTCTTACCATGAAAGAGTAGAAATACAGTGAGAAAACTCAAGTCCTTCACAAAGATCATCATACATAAATTTGTAAAAACAATACAGTTAAGGCACTGTTACCTCAAGAGAGACAAATAGATTTAACCTATGAATTCTTAAGATCCATCACAATTCCATTTCAAATACTTTTATAAAAGTTATAATCTATTTAGTTAAATTTCGACTCCTTTTAGCTACACACTGACAGAGGTTGGTAATCATGTAACAAATGCACGCATTAAGACCACAATGGCTCTCCTAGTTCATTAGAGCAGTCTCTTACTCAAAATTTCTTTTGTTTCCAGCAGGGAGGTTGTTGCTTTGTAAAAGGATGCCATGTTTTATTCTAGAGATCCATTCTTAAGGCTGGCACAGTTTTAATGGGGCAGTTTGTTAAACATTGAAAAGTTGGAATATTGATTAAGTTTCTCTCAGGAGACAGAAGTTCATTTTTTCTAGTGTTTCACAATTCTAGTTACTTTGGCAGAGAGTTTATATTTCTCCATTCCTCCATCAGAAAGAAGAAACACTCTGGATCCTTTTTTCCCCCCATTTTTTTTCCGAGAGACAATGTTACAGAGGAGACACTTTCCAATTTCTGTTCTTGTACACTGCCCATTATGATGAGTTCTGGAAACTGAAATTGAATCATTAGTCTTATCATATATTAACTGTTTTTATTAGCAAAATACCAGAAGCTTTGCATTTTCTTACACAGGTTTTCTCTTTCCATAGATTTTCTCCTTCCATTTGCATCATATCTTTTTGCTGCTGCAGCACTCAGATTTCTACAGATGACCAAGTATGTACAACTGAGGTAGATGCATATGGTTCAGTTTCAGCTTTTTTAAAAAATTTTTATTTTTATTTTTTAAATTCAGATTAATCTCAAATTTATTTTCTTATTACTGGAATGCAAAATTATGTTTCATTAATTCAAAGAAGCGTCAAGACAGGAGGTCAAGCAAAATATTTCCTAAAGTTTATTTCAAGCATAATTAATAATTTAATTCTTAAAATTATACACTCTTGTGTTCATGAGAATTCATGTGTCATCCCAAATGCTTTTTAGAAAAAATTACTTACATCATTAGAGAGCTGCTGTTTCAGACCAGCTCAGGATCAGACCTTATGGGTATCCACTAAACCACAGAATTCTTAGACAACCATCAAGAACTTTGCACTCACCAGAATGATTAGCCCACAGAAGTAAAAATAGCATCTGGGAATTAATGAAGTGTCCAAATCTTTTTCCTGCTATTTTAACCACTTTTTGTTTCCTGCAAAGCTCTATCACACACATTGGTGTTCCAGAGTTGTCACCGGGTCTTGTGAGTGCCAACAAGGCACAGCATGTGCTTGTGTTCTGATGTGCCCAACATTTCATATTAAAAGGGTGGATTCAACCTGAATGTTTATTACACGAGTGATAACAGTCTAACATTCAATGAGCAGCAGGTGTTCACATTGTAGAAAGGTATTCATGACATAAATCTAGGCTGGGTTTTTCTACATTGCCTTGTACAGTGCGCGGCCTCATACTTGCAAGGGAAAACATCACAATACTGTCTTTCAGTTGTCCTGCAACTGAAGTTTTTCACATTAAACCCAAAAATATTATGTTTTACTTTCCACTAGAATCCACTAATTGGCCTAGGGCAGAAAGGAACAGCACCATTCTCTCACTAGCCATTTTCGCTTCTTTTGTTCTCAGTGACTCTTTGAAAGTTAAAACCAGCACCACTCCTCCCCTGACGGAAAATCTGCTCAGAAGATCACAGTACCCTAATATACTTCTCCAAGCAGGGAGTTGAATTCCAGCTGTCTGCATGGACCTACATGGTGAATTCTACATTTCATTTCCCTCTCACCTTGAGAATTGAAAGACCAGACAGGCTCTGGATAATTACAGATAGCCACACATGTAAAACTGTAAGGCAAAGAAAGTAACAGCAGGATATATTTAGATCAATATAATTGGTGAGATTGTAGAGGTTAGTGTCCTTTTGGTAGAGATTTCTGGAATTTTTTACTAGGATGCTGCACAGGTATAACCTAATTTGCACAGAAAGAGACTGAAGCAAAAAAAAACCAAAACCAAATAAAGAAATATATTGGACAAAAAAGCAAATACCTTACTTTACACTGAAGATCTATATACCTAAGGAGACTTGTATTTGTGGGTTTGGCTACTATGTTAATATTTTTATTTTTAACAATGATTATGATTGTGTTTGTGCTATATGCAAGACAGTAAAGTCCTTTCTTGCCCATAAGGTTTCTGGTTTTTAACATGGTTCTTTGTAATACTTTTGAAAAATACCCAGCATCTGATAATATAGATGGTAATTACAGCATTATTCTTGAAGGTTGCTCCCAGCTCCTTTCACAGCTCACGTTTCCACTGAGGGTAATTCCAACTCTGCAAGATTAATCAATACTACGAAGATTCATGGTATTATTCTAGATCCTAACTGAGAACAACTTAATGACATTTATTATAATTTAGAATATACATATCACTTGGGATAACAAAAGCTAAAGCTCCTCACACTTCAGTAAAAGATAAACATATTTTTTAAAAGGTAGCACCAAATATAATACCAATATTCATTTCAGTATCATGGGAAGGATTAGTAAATTCATTTACTAGTGTATATCGATCTATTCTGCTGACAAATTAGTTTTTGAAAATCCTAGGAAGTACAAGAGAAGAAAATGCTTCAACTGATCTATTTTCTTGGACCACACAAAGAGCCTGTTATGAGTTCCTTGGCATCTTTTCCTTGAATTAAATTGCCTTAATTCTCATTTTGCATGTTGCATAGGAAATTCTCATTTTATGCTCAACATAGGCACAAGTCAGAGGAAAGCAAAACCCAATAAACTTGACTGATCTTCCTGTACTTTAAGGTTCAAGTTTATGTTAGATGCAGAGAGAGGAGAACTGAAGCTGTTAGCTTTAATGAGTTCTTCAAATTGGAAAACAGCAAAAATGAAGGGTTAGCTATAAAATTTATATTACAGTTAAGCATATTCGTCATAACTCCATATAGACATGAAAAAATGCTTCGAAAGGAAAAAAAACAATCACAAAGTTTTGCAAGAAGTTTTGTGGGATTGGTTTTGTTTTGTGGATGTTTTGTTTGTTTGCTCTTTTTATTGGGTTTTACCCCTAAGGAAAGAGAACTCAGCAAAGTCCAGATTGTGCAGCCCTGCCTCCTGATATCACATATCATCACTTGATGGAGTAACATTTTGAAATCTGCAGTTTAAAGTAGCTAAGGATTTGCTCCAATCCCGCGTCACTCTTCTCCTGTACTTCTTCAAAGCACCTAGTGAAGTTACAATGCCCCAGTCCCCAAAAGCAAAGATGTACGGCAGGGATATCAACACTCTGCATGTGCTGACAGCGTCAGTCGTGAAATGACAGCATGAAAAGTCGAGCCTAAGCTCTCTGCAGGACTGGAAAATGAATCAAGCTTCTTGTCAGGACTGGACAGGAAAAAAACCAATGATTTTCTCTGGGAGGGAAAGAAAAGGATTGAAAAAATGCCTAGGTAGATGGCACCAGGATGAGCAAAATGGATAGCTTCATTTACCGGGAGATAAGGACAATGACAGATCTAAGGAGGTCCTAAGGTGGATATAAGTGGGGACTGATGTCCTGAGTTATCTGAAGCAGATTCAGAGTGCTAAAATGACATTTTTTTTTGTGCAGACCTCAGACTTCTGAACACAAGTTTTCCCTCCTTGCTCCCTAGACAGCATGTATTTTGAAATGTCTGATAAAGATCACAAGTCTTTGAAACTCAATGCTCTAAATCCCACATTAACTACCAAAACTATGTCAAAAGTATGTCAATCAAAATACGGGGAAGCAGGTTTCCCCAAGTCAGTATAAGGGAGACAGTTTAAATTCTTGTTCATTTAACAGATTTGTAAGAGTGTGTTTTCCAGACTGATTGCTGAAGAGCATAAGCTACCTGGCAGCCCACGAGCACTCAGTACCTTTGAATGAAGCACACCATGACCGTACCTGCTGAGGCATCAGGTGCAGCAGAGAGTGTAGCTTATTGTATGTGACAGTGTCTCTACACCATCTGTGAGAGCGAGGGAAAGAGGACTCCAACTGTGAATCTGCTGCATAAATTCTCTCGTGGATTTCAACTCTGAATGTGTCAAAAGCCAATGTATACCCATTATTTTTTGAGCCTCTTGTCTTTTATGAGATGTAACCCTTTTCTCTCCACTGTGTTAATCCTCCAGTCTGACATGTGAACTGTGTCTTCCATATCTTCTTTGTACTAGGTTTAACATGGAAAACTGCTCATGAAAACCAAGATTCCTAATGCATTCCCAAGCATTTTGAATCTACCACTAACTCCTAGAGGAACAATATTCTGAAGCACTGTCAAGGTTGGGTGGAGAGTGTTGGTGACTTGGGAAGACTGTACTTGCTGACCAGCTCTACTCTTGCATGATAGAGACACCACAGCTACCTCTCATCAGGGAATTTCTCCTTCTTTTCTGCTATTCTTATCAAACCCTTTCTGTTACTTAAAAAAATGAATAAAATATATTACAGAGTTAATTGTTTCTACAGTAAGAGTACATGGTTTTGAATAATTGGATTCTTAAGACAAATCCAAAGTTTTAGATGTACACATACATTGTCTTATGAACACATAAGGCAGTAACTTTGCAAGTGCAATTTAATTATGTACTCTGTGTCTTTTCTATTTTACTTGAACTTTGTCATATTTACTTACAGAAAAATCATTTCCAGAGTAACTGAACTTTCTTACCTTATTATAAATCTGTAAAAACTGATGCATGCAGCTTTTCATTTGGCATGCTGTTGTCTGACAGTGGCAATTCATCGATTCCATAGAAGTCACTAAATATAGTATTGAACCTGACACAAAGGCATTTCAGTTATTGACAAGTGGCATCCTTGACGTAACCCCCACTATTCTCTGGATTTGGCCCTTATTTCTATGGAATATTCATATGTTTACATAGACATATTTTTGGGGGAACATGGACAGTGTGATCAAAGAACCCTCGGCAGGTTTTCTGATTACACAAAACTGTTTGGTGGAGTCAACATGCTGGAGGGATGGGATGGATCCAGGGGAACCTGGACAGACTGGGGAGGTGGGTCAGTGTGAACCTCATGAAGTTCAACAAGGTCAGGTGAAAGGCTCTGCACCTGAGTCAGGGCAATCCCAAGCACAAATACAGGCTTGGTAGAAAATGAACTGGGATCAGCCCTGAGGAGAAAGTCCTGGAGATGTGTTGGTGGACAGGAAGTGGGACATGTGCCGGCAGTGTGTGCTCACAGCCCAGAAAGCCAATCCTGTCCTGGCCTGCATCCGAAGGACTATGATTGGGAACTCAAGGGAGTGGGCTCTGCCCCTCTACTCAACTCTCATAAGACCCCCACCTGTGTTCAGCTCTGGGACCCCCAACAAAAAGAGGATGTGGACCTGTTGGAGTGAGCCAAGAGGAGGCCATAAAAATCATCAAGGCAGTTCTCCACAAAGGCAAGCTGAGAGGGTTGGGGCTGTTCAGCCTGGGGAGACCTCACAGCCCCTTCCAGTACTTAAAGGGGACCTAAAAAAGAGATGGAGAGTTACTTTTTACGAGGGTGTGTAGTGATAAGACAAGGGGTAATGGCTTTAAATTGTAAGAGTGCTGGTTAAACTTGGATATTAGGAAGAAATTATTCCCTGTGAGGGTGGTGAGGCACTGGAACAGGTTTCCCAGAGGTGACCCATCCCTTCTAGGTGCTCAAAGTCAGCTTGGAGCTGTCTAGTGAGTGGAAGGTGTCCCAATCCATGGAAGGAGGGTTGGGACTAAATGAGGTCTCTTCCAATGCAAACCATTCTGTTATACTGAATTTTTATGTGTCTCCCAGACCATGTTTGCTGCAGAAAGTGTTTTCTTCTGTGTTTCAGAGCTTGAAGACATACTTAGCCACTAAAATTGTCTCATCCTAATGGTCAAAAGTCAGGCTTTTCAAGATCATATAGTGATAAAAGAGAAATTTTTTATTTACCAGACACCTAGAGGAGAACGAATGTATTTGAAAAGTAGGAGGGGCAAGTGTTGAACAAAACAGATTTGAATAAAAAACCATGAGATGAAATACAGTAGTATATTTCTGAAATATCAAACCTATTGTACAGAACCAGATTTATGACTATCTCGAGAGAAAAAGTTATTTTCCATCTTTGATATTTGTATGTCATGATCAGTTTTACAGTAGGCGATAAATAGAAGAATACAATGCATATTTTATAAAGCACAAAAACAAATTACCTTATTTCTCCCAAAGAATTTCAGAGACTTTTAATTTATTATTTCTATAAATTCTGACTAGCCCTCCTTTTATAAACATTTCAAATAGCATGATAGGACCAACATTGGCCTTTCCTGAATTATTTTCTTGCTATGCTCATTTGAACAGATTATATTTTCTAGCATTTTGTGCATCCTGAAAACTAAAAAATACCTTTTTAAAAATTAATAATATGTAGGCTATGGGAGGAATTGTGTTGCTCAGGAGTATCAATCGTTGTTCCTCTTCTCTCTTTGCCCTATTTATAAACACTTAAAATAAAAGTAATAAATCTTTTGTCTCTTCAAAGTGATGCCTCGGAAGACAGAAAGAAATCACACCAAACACATATATAAAAGCCACCCTGTGTTGTTTTGGTGTTAACCAAAATTCCATGCATGCACCTCTGCAACCTATCAGCATTTGGCCCTGCGAAGTCTACAAACTTGTTCTAACTTCCTTTCTGAACTTACTATATAAAGCTTAATTTCTTATAGATGTCTACGTGGTTTTATTTTATGTACTCATAAAGTAATATTTTTATTGTTCTCAAACTCAGGGTTTTTTTATGACACTATGTAGCCGCATATCACTGCACTAGTTCATGTGTTCTTTTAGCAGAAAAATTACATCACCAATAATCGCGTGCAGTAATTGCTTGTTACAGTATTTGTAGCATATTGTAACATATTCTTTTCATGATTTTGTCACTTAAAATTCAATGGATTTTGGGATTCTTCTTGCTTCTGTAGTACAGACTGGGGTTTTTTCTGCCTTTTGCAGGGATTCTTAGCCTACCATTGTCCTCTTCCATTGTTTTTTTCTACAATAAAGATTACATATTTCAGGCATGTTCCCATCCCCCACCTCCCCCCAGATATATCTGGAAAGCTTCGATATTATTGCACAAATATTGTAAATGTCTGGATGAGTCCACGCATTCTGGTATAAAAATGAGATGTTTGGATTTTTTCTTTCTTGATTCTAGAATGTTACTTTTTCAGAAATATCTTTATTTATAACAACAATTCACAGAAACTAAACAGAAAAGAAAAAAACCACACTGTTTTTCAAAATAAAAAACTGTTTAGAGAAGCTGAACCGTTTGTGTATTTCCAAATATTTACTTAGCTCAAGCTGGTGAACACCAAACCAAAATATCCGTGTCTACAGGTTATTGAAAATCCACTTGTCAGCTAAGCCATAGTGAGTGACTCTGTATGCATTCTTACCTTATTTCTGTAATCAAATATTTTAGTTTAATCCATCTATGGTGCCTCACCTACAGGTTTAAATTAATTGCTTCACAGTCCACCTGAATCACAAGAGTTAAATTGTGTTAATCAGTGTTCTGCCTCCCTCAAATCTAAAGAAGTGAGGGTGTATTCCAGTCAGTTCTCACTGCAACATTTGGGCTTGAGAAACGAGAGAAGAAATTGAACAATGAAACAGAGTCTAGCTTTCTGCAGTGCCAGTAAGGTCTGGCTGGGATGAAGGAGGAGACTCCTTAAATATAACAGAAATTAAACTTCCACTGGTATGAATTAATCTTGCTAATGAGGAAAACATCCAGGCAGCTACTAAAGGTGAATAAAAAATAGGCGAGAGAAAGAATCCTTCACAGAGAGGGAATTACATAGTTCAAGTAAGACACTGAGGTCTGAATGCCTCAAAAGCTCTCAAGGTAGAACTTAAAAAATAGGTGGACAAAAGTTCCCAAATTGCCTAGAAATAACCATATCAAAAGATGCTTTTCTTATAGGGAGAAAGTGTTAAATAGGAAAAACTGAGTTCTAAAACTGAGTCTGATTTTCAATTTTGAAAGGGTAAAAAGAAAAATAAGCTGCATCCAGCTGGAGAACCAATTTGTAATTTCAAACTATGAAAGTCCTTGGATTTAACATCAAGGTAATAGATGCATAATCCAAGTGCATCCAGAAGTGTCCTAAAAACTAACCTATATTATACGGCTTCTGTTTTTCTTTATTTTCTAAATTATTTGTCCAGTCCTCAGCCAATGAAAAGAATGGTATGAATAAACACTGGTTTTGTCTTCTAGTTCCTTGAATGCTTTATTTTGAAAGGAAAATGGGGCTGATCACTAGTGTATGTGCTACACACATATATCACAGTAAGCATGTGTGTGTACCTGCACATGTGTACATTGTTACTTTGCTCCTTTTTGCACAGAAGTGATATTTCAGAGCTAATTTTTTTGCAATGCAATGGTTAAAAAAGCCATACTCTTGAAGGTCAACCTACTGCATGATTCCTAAGCTTGATAATTATGGAATGATCTCCTCAAGATCCTAACCATCCATAATTACTGTATGGAGACTTTCTTATTTCTAGGCTGGTTTGCTAAGAGCAAAGGTTGCTAGAAATAGAACATCTCTTATGAACTTTACCATGGCAGTTTGCAGAGTAAATTGAAAAGCTCTTAAAGTCATTCTTAGCATGCTTTTATTCACACTATATGTTTAAAGTAATGTCTCTCATTTTAGCCTATTAGACATGAAATTGAATTTTAGGTGAGTGTGTTATTTCAGCCATTATTATTTCCCATAATAATTTTCCCATAATAATTTGTAGTTTTTGAAGAGTAAATAATTTGAAAATGTAGAATTTTTGTAAAGAAATATTAATCTTTGTGAATAAACCTTATTATCATCTCCTTCATATTTCATAATTACATTGGCTGGTGTATATGCTTATGGTTAAAAAGGGTTTTTTTTTAAATCTACCCACTTCCCCGTTCCTCGTAAATAATTGTATAAGGACATGAGCACGTGTAAATCAGATTTCTTTGAAATGCAGTGTGGCAGGTTCATTGCCAAATCAGATTCCTTGTTATCTACTATAACAGTAATTCCACAGTTAGCCAGTATGGTTTTCTTTCCTCTTAGGAAATGCCTATAAATATTTTCATATATGTCATTAAAAGCCTTTTTTTAAACAAAAATAAGAGGTAAGCTTTTCTGGCAAGATTATCCTTATTCTAGATACAAACCAGAATGATGTAAGGATAATCTCATGAGAATTTCTTGTTCCTCAGTAAGCCTCCATTCACAAATTACCCAGCCTTTCTGTCTCCAGTGAGGCATCATATCCGTCATTATCCAAAGCACAGCAGGCAAAACAGCTCCCAAGCGTGGGCCAGCTGCAGCTCATTTTTTTACTCAGTCCTTAATAAGTACCCTACTTGCAAGGTATAACCAAAACAACTATTTCACATCTGTGAATATTCAATTCCTGTACATGCTGGGAGCTGTTAATTCTGGTTAAATTCTGCTGTACCTAAAGCACCAGATATCTTTTTATTCTTTCTTTTCTGAAGCACAGCCCTGATTCCAAGGTTTCCACTGCCACAAACAGCTGGAGATGTCACTCCATCCACAGCCCCCAAGAATGGACATCCTACATGCCTAAGCAGGGAACATGGGGGAGCTGCAAAAAGGCTCAGAAATACCCATTTCTGATCTGACCTTAGGGGGTAATTTCTGCTCCTCTTTGTGCTGCTCAATCTCAAACATGGAAATTATGGAAAAAGGGAAACTGAGGAGAGAGGAAGTCTCATGCCCTCTTATCCTGCTTCTGAGTCAGTTGTTAATGATAGAGTAATGCAGTTTTCTGTACATGTTGGGTAATTTATATGCCTCACTGGTTGGCAGGTAGACACAAGACACTGATGAGTACAGTGATTTTTTACCCAAGCACATGGAGAATAGCTCTATTCTGTACAAATAACCACATTGATATGCAAATTGAGGTATTTGCTATTCATAAATACTTATTCTCATTTCAAACGTTTCAGGAAATTGCCAAGCATAAACAGGACCACATGATTTTGGCACATCAAATACAAAAGAAATGAAGTAATAATGAATAAACAGGCAATCTGTATTTGAAAGTGGGTTTGTTTCAAGCCATTATGTACAGTAGTTGCATTCATTGGAATAATTTTGATCAGAAGGAGGAAAGTGAATGAAAAACTATTTCTTCAAAAGGGCTTAGGTAGCTCTAGTTTACAGAAAAGATTGAGTTAATATTTGATACAACTTTTATCCCATTTACTGAAAAGGATTTCATATCACACATTTGACTGCTTGAGCCCTAAGAATTTGAGCTACCTCTGAGTTGCCTGACCATTTCTCTCCTAATTTGATTATTTAGGATTATCCTCAAAACCAGTTAATACCTTAATATCAGGACTCTATCACACACTTGGGAAAACAATTTGCAATCTATACTCCTATTGAAGTGTCTATACAATTGGTTTCTTTTCTTTCTTTAGCACAGTGTGCAAAAAATCTTCACAACTCTATTTCATTCAAATTGAATAATCACTGCAAACTAATAATTTTCAGATATATAGAAGACATAATTATAAATAAGTCTTAAAAATTTCATCCTTTTTGACCTTTCTTTCAGCATTTTACAAATTTCATACTTTTTCCATTCTAATTTGCAACAATAAATATTTTGAATACCCAGTTTAGTTAATGTCAGTGAACTCATCTAGCTGGCTAATAACAACTGTTCAAAGGCAAATTTCTTTATAGCTTACCTTGTAGTCCTACACACTTTATAACTTTTCACAAATTGATCATTAAGAGGTGCTTTTTTTAATACTGAAATAATTTTCATGCAATAAATGGGAACATCTTCCTGGGCTGCAGTCTGGGTCTTTGTATCCTGTGACTTTTTTATGGGACTCTGTGAATAAATACACTAACACAGATTAGATAGCCTTTTTGTGGGGATTGCCTATTATATCCCTAGTAAAATCTGACATTAAAAGGGTCACTGAAGTTCTTAACGTTGTTTAAAAATCAATGAAAAATACGGTAGAAGGCCTAGAGCACATTCCTGATGCATGGAGGTTGAGCATGTTGGGTTTGTAGAGTGCAGCAAAGAGATTCAAAAAAGATTTAAGGGCAGCTTATCTCCTCGTGAAGGAAGTCACAAAGTTGATTGAATCAGATGTTTCTTCAAAGTGATATCTTATAAAACAAGGGGAAATGGCTTCAAATTAATCTGGGGGAAATACAGATTAGGATAGGATTAGGCAAAGTTTCTTCAACCAACATTTCCACGATTATGACTTTCCCAGACTACCAGTGGGAGAGACTGCAATATAAACTTTGGTTAAACCTCATGTTGGACCATGTTTCACTGGAGCTTTTGTATTTCAAGATAATGGAGGACACAGACATGAGATCCAGCTACTCAGTATTGAGGAAAAATTCCTTGCATCACACAAATGTGTATCAGTAGTATCATGATGAGATTTTTCCTTCATGCACAGCAAGACCAAAACTATCTCCAGTGTCTCGGAGAATAAGTGTCAGATACAAATTCAATTAACGTATTTTAAATACACTCATTTATGCAGAATAATTGTAATTTATAAATTAAAATTTTTAAAGGGATAAAGATGTGTCATTTCGGAAATATTTCAAAGCCTAGGGTAAATCTTGAGCTTATATACTACTTGCCTCTCTCAAAACTTTACTATTTATTCTCCTCAGGCAAAATAAGAGATCTTTATGAAATTTTACCAAATGAGTGTTCAGTCGTAGCCAAAGAATTGAAAAATTACTTTACATTACATTACAAAAATTACATTGCATTACAAAAAATTACAGTACTCTCATTTCAGTTCTAATATCTAGTGCTACACTGTAATGAAACAGTTAAGTTGTTTATCTGTGTCTGACTTTGAGCTAAATTTTGATATACAGAATTTACTATAAATGAAATACACTATGCATATTTCTATGTATATATATATTTTTTTAAATGTGTGTTGAAATCTCATTGTAATTGCTCAAAGGAAATGGATGTAATTTTTATTTAAACTAGCATGAAGAATATGGTACCTGAATTCTTTGTCCTGATGTATGGGGTTTTGGTTTTTTTTTCTTTTCTTTAATGGAGTGGAGTCCCTCCATAATGTCCTAAATCAGCATTCAAATACCTTGGCACATGAATTTACAAATGTCCAGACATGTCCCTACTGAGATATATCCCCAACAGTGTCACATATGTGATATCTGCTAACTATTGAATTATTCTGACTAAAAGCTGGAATATATTTTCCAATCTACTGTGTCCATGATTTAAATTAAGCGTGTGGATGGAACAACCAAAGTAAGAAAATGAACTCTCTTATAAAGGAACATATTAAGCTTAATGTGCTAGATGTGCAAGAAGGCGTAAAGCAATATTCAGAGACTGACATTTTTTCAGTCAGAGTACAGAAATGTTAATGAGAAATACATAAATATCTCTATAAACAAATGCTCTGGAAGTTCATAGAATTATAGAATATCTTGAGTTGGAAGAGACCCACAATAATTATCAAAGGCACAGAACACTCCAAGAATTCCACCATGTGTTTGGGAGAGTTGTCCAAACTCTTCTTTAATTCTGTCAGGCTTGATGCTGCCCTGGGGAGCTGTTCCAGTGCTCAGCCACCCTCTGGGTGAAGAACCTTTTTCTAATATCCAACCAAAACCTCCCTGAAACAGTCCCCGATGTTCCCTCATGTCACAGACAGTAGAGATCGGTGCACCCCCAAAGTGAGCTACAGACAATTTCAAGGCATAGAAGAGAGACATGAAAAATAAAAGACTTTGAATAAATGTGTTTGGGCTATTAAAATAAAAACACTAGAATGATTGTATAATATAATATTTAGATTAACGCAGAGTCATAAAAAATGTGAATTATACTTGATTATAATTTTTTTGAATCATAGTAAATTCTTTCTCAATTAAGCCAAAAAGCAATGCATTGTCACTGCTCCAAGATGCCGATGATCTTTTTTTCTTAATCTCAAATTTAGGTGAAAAGTCTGGGCTTTTATCTACTCCAACCCTAGGTCTATAAAGTGGTAATTTAAAAAAAAAAGTGATGTTACAGAAATTCGTAATGTGGTGTTCTCACTCATACAAATTGGGGATCGGCAAAAAAAAAACCAAACCAAAAACATTCTATTATTTAGATCTCAGAAACCGGTTATACTAATTAAAACTACTTTCCTCGTTAGCTTTCTATCTTCCTTCCATTCATTCTTGTGTCATATGTAGTCTCAATTTTATGATGTCATTGCACCAGTTATTTTCACTCATACTCTGAGTCTTTCTTTCAAGTAGGGCATTGAATGCCCACCTGCACCAGACTTGGATCAACTTCATAAGGGAACACAGAAGAATCTCTTTCCATTCTCCACAAGGACCTCACATGCTGGGGTGGCTTAGACCAATGTCTCATTTGTGGAGATGTTTTAGTGCTTTCCTTTTCTTCCTCAGTGACATTTGGGTGTTTCTGCACCTCAGAAGGAGCCGTAGTGCTGCCAAGTGACCCTGTACCAGCATTATCACTAAAGAGGGGAAGGGAGATAAGGGGTCCTCAGCATCTCCTCCCTCTCAACAGTGAATTCAAGTTAATATTCAATTTTCAATTGAAAGCTTTTTTCTTCATTCAGCTTCTTTTGGTTTTAATGTTATATTAACTTTTGTAGCTGTACTGAGGAGTACCAAAATGTAAAAGAACATGTTCTGTGTGAAATATAGTACATAAAGTTCTTTTAGTTGGAGGCAGTATACAAAAAGTACTTTATTGCTGCCTCCCAGATAAGAGACTTGTTTGAATTACTTGATTACTGTTTTAATATTTCATTGTCAGAACACATTTTACTTGTCAAAAGACAAAATTACTTGAGATACAAGAGAACCTTACATGTGTATTTTAAGCACCTAGTAATAAGGAATGGGTCATTTGTTTTGAGCTTGTGCCACACGTTAGATATCCTAAGAGCATTAAAGGGTAGCCAGAAGTGTCTCATTTACTCATTAACTGGCACTAGGAGTAAGAAATAAGTCTCATGTACTGAACAGAATTAATGTTCTATGCAGCCAACACCACAGAAAATGAAAAACCAAATGAACAGCAGCATCATGTAAGTGCAGAAACAGTATTCACAATTAATTATAGTGAAAACTGAGACACATCTGAGAAATAAGAAAAAAAAAAAAACAGGTCACAATTTGCAGAACAGACAGAATTTGTGAACAGAACTCCTAGCCAGTGACTTAATTTCTTTAGGAAAAGCATTCTACCCTTCAAAAATATTTGCTTCCTTCAAGGGACTGAAAAAAAAAAAGGACACAAAAAACTAGAAAGGAAAGCATAAAGATTTTGGAGCAGAGAGAACTAGTAGTTATGATTCAAAATCGACTTCTATATTAAAGACATTTATTGAAATATTGTCTTTAATGGGCTTTTGGAACACTTCCTCAAAAATTGAAAACCTTAGAAATCAAATTGATAGAACAGCAAGAGAAAAATGGGGAGAGAATGGTGCCAATAGATTGGTAAACTCACCAAAGAGTAACTGCTTAAAACCAGGAAAACCCAATGATAAGGGAGCAGGAACATTAGTTCAAAGTCAGTAGTCTTCAGTTTTTCATAGTTCAATTATAGCATTCTGATTAGATTGAAGATGGAAAAATGAACCTACCACAGACATAGTACAGATATAGTTCTTAAATCACCATGAGAAAACCCAAAATTTTCATTCATTCCCAGCAGCTGCTTCCTAAAGGGAATGTAAAAGCATAAAAATATTTAATATAACCAGAGGCTGATATAATAGAAGACACTTTACAATAAACTAGAACTATATTTACAACCACCAGTATGCATGCCAGGAAATATTATTTACACTGTTAGCTCTCCTCAGAAATAGATGATCCTGTACTATACCTTGCTTCCTTACTACTTGGTGAACTATAAGAAAAATAATCTCTGGTTTTATCCTCTTTTACAGAAATTAGTGTAACCTGAGGATTCCAATCTCCACTAACATGACACAAATGGAAAAAAATATTTTTCAATGTATTCTGCTACTAATATGATCATAGAATGGTTTAGATTGGAAGAAAACTTAAAGATCATCTAGTTCCAACACTCTGCAATGATCAGAAACATATTCAACCAGATCAGGCTCCTCAGAGCCTGATCCAACCTGACCTTGAATATTTCCAGGAATGGGGCATTCACCACCACTGGGCAACCTGCTCCTGTGACTCCCCACCCTCTCTGTAAAGAATTTCTTCCTAATGTCCAATCTAACCTGACTCTCTTTTAGTTTAAAGCTATTATCCCCTGCTCTGTCACTTCAGACCCTGGTGAAAAGTAACTCTTTGACTTTCTTGTAGCTCCTTCATGTAATGGAAGAGGCTCTAAGGTTTTCCAGAAGTCTTCTCTTTTCCAGGCTGAACAATCCCAATTGTCTCAGCCTTTCCTCCCAGCAGAGCTGCTCCATCCCTCTGATCCCCTCGGTGCCTCCTCTGGCCTGGCTCCAGCAGGTCCCTGTCCTTGCTGTGCTGGGAGCCCAGAGCTGCTGCAGCACTGCAGGTGGGGTCTCAGCAGAGCGGGGCAGAGGGGCAGAATCCCCTCCCTGCCCTGCTGCCCACGGGGCTTTGGCTGCAGCCCAGCACACGGGGGGCTCTGGGCTGCAATTGCACTTTGCCAGCTCATGTCCAGCTTTTCATGTATAATGATCTCCTCCTCTAATAAAAAATGAAGCAAAAACTTCAGTTCATTCCTTCTAATGACTACCACAGGAACACATACAGCACAATATCTTTTTTCCCCTCTTTTTTTGACTATTTGCCCAGCTGCATTCTGCTTTATTCCTCCTACTTGTATGCACATCCTACACTCAATGATTGGAGGCTGCTGTGTAATGTAAAATGGGGAACAATCAAGATTTTCTCATGGTAACTGACTGAACTATGTTATTTTTCAAGAATAGGGCACCAGGACAAGAAAAAAAACCCAAAAAAGTAAAATTCTTATTATGTTTCTGGAACACCTTAGTTGTCAATATCTATTTTTCCCCCTTTATGTTAACCATATTTTATGGTTTTTTTAGTTTCCTAGCTGCCATAAACATCAGTATTCCCCTGAGGACTAACTCAGAGCTACGATACTTTTCAAGTATCATAGTGAATCAGAACACTTTTTTTATCAGTTTCTTGGATTATTTTGTCTGAGTTTACTACTGCTTTTCTGTAATGCATCACCCCATCTGTTCATAGTGTTCCAAAATGAGACAGGAATGTTTTTGAAGGAAAAGGGGTAATGAAAAAAATTATGTTGATGTGGGCCAAAGGCAACATGTAGACTGAAAGGCTGGCTCTGTTTAAACTTCCAGTAGCATGACTGGCTATGAGCTCTACATACAAGGAGGCAGGATGCATTCCTCTGCATCAAACAGAGGGAATGGGAACAAAATAGTTTACTTTTACTTGAAATGCTCCCCTACAGACACAGAAAAAATTGCAAGTAGTAGGAATGATGAATTGTATTTCTTCTACTGCTTTGCAAAGCCTTATCAGTACCATTAACTTACTCTTTTTTTTCTAGAGTATTTTTTTCTTTTCACTTCACACTTAACAAAAACAATGTACATTACCAGCTAAGCTGCTAAAACAATTGGACAACATGAGTTAGTTTGTAAGTTGGTAATTTGCCGATGCTTTGTCTTGTGGACTCCTCCCCAGAGATTTCATCTGCCCCTGCAGTAAGGTACACCAAATTTCCATATCCTTATGACAGTTGACAATAGGAAAGTCTTCAAAATGTAATTATGAGTCCTTACATGTACCCTCTACATTTGCCATAGAAATTGATCTCTTAGAGAAAAATCTATGGTCTTTCATCCAGAACTCTGAATGAGAATTAAGCATTTTCCTTTAATATCACTCTATCTTCAGGCCTTCAAGTTAATGCAGAAGACATCCAGAGACCCAACAGTGAAACAAAAGTGTTTGTTCTACTCAAGAAACACAGTTTTATGATGTGTTGGTATGTCTGTCATCTCACTTCCAAAGCTAAATTAATATTACCAGAACTTCCAAATTTTTGCTACTTGAGAATCTATCTCAAATCTATACAAAGCTTTTCTTCTTTGGAAATACCTATCACATGTTGCGTTTATCACCCAAATTAAACTTCTCATGGTTTTTTTCCCTGTTTGAATAGTTTGTTAGTGAGGCATCAAATTCTATTTTTTGTGGTAATGTTATCTCTTTTTATGGAATGCTGAAAATGCGTCTGCACTGCATTTCAAGCACAGATGCAGTTGAGCACGGTGATGGCAACTGCCCGCACTCGCAGCCAGTTGGAAGCCAGCCACTTCCAAATGGGAAACAAAGTACATACACCAGACAACATCAAATCTGAGCTAACAAGCCCCTATGAGAAACCATGTACATTAGCTAAGGTTCATTGTCTGACACACACAGCTTCCAGGCAGGTTAGCAAACTGGCAGAGCAAATTCACATCTGCCTGCAAAACACTGCACAGACGCATCTTTCATTAGAGCGGATAATAGAGGTCCCATTACCAGAGACTAGATTAGACACGAGATCCTATTCCCCAGCGTGGCTGTCCCTTCACACAGAGCCTGGTCCAGTGGGAATTCAGCCAACTCTGAATCCTGTTGTCTTCAGCTGATATTTTCCAGTTCATTAAGCTTGTCTTGCTGCTTTTCCCTCCTACAGTAGTATCCTGTTCAACAAATTCATTGGAGTGTGCCATGTAGTGCTGGAATTTTTATTCTACCACAAAAACCAAAACCTGAGGGATTCTTTATAAACTTGTCATTTTTTGAAATAAGCTTCTGTAAAGGAGCATAATTTACTTGGCAAAGGTTATGAATATTAAATCAGCAGCTGTGTTCATCAATCAATAAATTGCAGATTCCATAGCTGGCATTTCTTTTTTTTTTTTTTTTTTTTCTTTCTTTTTTTAACATTTTCAAACCACTGTTGTTGTTTCATAAAACCTAGGTCAAGTTTGTGCATTTGTAATGCTTCCAACTTGTTTGAGCAGGTGTGCTTTGGTCTCTGTTGGGTAGTTTGGCAAACTACCTCTCGTCTGTAAATTTGCAACAGATGTCTAAGCTTTGAAACATATGCATTATATGGTCTATAGATTGCTGGAAATAAAATTATCAGGATGTAGCAAATTTATGGAATGACTTCCTAAGATTTTGACTATTGTAAAATCCATTACTGCTTCTCCACTTTTGGACATTCTGCTGCATTTAAATTTTAAGTGACATGTAAAAGAATAACTGCTCTGTTATTGCTTTTGTTGTAGGTTCAGGTACACATTTAGTAACAATAGCAATGTACCAGCAGACATTGGAACTCAAATTTATCTTTAGAGAGTTAATTGGATGATTCTGGTAAAAAAAAATTGCAACCCTCCCTCTCCTTGAAATGACTTGCAAATTATTTTGTCTCAGTAAATTGGAAAATGACATATTTTTTTTCCATTTTATTTGTGTTGTAAAGGTTTTGTGTCTTGATTCTGCCATGATCCAACTATGATTGGATGCAAGACACTGAAATGCCACAGGCAATTCCCAAAATATTTGCTGTCCAGATTTTCAGACCCAGAAGGTTGAATAGTAGTCAAAGATTTAGATATTTACCCGCCACTAGTTTAATCCATATTTTGTGTTTTCATATTGTACTGTATGGACAGTGACTATACAACAAATTTGAGCCCCATATGGAATCATTGATTTTAATCTCTCATGAAAGTATTTATCTCTAAAGGCTACGTATCAAGGTTATTTGTCCTCAAATATTAAAGTTATTAAAAAAACTGGTGAACTATACAATAAAGCTGCATACATAATATTTTAACACAAATGCAATAAGCATACTTTTAATGATACTTTATTATAGATAATATGTCCTTTAAACCATACCTATAATGCTTGGATTTTCTTTACATTCAAATATTAAGTATACCTTTCAATATAACTTTAGACTGCTACCTTAATACGTGTTGCTCCCTCCAAAAATCAAGTCACTCACCTCTTACTGTTAATTAAATAAACACTTGTTGACAAATATTAAATGAAAAGAAGCTATCTAACATTAAACACATTTCTCCCATCTCATTCAGTGAGCATATCAGATCTGGCCAAACTTCAATTTCATAAAATGTCAATTTTTCACTGTCAAAATTCAATTTACTAGGAAAAGGACAAAACATTTAGAAACAAGCTACTCTTATCATTTCTTACAATAGTGCTCCCAACTTAATAATTGGATTTTATCATTGCTTATCACTGTGTGAGGGAAGAAAAACTACTATGAGAAAGAAAGAAAATAAACCCTAGTATATACTTCAGGGTAGAACATTATCACACACATTTTAACTTCCAACCAAGTTATCTGAATTACTGATTATAGAAAGTGATGAGGCACTTTCAAATGCATTAAATCACTGAGAGCACTGACGTGCTCCATATACTTTCCCAGGGAGCTTGAGAACAAAATATAGAACTTATTTTCAGAACTCCTCAGGTACAGAAAGCCGGGAGGATGTTTAATAGCGACTCACCTTCCAACTGCAGGCTTTCCCTGGGCTCCAGGGAAGTTGTTTTTGTCTGGCTGACCATTGCCCAGAGGGGTTCAAGCACAGCATTCCCACCCTGCACTCGAGGGTGCAGCCAGCAATTCTCTTCCCATACCTGATTTTGATTTTGTTTATCAGAGCTGGGGCTGCACAACAAATTTCACCTCTCCAGCTCCCGAGGGATGACAGATGCAGCTGGCAATACTCATATCACACAGTGTCTGGGTTATGAACTGCTGAATTTCTTACCTTTCATTCAGCATTTATGTGATGTCTGATTATGAGACAGAATCTAAGAATCAGGGTACAATCACATTTTTTCAATTGACCAGTGCTCTGCTCACAAACCCCATTTACAGTGTGTTCATTTTCCTGTAAATTTCTGTACTGAAGAGGTGACATGGAATGGTATTTGTGACTATATTAAAATTTAATAGATTTTAACTTTTGTTAACAATAAGTCATAGCCACCTTTCACATATAGGGAAAGTCAGAGGTTAATTCCGTTGCAGAAGTAAGGAATAATGCTTAGTACATTACATACCTAAAAGACTAAGCCTGCTTCATCAGTAACAGAGAAATTAATTTTTTTCAAAGTGATTTGCTCATGACAATCCCATTGCAGACACCTTTTTTTCCCCTGCAAATATGATTTCATAGAATTCATCTGCTTTACCTTGAGTGAAGGTTAAGACCTAAGAATTGTTCCAGAAGCAATGGCAATGGTGGAAACATCTTTCCTGTAACCACAAAATAAATCTCATTGAATTTTGTAATACTAAAAATAGTAGGAGGCCACCAAACTGTATTAACCTAGGCTAGGTCATATGAGCAGCAGTTCAATGCAATAATTTGATGAATAAAAATTTCTATTTACTCTAAAGTGACACATTAAGCATTCAATTCAAAGACCAGAATACTTAGATTATTTAAATCTACGTCAAACCTACAAAAGTAATTCTTGTATATTTTCTGTATGACTAGAGATGTTTGGATTATTATAGCTGTTATGTATGTATATGAAGAATTATGTAGGTGGTGTATTTCAGTTTACTGACGCATCCTTATGTGAAATATAACATCCTATGAAATTTACATTCTAATTTTTCTTTTTTACATAGATTTAAAATAAAAGTGGTTTTAGGAACAGAGAAACCGTAAAATATTTCTTTGGGATCTCTGAAGGAATTAAAAAGTCCAGCTGAGCCCAACCGAGCTCCCAAAACAGAAAGATTCCCATTGACTTGAATAAGATTTGGGATTAATAGATAACCTTGTACAAGCAGTCTCACAGCAACAAAGCTACAGACCACGGTGACCCATTTTACACTAGAGAAATAAGTTTTCTCTATAGATAACACTTAGATCTCTGCAAAGCAATGATGTAACTATCTCTGCCCCACAGTTTCAAAGCTCATTGTAAAGGATGAAAGCAGTGACATGTGCCAAAGCACATCATCTGCTGGGGACCCATGTGTGTGGTCTCCGTGTGCACATTGAGAGTGGATGGAGATTTCTGCTAACAGAGTGGCAAGAGTGCTGCAGAATCCATCAGTGCAGGCTCAGAACTGTACAGCAGAAATTAATAGCTTCCCAATAGTTTGTCTACAATTTCTCAGTGAAATGTCTGGAATGGAAACCAGCCTTCCTCCTTTCTCAGACATTTCTGCTCTCCGAAGAACAAATGAGTTCACACAAGGTCAACTGATAATCACCTATGTTTAGCAGTGATTTCCTGCTCACTGAACAAACCTACTGAAAGGAATGAGTTTTGGCACTCTGTGATACATGACAGCAAATAAAACTTGTGCTGCATTGTAGAATTCCAAAGCAGCAAAAAAGGAAATTTAGTGTGTTTGCTCATAGGTACCCCTAAAGGCCTGGAGAAACTGATCTCTGTAAGGGAGAGTCCTCACAGGTATCTTTAAAGAGAAAACCTTGTGTTAACTCATATAATCCCACGTTTTGGAATCAGCCCATCTGCTATGGCAGGGCAGTAGGGTCTTTATCGAAGGATCCCTTGGAGTGGATTAAAGCAAAAGAACACTAAATAACAAATATAACAGCAATAGTTTTTACTTTAACAGCTCTGGAGTTGTAACTGGAAAAAGGGGTGTATAGCTGTGCTGGAATTTGTGATTACCTTAAGAAAAGAGAGAATGTAAAAGAAAGATAGGGAAAGAGACAGAGAGAGGTCAGCACCCGTGGCTCCAGTGCTCTGTGGATGATCATGGTCAGTAACTGCAGTGAGGTTTCACAGTCCTGGTCAGCCAACGGTGGGGACCCACACACAACAAAAAAGAATTTATCAAGAAACACCCCAGTACCCCTGCCAGGAAGAGTTCTGCTGGGGCATGCATGGTCTTTCTTCGGAAAGATCTAGAGAGGGGCTTTGTGTGCAGGGTGTTTACAGCTGGGCAGTGGTGCCTGGCTGAGTAGGAGGGAGTGGCATGGTGAAAAATGCTACCTTCCCTCTGAAGAATCTGCTGCTACCGGCTGCTTCTCATTATTTGGTCCAAAACCATCTTTTTTAAGAAAAAGTTTAACCCCAGGGCCCAAGGAGTTTACCACACCAGCCTAAACTGGCTGCTGCTCACCCTGCCCTTGCTCTAAGGGAACACTGTATTGCTAATCTCCTCCAAAGCTGAATGCACTGAGAAGAAGTGGATAAACATCAAAAATTCATAAAATTTATGATGTACAAGATGCTACTGAAAAGAAAAAAGTGTTCTAATACTTTGAAACTATCTAGAAAACAAAGCTAAGACTTCATATTGAGACTCAAAATCTTATTATTGAGAAGGCCAAACCAATCGCATTTGTTTTCAGAATCATATGAAATGATCATGTTTGTTCAATGTTGCTCCTTTCTGTGAATTGGTTTCACTGTAAGGATGGCGAATCTTTACAAAATCCTTCTTGATAATCTGAAAAAGCCAAAAACTTATTAACAAATTCCTCTGTGAAGAATGTCTGAGAAATTAGTGTAAGTTGTCCATCAAGTTAAGTCATTTATCTTTCTATTATCCTCTGCAAAAGAAAGTACCCCATAATACATGTAAGATACTGTGTCAATAACAGCATAATATGGATTTTGTGTTAATTACAAGCAGAAATTCTGCATGAGACATTAGTAAAGGCAATGTTTTCTCCTTGTAATACTTCCATTACTGTAGGCAAACATAAAGTTATGTTTGTAAAGTGATGATTTACAGTTTGAAATTATGAAGATAGCTGTACTACAGACATATCTTTTAACAACCTATTGATGACAAAAATGAAAACAAATAGAAGCCACTTCTTATCATGAGCCTTATCGATAATATATTTTCAGTACAAAATATGCCAGTACATTTGAAGAGTTGCTATGCAAATCCATGACAGATTAGAACAGCATGATAGATAAAATATTGTTTAATTGACAAAATATTATTACCAGATATACCTAATACAATATCATCTTCTACTCAAAAGTACTCATTTTCTGTCAATGGCACTGTTGTCCCTAGTTCCCAGCGTGCCCTGAGTTTGTTACCAATAGTCTTTAGAAAAACAGAGAACAAAATGGATACCTTGTGGGAAAGAATGAGAGGGGGATGTAGGGAATTATTAAATTGAGTGAGACTTAATCCCTCATAATTGTCAGAGATAAAATAGAGTCTATTTAGAAGCCATGTATCAGAAGAAATTATGTAAATGAACATTATTCACCAAACTCTCAGTTTATGCCGCCTGTTTAAACTCTTGCATGTATGTTTAGTTGCATGAAGAGGAAACATTTGCAGAAAAGAAAACAAAAAGTCCCCAGATAGACAAACCGCTCAATTACATACACATAGTGTGTAAGGTTTCTTTCCTCTGTGAGTGCCTACATGCCCCATACGTGCATTTTATACCATACGCTGCAGCACTTGGTTGATTCATTCTTGCCTGGGCAACATAATCATTCTTATAGGCACAAATCCACTGCAATGCAGTTTTTATGTTCTGAAATGTTTTGGTGCTGTCTTGCAAAGAGATGGCACTAATTGACTTACATGTATCCATCCACCAAACACTGAAGTTGTGTTCCCAAAGTGTTGCCCTTTGCAGGTTTTTTTGCCTTTAGGTTGAGATTTGATTGCAACAGCAGGAACAACAGCAGATCTTCAAACTGTAATCATATTTTTCAGCAGTGTGCATCACTTATTAACTTTTATTTGATTTCCCTCTGGCACCCAGAGCTCCAACAAATGTTATCACCTTGTTCAGTTTTGTCAAAATCACAAACCTGGCAATAAGTGCTGTAGCTGAGATTGTCACTAAATAAACAAACCCTTGAACTGTGCTGTAGCTGCTGATGTGCAGCAAGTGTCCTGTCCTGTGTTAGAACTCCAAGCTCAGAAACCGTAGTGGCTGAAAGAATTTGTCCTGCTCGTTGTGAGCCACTCAAAATAAAAGGAATTCCTAATTTGTGAATCATGAAAAAATTTGCATCTGTATTACATCTCTTGATGCATGTTACGAAAAAGAAAGTTTTCCTTCTAGAATGACAAGGGGCTTTACTTGGCACCTTCAGTTGAGGGTGGCAGTTTGTTCCTTGCATATTGTTTTGCAGAAGAAATATATGATCCAATGCTAAAGCAGTTGTATTGGCTTGGAAGCATTTAATTTCTTCTTGGATAATGTCCAAAATATATTAATTACCTGCCTTTTCTTTTTCTCATTAGTGTACAAGAATGAAAGATGGGTTGATAAGGTTGATAACCTGGAAAGATGGATAAGACTGCAAATGCAACTAATATTTCATTAACTAAATTTCTGGTTATACTACATAAAATGAATATGAACCTGATTTTCAGGGTATAAAAGTTTTTCAGATGACATCACCTAAAATTAAATAATTCTTTGAAACCCTACCCTTCCAAGGAAATTGAGTAAATCACCAAATACTTCATTTAATTCATCTGGCTTTTTTCTACTCAGAAAATGCCTCAGAAAAAGTGTCTTTCATTAAAGCTTCTTTTTAATAACTTTTATTGTGTATTTATTGTTAGCTCTTTTAAATCTATGGATGTACTTAGGAGCAGTTAAATATTGTTATCTATTAACACAATCAAAAATATTGAATCATTTGGTGCAAATTATTTTAAGAAGATTGAATACTTTATTTCCAGTTACAAGATGGATTCTTTACCCAGCTACTGCTCCATAAAAATGTTTAGAATTTAAACTTTTCTAAGGAAAAGGACTAGAGAAGTACCAAGACTGTCACACCCTTTCCTTTTTAAGCTATGTAGAAACTAGCTTATAAGAGTGACGTAAACACTATGAATTTGAGAAGATTTTGGGGAAAACATATACAAAAATACTGTTCTGAATAACTGAAACTATTTCTAGAGATGTTCCAAGGGGACTCATATGAAATCTTTTTTTTATATATATAGTGATTACTTAAGTGGTTTGAAGACATAGCATTCTCAAATACTTTTCTATAAATACAGATTGGAAGCAAACAGGTTTTTTGGGTTTTCTTCCCATATAAACTAAAAACTTCATATTATTGACCTCATAGACATTATTGACTTCCTCTCCCCTCCTCCTCCCTTCCCCTCAAAAGAAAGTGGAAGCTAATCTGCTTTACTGTATGAAAAGAAGTGAGGTTCAGATTCCATTTATTGCCATGATTAAGATTTCAGAAAAAACACAAAAATCCAAACAAGAGTTATTTTAGAACTATATAATCTTTTTCAGATGTATTGTTCCCATACTTTCTACATACAATGGAATGAAAAACACCAAAACCCTCGTGGATTCAAGTATACTCAAAGACATTCCCATCTTAAACTTCAGATTAAGACACACTAAAGCAGAAATACCTGTTTTGTGTCTTTCGGGCTTTTTTATTAATTATTTTGTTCCAGTTGGAAATTAAAATATAGAGCAAAACATGACAAAATATAATAATAATCTGATGAAGAAGCTGCAGCTGATTTTTTCTTTTTGAAAGCTGAAGGTTTAGATTAAAAAAGAAATGTGTGACAAGTCAAATCCTTTATATTAGCTTTGAAACTATGCTTTGAACCACTACATTGCAATATCACATTGCAATAGTCCAAACACTCGAGACTGCATGTGACTGAAAAAGCATAATGCAGACTTTAACCAATTTTCAATCAATATCTACTATCTATAACAGGAATAGCATCTGATCTAAAATACTTGCATGACACTCATTCTAATGAGCTCTGAATGTTGTGCTATCAAACTGTTTGAATTTATCACACCTGTTGAGAAAGAGGGTCATTGCCTGTAATCATAAGTGAGAAATGGCTTTCAAGGCTGCCCCTTGGAGAATATATAAGGTCCATTAGTAAATAAACAATACCGTAACTAAGCAGCAAGTAATTTTTAAGTTCCAGTCCAGGAGTGTATGAGCATGGAATGAGGACATTGGAGATGATCTTTTAAGCCAAAGTCCTCTGTGACTGAATAAATAAAAAAAGGGTTAACTGCAAAAGGGTCGGTCTGGTTTGTCTGTCAAAGAACTCATGTATATATATTCCAATTCTAGTAAAGGATGCGCACGAAGCATCACATTTTCTTTGCAGCTTTAAGGCAATTAAGAAATCAATGATTGCATCAGACAGTCTCCTGCCATAGAATTAACCTCACAGCTGCACCAAACTTTCAAAAAAGATTCAAAGCAACCATGTGTAAAGTAGGCTTTGTCTAAGTTCTCTCTGTTCTTAAAAATAGATCTGAGGTACTGTGCCTTCTGTGTTCCAGCACTGGGGCCAAGAAAAAAGCAGAGAGAGCCTTAGTACTATCAGACTGCTGTGTGCCTCTTTTCTTCTCTGTCTCCCCTTTTTTATCTTTAACTGTTAGAGGAGTGAAGAAAGGAAATCATAAGCACAAGGAATGGGTTTTTATACACTTTGGAAAAATATATCCTTTAAACCCTGGTGATAAATAAACGAGGTGTACCCACAGTCAGCAAAAAAACTCTAATTTTTCTAATATCTTTTTGCCTGTTTGATTTAGATGGGAGTAGAACTGACTATAAAACTACAATTATAGGAAAAATTTTAAATTAGATATGTCTGTAAGATTAGTGCCTATTTAGGCATCAGGTTTGTTGCACATACAGTAAAGTTTTAAAAAGGAGATGCTGATACTTGCACTTCCACACTTCCAAAAGAAAACACACCTCTAAGTCCATAACTACTGTATTGATTCTGTCTCACAAAAGAAAAAAAAGGATCTTCTCTGAAACAGGGTAAGCTGTTTTCAGTAGTAATTGTGGCTAGTAGCCCTACCCCATTTCAGATATTCAGAGGAGTGTGGTGTCTGAGAGATGGCAAGACCACCCCATCTTTGACAGGTGGTATTGCCTTTCATGGCAGAGAAAAAGCAAAGTCAGAAAAGAAGAACAAATTTTCCACTTTATATTTTTCTCACAAAAATTGCCAACTCTCCTGAACAGCCAGAGAAAGCAATAAAATAATGTAGTAAAGTTCAGCACTTCACATTTCTCTGATGACATTTCCTAAATATTTTCCTGAGGTAAGTCAATTTGTTCTGCTTAAGGTGCTGTTTTACCTATGCTTTAATTAAAAGATATCATAAATAGAGCAAATTACTTGAAGTGAAAACTTGCTGTAGAGCAAAGGAGTGTATAAATGACATGTCCCATGTCATGGTGGAGACTCTGGTTTAAACCTGAATCACGTTCACACTTAGGAATGGGCAATCCAGAGGAAAAATCATAGTGCAGGTGTGACAGAGAGGGGAGAGTGACCTGCTTTGAGCATATATGATTTCTGAATGCACCTGATAAAAGGGATAAATTGCATCCTGCTCAAAATTTAGGATGCTGATCTTGCCTTCAACTCAAAAGCAGACTCTGGGTGAATTCAGCAGAGCAGGGTGAAGCCTGAGCTCTCATGGGTCAGGAATAAAGCTCTGTATAATAGCGTGGGAGGGCATCAGCAGGATGTGCTGATCAAGGAAAGTGTGCAGACAATTATTGCAAATAGGTGGGCTAAGGCAGGTACCTCATTTGAATATGTAAATATTTCAGGCTCACATTGAGGTACAGATGGCAAAGACAGCATAGTCCATGGTTTTACTCGCTGTAATGCAGAGGCCAGAACAGGCACTTACAAAAAGTACCTCTGTGATTGAGTATGAACTGATTAGACTGTATTCACATGTAGAAAATGAAACACCAGACTACTCTCTTGGTTTTAACTTCCTTGAAGAAGAGGATTCCCTACTATTCTGCTACATGTTTAGAATATCTATAGAAAAAGTCTTTGCTTGACATGTTTTTATTCCAGCTGAAAATATTTGGTTCCTTAGGAAAATAGACTTGGGCATACAACATCTTGCTCTGCATTTTGAGGAATCACTGTGTGTGAGCACTGTACTTCATTCCTCCAAGACAAATGCCATCCTGCCACACTTCTAAAGTTCATTTTTACTACTACTACTTTGTGTTTTGATACTACATACATTGCTTCTTTCTTTCTTTGAGCTCTATGATTTTTGTAGCAGTTCAAGTTTCTTAGACACAGGCATCTGAGAAGAAAAAGTGATCATTTGTAAGCCTTGTCTATTTCTATATTGTCAGCCCATAGGCAGTTTGAAGTTACTTTCTTAAGGTTTCCTTTTCCTCTGTACTTGAGGTAGTCACTTCTAAAAAATGCAGCTACATTTTGTGCATCTATAAAACGGCTTGTGTGCTGATATACACATTGTTCATGGCAAAACCAGTGAGTGTAGCATCTCAAAAAAGTTTCTTTTGCACATGTCAAAGAAAGAATAATTTATCTTACTGTTCAGTGACAAAAAATCCAAGACGACAGGTTTTGTCTTGAAACCTAGCACTGCTTCTTTTTCAGATTATACGGAATAAGAATCTACTTGGTTTTTGGCTTTGCAAATGTTATATGTGATGTCTTTGGGCTCTTGCTGGGTAGAATGACGCCTAATGACTCAGGACAGATGACAACTGCTCTTATATTGAGAATCTGAAATGCCATCCAATATTTTCTAATAGTATCAGTACTATCAGTACTATCAGTATCAGACTGGTTCTTTGGACATCTAGTCAGTGCTAGGACGTCTTTTACTTACATAAGCAATTGATGAAAGCCTTCAATCCATGTTTCCAGAATAGTCATATTAAAATATTTTCCATTTTGGATTTTCACAAGGAAAGAGATCTTAAAAAAAAAATTTGGTCAGTCAGCCACGTACTATATATGCTTAAAGGAAGTTATTCCACATAAACTTATTTTCTCTATTTGGCATTTCCAGCTTCTCAGTTTATTTACAGAAGTCTCTGCTCACCGTCCTCAAAGGGTACTTCACTCTGGTAAAGTTTTCTAGTTCTACACAGGAAGCAGAATGGTGCCTTCTTTTTCACAGCTGCCAAGTATTTTATAAGCCATACTGTAAGTTTCACATAGAAGTTTATAAAATATCCCTTATATTTTTCTTTAAAGTGTCATGTATGTTCTTTATCTGGAATTCTGAAAAAGAAAAAAAAAAAAAGAACAGACAAATTTTTAAAGCTTTAGTTTAAAAAAAAAGTTAAGTTCCTGCTTCTTTATTTGCAAATCATATAATAATTTTCATATGAAACATAGCTCAGATAAAACACTCTACAGCCTTTTGGACATGTACCAGAAAAACATTGTTTCCTTATCCATCTGCTTTTTCATGAAAAATAACGCACGCATCACTTTCTTTACGTCATCCATCAGTAGTATCAATAGTAACTTCAATAATGAGTTGCCTCTGAAAAGCCATCATGGTCAAAAATAGCACTCTCACTACTACTTTACCAAGTTTAGACAAGGCATGTTTACAGTTAGTCTGATTTTCTCCATTTAATTCAACTGCAAGTGCATGGAAGAAGCAATAAATTTTTGTGGTACTATGAAAGTATGTCTAATCTATCATATAAAATGAAACACACAGTGAGCAGAATGTTCAAATGGAATGGAATGGTTTTGAGCCTGACTAGAAGAATTGCACTTTGATACCCTGTACACCTATATTTCAGACATACAAGATGTGTTGCGGTATCATCTTAATTTTTTGTAGGATTTAAAATTATTTCAATTGATTGACTAATTCCAGAGATAAACCTACCTTTTATTTGCCAAGTAGGCAAAAAAATGTAGGAATGTTTTCAGTATTGGGATTAAACTTTTAGAAAACCCTAAAATAGCATTCTGTGTGATATATTTATGTTTTTTCCTACTTTCAGAACTAAATATTTCTGAACATATGGATTGAAGACCTCTTCTTTAATTACAGCTTGTATACTGTTTTCTTCTTGTGTAATTGGTTCAAAGTTTCCAGTAGAGCACAAAAGTTACCACTGTCACTATAGAGGTAGTGATCAATTAATGGCTAATTATTAGATAATGAATTGCAGGAACAATTTTAAATTGATTATGATAATTAATAAAAGCATTTTATGTTCAGGTTCTAAACAAAAGACAAGCTAATAAACATATTTATGTCCAGGACAGTTGCTTAAACTCTTCTAAGCCACGGTATCTCTGCAGCAAATAGTAAACACTATGTTTTCCACTATTATTGATTTTACTCCTGACACTACATTAACTATGGTATCTTTCATTAATCCAATTCACTATCTCCACTAAAGCCTGAAATCAGCAAAGCCACTAAGAATGTTCCTAAAGTTAAAAATGTATTATTTTTAACAAGACATTGTTAGAATGACCCCAATGTTCTCATTTACAGGAATTTGATCTGAAATTCACATTGAAGAAATGTGGGCTTTTCCTTTAGATATCTTGTATTGGATTACTGTGAGTGATTTCATTATAAATATGTCCTAAGTGAGAGAGAACAATAGACACAGGAGGGGTTTTTTAATTGTGTCTCAGAGCTGCCAACCAATAACTCTCCTTTGGAAATGGAACAGAGTACTCCAAAGATAGCTCCATTAAAAGACAGAAAAAAAGGAGTATTATTTTCCACCATTCAAGAAACCAGTGTAAAGTCAACTACAGCTCCAGTAATACCATCTTGCTTGGAAGTTAAAGGACCCAGTCTTCTACATGAGGACAGCTTTAAGTTCCCAAGGAAAAAGGGTGTGCTATTTGAAAAACTCTCTCCTTACCCCCAAAAACCAAGGAAGGAGAGGAAAAGGTTTCAACTAAATACAACATAAATTGAGTTTTAACAGGGATTATGCAAAACAGATAATAATTTTTAAGCCTGTCATTTGTATAGAGAAAGCTTTCTGAAAGTTAAAATATTCACTATAAGGTCAACTTGATGCAGAACAAATACCTATTCATTAATTCATACTTTTCACAGGTAAAAGTACACAAAGAACATGCTTTGGTATGATTAAGTCATCCCTAAAAATGAAATATTGTGCTGGTAGATAAGTATATACATCTGCATATCTTGGAAAGACAATCATAAAAGTTATTTTTATCATCAGAACAACGAAAAATTTTAACAACCTGAATTTTAGGCTCACATATGCCTTTGAGTTTTCTAAGTTAGGAAGGGGATTTCAGGAAATCAAAGTGGACAAAAGGAAAAACTTAAAATCTGAAATAATGGTAAAATAAGATTATCCAAAGTGATGGTTTGGTGTAAACAGGAAATAAATTTTTAATATGAAAAGTTATTCTATGTTCTGAATGCCAGAGGAAAATAAGAAAAGCTGTTTTGAATCAATGCATTTTATTCTTTGTGCAGTTAACTGTGATTTAATCTGGAAATATATTAATGAAAAGTATTAAACTGAAGATTAATAAAACAGAGAAGAAAGATTATTAATGTTGTAATTATTATTATACATTGAAATAGTATTATACATTGAAAATGTTGTAATTTTCTTCCTTTTTCTTTGTTTACAGGTGAAATTGCAGCCTTTCTTCTTATGGTCTATGTGATTTGAAGCTAAGTGCAAAAAAAGGGTATTATTTTTTATTTCTATAGATCTAGACCAAAATTTAAATCCTTTAAAATAAACAAGGATTTTCCAATTAGATTTACTGGAACCCTGCTCTTGTGAGATGAGAGATCTCTCGGTCTCTGATCTTTGTGTCCCTTCCATAAACATTCGCAATAAAATGCTTTGATACTTCCCAAGTATTGACCTGAACTGGTTAGCTTTGAACATGGCACATTGATCCTCGTGTTCACAAAGACATATTCTTGTAAACAGAGAGCTCTTACCTTTCTTTCTGTCTGCTCACAAGGCTTTCAGATTCAGTAAAAACACTTTGAAATTTTATTCAGAGGTAAGGTTTGAAGGTGAATATATAAAATAACATGTAACACTACAAAGTACAGCAATTCACTTTAAAAGTGTTGTCTGAGAGCTTCAATATGTTTGTTCAGAGAAAAACTGAATTTTCAATTGGTTTTCACATGACAAAAATATTATTATCTAAAGCTTCTCAGATTGTAAGATTTAGATGGAAATTATCAATTTCCAAGATCAGGGAGAGTTAAAATAGTCCACTGTTCACTCCCTCTGCTGATGGCCACAGCTCCAGGCAGGACACTGGGCTAGAAGAAGTCTCATCTAGAACCAGTGGGTCTGTTTCTGGGCTCAGTTTGAGGGAAGAAGACTGAAAAAAATATTTAATCTGAGGGTACAGAAAAACACGTTTATGTCTAACTACTGCAGTTCAGAAGAGTATTTTTCAAATATTTAATGTGAACATTGCTTACAAATTACCATCTCAAACTAGGTGCGAGGGAAACCAAACTTTCTGAAAACTTAGTTTGACTATTTAGGTAATATTGCACCAAATACTCATATGAGAGTTTGTTTATTCTTTCAAGGCAATGTGTTCAAATGAAGTATGAATTTGACAGTTACTCTTGACTTCAGCAATATAAATGCCAGGCTAATACTCCATGTAAAGACAAAATCCTACGTTTCTGTGCACTGCATTGCTAGACATGACAACACTCTCTTCTTTCAGGATGCAGTGATATTTTTTGAGGCCAAGATTTGTAAGGAGAGGCTGAGATCACTTGTCTTGTTGAGCTTGGAGGAAAGGCTGAGGGATGAGGTTGTCACAGTCTACATCTCCCTCCAGAGGGGGCATTGGCTGGGGAGGTGCTGGTCTCCTCTCTGAAGTGACCAGTGATAGGATATGCAGAATGGAATGAAACTGCATCAGGGGAAGCTCTGCTTGGGCATTGGGAAAATGTTTTTCACTCAGAGGGTGGTTGGTCACTGGAACAGGCTCCCTGTGGAAGTGATCATTGCAGCAAGCCTGCCAGAGTTCAAGGAGCGTCTGGACAATGCCCTTAGTCATATGATTAAATTTTAGGCAGTCCTGTGAAGTTGTTGAAGTCAACAATCCTTATGGGTCCCTTCCAACTTGAGATATTCTATAATTCTGGAGTTACTGGGCTAAGACAAACACTCAGAAATTAGATAAATGCATTCATGCAATCTTAAATTGATAGTCTTGCAATTATTCTTTGGTAGGATTTATTTTTTTTAACTGTAACAAGAAATAAGAGGTAACATAATAATTAACAACAAGTGTCAGGGATTAGCTGCACAGTACAATCCACCTCACAACTAGACCTAATGGTATTCATAGGTAGTAGGTACCATGTTCCTGAGCTGACAAATTCTGCCAAATAAGATGTTTCTTGACTGTTCTGCAGGTGCTTGTTGTAGGCATACAACAATTATGGTCTTAATTTCTGTTTCAGTGGAGTTTAATTGGTTTGGGCATTATGGGGGTAATTTTTTAGTTTTTATTTTGTTGGCTTAGTATGGTGGCTTTTGGGTTTATTTAGGGTTTATTTGTTTGGGGTTTTTTGTTGGGATTTTTTTTGTTGTTGTTGTTTTGTTGGTGTTTTATTGGGGGGGGAGGTGGGAGGACATTTTTTGGTTTGTGGTAGCTGGAAACAACTGATCTGTACCTCCCTTTAGGTGGAACTTCTCTCACACTTTTTCTGTCTTATCACCTCCTTCTGGTTACTCCTTCCAGGATCCACTCCTATAATATCTTTTTTCTAATATTGATATTTCCTATTTCAATTCTCATTGCTCTTCTGCCTCTTTCAGTGTGTCTATTACCATCCATCCTAACTTTCACTAATTTCCTAACAGATGCCCTGTCCAGACATTGAAACTATTGCCCTAAAAAAGACTAAATCTGGCAGAGCAAAGCTAGTAAAAAGCACCTGACCATTTTCCAGTTAAATCACAAGTCCCTTCTTCAAAATGCAGGGGTTAAAAATTCTCAGTGAAGCACACAGAAAATTTTTAATAGAGACAAACCAGTTTATGTCCGTCTACTCTGATTTTGGAAAGAGCTAGTGTTTTTTCCTTTCTTTGAAATTATTTTTTAAAAAAAAGGAGCTACAGCAAACATCAAGTGAAATATTAAACTAAGAGACATGAAAAATGCAGCTAAAGAATTATGATTTGGCTAAATATAAGAACTGAAAAATAGAGTCAAATAATAGAAGATGTCAAATGGCCATTGTTATTGGAAGAATATGGCTTCTCCCTGTACCAAGAGTTGTATTTAGCTCTGTTTTATATTATGGATAATTTTAATTTCAAATAAATGGATTTTATTTAGATTAAGATGGTTGAGTCACCATCCCTCTATTTAAAATATATGTGGATGTGATACTTAGGGACATGGTTTAGTGGTTAACTTGGCAGTGTTATTTTACAGTTGGACTCGATGACCTTAAGGGTCTTTTTCAAATTAAATCATTCTATGATACTATGATTCTAACAAATACTTTGCGTGCCTGCATATAAAATAATGCTAAAAACATTTAAAACAAAACTAGATTTTGGCAAAAATGTTAAAATATCTTTTTAATAACTTTTTCTGTCAACATTCTAACATCTTTCTTCTGAAGTTCCTTAGAAATTTATTCAATGAGATGTTTCATTTGAAATTAAGATTTTCACTAGCAGATAACAATCAATGTGAATAAAATATAAGAACATAGCCCTTCATCAGAGAATGAAGACATCAAAAAACTTCATCAAGTTAGACAGTAAAATGCATTTTCATTTCAGAATGTTATGGCAGGATAAAACCATATGTAGTAATTACTATTTCATGTCTCTCAGGAGAATTTATTTCTAAAGTAAGTTAAAAAGAAATTGTACTTGAAAAGAGTTTGCTTATTTAAATCAAAACTATTTGTATTTGACATAGATAGCACTTTCTTTAAAATATAGATAGAAAATACAAATTTTTAGGTTTAATTAATTAATGAAATTTTTAGTTGCTGTCAGTTTAAATTTTCAGTTAATATATCCTGAGTTTCTTGAATACCAAACAGTATTCCCCAGTAAAAGTTAACAACAAAAAAGTTGAGAATAAGCCTCTCCTCATAATTTTAAATGTCCTAATATTTTATAATAAGAATTTGTATAGTAATTTTTGGAAAGATAGAAAGCTTTTTCAATGTATGCAATTTAACACAAACAGCTGAAACTTGGACAATCCAGTATTTTACATATAAAAATATAACTAAAAAACATGCGGAAGCTTTTATTTTTGAATAAAATTTAGATGTAAGTTTACTTTTCAAATTCCAATATTTCATTTTATAATTTCCTAAAACAACATCAAAATAATAAATAGCTAGAGCTTGCTAACATTAGATGCAAGTATACTTTCCTCTTGTCATAGGACACAATTTTCCACTCCTACACAGCACCTAAAATTTCATAGTAGTTAGTTGTACAAATTGCTGTATATTTTAGAGGAGGAAAGCAAGTATTTTATAAAAATGGGAAACATTCTTGCTCCCCCCAAACTTCTTTGATATCTCTGTCCCTGTTTTTCTCTAGAAAATAATCATATTTCTACCTCCCTGCTGACTGCCTGTGTATCTGTTTCCTGCTCTTTTCAGCAGTCTCTGTTCCTATATGTGATACTTCAAGACAATAAAAGTAGGGCTTGGTTAGCAGAAGTAACGTGCAGACAAAACTGTTGCAGTAAAAAATAGAATTATGAAAATGCAACTGAATATGATGTTCTAAACTAGAGAGAACTTAAATATTAAATGGCTGATGTAATAGCAACATACAAGAACCCTTTGAAAACAGTTTCTACTCCAGAAGATGAGAAGTTTCCAAATGCTATTTCTTTTTAAAGGGCTTTTGGGGTTGTTTTGGAAAATTTAGATGGATGAGTGGCCCATGTGTAGCAATTCACTTAGCATATCTTCTTGATCCTGACCAAAATAAAGTGAAAAAGAATGGAAAATGTTAACCTGGAAATGAAAGGTATGTTGACCCTGCTCAGTACTCTTGCTCTAAGGGAAAACCATATTGCTAATCTCCTACAATGCTGAATGTGCTGAAAAAAGTGGATAAAGCAGAAAAAGTTAATGTCATATACGAGATACTATTGAAAAGTTTAAAAGGGTTGTAATGGTTGGAATGATTTGTAATGGTTTGTAACAGTCTAGAAAACAAAGCTAAGACTTCATATTGAAAGTCTAATAACCAAAATAATAATAATAATAGTAATGCCAAACCCATGACATTTGTTTTCTGAATCATATGAGATGATCATGTTTGTTCAGTATTTGTCCATCCTGTGAACTGGTATCACTGTAAGGAACATGAAAGGTGTTTTCAAAATCCTTCTTGATAATCTTAAAAGGCAAAAAAATTATTATTAAATTCCTCTTTGAAGAATGTCACAGAAAGTACTGTAAAGTGTCCTTCATTGCAAAGAAAAAGCACCACTGAACTACTAGAGATAACATCTCGTTTTGGTTTAGAGACCCATTTAGGAGAAAACACTCTGGAATTAATGCTTCCTCTAAAGAAAAGGGTTTCAGCAATCCCTTCCCGCCAATACGAAATGAGTTTTTAGTGGATGAAAGTGAAAAAACCAAAATCCTGTGTATTTGACAAATAAGGTGCCCACACTGTACAGCAGCACACACACACACACACACACACACACACACACACACACAAAAAAAAAAAAAAAAAAAAAAAAAAAAAAAAAAAAAGCCAGGGGAAGGGAAATAACTCTGCTGGCCACCTAATGAGAAAGAGCAAAATTGCAGACAGCCTTTGTCTCAGGGAAGGAAGAAAAGTCCATGCAGCAGCTTGGAAAAAGAAAACAGATGGGAGCCTGGTGAACCTGTGATGTTGGTCTCCTCCTTGCAGCAGATGACGCTGGTGGATTTAGAGTTCTTTCTTTCATTGGTTCACCTTTTCCCAAGGTCTGGGGCCAGGCAGAGTGGCTGAGTGGTCCCTCCCACCATCTCCCAGGGATTGTCTGATCTCAGACGACCAAAACCAAGCTGAACAGTCCAAGAAACAACAGAAGCTGCCAAAGAATTGTGACTGCACTACAGGGAAAGAAACTTCTTGCCTGAGCTCACAAAAAGCAAGGTAGCTAAGTACCAATGTAGTCTCTGATCTGCACCGGACTGGAGCAAGCTGGAGAGAGGCTTTGGACAAAGCCCCAGCAGCAGCCCCAAGGCTCCTGCCCCTCCCCTGCACCCAGCTAAAAGATACAGGACCCATTTCTGGGAATAAAGCAGATGATCAGGAGCAGAGTATCATCATTAAATCACCCCAAGACACATCTGATAAATATTTACTGCAGAATTAAGTGCACAAAGTTGTCATCAGTTTTTCATTAGCATTGAGTTTATATATTTATTATATATAACCGTATTTCTGAATTGCCGTATTGTATTGTGCTTGAATACATTGATATACTTGAATACATTGTACTTTACATTACATTGATGATGTAATGTAAAATTTCAGTAACATAAAAAGGCAAAAAGCATTCTCATCTGGCTGGGTAGTATATGGGTAGAGAGAAGAGAGAATCACATCCAACTGGGGAATGAGCCAGGCCAAACAGAGCAGCAACAAATGCTCCTCAGCTGCCTCCCAAGGTGAGAACCAGAAGGCCAAGCACCTCAAGGGTGTGCATGGCTGTGCTGGATCCTCTCACACTCCTCCTGGGAAACCTGCATGCTCGATTTCCTCTCTGAAATGCCTGTAAACCAACACACACAGGATGGATGCAGTGTGTTGGGTTCCTGTTATAACAGATGAGTGACAGCAGTTCCCCTGAGCATTTGTGTGGCCGAAGCGCTTGATTGCAAAAGTCCAGGGTTTTTAAACTGTTAACTTCTTATGAATTTACATTCTTGTGAGGCACAAAAAATATGTTAAATCAACCACCATAAACCACGGTAGGAACACACGTCCAGTATAACCAACCACCAGCCCCACAATAGGTGTGAGCACTCATTGGTTTTAATAATTGTTTTGCAATTACATAACTAGTTTTTCACCTCTAGTTTAACTGAGTCACTCCCAGAATGCTTTTCCAGTTAGCTGAATGAACAGAAGTGAGCAAGAATTTTACAAGGGTAACAAGGACCTCACTTTATAAGGCCTTTCTGCTCCACAACACATGGGGAACACACAGGAAGAATTAGAGAACTGGGTGCGGTTATAGCCACATGATCTCATTGCAATTCCATGTCACTCCAGCCTTCCAGAAGGGCAAGAAGGAGGGCCCAGGGAACCACAGGCCAGTTAGCTTCACCTCAGTCCCTGGGAAGCTGATGGAACAGCTCGTCCTGGGTGCCATCTCTAAGCATGTGGAGGAAAAGAAGGTTGTTGGGGTAGTCAGTATGGATTCACCAATACTTGACCAATCCAACAGCCTCTGTGATGGCAGGACTGGCTGGGTAGAGGAGACGAGAACAGTGGGAGTTGTCCCTTGACTTCATTGAGTCCTTTGACACTGTCTCCCATAACATCCTCATGGGAAAGCTCAGGAAGTGTGGGTTGGATGAGTGGAGATTGAGGTGGATTGGGAACTCTCTGGATGTCAGAACTCAGAGAGTTGTGATCAGTGGCAAAGGCTTGTAGGCAGTAGTGCTCCCGAGGGGTCAGTACTGGGACCTGTCTTCTTCAATTCATTCATCAATGACCTGGATGAAGGGACAGAGTTTGCTGGGGAAACACAGCTGGGAGGAGCAGCTCATCCACCAATGGCTGTGCTGCCATTCAGCCACAGCTGGCCAGACTGGAGAGGTGGGCACGGAGGAACCTGATGGAGTTCAACAAAGACAAGTGCAGGGTCCTGCACCTGGCGGGGGGACAATGCCAGGCACCAGCACAGGCTGGGGGCTGACCTGCTGGAGTCAGGGAAGAGGACCTGGAGACTTATTTAGGATTAGTCAGAGTGAAACCCATGTACGCAAAATCACAGTTTCCTTGGCAAAGTCAGATCATCTTATCCTTTTACCTAAATACATATTTTCAATGAGCCCAAAGTGATAGTTGCATTCAGTCAGAAATACCTAAATTATTGTTTTCATTAGAAGTTCAATGTCAAAACCCTGTCTAAATTACAGAGCAATCAAAACAGGAATTCAAAATAAAACTGGTGATAGACCCAAAGTCTTTGCAATGTCCCTTTAAAAAATCCGCCTGTAATGCACAGCAGACACAGCAGTATTTATCACTTCAATTTGTACCTCTGCTAAGTAAATTATAACAAGAGGAAAAATGACAATTCTCACTTAAACTGAAGGAATTAATTTGGCAGGAAATTAGGGCAATCCTGCTCCATTTCAATTAGTTAAAGATTATTTTTGCTCGTATATTTGTTTCACACTATAATGCATATCTCTTTACCTTGTTTTTGCATTTTGAGCTCGGCACACTATATTTTTTTTGCCCTAGCAGAATGCAAGAAAATCTCTCAGGAGTTTAAAAGGCCCATAAAGCAACCAGTCAATGTTGTTCAACTTTTTAAACTCTTTAATCCATTTAAGAAATTTCCTTGAGAAAGATTTACAAGATAAAGTCAACAGCAATTAGTTTCCAAAGGGTTCCCTTTTCCGAGTGATCCACATCGTGCTTATCCTGCTGAAATTGATTAGGTGCATCTTACTGGAAAATCTCTAAGTCTTGACACTTTCATGTTTAGGGCATAAATTGTTCTGAGGCAAGCTGTTCCTTTTTTTTTTTTTTTTTTGTTTTTTGTTTTTTGTTTTTTGTTTTTTGTTTTTTGTTTTTTTTTTTGAAAGAGGAAAGAATCAGGAAGAAATTTCTTATTTTAAAAGAAAATCTCTTTTCTGATCAGACTTTTTGTCATAGAATGATCTGGGTTGGAAGGAAACTTAAATATCTAGTTCAAATCTCCCTGCCATGGGCAGGGAAGCCTTCCACTAGACCAGGTTGCTCAGAGCCCCATCCAACCTGGCCTTGAACACTGCCAGGGAGAGGGCAGCCACAGCTTCTCTGGGAAACCTGGGCCCATTCCCCACCACCCTCACAGGGAAGAATTTCTTCTCTGATTTTCCTAATTTACAGCTGATTGTTCCTGCTGAGAGGTTTAAAATGTCTCAGTAAATCTTGATATGATTAGTGACCTTTAGATGATGTTATCAAAAGAGAATAATGTGTGGTTTTATAATCCTTATCTCCATTTTAAGAAGTAGGTTTTTTGGAATGCATGAATGTGCATATACTGTAATATGAAGGGCCTTGCAAGAGTCTGAGACTTAAAAAACACATACAGGAGCAAGACTGAAAATAAAAACTTTCCATTCAAATAGATGTTCAGGCACTCACAGTAAATTGGAATTGGAATACATAACTCTTAGTTATGCTCATATCAGAGAGAATACTTAGGTAGGAACTGAAGCTGAAGACTCACCCACTGGGATTCCCAATGAGATCACACACATGCAATCAGAAAAATGCATAAGCATTTCTAAATAAATTACACATGAATCTGAACAACCAATTAACATCTTGATTTGATTTGCTCAATTTAAACATCAAAAATATCAGCACAACTTATGATACAGGAAAATCACAGCTGTGTTTCTAGGGAGGGAGAGAGAAGGGAAAGTCAGAGAAGCTACAGAAGACTGCAAGTCCCTGCAATTCCTTTGGTGAGGTGATTTTTCAAAGTCATTCTCTAACACAGGGAAAAACTCATAATTTTTAAGGCTTAAGATGCATTGCAAACTAGCTAAACACTGATTTATACAAGGCATTTAAGACTAAATAAAGATGTACAAAACATTTCGTCTGATATCTTCTCTCATACATGTTTTTTAGCCAAGTCAGACATTTCAGAATAGAAAATTTATATTCCTTCATCTTCACATTCATGCTCTATACACAAGCTTCTGGACATCAAGAGTTCCAGTCATATTCCTGGGCCAATGTACAGTTCTATAAGACAAAATAAAAATAAAGACCTTAATTTAGGAAGAACCACCAAACACAACCAAACTGTTCAGATGACAAATGTTTTGTTCTACTTCTATCGGGTATCTTCAGTTAATCTTTACCTTTTTTGATTCAGTTGATACTGTGGAAAGCTTGATTCTTTTTCATGTGACTCTAACTACCAAGTGGCTTACAAAAGTATCTTAGCCTCTTATATTTTCTCACCAGTAATAAAATTGTGTTAATTAACAGCAAAAGAGCATTTAAGACAGACAAATGTCACTCTTTCTGGTTCAAAGAAGAGTCACACTAAACTCTGGGGCACAATGTATTAAAAGATTTGTTTAAAAATATTATTTCCCCCACAAATTTACTAACCTCAGTGAGCAAACATTTCCAAGACCTGTTCTTTTCTATAGTACTACAGAGATTAAAAATAAAATTCACAGATGAAGAATATCTATACAGCTCTTCATGCCATAGACTTAATGTCCTATTCAATTCCTTGCGTGTTGTAAAATACTGGTAATTTATCTCGTCAGGTGTTCTCCAGAGAAAAAAGACAGTGCAATTGCTATTTTAATTCAAAACTAAGTTAAAAAAATTACATCATGGAATGTATTTCAGCATTACATGGAGCTTTTCTTCTCTAACTTGTCAGGTACTGGAACAGGCTGCCCAGAAAAGTGGCTGAGTACCCATCCCTGGAGGTATTTAAAAGGTGTGCAGAGGTAGAATTTAGGGACATGGTTTAGTCATGAACTTGACAGTGGTTATGGCTTGACTCAGTGATCTTACAGTTTTTTTCCAACCTAAACTATTCTGTGACTCCTTTTAGGATATCCCATTCTCAGTGGGGCAAGAAGTAGGTCATTACCTTTAAACCTTTCTCCTTAACAGATAAGTCCACTTTCCCCTCTTTTTAAATGCAATATCCACCCTTATTCATTCTGATCATCTATGAAGTAGATAGAATATAAAAAATATCTTGGCTTTATACTAGTAGCTAGAAAATTAGTAAACTAAAGAGTCTTCGGTCACTTGCACATTAATCTATGTTCATAGATCAACTATTTTGGTGACTGATGCATCATTCAAATCACAGTTTCCTTCCACAAAAACATTTGTTGTTCATTCTTTGAGCTGGAAGACTTTTTGCCAGTCTTACAGAATGATATCCAATAGGATTGTCTTACACAGATGAGAAATGTGGCTGGTGTAATGTTGATCTTCATAAGAAACAAATTGTTGCAAGTTTCATAACACAGTGTTCAAAGCTGATGACCCTGGAGAGAAATCACTCTCAGAATATTTTTGTAGAACTTGCAGAGGAAAAGAGAAGAAACTGTAGTGAAAGGTCAGAATAACATCATATTTTGATTTAGTTGGTAGCTGAATTGTAATCAAGATTTTGTCATGGGAGAAACTATTAATTCTGTTTAATCCTCTAGAAATTTATGAAGAATGGAATTATCAAGAAAAAGTATTTGGGGTCTCTTTAGGCTTTTGTTATATTACAAACTGCATTATAAATCAAGAAATTTGCTCAGAAAATAATATTAAAGATGCCTCTAACCACTTCCATTAAAACAGATAACAGTAAGACATTATGAAATTAATATATTCACATTAGCATGGGGGGGGGGTTGGGGTTCTGTTCTCTGGCTTTTTGGTTTTTTTTTTAGTATCCACAAGCTGTATTTTTTTTTAAATCATTCAGAAAAAAAAAATTGAAAAAAACCTCTACAGAACATTTTATTTTGTAATCAATCATTGTTGGTGCATTGACTGCAAAGTGTAAGACAGAGATATCACAAAACTGTGAGAGCTTCACAGATTTTTTTAGCAGAATAAACATCACAGGAGTCCCAAGTAATATTTATTTTAACATCCACAGTACTTTTTAACAATCTATTAAGAATGTAATATGACTTTTTTAGTGAAAGGTTTCTATTTTCATTTTTGATAATTGGGAGTGCATGAATCTAACCCATGAATTCTGGAAAAATGCAAAAGCAGAACTGAACAGCTGCCACCCAGCTGTGGCTACTCTGCACAGAGTCACAGTGCCAGAGATCTCCTAGGCTGCCTTCATAAGATGCAACTAGACAAGGGAAATTCTGTAGGATACTGGGATACATTATTTGATATCTACAGAGTAGGATCCTATAGAGTTTTCTGGTAACTGCAGGCTGGTGAATCTGACCTTCATCTCTTCTAGGACAGAAGAATTTGCAACCAGGGATGTGTTCATTGAGGCTATGGAGAAAGTCTGTCAGGAAAGTGACAGTGGGGCTTTTGTAATGGAAATCCTGCCTCACCAGCTCCCTGGCATCATAGGAACTGCCAATAATCAGGTAGAAAAGGGGAAGCAGGTGGATATAAAACCCTTGACAAAGTTCCAGACTAAAATTCAACAGGAAACTTAGCTCCCATGGGTTAGAGAAAAATCACTTTCTTCGTAAGAATTGTATTACTTTTACATAGATAGAAAATTCTTTGAAGAATGGGGAGAAAAGTCCTGAAGATCAAATATTATAATAGGTAAAAATCAGAGGCTGGGTCACTAGTGGATCAGTTTTGAACCTGTTTTTATTCAATATCTTTATAAAAAGTCTTTTGTACAGATTAAGTTCTCCCAGGTAGTCAAGTGCCAAATTTATGGTTAGAAATAGCAGATGATCTCAGAACATGGGAGCAAAAAATTGGCACATGAGTTACAAGATAGATGAAAGCAAAGTAACACATGCAACAAAAATAATCCAAACCATGTCTATGTGATGCTGAACTCGGAACTGACAGTCTCAGCCCTGAAAAATGATCTGTCAGTTTTCTGAAATAATCTGCTCTGTGTTCAGTGGCAGCAAAAAGAGCCAACAAAATGTTGGGTACCATCAAGAAAGATATTGAGGATAAGACAGATGGTGTCGTTCTGCTATATAAAGCCTTGGTACACTGACTTCTTGAACACTGCATACAGCTCTGGCCCTGTTACTCAAAGTCTTGTAATTACCAACAGGGAACACACCATGTATACAGAGCCAAGAATGTTTGTTCAAGTGTTGTTTTAACAGTTTAAACATCCAAATTATCTAATTAATGCAGGAAAGCCTTGTTAGTAACAAAAAACTGTTAGATAAAAATCCCTTTTCTCTGGCGTCATGCTTACTCTTTCAATGAATTTTGTGTGCTAGTCTCAACAGTGTCAGTATTCTTTTTAGAAAAACAGGGTGGAGAAGGTCTACACCAAGTCATGAGCTTCCTGAATTTTTCAGTGGAAGGCATGAGATTTTCTTAGGGGATGGATTGGATCTCCTTGACGTTATTTGAAGGTGACACCTGCTTCCTTGTAACAGTGGGTCGGGCCATGTGCCTGCTAAAGACCAAGAAGGCAGTTCAGAAAGCCATTTTTTCATTCCAGCGATGTGGGACACATTTGTTTTCACAGGATGCTCAGAAATATGCAACTCTCTTATATACTCATTTAATATGGTGAAGACACTGTTCAGGTTGCAATTACTATAGCTAGGATTATATCTCAAATGTTCTAATCCTTGTTTGAGACAGGAATAGGAAAGCAATAGTTATTTTCAATTATTTAATGAACCATTTTAGATTTGTTTGAAAGGGATTATTTCTTAATTTAAAGGTATTAAGACCCAAAGAAGCCCCACCCTTAATTTAAAACACAACATATTTTCAGCTGGGTACATATAAGATATATGCCAATCTGATTGAATATTTACTTTTTACTGTACTGTGGGATGATTGTTTTTTGGGTTTTCTTCCTTTTATTGAGCTAGTGAAACTGGGACTGTTTTGTACTATGTAGCAGTGAATCCAAATTTAGGTATATTTCCTTAGCTGTTAAAAATAAAAGGAGATACCTGGAAAATGAAAACTGAAAACAGTGTGGCACATCAAAAGCTGGTAGTGTTAGAGTCTAACATAAGCGCACATAAATGCCAGAAACTAGGTCTTTAATGCCTAGGTACGTACTATTACCTATTTTTATTAGAAAAGAAAAAGAATTTAAAAGAAGGAAAATAACAAAATAAAACCAAATAATATTTAATGTGATAGTTCCAGTTTCATACACCTTCTGTGCCTAGATTCATCACCTTACACTCAAATCCTGCATGCATAGATGAGCTTTTAGACACTATTCCGAGTATTCATAAACAGTGCCTTTAATGCAGGAGTGTTGCTGACCCTGGGTAGACTGTGCACAGCATTTCATAGCTGGGGTAGCTCAGAGAAGAACAGAAAATGGCCTTGATCCTGCAGCTTGCAGCTCTCGGCTGGAGGGATCATGATCAATGGCACCTTGTTATAGTGCAACTTCAGCAGCCTCAGCACTGCTATTAACATCTGTTTCACATCAGCCCTCTTTTTAGGGGCTGACTTCACTCCCTTCTTAGTCACCTTTCTAAAGGGTAAGGGGGAAACCAGCTGGGATTGGCAATGTTTATTCAGCACTTCATGCTGTATTTCACTAATTTGTTCTATAAAACACAAAATGAAACTTGTTCATCAGTAATTGAGATGGATCAAACGACAAGGAAAACAAATTGATCCAGGAATCTGATTCATCACTCTGCTATTGCGGAGGTTACAATGTGCACTTACTTATCCAGCCTGCCTGTGAGAAGATAAAACTTTCAAGGGAAAACCTTGGGGCTGGACAAACAGCAAACAACCTGGTTACTTATTCGATCTTGTCAAAGTCTTTCCTTCATTTTTTTTTAAAGATGTGGCAAACATTCTGTTAAAAAGAAGTGCTGCGTATAAAATTTTCAGATTGGTAAGATTTTAAATAGAAAAGGTCACTCTGTCTCAACATTGCATTATCAGAATTAATTTATTTAGGCTTTTGAGGACCTCAATCTCTCGAAGACATTAGGATGCTCCCAGTTTTATATATATGAGGAGACTCAACTCTAACACTTTAATGAGCACATAAAGTGAAAAGGTTGTGGTCACATTTCTGTTATGAGAAAAAGCCAGACAGAACTGCCACAAGGAGATTCAAGCTGTGTGAACTTTTAAAGGTAAAATGACACAAACTAGATCATGGTGATAAATAGTTTAAATTATGTTTTTTATAACAATACCATACTGAATATGGTCTGACAACAGTTAGAATTCTTTGTGTTGTATGTTTGTAGACATATATACACCCAAAAAATACTTCATTGAAAGATTGAAGATAGAGCTAAGGTTTGTGAGAGTTCTTCTGCAAGTCAAGCAGTTTCATGAGCACCAGAACTAATGAAGCCTGCTTTCCTATAGATTTGTGTCTCAGGGTTGATTTGTGAGCCCCAACTGATGAGTTCCTTGCAGCACAGACACATTAAAGAGCTCTGCTGGAGTGGAATCTTTCTAGTCTCATAAAAAGTGAACTCCTGCCACAAGTTCTGCCTTAGTTGCATAAATAAGTGCAAACATACATGATAATCTGTCTTGGGCCACTTCTAGACCCAAAACTTGTGAAAGATTAATATCAGTGAGACTTCTTCATATTTCTGACAGCTTGCTTGAAATAAATTACGGAGTTTAAGAGTTAGATGGTGGAGAATGGATTAAGATAATTGCTTTTCCACACCTGAATGTGAATATATTGTAACCAAACCAAGTAAAACCATGTCAATACCTTCCTTAGTTTTTCATTCAACATGATGCCAGATGAATTAATTAACAGTGTGCACTGCTCTCCTAAGTTTAGTGTGCTCCTTTTTTTTACAGGAAGGCAAAAGGAATATATTGGCACTTCCTATGGTGTAACCACATGAGACAATTTAGGTTTCATTTTATGATATATTTCTGTAAAAATTTGAAGGAGATACTCATATAAAAAGAAGATTCCAAATTGTTTCATCAGGTGAGGTAGGTATGTTCAAAAGTAAAAAAAAATAAATTAATGTGCTGTCTGGCACTTACCAATTCTGCTTTTGAATAATCACCTTTTCAGAGGACGGTGTTCACTTGCAGTGGTGGGGAGGGGGAAGGGAAAATGTTGTGCAACTTCACATATTTGTGAACGTGCATGATGTTAGCATATGGAAAGGCTGTGATCATTATTTATTAAATACATGTTCAAATACAAAGGAAAAAGAATATGGTTTGATATTTTTTCTTTACTGCTCTGTAGGAACAAAGAGTGGTAGTAAAAGAAATGTTTATTCTTAGCCCAGAAATTAATTCATAAAAGAAAACAGAGATCCACCTGGAGAAGGCATGTCCTGAAATCTTTATACCAAAACTTCTACTTTCCAATTTTTCCTTAAAATTCTACAAACACTGTCATCTCCTGAGATAATTCTGTGTGTGAGCATGTCTGCCTATTCCCTACCTTCCTTCCCAGTCCAGGTGCCTTTGTAACAGGTTTCTTTTTGGCCCTTGTTCAGTCACTATTACCTGCTGCACAGATTTCCAGTCACAATTGCAGCTAAAAATAACTTGATTGAAACCTGACTGGACACTGGAAGAATTCACAAAATTAAATTTATTGGATCTTTTGTATATGTGGCAAAAATCAGGCTACATTCTATTCATGTTCTGTTTCCTTTGTAGAGATAATAGTGATTTTGCCATACTGCACACTAATTTGCACTTCACACTGCAACACTAATTTTCTGCATGAGAGACAATTTGGAATTTCACAAACGGAAATTCATAAGGAAAAGTCTATAATTAGTTTCAATTTTTTATCTATTAAACCACTTCAGGAATGAGAAAACATCACCCTGTCATCAATTTCAGCAATGGTATTGTGTGATTCTACTAATAAAGAAAAAAACAGAAAGGTACAAAATACCACTTACAGAAAATCAATGTATCTTTGATCCCATGAGGGAAAAGAGTGATTTTCAAAGGCTCTCTTTACCTCTAAAGTATTTTTTCTATCCTAAAGTGTAGGTCAAATTAATACAAATGTGCACGGATTTGATAGTGAAGTGAATTAATTTCTTTTCCTCAGTGACAATTAACTGTTGAATAATAATTTATGCTATATTTTCTTGTTTTTCTGGGTTTGATTAACTTATTTTATTCTAGCATGAGGTTTTCTGGGAACAATTACATATGAACCAGAGGGTGTGTTTTTAATTTTCATGCTCCAGGCTTGTATAATGTTTTCATTATGATTTATTCTAATTAAATCAGAAGCCATAAATCTACTCTTCAAAGGAATCACAGTCTTTGCAGATTGATAATTATAACTCTTGTCTGTCAGATTTCTCTTAACATCTAAATGATACCATAAAAATGCAAACCAAATCATTTTGAAAGAAGCTTAGCCTTCATGTTTATAGCTCTGAAATGTTCAGAAGCTTCACTGCGATGGAAGGAAGCAGTAAAGTTAGGGGAAAAAAAAAAAACCCAACAGGTTTTTAAACACGGTAAACCCCATTTATTATCCAAGATGTAACTACTACAGATATAAAATGAGTGTCACACAGAAAGCAAAGAAAACTGTGACATTTTATATTAGCTTTAGCTTCAGATTTTGTATGGAATGGTTTGAGGTGGATTTTATTATAATAGTTTGCCAGTGCACTAACCCACTCCTATCCCATCAGTCCAAACAGAGGTCAAGCTAACTTTTAGGTTGGCTTTTTTTTTTTTTTTTTCTTTTTTTTGAGAAATTTAATTACAGACTGATTGTTTTACACAGTTGCATATTCAACAGACCTATTCCTATCCAGGCTTTGTTTCCATTCAAATTATTTCTGCAGGGCATTTTCCCTCTGTTTTTCAAGAGGAGGCATAAAAGGTGAGGATCAGTGAATTCAAGCGACCTGTGGAATTCTTCCCATGCCCTGAGGATATTCTATTTGAATATGAATCAATAGTGTTAATTAGATGAATAGGCAGATTGCTGAGTACTTTACTTCAGGCTGTTAGACTCTGAATGTGTAAAATTGTTATTTCAGTGTTTTGTTTCCCTCAGAGAAATTGCTTATTGGAATTATCATAATATGTTTGTGGGAAGATGGTGGAGTTAATTACAGATTTCTTGTGTTATATTAATATTCTTTCTATTTCTTTGGTTTACAAATTTTCTGACTTGGATTTGTTTGGGTTTTTAAATGTCATTAAACATGGGTATTACCTTTTCAAGTTAAAAATAGCAGAGGTATTCTGTTATAAAAACCTAGGACTGTTTCTAGGATTGGTTTTCTCAGACACTCAGGATATCTAAGCAAATGCACACACATAGTATTATTGCAATAAGGTGATTTTTTTTCTCCCTTCCTAAATTTTTGTGAATGAGATTCCTCATGCAATCTGCAGATAGGGGTGTTCAGGACCAATAATAAAATGAAAGCACATGTTCTGCAAGCAATGACTCCCTCAGCCAGAATTGCTGCCTGCTTGTTTACATTAAGCAAGGAATTGCAGCACAGAAATTCCTGAGTTGTCCCCTAGCAAACATCTAAATTGTTTTCACACAGCCACATTTTCCATTCCAGCACTGGCTCAAGGGATGTTAGCTTGGAAGTCTCTGCTTCAGTGTTGAAGGAAACTCAGTTTGTGTGGGAGAGAAAGAGGCTGCACATCTTTCCAGTTTTGCATCACACAGTTAGGAACAGGAGCTGACCTTGGCAATGTTAACAGCAGGATAATTCAGCTAGTCCCCTGAGAACCAGAGGAAATCTCTGTCTAGTGCTCTATTGTTAGACATAAGACTGCCCTTATGTATCATTTCTCTTTTCACTTTTCCAGAACACAAACCCTGACAATGCCGAGATGGTGAGCACCAGTTAGTCTCATCTACTTTGCATCAAGAAATATTGCTACTGACAGGAAAAGGAAATAAAAGTTAGGTGAGGAAAAAGTAAGAACAACACAGAACAAGCCAAGCATGACACTTCAGATAATAAATCGAGCAATAGGTGTGTTTCTATGCCTTTTGCCAGACAAACAATATTTCCCCCTTGTTGAGTAACCTAAAAATTTCCGATAGACTCACTACTATTGAAAGAATCATGAAGCTCATTGTTAATATGGCAGAACCTTAACGATGAGCAACTGTAATGGGGAAAGCTTTTGTACTTTTTCTAGGAAAACAACACAACTGAGTGCATTCCTGAAGTGCCTGTATGCTCACAGATGCAACACAGGGAACCCACAAGAAAAATCAGAAGTCAGTAAAAACTACAGGAACTTAATTCCTTTGGTTTCACAGAGACATGGTGGGATAGTCCACACAATTAGGGTTGTGCCACGGATGGATGCAGGTTGTCTTAGAAGGTAGGCAGAGAGGGCAAGTTGCAAGTGAGAGAGGAACAGTATCACAGAGAGCTCTGCCTTGGGGTGGGTGATGACACATGTGAGAGGTGATGGATCAGGATTAGAGGTCAGACCAGTGTGGGTGATGCCAGGGTGTGTGTTTGCTACAAACTGCCTGTTATGTTCTGATTGAGAGATGCCTCTTCCGGAATTAAGGTGCAAATGAGAACATATGCCAAAATCAATAATACAGATTTTATTTAACAGTGAATGTGAGGTAGTGAGATTGAAAGAAATCAGAAGAGCTGAGGGAGGGAAGGAGAAGACAGAGATATAGAGAGAGAGACCAAACATAGTCACCACCCATGGATCCAGAGGCTTCACGTTGGTCCTTCTTCACCCAGGGGTTCTCAGTGGTGGGGGTCCTGGAGTCATCCTTCTGAGGTTAGCACCTCTGCATGGTATCCACAGGGTGGCTGCAGGTGCCATTCCCATGACTTGGGATGATGTACACGAGAGCAGTTCCTTCCTTTCCCACAGTTTGCCACAGTGGGAATAGATACATTAATCAGGATGAGGTAAACCAGTCCAGATACACTAAGCAGATTGTGGCAAATAAGGTCTCATCTCACCAGTCCCAGAATTAGCACTTCCTGTTGCAATTTCTTACCCCAAGTTCCCACTGTGGTGGCTGATCTTATGGAAAGTTCCTTCTGTGGGCTCAACTGTGTGTTGAGACAGGCAACTGTGCCCTTTCCATCCTTACCCTGCCTGGTCAGGGGGAAGCAGCAGATGAGGTCTCTTCAGACACCTGGAATAAGGCACATATGTGCAGACTTTTCACCACATAAGTGATTTGAATCACTCTGACATCTGCTGGAGGAGCAACACAAAAAGGAACAAGGAATGACAGAAGTAGAAATCTTTCCAGGTGAAAAAATCAATAAAGATTCAGTTTATCATTTAATTTCCTGACTTTTTGAGGGAAGTAAAAGATATTTCTGAAGTTCCCTTTGATTTTATCCCAATTTCATTGCATAGAATATTTCAAGTATTTTTTGGTTTGTTTTTTTTTTTCATTCTATTTAGGAATGGAAACATTTAAAAAAATTTTTTTTTTTTCTACTAGAAACCTTACAATAATTACATGATGACAAAAAAGGTATTTGACTGACCTGTTTGTCAGTGGTACAATCCTTCCTATTGCATATTAATTTACTTACATCATATAATTTTAAATAGAAAAATAACCTGTTTAAAAGTATGTACAGTTTGGAGGTAATGACTTTGAAGTTTTTTTCAAGATTCCATCTGGACCAACAGTGTTATTCTCTGCAATGTTTTGAAAACCATTAATTCTTTCTACTACCGTTATTATGTTGCTGTTTTAAGCATCACATTGTTCTGACTTCAATTTAGCTAATTTTAGATTTTAAGCTGTTCCTGTGCTTAATTGTTATTAAGAAGCTGATAGCTATGTAATGATTTGAATAAGGAAATGAATTCCAATTAATTTCCTTTATAGTCTCTAAAATAATGTCACTAAGTTTTTTAACTCTATTTTTCCCAGTCTGCATCATCAAAATATACATTTTTTTATTACATAATTATCATAGTAATAGATTACAGCTAAATTCTTCATTGTTCCTTATATGTCACGTACATTAATTTGGTTCCCTAATTCAGCAGCCTTTTAAATAATGTTCAACCTATTGTTTTTAATAATGTTTCCATAAAATCTGAACTTTGTTTTGAGAGAAAGGATATGATATGATGATACGATTGATATGATATGATATGATTATGTGATATGTGGTGTTTATAGATATGTTAATTTGCCTCTGGATGTTCTTTATATTTGAAAATAATTAAAAACATTTCTGTAAATCTGTGTTTTGCATGTAAAATTTGAAAAATACAATTTGTATGGGAGTGCAACCACCAACCTTTTCAATCACCATATGATGCATGAACTTTCAAAACTGACAGAAATCTAATGTAGCATGAGAATATAAGAGAAGAATGTGATACCTAAAAGCCTCTCTCACTATGACTTGTCCCAAATTTATTGTTAGAAACATTCTCTATATTATTCTTCATCTACCTGCTTACCAATTATAATTAATTTCTTGATGAAATAGAACTATATAAGTGACTGATTATTTTCTTTGAGAAGCCTTGAACACTCAGCATCATCATGTTGCTGATCTGCTTTTAGAATTACTTTAATTTTTTTTGGTCAGAAATAAGTATATTATTATGGCCATAAAGGTAATAGTGATATTTGGGCTGTCACTATGCACGAATTATAGAGAAATGCATTTGAACACTTTTGGCAGGCAATTGGAGCCACCTGAAACAGTGATGTACTGACAAATACATTGTAATTACTGTTGTCCTTGATGTTGATAATGACATTTGCAGGTAGATTGCTGTAATAGCATGAAGAAATATTGCTGTCTTCCACAACTACTTATCTGACTCGGATGTCAATCAAATCTTATACAGAAGAACTAGAGCAGCGCTGAAAAAGTGGTATCAAACTCAATGTGTTGAGAGGCACAAGCTCAGTTTCCTGAGGGAAATTCTTTCATGAAAATACTGCTGTTTTTCAATGGGACATGAAAATTCGCTGTGCTTAGGGGGGCAAACACTGGTTTCTATGCAGTTCACTTTGCAGAGATGAGGTTTCCTCTGAAACAGTTTAGAGCAAGCTTATCAGCAACAAAAATATAGGATCATCAAGGTTCAGTGAAAGTTTGAAACAGAACAACTTACCCAATAAGGAGAACATCGTTGCTACCTTTAGTTTATGAACATTAAAGCATTTGGATAGAAAATGCAACCTTAAGGAATAAAATAAGCATAGATCATCCAAGGTAAATGTCCTGACTACAGAAAATTGTGCTAGGAAATAATATTAATCTTTAAAAAATCTGGAGTTTAAAACTCTTTGTGAATTCAGAAAAAGATCTTAGAAATATATGGCTCTTATTTTGCTTGTCCAAGAATACGTACAGCAAAGATATTAAGGTATATTTGTTCTTCATTAAAATATTTTTTCCCATAACATTCATCTCAGACAAATGATACAAGAAAATCATCAGATGATTTAAAATAATTTTCCTTCTAGACACACTAATTTGGAAATTTTGGTGAAGCCATTATATAGAGAGTCAAGAGAAAATTATGATGTTTAAACCAGATGAAACTGATCGGACTTGAGTGTACTTAATCCTGTGGGTCAGTGTAGGTGGAAGCTGAGGGTGCTCAGCACTTACATGATGTTCCTAGCTGAGAGAGCTAACATACTAATCAGCCTCCTTTCAGCAACTCTTTCTGGACATGGCCTTGGATTACCAAATAACCAAATTTACCTTGCAACTATGCAATTTTCTGTCCTTTCTTTCCGTATATAGTTTGGAGACATGTTAATGATAGTTGTGATTTGTTCTCCTGGCTTTTAACAGCTTAGCCATAGCCACTGGCTAGTGGGAAGAAAAAGCTGTGGACTTAATGCACATATAGTCTGAGTTTCCTATTAAATGGTCAGCTGAAGATTTCTCTAAAGCCAGACAAGATAAAATTCTCTTTGATGAAGAGCCTGTAACATTTTCCAGAGCATGCTGAGGCACTGAACCACAGAAATGGGGTACTTGATTTGACAGGGAGAACCTTCCCAGTTCTCAGAAACAATTTGAATAAGAGGGTTTTCAGCACCCAACTAAGTAACACTGACAGGAACCAGCCTTGACAGTAGCAAAAAATAGCATTTGCTATTCCTGATAAACTCTGTACTGTCTCCTGTCTTGGCACACTCGGAGGAAAAGAGCAGATGCATAGCCCATGCAATCCTAACTTGGTCTCAAGCTCCGAGTCAGTTATTTCAGCGTCTTCTTCTCTTAGAGGCATAGTGGTATAAATCTTGTTGAATTCAGTAGGGCATAAATACATTCTGAATTGTTTTCCTACATTAGGGCTTTAGGTGATTTTATAAAGAAAAGAAAAAAATTAATCCTCACAATCCACTGATATTGCTCCTCCTGTCCTGGATGGGACTGCAATGTAGAAAAGACAAAATCCAACTTCAAGGTTCAGAAAATAAATGATATTTATAAAAGTATATATATTTTCTACAAAACTAAGAAAATTTTCTGAACACTTTAATTCTCTGCTAACTTATTTTCTTATAATAATCATTAAGAGAAACAGATGGAGGTTTATTTACAGTTCTTTATAGCAAAAAGTAAGTATAGAGACATTTAATTTGCAGACCAATTTTCTTTTTAACACATTAACTGATACAAATTGTCAAACTTTACTTCTTTCTCCTCCCTCTTAACCCACATGATGTTCTTTGAGTGTGGCTGTTATAAAAGTAGATGTGCCAGGGATGTTGTACTGTGGGAAATATAACTTATTATCTGCAACAGCTTTTGTGTCTGGTAGGAGATAACTTATGTGCAGATAATAAGACTGGTAGCTAGTGTCACCTCTGCAGAAATGCTACTCCCTTTCAAACAAATTTAGAGGAAAACCTACTCTAAAACTGCAAACACCATAAAAATTTCCAGGAATTGCAATTTTTATTTTGTGATAAGCAATATACTAATATGAAATTAAAGTTCATTTAAATTCTGAGAAAAGTGCTCGTATTTTATCCATCAAGTAGATGGCCTTTGTGTTATAATCCCCTGACTCATAAAAATGGATTGAATAATTGCAACAGTAGAGAATTTGATGCACATGAAAATGGGCACAACAACTTAAACATATTACAGGCCAAACGAAGAAAAGAAGTGCCAAAATGAGTTTAAATCAGAGGACATATGACTTGTAGTAGCAAGTGTAACTAATATTTTTGATGTGGATAAAAGAGGGCAGATGCAGTGAAGTTTAAGATGCAGGAGAGTACTCACTAAGATAATAAATTCAGGGTTGGAAGGCAACAAAAGTGAGAAGACAGTAAATGAGCACATTAAAAGAGGACAAAATTTTTAAAGGTACCGTAAAGCTTCCAGTATTTTGCCTGAAGTTGGATAAACCCGAGAATGTGTTATGTCTTACAGAGAGCTTGGAGAAAGAGCTATCATTTAACCTCCTAAAGCAGACCTAATAATTCAAATAGACCCAAAGATGCAAATCAAGATATAAAACCCTAAGACATTGCCTATGTTTGCATAAAACCCAGCAGCTGGTGAAGTCAAGTGTAAGGGACTTCAGTGAGGCAATGACAATCTATTTTATATGCTGTATGTGCACACTGACCTAGATGTAAACAAAAACATTAGCGCAAAACCACCATCCCTGATCAGCAAATTAGATTCGCTGGAAACAACATACTGTACCTGAAAATGTTAGCTTTAAAGTTGAAGGACTGGGTTTTTTTCTTTTTCTTTGAAATGGGATACTGAAAAAAAATGTTGGTTTAGAGATCAAAAGGTTGTTTGTTGATTCTTCTAAATAGTGGGCCTGGGTTTTGGTTTTCCTATAGATCAACCCTGTGTCTCAGTTCCATGGAAGATGTCCTAACTATAAAATAAACAAGACATCATAAATAAATAATTCCTTACCCAATGGGCAGCAGAAAGCACAATAAAAGTGCACAGCTCTGTAACCTGGTAGTTACGCTGCTGTGAATGATCATAAACCTGGATCCAAAAATGGCTTTTATTCTGTGACTTCTTGTTACAAAGCACATAAATAACCATTATTCTATATAACCCTCTGTAACTTAGTTTCCACATATAAAATGAAGATGATTAGTGCTTCCTAGCGTTATGGAGTTGTTTGAAAATAAACTATAAATTATAAATACTTGTCTAAATTAATACAGTTTCGTCTTATTAAGCTACAGCATTTACACTCAAAGCTGTCAAACCACATTTTCAGAGTGTTGAATAAACCATATTCTTCATTGTCTACTCTAAGAAATATAAGCTGAGTGTCACAGAAAGGGCAGGGTAAATAAATAAATATCTAAAAGGAAGAAATATATAGGTTTTACTATGAACTTCCTTATTCTAAACATCTTAGAACGATAAATACAATGTCCCAGATTATGTGCAAAGACACATTCAGACCACAATCTTACCTGTCCTGTGATAATGCTGTTCACAAACCTTTCATAGTGATGGATATAAGAAGTGTCAAGAACTCCTTTCCTCACAACAACATTATCAAATTTACCCTACATGAAGTATTTTGTTTTAATAGAGCTATGAAGAAGTTATAGTCCCTTGCTTTTTTCAGGAGTTTGCACAACATTTTGAAGACAAATGCATGGCACAGTGACAAATAACGTGTAATAACCATTTTAAAATTGGCTCAACATATGGATATATAATTAACATGAGTTGTAGCACAGTTGCTCACCAGCTTAGGTTGAGGTTAAACTACTTAACAGCATGAAAAACAGAATATATCATCCCGTGCAGAAGTGGTGAGCAGAACTTTAGACACACAGTTCAGTCTTGACTCTGATGAAGACAGACTTTCTCTTTTCCAGTATAAAGCATCCTGAGGACAGGCTTGTTTTACCTGACTTTCACCATGCAGAGGAGCGCTGAACATGCCTCAGCAAACCATTTCAAATATATCATGTCTGCAGACACCACAGCTGTTCCCACACCAGCTCATTTCCTCTGTGCCTCTCCGATGGGAAATTGTGGCTGTGTTTCACAGTGCCTCAGAAATCACCTATCACTATGATAACACTTCCTTCTCAGCTTTTAGGGGGAACTCTCTCAAGTATTTAGGATAAAATAGAAATTTACAAAGATGTTATAAGAAATTCAGAAATTGTCTGTAATTTAAGTACATTTGTGTAAAGTGGAGTAAGTGCATGAAAATATTAATTAATATACCATCTCACCACTGCATGGGAATGTGGTTTGTATAATCATAGAATTATAAAACCATTAAGGTTGGAAAAGATCTCCAAGACTGAGTCCCATCTTTGACCAAACACCACCTTGTCAACTAGACCATGGCACTGAGTGCCACATCCAGACATTTCTTGAACATCTCCAGGGATGGTGATTCCACCACTTCCTGGGCAGTGCTGTTCCAATGCTTATCAATCTTTTCAGTGAAGAAAGTCCTCCAGATGTCCAGCCTGGACAGTTGGTGCAGCATGAGGCTGTGTCCTCATGTCTGGTCACTTGTTTCCTCGGAGAAGAGCCCAACCCCCACCTGGCTACACCCTCCTTTCACAAACTTGTAGAGAGTGAGAAAGTTCTCCCTGAGCATCCTTTTCTCCAAATTGAAAATTCCCAGCTCCCTCAGCCACTCCTCATCAGACGTGTGCTCCAGAGCCTTCGAAGCCCAGCTCTGTTACTCTTCTCTGGACACACTCCAGCCCCTCAATATCCTTCCTGAATTGAGAGGCCCAGAACTGGACACAGGATCTGAGCTGTGGCCTCACCAGTGCCCAGCACAAGGGACAATCACTGCCCTGGTCCTGCTGCCACACTATGGCTGACACAGGCCAGGAGCCATTGGCCTTCTTGGCCACCTGGGCACAGCTGGCTCACATTTAGCTGCTGCTGACCAGCACCCCCAGATCCTATCCCATTTGGCCTCTTTCCAGCCAAAATAGAGCCCCCTAACTGGGGATGAACTGTAGGCACCTGAGAAAATAATTGCATTGAAATTAGTTAGAAACACAGAAGAGGGTTCTCTATTTCTCCAAAAAATATGTATCAGAAGTATGTATCAATCAGAATATGTTTCAATCAGAAATATGTCTCAATCTACAAAAAGCACCCTTTGACTCCACTCTCCTTTGGTCCAGCTAAGTCTTATTTTAACCTGTATGGATTCATAAGAGAAATGAGATAGGAAGACCAATCCATTTTATGATTTTTTCAGACATCACACTGCATCCTCAGCTGCAAGAGGAAAGTTTGTTGCCATAAGTCTGTCTTAATATCTCTACAGAGATCATCTATAGATTAGAAGTTTTCTGATCTTCAAAGGCAAGCAACTTCATCCTACCGCCACATTGTGTGGGGTTCTTAACCATCAGGTTGATGAGCAAATGAACTGGTTTGGGTTTTTTTACAATTAAAAAGATAAACAGACCAACACAACAACAAAAACAACAAAGCAAACAAACCACCACACAAAAAAACCTCCCTAAATAAACCAGAATGAAAATAGAACAACTAGTGAGGAAATACCCACTCTCCTAATTCTAGGGACAACCACACATATCCCTTTAACATTTCCAGTGATGCAACAAACTTGAATAAGAACAAGTTTGAAGCGCTCTTCTAATATTTCCCTTTTAATAAACAGATTGGGGGCAGAATTGTTACTATTTGATCTGTATGTCTGTCAATATTCCAGTCATTTTTTAATGAACAAATTGTTAGCTCGCACCCCAAAACAAATAAAAAATGTGCAAGAGAAATTATAACTGGGGAAGGGGGATAATTTTTTCTTTCATGCAGCTTCAGTATTAACAAGGTAGTCATAGAATTGATGGCATGAATTAATGAAAGTAGAAATGTGGCCAAGAACATAGCACAAAAAACCAGTTAATGTAGCTGGAAACACACTGTTCTATCATGAAAATAATTACAGTATTTGTCTTTTGCTAGACCCTTAAAATACCTTTTTATCTAATTCATCCTCAGAAGATGGCATTCGAAAAAATTCAGCCAGGTGCTGTGTAAAATTCTGTTAAAATACTTGGCTTATACAAAGATTAAGAAAGCAAAACTCTAGTGTGGATTCAAAATCTTTAATGTCAGGAGTTACATGTACATGTGCCATTTTTTTAGGAATAAAATCTAGATTAAAATATGTTTGACCCTAGACAAAATTCTTGGAGCAAGAATTCTGGATCATTAGTAAGCAAGACTTATACTTGCAAATGTTATTTATTAAATACTTAGCTCTTATTTACATATTGCATGCAAGTCCCAGGAGATGTAATTAATGATAAATCCAACTTTCACTATTTGGATGCTTCGGTTTTGTACCTTTACCCTCTTCTTATCATCTTCCCCAAACATGCTTTGAAATAAATAAATAGGGGTCAACCTGTAATTTCTGAGTAAAAATTTAAATGAGGCTGTGAAGCTGCAAACCAGGATGAATATGTAAATTGCTCTTCCAACTTCCCCTCAACAAAAATGTAAAAGTAGAGATTCAATATTTTCCATTAATCAAAAGTTTTATATATTTTCAAATGTTTGGACTTATTAAAGTCATTTATAACAAGCTAAACACATACCATTGATAATTGCAAATACTTTTTTCTTTAATTCCATAGATGAAAGATATTGCTAAGTCTAATTAGGTGAAGTCGTATCAGCTTTGATAGTTGTGGCCCAGTAAATATGATTGCATTTGCTCTCCTGGGGGCAGCTGTGGGACTGTTTCAGGTCCCAGGGGGTGGCTGGGCAACCTATGGCCCAGCAGGGCTGAGCTGGATTTACCAGGGCATCCCAAACTAGCCCTAGTCTCTAATAGTGATGCACAGCAAAATGGAACTTTGTTTCTGAATCTTTAAGATGTGAAATCTCATTTATTCAGCATTGTCATACATAGGATTTAAGTGCCTGATATTTCTAGTCTTCTACAGGATGAGACCTGGACAAGCATGAGAAGTGCCCCATGGGAGTGACATGTGGTTTGACAAGACTGCGTTCAAGGTGCTGCACCTGAGTCAGGGCAACCCCAAATATCAATCCAGGCTGGGGATGAACAGATGCAGAGCAGCCCTGGGAGAAGGACTTGGGGGTGCTGTGGGGGAGAGGCTGGACATGGCCCGGCCGTGTGCGCTGGGAGCCCAGAGCCCCCCGTGTGCTGGGCTGCAGCCAAAGCCCCGTGGGCAGCAGGGCAGGGAGGGGATTCTGCCCCTCTGCCCCGCTCTGCTGAGACCCCACCTGCAGTGCTGCAGCAGCTCTGGGCTCCCAGCACAGCAAGGACAGGGACCTGCTGGAGCCAGGCCAGAGGAGGCACCGAGGGGATCAGAGGGATGGAGCAGCTCTGCTGGGAGGAAAGGCTGAGAGAATTGGGATTGTTCAGCCTGGAGAAGAGAAGGTTTTGAGGTGACCTGATTGCAACCTTCTAGTACATGAAGAGAGTACATGAAGAATTTACAAGCAGTAACAGGACAAAGGAGAATGGCTTCAAATTGAAGACAGCAGGATTAGATAAAACATTAGAAAAACAATCTTCCCTGTGAGGGTGATGAGGCACTGGCACAGGTTTCCCAGAGAAGCTATGGATGTCCCATCCCTGGAAGAGTTCAAGGCCAGGTTGGATGGGGCTCTCAACAATCTGATCTGGTGAAAGGTGTCCTCTGCCCATGGCAGGGGGGTTGGAATATGATAATTCTCGATGTCCTTGCCAATCTAGGCCCTTCTATGATTCTATGATAGTAGGTTTTTTTGGTTTTTTTTTTTTTTTTTTCAGAATATCTGTCAGCTTAAATTCCCATAGTGATTAGTGAAACAGTGTTAAATCCCTGTCTTGCCATGCTTTTTAAGGGCTTTGATCTACTGCTTTTACATAACACATTAAACATAAATAAGCTCCCACTTAATGTATACTAACAATACTGCTTCCCTGAAAATTCCTCATGATATTCTCTACCTTTGACACCATCTATCCATTAAATCAGTTATGTTGGGTAATGTTTACATTACATTGTCTAAATTGGTTTACTGTGAAATATGTTTTAATTAATTTCTTTCTCACTCTCATCTTTATTTATATTTCTCAATTTTCTTAAAAATGTGTCACCTAAAGCTGACAAGTTTAACTTGATTTATAAAACAGTCAAACCAAATTCCCACATTTTCATAGGTTTTTTCAGTGTTTTGCTGGGCTTTTTTTTCACAATACCCATTTACTAGTTATGAATGTCAATAGGATAGAGTACTACTGAGATCTCTAAAGTGTATACTAATACAAAGCTTATTTTTCAGCAGAAAAAAAGCTACCTTTATTTGTGAAAATACTTCAGAGGAACTATCATCCTACATGTCACATGAATATATATTTGTTTATTAAAACTACAATATTAATTAACTAGAAGTCCTCATTATGAGGCTTACTTGAAAGATTATAAAATTATTTCAATTTTAAAATTCCTGTCAAAAAAAAGAGAAAGGGTTAGAAAACATATTGATTTGTAAGAAGAAGAAGAATGTAAGAACCAATTGACAAATTAGCCCCTCTAGGCTGATATTTATATCCATAAATGCTCTTATCTGATGAGACTTATTAAAGCAAAATTCCTGAAGATTCTGTGTGAGGATAGATTTAGTGAATTATGTCAGTAAAAATGCAGTTAGAATCTGAGATAACACAAAAAAAAATTTGAGCTTACTTGAAATTTGCACCAATCAACATGCTTTCTAACACATAATGTGTCAGAGAGATGACTTTTCCAAACACTTTTCTAAATCAAGGAGCTAAACTTACAGTTATAAATCTAACTTCTCTGTATTTCTTTTTGACTGTTTGAAATACTTCTACTTGCTATTAAGTAAGAAAAAGCCCTGCAAGCTTTTATGTTAAAATATAGATACACATTAGACAAGAATTTGGGAAATAAAACAGCAGCTTTTCTAATTTTGATGAATTAGTTCTGCTCTTGCAGGTCTGCACAGACAGACTGACACACAGACAAATATCTTTCTCCTGCACTCCTGCAGGGTGGGATTCTTTGTCACTTATGCACTGTGAAATTTGCTCCTAGGAGACACCATTAGCATGTGAGTCAAATGCACCATCTCAAAACAAGTTATAGATACAAAATCAGAATCCAATCTCCCTACAATACTTGAGAATTACTCTCATGAGATACTTTTTTGTGAGATATGGAGAGAAAGTGACTTGTGCAGCAGGTGCTCATCTCCACTTTCATCCTGAATTTGGCCTCCTCATCTTCACCACTCATAATATTAATCCGGAGGCCTCCTGGCCAAGTGAATGACTTGTTGTTCTCCCCAGAGAACAGTTAGGGTGCCGAGGAAATAGATACTCTTCTAGTCAAAGAAATAGCAGTGTTAGAGGAATCAAACTGGCACAAAGTGCTTTACAGTGAAAAGAAGGCAAAAGTTGAGTTTTACATGTTTCCTCTGGAAAGAAACTATTCCATAAAATCCTTCTTCTGTAAAAGAGCAAAGCAAGAAGCTTCTACGTCCTAAGATTGCTATTCAGTCACAGAGTGATTCAGATGGAACAGATCCTCAAAGACCATTTAGTTCCAACCCTCCAACCATGGATGGGGACAACTTTCATTTCATCAGGTTTTTCAAAACTCCATCCAACCTGGCCTTGAACACTTCCTGGAATGGGGCATCCACAACTTCTCTGGGCAACCTGTTCCTTCCCTCGCCCTAAAAAGTTTCTTCCTTGTGTTCACTCTTCATTTACCCTCCTACAAGTTTGAAAACATTGACTATTATCACTACAGTCCTGGTAAAAATTCTCTTTCTATCTTTCTTATAATCCCTGCTTTAAATATTGAAAGGCCACAACAAGGTCTCCCCAAAGCCTTTGCTTCTCCAGTCTAAATAACTCCAACTCTTTCACCAATTCTTCCCAGGAGATATGTTCCTGCACTCTGACCTTTCTTATGTCCATCTTCTCGACCCACTGTAATATGTCCAGGTCTTCTTTCTTGTGCTGGGAATCCAGAGCTAGACTCAAGATGGGGTTTTTTGAGAGTAGAGAAGGAGAATCACCTCCCTTGACCTGCTGGCCAAATTTCTTTTTAGGAAGGTCAAGATACAGTTGACTTTCTGAGATGCAAGTGCACATTGTCAGCTCTTGCCCTGTTTTTTAACCACAAGAAATGCCAAGTCCTTCTTCACAGGGCTGCTTTCAATACATTCATCACATGGCCTGTATTAATAATGGGTATTGCTGTGATCCTGGTGCAGCACCGTGCATTTTTCCTTGTTAAACTTCATGAGTTTTGCATAGGCCCATTCCTCAAACCTGGCTGGATGCCATCCCTTCCCTCCAGCCTGTCAATCATACCACAGAGCTCGGAGTCAAACTTGCTCAAACTTGCTGAGAGTGCCTCGATCCCATTGTATCACCACTGAAAATATTAACTAGTATGGGCCCTTGAGGGATTCCAGTTGTTACTGGTTTCCACTTAGATATGGAGCTAATGACACTGTTTGGTTGTGACAATCCAGGCAATTCCTAATTCATCTAATAGTTCATCTGTCAAACCCATGTTTTTCCAGTGTAGTACCAAGAATGGTCTGTGGGGCTGCATCCAGGGCCATACAGAAGGCAAGACAGCCAACATCTACAGCTCTTCTCTTGTCCTCTTCACTCTAGAGGGCTACTAGATGAGTTAGGTACAATTTGACCTTGACGAAGCCATGTTAACTGTCTAACCATGCCTCTGTCTTCCGTATGCTTGGACACGTGTTCCAGAAGGACCTGTTCCATGATCTCAAAAGCACTGAAGTGAGGAAGGCTGGTCAGTACTTCATATGCTAGGATTAATACCAATACCTGCAAACCCTTATATTTCAGCAGATGAGAACTTCGTGAGACTATAATGAAGATTTGAAGTGAAGGATCTCCTCCGAGTCATTGCAAATCACAAGTCCAGCAGAGACTTTACAAGCTCAACCACTCTTTCTATGCCTGTACTATCCCAATTATCAAGAATATCTGTCTCTGACAACATAAAGGCTTCTTCTAAGTCTGCTGGTTTTTGTGCCTGTACCAATCTGTCACTATTGTCCCTAGTATTTAGTGGAAAGGTTAAATGCCTGTCTTTCTCCTCCAAACCCCAGGATCATTCTGGAAGAAGGGGATTCGCAAAAAGCTTTTTATTTTTAATTTTACATCCTAGAAGGCTATCTTGTTTATATTATCATGTTTTCCTACTTTTCTCTCAGCTTGATGAACTGAGTGAAAGGCAGTTCTTTTCAACGAGAAAGTGACTCAGAACCCTCTGCTGTGTGCTTTGTAGATACTGCATTGTAGTGTAAAATGTATACATACAAGATATTCAACACACATCTTGAAGAAAAATAAAGCCTCGCAAAGGCAATCATTGAGGTGTATCAATTCTAATGCCAGGCAGGTTAGGTAATTTCAGTGAAATATGATAACTGACCTAGTTTTAAAAGGTACTGCTGAAGTATTTTACTCTCACAGCCTTTAGTTAGAGTGCTGGTTGTTCAATATCTCACGTTCTCTGGCTCTAAAAGAATGGCAACAAGAAAATGAATTAAGGTTTTCTTTATTTTTTAGAGACAGGTAATGGATTACTACAACTTGGAAAGATCCTTCAGGAATAGACAGTCCACCTAAACCTAGACAATTTTAGAGAAATAAAAAAATCTGAATTTGCTGCTCGAGCAGCAAATAAAGCATTTTAACTTGAACTATTTCAGTAATCAATATCTAATCTGCACTCACAGCATTTTTATTTTAGTTTGAAACTAAAAAGGTGAAAAGGTGGAGTGTTTTGTAGCCAAAGAAGGAGCTTCAGCTTCGTTACTTTAGGTCTGATTTGCCACCAAAAAAAAAAATAAATCACTTTCATGTTTCTAATATTGACAAAATAAGGCAATTCATCATTTCTTTGAGTTACTTTTTGCTTTCTAAACACCAGTCTTATTTTCTCAGGCAATTTTTTAAATTTCAACTGACCTCACTGACCATGTCCTAGAGCATAATATTTCTTTTGACAACTTTTTTGTCATGGTATGTCTCAGATATTCAATAACATTTGCCTGTCTCAGACACACTTTATTCTCTGTATTGCCACAAAAACTCATGTAAGTGACACATATGTCATATGACAATTGGTAGAGAAAGACCTATCCATACTGCTGCATTAAAGCACAGCAAATTGCAGATAGCCAACACTAGTTAAAATGACAAGGCCCTTTACAAAGGTCGTAGCTTGTCTGTGGAGGTAGAATGCTTTCCATTCAGCACATTTTTTTTCTTGCTGTTTTAAGAGATGTAAATTAAGTGAAAAAGGCAAAGAAGCATTTTTTTAATGAGCAAAATGATCGCAAACTGAATCTTGTAATTAGAAACTGGTATTTCAGGGCTTACTTATAGCTCTTGTGCACTATGTTGTTATTTGAGGCAGTTTTGTACTTCAGAATGTGCATACAGAAATTGAGACCATATAAAAACTCATCTCTAAAGGTCTGAGAATCATTGTTTTTATTTATTTACACATTTATGCATTTTTTTGAGAATAAAATTATTTTTCTTTATTTTGCATGACCAAGAAACTGCTATTAGTATATTGTATAAATAAAATATACACTTACACCCAATAGAACTTTCCCTTGAAGGTGAATGTCCTAGAAAATGTTTTTTCACGTTTAGCTGGCACAGCCCATTTACAAATGAGGAACTGAAGTTTATAGCTTCTTACAGCAATAAGCGTATATTAAGGAAGCTGAAAAATGCACAATATGCATTACTCTTACATATTTATAATTTAAGCTTTTGTCTGTTGTCTCATCAATGCGAGCTATTAGTGCAATTTAAAGCTATAATTCAACGACTGCATTTTGAGATTAAGTATGAGAAAGGTTCTCTAAAGCAAAGATGCTGAAAAGAGAATTCATCCCTGATGTGAGACCTTGCAAAGTCAAGAGAAGAATTCACTACATAATATAAAGATGTACCATAATAAAATACATATTCACAAGTAAGTCTTACAGTAGAATAGTGATGCCAACATGTAGAAATACCTACATTTTGTAAGTTATTTTATACAATAGAAGAGAATATTTTGGGGGGGAATGCTTAGACCTGAAACTTTCCATATATGTTTTGGAACATTCCATGTCTGTTCCTGCATAAAGATTGTTGTTGACAGTGTTAATTTATTTTTAATATTGTTTAGACACTACAGAAGAGTTATTGCATGTGTACAATTTTTGAACATAGCAAACCATGCTTCTTGTTATTAGGATTGTGGATTTTAAACAAAAAGACTTTACTTTCCCTTAGATCTACACAGAGAGTTTTACAATTACAGAGATTACTTCTTATAGCCATTTCTATACTGCTAATTGGCAAACTCTTCATCGGTTGTGTTCTTTCTTTAAAATTTATTTTTAGATTTTAAGCATCAGTATTAATATTAAAAAAAAAAAAGATAATCATTCTGTGGAACATATAAGCATATACAAAATTTAAGACACATGGATTTTTCCAAGATGACAACTGGTTTTATGATATTTGTCTGGGTTTTATATTTCCTAATATCAAGATTTCTCATTTGCATCATATTCCTTTTTTTTTTTTTTAAATTAATATGTGTAGACCTTGATGTAGAGTTTTCTGGAGCAGATGACATTTTTTAAAATAGTCTTAGTGGTTATATATAACAAATTCAGAGATTGCTGTAAGATCAGAATCTCAGATGCAACTTCAAGAAGACTAACCAATATTAAACAGTAACACATTTTATTATCTTGTTGATATTAATATCAATAGTAATACTGCTTAAGATGAGATAATAGCTGAGAATTTTACACACGTTTAATCATCTAACTATGGAAAAGAACTTCCAGCAGAAAAGCACCTCAGTCTAACAGAGTTGCAACTCAGTTGCATTCATAGAGTAGAATCTGCGTAGAGTTTGAATTTATCTAAGCTACAATCTTATTATATAGTCACTGAACAAGTAATTATACCATCTATTATTATAATTACTTTGTCCTGTGAAGACATCTGAAAATAATTAATAAGACTGGGGGAAATTATACTTTAAACACTCTTGTATGGTACATCAAGAGAAAGAAATTCTTCCTTCTAAATCCATATACAATAATTTTGCCTTTACTCTTTTAGTACAGGGAATGTTGTAATCCTGTGAGCAGGGTACTGAAAAATATTTCTAACAAAGCCACTTTTATCAGTTTCTAAATAAAATACCTGTTGCAGATTGGTTCATATTTGATGTTTTTGATAAAGAACTGTCAATCTCATCAGTTTTGTTGCTGCAAATCACAACAAATTTTTATTAGGCTGATCTTAAAAGGGATTTGAGACATTTTAGCTTCAGTCTTCATCCTGGCTGTGATACATTCATTTTTATTTCCAAGCATCTATTCCTACTGCTAAGGAAACCTACAGGATTCAATTTGAATCAACAATAGGAAGAAAAGGCTACTTTTTTACCCTCATACTATTCACTGCCTGTTCTTTTACACCACTTGAGTTCTTTCCCCATGACCAGTGAAATCTTTCCAGGACATTGTGAGGTCATTTTTTTCCCACAACTACATGTAATTCCCCTAAAATCAACCTCATTCATACAGCCAGCTTTTCAATATGTACACTTGGCTATTAAACCCATTTTAGAACCTTTCAGGAGACAAGGTAAAAACTTCAAGATTGCTTTGCCAATAAAATTTTCATTAGTGACTTTTTTTCCCAGAGGAAATTTGCATTTCAGTAAAAAGCTTCACAAACTTTTACTGCCAACAGTCCATATCAGGATGTTGTCTTAATATTTTCAATTTTTAATTATCATTGCTAACCATTAGGGTACATCAAGGTCCTAGTCTTTCAACTGTATCTTACCCTTCTCCCCAGATTAAGTGCATGGAATATCCTCAAGGATTGCAATATGGAAAGGCACAGAACAAGAAAAATAATACTAAAGGAATCCTGCCAAATAGTGCTGTGGTAGGTAGACCTGAAATGCCACAGATTTCCATTGACCCTTATAATCTTCTATTCATTGTGTTACATGGTGCAATAACACCACCATTAACCAAGATGAGAGCTAGTTTGTGCACTATTTATGTTCCAATAGCTGTAATAAAATAAGCACATATTTTTTCATCCAAAGTGCTTATATCTCATACATATGCCAAATGATTGCAATAATATATATCAGTGATGGTGTTCACATAAATATAAATTTAGCTACAACTTTCCTATATCATTAGCCATAAAAACTTCAGGAGCACTGAGGCAGTATGAGACACCAATGGGCAAGAAATACAGCAGTGTACCTTCAGGGGATAATTTCAGCAAATCATTATCAGCTTTTCTTTCTTTAACTCACTCAAGCAAAGATCAACAATCATCTTAGTTTTGCTTTATTGGCAAGCATTATAATCCAGGATGAAAGAACTTAGTTCATTCTAACACAATACACATAATCTGTGTACTAGACTGATTCTGACTTTATGAAGTTTCTTCTTAGTGTATCAATGTCACCCACTTGCGCCTGCAGCAGGTTTTCAAGAAAAACCTCTTCAAAAATGGTCCGCAATTTGCTCTGTTATTTTGAGCTCATTTGGATCTTACTGTCACCTTTATATGGCCTGTTATTTGGTATGCAGTAAAAAAATGTGTGAATTCATACTTGCTATCCATATCATCCGTCAAGTGAGAAAAAAACTGCACACTGAAAAAGATAATGGAGATTTTACTCGAGTTGATATGTCATATTTTAATGACATTCTAGTGGCATTATTCAGGTATGTCCATTTGCAAGCGGGAGTTTCCCAATAGCCAAAGAAACTTTACTATTTAATTTGGTCTGACAAGTGTCAAAGCACTTATATATAAGACCATTACAAATTTATTTATGCTAAAATATTTCATTATAATTCTATCCATGTATCTTGTATTCATGTCAAACATAGTCAGCTTTCAGACCACATAATGTAAGCAATATTACTTTTGGTACAGACTTGTGTTGGACCTTTCTGTAATTCCTTGACTAAGAACCTTATTCTGCATAGGCCATTACAGGAACATCAATAAACTGATAGTTGGTGCTTGATTAGCGATTTATTAATTTGGAACTGATTCAAGTCAGGGTGGAGAGAGGAAATCAAGATCTAATTTATAAGTCTGACAAGAAAAAGAGTGAACAAAATACATGGCAAAGAGAAACAGGCAAATGAAAGTAGAGAATCTTGAGCTTAAATTATGAAAAGTAATCCTCTGAATTTTGCAGATTGAAAATCTCTAACTTTCTCATATTGTAAAAACACTAATATTTAGTTGGTGGTTGATGGTGGTCACTAGATGTCTCTATGTCTTTTTTTCTACCTGCACCTGCATCAATTTCATGCAAAGCCTACGTCTGCTGTACAATGTCATTCTGCTAAGTCGAGTTGCTATGAAGACCGACTCCTTTAATTCTTAGAAAAATATCAACGCAACTGAAAATATACTGTAGCTGTAGTGACTCTCTTTCGCCTTATTATATGCACCTTATAATTTGTAAGTAGGAAATAGTTAACTCTCACAATGAACCTTGTAACAAGACATATTAGTTTGTGGCAAGGGCAATGCTGTTGATAGCACCCTGTTGTATCTGCATGGATCTCTCACCACTGTGAGAGAAGGGACTTTCTGCTAGAGGTCACAGAGTCTGGAAACTATTCCTTGGTGCCATATCAGTATCTTTCTAATTGGCTTTGATTGGTAATTTTGAGGAAACATAATGTTTGCAAAGGTATCAGTAGACCAAGTCCACAATCAAAAAACCTAAGAGTCTAAGAAGATGAAGCAGCTCAGATTGTTCACTCTAAAATTAAAGTTATAGACCTCTCTGACTTCTTCAAAGATTTGCTTGGGAAAATTCTGTGGGACAAGGACTCTGAGGGAAGGGTGTTACAAAAATGGATTTGCTTGCATTTTTCTTCTCTCTGTTCATGCACAGCATTAGAAAGAAGAAATACACACCAGAAACCTGGTTTGGTTGGTTAGGTTGGTTTGGTTTAATTTCGTTTGGTTTGGTTTCTTTTCACAGCAAACCCACTTCTACAGGCAAAATCACACCTGAGCAAGTTTCCTTTACATGGGTCAAGAAGCCATCTTAACCTCGCAGATTTTTTTTGTGTAATAAAGAGAGAACCAAGAACACTTGGTGATGTCCACAGATCAGTTCCAAGTATGCCCAAACGGCGAAGAAGGCTAATAGTGTCTTGATCTGTATCAGCAATTGTGTGGCCATCAGTGCCAGGGCAGTTACCCTCCCTTTGCTCAGCACTGGTGAGGCCACACCTCGAATCCTGTGCTCAGTTTTGAGCCCTTCATGACAAGAAAAACACTGAGGTGCTGGAGCATGTCCGGGGAAGGGCAACAGAGCTGGGGAAGGGTCTGGAGCACGAGTCTGATGAGGAGCAGCTGAGCGAGCTGGGGATATTTAGCCTGGGGAAAGGAGGCTCAGGGGTGTCCTTCTCTACAGGTGTCCAAAAGTAGGATGTAGTGAGGTGGGGGTAAATCTCTTCTTCCAAGTATCAAGTGCTCAAACGAGAGGAAATGGTATCAAGTTGTACGTTTAGATTGAAATTAGGAAAAATTCCTTCACTGAAAGCGCTGACAAGCCCTGGAATGTGTTGTCCAGGAAAAGTGGTTGAGTCACAATCTCTGGAGGTATTTAAAAGATGAGTAGGTGTGGCAGTTGGGGACATAGTTTAATGGTGGACTTGGCAGTGCTGGTTTGAGAGTTGGACTCAATTATCGTAAGGTTCTTTTCCAAACTGAACAATGCCATGGTCTGTGATTAAACATAATGGAATCCCAGATGATGAATGAGTGGATGTGACCATTCCAGACTCCATGGGACATGCTGGGGAGCACAGTACAGAGCACAGATTCTCAAGTTTAAGGAAACTAGAGGGGTAAATTTGCCATTTTTCAGCAGCTTGCACCTGTCTTGTTGGATGCAGCCTGGCTCCTGCAGAGTCACATCAGCGTTCCTGGTGCCTGCTCCCCAGTGCTTGCTTCCAAGGTTCTCTCCTTGACTGGGCACACCGAATCAAAGCATCCAGATCAATGGACACAGGATGAAGACAACTCAAAACCAGTGCCCAAAATGCACCCTCTGAAGTGAGAGTCCTAGAAAATCTGGAACAGAGACAAGCTGCCTGGAGGGAGCTGAGGACCAGGCACATCATCACTCCTGGTTCCAGCTGGAAAGTGGCAACATTGTTGTGCTGGTCCCTGAAAGAGACATGCCTGAGACAACAGCCCTGTTGGATTAGAGCTTTCAGAGTACAAGCTGACTGCGGGTCTTCATGGATAAACCATACAGATAGGAGTGAAAACTCTTCAGAAATCTGATGTGTTATTTTCTTTTTATTTAAATGTGAATCTTATAATCATGTTAATGAATGGGCACTGCCTCTCTCCAAGGTGCTCTGCAGTCACTACCACTTCGCTAGCAGTAAACACTGTCTCAGAGACACTCCAGATACTGCTGGAGGCAGAAAGGAGGAGACAACAAATGCTGTGTGAAATTCAGGCATGGGGTTCAGTCACCATGCCTGAGTGAGGAGGAATCCAAACGGAGGCGGGCATTAAATGAAAGGTGGGAAGAGAGTAAAATGGAAAGTGCAAAGGAAAATATGTCATGTCGAGTTCATGAAATGTATATCTTTGAGTAAGAACTGTCTTCTCTATATTTTAATAGGAGGTATGTATTTAATGACTTGAATTACATGGGCCTTGGAAGCTTACTATGATTCTCATAAGTCTTAACAGGTAACAGAGAGAGACTATTTACAAGGATGTGGAGTGACAGGACAAGGGGAGTGACTTCCAATTGACACAGAGTAAGTTTAGATGAATTATTAGGAAGAAATTCTTCCCTGTGAGGTTGGTGAAGCCCTGGCACAGGTTTCCCAGAGAAGCTGTGGCTACCCCATCCCTGGAACTGTTCAAGGTCAGGTTGGTTGGAGCTCTGAGCAGCCTGGTCTAGTGGAAGGTGCTCATGGCAGGAGGTTGGAATGAGCTGAGCTTTAAGGCCCTTTACAACCCAAACCAATCAGCTATTTGTGAACCTGGATGGAGTTACAGCTGATCTAAATCACTAGAGTACTATGGCTGCAAATGGACTATTTAGCCATATGGAGTGGAAAAATGTTTTGAAGGCATCATCTTAGGCACAAAAGATTTGAAGGCATACAGCTTAGAAGCAGTAAGTGACATGCTTTAGACTGGAAACACTCATTGTACAGACAGTACAGATCTCAAGAACCTCCATATATTATGTTGCTTTCTACTTTTCAGCACATTTGAAATGCAAACTTGTCTTTTGGCTGCTGAGAGTAAATTCATCTAGAAAAGTAGTGGAGGCCAAAAAATAACTTAGGAAAATATAAATCTACCTATGGGTGACAAAATAACTGCTTATTCTGGTGAACAACATTTCTATAGTTTATAAATATAGCATTTCAGCTTCTTAACATTCTCTGACTGAAGTAGCTCAGAAGCTACTCCAGAATTTGACATTTGGATTTTAGGCTGAAGTGCAGAAAAATAGACCATGTGTGAAGGTCACCGACAATTCATCTAAGACATTAAACATTATAAACGGTCTAACAACATTTCAGATATTCATTTATTTATGAAAAGACATTATACATCTTGTAAGGATTTTAAATGGTTTCTGAACAAATAAAACTAAGGAGGGACTTAAACATTAGATAAAGTACCAGCTAAACTATGTAGCCAGCTAGATTATAGGGGCAATGACATTAATGTCACATTTTTAGAAACAGATAAGTTAAATACCAATTTTTCTACTTACTTTTTTTGTTAATGTGCAGTCAGCAATTTGCCAGTATTCCTTGTGCAGAGGTCATCTAAATTTTTAGTGGCATGTAAGTTTGCTCCTCAAGAGTAACACCAAATATTTTACTAAAAAAATATAAAGCACAGAAAATAATAGTTTTTATTATACAGTTACAGTGATTAAAATCACCATGTATTAGAAAATGAATAAAAAGCTCCAGCTTTTGGTTGCTTATTTCCAAATGTGCAAATGTGCAGGATGACTTCCAGAATACCGTACTCATACATGATGTCATAAAACTGTGGGTTTCTCTGACTAGATCAGGCATTTGTTAGACAAAGAATAAGTGAAGATCAACATATGTCCCTTCAGGCACATTATTAAAAGAAGATGGAATTCTGCCACAGGACCAAAGCGCTCCTCTCAGAAATCTCTTCTAAGGAATCTTAATATTCCCCACGTCTTATCCTAAAGAAATGGCTTGAAGTTGCAGGACTTTGGAAAGCTCTGCAGCATCAGAATGAACTTTCTGAACAGAGACAAAAAGGTAGAGTAAGTCATCTTTGCTTGTAAATCCCAAATTCGCCTGAATATCTTAAGATACACAGGATTTACTCTTGGGAGCAATACCTGCAGGTTTTAATTCCAGGTTAACTGTACTGACATTTTTTTTTAACAAGTTCCATTGCAATACAGTTAATAAAAATAATTTAAGTTACAATAATGGGAGTGGGGAAACTTAGGTCTAGAATTAGAATAGATTTCTTCAACCTGAGCTATATATATAACAAAATTTTAGTAAAAGGTAAAGCAAAGAAAATAAACACTAAAGAACCATGTTTCCCCTTTTCTCATGAACCTGTGAAAAGAAAGAAGATAGATCTCTTACTCAATTTGAATAAACTGAAATTAACTGGCTACAGTTAATACTGCAAAAGGTAAATTCAGATTAAAAATTACACCAGCTAACATGAGCACTTATTTTAAAATGGTATAAGGTTGTGTTCTTGTGCAACAACCACAGAAGTAACCTGACCAACCAGCTACACCTGAAATCAGGTTTCTGATCTAGCCCTAATCTAATCTACCTGCCTAATTTAATCTGAAATTCCCTGAAATGAAGTCCTGTTAAACCATAAAAACCAGGTTTATCTGTGACAAAAACAGTCTTAACACACTTGTGGTCTCCTCAGGCACATAAAGAGAAAGAGGCACTCACATCACATTACATTTTTGTAGCAGACTGTCCAAACTCAAATAATAATCAGGAACAAGGAATGACAATTAAAAGTCTATGCCATGTTTCTGTAAATTCCACTGCATCAGTTTAGGATACTTGGTATATTGGAATGCAGAATTATTTTCTACAATACATCTCGGGTAGTCCCCAGAGTAGCGAGACTCGGGTAGTCCCAAGAGTAGCGAGACTCGGGTACATCTCTTAAATACATCTCTTAAAAACACTGAACTAATTATAAATAAAACTACATGTAATTAAAGACATTATTTTCTTTTTCTATATTACCATAGGATGATCTAAAATTAAAGATAAAATGTGGCATTACAAATGTACAAATTTACACTATTCAGCTTCATAAATATGACATGACACGTACATTCTATAAGGTAGAATATACAATCTCATGAGTCTTAGAGCTGTCAGTTACTGTTGAAAAGAGAAAGAAAAGCTCTGACATAAAAAAAAAACCCCTCTAATTTCTGTATTTCTTATATGGAGTACACAAGATACACACAATGTGTGGAAGTTAGTAATTAAAATGCATTTTGTAACATAAAAAGTTATATTTAAGGCTTAGTGAATACGCTAAGTGGATGTGCTTTCTTCACAGCAGAATGGTCCATTTTCTATTCTTGGTATGCAGGTGAGTTAATACATTATTGAAAAATAAATCTAGCCTGATTTTTATTTCATAAATAATTAAATATCCTGACTCAAAATGCTATTATTTTACTTATAAACTGCAGTTGACATGTTTTTAATGTAATATAAATCATTATATAGTTTACTTGTTAATATTGCTTGAATTTCCAAATACCAAGAAGGAAAGAAACTTCCTACAGTTTTCAACCATGTATTGCTGGCATTTCCCTATGCAACCCTCTGCAAATTTCCTGAGCTTCCTTGTAATCCTTTGCCAGATTAGTGTCTTGGGAATTTCATTTAGGCTGAAGAGCACAGAGAAGTTGCTATAGAAGCCACTGGGATAACCAAGACTTCCAGTGCTGTGGTTTTCAAATTGTAAAAATTGTTCTGCACAACGGTCGAGTTTTGTACATTCAATTTAAGAATTACAAGGCTCAGAACTCTCCTCAGAATATGGAAACAGGCTTCAGAGTTTACAGTTACAGTAAGGTCAACAGAATGATCAATTGATAAAGTTTTCTCAAAACATTTTCCATTTTTTACTCTTCTTTCAAAATTAAAATAAAAGATCAAATTTTAAGACAGTAGTTCTCTGTAAGTGGAGGATGTCACTAGCACAACTCTCATGCCACCTGTGACTTACGTGTCCATGATCAATATGTCAAAATAATGTCAACAGAAATTAAGTTGGTTGCTGATTCAAACATCAACATTATTATATACTCCTGAATATAAAATTTAAAAAAGAAAAAACCTCACAAGAAAACAAATAAAAACAAACAAAAAAAAACCAAACAAAAAACTCAAACAAAAAACACACAAACAAATCCACAAAACCAAACCAAACTTCCTTCCTTCCTTCCTTCCTTCCTTCCTTCCTTCCTTCCTTCCTTCCTTCCTTCCTTCCTTCCTTCCTTCCTTCCTTCTTTCAACTTCTGTTGAAAATCTACAAGCTGGAAATACCTTGAAACTTTTTATGTTATTGCTGGTAGGTGTTACTGGAAAGAATAAAACTCAAACACCCATAAACAACTCCCCTCCACCCTTTCCCCACCAGAAAAAAACAAAAACAAAAACAAAAAACCAAGCAAACCCAGCCCAACAAAAAGCCCACATCCACAATGTTTGTTACTGGATGATTGAATTGTAAAAAGTAGTTATTGATAAACTCTAAATTAATAGGAAAAGTCTTCTCTTCATGAAATCACTTTGTGGCAAAACACTGTTTTTCCAGGCAATTCCAATTAACAAATAAATCTGCTCCCTCTGTCTTGTCCCTCCCTGGCTTCTTGGACTCTTCTTGGCAGTAAAATGAAAACATACTTCAGTTTTCTGCCACACAATGCACCTCTGATAATACTTAGATCAAGAAACAGAAATTGCTGTATTTGTGATTAAACTCTTAACACATTCTGGATTTATTCACAAAACTGTAAAATGTGAACAATTCTCCCAAGGCCAACAGCAATACAGGACTGTAAAACTAAAATGAGGGACATGTTTGCACTGTTAACCCTGATTTTTTTTTCTGTCATTGTCTAGCATATATTCCATCACCATGTAACAGGTAAATAATATTTGTTAAAGCTTCTTAACTCACTTAAAGTAAAAGACCCAATGAACTGAAGTTGACAAAAACATCAAATGAGGTTTAATTTTTCTAATGAATATATAACAGTTTTTGTGAGGTACTACACAGCATTCCAAAGGAAGTAGATATCTCCAGAAAAGAATATTTGAAAACACTTTTAAAATGCACTTTAACCATCCAACATTCTTCCAATATTTCCAACTTTAACTGCTATGAAAAATTCAAGTGTAATTTGAATGGAATATGATTTAATGGAACTTCAGAAAATTTAATTTTCTCCATATTGCCAGACTGTACATATTATATTAGTGCATAACTGAACAGATTTAAATCCACTTTTTGATTAAAATTGTCTCTTTTAGAACAATAAAACAATTGATGGTATCACTGAAATAAGCTATGAGAAGATAGAGAAAAAGAGAAACAGAACAGAGGTTGAAGATGTATGCAAACTGAAGAGAAATAATTTTTATTTTTTAAAATTTTAATTTATGCAAATATTAATACTTTGAAGATGAAGAAGATAGAAAAGACAATTCTTAATATTGATCAGTATGTACAAAATAAAGAATAATCTTCTATAAAACTTTCCTGATGAAAAATATCCAGTTGCCATTAACTGAGACATAAAACATAATTAAATTATAAACGAAGTTTGAGGAGAGGAGCCAACCTGTCTCCAGTGTTAATGTCTCAGGGAGAAAAGGAAAAGAAAATCTCCTGTTGTAAAAATTTCTCTTATTAGTTCTGCTAGGCATTTCCCAGTAGAAATCTTTTTGAGTTAATATGCAACAAAACTTCTCTGAACTACAAGTATGGTATTTGGGTGGTCAGAAAACACAAGGTTCATGCAACCTCAAGGATTTTTTGTACTTGACACAGATAAAATTCTTGCATTCAACACAGAGAGGCAAATCATTTGTTCTGCTTTTAGAGCTATCTGTACCAACTCTAGTGATGTTCTAAGGTAACAGTCCTCTGTTATTCACAAAATGTGTAAAAATCAACAAATATAGCTAGCACTATCATTATCAATAGCGTTAATATAAAGAAATATCCTGTTGAGATTTAAACACACACCTATGAATACTTAAGTCTTGACAAATGTAACTTAAATGTTATCCTCAGATTGAGAGGAGACTTTTGTGCTCTTCTCAGCCTTGACAAGATGAGGAATTTAGTAAAAAATATTCATTGAGGACTTCTACCATAACTCCAATATTACTGTAATGCAAGAAAATTTATGTAGGGCTAGAGATAACAAAGAAAATAGGTTCTCCTTATGTATTTACAGTTCCATCAGAATCAGCAACTATCAAGAGATAAATGGAGGTCTCCCTTTAGAAGGGGAGGAGATGGACTGGTGCTGAGGAAGTATTACTTCTGTTTCTAGGAAGAGCACTCTGAATTCTCCTTCATCCCAGAAAAGCACACCACAACCCTTTAAACAGAGGAGAACACATCCACAATAAAATCAGTAACACCTCTGAAGGGCACATGTTTAAAAAGTCAGGGTGGTTTGATTTGATAGTACACACAATTTTAGCATAATGATACAAATTTTGTTAGACATTTACTATTCTCTCCCATCCAAATCCATGGAAGCACACTGTATATTATTTTAATAATTATTTTCTCTGAATAGAACATAAAAATTAAAGCATAGGGCCTCATTGTACTATGGTCTGTGCACATCTGGGATGAAAAATTCCCTCTTCACCAGAGAACTTATATCTAAATTGTTAGAAAGTGTGTGCCGTTACGGAGGTGATCCAACTATTTGATCAAAAAGCCAGGATTTTCGAAGGCAGATAAGAAAATTGAGTCTGCGTTCAACAGCATTAAGTATTCATGAGATTTCTTGCATTACTCTCATTTTATCACTCATATAAACCACTAACATATATTCATTATAGACAGACTAAAAATTACACTCTCAAACAATTAATAAGTATTAAAGAAAACTTTCAAAGAGCAGTATTCATTCAGCCAGTCTTCTGACAATAAATTTTAAACACTAATGCTGATACTGAAAAATAGTTTTGTGGTTCTACAAGGCCTATTGCATAAGAGGATGATAAAACATATCTAAGGACACTTCCAAAACACTTTGCACTTTGAAATAATTTCCCAGCTTCATAGAAATCCACAGAAAGTCCACAATTAACTCCTGAAACAGAGATTAAATTGTATTTATAACTGCTGTGGCTACAACAGTTTCTAATGTGTTTTCTGATAAAATATTGTCTGAAATGGCTCATGCTGCACACATCTGGGGTGCAGACATGTTCTGCTATTGCTGAGAGGTGCCATAAGAGGAGCACCAAATCTGTGCTTGCATGCCCCGATTTCCTCCTGTGAGAGTAAATGTTGCTGTGAAAGCTCAGTACAACAGCTTGTGCTGACAATCAGTTTTCTGACTAGCCCAGGCCTTTCCTGAGTGAGAGAAGTGGAACCTTTGAGCTTTCTGTGTTACCTCCCCAGGCAGTCTGCCCTCCACATGTCTGCTGTCCCCTCTGTGTGGCCCATTATTCTGCCACCTGCATGTAAGATTAAGGGGCGCTGACACCCCTGCTCTGTGTGCCCTTCATGGAGCACTGCCACAATTTACAGTCCTGTCACATCTTTGGGATGTTGTATAAAGGCATTCCCCCATGGATACAGCACCAGGAGCATTCAGCCTGAATTCAAGAGAGACAAGGCAAGCAACTTGCTGGAAATATGTCTCAAATTTAGCTCAGTTTTGTAGTCTGAACTTCAGAGCTGGTTCTAAAAAGACCTGTGCAAACAAGAAAGTTTGAAGTAGTAAAATCAATGATATGTGTTGTTTGTCTTATCTGAGGTTGTGTACAAAACATGCATTACATCTATTAAAAATGCGTAATGAAAATGCAGTTATTGGTCTGGTTTAGACATAGAACATAAAGAAACATTTATCTGATAAATTATTTATGCAAGCATTCACATTTTTGTGGCATTTCTTCAATATATTTTAGAAGTCCCAAGTTACAAAAGTGTAACTTCAGCTCAGTATTGATTTTCAGCCGATAAGCTTCTTTCGATCTTCAGTAAATTAAAACTGTAAATTGTCTCTACAGTTACATAGAGCATTTTTCCTTCTGAAATACTCTACAGGAATTTTCTATTCTAAAATAAAAATCTTTTTTGAAAATATGAAAAGAGAAATGGAATTTCCAATAAATCCTCTTAAGAATTTTTAATTCTAAAGCACATTATTCTTCTTTTACTTGAAACAATACCTGAATTTTTATTGGTTTAACAGATTTTGCTGGCTTTTTCCAAATTTTCAGTCTCCAATTCTTTTCTCCTGCAAAGTTCTTGTTTTCTAAGAAAAAAAATTAATACAAACATATTTTCTATATGAGTAAGTAGCTGCAATTTGACTCTAAGGATTGTTATATATGCAAAACTGAAGGACACTGAAATGAGGCAACATTAACAAAGAAGCCACAAAGAATTTTGAAGATAATTTGAGTCTTGCCTGAATGCAGACATGTACTGCAAACTTCACTAGAGTGTTTCCCTATAATAAAAATTGATTTATTTATAAGACCCTGAATAAAAGTAAAAGGTGAAAAATGGAATTTTTAAACGTAAAAATTCAAGAGTTAAAGTGAGGGTTCAAGAGAAAAATGGTGAGAAAAGTTAGTGAGAAAAGGAGATGGTAAGATAAGGTGGTTGTTGTAGAGCTGAGGCATTTCTGGAGACCAAGACCCACTTTTATGCAATGCAAGTCTCTGCATCCCACAACAAACAGAAATAGGTGCCCTTTCTCAACAGCAGTTTGCAGTCAGAGAAAGATTTTTTACTGGGAATACTTGATCAGACACATGACCCCAGACTACATGGATGATAAAAAGCCAGATGCAGCATAGACACGAGACTGAGGACTCCTCCTGCTTCCAGTGGCAGAGCAGGAGCAATATTCCCGTGCAATTCCAAACTATCCTTCAGTGCTGAGCTGCCCCAGGTGGGTCTGAGTGCTCTTTCTGTCTAGGTAATACAACCATTAGTGAGTTACAGCATCTAGTTAATTACTACTTCAGGTGAGGAAGCCAGTGGGTTACCAGAGGAGAAACTGGCCTTATTACCATTGTAATGATTTTGCAGTGTTTGGAAATATAGGATTTTCTGGAAGATGCTACAGTAAGGATCAGTGGAGGAATGAGAATGAGGGTTTCCCAAAGAGGTCTTGATGAAATTACTGTAAGATACCGAAAATCTTGGGATTTTTAAAAAATACCTACACATTTTAGCTCTCCACCCTAAAAAAAACCAAAACCAAACCTGTAATTTTATACCTGAGTAATATATCTTGGACTAAACAGTGCTAATAACCTATAAAGCTCAAACATGAATTGGCATGAAAACATAAATTACATTGCTTATTACATTACCTAGATATGTACATTTGCTGCCACAATCATTTAGTAGTTAATTATCTTGTCAGTATTTTAACCTCTTGGTTGCTAGTGGTTGAGATAATTTAGAAATTGATTTTCCTCCTTTTTATTCTATTAATGCACCATTTTCCTTTGAAATTTAAATTTGAATTTGCATGGCAGAAACATGCAAAAGTATTATTATGAATATAAACCATAAATTATAACATATCTGGACACTGTACTTCCTTTGCAATCAGCATTAGACAGTCCTGATTTTAGTAATCTGTGTCTGATTAAGGTCTTTGGTTAACTGAGAATTACTAAAATAGCTAAAATAGGAGACCAAGACAGAAATGTTGTTTGGATTGACTTGGCTTTTTTTCTGTACTTCTTACTGTGATATAAATTGTTACTTCAAATCAGCTGTTAAAACCCCCTTAGAAGCAGTCTGTGAATTTATTTTAGGACACACTTTGAAAAATGGGATGTAAGCATGGGATTGGAATTGTGAGATAAAGAGTGTGAGAGGAAGAGAGTGGGAAACAAGTAGAAAAGCCCCAGTGATCAAAAAACCAAAAATGTTACAAAAATGAGTTATTAAACGTAGTCTGAAACACATTGGAATATAGGCTTTACTTAAAAAAAAGGAAATAACAAAAGATCAAATTTAAGACCAAAAAAGGACTTAATGCTAGGAAAGAAGTTAGCATATCCTCAAATAAATTATATGAAATTAAATAAATGAAGATTTTGGGAATAGATCTTATTTTTATTTGAATATAGAGATTTGAGCTAGGACTTGGGTTTGGAGCTGACCTGTAAGCCATATTTTTTAATTTTGTCATTGCTTGCCCTTTGTTATTCTAGTTGGCAATACTCCTCGTCATATATTAAGTTTTATGACAGTCAATAGAACTATAGTAACTATGATCAAATTTTGTGCAATGGAAATTCTTCTATATATCTTGTTTTATTTATACCTTTTTTTTTGTGATACATTTGCAGCACTGTTTCAGAATCCAAGTTTGCAACAGGAGTCATCTTACGTTTTTAAGAATTCTCCAGCCCTTCTCTTTCTGACATTTTATGTGGTCCCTCAGCCAACTCCTCTCTGTTCCAGTTCACTTGAAAAATGCATATTAAAAATATATGTTTGGCTGGCAGCCAGGCTTTCCAAAGTTACTCAAACCTTAAATGATTTGGATTTCATGCATAATTTTATTTTAAAACTCTCTCTTTAAGCAGGAGTCAGCCCCATCTTGCCTGCAGTCACCAAGGGTTACCTCCTCAGACTTCTCTAAGAAAATACAATTGCAAGCATTGCCCGGGGCCCTCAAGATCTGCTGTAACAAATTTAGATGTGTTATACTGGTTATCCACTTGACTCACCATCTTTAAACATTTATGTACAGCTCCTCTGACTGTTCCTTCAAACTTCAGACCATCCACGAAACCGCCCTTGACGGCATCCAGTGCATCACGCTTGTTTTAGTCCCATCATGCAGGAGGTAAATACTTCTCTGCTGTCAGATTAGCAGTGCTTCTGGGGTTAAATAATGCAGCTGATCAAATATTTCCCTTCCAAAGCAGGATTTAAGCACGTCTGTTGAACCTTGGTGGGTTTAGCGAAAACAGAAAAGGAAGGAAGATGTGAAACACAGGGTAAAGACTTTCTCCTGTAGAGATGTAGCTGCAAAAGATGCAGATATCTGCACTTTGAAAAAGAACAAGAGCTGATAGAAACATTTGCAGTCAAGTTCGTGTGGGGACATCGTGATCATTTCTCCTCCTCTGTGCTTCTTTCTTGGAAATAAAAGTTCTGTTCCAAATATGAATTTTGATTTTGGTTTGTGGTTTGTTTTTTTTTTTTTTTTACTAAGAAATTGAACAGTATTTATACTTTTCAGCTTTATAGTGGAAATGGGATTTTTTTTCAGTCTAAGGATGTGTTTTACTTACTTTTTGCCATTAATTCAAATGTTTATTCTCACTCCTTTATCCTCCCAAAAGTGAAATGGATTTGCAAAAATTCGCAATGCTCCAGAAACTCTACTAGGGAATTAGTTGTTAATTATGTCAGGGAAAGGCTTATAAATTTTGGGATAGATGACAAAATTGATAGGGGGATGGATGGACAGATGGAAGGATAGAATAGTAAAATAGTTCTATTTTCTTTAGCTTCAGAAAAGTTTAGACAAGCTGAAGATAGGTCCCTGGGTATTTTTATTTGGGTTTTTGATTTTTTTTTCTGAATTTTTTTCTCTTATGTTAAACTTATTGTGCACATAGAAGTAAACAGAAAGGAAGAGGGAGCTCTGACCTTGTATAGATGCAGAAATGAGGATGGCTTTAGCAGAATAGATGAAACAAAGGTCACAATTCCCACTTGTTTTCACTGCAAACCTCTTGGCTGAGATGACACTTGGGCTAATACAGAAATGCCTGCAAAGAGAACATATTGTGAGACAATTTCAAACATTTCTGAACTGTTTCTGACTCTTATCTCCTCAATGGTGTCATTAGTTTGTTAGCTTCAGCTCCTGCTCTCAGCAGTGGTGTCATTTACAACAGCTGCTTCTGCTATTGACTGATGAAATTAAAATGCACTTAAAAGCGTTACAGAGAACAGACTTGCAGAATGTTCAGTGGGGATTGACATTACCATGAAAAACTTTATTGATTTGCCATATTTGTGTATGGGACTTCTTCCATGACAAATTCTTGTGGATATTTGAAAGAGGTGAGAAAAAAAATAGCAGCTATGATTCAATTCAAAGACTGCAAGTTCACAGACTATTTTTTTGTCTGCTTTTGAGTGGCAAAACCTGCTACCCTATTTAGAATTTTGAGTATCAAATTTACACAGACAAAGCTTATTCTACATATCATTGAGTGTAGAATAAAGGTTATTTCTCACCCTTCATGAACATACATAGAGTTGGCATTCATACCTTTTTCTGTTAATCTTACCTGTTTCTACTTTGTGCCAAAGGCCTTGCTTCTACATTTCTCCACCTCTTCCTCATCTGGCATGTAGAATAGCAAATTGAGCTAAATGAGCTCGAGAACAAACTCACTATTATGTCATTAATGTTTAAACTCCTATTAACTTTCAAGGTACAAAGTCCAACATGAAATTACTCAAAGTAGGCTGTCTAAAATTTCCTTTACAAAAGCTGTTTTTTCATAATTCTCACATAGTGTTATTGCTATTGTTACACAAACAAATAAATATAATTTAAAGGCTGCTTAGATGGTGGTAAAAAGGTTGTTTTTTTAATAGCATGGTGGCACGGAAAAATATATGTACATGTATATAAATAGTAATCATTTGCAATGGAGACAGTACGTGCAATGCAGATGGTATTACCATGATGTTAAATAGGATCTTTATGAGTTCAGTCTCATTATCTTAACAATTTCAGAGAGAACAGGAATATTGATGAGACAAGACAAGTCTTCTTATCTGTTACCGCCTAAATAGTGAAGATTCTTTTTCATCAATAAAATAGTGTCCCTAACTATATTTGATTCTATGAAAAACATTATTGTGTACCAATTAAAATTAAATATATTATGAAGTTTATTCTTGAAGCTAAGCTGACCTCATTCATTGAAGTCACAGCTCTAAACATTCCTGACCAAAACAGCTTAAGACTTTTCTACTCCACTCTGCTGAGACCCCACCTGCAGTGCTGCAGCAGCTCTGGGCTCCCAGCACAGCAAGGACAGGGACCTGCTGGAGCCAGGCCAGAGGAGGCACCAAGAGGATCAGAGGGATGGAGCAGCTCTGCTGAGAGGAAAGGCTGAGAGAACTGGGATTGTTCAGCCTTGAAAAGGGAAGGCTTTGGGATGACTTAATTTTTGCCTTCAGGTACCTGAGGGGAACCGACAAGGAAGAAGGAAAGAGAGTATTTCCAAGGGCCTGGAGTGACAGCACAAGGGGGAATGGCTTTAAACTGACAGAAAGCAGGTTTATATTTGATATTAGGAAGAAATTCTTTACTGTGAGAGTGGTCAGGCGCTGGAACAAGTTCTCCAGATAGGCTGTAGCTGTCCCAACCCTGAAAGTGTCCAAGGCCAGGTTGGATGGAGCTCTGAGCCCCCTGGTCTAGTGGAAGGTGTCCCTGCCCACGGCAGGGGTCAGAAAGAGATGATTATTAAGGTCCCTACTAACTGAAACCATTCTGTGATTCCATAATTCATTACATTTATACCAAACAGTAGGCAGATGAGACAAATACCATAAAAATCAAGGTGTGTGTTTCAAGAAAATTGCACATCTCTTTTCAGGAAGAATAAAAGAGGTGTACCTTCTTTTTATCAAATATGACATTGCACATCAACGCCAAGATTGAAAGATGTCCACAAATAAGTAATAGCTTAGCAACTTTTATGCAGCAAAGCCCTTGGAAATGTGGATCTACCATGACTGTTTTCAGGAAATATATAATCGATATCAGTTAATGCTATAACACAACATTTGGAGTCACATCTTTTCATAGAAAATTTATAGATTACTTTTTAAAAGATCTTTTGAAATGTCAATGTTGTATGTTATCAGGGTATTTCATTTATATAAACCTTTTCCCCTGTAAATCAACCTATGTTAAGACAACATACAATTCTGTTGAAGGCAATTTGGATTTGACTTATTGCTTACCTTGTCTTAATATTAGATCTTCTTCACATTTCTCCCTATGCTCTGACAAACAAAATGGTCTGAGCTTGTCAGACCAATGTTTGGAAAGTTCCAAAAAATTAAAGCGTCTACATAACAATATCAGATTTATTTTTGCACATCATCAGGAGTGGTGTCGATCCTTTAAGTAACAAAAATAGCCGAACTGAAAATGCAACTTAAAAAATCCATTAAATTCAATCAGCATATAGATCTGAATGTTCTTTCTTCTCCTTTTATGGTTTAAGGAACAGCACCTAAGCTTGTAAATAGCTGAGGTACAAAAGACAGCTTTGAAAAAATGACAGGACAGACTGAGAATAAATACACTGGAAAATTTTATTTAAAAGTGATGAATTTTTCTGTGTTATTGAAGAAGATATTTGTGTATGTTATCTCAAGACACTAGAAGAATTTCAAAGGCTGTTCATGGAAAAGATTTAAATGTATCTTGTTTCATTATAGACTTTGAAATGTGACCATATCTTTTAACACCACTTTGAATAAACACACTAGGTACAGAAGCTTCTCAGTGAGGCAGTAGATATTTTGGAAGTATATTAAATGAACACATTGTGAAGGGGTATTGTTCTGTTTATCTTGATAAGGGGATTAAATTCACATGCCCTAAACTAAGGCAAAATGTGCCAGGAAAATGTTGATCACATAGCTGGATTTTTCTGCTTCAAACTACACATTAGAGTCAGTAGAAAGGGAAAAAGATAAAACTTTATCCAACAGTGCATGAATAGCGAGAAAAAAAAAAGTCATATAACTAACAGATCCAGCAATGTCCTACATTTGTAGTCATAACACTTCAAGCTAAGTAAAGTGTTACTTCTCCTTTCCTTTACTCAGCTCAGCATTACACAATGGTTGGACAAACAGAGGTTAAGTGAAAGACAGCCTGTGTTTGAAAAAGTGTCTGTTCTTTAATTGCTGTGCCTTGAGTTGCTTTAGAAGTAGTGAGTGATCACATTGATAAAGACTGTAGTTATGTAGAGACCAAGGTGAGCATGGAAGAGCCAGAATTAGAGACATTGAGTGGACTTGTGTTTGAGAAACATACAAAAACATGTACTAAACTGCAAGAACTTATACACATAGCTTCATTATTTCTTGTCATAATATTAGCACTTTTCCGTGTATCAGCCCCATGTAGCAGTGTTGATCCAAATGCTGTGTGTTAGCTCCAAATTTGTGTGTTGGCTCCAAATTTGTGTGTTGGCTCCAAACTGGTCTCAGTTATTTTAAGTTGACAAGCTACCCAATGACTTAATTCTTGTCTTTGTGATTTTTATTTGGGCACAGGTAGAAAAATAATCAAGGTAAAATGTTCCTCACTTTAATAAATGTGGAGAGAGGGATATGTGGTGTTCAGTAGTTTTTCCAAAATTTATGTTGTACTAAATTGTACTGAATAACACTAACCTATATTTTTAAAACACATGATTAGCTTTTTTGGTTTGAATAGGGAATGCCACATCCTAGATTGTTTGAGGAGCTCTATCCATAGCATGCCTCACTTTCACAGTATTTTCACACCATGTCTACTTAATCTAATATGGGAACTGATGATATACAGCTACAAAGTATTACCTGCATATAATTTATACCGCTTAACACCAATACTAAGGGGTCAAACAAAAAAACAAAAATAATTTAACTATACAAAGATGTAATAGCCACAAAATAAGCAGCAAAAGGAAATCAGTAGCAAAGTTCTACTGAGTTTCTGCAGTGGTAGTCTAGAGATCCTCTTAAGATGAGTGGAATTTCTCAAATTTACTTTGTCTAGGAACACATACTTCCACCAGATATTCAGAGGCATCAAGAAGGTTTTTGGTATAGTTTTTTTTGTTTTGGTTTGGGGGTTTTGGTGGGTTTTTTTGTTTGTTTGAGGTTTTTTTTTTTTGTTTGTTTATTTTGTTTTGTTTTTTGGTTTTTGGGGGTTTTTTTAATGGGAAAGAACAATTTTTCATATATATAATTTTCATGGAATTACTAGCTTAAAAAGACAATTCATTGGGAAACTGAGTTGCTGGAGCTACTCATTGAAAGGCCAAATTGACAAAGCATTAGGGTACATGTTTCATTATTTGAATGCCTGTTTCTTGACACTGTTATGTAGCTGCTGAAATGCCTACTGGGACAGAGAGAATTCATGGGCAAAGAATTTGGAGATTTTCAAAGTGGCTGGAAAATGTAGCTCTATGTCCTGTTTTCAAATGGGGCTGAGTTATTTCTAGAGTAGAAAACTCTTTCCCTCAACTAAGAGACAATGGCAAGGTGGCTCAGGTAGGCACTAGGGATGTGAGGAATTGGCAGCATGCAGATTTAGCTGCACAAATACCTGTCACGTCTCCATTAAGCTATGTACCCCTCTGTAAGAAAGAAAAACCTTCTATAAACAACAACATTAAACAGCAACTTCCAGTTTCACCTCAAAGCACCAGAAGAAAAAGGTTAAAATATAGAGAAGACAGAGGAACTGGAAAAATTGTTTCTTGTCTTTTATACCAAGATCTAGAACCCTTCCTGTAGGCAAGGCAAGCTCCCTTTTACATCCCAGCAAATTATGGCTAAATTTAGTGCATGAATAGGAGCTGGATCAGCTATCTGTAGACAGAAATCTCAGTGCCTTGCAGATCACATTTGTTTTGAAAGAAAAAGACACTTTCATTGCTATTGTCTTAGCAACAACACATTTGAAATATATGGAATGGTAGAATTGTGGACTTTCTGTAGCTGATGCACAGTTGTGTTCAATCCCCTAAATCAAGTTTGAAACAGCCCTGGGGGAAAAAAAAGTGATATAAATTCTGAAAATAAAAGCAATCAAATAGGATATCAAATACTGGCACATAATTTCAAAGCTACTTTTATTGGAACAAGCTAAGATCTGTAAATATTTTTTCAAACTGTTACAATGAGTACTTAATTATTTTGTCACAAATAAAAGACAATTTTTTGTTAGTCCATTGACCTTCCTTTCCCTGTATATGATACCTGACCTGATTGGGAGAACTTTTGTCAAATATTACATAGACCCTGACACTTTGTTCTGCTGAATATGGACACAATCTCTGCCTATCTCCTGCTTGTTGATCCACCGCTGTTCTCACTCAGTCTTTTGACCCAACTCTGAACTGATGCAGGTGCTGACATTGCAGAAAATCATTAACATGTGAACAGTTTCTGGAAGTCCTGCACCTCTCAGCTCGGTGTCTTGTGTGAGTTCCGTAGGTAAAAGTCATAGTGAGGATTTGTGCATGCCTTCTAGGACCAGGTCATCTCAAATAAGGACTTACCTGCACATCATCTTGCAAGAACTGTAAAGCCATTTCTTCCAAAGACAATTCAGAAAACCTGTGCTGGGCCCTCGTCTGATTGTTCTGTCATCTTATATTTATCAAATATAAGGAACCTCAAATAAGGAATTAGGTTGAGTGAGACTTTAAAAATCAGTGTATCTAAAATCATATGTAAATTTATGAAAAATATCTACTAACGGAAACTCAGAAATAATTGCAACAGCACTTTCATGAAGCATTCTTTTAATTGATGAAACACACCGGGTCTTGCTGGACAACATTAGCTCAGTTATAGCCTTCATAAATTACAACTATGATTTCTTCTTCTGTGAAATACATGTACAAGTAAAATTTCACTTCTCACTATGTGAAGTTGAGACCAGTTTTTCTGCACAGTTTCCATCACGACTTACACAGTGGGCTTAAGTGACACGGAAGGTGTCAGAGTCCTTGGCAGACGAGTCTTTCAGCTCAGTTTCACTCAGAAAAAGGACTGTCATTCTCTAAACTTAGATTTCTGTACTTTGGCATTCTTTGAAATTAGACAAGAATATTTTGCAGAGAGTGCTAAGAGGTTTCAAAGGACAAATTAATAATTCAAAGCAAGTAAGAGCCAAAGAATTTACATCTCCCAAACACCTACAACCCACACAACACCTCTAAACAAAAACCATTGCATCAATAGAGTGTCGCCAGCACAAAGCCTGAGCAATTAATTGTTAAATCAGTCTCTCTAATCTCAGACAAATTACTGTGCTTATGTGCTGTTTATCAATGTGCCACCAGACTACTTAATCAGGCAAATCTAGGGTGTGTGTTTGATTTTTTGAATTTTCATAGAAAACTTTCTGTTTCCAATAAAACAGAAAAATTAAAAATTGTACATAAACATACATTTTCTGATGTATTTTTTTCTTTATTATACTAATTTTCCGGTTAAAATTTTTACCTTCTACCTTGTGTGTTTCACTGTTAAATGACCTCAAATAGATTTTTGTAAAATGCTAAAATAATATTTGTAGGACAAGGAAGAGAGTTCATTTGGGTTTTGATTTGGTTTGGTTTTGTTTTTTTTTTTTTTTAAATTATATACAAGAGGGATAGAAAAAAATAAAATGTGTGAATAAAGCTGCTAACAAATTTTATACAAGTGAGACATTGCAACTCTTTTTGAACAGAGATACAAAGTTGATATTAAGCCTTAACAGAATTGTCAAGCAAGTATTGCTCTTCTAACTTCACATTTGCTCAAACCTAAAGTTATTACTTTCCTGGTTTCATTTGCAAGCAAAGATAAAACTGTTTAAGAACCATAGTGTTATTATTAGTTATTACAGGTACTTTTAATAATCAAAATATTACTGTAAGGTATACTTGTTCATTTTCTCAACATTTGACATAGAAAACCTCTTAATATTTAATATTAAACTTATTAAAAAACTAACCATCTTGTATCATCTGACATCTGGGGTTTTGCGTTGATTTAAATGAATGTGTCTCTGGTAAAATCAATGGAGCTGAATTTCAATAGTTATTCATCTAATGCATTATTTCTAAATTGCAAATTGGAGACTTTAAGATTAAGGAAGGCCAAAAAATTTAGTTAAAGATGTTCTTCTAGCCCATTTAACTTAGCATGTAAAAAGTCTTCCTGTATTTAAAGCTAAGCTCCTAATCAAGTCTTGCAGAAAGGAAGTTTCAAATTAGAGCTATTGTTATTTGGTTCATATTAACAACATTTTCAAATGTAGAGCTTTTTAAACCTCAGTTTAAATTATTAGATGCCAGAAATGAATACAGAGCCAAGAACTTCGCTGTACACTCTCTGCTTGCCTTTTTATGTCAGTAATGAGGAAATAAAACGTTCTGTATTATGGATAGGAAGAGTGCTAGCTGAGACTAAAATGCTTTAATAAAAGAGCTGAAATACAACTGTTTTCAGGAGGACAGATCCTTATATGACACTTGTATGTCTTGTGAGGCACAAGAGTGAAGAACCAAGTTGACTGTGGTGTGGCTCACAGTGATTCCAGGGCTCCACATCCATGTCAGCTCTTGACTAGCAGTGAAGCTTGTGCTGATGGCCCAGGCACTCGGAATGGCAGAATATTCTGAGTTGGAGGAGACCCACATGGATCAGCAGCCCAACTCCCGGTCCTGCACAACACCATCTCCAAGAACCACACCCTGCGCCTGGGAGCATTGTCCAAACACTCTGTGAACTCTGTCAGGATTGGGGCTGTGACCACTTCCCTGGGGAGCCCATTCCAATGGCTAGCCACCCTCTGGGTGAAGAACCTTTTGTTGTTATCTAATCTAAACTTCCCCTGACACAGCTCCAGCTATTCCCTTGAGTCTTGTCACAGCTCACCACAGAGAAGGGATCAGGGTCTGCCCATCCTCTCACCCCCACAAGGAAGATGCAAACAGCAAGGAACTTTTCTTTCAGTCTCCTCTTGTCCACACTGAACAGACCAAGTGATGTCAGCCACTCCTCACAGGGCTTCCGTTCCAGGCCCTTCACCATCTTTATTACTCTAATTTGGATGCTCTCTAACACTTTTATATCTTTCTTATATTGTGGTGACTGAAGCTAAATATAATATTCAAGGTGAGGCCAAACCAGCACAGACGGCTGCCTGTGGAAGCGCTTTGCTTTCCTGCTGTAAGAAGGGCTTCTGACATGTCCCTTCTGTGTTTGATGAAGTCAGAAATCCCTCCAACCGTGGTTCCCCCAGGAAGGAAGCTGTTTAAAGCCCATCCATGATGTTCTTGAAGGGGTATTGTGAGATTCCTAGTACACACACAAAATTAATTCGTGCTTAAAAGGAAACCTCCAACACTAAATCACTAATGCAGGCAAACAATGCGTCCCTTGCAAGGGTCTTACACGGTCCCCTGGTGTTCAAACTCTTAGTCCTCTCATAAAAATGAAGGGTTTGTTTAATATATAGCTGAAAAAAGCTTGGTAGAATGGTAAGAGGAAACACTGGGCTGCAGAAGACTGGTGGTCAGGACACTCACCAAAATACAGCACATCCAAATTCTAGTCCTTTTTCAATTGCATCATTTGAATCACAGGAGAGACTATCAACTACTCAAGAGCAGGATACACCTTGCTGTATGCTGTGCTATTTTAGGCTGGGGTAGAGATAATTTTCTTCACAGGGGCTAGTACAAGGCTGTTTTTTGATTTCGTTAAACCATGTCACCTGCAAAGAAAGCATTCTGTGCCAGGAGAGTTAGAAAATTACTGTGTCTGTTATGTCCTACTGGATAAGATCCTTGGGTGGAGGGGGGTTTCTTTCTTTCCAAAGATTGTTGCAATAAATTTACGCATTTTGTTTCATCACAAGAAGAATTTTCTAAATGAAGAAGATGTTTTGTTTTGCCTTCATATGAGAAGAGCCCAGAACAACAATTCCTGCTGAAGATGGAGTGCCTCTACCATCAGGTGTAGAACTGCTTGCCCTTCCTTGCTTTGCAACCTGGAACAGGTAAGGTAAAAGCCCCGTTTCCCTTGGTGTCAGGAAGGCTTTGCTATAAATTTGCACATGGATATGCCCTGATCAGTAGGATACAAGAGGCAACTGACGTTACAGACCCTACTGTGCGTCCCAGGCATGTTCAGCATTTACCCATTGGATCAAGCCTTCAGGGAATAGCGACTCATTTCTTTCTAATTCCTGCATCCCTGTGTGGCTTGAAAAAGTATTAAATTCTTTGCTACTTCTATGAGGAGACTTTTGACATGGACAGAAGCAGAATTAAATCAGATCCTGATGTTTAGGTGCCTCCAGGCATACACAGTTACTGAGCATTCTCTGTCAATCCTCCTTTTGGACACATTTGTCTGTGTCCACATTCACCTATGCCTTTTTTAGCTGTCTTAGACAGTGTTTAGAACCTTTTTACACTAAAAAATGCTTTTCCTTTCTTGTTTGGAGTAGTGAATATAAACAAATATTTTGATTGCCATCAACATGAAGGATTTCTGAGAAAAAAATAAAGAGCTGACATTTTTTCATTATCGAGATGCACTTGAAATTAAATTTTAACAACTAAAAATACAGAGGAAGATGCATATTCATTTTATTCTTCACTACTCAGATGTTATTAGGACTAGCTATGCATCAATTTCAACAGCGAGCAAAGACTGCCATCTTCTGACTTCCACAGTACAGCTGCACAACTGAATACACATCTTAGTTTGCCCTGTTACTGTTTATCACAGCGCTTCCAACTGGAAATACACCTTGGTCACATCTTGATCCTGTTGTCTGAAATACTGAGGGCCTTGCATTCACAGTACACTGCTCCACCTCTGAAAGAGAAACATTTACCTGTGACAAAGAAAACTTGTTCACTTCGTTTTCTTGCAGAGCTCTTTCTTTCATAAATCTGTCACCTCATCCACACTTCCAAAGAAATATTTTCTGCCATCCGACTGATGGTATTTCTACCATCAGTTAATTGATCACTTGATGATTTTCTTAGCAACTTTCAAACTAAATGGTTAGTGCTGTGACACCACAGAGCAAATGTGTATCTACCTCCCATTAGGGGTCAATAGTATCCCAGCAATTAATGTTAGTACCTTTAGAATTCCCACCCAAATATTCATCTGTCTGGCCTGTCAACCTAAAAGTGAATATCAGGCAATTAATCAGAGGCCTCAAGCTGTTCACTAAATTTTAAGTGATGTTGCAGGAGATCTGCAGCTCATGGAACAGACGTATCTACATATATTGTGCCCAGTTTCCATGCATTTGTTACTCAAAAAACAGGCTGAGATAAATGCACAGGCCTCTTTTAGCAGAAGGAAAGCCCAACTAGCAACATCTAGCTGTTATTTACCACAGCTTTTATTCATGCTTAAGCCCTGGGCATGCTGCTGATGGAAAGCACAGCCAGATCACGAGCTCAGGGTGTGGGAGCCCTGAGCTCAGGGTGTGGGAGCCCTCTGAAGCCCATTACATCCCGATATTACACTAGGAAATGCAGTCTCTCATGGCAAGCCTTAGGAGGACCCACCACTGGCACAGAAGACCAGCTGGCATGTGCTCAGCAGGAAATCATGTCCTTGACTGCTGAAGACCTGCTAATCCAGCAGGTTTCTCTGACAAAAAGGAAACCTCTTGGCTGCCAAAGCTCACCTAAAGTTTAGATCACTTTCTATCTGACCTACAGCATCTGCATTCTCTATGTGTATCCTGCCATACAGCAAAACTAACGCAGCAGATTCAGAATCCTACAGCCAGATCAAATTCAATACTTCACAGTTTGATCAGTAGTCTGGAAGAGTAAAATAGGGGAATACTAACTGAATTGGGTGAAGAAAGCAGACATCTGCATTTGCAATTACTCTATTATTTCCATCCTTATTTTAAGGAAGTTTTTTCTTCATATTCTCTTCCATGACTCTTGGAGCATTTTTACCTCTTTTAAATAATCCTTTCAACTCTTCCCTGAGGGGAAAGCCCACTACGTAGAAATATTTTATGTCGTATTATACAAGCTCACCTTTTCTGTTAATTCATTTCTGTGTATTGAAATGCTAATCCAAGATTTATTTAAATATAGGAGTGAGTGGATGTTAATGTTTCTATGTATTTACGGAAGAATAAATAAATAAATATCCTTCATTCAAAGTGTTCAGTCATCCAAAAAAATCCCACTGCTTAGCCACTCTAAGTAGAATCCTCTACTCTTCCTTTCCCAGCTTTTTGATGTCACTGGCTCAGCCATGAGTTATTTATTTAGTCCCTTGGGAGGAAAACCAAAACAATAGCTGGGTCTTTGAGACCTCACTCATGGTCTCACTATGTCCAGTTCTTGTCTTCCCAAAACAAGAGAGACGGAGACATATCAGAGTTCAGCAAAAGGCCATTGAGGTGATGAAGGAACTGGAACATCTCTCATTCAAGGAGAGGTGGAGAGAGCTGGGACTATTCAGCCTGGAGCAGAAAAGGCTCAAGGGAACCATGGCAATTTGTGTCAATAATTGAGAGGAGGGCATGAAAGAGAGGGAGACTTTCTCAGTAGGATGAGATGCAATGGGCATGAATTGCCTGAAACAAAACTGAAATACAGGAAACTGGGAGTAAAGAAATATTTTTAGCTCACTATCTGAATGTATATTGGTTTTGTACTTTGTTAGGAGAATATGTGCAACTAGCTGTGGTAACACGTTTTTCTATCTGTGTAAATTCTTTCCATTCAGCAGTCAAGATTAAAATCAGGCAAAACTCCCCTGAGTTAGAACAAGCCAAGTGACACTTCTGCAAATCCCATAAAAGCAACAGGGGCAGTTTCCACAAGCCAGCCAAAGAAACAAACCTTCATCCTGCTGGTCAGTATAAAAAACAAAAAAAAAGCAAAATTTTCATCTGGAGGTTGTAATGTGGCCTGCACTGGTTCACATTTCACAGTCCTGTTTTTCTTTTAATTTTGTAATTTAAAAAAAATATATAGAAAATTATATCTAACAAGGCCTTTACATTTTCTGAATGTGATGTTGATTTTAGAGAAAATTATTCAGAACAAAAATTATTATGAATGAGGAAATTTAGAGTTCTGATATCACTTCAGAGAATGATTAATGAGTTACACAAGGTAAATTGATGTCAGCAGTATGCCCAGCACAGAGTACGTAGATTCAGCTTCAAGTGGCACCAGACAGAAAATCACTTTGTTTCCAATTTCTGAGTGTAGGAAGAAGGCATAAACATGAAATAAACTGCTTGTTCTGACCAGTTGAGAGATAGATCTGTACCCACTTTAAACCAAAAACTCTAAACCAGAAGTCTTCATTTCAACAGAACTTAATATACAGCCTAGACTTATTTTCATGGAATTAATTTCACACGACACACATGCTACTTCAGTACAACAATAGAATTATAAAATCAGGTGATTTTTTTGGAGGGGGGTTTTGGGGTTTTTTGGGGAGTTTTTTTTGTTTTGTTGTGTTTGTTTGTTTGGTTGGTTGGTTGGTTTTTTGTCAGAGTATCCATTATTATCTCTGCTGTGGCATCTTCATCACTGAACAAATATCTTTCCATCTTGGAAGGCAGAGACAAGAATGACCGGCATTTATAGTCCTTCTGACCATTATGTGTTTGACTACTAGAACAAAAACAGATGCTAAATAAAGTACAATTTATATCTCTTCTGATCCAAGATTTCTGGTAACTAACTCAGCATCTTCTTCTTTCTCATATCACACACAAAGAATGCACTTGGGTTTAAAGAGTTATGAAGAAAATCTTAGACAATTTCACTCGCAGAGTGAATTAAACAAGCTGTACCATCATATCATTAATCTATGAATCTGTGTTTAATTGTTTCAGGGTCCAGGAGATGTTTTAGCAGCTGTAAATACTTCATCAGTTTGCTTCCTTCTTAAAACACTATTTGGAATATATTTGTGATAATCAACACAGCTAATACTTTGAACTACTTTGAAGGATGATCAGGATTAAATGAGTAACAAAAACCTGTATTATCTGTCCAGAAAATAATCTGGTCCTAAAATCCCACATTACACATGTTTATGTGATTATCTAAACGTGACATCATTCAAATACACTCACCTAAGGGACTCTGATTTCACTTTGAATGCTTACTTGCATGGTAAGAGAATTATGAAAGCAATAAACAAACAAACAAAGTGATCATGAATTGCCTGTAGACATTAGGATGTAGCAACATGAAGTACATTCAAAATCCTAAAGGATTTAAACTATTTAATTTTCCATGCTTACATGAGGGTGTTGGGAGTCTTGCCACCCCTTTGCCCAAGCTGGATGCTGATACTCTGGAGAAAATTAATATTAATGAATATTAAGATAGGAACGTAGAGCTGAAAGGTACCTAAGTCACTTTACAGTTCGTGTAACATCTTGGACATATTGCTTGTTTTTCACAACCTTGATAATCACATCTTGATGTGTTAAAAATGTAATCTGGGAGAGTAAAAAAAAAAAAAAAAAAAAAAAGCGGATTTTTTTTTCATAGTCACATATTTACCATACTGCTTGTTACCTCTCCAATGTTGTCACAGTCATATCCATAATTTTTCTAGCTAGCATCCTGAATAGATTAACTATGTTATATCAATGAGAAAAAAGCCTCTGGGAATGAAAAAATGAGGTAAAGTAAATATAAACAGAGCGTTTACTTTCATACAGTTACAGTAATTAATGGATTGCATTTTTTTCTTCTATTTTTTCCCCCTTTTTCTAAAAGTACCTTTAAATGTAAACAAAAAGATTGGAAATCGTAGTAAGCAATTCGAACCCTCTGCAATGCTGAGAACTTCCGTGAGTGTGATGAATTGCTAAGTATCTCAGCGTGAGATTAATTTGATACAATTTTGTCTTCAGACACCTCTTGGGTGATGATAGGGAATACTGTTGCAAAAAAATGTTCCTAAAGGTTGCAAAACCAAAACTGTTGCCAAGTTTGCAAAATGTTGCAAATGGTTTCCTTGTTTGTAAATTTGGGGACATCCTTCTATATAAAACAGATGAGGATCCGTGAGGTTATATATGTCTTTAAGCTCTTTTAGGGCCACAATAGCTTAATCAGAATTCCACTCAACTAAATATTTGGCAGCATTTAAATGAATTTTTCTTATTCAATTTTAATTATATGGGATTTTACAAAAAGTGAAGTGTAAGTAAAAAGTAACCCCAAAACACAGATGTTATATGAAACCCAGAGAAATCTTTGGATTTTGTCTTCAGGTGTTAGTAAACTTTCTAGACCAGTAGTGGAATTTTCCCTACCAATATATGGGTTTTCTAAATTTCGTCCTTTTTCCTTTATATTTGACTGGCATAACTGTGATGGCTTTTTGGTACAACAGGTTTAGGCAATTAGTCTCACATTATTTTAAGGGCTATCTGAAAATGAGCATAATTTTTGTTCTTTCCTACATCTCTTCTTTACGAATGTTCTCAATGGGGGAAATTGGCATGCACTAAAATATTCAAGTCCTCTAATTTTAAGATATTTCCATCTCGTATTTGATTGCAAAGCATGCCAATAGTAAGAGAAGAGACATTGTAGCTGCAAAGACCACAACTTCAGAGTAAATCACATAGCTAACTCTCTGTTGGAATCTTCCTAGAAGTCCTTCTATATAATTTAATATGCATATGAAGGAATACAAAATGTGTGTGAAGAAGAAACAATCTTCCTTGAACTGAGCTCATTTTTCATGGAGTGTTAAGGACCCAGATTCAACACAACTATAATTGAATTTAACTAAACTGAAATGGCATTCTCCCAAATAGAGTCTCCTAATCTGAGGAGTCCTTTTCATCTCATGTGAAGGGTCTGAATGCAATGCTTGTGGAGTTTTCTTTTATTAAAAGCTTAATGTACGTTCACTAATGCAGGTTTAAATGTGGCCTAATTCTTAATCAAATATATTTCAGCGGCAGGAGGGCCAACGTTCAAATAATGATTAATTGAAAAGTTAATTAAATACTTCAAGACATCACATGAAAGTGTTCTGATAAAGTTTCAGGTCATGCAGTTTGCATCTGAAACTTAGTAATGAAAATGAAGGATTTGATCCAAAAGTCTTTATAGTCAGTAACTGAAATTACCCCAAAGCTACTGAAGAAAATCTAGCTTTGAATGTTTGCAATGAAGTTTTCTGGGAGAGTTTTGCATTATGTGAAATATATAAACACAGAGCTGCCTTCACCTGACTGTTCCAAATAGCTGAGCTTTATGTTTACTGTACTGCAGAGCAGCACTTTACAAAACTTTATCTGAGACTTCCAGAAAAAATTTTCCCACTCAAATTGGAACTGAGGCTAAAAGATGTAGAGATTGTTGGGTTTAAATGAATTAAATTTTGTGGCCTACATACTTTATTCTGCAAGGTTAGTCACGGCATACTGATGGGCAGCCACTTACATATTTACTGAAAACTTCCAGATTTTGAAAACAGTCTGATCCATTTACAACAGGAAAAAAATTTGTTTAATTATTTTCAGTTTGTGTCACCTTTTTTCCCACTCACAGGTGGTTCATGTTATGTGATACAACTTTGATTTAGCATTTTTCATGGCCATTCTGGATGAAGGATGCTGTTGATGGCTTGTTTTAAAAATCAGTTATGGAGGGCTGAATTAACATTGAGAGTCCTGCATGCAATTATGCTAATGTGTGACCTTCCTACAAAAAATTTTCAGGACAAAGATTCATTTAATTCATAGAAAATTAATCTAGAGGCAGAGAAGACAAAAAGGGAAGATACAGTGAGAACACTTTACCAAAAGACTTGTCAGCATATAAACAAATAAATAATACCCCTTTGCAAATTTGACTGCAGCGGTATTTTTCATGGAGATCAGCTGGGATGGGAGATAGAGGTGGGATGTATGTGTGTGCTTGCACACATCAGCACCAAATACATGGCCCTATGTGTACAGGACAAGGGGTCACAGCCTCAGGCTGCACCAGGGAGGTTCAGATTCAGGTTAGACATCAGGAAGAATTTCTTCATGGAAAGGGCAATTCTCTAATTTAGTCTTCCCACTGAGACCACTCCAAACCATGCACCACATGCTCACTGCCCCTCCGTCGCACCCCTCCCCTGCAGCTGGATGGAGAGATGGCAGAGAAGGTGAAGGATCATGGTTTGAGATAACAACAGTTTACCAGAAATAGCAATGAAATAAGACAATGAACTGTAAGAGAAACAATTCTGACAGATAGTACAAGAAAAAGGTGAATTATTTCCATGTGATTGCTCATCACCCCATGGAAAACCCCTGACAATACCCAAGCACTCCCTCTGTCTCCCTGGAAGGGAGCCCTCCCCTGCACCTCCAAACCCAGCAATGGTGTGAGGTGGTACACAATAACTCCTGGGCCATGGTCAGGCCCCTCCCAGCTACTGCAAAAATTAACCCTGTTCTGGCTGGAACCAGGACAACAGCCCAGCTCACTTCTCTTTTCTAAGGTAATGCTGTGGCCCATTTATTATGTCATATTTGTTGGCACATATTGATCAGCTCTGGCAGTACAAAACCATCCCCGACACAGAGCTCAAAGAATATACTTTACCAGACTGCTGGAGCTGTGTGTAGTCTGTGCCCCAACAGGCTTCAAGTACCTTGTTAATGTTCATGTAAAGACGGGATATGTCTCCCTGCTGGCTGTTATTAAGGTCAATTTCGTAAACATCTATGGATTTTACTTTTCCAGCTCCACTAAGTATTTCATTAAATTGTTTGATTGATTTCCCACTTCTGCCTGGTTCTTGCTCCTGGATGCCTTGATGTCTTTCTCTGAAGTAGTGAAAGAAAATTATATTATTAAATAAGGAAAAAAGGAATACTATAGCTTGATTTCCAGTGCCAGCAGCAGCATATTATACAGCTACATACATCTGAGCCACATTTATTAAAATTGAGAAATCCATACCTAATGCAGAGAAAATCTCCTCACCTATACGGCCTGTCATTCAAGAGAGATAACTCACATTCTTATTATCAGGAAAAGCTGAAATGAAAGAGTGTTTCGTAAATAGATTTTTGAGGTAAAGCTTACAAGATGATATCACAGAATCCTTCAGTCATACACAAGGGTGCCTTAACAGCTGAGGCAATGCAGCCTACCTTGCTTCTTATATCTTTAGCTACACTAAAACCCTAATTTAACCTTCCCTGTTTTATTGAAAACAAAACCAAGTATAGCACAATCTAAGAAAAAAACCCAAAAAACAAAAACCTAGCAAGTCTGGAGACTGTGTGTGGTTATCAACTTTGTCTATTCATTGAAACTGTTCAGGGGTTTTGCCCTCCTCATTATTATTTTTTAGGAATCATCACGAACACGTTTCTTTCTATTGCTGGTCCCATAATGCCACAATTATCTCCCTGAAATTAATGTCTCCATAATTTGCCCCAGTCATAAATTGTATCCTTAGAAATGCAGACTTTCGACTGACATTCAGCTATAAAACTGATAAAAAAGGAGCCTCATGTTAGATTGGACTCTGCCTGGAGAGAGCCCCATTCCAACAATCCCACTACTCTTTAAAAACAACAGTTTTAGAGAACCAGAGTGACACCATCTTGGTAGACATCCCACCCCTCCCCTGTGGAGCTGATTTTCAGTCATTTCCTCTCTGAAATATTGTGTGGCACAAATCTCTGCAGCAGAGATCTGATAGGCTGTGTCTACACTTGTTTCTTTCCATAGCTGGAATAAACAAAGAATTTATAATATGTAAATGATTGTTATGATGATTTGTTATAAAACATGTTTCATCCAGATTTGTATTGTCTCCTTTTGTGTCCTCTCCCATAAACACATGAAAAATGTGGAAAAGAGGTGTGTAAAATCATCCATTTGTGTCTGTTCCCAAGAGTAAAGCCTGACTGCCCAAACAGCCCCCTACATGTGGCAGGCCACCCTCTCGCTGTTTGTTTCTCCCTAAGCCCAGAGCAGAGAGCACATATGACCCTGAGACCCCTCACACCCGTAGCCCAAAAAATTGCCCTGAGCGCTCTGCTCTGTGGGTTTGGCTCTGGCTGGCAGTGGCAGGAGCAGTCACACAGGGCTGGGGCTGGCAGCCACACAGGGCAGCCCTGCAGCCACCACCCCCTCAGCCTAATCAGCCTGCACAGATGTTCTGTGCCTGTGTACCTACCAGAGATTGCTGGCAGGTTGAGCAGGGTAGGACTCTCAAATGTCAAGTAACTCTGATCATTGATTTTCCTGACTCCCTAGGGAGATTCAGGAAACATTTGCTTCACATGCACTTGTCAGGTACATCATCTCACATGAATTTTGCTTTGAATGTTCTCCCATCTCCTTCAGTCTGTTATGCTGTCTGTTGGTGCATGTAAGTGCACAAAACAGAAGACATTTAATTTTTCTTAAATAATTTTCCGATTTCTCAGTGACACATTTGCACATGATATTCAATGCGGGGAAGAGGCCATCAGCTTCAGGTTTTTTAGGGTTTTTTTTCCCTTTTCTTTCTTTTCATAATAAACTTCTTTTTTGCTTGTAAGATTTTCATTTCGTGACGATCTGGTACGATATACAAAAGACAGGAACCACTACATAGGTAACAAAACTGGCAAACATGAAGGAAGTCCAGATGTTTCTACTCTTGCTTTTCTTACTGGTTTTATTAACCCTCTCACCAACACCCACTCAATCTTGTCTGTCTTTTGGCCTACAGACTGTTCTTGCACTAGATCTCTTCTAGAAAATCCTTTGCCTTAATCTGCAAATTCCTTTTAAAATACCTGGTTCATTACCTTTGTCTCTAAAATCCAGCCACTTTACTGGCTTGATTCTTTTCAGAGTGGTTCCCATCTGCTCCAAATTGAGCCAATCCAAACTGATTTCAGAAAAACAGACAAAAATGAGTTACTGCTGTGTTCCAACTTCTCCATTTAATGTTTTCTAGCCACTTTACATGTGCCTTGTTAGGTTTGTCATTGGAGATCTGGACACTGTCATAAACTTAATTTTCTTCCAGTTCTTTTTTTTATCTCACTCACTGCTGTAATTCTAATGAATATGTCCTTAGGCTAAATAACTTGCTGCTACAAATAGCTGCCTTCCAAACAATTTTCAGACTTCTTACTTCCCCTTTCTGAGCACTTTGCAATCTCACAGCACTTGCCTGCTTCTGTATTTTCCCTCCCATTTCTCTTCGCTACTGTCAGTTTTTACTGTCAGCTTTGACCTGAAATCTTTGGCTGTCAGGAAAGAAAAATTAAAATGCATTCTCCTGTGTAGGGAGGTAGAGCAGAAGGAGGAGCACGAGGCTGTATTTCCATTGAGAGCAGTATACCTAGTTCAAGCAGGTTATTAAGTTTTGAATTTAATTGCTTCTCTTAGTTTCACATCTTCAGTTCTCCTTTACCTCCTTTGTTTCATCTTTGACCTTTACCAAGAAAGGAATAAGAGTTCCAGAGTTTCCACTGTGTGTTTTATTGGGATCCAATTAAAAAAATACTGTACTCAGTTTTAGAATTTTCAAAGCAGTGCTGCCACCGAATTTTGCTTTCATTCATAGCATGATAACCTCTTTTAGACTGGGTGAGGGTTAGGGTTTTTTGTTTTGTTTTGGTGTTTGTTTGTGGGGTTTTTCTGTTTGCTCATTTTGGGTTTTTTGTGGTTTGTTTTTTGTGGGTTGTTTGTTTGTTCATTCTGGTTTTTTTTAGAGGTGTTGTTATTGTTTTGTAAAATAAATAGTTCCTCTTGAAAGCCTGGAACAATTTCATTTCCTTGTTCCTTCAAATCTCTGGTTAAAGAGCAAAGCTGACATCTTCCCAGTGAGTGTAGCTGATACAGAATTCTCTTTGCAATTTTCAACAGAGAAAATATGCCACCCTTAAAGTTTAAATTTGTCTCTTCCTTTAATGTGTTTTGTAAGTAGTAGGGGTTATTCTCATTTGTGGACAACAGCTTGACTCTCCAATCAAGGCAGCTTCTACCACCTTTTAAATTCAAATCAGAGCAATTTACCTGTGCTCTGGAATATTAATGTTTATTTCTGTGTTGATTTTTCTCTGATGGAAGACATGCATTCCTGTTTTGTGGCCGCTATGGAAGAAAAATTAGCAAAAACCCAAAGAAACTAGATACAGGGTGTGAGGTGAAGATAATGAGGTTTTATTGCATCTGGCTCTGGGGTCTCAACACAGGAAGGACATTGACCTGTTGGAGTGAGTCCAGAGAAAGCCAAAATGATTAGAGGGGTGGAGCACCTTTCCTGCAAAGACAGACTGACAGAACTGGGATTGTTCAGCCTGGAAAAGAGAAGGCTTTGGGGTAACCTAATTGTAGGAAAAGCAAGATCATCAAGGTCCATCTGTATTAGCTTATTTTTGTTCTTTTTTTAAATTTGGAAGTATGTTCTAATTTAATTGTTGTTAGCATTAAATTAAAGAAACTCTTAACTCTTGATTTTGGAGAAAGAGATTTTTCTTTCATCCAAATTAGCTGGCCCCAAATTTTACTTGAATTCCTTATAAGCTGGTAGATTCAATTTTAAAAAGTACTTTTTTTTTTTTTTTTTTTTTTTTTTTTTTTTAAATAATGTTTAACAGTTTATCTTAGATTGATTCCTGGTAGTGGTCAAGACATTAAAGGACACTGTACTGGAGTAGTTTATTCATCCTAGCTTTAAGATTTGTGGTCTTTTATACATAACTTTCCTTCTACTTCCTTTTAAATTTTTTAATTAATTTCCTTTAAAGAGTACACATAATGTTTGGGGCTTGCTACCTACTTTATTCATCTGTGTGTACCTTAATTAGATTTCAAAAGGAAATCTAGAATAACTTCCCTCAGAATAATTTGGAATTATTTTAGCGTGAACATTAACCAACTTTCCTCACTTAGTATCCTGCATATGTGACACCAAAAATGCAAACAACTCTCACCTCTGACTCATATTTACACTGCCCTTTATTAGTATTTTTAATGCTAAATGACTTTAACAGCATGCTTTCAGAGAAATAAAACATTAAATTGGTTAATAAATTCTTATTTTTTAATAATTCATACAATATTCAGAAGAAAAATATATGGATAAGGGCTGTAGCCACTTGTTTGTTTATATAATGGATTTGCATCAACATAATGAGTTATTTTGCAACGAATTATGACTGGGCAATCATTGTTTCATGCTGAGGAAATGATCACCAATGGAGCTTGTGCCAAGGTATTCCTGGCAGCCCTTAATATTGAAGCTGTAATAAAGAAATTCTTTCATGTGCATTTTGTGGTAATCAATCCCATATCTAGAAACAGGTGCATTTACATCCCCTTGCATCTCGCTATGAAACTAAATATTCACAAAAATAATGAATATTTATATTTAGAGTTAAAGCCAAGCCATTGGTTTTCCCCAAATGGGACTATATGCAGTTGTCATGTCTTATTTAAAATTCACCATCAAATACACATATGAATTTCATTGGTGAAATCAAATGTATATTACAGGTTACATGGAGACCTTAAATACAATAACTTACCTTTACACACATACAAGTCTATCTTAGCAAATGTGCCTTTTTTGTTAGTTAGTTATGACTAATGTGGTGACTCTTTTGCTATTGAATTAAAAGTTGGAAGGATTTGACAGTGAAAACTGATTTCATGAAAGACTTGAAAGATTAGTCTAAAAGTTCCTTTTACTTGATCATTAATATCATCTTGATTTTGTAAGTCTTCCTGAATAGCACTGGGAGCTACATCCGTGTATTATAAGATCTAGCTGTTATGAAGTCATTAATTTTAATCCCCCATAGAAAGGAGAGATTACTCTGAGGTTAAATCACTGAGCCAAGCATTTGGTTTGGTAAAATTAAATCTCCCATAAATATCTCTCTTGTGGTTTAACCTGACTTTAAATAAATTCAATTCAGACCCATTATGCTCTGAAAATGAGTAATACATATGAACTGGGGCAGGATATGAAGTACAGAAAAACTCCAGCTGGCACGAAGATGGCATACCTAGACCTGTATCTCCAGTTTCAAGCAATCCATAAGCATTAGAATATGTATTTATTAAAAAAGCAAATAGGGCAGAAAGGACTTCTGTCATTCATGAATAGACAAGACATATTTTCTCCCATGAAATCTGAATGTCTGGGGTTTTTTCTGACTGTAGACAACAGGGCAAAAGTTAAATTTAATCAGCAAGCTCACAAAAGAGTGAAGCCAACCCCTCTGTGCTGCCCAAAATGCAGTGAATATGGATAAAGGCTCTTATCCCTATTGTCCTAGTAAGGTGAAGCAGCCAGAAGCCAGACCTTCTGTTTTTAAAGAGGTTTTAATATAGAACACATGTAATAACCTGGGTAGAATTATGAATGCTTAAAGGAAAGGCTCCAGAGGTGAATGATGTGCAGGAGGATTTGTGGACAGTTCTGTTCACTTCTGTAAGCAAAATCTTCTGCCCTGCAACTGCAGCTGCAGGATGTAGGGCATCACCCGTTGTCCATTTAGAGCCAGACCCTCTCACAGATCCCAGGTTCAGGCCATCAGCTTCATAGCCCTATCCTGTGCCAAGAGGCTGAAACACTGGGAGAACAAGTCCAGGGTTCTGTCTTGAATGCAAATTCTTCTGGAGTACTCATCAAAGTTTTTGATCATTGCTTCAGAGCATCTACTCCTCATCTTTGGTTCTCATTTTCTGCAACTCAGTTCTGCACCCACAGCTTTTCCCACTGCTCTGTGGTCAGGGATATGCAACCTCCTATTTTTTCCTTATTGCTTGCAAAGACCTCACCTGTTTCCATCCTCTTCTGTAGCAAGCAGTTTATCTGCCTTGTTCCTCATGCTTTGGGAAACTACCAGAGACTGATAAGTCTGTTGGGCTTGAGAAAAGGGAGGGGAGAGGAGGGGAGGGAAGCAAAAGGGAAAGGGAAAAGAGGAGTCAGGCTCATTATTACATTCAGGTTGTTTTTACATATTTTTCTTCTCAACTGTCCTCCATTCAACTGACTTGTTTCCACTTCAGCAGCTCCCCCTGTCCTGTTTCCTTATTCTTTCTGAATGAGACCACAAAAATAAAATAATTATAAATGAAGATATTTCCTGTAAGTTTCCCAAGTCTTCAAATCATGAAATAGCTCAGCTTGGAACAGATTTCAAAATATCCTGTGGTCCTTTTGTGGTAAAGGGAGTCTAGATGAGATTATGTGGAGATATATCCAGCTGCATTTTGGAAACCTCTAGCAATTGGGAGTCTACCACACCAGTGGGGAGCTTGTGTCAGTGAATTATTGTTCTTGCTGTAAAAACTAACTTTCTTGCATTGAGAGAAAATCTCTCATGATGCAACTTGCACCCAATGCCCCTTGTCCTCTCCATGTGGCTCCTTGTGAAAAGTTCTCTTCAAATACTGGAAAACTGTGATAAGGTTCCTCCAAGCCTTCTCCTGTCCAAGTTGAGAAGACCTAATATCTTCATTCTTTCCTCATAAGGCAGCTTCTCCAGCCCTTTGATCACCTTCATGTCCCTCCTTTGGATTCTCTCCCATCTGTCCATGTCTTTTCTGAACTGTAGGAGCCAGAACTGGACACAAAGCTCACCGTGAGGATTGACAATTTAGTTAATTTTCACCAGACAAGAAACTCCTTAAAATATCTGTTAAGATCCAAAGAAAAGTTAATGTACTGATGTTCTTTCTTTTAATTGAAACTTATTAAATTAATTTTAATTGAAGATTAAGGAATATTACATATAAGCAAGATCTTGATTTTCCTACATTAACACACGATGAAAGGCACTTCATTAATTCAGAACTTTCAGTCTAAGTTCTGTGTAAATCTTATAAGTTATCTATACATACACTGATATTCCCTGAAGTCTTAGTAAAAGAAAACTTACAAAATAACTCTGTTACTAAATCTTTGTCAAAAGCTGAAAATCTGTGTTGTTAGTATAAGAAACTGTGAAAATTATAGCTTGGTATTTTCAAAAGTAATAGGAATAAAGTAGATGCCTGAATTTCGTCATTCACCTGATTGGTTGTCTATTCTATCTGCTTTATAAACATCAGTCATAATGCATAACATTTCTATTTAGCTCTGTTTTGGAACTGAATGCTATTCTGACTCTCCTTCTGAAACAATTTTTTATTTCAGTTTCGACACAGAGTTTAAAAAAAAAAATTGTTTTCGTCCATAAAAAAAAAGTGAATTTTCTCTCAAACAACAATTAGTTATTTGCTTTCTGCCCTGTTTCCAGGATGTTCCCAGAAAACATCCACTGATAAATGTTATCAGTCATACAAACAAAATACCATCCAGTCATGTCACAGCTAAGTAGAATTTCCCAGCACTTGACTGAACTTGAGGTGTTCAGAATTTCCATTTTCACATTTTGATTTCAATACAAAACATTTAATACTCTTACCTGGTAAAAAAAGCAAATCCAAAATTGTTGTATTCTTTCTATATTTTTTTCTTCCGTGGTACATCTGCCTGGTTTTAACTCAGACTGGAGTGCCTGATTGGAGATTAGACAGCAATGACCCAACACAACACTTATGTTGGCAGCATAAAGAGTAACACACAAAAATTATTTTCACAGCAATGAAGTGTTCTTAACCAATTTTGACAGTGCAATTGTGTCAGAGAGGTTTTTCTTCAGTATTGGGCATGAGTTTTTACCTCTATTTCTTTGCAGAAATGAGAAAAAATCTGATTTCAGTGGAGAAATCAAGTCTTGCATCACTGAAAGTGGAAAATCTGAAATAGCTTGGTGAAAAGATGAGTTATAGTTATAGTATTTAAAGCCAAATAGGCAATCTAAAATGAAAGAATTGTAATTACCCAACTGAGTTGCTTCAGGCACATATGTTTGTGGGGTTTTATGCCTTATATAACTTCTTCATTAAATATATTCATTGCATTATGCTGACAATAGAAAGTCTAGAATTTGAAATATGTAATTTGTTTTAGTGTAATTGTCCATAAAAAGCTTTTTAGCAATAGCTGCTTTTTTTAGGCATTTGAACTACAACCTGTACAACTCCATGCTGACACTGACACCATCACTAGGGAATATGTTCTGGTACTACCCAAAGACAATTCAGAAGTACTTTTTCTAAATTATGTTTAGTGTTACCATTAAAATTACTGTCAATGAAACCAAAATGTGCTGGTGTGAAGAGAACATCTCTGCCATTAACTGCAGTAATTGTAATTTGCATGATACCTTTTCCTTTCAGATGTTACACAGATCACAGTATGGTTCTCTGAGGTTATCAGGTAATTATACTTCCATTTTCATGTTACAAGTGCATTTAAGGGTCCAGACAAAGGTCTGAGCACACACAAAGATGTACAGAGTTTCTGCACCAAGGGACTTACAGACTGAAAAAAAAGAGAAAGAAAAATGGAACAGAGAGATAATTGTAGGAAAAAAGTGAGCAAATGCTCATAGTGGGACAGATCCAAGAACAAAATCCAAGTCCCCAGTACCAGACTCTTAATGCTGCTTCTGTCAAAAAATTGACTGTGAGCTGCAGCCTGTAAAACTGCATCCATCCTGCTAATACATAGAAACATACACATTTAGGACACAGAGTGCTGCATACACATTTATTGAAATTTTCTGCAACAATAGCATTTTATCACCCACCTTTATACTTAAGGCACCTTCCTTCTTTTTATCACACCCAAACCTTGATTTTCTGAAAGACAGATATGGTGATAGGAACAGGAGATCTCCTTGGTTTCTGAAAGTCTGTTCTCTGTACATTCAAAAACCCCAACTTACATCAGAAAGCATAAGGCTCCTCAAAAAAACTGGTTTATGTTAATATGGCATAAAATAACCTATAAAACTGGTCCTCTTTGAAAGACCCCTGCAGGAAATAGTCCTTTCAGCTATCATAAAAGCAAAAATAAAAATCTGTCTGTCTCTCACTCCCCTAGCATTGCACTGCAAGCAGAGATACTAAAAAAAATTTTCATCCTTAGAAAATTCTGGAATTTTGAATAATGTTTCACAGATGAAAAAAAAAATCTAGACAATATTTCAGTAAGCTGTGTCAAAAGATTTTCAGTGAACTAAGATATGGACTGTGTGTTTTTGAAGGAAATAAACACCTAGAACAAATTATCCATTGTTTTGGATCTTTAAGGACATACACATTGCACACAGGTTTATGTCAAGTAACTATGTCGTAAGCATAAGAACTTACTGTGTTGTCTTTTAGAAGATTTAAATGTAACTTTGAAAAAAATCCTCAAGGATATGGATTTATAGGCATTAATCTTGGGAGCACAGGTCAAGTTTATCTTCAGCAGCTTCAAAACCAATTTTATTCTACTCATAAAATAAGATTCCACATTGACACGGAGAAGACAACAAATTTAATATTCCTCACTCCCAGATGATGCTGGCAATCTTATATTTCCAGACAGTACTCTCAGAGATGTTATTGCTCAGTCTCCCTCTTATACAACCTTCCCAAAAACAATGGATATTAAATAAATTGCTGTAATAGGAATCTGCTCCACTTCACAATAGCTAATGCTGCCCAGAGATCTGTTAATTCCTTTCTTCTTCCTTCCTGAAGACACTTCTTCACATTGTCTACTTCTACCGTGTAATTCATGGGTGTTCCGGAGACAGAGTTTGAGACCAAACTTCCTTTCCAGAGATCCCAAAGTCAGCTTACCAGGTGTTGGAAGGCTTCTCTAGAAAGCCATTCCAGTGAGAAATGACATAAATCATGAGGTTAATAAAATTATTTCTTCATAAGCCACATTGAAAGAATGCTCAGTTTGGAAGCAAAATGTTCAGAAAATAAAATTATAATTGGGATTGCATATTTTTCATGAGTGATAACTTTAAATTTCTTATATTTTTACATATGATCATTATTTTCTCATTATTTGAAACAGATACAATTGCAGAAAGACAACATATTAAACAAACTTCTATAAAACAGATGTTGTAATATGTTCCTTAAAAACCCAGGGTAAGAACATCTGTTTTAGTCAACATACTGTATTTAGTCAGAAAATTGAAAGATATTGAACTTCCTGGTTACAGATGTAAATTTTTACAAGATTGAGGGTTTCATTTTTATTTTTTATGTATCACTTTTCATGTATTTTAAACGGATCAAGAGAGAAATGGGAAACTGTAGACCCAATTAATATTATGAATATTCCCGATGGATTTCCATTATGTTATTTAACCCTGATGTTTCAATAATTGTGATTTATCATGAGACTGTTGGGTCACATTGCCCTCAAAAGTTTTCTTTTTTTCGTCTGTGGAGAGGTAGATACAAACTGGCCCAAGGGGGAAGGTATTTGGGAAACTCCTCAATCTCTTTTAAATGCTGAGTTTTCCGAATAACATTATCTAGTTCATCATCTACCTTAAACTACCACAACAGAGATTTGCATATTGGAAATTATATACATGAATCTTATGTACACACTTACATAGATACACACACAAAAACATGGATGATTTCCAGAAGACACAGGCAAAATATCCTTCATTTTAATGATTTTTCTACTTCAGATCGGTTGTATTCATTGTCAGTCTGCCTCAGTGGAGGATACAATAAAAACCCATAAAGTCTGGTGGTATCTCTGCCTTGGAAAAACAAATACCTGTTATAAATAATAATAACAATAATTACAAAAAAAAAATAGAAAACCAAATACCTCTTATACTTTGCATGACAAATACTGTATCTACACATTTGGGACCTTCCAAAAATGCAAGGAATATATGAGAAATCACCTCCTTTTACAAATGGAAAAATTTATCAAGATAATAAGAAGTGATTTATTCGTGCAAACCTCATCGCATTTGACTCTTTCATTGCTTTTTACTCATGATCATACCTCTCATTACTTCCCACATCAATGACATTTCTCCATGTAATTTAGAAATTCCAGACTTTTTTCTTGCTCACCTCTCAGTTCTGTATCTCACCTGAAGTCCAGAAAGGAGGCCAAGCCAATTTCACCAGAAGAACCAATGAGCATGCCTTCTTCAGTGTCCTCACTTGAAAGTAAATCTAAATTCCCAGTCTATCACTGACTTCACACATATTTCCTTGAGAAACTGACGGAGGAACTTCCAACGTTACAATTTTCTCTATGAGGCAAACACCGATATATATGTAGGGCACTGTCTAAGAGCCAGAATTTGAAACAATTAAAGTAACAAGATTGTCACATATTTTATTGGGTTTTTACATCAAAAATCACAATTTGAAATTGTAGCAACCAAAGCATTATTACTATCCCTATTATCAATGCTACAGCCCAAGTTTCTGAAGACGTCACCTGTTTGCTTTGGTAACTAATTCAGTTTAAGACCAGTGCCAACCCATAAATGTTTCTGAAACACTGCTCAGTAATTCCTTCAGGGAAAAAAATAGGGCAGTAATTGCATGTCAATGGGATTAATTAATATTTGCCAAGGAGTACTTAAGAACTGTGTTATTTCTGCCTACCAAAATTATTTTTCAGTTTAACCATTCCAAGGACTAAGTAGGATTATTTTACAGTTTAGAGACTGAATCACAGAGTGTTTTATTTGGCAGACCCAGCAAAGCTTCATTTAAAAAAAATAATTATTATTTAACTGTTACTGTAATTAAATAGCAATCATTCCCTTTATCTGTTCAACCAGCAGTGGAAATATTATCAGCACATTAGCTCAAATTACGCTCCAATGCCTTAAGGGGCTTAAGAAAATAAAGCAAAACATATTAGATAAATGGGGTCAAGTTTATGACCTTAAAAACACCTGAATTATGCTAGCAACTCAACAAAACTTTAAATATAGCTTTCATTCTGTTTGCTGGAATATTCACAGGTAACTGCAGTATGAACACAGAGGCGCTCCTGAGTACTTTTAGTACTGAAACTATATTCCTCTCATTTTTAGTACAGATGCTGTAAAGAAAACTATATTGAAAGTATAGGAAAAATCTTAATCTTAAATTTGGTAATTATGACATGGTAGTCACAGAACAAATATAGGAATAACATACTCCATATGTTTTATTGCCCAAACAACACAAAAAATCTCATAAATCAAATAAATAGGCAAGGATAGAGTGGATTAGGTAGTGACTAGTGATAACAGCCTTATCCTTCTTATAAGTCCCCCTTTTTCATACATAACATATCCCCTCCACAGGTCCTACACTTCTGCTGTCAAGCAGATGTTTTTGATTGCAATTAAACTATTTCTTGTTTCTTCCAACAGTCATGCATAAACCAACAGAAAAAAAAAATGTGAGAGCAAATCCTTCCCTTCCTTTTCCTTTATGAAACACTAAGGACGTACGAAACAATTTGTAGACCTGAGTCAGTGTCATCAGCCCTGTGCAACTTCAGAAGCAGATATTTTGAGACGTGCCAACATCATCTCAGGCCCCACCACCGTTAGACTATCTTGCCTTTCTTCCGAATTTAGCAAATGTTACACACTGGAAAATATTTGATCCATACTCATTAAAGACAACAACCAAAATTAGTGTGAATTAAGAGTAATTTTGTAGTAATCTTTAAGAGAAACAGGTTTTAAATAAACATCTATGCTCAGCAGTAATTCAGATATTAAGAAAAATATTGCATATAGAGCTACAGGGCCAAAGAGAACTTTGATTACAGCTAATTTGACAAAGGAGTTGCGACAGAATATGGATTGCTTGAGGAGACTCCCTTTTTGCTCTTAGTGAAATTGGTATGCTATAAATTGCCATGCCTGGCTATTATCAAATTTTTCTTTCAGTTTTTTAACTTGACAGAAGTTTTCAGGAATCAATGGACCTGCCTAAGACAGACAACACAGGCAGGACTCCAGCCTAGCATCTGCCATAGGTCAGAGAGACCAAATTGCAGTGTCTCCCTGCCAAGTAGACCTTCAAAATAGAAAAGCAATCACGAGAAAAACAGTTTTCAAAGAAGAAATGTTAGATAGGACCTGACTTTATGTTTTTTATTACCAGTGGGAATTATTCACCTTTCTGCCACTTGATTTGTAGGAAATTTTCATTGTAATCTGCATAAATTAGAGTAGTTAGGAGAGAAGAAAGGTTGGTTCCCAAATTCTTTTAAAATTCTGTGGCAGGTAATGTGGATTATCAAGGATCTTCCTTCTCACTCTCTCACTACCTTCTCTCTCCCACAGGAGAGAATAGGATTCATTTATCTTCTGTTGTTGAATCCTGTGGATTTTTTCCATCAAAAATGACCTATAGAACTATTGCCACTTATCCTAACCAAGTGAAGAAAGCACACTGTAATGAAAGAAAATTGCCAAAAAGTCTTGGCAGTTTCTGCTGTCTCTATACCCATCAGGTACCACTCCAGCATCCTGTGGATGCTGCTCTGATTGTTCATTGTTTCTTACAGCAACAGTGGTTCTCTGCCCTTTCTCTCTGCCACAGGATGAGGTCCCTGGCTTGTCTTTGCTGCATATATTTGACATAGGATGTAAAATAGAAACAGTTTTTTGCTCTTCCACTATCTGGCAACATTTGATGATTTTCCCCTTCTTTTCCTGTGTTTTCAGAATGCTGTTGGAACATTAGTAAGTAGATGCCTACTGAAAAGACATAGAGACTAATTAAAATTTCCCAGTTGTGAAATCCAATTTGTAAGAAAAATTTAAAAATACAATCATGAAGAGGAGAAGATAAAATTCTACCGCAATTCTTTCTTCTAGTCTTATGTACAAGTCCAAATTTTTTTTTTGCAATGTAACCCTCAAATAAGGATTGTATTTCTTAGTGATTGACCAGGGAAGGCAACTACATTCTGAGTGCAAAACCCTGATCACCAGGACTTCAGAGATGTGTTGATCTGAATATGTAGCATTAGTAACACAGGACAAAAAATACACCCAGACAGATACTAGTATGCAGAATATATATTCATATTTATTTGCAAACAAATAAATATTGCAGAAAAATTAATGTCCAGCTTTAAATTATCTGGAAAAATCTGAACTGAGTATATTTCCACTGCTGTTTAAACTCCAAGAGATATTTTTCAGTAAAAATGTAGTCAAAACAAACAGATATATATTTATTTTTTAAAATCTTAAAGAAACAAAATATGGGTGAATTTACGACATATGTTTACAGACTAAAAACTCCAAACCTGGGCCCCAGAAACCCTCAAAGCACCACATTCCATTTCTTTAAAGATACTCTGTTAATATGAATTTCAAATATTGTATTGGCAGGAAAAGTTTAATTAAAATTAAAGAAGAAACCCCAAATATTAAACAACACACAATACTCAAATACATACATTTAATTTTTTAGCTCTAAACCTATTTGTTTGTAAGCAGCTTGGACCAAGACCAACAGACACCTATAGGCAAAAAACAAAAATTCAGTATCCAAGCATTTGCCTGGTTTTGGTATAACACCACTTAACTTTCTTATTTTGGAAAGAAACCTGAAAGAAGAGAGAAGCTGCGTGTAAGGAAATACTAGATTGATTTTAAATTCTGGAAAAGTAAGAAGAGACACAGGGAAACAGAAGGTTGTGACATGGTGCTGCTTGTTACACATGACACAGTTTTGGTTCAGAGACAACACCGTTATGAAGTCAACTTTTATTTTCATAACAATCCACTGATATCCTTCATACACTGGAAGGAAAAATACAGTTTAGGATAGATGTGACAGAAAGTGTCTATAAGTAGAGTCAAAACTCTTAACTCACAAGTTCCTTACTTAGGGAGAAATCCAGGCCCCAATCTTGCATTAAAAAATGTTTTTCTAGGTAATTTGATTCAGGATCTTATGTGCACAACAAGACTGAGTCATTTCTAAAAGCATTTTCTAAAATAAATGAGTATTAATAAAATGTTTCTCTAGTATAGATTTTTATAGTGTTAAAATGTAAAAAGCTACACAAATATGAACACAGAAAGCTTAACATATTTTGGAATATACTAAAAATGTTGCATTTGTTAAACTACCATTGATGCTTACAGGCACCCGACATAGCCCAGTATATGAGTTTTAAATATTAACTGGACATATATGTGAAACCAGATAGTCCATATCTCAAAGTCTCTGCAGTATTAATTTTATTGGATGCATCTCATCATGATGTGGAAATTTCATGTAAATGTGTGTGCCTGTGTGACTGACATGTTAATGTGAGAAATTTAATGAATTATTTTTAAATTGTTTGGAAACGTTTTTTTTCTTCACTCCCCCAGTAGAAAATTAATCTACTATTTGCACACAGAATCATGAAAAAAATTGAGCCACAACAGTCAACTGCATAGTTCTGAAAAAGTCATATTTTCATGGGCTGCAGTCTTTCAAAATGGATTGGACTAACACCAATGGCATGGATTACAGCACTTATTAAGTCCTCTGTCTTGGGTGAAATCCAGCCTGCTCTGCCAGCTCGTTTCACGATGACATCCTTGTTTTCTGGGCACTGATAAGAAGTCTTACCTGCTGAGTGTGATATGAAGCATTTTTTAACATTAGAATGTACTTTTTTTTTTGTCCTCCTGCAGAAATTAGGGTATTTTAATTTCCTCATAATTTGGATATAATTGTATATCTAAATTGCTGTTCCATTTAGCTGACAGGTATCATTACATACACTGTAAAAGTTACTATAATTTCTGTGAAAATTTGAACAAATTTAAACACAGAGTTCATATTCTTAATAAGTATTTTAATTGTTTGTTTATTTACAAAGGAGACAAGTTTGTCTGATTTAGAGGAATAAATACTGAAAGTTCACAGAATTAGTGAAAATGAAGCATAATTTGCACAAAATATTCAATAAAGACACACATTTCCATTTCCTAGTTGAACTTTTGTTCACTGTAATAGTACAGAAAAAATTTTAATAAACATTCGAAGTAACTGTGGCTTAGACCACATTCAATATTTACCCCTCAACTTCTACAGAAAACTCTACAGGAGGACCGAAATGATTATGACACTTGGACAAAACTAGCAAAATGAAGCATTACTCATCAGACAGACCCTTCTAAGCCAACACCGTACGAAAGGATTAAAAATCTTCAGCATTTCCACACATGCTTGCTGGAATCCCGGACTGTAATCCAGAGGGCAGGCCCCCAAAGGACTCAATCTTGTTGGTATTCCAGGCCATGACTAGCCCACAGAAACAAATTCAAGGCTAATGCTCCTACTGAGGGGAAGAATGACAATTATCAATGTGGAAATGTTTCATTTAGACATCCCTGGCTTAGTGAAACACTGCCACATGCAAAGCAGTTTTCTGATAGATGGAGTCTATGAACCATATCCCAGGTGACAAAACCTTCAGGATTCAGAAATCATACTCAATCTGAATGACTCCTCCTGGCTCAGTGTATCCTGTGTCTCTCAGTTGTACCATTTTGAAAGGCTTATATAGAAAAATTTCTTAAGTCTATTACTCCAGTGTTGCTTTAGGACGTCTCAATGTGAAGCAATTTTAAAAGTGTCTCTTTCTTCCTTACTATTGCATAAAAAGCCAGAAAATGTCACCTTCTCCCTGACATATATTAAGGATTTTGGTTCTCCCTTCTCCTCCCCAATGAAAATGTTCACACGTCTTCCTCAGAAACATTTTATAGATATTTGTAACTAGGAGAGACTTCTGTCCTCTCTACCTTATAAACTGGATATGCAGAATGTTCAACCCAAGCCCTGAGCACCCAGTGTGTCCGTCCATCCATCCATCCATCCATCCATCCATCCATCCATCCATCCATCCATCCATCCATCCCTCCAGCCCCTACGCTTTGCAAAAGGAAAGGCTCCTGGCTCCTGATCTCTGTGCTGCAAGTTTCAGATCTCATTTGATCACCCCAATGTCCTCCTGAAAAATGCAAGGAAAGTCCAAATATCTTGCCCAACAGTCATGGCATCAGATCTAACCTCAAGTCCTCTCTAGCCTGTTCCTATAATTGGAATAGCAGACCTTCTCCAATGACTCTGCTCCTTTCTGAATCACCCCCTCAGACACTCTTTTCTTCTGCCTTCATGTGTTTTGAAGGGTAGAAAATAATAAAAATGAGCCTTCATTCTACAGATTGGGTTCTTCAACCTCTAAATGCCATTTAAGAGCAAGTGGATTTATCAACTGTGCCTCACCTTTGGAAACTGGCAAATTGCAGTAAAACCACAATTTTTCTTAATACTAAGCTTTCAAAACATTCTGCCTGTCTGAATTATCTTGGTTCCCCCAAGATTCTACCAAAAATGTGGATGAACAGGATGGTGAATGTGATCTGGTTACTAGTGCAGACGTCTTGAAGACAAGAAACTGTTTCTAAAATTAATGCTTAAAAAGAGCAAAAAGAAATTAGTAATTTGGTGAACCAGTTTGGAACAGAAAATTGACCGGTAACTATTTCTTCTTTTACTCTAAAGAGCCTCAGTTACACCTGAAGAACATCAAACAACAAAGGTATCTCAAAGGCAATTAAGAATAGACATGTTTTTTCTTGTAGCTATAAATTAAGTTGGCAAAATGCAAGTAATTTCTGATCTAGAAACTACACCGTTCAGTTCTGCATCCAGGCAAATAAATGACACTGAGGAAACAGATGCTTAAACGTTTTTCAACATCGACAGTGATATTTATGGACAACTCATGATTGCAGCAGGCTGAACGGACATCTGTGTGCAGGTGCTTTCTGTCACGGAAAAAGGGAAGGAGCAGTGACTGGAAAACTTTTTTGGAAAAGAATTTTAAGGAATGGAAAGAGGGAATCTGGTGTGTATTTCAGGAAAGATATTTCTAACATGGCCTGTAACATCAGCTGTTCAAAGTAAGTACCTGTCAAATAGATGGGAAAGTGTCTTGCTGCTAACAGGCAGCTACAAAGCAGAGATTTTTTTTAAAAAATCGCTAAACTAGCCAAACTCTTCATCAAAAAGATAAATCTCTACATCTCATTGGAAAGTATTTAGCAATGTCAGTGCTTCCACGATGCCCTAATTTGTAAGAGAGATGTATTTTATCAGTGCGTTATGAAAGGAAGAAAGTTACAGAAGCACCTTTGGATACGCTAAGAGCATGCAAGTATCGCGTGCAGTCACACCACAGAAAATCTAGCAGACAAAGCAGACTAAAATTTGGTTATTTGATACCTCATACTCCAAGTTAAAAATAAACAACAATAATAATTAATTAAGGAAATAAATAAGTGTGCATCCTGCTGCACAATTATACTTTAACTCTTGTTCTCAGATGTAATTTAGAAAAGTGCTTAAGAGTAACAAGCTGGTTTAGGATTCAAAATGTAGCATTAAATTACACAGGACTTCCACAGCTTTTTCAGATCCATTTGCCACTAGAATATCTCTCTATCTATTCACTTTTCTTTCACATTAGTATTTTCTGCTTATGTTATAATATCTTTGTGACAGATGACATGTTTGTTCATGTTTGAGATCTGGCACAATGGGGTTGTAATCTCTACTGCATTACACAAAAGACAAATGATAATTTCAACCCTATCTCTTCTATTTACTTTTTCCCCTACAATTGCACTTGATTGAAATCCTGCTAGCAAAAATATTGACTCAGATGAATAATGTCTTCATTTCCACTCACTCTTTTTGTCTCATTGTCTGTGGACATTTGAATGGCATTTAAACAAAAAACACAACCACACCATACACCCCACTATAAAGAGATGTTATCCCAAATTGATGTGAAAGGTTTTGTTTTCTTTTCTTCTGTTCTCAACAGCAGTTACTCCTTTCATACGTGATAATGTGAGGCAATTCATGCCCTTCTTTCAATCTGAAGACACAACTCCCCTAATTTTGGATTTCTTCCTATTCCTTCTCTGAAACCAGTCTGTGGCATCTGTCATCATCCTGCCCACTTGCTTGCAGGCTGCCCTATAGCTTTCAAGGCTTTGGTAACTTTTGCCCTGTAAAGGGTCCCTTCAGGAACTCTGCCATTCCAGCTGTCCAGATATCGTCCTTTCTACACTTTCTGGTGATGAATTGCACCCTGTACAATCACAGAATTATACAATGACCAAGGCTGGAAAGGACCTCTGAGATCATCGAGTCTAGACATTAGCCTAGCACCACCGTGTTCAACACTAATCCATGTCCCCAAGAGCCACATTCACAGGTCTTTCAAACACTTCCAGGGATGGTGATTCCACCGCTTTCCAGAGAAGCATGTTCCAATGCCTGACAACCTTTTCAGTGAAAACATTTTTCCTAATATCCAATCTAAACCTCCCCTGGTACAATTTGAGGCCATTTCCATAGAAGAAATAAATGACAGAAATTTTCAAAAATTGACTTTTTATTTAGAAATTTGAAATACGTAATGATGCCATGAGAAAGAAATGTATCATTGCCATGGCCACAAGATTACAATTTTTTTTAGCAGATCAGCATTGTCAGTTGCTCTGGAAAGGACTTCTAGAAAAATAGATTCATGTCGACCTTCCATGGACTCTTGTGCTTGATAAAGTTGGATACATGTTGATTCCAAAAAGATGTTAAAGAGAAGCACAAGCATATTTCAAGTAAATTAAATGAAAAGTTGGAATGAAAATTAAGTAAATTCTACATACTGGTGAAAAATGGCCAAAGTCAAGATCAGCCCATTTCAAACCCCTAGATTTTCTATTCGTTCTCATTACATTATTATAATTCTTTTCAAACTATGAAAGATCTAGTCATGTAATGACAATAGGAACATTTGCTTTAAAAATGCACTGCTGATCTGTTCTGGTAAATTAATGTAGGTGGTCTCAGAAAGAATTTCCATAAGAGAAGGGCACTGCAAAGATTTCACTGTGATGTGGGCATCTATTCATTTGTTTGAAACCATATGAAGAAGCAAAAACTTGCCTTCATGGGTAGAATTTGAGGAGCGCTATGTATGAACCACATCATTTTTATTTACATCAGACCTTGTCACTCAGAGTTTTAAAAGCTTAATTATTCCAATTATTTTTAAAAGCCTTTTGGCCTTTTCTGAGTTGGTTTCTATAGGACAACTCTGAGCAACCCCGCGTCAAATCTCTGTCTGTTTCTGGCATCAGACAGAGACAGGCAGTGGAAGGTCTGAATCCCGAACATGTCTGGTGGCAAAAGCTATTATTGGGAAAATCAACAAACTTTACTGAGTCTGTGTACTTCACAGTTAAAATTCTAAATAAAGAACTTGACTGCATTAGCATTTCTGTAAATGTAAGGGCATAATTTTATATGCATAGAGGTTGAGTATCCCGACATATACATGGGGAATTTTTTTTATAAAGCAGAACATTCCCCGCCCCAAATGCACAAAGACCACAGAGTGAAAAAAATATTCCAATATATTTTAGAAGAATCTCGTTTCTTCCTCATATTTATCTGTTATAATAACACCACTTATTATCCACATGTGTTACAAATGGAAGCAAAATAAGAATGTTAAATATTTCTTATATTAGCATAGCCTGACAGTAAGGAAAAGATCTGTTATCAGAGAATTGCAGAATCAAAGAATGGTTTGGATTGGAAGGGACCTTAAATATCAGCTCTTTCCAATCCACCTGCCATGAGCAGGGGCACCTTCCACTAGACCAGGTTTCTCTAAGCTCCATCCAAGCTGGCCTTGAACACTTCTAGGGATGAGGCAGCCACAGCTTCCCTGGGCAGCCTGTGCCAGTGCCTCACCACCCTCAGAGGGATGCCTTAAAGACTCCAGAAATAAACCACACACTTTTGAGATAATATTAGTATAAGAGGTAGTATAAAAGCTGGTCTTTATTGGAGGCCTCCAGGGGCAGACATGGGTAAATATCCACAAAATGCCCGCCCACCACGGGGTGAATACAGTTTCATAAGTTTAGCATATTAGCATATTTGACAAAAATCACCAATTAGAGACACAGGTGGTGAGGTAATTTTCCCCCAGTTAACCATCTCTAGATCCTCTCCCCTCAGATGGAAACTGAAATTTGTTTATGAAAATGCATCTCAAAGAGCTGGTCCTAACCTTGGTTGCCAGGCAGAAACAAGACAGAATAGGGGCCCTCAGAATGTGTTTTGTTTTTCTGCCTACAGAAAGGGTAGGAAAATTACTGGGAAAACTAGGCACTAATACAATAATAGGCTACAAATATATGTGTAAAGAATACAGAGAATATATAAAAGAAAAAAGCCAAAAATCAATCCAGCATCAATAGAGAAGAATTTCTTCCTAATATCCAAACTAATCCTATCTCTGTCAGTTTGAAACCATTGCCCCTTGTCCTGTCATTCCAGGCCCTTATAAATAGTTTCTCTTCATCCTTCCTGTAGGCTCCCTTCAGGTATTGGAAGGCTAAAATTATGCAATGGAAGTAATGAAAATTAAGTCCATCTTTTAACCCTTCTTGGGAGCATTTTATGACAGTTATTGGTGCTTATTTGTCTAAACCCATTTTATGTAGCATTCTCCATTTTTCATTAAAAAATTATATAGTCATTCATATCCCAAAACTTATCAAGAAGCAAAGAGGATGTTTTACCCTTTTATGTACAAATAAAGAAAAAAGAATACATTATTACAGAAATGCATTAATTTTTCTCATCTCAATATATAAAGGAGCCCAAAAAGGAGAGGAAAGTGTTTAAATTTTGGCTTGAAATTTTTTAATAGCAATTCATTTCTGTGCTTTATTTTTTATTTTATATACTTTTTATTCATTTGCAAAGAATATACTGGAAGAAAGCAAAACCAAAGAAAGACAAGAAAATTGGTTCCTATGGACAAAAAAATCACTATGAAAACAAGAGGAATCTTGGAGCTGGAAGGAAAAATTTGATCTATCAGAATTTAAAAAGTGCAGAAACAGAACACAGAGCAACAAAACAGAAAAATCAATGACAGACACTTTTGAATATAACATAAAAAATTGTGTCCCTGGAATAAACTAAAGTAGTAATACATCATCTATACTTCAATTTCTTCAAATGAAGACAATAACAACAAATAGTTGCATAAAAATGCACACGAATAGAAATACAGGGATTTAATTTTTAATTTTAAAATGTGCAAATATTTTTTATAATAGCAAAAATCCTTCTTGTAGCAGTGGGAACTACCATAGTCCTTATTACAGTAAAAAACCACGAATTTTAAAAAACAGGCAAAAAAATATTCTTGAGAAACAAACAGATTATTCAAGCAAATATCTCAGTCTACAGCGTATTTGAAAAGTGAATATATTCTCCTCAAAAGTACATTCTTAAGTCTGAAACTTCCCCCTACTTTGTTCAACAGTTTTCTAATTTTGTATAGTTCTGGCTTCTCTGTCACATGGCCAAGTACTTGTGTGTGTGCTAATATTTAATCACTGGGAACAGTCCAAGATTCAGCTGGTGATTCTCCCTTGGTTTCAATTATTCATATATTTTTAAAATATTTTGCTGACTGGTGGCATCATCTGCTCTTTATAAAGCAAATATGAATTACAAATAATAAAATATACATATATGTGGTAAAACGGGTTAAGGCATTTTCTCTGTTCCTTCTCTAATTCTAACGTCTCATCTAAAGCTGTGCATAGCCTATAACACTGTTCCCATGGAAAAAAGAGTCTGTTTACTAAGTGCTGCCTCCAGAACCAGAGACTATAAGTGTCGAAAGTTTGAAATGTTATGTCTCTCATACATTTCTCTCTCATAAGCATAATGTCTTTCTCCAAATGTTTGGAATTTGGGTGGGTCTCAAGGACTGGAATAAGCCTAGAATATCTCTTCACTGACTCTATTGTTACAAGACCTCTTTTCCTAATATTTTTTGATAACATTAAAATTTTATTAGTGTACAATGTTACAACAATCCTTGAATGGCTATCTAAACCCAGAGGAGCCACATTTTCCATGATGGAAAAAAAAGCAATTTTGAGTTCAGGTTATTTTAGACTTTTGCTATGATGTTTCTATAGTTACCCCCTCCCCTTTTTTTCTAGGATTGGAAAACTTGGTCTTTCACTGTGGTTTATTCTCCTAGAAGATTCTAAGATGATTACAAGTGGAAATTAAGCACTTATATTATTACACTGTGTGCAGAATGCTCTGCTTTTTACCTCATTCTCTTTAATATGTAATGTGTTTTTGATGGTATGAACTGATTAGTTCTACCATAACAATTCAGTCAGCATTAGAAACTGATGTACCCACAAAATCCTTCTCCTCTTCTTCAAAAACCTCCTAACAATTTTTCCCTTTGACTAAACAGTACATTAATTCCTTTATCTAAATAACATTTTAATGTGAATAAAATGGAATTAGAAAATGTAAGCCACTGACCTTTCCTTATTTTTAGATACATTTTCTTTTATTCTGGGCATTTTTTTAAATGATTATACTCACCAGTTACTTAGACACTATCATGCAGCTGTGAGTTTACTACTTAATGGCACATTAAAAATCTTCTCTGGCTGTTGCTCCTAGAGTCAGTATAATATTTTCCAGTGCCATATGATAACTACACTGTGTTCCTGGAGCCTCATTAAATACTTTAATGGGGAGACATATAGATAAAATATTTTGGCAGACACTCATTTATCTTACAGAGAAAAAGGCCAGTATGTAAATGTTCCCATTAATGAATGAAAAATATTTTTCAGAAGACTATCATCTATTTGAAAATAGAAAGAATATATTAAAGACCTTAGTGGAAAACTATATACTGGGGAAACCAACAATACCTAAGTTTCTTTTAATAAAGTCTCATAGTATTTTGAATGCAAATGACTCTTTCAATGAATGTAAGGCACACAGTTCGGGCAAGAAAATTCGTTGTCACAAATTGTTTCCATCCCTGCTTTTCGGCATCTTAATCTACAAAGGAGACTTACAATATACCCTCAAAATATTAGTTCAGAAACCAGAAGTAAGACACGATGTAGATACAAAAAAACCAGGGACTGAGAAGGAATATGATTCCACAAAATAAAATTTATTATTTTTTCACAACTCACCACCAGCTGAGCTTTCAGTCTGAGGGTGACAAAAGTTGTATTTACCTATATTTCTCATTTACTGGACACAGGAATTTTTCTACTTCAACTTTTGTTAGCTTAATTAGGAAGACTCAGAAAAAATTCTTTCAAATATATATTGAAGATATCAGTACTTGTATACCTTCATCTGGATAAAACAATGGAGTTCTTTGGTCTCACTGTGAATTGAGTAAAAATGCAAACTTGCTTTTTTTTCATTTTCTGAGACAGAGGCTGTTGAAATCCCCATATTTTCAAAGCAATCTGTAATTTTACAGCACAGGATTTATTTCAGTTGCTGCCTTCTGTTTTATGTAACAAAGATCCTTTGGTCATCCATTAAAAATGTTGCATGTGGAGAGGAAATGCAGCATGTTAAGAACACCAAGGATAGGATCTACAAATTTTACTCTCAAACTTCCGAATAAGGGCTAAAACCAGTTTCAATGCTTATTTATGGTTTAAACTAAGAAATTATACCAGTGTGGTTTTGTCTGTCTCCACTTTTGCAAAGAGAGGTTCATTTGAACACTTTTCCCCTGCTGTTATGCTGTGATGCTTTAGCCTGCAATGATATGTTTTATCTCCCTAGTTTCTCTCTATACCCAGCTTCTAAGTAGTACTATAAACCCTGTTGAACTATCACCTGCTTTCCAGTTACCATTTAAGAGATTTTCTACCTCATGAATTGATTTCTGATTGTATTGCAGTTTCAAGTGCTATTTCCATTGAAATAAAAGGTCAGTGGTGCAGACTACATAAATAGAAAAGAGTCAGAATTTTGTTAAACAGACTTGTTTGCAATAAAACAGATAACCCATCCATGATTTCAAAATTTCAGCTGTATGGAAGTAATTTCCACTCACTGTTATTGCAGTTAGTCTTGACTCTCCAAAGAGGTTTTGCTCAGGCAACTGTTTTAATTCCTATTTGAAGTGCAGGTCAAACAGCCATGGGGTAGATGGTCTTGAGACAAAACAGATGAAGACCACACTCAGTTCTGAGCTGAGGAATCCTCAGTTAGGCCATATTCCTAATGTAACACCATCACCTTCCAGGATCTAATTTGAGATGTAAAGTATTTCTGTGAAATCATTTAGTGGCAGAAACCCAAATGTCTAGTGGCAGAATGATTCTATGCAGTGTAAAAAAAAAATAGACTTAAAATAATTGTCACTCCTTCATTAATGTCAGAGTAACAATGAACAACTACTGTATAAGAAGAGAAAGTTTTCTCCTCTTGACTAAATAAAGCCTTTACAATTCAAGTTCAACTGGGGTGACTAGTTCACCAATGATTTTTAAATTATAAAAAAATAACTTTAAGACAAAATTACAAGTCTTTCATGCTGTGTGGAGTACATCCTGTGGCAAACATGAAAACAGTTGATTTCCTGTCATGATTTTGCTTACTGGGGCCAGTGTGTGCCAGCGTCCCTGCAGAGGCATTTGTGCAACGGGGAAGAAATTGTGACCAGAACAGATCCCTGTTATGGCTGCAAAATGCTGCCTTCTGTAGAGTTCTGAACATTCAATGTCCATGGAAGCACACCTGGCCAATGTTGACCCACCAAGAGCCTTATTCAGCTTTTAGGATGAACAGAATACAGGAATATGAGCCACCACAGTCACTGCAAACACAAGCAGGGTTATTCCTCCATTAAATGCTACAGTGTGTGCCTCCGTTCCCCTCTTCACATAGAAACTACCACAAGCTGACCATGTTACATTCACTCTGCAATCTTTGGAAGGCCAAGTCTGAATTAGGAGAGTCTGGAGACTAAGTCTTATTTTGTATTGCAATGTAGAATCACAGAACGGTTTGGATTGGACAGGATCTTAAAGGTCATCTAGTTCCAACTGCTTGCCATGGGCAGGGACATTTCCCACTAGACCCTATTAACTTTGGCTAGTCCCTATCAACTTTAGGGTCTTTATCTGAAACTCCTTTGTTGTAACACAATATAACTCATAAATTTTTCACTAAGTAGAAGAAAACCCAATTCTAGCCTTATCCATTATTTTCTTTCATATTTTCGTGGTTTCAGCCCAGCCAGCCACCAAGCCCCACACAGCTGTTCACTCACTCCCCAGCCAGCAGGACTAGGGAGGAAACTGAAAGGATAAAAGTGATAAAATTTGTGGGTTGAGACAATCAGTTTAATAGAGAAAGCAAAACACAAGCAAAGAAAAACAAGGAATTAACTCACTGTTTTCTATGGGCAGGCAGGTGTTGGGCCATCTCCAGGAGAGCAGGGCCCCATCACATATAAGAGTGGCTTGGGGAGACAAACACCTTCACTCCCAATGTCCTCTCCTTCCTGCCTTCCCTCCCCCACTTTATATACTGAGCATGATGTCACATGGTCTGGACTGTCCCTTTGGTCAGTTGGGGTCACCTGTCCTGGCTGTGCCTCCTCCCAAACTCCCACGCACACCCCCCCAGGGTGACAGAATGAAACACAGAAAAGGCCTTAGCTCTGTTTAAGCCCCACCAGCAATAAAAAAACAACTCTATGTTATCAACCCTGTGCTCCGCACAAATCCAAAACACAACCCCACACCAGCCACTGGGAAGAAAATTAACTCTACCCCAGCCAAAACCAGCACACATAATTGTTGTGTACATTCTTTTTATACAGAGGTTCAAATACACTACTGCGCACATGTTCATGATGGGAGAATATTATAATTAAAAATTAAGCTACATCAGTTTTTCTTGAAGTATATTTTTGCTTGCATTTTTCTAAGAGTCTTAGGATTTAGAAACTGTTCAGATCAGTAACAGTTCAAGAACACTCAACTCCTTCTGTCCCCAAAGAAATTTCAATCCCCAGTGCTACTTCTGCCAGGAAAGCTGAAGTAAGAATACACAGGGGCAGCAGGGAGTCATGTCAGTTAGGTTCATGTTGTTATTGCCATGAGAACCAAACATAAAACCAGCTATATCTTATTTACAAAACAGTTGCTCCCTGCTGAAATTCTAAAATGTAAGCTTAATTTTGCAGAAAAACTAATTTTTCATTCACATTTCATACCACAACAGCACAATATTTTTCAATGGATAACACAGCATTCACTCTAGGAATAATTTTATAATTACTCTATTAGTTGCATGACAATGAACCAGAGGAAATTATAAGAAGCTAAAAACATTTTCAACATTAAATATATAAGTCAAACTGTTTCATGGAAATGTGTTTAAATTAAAAATTATTATTACTATGATGCTGATGATGTACTGCTGCTGCTGCTACTGATGATGAAAATATATTTACCAGGGTCTTCAGACACAAGTGATTCTTCTACTTCTTTCTGCATTTCACGTGATTGCAAATGTTGGTAATATTCTGATGGCTCCTTTGTGTTATGTTCTCCTGCTAAATCTACCCTTGTTGATCTTGAGAACAAATGCTTATCAGAGAATAACAGAATGGTTTGGGATGGAAAAGACCTTCAGAAGCCATCTAGCCCAACCTCCCCACAATGAGACAACCAGAGCAGGTTGCTCAGAGCCTGGTCCAGCCTGACCTTGAATGTTTCAAGGGATGGGAAAACTCAAACCTCTCCGGGAAACCTACTCCAATGTTTCACCCTCATCATATATAGTTCTTTCTTTTATCTGATCTAAATCAACCATCCTTCAGTTTAACACCACTACCCCTTGTTCCATCCCTCCAGGCCTTAGTAAAAAGTCTGTCCCCATCTTTCTTATAAGCCTTGCTTAAGTATGGAAAGGATTCAAATGGAAGGTAATGGCAAAGAATTGGGAGGAAAGAAAAGAAAGATAGAGACAGAGCTTCTAAGTTATGGAAATATGCCCATGAATAATTCTATTTAATTACAGTAATACTAAAATATCAATAACAAAAAAAAAAATCCGTATTTACATTGGCAATAAAATTAATACTTGCTTTTAATTGTACACACAGCAGAGCACAGCTAAGTATATTCTCTTGAATGAGGAATATAAATCCAAGCAATTTTGGTTATATATATTCAAAATACTGTATTATGTTAAATAGTGACCATAACAAGAGACTTTTTTTTTTTTATTTTCCTATTAGGAAGACACAAAATACAACTATAAACTAAATCAAGGTTATCTAGGTAAGCCAAAAATTTAATTAATCAGTAGGTAGCACACGTAAACTAAATATGCAGTTACCTATTCTTTTGTTCTCTGTTAAGGAGATTTCTATTAAAAAAAATTAAAGTTCATTGTTTCTCCTTACTATGGACCTAGATATAAATTCAATACTATACCCTTATAGCAAGCTTCAGATGTGAAGAGCACAGAATTTCTGAAGCAGTTAGTCATGGGATCTGATATTAACAGCAGGACTTACTCTAGACTGCATAATGGGATTTTCTAGAAATTTTTTATTCCTATCATCCAGTTTTCAAATTGGCATATTTCAGACACGCATATTTCAGGACAAGAAACCACTAAAGTATGATAAGTTTATAACAAAAATCTAGAAGTACTGTCAATATCACTAGGCAACAAAAGTTATAAACCTGAATTATCTAAATTTATCACTTTATTTTATGAAATGCACACTTATAATATTGTATAGATGAGTGTGCATGTACATAGAAAGATAATTTCTGTCAGTTCATATAAATCATGTATTACTTCAGACAATTACAGCAATTCAGAGGCCAGCATAGGATAAGTCGAAATATGTTTAAAATGCAGTTTTCTTTATAATGCAGACAATATTTTAGGAAGTCTACTCTAAAAGCTTCAATATCTTGATTTTACTTTCCATTGCCCCTAGCAACACAGGGTTTGAGAGATGGAGAAAAGGCTATTTGAAGAACAGAAATGTATAAAGGGGGAAATCCGCAAAGATTTTACCTTTTAAATTTCTATTAGAGTTCTATTTCACAGTTCAATCTTACAAACTCATTATTGAGGAAGATAGCACTAGCTGATATAGTTAAACTTCTTGACCTGGTGGATAATCTCACTACAATAGGACATAAAAAGAATAGGCCTGCCCAGCATGGGCGGTGCTGCCCCAGTCCTTGTTGCATACTCAGGAATAAGAGGAATGGAAAAAGTGGTCAGAAAAGGGGGCTCATCCTTTTTACCTTTTGGGAGTATACTGAATAGTATCAACCCAAAATCTGGCAATGTGTTAGTATTAAACTGTGAACTTAGTTGAGTGCCTGCGCGCAAACCTATGTTGTGGGCCTGATAATTTTCTAGGACAGTTTCCAGCTTTGAAGAACGCTGAATGAGTTCACATTCAGGATGCAGAAGAAGGCAGCCATGGCACAGCGCATTTCCTCGAAAAGGAAGTAAAAGAGTCACTCTTGAAGTCACAGTTGTCCAGGACCAGATAGGTTCTTCAGTGTGGGCAGATCAAGCTGAAGTTATGAAATTCAAACAAATGTAGATCATAGGTATTTCTCAGAGGCAAAAGACACAAACAGTGAGGAAGAGAAAATTGAGCTTCATTGAAAGGTTTAGAGAGACTCATCTCCAAAGAGGTCATATTCTTTATCTGTGAGGCAGTTGCTGAATGGATCAAGAAAATCTGTTTCCCACGAGGGTAGAGAAAACCTGCATGTGCAGGTGTTTATGGGGCCATGGCAATATACTGGGCACATCCCATGATTATAATCATGATTTTTTCATATACTTACCAAGATAAAGTTCTGGCCTGTTGTTAGTCTTGCTGTGCTCTCCCTGCTCTTTTTGCCCATTTTTGTAAGCTAATTACACTTTTTCTCTGATTAACCATTGTTTGTGTTCAGCACAGCTTCCAAACTTCCCAAGGTCTTTTTGAACTAGAAATTTAATTGGAAAAAAATGTCTACTAAACCCTAATTAGTTTGGAGGACAATCTGAAAGAAACCTCGGTGAGATAAGTCACTTTCACCTCGAAGTGATTAATTATTTTCATGTCTAAGAGCGCATAATTGGACACACACAATAAACCTGTTTAGATATTTTGTCTTACGTATTTAATATAAACTGACACAGTGCAAGTGCTGTGAAAGGTGCATTCCTCAGAATGACAGAGCTCCAACAAAGAAAAGGAAGAATCTATTGTATTGCTTTGTATTAGACAAGGAATTGTTTTTAAAAAACATTAAGTAAGAGATGGCTTCTAGTATTAAAAAACAAAGCTTACATATGTACAGAGCTTTAACATTAATGAAGAGCCTAACAACAATCCCCAGTAAAGGGGAAGAACAGAGGGAGTTCTGAATGTAAAAATAAGGTGTATTCTCTCCTCCCCATTTTGTAAAAGGACTTGGCTAATATAGCCTTGGAAGAGCAGAGAAAGCATAAGAAATCTCTGAAAACTATATGATCATCTGGAGGGAAATAGCAGCAGGGTCGTATGAAGTAAAGAGACTTCCCTGATCTAATCTCCTATAAGGTGATGTGATTTCTTCCACCTCTTCAACCATGTAACTCAAGTTTCTGACGGTGTTGGCTGCATTGAATTCAACAAATGAATTCATATTTTATTGTGTCCTGACTCCAAGGATATGTGATTTAAGATATCTTAATTCCTAAAGAACTTGAGCCTTAGTAAATTCCATTTTCTCACTGTTCCTTTTTTTAAAAATTGATATTTTTAACAGACAATAAGAACAGAATGTCACTGAAACCAGAAGACAATCTGCAGTGAACTTGCTCTACAAAATCCCCATAAAATAATTGGGAGTACTGGATTATAATATTATGTTACATGAATCAGAAGGGCAAAGTAAGGCTCAAAGTAACACCAAAGGAAGAATATTTTTTATCATGCTAATACTTTCTAAATATTAGGGAAGAAAATAAACACACATATATGTGTTAATTTAAATTTTAAAATTACAAAACTTTTTCCAAAAAACTGTAGCTTTTCTTTAGCTTATTGCAAATAAGAAAGTAAATATTTGCCTTTTGGATGGTCCAACACGTTCCCACTGTGGTGGAACATAATTTTCTGAAGCAGTTTTTGCTGCATGTACTCTTGTGATTATGTGTTTACACTTCATTCTCCTTTTCAGAATTTTGCTTTTCTGCTTGCAAGACTCTAAAACACTTTCACTGGAAATAAAAACCAGCAATCAACTTGCTATGAATTAATTTGTAGCTAAAAGGAGTAAATGAAAAGTTTCACACTAATATCTTTTTTATATGAAATTCCTGTCTCAGAATTTTAACAGTTTACAAAAGCACGATTTTTATATCAGAACAATACAAATATTTGTGAGGTTTTACAACTCAGTTGTAATTAATTGTTCTTAAATAAAGCCTCTTGAAATTTAAACAGAAACCAAAAAAGAGGCATTGAAAAAAACCATATAATTCTGTAAAATTATGTCTTATACACAATATTTGACTGACTTAAAATAGTAAATTTCTTGTCCCCTTTTTTTCCACGCCTGAGTGTTATGTGACTTTACAGATTAATTCTTAAAGTCCTCGTCATAATATTAAGAAGGTCCTAAGCATAATTTCAGAAGACATCACTTGCTGCTGTTTACTTCATTAGTTTCATAAGTATTTCTCTGACATTTGTTATTCATTCAACACAAAAAAAGTTACAGCTTTTATCAAAGTGTAATTTTATGTTTTTCTTTCAAATGCAATTTGTGAATAAACAACTGCAGAGAGATGCCAGCTCCAAGAAAAACTGTAAAGATCTAACTAGGGATAAACTCTTGTAAGGAAAGAGCATCTCTCACGTTATAGAATTTATTATGAATTTCATTCTAGTGAGAAATTTAATGGAATAGAAACAATTAGCCTGTTATTTGGCATACCTGGAAGCAGACTTAATTTTTCTCTTGCACATGAAATACACAGGACTACAGAAATGCAGATTGATAAGAAGTTTAGTTGCACAGCAGACAAGTCTATTTTTCTCTTCTGTCTTGAACACTCACAAGCTTTCAAGAACAGAAAGGCAACATGTATTATTTCCATGAAATTATTTTCAAAAAGCAGTATATTTGCAACAGCACAAGTAACAAGGTTTTTAACATTTTTTTTCTAACCTAAATGATTCTTTGATTCCATGATTTAATTCCTCACAGAAAACAGGCCCACAAATTTTGTTTCAGTTTAACTTCTAAACATGCAGGACCTGTCACACAAAAAGTTGAGTTTCTAAAGTATACTGAGAAGCCAATACAGAACGGCACAAGTGTAACTGCAGAAGATTAGAAACAACTAATTAATTTGTATGATAAGTTACAGCATATCCTGTCAATTTGGAGCCTAATCATGCTAATGCTAATCATGCACATTATTACCCTATATTACAGTTGTGAATCACTGCTTTTTTGCAAGAGTCTGTGAGGGAATAATTTTAACAACTATTTCTGGGGAGTACAGATGCTGGAAAGAAGAAATTTTTTTCAGGGAAACACTGTGACTATCTCTTGGCTTACTGTTTCCTGATTTTGAGCAGAAATTCTACATGCAGAAGCAAAACCTCTTGATAGAGGTCTCTTATACCTCAAGTAAACACCACGGCCATTTGGGTTCCCTTTAGGCTCATGCACTGCAGGGTAATTCTACTGGTATGGCATCCAGGTTCACTTGGATAGCAATAAAGGTCATGTTGGATTGCCAAAATAGTCAAATGCTGAGGAACTGTCTGCCAAGGCTTATACTAGGCTGTTTTTCTCATGTGAAATTCCCTCTATTGTTGCAGCAGCCTCAGAACATGTAGCAGGAAAAATATTTCCTGTTCCAGTTCTTACAAGTAAATTAAGTGTGGTCATGAGAGACTGCAGGAGTGTTGAACAGCAAAATTCAGTGCTTTGTCAGACTATTCTTATTTTCTTATAGACCTGTGCTCTATGTCAATTAGAATCTTGTTAGCGTTTAATGAGATTTAAATGACAAGATCCATTATTTTTAATCATTGCTCTCTTTTACAAGCTAGAAGAAATACCCCCAGCAGCTTTCATTCCACTCAGCCAACTGGTCTGGAAGAGGAGAATAATCTGAGAGAATGGATAATTCCTCATCATGGTTTATTTGCATATGTTCATACATATTTTCAGTAAATTTATTATGGTCTAAAGTCATGAAGATCAATTTCAATACCCTCTCTAATGGCTTTTTTTTGGTGGGAAACAAGTCCAGTGAATTTGCCCATATCCATATATGTGGCTTTTTCAGTTGTTTTGTTTGTTTACTTATGAAGAGTTCTAAATTGCTGTCCCAACATGTAAATTAGAAACCTTTTATTTTCCAACTCCTCCAATCTCTATTAGTCCTGGGAGACTTTCCAAGTCTTATTAAAACAAAGTCCTCTTCAGTTTGGAGGTGCAATACATTTGTAATTCATTCTTCTACTCTTCTTCATCTCTGTCATCCTTCTAATAAGCAATCTAAAATTTCCTTTATGCAATTTTCTAGAGCTAAATAATTCTTACAGAAATATATCTCCATGTAAAATGTGGATAATGATATTCATCGCCTTTGTAAACCACTTGAGACCTTCAGATGGAAAATATCAGATAAGTATTATCATAATAAGCATGTTTTTAATACAAACCAACAGTCGTAATGTAAATCAGATGCATTGTCAAAAGTAAACAACAATAGCTTCCCAAACACATTATTGCATTGAACAACACTCGAACATACAGATGGTAATTATTTAAAAAGTGGTTAGGAGAATGTATACTTAAAGCAAAATATGCTGAAAGTTTAATCATAAAAAAAAGAAAATATATTCTTGTTAGCTTGTTTTCTAGACTTAGTGATTTTTTTTTCTGACAAAAGCAAGAAAGAATATTAATAAGCCCTACAATTATTTGTTCACTACTGTGTCTCAATAGGCAATAAGTAAAACAATCAATTAATTGAACTTTCGATGTTTATTTTTCAGTGAGTCATCATTCTACCATGGGGCTAGAATATATCCCTGTGTATAGCAATGTTTGTCATGACGTCATAAAAATTATTGTTCAAAAATGTAGTATTTTTTAGTTGTTCTAACTTGGGCAACATAGTGTGGAGTCCTGTGGACAAGGTTATTAGTGCAATGATCTCATTTTTTGATACTGTTCAGCTCTTTATCAGTCCTTAAAATAAAAGTAATAAAGAATTAACATTGACATTGAAATACATTCTCAGTGCCTAGAGACCCATCAAGATTTTTTGTTAATAATACTCTGTTATTTCATTACTCTCCCACAATTTTTACTAACTACAGTTCACTATTTACTCTAAAATACTTTCAACCATGTTTTCCCAGGTTTTCATATTAAAATAAAATAAATTGCCTTAAATACATCAAGCAATGACTGAATTAGAAAAATCTCACTTAAATGCCTTGTTTTGGGAGGATGTCTCCTCATGAAATGTAATGTTTTCTGGAGTCCCTATTATATGCTATATAACATCTGCGCTGGGAGCCCAGAGCCCCCCGTGTGCTGGGCTGCAGCCAAAGCCCCGTGGGCAGCAGGGCAGGGAGGGGATTCTTCCCCTCTGCCCCGCTCTGCTGAGACCCCACCTGCAGTGCTGCAGCAGCTCTGGGCTCCCAGCACAGCAAGGACAGGGACCTGCTGGAGCCAGGCCAGAGGAGGCACCGAGGGGATCAGAGGGATGGAGCAGCTCTGCTGGGAGGAGAGGCTGAGAGAAGTGTGGCTGTTCAGCCTGGAGAAGAAAAGGCTTCAGGGTGAACTAATTGTGGCCTTGCAGTACCTGAAGGGAGCCTACACGAAAGATGGAGAGAGACTATTTACATGGCTTCAAACTAAGAGTAGGTTTACTTTAGATATTGGGGAGAAAGTCTTTGCTCTGAGGGTGGCAAGGCACTGTAGCAGCTTTCCAAGAGAAACTGTGGGTGCCCCATCCCGGAAAGTGTTCAAGACCAGTTTGGATGCCGCCCTGAGCAACCTGGTTTAATGGAAGATGTGGAAGATCCCATGGCAGAGGACTGGAACAAGATGGGCTTTAAAGTCCCTCCCAACCCAAACCATTTTACGATTCTGTGATTCATCGATGATTATATGTTTTCCCCAACATTTACTTATGCATGTACTGTGATATTGTTCACCCAAGCAATTATTTTCTAGTTTAAAATGGAATATAGAGGGAAAAATATCAGGGAGATTAACTGTTAATTATTAGTCCTCAGAACTACTTAAGAGACAGCTAATGGGGTTTTGTAAATCAGAGGAACATATGCCTGGAAAGTTTTGACCTCAAGATTCTAAGTCTTGAATTTGCAAACAGCATCATGCACTATAGGGAGCACTTAGCAAATTAGCATACACAAGCCTGGGATGACATGGGATGGAGCTGACAGTGGTGGGGGAGCTGGGCAATGTTGCAAGGCAGTTCACTTCATTGCTTTTAAAGATCATGAAAATTTGGGAATTTCCCTGACATCTGTAAAAAGGCAAAAAATTAAGCCCATCTTCAATGAACGAGTCTGGTCAGTCTGACAACATTCCTTAGGAAATTTATGATGCAAGTCTTAAAAAGATCTTTTGAGCCACCAGAATGGGATTTGGAACAGCCAGCATGGATCTACCAAAGGACAAACTGTGCCTGACCCACCTGACAGCCTTCCATGTCGCCAAACCCAAAACAGGGCTCCTGTGCTCCTCGGAGTGGGGCATGAAGGTGGCATCAGACTTGTCCCTGGGCAATTCAGCACTGCTGCTGCCCTCACAGCTCTGATATTGACTGATGTACACATTTGTGTTGCATGTTTGAAATAACCTTTATAGATGTATGTATAATTCTCTCTGTGTGTATAAATGTAGTTGTAAGACATTGTTAAATATGATTCTCGTGTGCTCTGTATTATATTTTATGTATGTTATTTGGGTATGCCCCCTTATAAGATCTGTAGGAAGTATTTCTGCCTATAGCTTATGGTACAGACATCAGTTTAGAAAAATATTATAGGCAGTAAACAATGAGAGTCACTGAGAAAGAAAAAGTATAATTTTGGAAAATGCATTGAATTATAGGCACATTCATAGTACTTTATCTCCCTTGAATTTATGAATATACAATCATGTGGCAACTTTCTTACACTAAAATGGTGGATGAATTTTTGTTCTATATATTGTGCAGTTAAGTACTTTATCAAGTTTTACAAGCTTTATGTTCTGTAGTTTAAAGATTCCTTTGGATGGGTTCACTCTTAATCAAATAACTATTGTGTATTTCCACTATTAGTAGTGGAAACCTAAAAAGGAAGAATTCCCCTTGGAGATATCTCTATTGTCATTCAAGGAGTACTTACCCAGGGTTACAATTTTAGATTTTAACTTGCAGAACATTTTCAAAACATATGGGGAGCAGGTCTGACAAGCATTAGATGAATGTACTGTTAATGCGAAAATATAGGCCAATAGGAGATTGTTTTCCAGGAAAACAAATTGCTTTCAGTGGAGATGTATGAAGTAGTCCATAATGAAATTTAAAAAAGAAACAATTGCTATACAGACTAATGATGTTAAGTTGCATTAGTTATCATACAGGAAGTTAGTGTTTATCAAATTATATCATAACATAAGAAAAAATATTTCAGATTTTTTCAAAATTATAGAAAAAAATAGAAACATTATAGGCAAGTAGGTCATAGAGAAATATATTGTACCATTTAAAAAAGAAGGCATAGACTATTTCTTATAAAAATATGATAAGAGAGATTAAAAGAGGAATTAAAATATTCTAAAATACATTAAATTTAGATGAAATATGTTTTATTTAAGAAATGAAGAATAATGAATGTAACCCTGGAAAATTTTGATTACTGTAGTAATCACAGAGGTAAAATTTATGTAATTTAATAAAAATTACTAATATTGAATTGACAGTATTTGTTACTAGTACATGACAAAATAACATTACAATTATTTTAATAACTATGTTTAAAGCTTCCTTCACTGGAATTTAGGAAGAACTGACAACATGTGAACTACCTGGAACTATTAGAGCAGTATGAAAAACTTCCTTCTTTTCTTCCCTTACCAGAATTCTACATACTTGCAAAGTGATTTTTGAATGATTTTTTTTTTATCATTAGGGTTTTAGTATTGCATTTATCGAAAATATTTTGCCACCGTTTTTTTTGTCGTAGAGATGTCATCAACTCTTACAAAGTTGATCAATATGAAACTACAACAACAGTGCTCAGTTCCCCATCTCTTACTTGCAAGGCATACAGTTTCACACGAATTTATTCAAGTCTATTGATATAAATTTGCTCAAGTCTGAGATTTAATCAATAAATTTAATGAACTAGCAGGATTCCAAATCAAACTCTAGGAAATAGTGTCCTTCCTATCATTTTTCAATTAATTAAGTTCAATTAAATTTTTACAGTCAAAGGAGAATTCAGGCTCAGTTTGTTAAGTGATATAAACATTAAAATGGGAGAATTTTAGGGAGTTTGGAAGGCAGATGTTTGAATAATACATAGAATTGCTGTTTAGAGTTTATTTTTATTTTTTTTGCTGAAGATAAACATGAGGCTTTATCAGCTTCATAGAAATAACATATGAAGGGACATACTGGAAGAAGGTGACAAATATTTTGTAAATTAATTCAAAACCAGGATTCGCTTCTCCCAGAAGAAGCTAAAGTAATAAAGAAACTACGAAAGCTTCCCATTTTGATTGATTGAAAGAACTGAAGAACAGGTTTCAAATATATATATATAAATGTGTGTAGTGAGAGTACTCAACACTAGAAGCTGTCTTTAAATCAGTTCTGTTACAACTATATCACATCCTTGTTTGCCTCAAGATCCAGCTGTGTACAGATTGCTGTACATAAACACATACTTTAGATATTCTCCCAGGTACTGGTGTCCCTCATACGTGTTCTACAAGGGCTTTTATTCAAAAACATTGTAAAAGCAGCTTTATTAAATCTTCCTTAAACGTACCTTCAAATGCTGTGTTCCTCCTTCCCTGAAGCAAAAAAAGGAGAATATTTATTTTTTCCAGGGTTATCATATGGCAAAGATACATTTTAAGAAAATGTTGTGTTGAAAAAAGGGTTGGCTTGCATGCAACTACCAAGTTTAAGCTGAATATTTAAAACAGTTTCTTTATATTTTTTCACTTTATGTCAAAGAGACTTAGAATGTAAACTTTTTACCTTCAGAATCAATTTTCAAAAAAATAGGTACATTATTTTTATCTCCTTAACCAAGGTTGCCTCAAGGTAGGAAATCCGTGATAGCATATAATAGATTATTTTATCTTTGTGTTATCAATATTAATTGTCATTTACTCCACCTTTCTAGGGCTTTACAAAACTGTTAGGTTAATACTAACATTAATAAAACATCCTTTAACAACCAATCAATACTTGGATCACCACAATATCCTTCAACTCCCTACAATTTATTTTATTAAAACTGTCATTTTCACTCTTGACTATATTGTACTATTTAATAATTAATGGTGATTATCAGTTATTTGACTGTGCAATGCCTTAATGACTTAAAAATGTCCTTTTGCTTTCCTACCTTAAATATTGTTATTATTTGAAAAAAATAATTAAAATTTCTGCACAGATATTTCTAACATCTTCACCTTCAAGAAGGATAATCAAGTAGAAATTGGTTTCTGTTCTTTGGCTAATTCCTTCATATCCATTGTAAATCTTTACCTTTGGAACTGCACTTGAACTCCCATCTGAGTGTGCTGCTTCTGGGTGGAATTCTACTGAATGGCCCTATCAGCTCTCTAGTCACAACTTCTTGAATGATATTTGTCAGTGGTAGAGACAGTTAGATGGGCAAAGTCAGAGGAAACCCTGCTGCACACTGCAATGGAGCTGAGAATTTAAGGGTGGGTCAATATTTATCCATAATGAATTGAGAAGTATTGAGAAGGAATAACCTATACATTTATGAAAAGAGTGGGGTTTTACCTGAGTTTTTTCCACTGTTTCGGCTAAAAACGTATTTGGGAATGTAAAAATTTTGTGTGCTGTACTTTTGTTCACTATAAGAGTGGATATTTTTTCCCAAGTGACTCATTGCCTTCTTTCTTTGTGAACTAATGAAAGAATAGCATTTAAAAATCTGGCACATATTAGCACTTTAGTTTAAACATATTCAAATACTTCGTTATGCAGGAAATGAGCAAATAAACGTCTTTTTTTTTTTCAAATCAATAGTAAATGATCATGTACACACGTTTTAGCTCTGTGAATGCACCCAGTACTGTAAGAATCCAATGCCAAATGTAAAGAACAACAGACAGCAGGTTGTCTCCAGAGACTCTGAGGGAAAAGAGGAGAGATCTTGCACAAAACCAAACCACACCAAAGAAATCTTGCTGGATAGATCCTTTAATATTTAAAAGAATCATTTAAAGTACATTTAAGTATATAGGTACACTCTTAAACAAAGGTGCATGGACACCCATCTTACCCATGGTTGCCTTTTATGGCAAAGGATAGTTGCTTTTGTTTTAGAGACAATGTTTTTGCGAGAATTAATCGTTCAAGCCTTATGTGACCCTCATTGGTACTTGGCATTTCTCAAATCTCAAAAAGGAAATGCAGCCTTGTAATATTTTCCTATCATATTCCATTTCTCCTGTTCTCGTACTCTTTATTGAAATGTATCAAATATTTTTCAAACCATTACAAAAAATTATCTAAAGACAAAAAAGCCCCAGGTGATGTTATAACAAAGAAACTATTTTCTGCTGAACTGCAGTTCTCTATGAACTTCAAGACATACTTTAAAATTCCACTGAAAAGAACTACTTTGCATGAAAGCTATCACCTTAGATTCCCCTGTTTTCCCTCAGGGTTGCTTTATTTTTGGATGTTTCTAGTTACATTTTTTTTTTTTAATTTCTCACATCCCTAGCTCTGTTTTATTACTATATCTTTTTGCATAGATTAGAGAATTTCCTTGCAGTATGATTCATTAATGTTTTCAACTGGATCAGGACTGACACATTTGGGAAACTTGTGAAGATTTCTGTGAATTCACTTTCCCATGGCAACCTCTTTTTCTTTTAATAGTTAGCAATCTTGGTATTTTGAAAATCAATAGCTACACAAAGAAATAGAATAGAAAAGATAGACTCTCCAATATATGCTAAGCTATTTACTGCAGTTTTTTTTTCATATGTGGGCAAAAGTTTGCCTCAGACATCTTTGAGACAGAAGAATAATCTGGGCACCAAGGAAGCTCATTCATTTTTACCAGCTGTGTAGGCGTTGAGAGCTCATGCAAATAAATAAACTGTATATCTATGCATGTATATATGTATACTTCTTATGCAAGTTTTGGCCTTTTTTTAAAGTGCAGCTGGAGCTCCAGAAGTTGTAATACTGCATATAAAATCTAGGAGCTGCTGAGAGATTACACATTTGGTTTACAGATTACAATTTGGCAAGCACTGATTATGATTCTTGCAGTGTGTTGAGCCCTCTCTCTAAGGTTGTAATAGAAAATCCCGTTCTGTTTTTTCTTTAGTTAACTGGATTAAAATGACTGAACAGATCACCTGTTTTCAGTTATGCATCTGTTTCAAACAGGGCAAATGACCCAAAACAAAATATGTTTTGAATGTAATAGTTTGGAAAAAGGAATATAAACAGAATTGATCATCAAACTATTCAGACCTAAGTTAGACGCAAGTAATCTAAAATTGCTGTATCTAGGGGTCATTGAAATGCCTGAATAAATATGCAGCTATGGCTTTGCTCAAATAGTTAATAAACCAGATGTTATAAAATGGAAATTCTAAATTTTATAGAGCAGAGATTGAAGAAAGAGATAAATTAAAAGACTGCTAGACCTCTTTTGTGATGGAAGTGCAAAACTGTGCCGTGAATATCTGCAGAAAGCTGTTTCTAAAATGTGATTCACTCTATAATATAAACTAATCTTTTGTCAATTGCTTGATGTTGTACATCACAAATTCTCACCCACCCATTCCAACAAAAAAAAGCTGTCATTCTTCTTTTTCAACTGAAAGAAATATGGATTATTCCCACCAAGAAGAGCACTGAAATTAGAAAGTGATTTGAAATAAAGTATGTCCCTTGATAAACTGATAGATGTAGACTGTGACTATAATGATCTTCCCGAACATTTCTATTTTGTAGAAACGACTTGCAAACAAAGAGGCATATACAGGTGAATAAAGCAGCTGTGCAACTGCCACGGCCTACTAACGGGCACATACACCTCTGTAACTGAAGATGAAGAGACTAATTTTATTCTAGAGGTTCCGGATGCAGTCCTCATGAGAGAGTATCTCAGCTGAATGTTTCATTCAGAGTTAAACAACACTGTATTTGAAATGAAGTTTTTAAATATACAACATCTCTTGGCAAAAGATGGTTTTGGCATTTTTTCCCCCAACATTTTAGGATGTGACCTTTGCCACTGAAACACACAAGATTTATTGCAATGAAGAATCCTTTCATTCTGGAAGCCTCATGTCACAGGGTTTGGAAATAGATGATCTTTAAGGTCATTTCCAACCCAAACCATACTATCATTCTATGATAATTTTCTTTTTCCTTCTAGTATTCCTAAATGCCTAGTATAATTTATTGAAAATTAGAAGAAAACCCCAAACCCTGAAATCTATACAACTATTTTAAACTAAGTATAGATGTTGATTCTCCTTTGAAAGCATTACAACTAGGTGTACACAATTATCTTTAGCGGCAGGTGTTTAATGCCACATAAAAGAAATTACCAAGTTAACTTCAAAAAGACGAGTAATAGATTCAAAAATCTCTTCTCATTGAAGACAAATAATTATAAATTTTAGGAAACATCCTGTTGAATTGACACAATTGTAATGACATCTCTGTAGGTGGCTCATATCTTGCACTGTTTTATAAGCTGCTTGGAGCATAATGACAGCATTTGCACAATAGGCCTACGCAAGGATGAGGCAGCATAATTGCGGCAGCAGTGAAGCATGAATACAGACTAATTAACAAAATTGGAACTGCTACACTCATGCTCACATTTCATCTATCTTATTTCATTTACTTTTACATGCTTTTGTGGTCACAGAATTGCTGTGTTTGTTGTCTGAATATTGCAGATAATATTGTCCATTTGCTGCTTCCATCTTCCTGTTTACTTGGAACGTATTAGTCATACAAGCACAACAGCATTTACAGAGGGTTCTACGCTAATCTTATATTTAAGGTCATGCCATGGGTGGTCCATGCTCCCTTGCACATGCAGAACATATGTAGGTATGAATAAGCATGTATATACACCCATGCCCATATGCAAAGACACTTAAATGAACATATTTCTAAGGAGTCTGCAAGAAAAATCAAGAGAAAAACTGTTTACAAGAGCATGTCATGATAGGACAAGAGGGAATGGCTTTACACTGAAAGAGACCAGGTTTAGATCAGATATTAAGAAAAAACATTTTCCCTGTGAGGGTGATGATGCACTGGCACAGGCTTCTCAGAGAAGTTGTAGATGCCCCATCCCTGGAAGTGTCCAAGGCCAGGATGGATGGAACTCTGAGCAAGCTGTCGAAGGTGTGCCTGCCCATGGCAGGGGGCTTGAAACTAGATGATCTTAAGGCTTCCTTCCAACCCAAGCCACTTTATGATTCTATGATTATCCTTTTTCCATGGTTTTCCATTGGCCTAGAGAACTTATGTTTGCATGTGCATATACTTATATACGTATATATAATGCATAAAAGCTCTTACATGAATCACATATAATTTACAGTATGTTTATACACACTCAAAATTAAGCCAAGACAATATGCCAGCATAAGTACAAAAAAAAAAGAAAAAGCCTCTAGGAAATTTTATCTACTAGTTTTAAGTTATAATAGGCGTTTGAAAAACAAATTACACAACTATTCTGTGTTAAAGAGAAATGGTGATGCACACAACAGGTGGCACACAATTTCTGCTCATGCGGTGCCATGAAAATGCGGAAATTAAAATTCTGAAAAGAAGTCATACCAGAGAATGTCATTGCTATTCTGCAGTAGGTGTAGTGCCACATCAATCTCTATATATTCATTTAGTGTCAACTTGGGGGAAAAGATCACACAGGCATCTAAACATTTAAAAGTATTTTCTGAAAGTTCTGTTCTAAGGGTGTTAAGCAGGATGTGTAACGGCTAAGTAATACACATTCTGCTAAGCACCAATGATGAGATTTTTTTCAACAAAAGGTAAGTTGGCACCAAAATCATTACTAGATGATACATGGTGATTATGTTTCTCCTTTTCCAGGAAGTGGGAACTTCACTGGCCTGCCATGGCTTCTCAGATATGATGGATAATGGCTTAGCCACTTCCTCAGCCAGTTCCCTTGGAACCTGTGGATATATCTCTCCAGATCCCAAGGAATCTTCAGGTTCCTTAAATGGTCGCAAACCCAGTCTTCTCCTACAGTGGGTAGTTCATCATTCCCCTAGTCCCTGCTTTCACCTTCTGAAACTTGGGCAGTGTTATTGGAACACTTGCTGGTTAAGACTGAGGCAAAAGAAGTTCCTGAATACCTCAACCTTCTCCATGTTCCCTTTATCCTTCCTGAGAAGACCCAAACTTTCCCTGGTGTTTCTTTTATCCTTGATTTACTTTTTGAAGCACTTTTTTAATCCTTGATGTCCAGGGCCAGATTTATTTTTACCAATGCTTTAACTTTCCTAACAACATCCCTGGCTGTTCAGAGAATTTCTCTGTATTACTTGCAGGCTACCTTTGCCTGCTTCCACCCCCTATAATCTGTCTGTTTCTGTTTAAGTTTGTCCAGGAGCTCCTTGTTCGTCTACGCAGGCCTCCTGGTTTTCTTCTCCAATTTCCTTTTGTAGGGCTGCATTGCTCTTGAGCCTGGTGGAGACAATCCCTAAAGATCATCCAGCTCTCTTGGGTGTCTCTGATCTCCTGCACTCTATCCCGTGCCACTCTACTGAGTAGATCCCTCAAGAGACCAAGGTCCACTCTCCTGAAGCCCAGGGCAGAGAGCTTGCTGTGCACCCTTCTTTCTGCTCCAAGGATCTCAAACTCCACCATGGTCATTGCAGCTCAGGCTGCCCTTGAGCTTCACATTCCCCACTAGCCCCTTCGTGTTAGTGGGAATGAGGTCCAGCACAGCACCACCAGCTGGCTCCTCTGTCACTTGGAAGAGGACGTCGCAATCAAGGTGTTCCAGGAACCTCCTGGATTCTGGTGCCACAATGTGTTTTCCCTCCAATGGAACTCAGGGTGATTGGAGTCCCCTTTGTGGACCTTGGCTATCTCAGTCTGTTGCAGCTTTGTGTCTGGAACTTCCTTTCTGTCACTTACCTCTACGACATTTTGGAAAAAATTTAGGTCAACAGAAGATTGATTCTGAAGGTATAAATATTAAAAAGATAAAGGTAAAGAAGAATTTGGGATAAAACAAAGAAAAAAAAGTAGAAAAAACCCCAAACACTTTGAATTTACCAGATTAATGGAGACAATAAAGAAATCATTATAACTTCATATAATCATAAAATGGTTTGGGCTGGAAGGGACGATGAACATCATCTCATTCTAATCCCCCCACCATTGGCAGGGAAGCCTTCCACTACACCAGGTTTCTCAGACCTACATCCAATCAGGCCTGAAACACTTCCAGGGATGGGGCATCGACAACCTCTCTGGGCAACCTGTGCTGTGCCAGGGCCTCACCACCCTCAAAACAGAGAATTTCTTCCTAATATCCAATCTGAACCTACTTTCTGTCAGTCTGAAGCCAGCCCTCCTTGTCCTTTCACTACATGCCCTTGTAAACAATCTCTCCGTCTTTCACGTAAGTTTTCTTCAAGTACTATTTTGCTAGATAAGTAAAAAAAAAATACTGACATAGTGAAAGAAAATTGCTTCCCAAAAGTGGGAAGCAAGTGGTATTTCTCATTGGAGCTACAGGACAAAAGAGCCCTCTTTAAATGAGCCTTTTAAAAAAAAAACTGCTGAAATTACAGAGCTTAATTTGCATTGACTGAAGAAAAATAAAAAGAAACATTGGAAGATGTAAAAAAGTGATCTTATATTGTAGATCCATTTCATAAATCTGTTCAATTTCTATTGTATTGTCTCACAAAGTAGGAAGAAACAGGCAGAATCTACCATCTTTGCATTAGTGATGCTCATTAATCCAACCAGAGCAGAGCAACACTGTGTATATCTCTGAGCAGCACCAAATATTCAATTCAATTAATAAGATCGTTATGCGTCGTTTTACTCAGCTAATATTAATTGTAAATGATCATCCATAATGTCTGGGAAAGAAGGGCAACTGCACCACACAAATGCTTCTCGCATTGAAGAGCACATTGTGCTAAAGAAGAGACTTCTCTGAAGTGACAACACCACATTAAACATAGTTTAAAATTGTACCACAAAATAAAAGACAACAAACGTTATTGTGGAAATATAAGAAAAAATAATTAATGAAATATGTGGCTATTGGTCAGCAAAAAGTGAATCAGATTTTTTTAAATCACTGGTTCTACAGTTCTTACTTTTACTGTTGTTATTTAGGACACCAAGTTTTTTGTTTTTCTATCAATGATATTTCAGAAGCAAGTGGTACTAGTAAGACAGTATTTTCTTAGCAGTAAATGTTAGTGGATGTTGGGCCATTCCAAACTTCAAATATAAGCAATGCGCAAATTACTATATTACCTTTGAAATTCAAGGCAGTATACTGATTCAGCACTGCTCCGAGGAACTCCATGAGAACTGAATTTTTCAGAAAACCCCAGTTCAATTTTTATGTCTTTTCTTTTTTTCCTTTCAGTGCTTACATTCAGTTAGGCAGGATGGCTGGAAAGAATACCTTTGGGCAGTGTGATGGGTTGAGCCAGCTGTCTGCTGAGCATCACAGAACTGCTCACTCACCTCCCCCTCCAGTGAGACAGCAGAGAGAGAATAGGAAGGGCAAACATGTGAGCTGCCTGACTGAGATAAAAACTGCTTAATGAGTGAAGAAAAGGTGAAGCAGGTGGAAGAGATGCAAAGGTAATTTCTCACCATTTCTCACAAGCAGCCTGATGGTCAGTCGTTCCCTGAGCAACAGCTGCCTCCCAGACCAGCCTCTCCCCACTGGACTCAATGATCCTTGTGGGTCCCTTCCAGCTCAGAATATCCTGTGATTCTGTGCTGTTTGGCATGGAATATATCTTTGGTCACCTGGTTCTGTTGCCCAAGTTATCTCCTTTCCCAACCTCTTCCTCCAGAGCCTTTTCCCAGGGAGAGAGGCAGAGTGAGGAACACTTATGTGTAATCCACACCTTGGGTCACAAATCCAAAACATAACACTGTACGGTCTGCTGTGGAGAAAGTTAACTCCATTACAGCTGTACATATATGAACTAGCATTGCAGAGGAAATGGGTTTCATGAGGATAGCCCTTTTTATGAGAATAATCTCTATTAAAAATATTTTCTCTATTTTCTAATCTCTATTAATAATATTTTATTAAAGATATTTTTTAAACATGTCTGGCAGTTAATAAAAAGTACAAAATTAAAACAGCATATGTTTCTAGACAAACTAGAGATATGTTTTGAATTTCTGAAACAGACACAAACACATTTTTCAGGTCTGTTTCTGAGGGTTTATTCCCTACATCACTGTTTGTCTCAGGTTAGAGACAAATTTTGGATAGAGCACTCTGAATGAATGCCCCCGCCCCAAAGAGAAAGGGTTTAAGCACTTCCTCCCTCTCCTCCTCCCACCATAAAAAGAATTTCTTGGAGGAAAGTGAAAAAAAAAAAAACCTGTTTATTTAACAAAACAAAACAAAATTCCTACAAATATCAAATATCTTCAGTGATCTGTTTCCCATGTACAGCAGCAGCAAGAACAAAAGAGTGAAGCAAAAAGTACAAATTCTTATGGAACAATGAAATTTTGCTGCATGTGTACAGCTGGCAAACAGCATCATAACTCTTTGCAGATTATCAGTGTGTACTGCAAAACAATATTTATCAGACAAACTTCCTCAGTGCTCAATACATGGAAAAGAACATTCAGCTTCCCCCATCATCTTGCTCAAAATATCAAATACTCTCTCTGAAGCAATGAAACAGAAAATCAAAATAACCCACAATAAATATCTGCATAGCATCATTCCCTCATCTAAGGATGTCATTTCTTAATCAGCAGAACAATCAAAATAAAAATGAAGACCAGCGATGCCACAAGTCATAATGAGCAAGATGAAACAAAAATACTCTTACTGTGACAGAACTATCACAGCACAGTGAAATGCAGAAAGACAGTGGCGCACATACAAACCACAAGTGAAAATCTCCTATGAAAAGGTACAGTATCTCAGAACAACAACTGGACACTCAAGAAGACAGAAGAATGACCAAGATAAGCATTTACCATCTAGTTAACTGTCTGAAAATCAAAAATAAGAAGGCAAAACACGAATCCTATTGCCTTTAATGAGAATCATGGAAGATTTATGTTTATGTTTATGAATAAAATTCCTGTGACATTGAAGACATGCATAATTATCAACTCACTTCATTTGCATAGTAAAGGTTTGTGCTAGATTGCAGTCATCACCCAGAGCTTGAACAAGGGCATATCTGTAAATAATAATCCAAGGGGTCATTTGAATCTGACGTGTCACAAAAACAGCCTGCAAGGTGAGTGGGATCTTATTACCAGGAACAAGAAGTTAACTGAGATAGAAATCAGTGGTAAGGGATTTAATATCCCCAACAAAACAGAGTTCTTTTATAAAGGAACCAGCAATAGCAAAATAAAGTCCCCAGGCAAACTCTAATCTCTGTTGAACTACATTATGTGAAGGTCAATCAGTAGGGAAGGAAATGGAAGTGTGGTCTATAGGGGCACAGAGATACAACTACAATAGCCTTGAAAAAGGCAATCTGAAATTACAGCAAGCTATTTAGGTCACAGCAGAAGAGAAAAGCTTGACTTGAAGTATCAGCTATAACTCACAGTAAGGATCATGATGGATGAGGCCCAGTAATTTAAAGAGTCCGCTGTTTGAATAAGCACTTTAATGTCCATTTTTGTCAAAGAAATTAATTGATAGAAGTCAAATTATGCATCCAAGAAAGTTGACCATTAGACGCCTAGTTTATAACCAGGTAGCATCAGGTATATAAAATGTGAATGCAATATGTGAATGAAACACTATTTTTATCTTTTCAGTGAATTATCTCCATCATTTACAAATACTTTACTGAAGCTCCTCTTCTAAAAGGCTGTCATGAGTTACTACAGGTTTACCCTGGTTCTCTTGGTTACAGTACACACAAACTTCCACCCCACAGCACATCCCAAGGCATTTGATGCCTACTTAAAAATACAATTGGAAACAAATCAGTTAATACTTAGAACTTACGCTTTATAGACCTTCAGCTTTACATTTTCCCTTGAAATTTAAAAAGATAGACCTTAAGGTGGCAGTCTTCCCCAAACAAGATAGAGAAAAAACCCATGAACTCTGTCTCCATAACACTCTCATTTTATTTTAGAGCTTGTCTTTCAAGCATTGAGGCTCTTTGCTCTCACTTTCCTAAACTGTCCCTCAGCCTAAAGACATCCTTCCCCAGTCTGACAGGATGTGCCAAATACTCTCTCCACAATCACATAAAAATCAACATAAATATTGCCCAGCAGAAAAAAGTGTAGCTGCTGTAATATGGAACAATCTTCAGGAATTAGCTCTATAAAACTTTATAAATGAAGCAGTACCACAGGAATCAGCTGAGGAGAGGAACTTTAACTCTGTATATACCTAACAATTATCAACCCCAAATTTTCAATTCTTGGCACAAATGTCAATGTGGTGTAACATTTTCCTTCAGTTCACTTAGGTGTTAAGACCGGATAAGGATTACCAGAAAACATTAAAATTATCTGTATTTTCCCAATATATAGCAGTATCTAGCTGACCAAAGGCCTCATGTATTTGTCTAAATTATTTGTCAGTATAAACAGCAAATCTATGAAAGAACTATACATTACCACCAGAGGAGTGGAAAAAGAAGTGGAGACTTCTGATTGTGTCATTCACTAAAAATATTCATTTCTTCAATGATGCTCATTTTGACTTTGTTATTGTTTTTGTACACTGTCTCTAACCATCTCCCAGAAATCCCAGCTAAAAAGAGTATGGAAAACCAGGCCACTAGATATCATATAAATATGAGTGGCAAAAAGAATATTAACCGTTTAGTTGCTGGACAAAAGTTTCAAGTAAAAATTCAAATTGTAGAAAAGTTACAACATTTTTGTACTTTGTAAATTTTCTCTGTAATTCCCTCACTGTTCTCTCAATACGTCATACATAATGTATTGAATCGTCTATGTGGAGTACATTTCCCCTAAACAAATACTGAATATTTAATATTAATGATCTACATGACGAGGCTATGGTCATAAAATATATTGTTAGTTTCTACTATCCCTTTTCCAGAGTGGTATTTCCAAAATAATTATTTTTATCATGCCCATGAAACCTTTTTCTTTGTTTATAAAGATGGATGATTTTTAGGGAATATGTATGTTTTGAAGACATTAAACTCATATTACACTAAGGTGTTGTGGTGTTTTAAAACCAAACAATTATTATATAATTTGTTTAGGCGCTCCACAAACATTATTGTCCTAAGAAAAGGTAATATTTCCAAATGAAATCACAACTCACAAACAATGCCACATTATTTTTCCTTTTCTTCCTAACATCATTTTCACATTGCTTTCATGGAATAAAACCTCTTTTAATTGTGCAAGGGAGATAGAGGCCTCACCATGAATAAAGGTACATCCAACATGAAATATCAGGTATTTTGTGATGTACTACAGCTACTTTCTTCATTGTGTAGCAGTTTCTGTTTCATGCACTGACAGTAAAAAGAATAACTAAGTAAGTTGGAAAACATGAAGTATTCTCTGCCCCTTCCTTGTGATGATTGTTAAATTATGTCTTTTGCTAGCACAGTTGTGAAATCATCCCTTGGTGCCATTATATAAGGCACTTTGGGATCTTTCACAAACTAGGGCTCTATATCAGCCTCTATTTTCATGTGTGAATTATTTGCAGGTCCTTAATATGGATTTTTAAAATCTATTCTGTTTTACAGAAAGTCATGCGACAATTTAGGGATATAAAAGCACAAACTAGGTCACAGGAGAATAAAAAAAATGTCTTTGCAAAGAAGTCCTCCCAAAAACTCCTTTCACCGCAGGCACTGATCTCCAAAGTGCCTTAGACTGAAACATTATCATAAGCTTATATTGTCTCACTGCATACCACAGAGTACCAAACATGTGACAATATGATTGATTACCTTTCCTGCTCAGATACTGCATAATGAATTGAATGGTATAAGGAGAGTAAAAGAAATCATGACAAAATATATGTTACACAGTCAAAGACAAGAATAATAGAAATGGTGCTGTCTCCACCTTTTACAATGAAGTCGTGAGTATATAATCCTGGTCATAAGAGAATAAATGTCAGGAAGGCAAAATTAGTCACAGTTAGTTCAAACTCTTTATTTTTAAAAACAGAAGTCACTTTGTGACCTAATGGAAAGGTGCAGTGGTGACTTTCAGGAAGGAAGGTTAAAGGCAGCAGGAATGAGCTGTGTTGTTCATTTCAGAGCAGGAAATTTCAGAGCAGGAAAGTGGGGGGAAGGCAGGTACCCCACCCCACCCAGCAGCTCACTTACTCCCCTGCCAATGAGACTAGGGAGAGGATCATGAGGGCAGAAATGAGAAAACTCATGGAATGGAATAAAGACAGGTAAAACAAACATGACAGCTTAAATATGATTCAATAATGATTTAAGGGAAGGTACCAGACTACTCCCTTTGTCTTTAAAAAGTTTCTTTCTTACTGAGTTATGATGCAATTTCATTATCTTAAACCTATAAGGGATTTCTTGTGAAACATTAGACTGCAGTGTGCCATGTTTATAAAAATCTCACCAAGAACATATTTAAAAACTATGACTTGCAGCTATAAAAATTCTAAACATGAACTCTCTACTTTTATATCCTCTGAGAATTGGAACAAAGACAAAAACTGTCACAAAACTATATTAAATCCCCCTGATTTTAATATTTTTTTGTCAAGTGAAAAAGCTTTATACAAGGGCCTGGAGTGATAGGACAAGGGGGAATGCCTTCAAACTAACAGAAAGTAAGTTTAAACTAGATTTTGGGAAGAAATTCTTCCCCGTGAGGCTAGTGAGGCCCTGGAACAGGTTGCCCAGAGAAGCTGTGGATGTCCCATCCCTGGAAGTGTTCAAGGCCAGGTTGGATGGGGCTCTGAGCAACCTGGTCTAGTGGGAGGCGTTCCTGTCCATAATAACAGTAAACATTTTTTTTTTCCTGCTGTGTTTCACATTTCCTACTTTTGGAAAAAAAAAAAAAAATTGTGGCAACTATTTCAGAATATTTTTCTTTTTCTCTCTAGCCACTATAGCAAAGCTGATGAATTAACTCCTTTGCTGTTGTAAATCAATATCACTCCCCAGATTTCTCATGGAGTTATGCAGGATATACACTGGAAGAGTTGTCTTAAACTTGCAGGCATGTAGCTGATTCAGTAGCACAGCTGAAAAATGTTACATTATTCTAGGCTCTCTGCACAAATTTGCACCAGTTTCAGCTAAAATATATTTGAAACCACAGATTAGATAAAACAGACAAAATTTATGTAATCAGGACAATATAAAGCAAAAGACACACAAAAGGTTTCAAAATGCAGTTTTGCATTAGTTTAAATATGACTTACATTTTTGTAACTTCTTTCACTCCTGCTTTTCCATTTTTTTTACAGACTGCCTGATGCAAAATAGAGCCTCCTATATATCACTAATCCACTTGGGCACCTTGATCTCTTAAATAAACACGTTTATCCTCCCTGTAGCTATCAGTTCCCTTTACAGCATCACATTTTCCCTCTGTTTTACATATGAAAGTTGAATTTCTTTCTGAAGAAAGGTAGCTAAACCTACCCAGTGGAAGAGCATCTTCTCAAACCACATCACGTCATTATCTTACAAGGAATATGTTGCTTTTAGCTTTACCACCTGCAACATTTCTCTGAAAGGATGAACTGGACACCAGCAATAGCTCATTTAAAGCATGAGACAAAAAAGATATCTGGGCAATGGAGTTTAGGGAGAGGAACAATTCCAATGGCAATTTTCCCCAGTTACTCAGACAGAAACTATGACACTTCCAAGCCCAGTCCCAAGTCTCTGCATAGACAATGTCCAGCTGAAGGAATTTTCAAGGAAAGCCCCAGCAACTGCTCAAGAGCCTGACCCTCCCCTTCCTTATCATCTCTTGACTTCATCATTTCTTCAGTAGAAGGTAGAAGAAAAAGGAGGTCACATGAAGAGTGAGGCTCAGCATGAAGTACAGTATAAGTATTTTTCTTGTGTTAAGGGCTTCATCAAAACTGCTATTTGCCCAACAGAATTATCAGGGTAAAGACATGACTAGAATATCAGTGTTAAAGGGCAACATTTTAGGACGAAAGACAGAAGGCAAAGAAGAGAGTTCCATTAAAATCTAAATTGCATAAAAATTTATTGTTCAAAATTTGTTGGGGGACTATTTGAGAACTGACTGGCTACTACAATGCTGTGATCCATGCTAAAAATTAAATCAAGACGATTTGGTCATCATGAGAAGTAGTGAGAATCATTTAAAGTGGAGGATTTGGGGGATAAGGAATATTTTTAACTGCACAGATTTCAACAAGAAGAGAATACAGAAGAACAAGACATTTCTTGTATTTCAGTGATAACATTTTTTACATAGAAATTGATTAAAGAGCTGTAAAAGTTCTTCAAGACTGAAATCTCTCTAGTAAGAAAGAGAATGTGGAATGCAATGAGTGAGAAAGAGTATGAAATAACAAAACCCACAACCTTTAACAAAGGGGAGAGAAGCATAACAAAATAAAAAATAGCATGCTTCCAGGAAGGACAGTGCATTAAATCAGAAAATGATTAGAAAATTACCTGTGGGAAATAAATGTAATAATTTTTATAGTTCATTGCAGTACACAAAAACAAGCTCAGTTCCTGTAGATGCAGCTCAACTACTCCAGTTAGAGCCCCCATTCACCTGCCCAGGAAAAGCCAGTCAGTAATCAGTGTTCAGTGATCCAGGTTTACTTCTCAAAAACAATTAATCAAATAATCCAGTACATTAAATTAAAATATTAATGAGGAACATTGGAAGAAATGCACAAACATGGAAGGTCTGAGGTCAGCTAGTGCTTCTTTGGAGCTGAAGAGATATGAAATTATTTTTAGTGATGCCTCCAAGATCTCCTTGCCATATTTTTAAAATTAAGTTCTGGAACAGAAAGAAAAATATAGAAACAATCCTGAAATAAATGTTCTGCTTTAAAAAATAAAATAAAATCAACATGTCTTCGTAATGGCCTCCTCAAGTTAGAGATAATATTGTTGTGGATATCTGACTTCTATATATAAAGATTCTAAGCTAAAATTTTATTAACATATGCAATATCCATTTCTTACAGTTCTTTTGCATTAACTGAAGAGAACCCTGTTTAGCTCCTTAATGATCCTGTATTTGCATTTATCTTTTAATACTTTATCATCTGTAGAGATGCTGAGAGTTCATTTCATCTAAATCCATTGGAGGCAAAACCTCTGCTACCCCTAATGCTTAGAAGCAATTACACAAACATGTGGCCCCATGACTGCTAAGAAGATTACACATGAGAGCTACTTAAAAGCATGATAAAGTACTCTGTCACTACACGACAATCCACATGTTGTTCCATAGACATTCAAGAGCAAAAGGATGTAACCACTCTTAAAATGATGCAAATAAGCAGAAATACTGACTGAAGACGCACACAAAAATTAGTCTTTCCAATTTTAAAATGAGCCTCCCAAGGGTTTAGAGAACTAGGCTCCACTGGAGGTGCCTGACTGGGAAGCATTGATAAGTTGCTGTCAGCTATTTCAGATAAGAAATTATGTTATGGCGAACTTTTTCTTAGGCTTCCTTCAATAGTCCGTCAAAATGAGAACACATACACAGGCGATTTGTTGGGGGGTTTTTTGGTTTTTTTAACTCTTTCTGTGGTCTGCTTATGAAGTGGCAATCAGGAAGTGAGCCAGTAGCTTAGCTAGCTTGAAAAATAAAAAAATATGGATGACAGTCAGACAAATTCAGCGGCTTTGAGATAAGCAGACCCAGCTGAGAAAAACTGAGAGAATGAGCTCTGAAGAAAATATAAGAAGGTGATGTTTTATGGTTCCACACTGAAAGCTACATCAGTAAAACCTACATTCCAATTCCATTACTTGTTTCCATGACAAAGCTTATAATGAGAAAAGCAAATGTTATACATGAATCAATTTTCATGGTTAGGAAGAAACAAACTTTATTTATTCCCCAGCTTTCATGTTGTTTTCTTGGATGGCACACAGTCACTCAGGAATTTTAACTTAACTCCATGGCCCAGCTTGTGTGAAGCTGAGTACAAACATTTGCAGGATCCAGGGACAAAAACTGTATGCAAAATTATTGGGGGGAAAAAAAGCCAGCATACAGATGGAATTAGCTTCATAAGTAAGGAGTACATATGGTGTTTTTGAAAAGAAATTGTTTTTTGAATGGAAGGTCTTTTTTTCCAGCTTTTAGTGGTAGTTTCCTAATTCTAATAACACTTTCTTTAAAAACTGACAGTGGAATATGACTACTAGGGATTCTATTTATTATTTCAAAATGTTGTCATTATTTTAAATATGTTTCATATTAATGAATTTGCAAATCAAAGCAGTAATGAAGTACAAGTTACAGAACTAGCTTGGGTTTTTTCCTTTACCTTTGTGGGGATGATGGATAGCCTTATTTCTTTCGACTTTGTTGTTCACTGTGTCTTTGAATAAATCCTGAAGACCATAATAAATTCACATCATATTTGCAGAATGTCTGTCTGAGAGTGAAGGTCATTTGATATGAGACTGCCAACCATTTCCAGAAAGGCACTCTCTATCTCCGCTGTCTATATGCCAATTAAACTGAAATTTATCAATTAGTTTATGTGGAATATGGATTCCTGCTAAACAAATGTCTACTGTATGATATATGGCTTTATGAAAGGAGTCAGTTCATGTTGCAGATATATTTTTCATAGTTTACACAGTGCCTTTCTTTGGCATGCCATTGCATTAACCTCTTAGTTTTATCAGTGAACATTAAAACTGTTGCATCCATTAATATCAAATAAAAGCATTTGTCCTTCACTGTCAAGGAAATAATGCAGGATCACCTTGAATTCATGTACTGACTACCTTCTTAAGGCTCAGCCAGAAGTCTGGATTGTTCATTACATATACAGAAATGTACTTGTTTATGAAATCCTGGTATGATATCTGATGCTACAATGCCCTGTGGAAGCTTTTACCTTGCCCTATTTTTAAGAAATAATCCTTTATTGAAACAATCAAAATGCCAAAGAAATACAACTCAGATCTAAGAATAAAAGAAAAATAATCTTTTAAAACATTAAGCAATTATAAAATAAATCTTTATTGCAATATACAAAAGAATCCAAACAGACCCAGACATGCAGTGGCAAACAGTATGTTCACCAACCACCTCACTTACCCCTAAAAAAGAAAATTAAGAAAAGACTTTTAGAGGTACACCATCTTCAGTACTCAGACATTCATCAATCTCAACACAAAAACTTTCCTATTGGGTATGCATTAACCTTTTTTATTGAAAGTTCCTAATTATATGGTATTCCAGAGGTGAAATGAAGTAAATTTTCTAATTTTAGATACTGCATCTGGTCATAGCTAGACATGCATGTGGGAAGTGATGTGAGATACAAGAGAGGATTTTAATTGCTTTAGGTATAAGATCTGTAATCATGATCTTGGAAATCTCAATTCTATATACAGTCTTGGCATGAAGTTCTGGAAGGAGAAAGGTGCAACTTGGAAAGATTTATACATTATGACTCTTTCTGTGCATATTTTAAAAAGTCACAAAGGTATCTGTACCTGATTTGTAGTGCTGTTGAAAGTAAAATTTTTACACTGCTCTTGGATTGGTTCCCTTTAGAATGAGACATGCTCTGTATACCTGTAGGAAACACAAAAACAAATTACTACAAACAAAGCACTGCTGAAAGAGTTTTTGACTCATTTCCATTCAGTATCAAAGGGCTGCAAATGAACAGAAATAAAATTTAGTCAGCTCATCAATTTACTGACATATTGGTTTTAAGTATATAGTCATAGAATATGGTGTATACTATTTAAGTATGGTCATAGGATAGTTTGAATTGAAAGGGACCTTTCAAAGGCCATCTAAGCAAACTCCTCTGCAATGAACAGGGACATCTTCAACTCAATCAGGTTCCTCAGGATCCCTGTCCAACCTGACCTTCAATGTTCCCAGGAATGTGGCACCTACCACCTCCCTGGGCAACTGGTTTCAAGTGTTTCACCACCCTCATTGTAGAAAGTTTCTTCCTTACAGCTAATCCAAATTGACCCTCCTTCAGTTTAAAGCCATCACTTCTTGTGCTATAACAACAGGCCCTGCTAAAAAGTTTGCCCCCATCTACCCTATAGACCCACTTAAGGTGCTGGAAGGCAACAATTAGATGTCTCTGAAGTCTTCTGCAGGCTGAACAACTCCAAATGTCTCAGCCTTTCTTTGTAGGAGAGGTGCTCTAGGCCTCTCATCATCTCCATGACCCAGCTCTGGACTCTAATAGGTTGATGTCCTTCCTGTGCTGGGGATCTCAGGGTTGGATGCAGCACTGCTGGGAAATGGGAAATACCTAAATACAATAATAAAAAAAATAAATTCTGTTCGTTATGCCCACCCATGACTTTCCATTTAACTTTAACTTTTCATTCAGCTATTGCAAAGGGCAGAAAGGAAGTTTGGAAGAATTTTGTTATGACCCAGGTATTAAACCAGGACCTTTTGTTTAAAAACATAGAAAAGAATTCTATAAATTTCTATGATTTTCTGTATTTCCCTCATTCTGATTTAATTTTTCCATACAATTTAGAGTATATTTCTCATTTAAAAAAACTATTATTGATACATGTGCTTACAATTATAGTACATGTACTTACAATTATAGTATTAATATTTTTCTATATAAAGTTAAAATTATATGTGAGATCTTCCAGCCCATTCATTTCTACCAGATCATTCTTGACACATAAAATTTTAATGATGTTTCATATTAGAGGTAACTCCAAAGACCAGCTAACCTTGCCACAAGGAGTATTTTCTCTTGATTTTTTTTTTTTTTTTCCAAATTATTCTGGAATATTTTCTTTGCCTCTTAATTTTCATTTTGCTCAAAGGGTTTTTTGTTCCTGCTGAACATATTTCCATAGAAGTATCTTTCTTCTGGGAAAGAAAGAGGGATAAGGGGAACTTAAGTTTTGGCTGCATTGATGTGTTGTTTTGTTTTTTCCTTTTCAGTTTCCTCGTATATGGAAAATAATAACATGGTGGAAAAAAAAGGAAATAAATGGTTTTGTTTATTCTTCTAACAATAACAGCTTGTCCTCTCCACTGTAGCTCTAGTAAATAAATAAAGCTACAAAAAAAATTAATAAACCTCAGGCAGCTTCAGTCAAGACTGTCTGTAATTGAATTTTTGGCTCAATTGTTGCAGCTACTGCAGCCTTCCTGAGCTTCTCAACCTGTGAAAAGAGACTGTAAAAATTAGGAAAGTTGAATCAATTTAGATGAGTGTTTCTGTCCATTCCCATTACTAATTTTCTTTGGGAACAACCAGTATACTTAGGAAGAACAGTAACACAGAATAATTTTGCAATTAATATCTTTTAGACATATATATTTTTTTTAATCACACTGAAACTATTATCCTAAATCACAGTTACTGAACATAGCAGAGTCTTCTGTGGGGTCAGAATACACTGCATTGAAATCTGAACAATTTATTTCAGTAGGTGTTGGAATTTGAAAAAATAAAAAGTAATTTCTTCCTTTTTTAATGGAAAATATGAAAGGAAACGGATTGCTTTATTTTAAGGTAAGAAGATAAGTAAATTAATTATAAATCAATGAGACAGTATTTTTGTTTCTTATGGTTGTTTGTGCTTGTTGTTTATTCCAGACAAAAATTGGAAGTGGCTCCAGGCTGTCTCAAAACTTTAGACATTTAATTTTAATTTATTTCTCATGTCATTACCACCTGACTTTGAGTGAAAGCCAAAGTTTTAAAAAGTTTTTTAAAAAGGTTTTAAAAAGTCTGGTGGATATTAAAAAACAGAGAAGAAAAGTGAAAAACTAATATAACTGGAAAAAAAGCCATTTGGGTCTCATACAGTTGGGAACTCTGAGAATGTTTGGCAACAAAATTGAGCCTATTTGAGACCTTTAACCTTCTTTCTAAGTTTCCTGGCTGAAATTCCATATAAAGTGTATAATTTCTAATTAATTCTTTTTCTGAGGATAACTGTAAGTAATTCTGGCACTGAGTTGCAGCAGTTGTATAAGCTTAAATAATCTTAAGTAGTCCTGCTTGTATTCTTTTCTAAGGTTCCTGTTTAACTAAAACCCTTTAAAATAGTCGTGTGTTTAAATACATTTTCATAGAGATGTTCTTGTCAGAATAAGAAAAAAGTCTATGGAGACATCTTTGTGCAGAGATTAATTTTAAGTTACCCAAATTCAAGAAGATTTCTGCAGTGAAAGAGTTCCTAGACAGATACTTAATGCATTTGTATTTAATGTCCTGTGTATTTGTATTTAATGTTTTGTGTATTTGTGAAGGATGTGTAAGAGCTCTCAGGAGTGGCTGGCTACAAAAGAGGGTGAATGCATCACAAGAGGGCAGTGCGAGGGCAGGATCAGCCCAAGAATACACTGCTTTATTTGCCAGCAATATCCTAACAATTCTCCCAGTCAGCTGCCAACTTTACCCTGAGTCAAGGGGCTCTGTCCAGTCATCCATTATATGATAATTTTCCAACTCTCACATTAGCAGAGGACTGGAATTTTCTAGTCTCAGCTTCTTCAGTTCCTTTCATCACTCCACTTTATCATCATATATTTCCACTATTTCTAGAAATTATCACAACTGTTAAAAAGATCTGTCCTTCTCTATCACTTTCTTTCACTGAGATTTTTTTCACTTAACAACAATAAATAGATAAATTTCAATTATAACTCAATTAGGGGGGAAAATAACTAAGTGCATAAGAATTGGCCTAATTTTAAAAATTGCAACACAAAAATAATTTCGTTACTTAAATATATATGTATAGTAGTAATTAGTTATCAACTTATATTCTTTTGAAGCTATCTATATGAATACAAAGTTCTGGGAAATAAGTTATTGCTGATTGTTTATGGTTTAAAATTATTACTTTCATACAAATAACAACTTTTTTTTCATTTATATTTGAACAAAAAAAGACACATTGTGTACTTGCTCACTGTATGCTGGGAAAATTTATACAAGAGATTAGATTAATAGGTCTGGATGTTTAGAACTACTGGATGTTATTTTGGTACCTTACAACAGGTGCTTCCCAGATAATTTCCAGGGATCATTTTGTGGCAATCACAACCTGACGAGTGACTCCCTGTACTTGATATTCCAATGTCAGTTTGCTTGGGTTGCAATTGAGAATAACACATATCTGGGAGCTTGGGCTTATGAAGGGTCTCAATTTATGCAAAACAGATTTCTCCCAGCATCACAGTGAGGTCAGCAGTGAATATATGCATAGACTCCTGAAATGAATTTTAAAGGTAGTGTATGAGCAGGAAGCCTCTATTACATGAATCTTGTTATTGCAGCTTGAATCAAGGAAAAATCCACTAAGGAGTTTCTGTAGCACCTCACAGAGGAGAATATTTCAGAATATGTTTATTGAACTCAGCAATAGATGTTTTATTTAGAATTTTAACAGAGCATAACTAAGTTTCATTTTTGGACATTGACTAATGATTCTGAATTTTTTTAATACGGTGTCATATATAATGTTTCAGTTTGCTTTGACCTCAACTGTCTTGCCACAGGGGGCATTTTATAAATATTCTATGGCACTCCATAACAAAATGGATCTGCATAATTTCTGAGACACTGAGCTACCTAGGATAATTTGAGACATTTATTAAAGAAAAGCTTCTCCATTTATAGGTGTTTCATAATTCATTTTTCTCCTTATGACAGAGGATTTCTTTATTTAAAACACAGTATGTTCTATAATAAGGGTTCTGTTCAACACTGAAAAATAACCCTGTGGCAAAGATAGGTCCCTAGGGTCAGCTCTCTTCAATAGATGTAGGTCATTGTTTCTTATGAAAGAGAATTATTTCTAGAATTCTGTTTGATTTTAGAAGTTATAAAAAAAAAAATCTGTGGTGAGTGTTTCAGTTTGCAATCTTTCTCCTTCACATGAACCAATGCTTCACATGTATAAAAGATGTAAACAGTTTAAAGGAAAAAAAAAGTATTATCTGCAAAACTACAGGCAAAACCTTTGGCTCTATTTTCAAAGAACACTGAGTTGCTTTCATCACTTCTGAGTGTAATTGAGGCATGCCCTACGCTCAGGTCCTGGTGAACCCAATTTTACACCATAATTTTAAAGCATCTTTAGACAATATATGGGCAGGATCAGCAGCACGGTTTGTTTGCTTGTGCTCACCTGTGACACCAATGGTTGTAATTCCTGCTTTAGAGTCCGCAGCGTTATGGGGAAGGGAGGGGGAAAGGAAGTAAGGGCAAGAAAAGGCATTTACAGATTTCTGAGAGTTGTTGGAGCCATTAAAATGTTACTAAAACCTAATGAACATCACCACCTCCTACAACACACTTCTGCTTTGTTTTGTAAAACCCTGTTGGAGACTGCAATGTTATAGTTTATCACTTAAACATCTTCATGATGGACTTTTGCCTATTATAGCAAAACTGTGCAACAGAAGCTGCAGAGAAGCACACAATACCCTGACTAAGGCCCCACATAGCTCCCTACTCGCTGGTGAAGATAAGACAGTGACCTCAAGGGCTGGGGGAGAAGCACACATTCACAGAGGGGCCAGGGCTCCCAGCTGCCAGGCCAGCACAGACCCTTTCACCAAAGGGTGGGGGGAGAGAAGCTTGGGGGGTGCAGTGAAAAAGGCTCTGGTCAGAGGCACTGAATGCCCTTCTTCTGCTGTGCAGAGGAGCTCAGCTGAGGGGCCCCTTCATCCCAGGAAGAGCTCATCCACAGGAAGGACAGCAAGGGGGTGTCATGGCCCATCAAACCCCCCCAAGGGGTCCCCAGACCCTGCACCAGAGATGATGCAACAGATCCACAGTGTTGCAAGGGACTGCGTCAAATCTAACCCTCTCAGGAGGCACATGGGCGTTCCAGCCTGGCCAAAACATGTATTAATCTGCTGGATTCTATCTTTTTTGTGTGGCGTGGAGTGGCAGCATGGCAGCAGCGGCAAGGGACCCTCACCACACAGATCAGATGGAGGTGAGCAACGACACATCGTGGGGACTCCCAGAAGGGTGATATGTTTCAATCTAACCCCTGTCACTCTCTCCTTGTCCCCCAACATCTCCCACTCACTTCTTTTTCTATTTCTTTCTTTTCTTTCTCTTAGCCTCTTTTACTATTAAATAAAATATATCAATCTTTTGGCACCAACATCTAACCTCGTTTGGTTTTGGTCACATTTTTGGGGTACATTTCTAACCTTTCTGGGTTTGATCTTCTTTATTTGCACAGACCTAGTTTCCTTTGCTTCTGTGTTTAAACCGGTTTGTAACAAACCCTCAAATTTTTTACAAGTGAGAGGGTTTTACTTCTTACACAGATTTCTCATAAGGATATTCTTTTATTTTAAGAGGGATTAAAAATTACAACAAAAAGACATGTTCTGGCTCAAAGGGACATTGTACACTGAGATCCAATAAGCTTGATGCAGGGTTGCTGCATTTAGTTTTTTGTGCATTTCCTTTTCTTATTATAAACCCAGTGAAAAGTATATCAGTAGCGCTTAGAAGTTCTTTTATTTCCAAGATAAAGGCTAGAACTGCACTACCATAATTAGATACCAGAGTTATTATTAATGAAGAAAAAGTTATATAATACCTTTTAAACATTAAAAAGTGAACTGTTGGTCTGTAATGTGCATAGCACATTCTGGCAACAAACATGAGGAAATATTTTCACATTCTCATATTCACCAAAGCAAAGTCATTAACTTCATCTTCCTTGAATTCAGCTGCAAAAAGCAAGGAAAATGAGAATGTTACACTGGTCTAACTCCAAACTTTCTGTTATTCTAGGCAACTGGCAAAAAGCAGTAAAAAGGGAAATACTTGCTTATTTTCCCTGTTACCTGTATTGCCTTACTTTTGCTAAGTGGCAATATCTGAATTTCTAGGTTAAATCAATATTGATTTACTAAGCAGGGGGCAGAGAGCTTTCATAAGCAGGAAAGCATCAGCATTTTACTTCTAACTCAATAAACTAGAGACTAAGTTCAAACAGGGTGAGAAATTGAACACTTAATTTATGATATAAAATGAACAAGAAAGATTGGTGAGGTTACTTTCTAAAAGCAACTACATGCAACATTGGAATAACTATAAAAATTATATATATATTTTTATTTGCAAATTTCATTGATTGTTTCTGACTTCTCCTAAGATTATTTTTTCCTCCAAGCATTCTTTCAAAGGAAAAATATGGATAAGCGCTTCCTGAACACCACCATCACCCCACTAAGACAAGAATGAGCAAAGCCAAGCACCAGAGTGGGACCAGTGGAGGCAAACTCACAATGTTCTGTGCCACAAAAATCGATTGTCATTGGAGTTCAGTACAAAAGTGAGTGCCAACACCTTGTAGGAGGAGGTCACTGTGATTGCTTCAACACAGGTGGTCATCCACAGGTTTTAAAAACCCATGCTCTCCTTCAAGGCTGCAGTCAAATTCTGTCTGTTTCCAGACTTTCAGAGCTCCTATCCCAACAGTGCAGGACCTTGTTCTAGCATGGGAAGAACCATTTTCGTGTCAAATGTGCAAATGTGCTTCTCACTTCACCTGTGAGAAGAAAAAAATAGATTAGCTTGTGCAAGCAGTGCAATGTGTTTCAAAGCACAGTCAATCATCAATTATCAACAAAGCCCTAAAATTAAAAATATTAATGCTGAAATCCAAAGAGAGGAGTTCAGCAGATGCTGGCTGTCTGAGGGTTCATAACATGGTAATAAACATATACTATAAAAGAAAACATGTTTTGTATTAATACACATTTTTTGTGTTTCCAATATGTCAGTCTATTAATTTAGAGATATATAGCAAAGAATAAAGCTAGCCAGGTGAGGAAATACTAAGCAGCTTCTGAAGGAACTTATACTCGTAGATTTCTCCAGAAAATTAACTTGTTGTACTGGAAAATCTCTTTCAAGATAGGAGACCATTTTATATTGTCTGCAGTACCCAAGTTCCAGCAATACAAAAAAATTACTGAAAATTTTCTATAGGAAAATCAGTTTGATCAAATTTGGAGCCTGATCCTTCTGGTAAATAAAAAATTATTTATGTTTTATGGAAGTATTAATCCTCATTTATTAAATAATGAGTTATTTAAAGTATTTTTAAATTACTTTCTCTTCTATATATCTTCCTCTTCTTTTAAAAAAACCTCCAACGCTTACTAGTTCACCCCTATTTAGTTTTTGATGATACCCTTCCACTTTGATGAATGAATCCTGTTTCCAAAGACAACCCTTTTCTTTGTATAGAACTCATGTTAAAAAGATTTCTCAGTTTTCCAACCTAACATCATGTCTCATCTACTTGCTTCAGTATTCAGTTGAGAGTTTGTTTCTTCAGATAATCTGGCTCCTCTAAATCAGAAGATAAGCTCTTTCTAAAATTTTGAATGCTTAACTGCTGCAGTAAAATATTGATCTAGGTAATTCTTTCTACTCTACAGAGATTTTTAAGGTTTAAAATTTCCATATTAAGCATAAGAAAAAATATAAATTATGAAGACAATGTTACAATAATATCAGAAAATAAGGAAACACTTCAGGAACAAAGCCTATTCAGGATAAATGTGATTTTATGACCATGATTTTTAATTCCATGAAGACACATGTAAACAGTCAGTACTCTTCATTTTCCGCTCTTGTTCTTCTGTGAGAAGATAAATCAAATTCCATTTTATAGTTTATGAGTCTGTCTCCATTTTGTTTAACACGACCTTCTGGCATCCTTTTTTGCCAAAGTTTTCATTTGTTAATGTGCTGTAAGTACTTACTTAATGTGACCTATTACACATTTTGACATCCTGCATGCACTCCCTTTGGTGTGCAAAAATGCTAACTAGCAATTTTTTCATGTTGAATTTTTGGCGTGCTGGTATGAACAGGTGTGACTGATGTGATGAAGTTTGGAGGTTAAAAGGATACTCTTTCCAACAGAAAAATAGACCCCTGTGGAGCTAAAGGCTGCCAAGGAACTGAAGTCGCCTTTGTTGTCTAGTTAGCTGTCATATCACCTTGTGAGCAGGAATAATGCCATCTAAGCAGGTGGTTTTAATGCAAATCGACAGCCAATCTTTGTGTATTTACAGCTACTGCTTGTAGATGTTGAAGATTTCACTTTATTCAGCCAGGAGGATCCATCCATCCATCCAGTGCTTTCATGCATAAAGATTAAGTGAATAAGGTTTCCCTGATGCTTCATTTCACAGCTTTTCTGGATTAATCCCTTTGCCACCATGTCCTTTTATTCAGACAATGTTACCCACTGCATTCCTGTTAAACACACCATGTATCAATAAAATGTCACCTATCATATTCATCAAAGAACCTGGCTTTCCCTGGAGTAATTATTTGAATTACAGAAATTAGAGAGATTATGAAAGGCAAACAAAATACTGCTTATCCTCGGTTTGCTCACAAGGGGCAGAGCGTAGACCCATGGCAGCAGGGCTAAGTTTCTGTTCTGTACCACCCAAATCATCGCTCTCAGGTGAGGTTCTGAAGAATGAAACAAGGAACATATCCCTGGAATTTCATCATTTTGTTTGGCATCTCCTGTCAGGGAAGTTGCCAGGACCAGTGGGTGGACTCTGTCCCTCCCCCACTGCCACCTGTCCCTTCCTGTCCCCTAAGGAAGAAAACAATTGCAAGTGGCAAGCACAGCTGCGCAGCTGTGGGAAAGAAGCAGCAACAAGGAAACCGAGCCTGTGCTGAGTGGAGGAGAGTGGCACCAGTGCAGGAAGCAGCCACATGGAATCCTCTCTGACAGGAGGGACTGGGGGAAAGGCGGTGGCTTAATTGGAGTTTTATTTCCAGCTGGTGTTAAACCATCACAGTGGTTTATTTTAGATTTCCATGAGACGCTCATAAATTTAGCCAAACCGCAGATATTCACAGAGAGCATTCTAATGTAATAAAGTTTCAATACATTTCAATATCACAAGTGAGAACTACAGAAGAAAGTGGCAACAATATAATCAGTCATGCATTAAAAAAGACCATGGTGTAAAGATCAGCTCATCTGATTTTTCTGGCAAGTCTTGGTGATGCACATCTGCTTGTACTAATATTATTTTTTTTTTTCATAAGTGAGTCATAAATGAGTCCATGTTATTCAGAAAGGATTAAATATTAAAGGAAAGCTGCTGAAGACATGGACATCTGAAAGGCAGGTCGAGGAGCACATGGAATGGCTTTTGATCTTCTCAGACTAATATAAATTTTTTGCAATACGTGAGAAATTAATTTCTTTGGCAGCTCTTTACAGAAGCAAGTATGACTAATGTTATTGATATTTGAAGAGAAGGGAAGAAATATAACTGGAAAACAAATTGTGACCAAGAAAGTTATCATACTCTATGTTATGTTTGCATTCAAGAGCATGCAAGAATATTAAAGGAGAGTCATAAAAAAATTAGTGAAAACAGTGCTGTAACTTAAAACCTAAAAAAAAGCAACTTACACTTAAAAGAGTGGGAAGAGTGCTATTGGCATCATTGACATTGGATTTGATAAGACCATTAATATTACTGGGATAAGCATCAAAAGGATCAAAACTGAAGTGCATAGATCTGCAATTTATTAGCAGGGGAAAAAAGGAAGCAGATTTTAGGATGCAGTAGGCTTTGCTTACTGTCTGCAGTGAGGAAAGGAAAAGACAAAACAATATCAATATCTTGATGTTTTGTGTTTCAAAGACAAGAACGATTAAACATCACAGCAAAAAAACAAGGGAAGTCAATAAGGTTTCAGAAGAAAATTAGATCTGTTTTCCCTATGCTGGCATTCTGGGACTGAGAGAAAGATACTGAAAACCAATAAAATATGAGATTGGCCATGAGTAATATGAAAGATTGATAAATTTAATACTAATATAGTTAGAAGTGGAGTTTAAATTCACATAAACAATTGGGCTCATTCAAGAAGGACTTGCAGAATGAAACAAGATGGTAAGGAATTGATATAAAGATAAAAAAGGGAACTAAAGAAAGAGTAATAAAACCCCAAAGAACACAGGATATGATTATGGAAAAAACAGTGATTTAATCGAAAATAGAGAGAATGAGAATCGATCATATTCTTAGAAGCCTGCATGGATGTAAGCCATTTGAGACACTGAAAAGATAAACTTTGATGACATAAACAAGGAGATACATTTGTCTTGATCATTACGCAGTGTCTACTTTATAATTAGCCGTTATTATCAGTAATCTCAGAAGACAGTTTTCCTTGACTTTTTTGACTAGATGAATATTAGCTGTAAAAATATAACAATATATTTTGAAACCGTAGCGTATGTGGTTAAGTGATGTTTTAATTGCTCTAAAAACCAGGAAATAATTTTACCCAGAAGTAACTGATAACACGTCAAAAAACTAAGGAAAAAAATGTAAGCAATTGAAGTAAGAGAAATGTCTGTAGTGAGTAAGGGATGAGTGGACTCCCCTCAACACCCTGCCGGGGGTGCAGTTAAACTTATACTGAGGCAGAGGTCTAAAATACGTGTAGTGGAACAAAGCAAGAAGTACCAATGTCTTAAATAGCTGAGATAGCCAAAATCTGTCTTAGGTCTAGAAGTGTTTGGTGAAGATTTGCAAAATTAAGTTAGAAGGATTTCCCCATAAATATTTACAGTTCTATTTTTGTTCCCTTCCCCCCCAACCCGCAAATAAAGAAAGGTGTTTGAAAATTTAAGAAATTAAAATTTAAAACTAATCTAAGGGACATATAATTTCTTTTTGCCTGTAGAATAGCACAGTAATATTTCCCTGACCACATCTGCTGCACTGGGTGGTGGGCAGGGAGGGAGGAGAGAGAGAGGCAGTGCAGAGCTCTTTCTCAGTCTCAGTGAGAAAGGTCTGGAAACAAATGCTTAATAAAGTAGCTGGTTTAATAAGACAGAACAAGAGGAATACAGATAGTAAAGCTTTTGTCTTCAGATGCTGGGGACCTTGTACTTATGCAGGACCACATGGCGCCCAGGTGGATTTTTCCCAAGGTGTGGGGCAGATTCTGTCCATTGAGAGAGCTGCCTCCTTTTTGTTCATTCAAGCTATTATATATAATTTCTTTTGAAAAAAACCCACAACTCTGTTCAGAAAGATGTTCACAGGACAACTTTTTACTGTAACTGAAGGCATAAGTGGAAGCTCCCTGCAGGGTGTTCTGGTCAGGAGAACTGGCTGAGTTTAATCCGTGACCAAGGAGCCTGTGCAGCACAACTCAGCACATCACACGCCTGCTCAGGTTAATTATTCAGTGTGGGTCATTGAACCCTTGATGTACAGTGGGCTTGTGATAAGGATTGATACTTTCCAGCCCTCCATCCACATAAGCTTTCCCTTCCTTGAGATATGGCAAACTACAGATTATAGCAATAACATAGAGGCTTCTCAAGCCCTCAATACAGGGCCCAAAAAAGCAGGTGTGATCTGTTTGAGAGCACTAATAACTCAGATACAACATCAGGGCTTCCAGTGCACCATAGGACTACATTATACAGTTAATATAGACAGAAATAATTGTTATAAATACATAAATGTGTATTTATACACAGCAACAGAGAAAAACGTCCTAAACAAAGAAGGTCCAATCATTTTTAAAAGTGCATGTATGCAAAGATCTGCTCCTTTTTCCTTAGTTTCCGATCATCCCCCACACACACACACACTTCAGCAGAAGACACGTTTGCTTTTAACTGTCTGCTAGTTGTGAGAATATTTTGAAAGATTTCTAGTGAGATAACTTTCTATACATTCCTCTGTTTCTCGCTGGTATGGCTCAAGGAATTTTTTAATTGAAAATGTTTCCCTCCCATAGATTTCTGACATGGATGCTATCAGAGCAATTCAGTAATTGCAAAAATGGTACAAGCACCTCCAGGTCAGAGACAGACCACGCAAAGGACAGGGTGAGGTTCAATTTATTCTTAGCAGTTGTTTATTCACCAGAATCTGAGGGGTGTAAGAACAGATATACACCAGCAGCTGAACCAATACCTGTTGGTTAAAACTGCCCTGGTAGAAGGAGATGTCTGTAACATTTGCATAGGGTCTCCTGAACATAAAATACACAATAAAAGCCAAGTGTATGTATGAGTAGAGAGCCCCACATGAGAACTGCTCTGTAACTCAAGAAAGAAGCTTGGATATTTTCAAATAAATGCCTGAAGCAGGGAGAACTTTGCACAGTCAGAATATTTTTGTCAAAAAATAAGGCAAGCTGTGCAATGGGATCCCAGTTGACAGGAAGGCGAAGCTTTAAGCAGCGCAATGAGAGAGGATGAGAATTGGCTATATAGAGTTGGCTTTTTTGTTTGCTTGCTTGCTTTGAGGAAACATTAGAATTTTAACTTAATTAAGACTGAGCTGAAGCCAGGAATATCTAAAAAGGAAGAGGAGAGACAGAGGATGAGAAACAGCAAGGAGTGGAAAAAGACAAGGCAGTACTAAAACTCTTAATTTGTAAAAAGAAAAATATCTTTCCCCAGAGGAAATAAGAACAGTTGAGCATTACCTCACTTCAGGAATTAGTTATTAAAATTCAGAAGAATTCTTGCTTCTGAAGCTGCTTAGGTTTTAAGCTTGTATTTATCTGCTTGCAATATGGGCCATTTTTTCTTCTGACATATTTATGCATTTTTTTATGACAAGTAAATAATATTTATATTTATTTAGCACTGAAGCAATTATGTGATGTGGGCTGATAAATACTAAAAGAATATTTATCAAAACAGGAATGAAAGCTACTAAGCTTGTTTTTGTGTCAGCACAAATTATTTATTCTGTTTACAATAAATATTTTTTATCCTAGTCACCTGGGAAATCAGACCCAGCCACACATCAGTAGTCTCAATAGGAATTCTAAGGAGGCAAAATCTCTTTCTCTCTGATTAATAGTTCTGAAACAGAAAACAGACCATTTTGGACCACATTAAAATCTTTCTTCGAAAAATTTGAATATGTATAGATACAACTTTGTCCTTTAGAACAGTGGTTTAATAGTTTAGTTTGCTCTTAAGGAAGAGCTTCTCTGGCTTCTCTTACAAATTGGACTAAGCACTATTCCTTATAGAAAGATGACAGATGATCAGACACAGAAGTGGACTTAACATTTTTCTTAACATGTGAAAAGACAGTTTCTGGTTTGCTCTAATGAGCAAAAATGTTGTAGATTTCTGTAAGAAATTTTCTTTTAATTAGGTTTCGAAATATTTTGACTTCGCACTCATGACCAGTGACTGCACTCAAGGGAAAGGCATGAGGCTGAGTCAGGGGAGGTTTGGGTTGGATGTTGGGAAAAGGTTCTTCACCCAGAAGGTGGATGGGCACTGAAACAGCTCCCCATGGAAGTGGCCACAGCACCAAGCCTGACAGAGCTCAAGAAGTGTTTGGGCAACACTGTTGGGCACATGGTGTGATTGTTGTTGTGTCCTGTGCAGGACCAGATGTCGGACTCGATGTTCCCTGTGGGTCCCTTCCAACTCAGCTTATTCTGTGATTCTATCACATCAAAATTATATGAAGATATATTTGATTTTTACCAGAGTAATTGACTCTGATTTAGGTATGATAGGAGCAATGGCAACTTACAGGACACAAGTAAATTGGTTAGGAATTCGTAATGAACAAAGTCACTATGACATTCTATGAAGACATAATAAACAGATAATTCTTATTTTTTAAAAATATTTTATCAAATAAGTGTGATAACTACTATTTAGTAAGCAGGTGGCATTAAAATATTTTTCTAAACTTTCTGTTAGGGGAAAAAAACAACACCCTACAAAAAATCTAACTCTTTCTTTGCTTTTCACAAATCCAAGAGAAAATACTTAAACTTCATTGCGTGGGATGACAAAAGAAGCTGATCTCTCTGTGTTTTCAGATTTTCACTCCATTAATTTGCTACTTCATGAGTGGGGCGTTTAGAAACCTTTTTCTTTTCTTTTTAATTGAAATGCAAAGTACTATCTCATGTACTCTTAATAGGATTAAAGGATTCATCATTCCCTCCTGCCTAGCTGGGTAATTGTACAGATGTACATTAATTAGCTTTGTGTCAGTGTTTGTGCCTTCTATGGGTTCTACTGTACTTACTTGGCTGGGTATTCTGTTTTGACATCAGAGAGGAGGAAATAGTTCACATGAAGTATTCAGATTTTTACTCTAAACCCTAGAATTAAAAAAAAAAAAAAAAGAAGAAGAAGTTCGTTAATTCATACTTTTTCATCATTTTCCTCAAACCAATAATTCCTAGCAAGTACACAAGACTTTATGCAATGTAAAGGTATGTTTTTATACATGGAAATAGAGAGAGATGACTATATAATATTTATGGTTTCATTTTTGCAGCTGTGATGATGTAAGATCAGTCTGTTAAAGCAGGTCACTTGCCCATTTTTAGGATTTTTTCCTTATATATGTAGCTATGTTCATGACTTAAGTTTCAGCAAAGGCAACTGAACAGCTAAATAAGAGAATATTACAATATAGCACAATATATCCATTCTTTAAAGGTAGGCATAAAAAGGTAGAAAAAGGAGACTGAGATGAGACTGAACATGTGTTGTACTTCCACTTAGTGACTCTAATTTCCATATGTCCTGAGATAGGTTTGTTTCAATTGACATTGAAACTTAAATTTCACTGATAACTTGGGATCACATTTCAGAATCAACTCGAAAAACCAAATACCTATTTACACACACTTTTTTTTTTAAAAGTGGTAATTTTGTAATTTTGTAATTTTGGATTACTTATATTTATTTGACCATTTAAAATAGGACTTGACAGAAAGTCCTGAGCAACATGGCCACAGTTCTGAAAACAGTTGGGTAACTCTCCAGAAATAAAAGTAAGAATTATCTTTATATTTGGGAAGAGGTCACAGATGGAGTGCTCAGAGTTCACATTGTAGGGGAATTCATTATTTACTCAGCAAAACAGGAAAATTTTTACCTGGAATTTACCTTGTTTCTGTATTTGTTGTGTTTGATAATACTGGAGCATTTGATGAAAAAGAAAGGAATTAAGCATTGGAAATTATTCTGCATCAGCTTTAGAAAACTGTACTTCAAAAATCTTCCCTCAAAAGACTGGAATCAGTGAGGATCAAATCCTTGAAAACTAGTCATATACTTCTCGTTTCTGGTTTTTTTTCTGCTTGTTTTCCCTATTTATGTTATCTGCTTTCACCTCCTATTTTCCCCCAAGGTTTTTATTGTTTTATTTCTGTTCCCACGCATCACCAGTGCTCAACATTTCACTATTCTACTTTTGTATGGATGAGTTATGTGTTTCATGGTGAGCAACTCTTTTGAAAACAATGCTCATAAAATCAGTTTAGATTACTGCAAGCCTTGTGGGACTACATAATATTACAGAAGATCTAGTCTGTACTTTGTAGGACATTAATACCTGTTTAGCCCAAACCTTCAGGAAGGGGTCTTTCGTGAATGGTCAATCCACAATCAGGAATATTTTTGTCCCACTAAGCAATTATTTTTGTAAGGATTTATTCTGACAAGTAATTCAGGACAAAATAGGACAGAACAACATATAAAGAGGGTAATTTAAACTATATAAATTCACATGTTCATGGCATGACTTCAGAATGAAAGTGTTCTTTACCTAGTTCTGATTAGATTATTCAGGAATGAATAATAATACTACTAATAATGACTGTCTTCATGAAGAGGCAGAGAGAAGTTTAAGTTATTCCAACCCTATTCCAAACTCACATGAGTCCCTACTGTTAGAAATTGTTGGAACCAAATGGCTGTTACAGATCCCTTCCAACAGAAACAGTCTATTCCAAACTGCATAGTCACATCAGTTTAATATCTGTCAGAGTCTTTTGTAACTGTCTCATCTCTGGGCAATTCTACCTGTAGAGGAAAGATTTTAAAATATTCTAAAAAATTAATGATGGTGAGAGTATTCCAATGGAACAAGTATATATTTACAGTGTCAAAAGGGAAAGGCAGTTATAAATAAAGTGGATTAAAACCACAAAACAATAGTAAGGTATTGAAATCTAATATTAATACTCACTCAAACGCTATCTATAGATTTATGTACTTGCTATAAACAGGAGGTTGATGAGGCAGGCCAATTTCAATATGTAGTATTGAAATGCTGCACGTCTGAAAAAGATTCATAAGCAAGGGGACTTCTTTTGCCCAAATCCTAAAATATTTCTCAAAGAGCATAATAAGTAGGCCACTAAGGATGTATCTATACACTATTCATATCATCAAGATCAGAATTTCTCTCTGAAAATAACAACAAAAAAGGAGCCTTTTTTTTAGTAGTAGTAAATATGGAAAAAAGGAACCAAAATATAGTGAGTAGCTGAAAGGTGCTGATCTTTTACAAGTGACAACCTCATCAAAATGATTGTCCAACCGGAGGAAAGCAGTCGTTTTCAGTTATTCTGCCTCACAGCTCCACTGAGGAGGGACATTTCACCAAAACACTGCTCTCTGGCAGGAGGATGCTGTGGTCCAGATGAACACAAGGTACACAGTGGAGCTTCAGGTTCAGCAGGGTGTAAAGGAAAAGGCTGAAGAGCTGATGAGAACCAGGCAGTGGCAGCACAGGGCTCTCTCCAGAAAGCCAGCATGCCCTGGTTGTTGTTTCCTGCAACAAACCTGTGTTACACGACTACATATTTATCACAGGTTTAATCAGGTTTAAAGCTCACACACATGCATGTACTGCAGCCATAGTGCATGGAAAGCATTGTCACACTTCAATGAGATAATAATTGGAGAACGATCAGTTTGCTGTGGTCTCTTTATTGGCATATGCTGCCTCAAGATTAAAATATCACACACGCATATATTCATGTAGCTTAGTATTCAGTAATGTGTTATTTAGAGAGGCATGAATACAAAGTAAATGTATTCAAATAATTAAAGAAAGAATTTATTTGAGTCAGGATTAATGGAGTTTCCCTTTCATTTCCTACATTAATGTCTGAATTGACTTTTGAAGAAAAGGTCCTTCCTCCATGCCCTGAACAAGAAAAGATGACCTTTGGGAAAGACAGTCAGTATGGACTGCAGCAATACATGATAAATGGGGTGATGTATGATCCGGGGCCATTAAAACCTGGTAGAGCCCTCAGGGTGTGACTGAGTGATGTACCAGGGAATTTCCCATGTGCTTATTTTACTATACCAGTTTAGTTCAAAAAGAAAGTTGGATGGTTTAAAATAAATTTTCAGCTACTCACCAGTGCCTCACAGACACTTTCTAATCCTGTTTAATTTGTGTAGCCTGTTAACTATATCTCTGAGCTGTTTTTCAGATACAAACATTAAATTTCTCACATGAACAGTTACAGACATGCAGGTCCCAACAGGATTAAAGCCTGTGGCTCATTCATGACATAGAGCTACATTTGCAGCAGATTTTCTCTTTTGGCTTGCTCTCTGAATCTTCTTTGATGAAAAAATATATTTACCTGCAATTCTACAAACAACAATGCTTAATTAATGTATATAAATATCTATATTATCTGAATTTGTTATATTAAAAGTTTGTGCTGGATTCATATCTCTCTGAAATCCTAGTTTCCTGAATTATTAGTGTCTCTTCAGTATTTTATTCTTTCATCTGTTTGTGGTGTTTCTAGTAAACCCGGCATCAGCGTCATTTAAGATAAAATGAAAGATTTCAGGAGACTTCAGGAGGGAAGTCTCAGCATCTACTCTGAAAATGAGACAATAGTTAAAGAAAGCAGAACTGGAAAATGCAACAATTCATTTAGCTTATCCCTCTATAAAATTCAGCTTTTTCTGTCAAAATAAGATACCAAAGAGAGTGGCTGTGACAGAAAAAGGATTTTTTAAAAAGCAAAAACAACAAGGCAAAAGAATTATCATTGCACCATAATGCCTGAATTTGCAAGTGACCACTTTTGTGTGTGCTATGCTTATGCTGATTCTATTCCACATACATAGAAATAGCAGTGTTTAATTGACACACATTCTACTGCAAACATTTGTCCATTCATATGAGAAATCATATGAGTCAATGTCAAAGTCCAGCACTTGTATCTTTAGTGTTGTGATTCATATGAAGGATCACTTTATTTTCCTACATTTCCTCAATTTGCCATCACTTCTAAATGAAGCTTTCACATGGATAAATTAGATTTCACTCAAACATTTTTAATTCTCTTACCCATGCCTCATATCACTATAATATCTGACCACACAGTTTGTGGCAATAAATGATAAAGAAAATTCTTCTAATCCTATTTCACAGAAAAATCCCTAAAATGTGAGAAAAACAGAGGTAGCCACCTAAACTGTGTTGCCTCTTCACAGAAAAACAACACAGAAACAGGTTCAAAATGCACTTTGTTTTTTACACTACAGTACTTTTTTTCAATATTTCCTAAAGTTCCGATTTAGAAGCATTCACACTTTTCTTGGAGATTGAAATACAAATACATAACCTTTGCAATTAATAGAAAATGGGAAAGAAAAGTGGAATAGGTCTAAAAGCATAAGGGTGGATAAGAGGAAAAGCAGAAGGGAGAAAGGAAGGAAATGTAGATCTAACAGAAAATTATATTTTTTCAAAACAAGGAGTGTAATAGGAATAACATTATGCCAAAAAAAAAAAAAAAGAAAAAAGCAAACCTATGCGAGTGGTATAACTTGACTGATTTTTCAGAGAAGTATATTACACAAGCAAGTGTGAAGACACAAGAGCTAAAACCAATGAAATAGACTTCTAATTTATTTTATTACTTCTGAAGAAATAACACAATCTGATGTTATGATAGAAAATTGTGTAACAGACACTTGCAGTATAAATTTGTTTCATCCACTTCCATATTTTTAATTTTTAATTGACCTAGGTTTTCTACAGAGACTAAATCCATTTCTGTCATATATAATAATATCACTTTCTTAGTATTCATATATAACTTTTAATTCTATAAAATTAAAATTTTAACAATAATTTGTGTTCAAGAAATTAACAAATTAATAAATTTTTATTTTACTTAGGGTGTTCTTGGATCTTGTACTACACGTGAAAAAGAGCTATTAGGAGTATGCAAAAAAAAATTCACTATACTCTGCTGAGCACCAGCCCTTTGCCATCTCATTCTTTCATGGTACTGATTTTTTTTGAAAACTAAATCATTTCATCTGTGTATTTTCATGCTTCACCCACACACTGCCACTGTTAATTGCCTGCATTAATTCAACTTTTCTTAGTTTTGGGTCATTGACAATTCAGATCACATTATGTAATGAAATATTTTCTGGGTTTTTTTACTTTATCTAACAGCATTTCCTCCTTCTTTGAAGACAAGCTAGCAGCTTCTCTCTGATCATGAACAACCGAATGCATTAAGAACAATCCTGTTTTTATGGAATAGCCTATTTTTTCACTGACTGATTTTCCTGAACCACTACTGTTAATTTACAATTTAATATGTTGTATGAGTCATTGAAATTGTCTTGCAGTGTGGATTACCTTTCACTTGACTAGCACTGAATTTCATCAGCCCTCCACCTTGACAAATAATAAGTAATACAATATGTCTCAGAATACACAATGAAAAGTTTCACAGTGTAAGAATATGCTGTGAGTATGGTTTGAGTTTCCTGGTATTAAGAATACTGTAAAGACTGCTTTACAAGTGTTTGCATTTATTGACCAATAGATGCATTGCAGCAATGAATGAAAATTCATTGGAACTGAAAGACCTGCAAAGTTGTTGTAAACAGTTGTTTCTGAGCATGAACTGTCTGACTAAAACCATAAAGCTCTCCATTGTCCCTACAATCAATGGTTATTTTCTTATTCAGAAAGCTTAGTTTATCTAAGTAATAGCCAGAAATGCATGTGCACAAATACCTACAAATATATCACACATGAGATTCATATATGCTCTTTGAAATATGTCCAGATATATGTTGTTGGCAGAGGTAGAATTGGGATGAATAACACCTGAGACATTTGGCCAGAACCTATTTATCCAATTGGACTGTACTGTGTCATCTTATGTTGTATGAGATTATTTCAGCTTTAAACAAAGGGACTTGTTTAAACTTGTTTAAACAAAGGGACTTGTTTAAAACTTTTAAAGTTTTTTAAAAGTTATATTTTTCGATTGAAAAAGCAGATTGTTTTCTTAAATCAAGGTCTCAAAATTTTACTTATTTTACCCCCTAAATATTTTTTAGTGAATTAGTATGCTTTGATAACAGAGAGTGGATAGAGACATAACAATTGCCATTAGTTATGAAGTCAAAACCAAGGAATTTTCCTTCTATTCTTTGTCTGAATGATAGCTGAAACAACTAAAGAACCCTCTTCTGCACATGTTGTAGAACTTCCCTTTGGACTGTATGAGTACCCTGCAGACCTAGTGCAAGAGGCATAGTGCAAAAATTCTGAATGCACCAAAGTAGTGCATTGTAGAATTGTACACTGAAATTAACAGAAAAGATTACGAAGCTACAGAGGTGTGGTGGAGGTGGTGGAGGTAAGCCAAAAGATGAAACAGTGCAACTAACAGTTTGAACTGAGGGAATGTTCCTCCTGCACAGGAGATTCTCTAACATCCCATGACAATTCCCAGATTCTCCCCTGCTGAGCACGTAAGAGACTTACATCCTACATCTGTGCCAAATTCTCCATGCTTCAGAGGATGATGAGTGCATTCCACCTTCCTTCCTCTGGATGTTATATTATATATCAAGGAGGAAGAAAAAGATTTCCTGAAACCTATAATCTAGGCAAGATGCAAACAAGTATGATTAACAAACATAGAGAAAATTATTTTCATTTATTTCAGGATCACAGACAAATGGATCGTGGTAAAGTGAAATTCAGTAAATAACTCCTGTATTAAAATTTTCCTCCTTTCCTGTGTTTACATTCAAATGTATTTTGCTGGTGCTGGTGAGAACCTGATTACTACATGGAATGACATTCAACCACAAATAATAATTTAGTGCAATATCATTCTTTCTCTAAATCACCATTAATTCAGAAAATCTTATTAATTTGCCTTGCTCAGAAATATCCTATGCCAAAAAAAAAAAAAAAAAAAAAAGAGCAAGAGTTTATGAAATTCTTGAAGGAATATACATTTTTGATCATACACATATTTTACAACACACAACCTTTGCAGAATAAGAGTGCCTAGCAAATTATGCACTCAATAATAACTGTCAAATGGCCCTAGTTCTTATTTTAAGACTAAAGGGATGCACTAATGTAAAATATGTTTTTAGCTTTGAGCAAATCATTCTTCGTTTCTGACAGAGTAATACGATTAGAGTAATATGCCCCTGATGTCTAAGCTGCATCTAACTGAACACTGCTTATTACTGTCAAGGAAAGCAGAAGTCAAATACATATAATTTGTTTTAGCTCTGCCATCTAACACAGTATGGAAGACAAAGTTAGTGACTAATGTGGAAAATTTAAATCAGGCTATAAATAGCTTTTCAAAAAGCATAGTAAAAGCAATTTATGTATTGAACAAGTACAGAACTTGCATTACTATCACAGTTCTGTTAAGCAAATAAAAGAGAATATAATTACATGGAAATAAGCCATTTATGGATAACTTTCTTCAACTTTTTTTATGTGAAGTTTGTAAAGGGACATACAAAGCAGGCATAGCCAATTTATATGTCAAAATCTTCACCATAATCCATTTGTATGTTGGTACAAGCATCGAAGTCCTAGCATCAATAAAATATAAATCACATTTCCATTGATTTTCTTTGAAGTAAGATTTCACATGTGAAAATTTATTCTATCTGAACACAGTTATATAAACTGTTCCTGAAAAGGAAGCCCGGCTTACATAGTTACCCCTTTATTACCTGCGGTCATAGGTTTTTCACTGAATCACAGAATGGCTCAGATTTGGAGCGACTTTTGGAGGTACAAGCACCCTGCTGAAAAGGGACTAGCTATAGCCACTGGTCCAGGACCATGTTTAGAAGGACTTTGAAGGAAAAAGTCCCTCTAAGGAGGGAGACTCTGCAATCTCTCTGGGCCATCTGTGCCCTTGTTCTGTCACTCTCAGATGGAAATTCCACACTTCAGCTTGTGCCTGTTGCCTGATATTGCTCAGCACCACTGCAAAGAGCCTGGCTGCTCCCCCTTTGCACCCTATCTTTAGATGTTTATACATTGATAAGATCCCCTCTGAGCTTTCTCTTCTCAAGGCTGAACTGTCTCAGCTCTGTCACATCTGAAACTATGAGCATCTCAAAAAGGCAGAAGTTGTAGTGAAAGGTAAATGAACACCTTCTTCCAACTCCTGAGGACTGAAGAATATTGGGAATACCCAATCCCTCTCTACCCAGTCCCAAGGTAGAGAGATTGCATGCCAGCTTTGATAATAAAGCCCAAATTTACACCTAGTTTTAGATTAAAGATGCTCTGGAGCTCCTGCCAAGCAATGAAAACTCACCTTCACTTTGGGAAAGTGGTGAATGATTTCAGTTTAAAATTGTTTTGTTACAGTATTTTTGACCAGTTCCAGTTATTCTTGTAAAATTTGCACACCCGTTGTTGATATTTAAGCAAGTTTGATAAGCCTCTTTAAATACTAGCTTCTGAATATTCACAGACTATCCTTTTAAGAAGTTTAACAGATATTTCTTTATGACATTACTCATCACAATTATTGCTTTGCACTTTGTAATTATATCTTATAAATGTGATTGCATGTATTTACACTAATTACACAATTATAGATAATTTCATGAATTATGGAAACACATAAAGAGTGACTAAGCTTTATTGAGAGAAATAAGTAAATCAGCAAAATAAAAATGGCCTTAAGAAAGCATTGAAAAAGTGAAAGGATTCTACACAAATTTTCTCAAATTAAGCACTTCCTTCCAAAATACCTTAGTGTAATCCAAGATATATAACTATACGGTCAGGCACATGGTTTAACGCTGTGACGATTTCATTGAAACCCATTATGTACCTGTAGTCTGAGCGCATATACAGTGATCCTCAATGCAAAAATCTACTACTTCAAAAGGAACTGAATCTATAATTGAAAACCATAGAGCTTATAATCACATTTCCTGTAATCAATTGAATCTTCTCATAACAAACCAGAAGAGGGTGAAAACTGACCAAAATTATCATGGTGAGGCATCCTGTAGAGTAAAAGTGACAGCAGCATCTGTAGGGACAAATACTGACATGAAAGCTTCTCAAGAGGAAAAGAATGCTTTTGCTGCAATAACAAAAATACACCAATAATCAAATCATTGATGTCCTTTCTGACCTGACTATAAAAACAGCACAATGAAAATCAGAGAAGAGCCTTCTCTGAATCTCCAGTATTTCTTTTCATGCACTTGCCTTACACCAACCATTGAGTTGATCAAAGTTAAAAAGCACATAATGGCATAAATGCAATATGTACACACTCTTCTCCAACTAGACTGAAGGATATAAATGGACATAAATTAATTGAGCCAGTCTCGCAAATATTTATTCATATGCTTAACTTTTTTGTTTTTACTTATATTATTGTATTTTTACCACAAGATGTCTGACAGAACTAGTCCTGATAATACAGTCTTCTCTTTCTGGTACTGTCATTCATTTCTATAAATTTTAATAGTACAAATATCTCATGTAACTGTACCAGATATCATTAGTATTCCCACTTTTCAAATGAGTTAAGTAAGCATGAATAGAGACATTATAGAAGCTTAGCAGATAGCTTGTAATTAATTAATCCATTACAGATAGTGCATACTTGATAATGTGCACTGTGCAGCCTAAAAGTGCATCAAAAGAAAGGGGTTTAATTTCACATTGAAATTTTATGTACCACACCCACAATGATTTTGATAGGTAGCAAATGGAGAGTAACACACTAGTGAGCCATGCTCTATGTGTATAACATGCCCTTTTTTAATATTAATGGTTGTTTATGCCTTTTCATGGTGTTTTAAAACCAAAAAATAATAGCAGCATATTTCACGTGCAGAGGGCTACACAGTGTGCAAAAAATGTTTGAATCTTTTTTAAGATATTGCAGCACTGGGTGATTGCAAATGGTATGATCACAGAAAAACAAGACTGAAAACTTGTCTTTTAGTATTTTAACATACAACATGAATTGAGCTGCCTCAATTCATAGCCTTCTATATGGGAGATGCAAGGTCAGATCAGGAAAAGTAATACAGCTGTACTGAAATATACAAATAGCACCTGTAGGCAATAGTACAAATAATGCCATGGAAGGTTTAAAACTGGAAGGAGGAAAATTATATCACTGAAGTGAGAAAGAAAAAGTGATGCACTGTACTACCAAAAAAATTGGTTTGCAGCAGGAGTGAATAGAAATTTCAGAAAAATAGAAACAGAAAATAATTTTGATGCTGATAGTTCATCTACAGATGCATCTCAAGTCTACTAAAGCACAGCCTTGAAGGACTTAGTAACAGTTACAGGAGTACAAATATACAAATATACAAAATAATCTGGTCACCAAATCTGACCAGGGACCTCCACTTCTGCTCCTTTACTGTATTCAATATTTCAATTCAGCATTGTAGCTTAATTTAAATTGCCACTGCAGTAAGCCCACACTGATTTATCATTTAAAGAACCCTTGATTCTATACAATTCATAAACTTCAGTCAATTTAGTAGCAAACTTAAGGAACAAACACACGGCCTACTTTAAATAAGTCAGTTTAATGGATTATATCAAATACATTTCCTAACATAGTCTGAAAATGAAATTAGCAGTTGGCAATAATTACCTTCCAAAGGAATATATATGTAATTGTTAGGGATTACTAATAAAAACTTTAATCAATATTTGTCTTTAATTCTTATCTTCCATGTATTGACTTGAGTCTGAGGACCATGAACTGTGACCCTGCAATTGCACTTCAATAAGGGATGGCGTAAATTTACTCTGCAAGTCCTTAGACAGCTTACATTAGTCAGTAGAAAGTGTATTTTCTTTATCTCATACTGAAATAAATGGAGATCTTGCTATCAACACTTACGTGAGGTTAATCGGTTTTGTAATTTCTGTGGCCAACAGTTTAGCTTGGAAGAAGAGTCCAAGTCATCCAACACTGAAAAATAACAGGTGTTAGTTTTCATATGTTCTGAGATAGTAGGAATTTACAAGTAGAGGTTAAGGAGATGGAGAACAGGACTATGGTGAGCAAACAGAAAGGCGTTACAGAAGGGCTTAAAATCAGCACAACCAACAAGCCTTCACTGGCTCTCAGAAGTGGTTGTGCAGAAGCAGAATAATGGTATTCACCAGGGTACTGTGGCATTCTCTTCAAATGGAAATGTCTTACTGCAGGAAACTAAAATATTGCTTGGTTCAAATTTAGCCCAACTTTAATAAATCATCAGCACTCTTGGCTGGGTATTCTCTAATGAAATATTTTTCTCCCTGTAAAGTGTCTCTATTCTCTAAATCAGTCTTTTGCCGTAGTTTATCAGTTTAAATTAGCTTCTAACAGAACAAGCAGGGTTTTGAGACAGCACTGCCTATTAGATTTCCTCCCAAAACTGTTTTGCTTTCCTTCCAACTCTCAGCCCTGCGTCTTCTACCTGTGCAGTTGCTACTGAGTGAGGAGTCCTGGGGCCTCATAAGGTCGTAACTTGAGTGGATCACATACCGAAATCAACTCTAGGCCAACAGTCATATACAGGCTCTTGTCTCATATGGAGATGAATAAGTAAAGTCCAGTAATGATCACCCCAGGTGTATGATTGGACTGCCTCAGGCTTGCCCTTTATTCACTTCAGCTAATGAGCTGTGGCTGTACAAATAGAAAGTATGTTTTAATGTTTTTAATGAAAACATTAAAAATAACCTGCAATAGAGTCTCAGTTTCCTGGAAATGTCTAAGTGTTATTCCAATGCGATAGACAAAATGGAAAGGAAAAAAAAAAAAAAAAAAAAAGATAGCTAAAATCTATCCACCACCCTCTCCCATACATAGATGGGATTCCAATCCTGAAATATATAAAACGACACACTGGGGCAAGAAACTAGAAATAATACTGCCAGATTCTGGAAGTAGTGAAAATATGTTCAAGACTTGTAGTATAGTAGTTAGCAGGGCACTGATAGCTAAAATGTCCAGAATGCCCTTGCTACAGAATAGGCATCATCACTGAGCTGAGGATTTTGGTTAGTGGAAGGCATCCCTGCCCAGTGCAGGGGGGGTTGGGACTAGGTGATCTTTAAGGTCCATTTCAACCCCTTAACATTCTAGGATTCTATGGTTCTATCTACTGCCACAAGCATCAAAATACTGCTACCACAGTCAAGAAGCTCAACACAAAGTATGAAAGTTTACTCCTAGAGAAGCTCTTACTAGATATTTCATGCTTCAGGTAGAAAAGTGCAAAATGTCTAATGTTGTATTCATGTTATGCTTGCAGTCAGCTAAGTATTGTATAACTCAGTCTTTAAAGTCCATGCGTTTTGAGAGAGTTCATCCATGTGTAAAAGACAGACAAATCCACCTTCACTTCCCTAATATAAATGGGGAAGTGATAGTATTTAGAATTACTCCTTTGGACAAATGAAACTTAATATTTTACTAAAGTGAATGCACAGGCACAGCTGGAGGACAAGCTAAAGCTGCGACCTAATGCTTGCTTGGTGAAGAACTGCCTGAATGACAGAGGTCAAAGCAAATGGGGCTACACTGGCTGGCCATTGGTCACCAGCAGGGTTCCTTGAGGTTCAATTCTAGGGCCAGTTCTGTTCAGTGTATTTATCAAATATCTTAATGCAGGAGTTGAATTTACCATTAGCAGGTTTGCTGTTTGATACCAAGCTGGGAGGTGCTGCTGGGTCTCCTGGGAGACCAAAGGCCTTGCAGAGGGGTCTGGATAGATTTGAGCATTGGGCAAACATTAATGGGATGAAATCTAACAAGACAAAATGCCAAATTCTGCATCTGGGAGGGAGTAGTGCGGGGCACAAGCACAAACTGTGGGAGGAGTGGCTGGAGGACAGCTCTGCAGAAAGGGATCTGGGGGTGCTGGTTGGCAGTAGGCTCAGTCTGAGTCAGCCATGTGTGCCCAGGCAGCCCAGAGGGCAAACCCTATCCTTGGGGCATCAAATCACCAGCTGTCAAAGGAGGTGATTATCCTTCTGTATTCAGCCTTGGTGTGACCTCACCTCGAGTATGTGTGCAGTTCTGGGCCCTGCAATTCAAGAGGGATGTGGAGTTCCTCAAATGCATGCAGGGGAGACCAACAAAGCTGCTGAAAGGGCTGGAAGGCATATCTGAAAAGGAGCAGCTAAGGACTCTGGGCTTGTCCTGTTTGGAGAGAAGGAGGCTGAGGGGTGTCGTCATTGCTCTCTACATTTTCCGGAGGAGGGAAATGGAGAGGGAGGTGCTGAGCTCCTCTCCTTTGGATCCAGTGACGGGATATGTGGGAATGGTTCAATGCTGTATCAGGGAAGGCTCAGACTGGACATTAGGAAGTATTTCTTTACCGAGAGGGCAGTCAAACACTGGAGGAGGCTTCATGGAGAAATGATTGATGCCCCAAGCCTGTCAGTGTTTCAGAGGAGGTGACTGTCCCCGTGCTGGGTGCTGGTGAGGCCACACCTCAAATCCTGTGTTCAGCTTTGGGCCCCTCAGACACTGAGGTGGTGTAGATTTTCTAGAGAATGTCAAGGGCACAGGGGAAGGGTCTGGAGAACAAGTCCTGTGAGGAGTGGCTCAGGGAGCTGGGAGTGTTTAGGCTGGAGAAAAGGAGGCTCAGGGGAGACCTTATCACTCTCTGTAACTGCTTAAAAGGAGGGTGTAGCCAAGTAGGGGTCAGGCTCTATTCCCAAGCAACAAGAGATAAGACAAGAAGAAATGTCTTCATGTTGCACTAGGGGACATCTAGATTGAATTTTAGGGAAAACTTCTTCACCAAAAGGGTTATCAAGTACTGGAACAGACTAGCCAGGGAAGTGGTGGAGTCACCATCTCTGGAGGTATTTAAAAGATATTTACACGTGGTGTTCAGGGACATGTTTTATTAGTAGACTTTGCACTGTTAGCTTCATGATTGGACTCAATTATCTTAGAGGTCTTTTCCACCTAAATGATTCTATGATTTTATGAATAAGAAATTGAGTTCAAGTTCACATATAAAAATTTAATCAGGAGATTAACAATAAACACCACTTCTCTATTTTAATTAAAAGCATTTTTTTTTCGGTGTCTTTTTGCCAAATGAAAGTTTGGTATTACTGAAAATACTCTGAGTATATTTTTTAATTCTTTCTAATGCTAGGAGAATGAAGGTGTAAGGTGACCTGACTACTCTTTAATCTCCAGTACCCCGTCAAGAAAATAATTTGATGCTGCAAAATGTAACAGGCCTACACTAACATATCAAGGATTAAGTGTAAGAGTTAAAAAGCAGAAGATAAGAAAACTATTTCTAAAAAATGCCAGATTTTCAGAGGCTGAAATTTTTAATCCTAGGGCAGATTGGTAACATACAACCCACTTTACAAAATTCTGACACAAAAGGTGTAAGTCAGGGAAATAACCTGTCTAAAGCATATGTGTGGGGTCACTGGTAGCTGTTGGAAATTCAATTCTTTTGTCCTTTTCATTACAACAAAGACAACATATAATGAAATGACACCTTTTAGAAGCAGTACATTCTAAATATCAAAAACAGGTCATAACATACACCAGGGAATTGAAAATATGATTCTCACCTCTTCCTACTGACATTACAAGATTAGTAGAGAGAATGAGATTCCCCCATTTAATATCCACTGACAGAAACAAGACCAAAACACCATTCAGTTATGAAGTATGATTTGTGACAAACACAAAAAGAAGTGAAAAAATATATATGAAAGGCTAGGCTACACATATTGGCAGTGTTACAGATTATATTGCAGTACACTGGGGGAGTGTTACTTTGGCCATGATGGTCTAGTAGAACGGGCAAGAAAAGGTTTTTCAGGAGAGGTGATTGCTTTCATTAGACCAGCTGTTATAATTAAAAAAAGAAGCACATGGGCCTGAGAAGTCCTGTGCTATTTCTAATCATGCCAGCTGGAGTCTGATTAAAAAGCCTGTCTCTCCCTACAGTCTTGTCTCAGGAAACTCTTAGTCCACCACCTACAGAATCATGGAGAAATGCTTCTGAAACTTATATCCTCCCATATGATTTTAGAGCTTGAGCTTATTTAAAAAATATTACTGGTAGCTGTTGAATTGAATCAGTACACGTCCCTGGATAGATCAGAAACATGATAACTAGCTTTTTAGAAATGGGATTCCAGTATCTTTTGACACAGGTTCCCAAAGTACAAAGAAAGGTATACAAACAGTGTTTGATGAAAGTGTACTCGGGCAAGTTTTATCTGAATATACCAGTAGAAGTTCTCTCTGCTCTTTGCAAAGGTCTTTAAACTCAGATGGAGAACAAATTTTTGCTGCTCACCTGCTTTAACTGTTTTATCACACATATTCAGAAGCAGACATATTTAATAACAAGGGGGTTTGTTGCCACAGAAACGTAAGAGGTTCTTGAAGCTGCTCTGAAGCAGAAGCTGTAAAAAATATTAGTAGATAAAGTAGATAAACCAAGCCTCAAGAAACAATCTAAATTTATGCAAATCAGCAGTGAAATTACTTTTTAACACTAAATGCATGTTCTGGAACCATGCAAAAATGAGGATATACTATTTTACAGGTTGAAAAAATGAAAAAATAACATATATAATCCTAAATTAGTCAAATATGGGCCATAAATAGCATAATATAATATTAACTGAAGGAGATCTAGGTCACTAAATTATCAAACAAGCACAGAAATGGCTGCCTTGAAATAGACATCATGTAAAATAGCAGGCTGTCAGTAGAAAATCTATGACAGCATTTAGGGACATGGCAATAAAATGATAGCATGGCCAAAGCTCATTTATAATTGCCAAATTAAGTTATTCAATTATTGATGTGACAATGGTCACTGTCAGTTTGTTTTTCCCTCAGCTGTCAGTCTCTTAATAGAAGTAAGGATCAGGGAGATTGACCTCTCCATCTTTTTGACTCTTCATGTGGTAGGAAGACATTAGCAATGAATAATTACAACATTTTGCACAAATCATTCAAATAAGGAATCAAATATTTCTGTTTGTTCTCCATAGAAAACCATACATACAGGACAATTTTGCTGAGGAATTACTTACAGCACCTTTCCTTATTGAGACAGAAAATAAGGTTACAGTTGTAAACCTTTTAATATGTTTTTCTGTCTTCTGGGATCAAATCATTGGTTGGATACTTCAGGCTTATACATAGTTTATGGTATTGATTAACATCAATCACAAATATACTTTTGCAGCCTTCAACCTGAAGAGCCAAATTTATGTTAAATGTGGTTAAAAAAAAAAAAAACTTGATCAGAAGCCAAGCGTTTATCACTTTCCTCCTTTTTTACCACTGTGGTGCCCACATTTCAGATATTCAATGGAAAAAAGGGAGGAGCAGGGGGGAAATGTTCCCATTTATTTAAAATAGGTATCTACCTCATTCTCTATAACTCCTCATTTTAGTCAATATTTAAAACTTACAATCTTCATATGTTGCTCAAATAATGTTTAATTAGATAATTCTGTCCTTTTCAAGCAAACATATCTTTACACAATTAAGACATGGAAGTCAGGCCCATTGTGCCCAAAGATTACACTCATGACTTGGACATGGTCTCATAAAGGTTTTGAAATGAATTGAAGACTTTAAAAATGAAACACTAGTTTCAATGACTTATGTTCAGAATAGAAATGATCAATGACCCTATCAGAGTAAAAAGGATGCAGCAGAAAGGACCCAGTACCTATAATATTCACTGCCTTGCTGGATCAATATTTGAAATGCCTGTTAAAGTCCAGTCCTGGTAGGTAGAAATGGCAAGTTATTATAATCTGAAAGCTATTTGATGAATGAAATGGAGCTAATAGAGAATCTCAGTGCCCAGTAGCTCTGTTACAAGTAACTATACAACTAGAGCCATCATCACAATTGGCATTTCTATGTCTATTCCAAGACAGACACAACTAAGAATGAAATATACTGATGATGGAGGCTTTTAGCTTCAGCAAATAGTTTTTCCTTTAAAATTCACATGTCATCATGATTAACGTGGCCTCCTCCCTGATCAATCTAGTATATAAAGATTGACGATGCATTAGCTACTAAAAGGTCTAAATCTACTTCTTCTTAATGCTTTGCTCTCACAAGATGATTCTTATATGAACAAAATGAAAGATCAATCAGACAGCATGGAAAATCACTGGCCATTTCTATCCATGATGTAACTTCCCAGGGAGATGCAAACCCTCTAACTTAAAGGTAATTTCTGAACATGGAAATCTCTCACACAAGTTTTATCCTCCTCCTTCCCTATGAAAAATCTTAAGAAGCACATATGGAACCAATAGTCACCAACTATTGATTATCACAGTACAGAATGCACATGTCTTTTGTCACATAAAAATATTTATTACATAGTGAATCATTACCTGATTTCCATAAAATTAAAATATTGCAGGAGGAAAGCATTCACACTTCTCCCTACATACCTAGGGAAAGGATAACTGTGAAGACAGCAAATATAACCAACATCCTATTATTGACTTAGACTGAAGACTGTAGAATTTATAGGCATTGGACATTTAGTACATTAAAAATTTATGAGAATATATGTACAATTGCATTAAATAGTCCATATTCCAGTACATGAGAAACTGTTTTATCCATGACCTGTAGTAGAATATACTGTCTTCTGATGCTCAGATTTTCTGAAAACTGTGAATTTCTACAGCAGCTGCAAAAAGACTGGCTGTTCGTGAGCTAATGGAATAGCTTTCATGTCACCATAGGAAACCATGACACTCTGACACTTTTAGGCTGGGTTAAAAAGATTATAGCTGTGTACAGTGAAAAAAAAAGAATTCCCATTAGGTGATATATAAGCAGTTGAAATATTGTTAGGAAATACCAAATAAAATCATGAAGTAGTAGAACTGCAGAATTGTTAAGGTTGGAAAAGATCATTGAGCCCAGCCAATTAACCTAGCACCGCTGTGTTCACCACTAACACATATCCACATATTTTTTTAATGCTTCCAGGAATCGTGATTCCGCCACTTCCCTGGGCAGCATGTTGCAGTGCCTGACCACCCTTTCAGTGAAGAAATTTTTCTTAATAATCAAGCTAAACCTCCCCTGGTGCAAGGTGAAGGCATCTCCTCTCATCCTCTCACTTGTTCCTTGGGTAAAGAGCCCAAACCCCACCTGAACTGTAACCTCTTTTCAGGTGGTTTTAGAGAGCAAGAAGGTCCCCCCTGAGCCTCTTTTTCTTCAGAATTAACACCCCCAGCTCCCTCAGCCATTCCTCATCAGACTTGTGCTTCAGACCCTTCCCCAGCTTGGCTCCTTTCTCTGGAGATGCACCAGCCCCTCCATGTCTTTCTCGTAGTGAGGGGCCCAGAATGGATACCAAGATTCCAGCTGTGGCCTCACCAGCTGCAATGGTGAGGGCCACCACAGGGGGAAAATCATGGCCCAGGTCCTGCTGGCCACACTATTGCTGACACAGGCCAGGGGCCATTGGCCTTTTTGCCCCTTGGGTGCTGCTGGATCATGTTCAGCTGCTGTCACCAGCACCCACAGGTCCTTTCCCAAAGGGAAAAGGGTCTCTTATGACCCAAAACAGGACCTGGCATGTGGTCTTATTGAACATCATACAATTGGCCTTAACCTGTTGATCCTACCTGTCCAGGTGCCCCTGCAGAGCCTTCCTACACTCCAGTAGATCAAGACTTTCCCCCAACTTGATGTAACCTACAAACTTACTGAGGGTGAATAAAACTGTTGTATTTGTCAAATCTGCAAGACTTCCTTTTGGATCTTCAAATTCAGAAACCTTTTAGCACAAGGTTGACATTGCCAAGCAGTGAGTGGAATGCAGAACAGCTTTGTATCAGCTTTTCTGCTCAGATCTTCAATCCAATTCAGGTATTTAACACCCCCCCACCCCCACTAGAATAAATAAGAATTCTGATTTTTTCAGTAGTTTCAAAAGGAAGAGAAGTAAAAGTGAAACTAGAGTACATGGCATTCAGAAAGAAACAAAACAAAATTTGAGTAACAACAATATATTGGTAGCTGTTACCAGTTAAATAGTTAATATTTGGCCATGTAATACAGTTTGGATGAGGGGTTTTGCTAAATGATGTACAGATGCTTGTAACACACATTCATATTTGTTTCAATGTGGTCAGATGGGCATGAGGGCACAATGCAGCTTCAGTAATACCAACACGCACAGCTAAGCTGAGACTATAAAATGAGGTAACACAGAGGAAAAGCTTCTAAATGGAAGAATACTGAAAATATATGGACATATAATATACTGCACTATAAGCGTCAGAATTGGCAAGTAAACAGCCTATATGTCTATAGCAAACTTTTAGAGATGCTCCTTATTATTTTAGATTTCAGAATTTAACATGATTCACCTATCTTAATAAACCACACAGTTCTAGTATAACTTCTACACCTAAAAAAGGAAACCACACAGGAAAACCTCCCTTTTGTCTTTGTAAATCTCAGCCATCATGAATGTCTCAGTCCAGAATTACCCAACTAGGGTCTCTAATGAGAAAAGTAACAAAAAAAGAACTAAAAAAAAACTTCAGAAATGTTTCATTATTATAAACCACCTTTTCCTCTGCTTTGGAATTGTTGGGGCACCTAACATTGGTTATCTAAGTCTTGGCTAATTCACCAGTAAAATTTTTATTTGATAAAGTTATGAATAGGAATTAAATTGAACATTTTCACATTAAGGCTCTAAGCTGAAAAAGCTGGAAAATATTATAGATAAGCTTGTAAACATCAGTGTAGCAACTTCTGCAATGTTCCTTTCTATTTTAGCAATTATGTTTTCTGACTGTACTCGTAATTCTGTCTCCACACTTTGCCAAAGTGTGGAAATTTCCTATGGCAAGTGTTGTTTGATTAAAATAAAATAAAAGCAGAACAAACAAACAAAAAACCCACCAACCCCCCCCCCCACCACCACCACCAAAAGCAACCAGAGAAACAAAAAAACCCAACAAACAAAAAACCCAAAAAACAACACCAAGAGGCGTCACAATGCATATAATTCTGAAACAAAATATCATGGTGCATACAACTCTGAAGAATCTGTCTTATCAGAGTTTCCATATGACATTTTGGCATAAAAGTGATTACTAAACTACCACTAAAGATTTTCTAGGATATTATATTATTTCTAGGATATTATATTATTTCTAGGATATCTCAAGCATTATTTTTTTCTGAAGAGACAGAATGTTATCAACTATTTTCTCCCTTTTCCTCTCCTATCATCTACCACAATAAGTATTTACTTATAAACAGGAAAAATATTTTAAAAACCCAAAGAAAACTCCCAAAAAACCAAACCAAGAATAAGAAGCTCTGAATATGCAAGTCAATTTATCATCTACCTGGTAAAACAGTAATTAACACAGGAGTCTAATCTACTTACCACTTGAAACTGGAAGCTGATTGAGACAGAATTGAAGATGTGTAAAAATCTCAAACAGCACAGTTTAAAATCAGTTAAAAATCTAATACAGAACATGGATAGAAATGTGGATCTTGAAGAGAGCAAGTGTGAGTAAACATAAAAAAGCACTTCTAAATGCAATTGGCTAACATATGTTTGGGTAGCCTAAAGGGCAAGTGAGGTGAGAGAAATGCAGAAATGAAATCAAGTGGGAATTAGAAGAAAATGATGTACCAAAACAGATAAACTTCAGAAGATAAAATAACACTCATCCCCAATAATTTTTCCATCATTACAGATTGGAAATACAATACATAAGTAAGCAAATTCACCTTCAATAAATTTCAGAATTCTTGACTTCTTTCGCCTATTAAGCCTACAAGAAATTGATTCTGATGATTAACCTTCAAATATCTTTCAGAGATGCAAAGACTAGGTTTGAAAGCAAAAGTGTGAACTGCAACACAAAGTGCAATTACAGTGTATGTAAAAAGGAGTGCAAGAAAAGGCTGAATGATCATGAATTCCAGGTACTGAAACACCCTAAAGCAGTATGTATGCTAGAATGCATACATATACAAACACTGACTTTTTAACCAGTCAGTTTATTTAAAATTCTTTATTCTGTAAAGCTGAGGCTGTCAGGGATAATTAATTATTAAATCACTTCCAGAGCATGTGTTGTCTTGGTGTTGTTGCTATCAGTCACTGAATGGGACCCCTGGGTTAAACTGCCTTTTTAAATTTCTCTCTATGTAGTGGAACCAAATCAAACTTCAATTACCAAATACTGTCAGTGAATTTGTATATATGCTATAATAATCTCAGATTCCATTTTATAATTATTGTAGAAAAATGTTAGTTTTTCCCTCCTTCAAGGCTGTGTGCTTTAAAGTATGGATTTTGAAAATGGTGTAACTTGTTTCCTAGTTGTAACTGCCAAGCATTGTTGCTGTTGCACTCAGTTCTACAATGGAACTCACATTAAGATGTAAACAAAGTTCAGGTTTAAAGGGCACAGATAATTGAATTTGCCTGGGCATCACGTGTGGTCAGCAATTTTCACAGGAGAAAAAGAAAATCATAAATAGAAAAACTATGTCCAGAAAGATTAGTTAAAAAGTTTCCATTAACAACAGGTTAACCTGTTGCAGTAATTCATAATTAGACAGTTTTGCCTTATTTAGATTTCTGGTACAGTATGCAACATAATTTCTTCTGATTTAATAAAAATAATTAAATGTGATTTGATTTTGTTGCAGTTACTGTAATATGAGTTCTGAAATGGGACACTTTTAATGAAGACCTTGGGAAAAAATCTCTCTTTATGATTATCTTTTATTTATTCATTCCAGTCTTCATACTGCCCCTGGACTTGCTGCTGAAGACTATAGTGGTTTGAAAACTGAAATTGCTCTTGTAGTTCAGAAATTAAAAACCAACTATTATTATAAAAGGAGTTTATAAATAGAGAAAAACACAATCCCATAGAAAAACTCTTCTTTAAGCAAAAGGGGCATGACTTCTAACTACCTTACATATATGTACACAGCCCCACAAGAATTTCTTTGTCCAAAAATAAGTATTTTAGTCTGTAGAATTCTTTCAAAATACCTAGCAGAGTAACTTTAAACCCAGATAAATTAGGAAATAGTAATGTACATGATGTTTTAATTTGAAGTTAAACTAATGACATACTTAGTAACCCACTATTTGTAATTATTCCGAAAGGAAGAATTTCACTGACTACCAGTTTTTATTCCCCTATTTTTTTTTTTAATGGTGGTAGATATAGTAATTTCATTGTTTATATATACAGCTCCCTGAGTAAAGAACGGACTTCTATTTGGGATTTTGTCTACCTACTTTTTAACATTAATTCCACAATTTTTCTTCTCCTTACTTTCCTCTGCTTAATTTTGTAAAGGAATATGCCAAGCACCATTATTTTGTGCCTAGAAAATGTAAAAAAGTAAAGTTAAACTGATAATACTTTTTGGATATACTCAATTCGTAAGCACTCACGGAATTAATCTGAATTAATCATTAATTACAAATATTCATCTGAAGATCTAAACATACTTTTTGTCTGTAAAGCCATGCATGCAAAAATTAAGAAATGCTGATTCACAGTTTTTATCTAATTTGATGCCTCTTTTACATCCATTCATTTACAGAGAGGAATCAAACTTTAGAGTCACTAAGTTTTCCACACAATTTCACACTATGATGTAGAGATAGTCATGTAACCACATAAAGACAGAGATGCTCAGCTGAAGCAAAACTTGTCATTTTCTAAGTTTCAAGTGCTTCAGTTCATGATTTTCATTATAAACACTGAATTAATTCTTCCCATGCTAAGTCTTTCTTTATGTCAGTAAGGAAAATGTAAGTTATATTCAGCAGAAGACTTTTCACAACAACAAAAAGACTTGACCCATTTCACCACTGGCCCACGAAGGTCCATTCTTCAGATACAAGAAAGGCTTACAGAGGCAGTGACAGATAATCCCACAGCAAGCAATTGTTTAGATCAGGAGATGCTACACTAAAATACATGGGATGATCACAAGAATGTGGTTCTGTTTGGTCAATAAAATAGAGGAAAAGGTGATTTTCTTGTCCCCGTACAGAAAAAACAAAAAGACTTGTGGAAGGAAATCATGGCTGAAGTGGAAGCTATGAAGAGAAGCCCAAGCTGAGCCTTCCTCAGTTCTACTAAATCAAACAACATAGTTCTTTCAAGGCAACATTTGTTTCCAGTTGTGCAGAACACACACTGAAATGCAAAACTGCTCAAGCAACTTATTTTAGTTTTCAGTGAAAATCACTGAGACTAAGAATGGACAAATTGTTTTGGCAACTTCAATGCCTTTTTTTGCTGGAGAGAAACAAGAAGGCAGTTTCGAAAGCACTGAACTCAGGTTAGTTGATTTTTAATTCCACGGAATACAGAAATGGCAATTTTATGGCACAGATATATTTCTGATAAATATCCAAACACTAATAAAAACAAGGTGAAAATCTTCCTTTAATACCACAATTCAAATAATTCTAAAGAAGGTGAAGTTTCAGTAAAATTACCCATGTACTCTGTCTGTAGGTGAATGTCTGTAGTAAATATGCAGTATTTGCAAGTAAATACGGACTCTTTCTACATTATTTTGAGACCAAGACTGATTAAACACAGATTTATTTTAAAGAGATAAAATACTAATTTGTGTCACTATGTCACAAAAACCTATTATATTTGTTTGATATTTCCTTGCCAATTATTTACAAATGTCTAACAACCAGAGGTTAAAGTATGCTGGTATAATAATTTGCTATCTTATTCATGCAGAAGGCAATTATTAATGACTTCCATTACTGCAGTTAAAATTCATACAGTAAATCTTATTTATGAATTTGAATGTACTTATTTTCCATGTTTATCACATATAAAAGTGAGGAATGATTTGGAATTTGTTAACAGAAATACGCTTAGGAGTATTAATATTTAAAATTGCAAGAGGGTTATAACATTGTAGAGACAATAGATCCTTTCTAAACACCTGCTTATTATATTTTTATCATTGTCTCATTAAACCAAATATGGGAGCACGGTGGTTTTTGTTTTGTTGAGTTTTTTGTTTATATGCTGTTCGGTTATTTTATGAGATTTTTCCAAGTTCTTCATCTTGAGCATCATGTCCATTACCTGAATGTGTTTTTCTGCACTTCATCAGAAATCTCAACACTACATATTCAATCACCACTCTAACAGCACACAAGCAGCATATCTTTTTTTCCAAATATGGGAAAACAGTGTATAGCACACTCAGTTTAACTCCATCCAGTTTCAGTGGAGTTGCTCTTTTATAAATCTGAAATACAATCTTGCTGAGTTTCTGACGCCAAGCAGCCTCTTTTTTTTTTTTTTTTAATTTTGCAGTGTGTCACAAATTCATTTGCTCGGCATTTGTCTGTAACTGATTTTAATGCTGACTTTAATGGGTCAATGTTGTTTCCAAACAGCTCTCAGATTCTTGAATCATTGGACTTTGGGCCCTAGCACCTAGGTCATGTTAAATTACATATGTCTAGTGGTGGTGCAAAATTAACCTGAATAATCTGGGGTGTTTTCTTTGATAGCTCTACAGTTTAGGTATTTCAATAAATATTGTGGGAAGAAGAATTGACACATTTCTACACAAAGTGAAAACTGAAATCAAAATGAACACTGAGACAGGTCTTTTTCTCATTAAAGAGACTGATCTTTTAAAAAACATATGAAAATAAGGACTTTTCTAAGTCTGATTTGATGCCTATTCTTTTGTGTAGCAAATTAAAATTCATATTCATGGCTCCTAGGAAAACTGAAGAAAGATAAAAAGAAAGAGTTTTTAACTCAATCTAATTTCCAAAAGTAGTATGACACTGCTATTTTAAATTTGACAGTCCCAGGGTGCTTAAGAATTCGTTTCAATCAAATACATAACCTTCAATCCCCATATTTAAAGTGAGTTCAGTCCTGTGTGTGGAACATCACAAAAACATAGCAAGTTTTGTATATTTCTTTCCCAGTATGACCTTTTAGTATTTAGTATATACAACAATTTTTAAAGCTAAATTAAAAAATATTCTTTTCAAAAATTATCTGTGTGAATGTTATCAATACACTTAAAATTACCACTTACCTCTATTTAGTGTTGAACATCAAATGACCTCAAACATAAGTGACTGTTGAGCTCAGTTCTCCATTTATTCCTCATTAGAAATGGTTTTTCTCACTGTGAAGAACCAGAACATTCACAGTGGCAAATATTGCACATAACATTTGCCTTACTGTATTGTTATTTAGCAGCCTGCCACACCCTTTGAACAAAAAACAACCCTGCTTTTATAAAGAAGATTTTGCCAATATTTTTCTGTGAATCCTTTGGCATTTTTTCATTTCACTTACAAATAATTATGTCTGAAAAATAAAAATTAAGTTAGTAGCTTAAAAGAGCACCTTACTACTTATACTGATACTAATAAATAAAAGAAAGAGTTAAATATGTTGCAAAAATTATTATTTCAAAGGATAGTTTTAATTAAGAACTATATTACATGCATTTTACTGCTGTTCATGTTCCCCAAGGTTATTTGAAAATGACTAGTTGTCATAGCAACTGAACTTTCAAAAACTCTGGCCTAATTTTCCATTAGGAGTATAAGTAGTCTAGCACAGAATTTGAGTAAGCTAAGAACAGTATCAGGGAATGGCTCAGGTTCAAATTTCCAAACACAAAGGTCTGGATCCTCAGCAAACCTTTGGAAAAATTCAGACTGTGAGTCAAAGATAGGCAATTGCATTGCCTTGTCCTTTGATTTTGGTGTTATCATAGGCTGTTTGGAGTCTTGTTTCAGGAAGTCTGTTGTTTTCTGCAACTAAAACATTGAATCAAGAGCCCAAATCTTAAAAGGAAAGAACATTCACAAATTGAAGAAGGCTCTATAAAAAAAAATGCATGCATTTAATATCTAAGGGGACTAAAACAAACACCACAGCATTTAATACTCACAGAGGAAACCGCAGCTGGTTATAACATCAAGTGTTGTGGTGCACTTGAATACATATCAGTACCTCTCTTTAGAGAAAATAACAATTAAAAATATTAGATAATGCCTCTTCTGCTGCTGGCATCTTCTGCCCTATATTTAATGCCAGAAGGCAAATTTTCAAGGAAAGTTTGTAATGGAGGTATTTTATTACCTGGAATTTATAAAGGAGCACATTTTCACCACAAAAGCAGATAGTTGCTTATGATAAATGACAGAATTTTGCCTTTCATTAATACAATGCTATTTCTAGGAAAATCTGACTTGGTCTCCATTATCTCCATCTATATACTTTACAAAAGCTCACTTCTTTCCCTCACATTTACTTCTTTGTGCAAGTCATCAAGGTTTTGGAGTGAATTCTAAAATGAGCCATTGTTTGATTTTACATTTGAGCATTTTGCTGCAATTTTCCTGTCTCAAAGAATGTTCAAGGAAGTCACCTTCTAAGTTCAACTCAGAATAACAGAAAAATAAAGGAATTACATCAATATAATAAGAAATATAATGCTGTGCTAAACTAGAAAAATCCTTAGAAGCAATTAACAAAAGTCACAACAAGTCTAAGTGCACAAAAAATAACGAATTTGTTTATGTGTTGCCTCTTTTTATGAGAAGCACTGAATGAGTGGCTGCATTGTATAGCTGATATCATAACAGGCCCTCCTCAGGATGTGGAATTGTTGGAGCAAGCCCAGAGGAGGTCACCAAATTGATCAGAGGACTGGACCACCTCCCCTGTGGAGACAGGCTGAGAGAGTTGGGGCTGTTCATCCTGGACAAGAAGAGGCTGAATGGAAACTTCAGAGCAACCTTCCAGTATCTCAAGGGGCCTACAGTGAAGCTGCCCTTTCATCAGGAACTGTAGTGACAGGACAAGGGGAAATGGCCTCACACTGAAAGAGGGGAAATTTAGGTTGCATATACAGAAGAAATTCTTCCCTGTGAAGGTGGTGAGGCACTGGCACAGGGAGGTTGTGGATGCCCCATCCATGGAAGTGTTCAGGGCCAGGCTGGATGGGCTCTGAACAACCTGTTCTAGTGGAAGGTGTCCCTGTCCATGGCAAGGAAGTTGGAATTGGATGACTTTTAAGATTCCTTCCAACCCAAACAATTTTTTTTAATGAAAAAAAAAAAAATCCTGAAGTTACTGATTTCTGAGTCAAAATATTTAGTGATGAAATTATTCATCCTCAGTTATACCCAACCAAATTTTGGGTATACCAAAATACATTGTTTGTGTAAATCCAACTACCTTAACATGGACATATAAGTCATTGAAGTAGTTAGAAATTTCATCAGACAGCCAATTAATCAAATAGAATTCTAACATATATTTGTCAGATTTCTTCCAGGAGAATAGACTGCATCTTTCGGTTTTTTAACCCAAAGAAATCCGTATTTTTTCAAAAGTCCTCATATATTTTTGATAGAAGAAAACTCTTTGCTGCTTAGTATTTATATTCAGGATCTCTCTTGACGTATTAAAAATTACGTAAATGTAAAGCTGGTGGGCATGCACTGGTTACCTCAATCATACGTGAACAGAAGAATCATGAAGAAATAAAATCTCACAAATATTTGTTGTTGTATGTAAATCAGAATCTGATATAATCTGTAATGAAGCAATATCTGATATAATCCTTAATGAGGAAAAAAATGGCTCCAAATCACTGGAGGAATTGAAGTGCAGTACCATTTGAGTTACTCTATGAACTTTATTGCATCTACTACACTGTCAATTGCTTTTTCTTTGACTCAGCACAAGAAAACAGGGCTTTGACAAGAAATAAGCAAGGAGTGTAAACTATTTCATATAAGGAAAAAAAAATACTGCTGCATTTTCCCTGACTGGAAAACTACTAGAGACAAAGGAAAACCACAGAGAAGTCTTACATATTATGGAGTAAATACACTGGTTTTGATGAACAGCCAAACTGAGAAGACGACCTATCCTGGTAAACAGAACCGAACTCCACCAGATTTAAAATTTTAAACTTAAATAAACAATGTATTTCATTTGATATGGTAATATAATCTAGGTAGGACTCTACTGCTAAATTTAAGCTCATCTGCATTATTCATGGGGTTGAAAAAATGAGTAAAGCACATTCCCCAAGCCTGTAATATGTGTGATTTTCCTTCTGAGTGCATAAAGACCATCTATTATATGACAAGGCAATAATAAACACAGGAATAGCCAATGACCCTTAGCGATCTTAGAGGAGCATATACTTTGTCATTAACTAGATATATTCCTGGAAAAATACAGTTACATGAAAACGTTACTTATTTATAGCAGAAAGTAACCACAACGCAATGGTCTATAGAGAAGCAGTAAGACAAAAGATGGAAAGAAGAAAAAGAAACTTTTGAGGTAATCTTTGAAGAGAGCACGTCAGCTCATCAGGTGATACAGGTCAGGGACAGCAGATGAAAGAATCAAAATACATTAAAATATGAAGACAACAACAATTTCCAACTTTTCTTCCAGCCAGATGTTTTCAGAGTTCTTTCCAAACAAAACGTATTAGGTGCTCAAATTAAACAATCACATGGTGTACATAGCAAATTATAAAAAAAAATTTTTAAAGCACTTGTGAAAGGTCGCGTAAGTCCAGCCCGGATGTCAAATGTATACCTCCAGTTATGTGTTCAGAAACATCAAGGAGAAGCTTGAAGGTCAGGAGTATATGCCCATGAAATATGGACATGGCTGTAGAGATTAGAAAATGTATTTTAACTAAACAGACCCATCAAACACTATGCCAAGCGCCCACCAGTACAAAACACTTGTATAAACTGTGGAACAAATATGCTCATATAACTAACATTACATTAAAAATAACAGATTTATCTGCAAGTAAAATATTGAATGTATGAAGTTTGAGTGTCTCTTTTTAAAAAATTACTGTGAAAATTATTAACTTTCCAAAGAAGCAACATCTGTTGATTGCATGATGACATAGGGAACAGTTAATGTATTAAATGTGTATTGGGCTTGCCTGACAAGGTTTTGGTAGTGGAGGTGCTGCAGGGGTAGCTGGTATGAGAAGGTGCCAGAAGCTTCTCCCATGTCCAACAGAGCCAATATCAGCCAGCTCCAGGGCAGACCCACCACTGGCCAAAGTCGAGGCCTGGGAGAGTGTATTATGGAAGGGAAGAAAATTGCACAGGAGCAGCTTCAGCCAGAGAGGACAGGAGTGAGAATGCATGAGAGGAACAGCCCTGCAGATACTCAGGGCAGTGCAGAAAGAGGGGCAGGAGGTGCTCCAGGAGCCAGAGCTGAGATTCTCCTGCAGCCCACGTGCAGCCCATGGAGAGGGGCTGAGATTCCCCTGCAGCCCATGGAGTACCATGAGGGAGCAGATATCCACCTGCAGCCCATGGAGGACCCCACACAAGAACAGGGAGATGCCAGAAGGAGGCTGTGATACCGCAGGAAAACCATGCTGGAGCAGCCTCCTGGCAGGACCTGTAAGCTCATGGAGAGAGGAGCTCACACTGGAGCAGGTTTGCTGGCAGGACTTGTGACCCCGTGTGTGACCCACCCTGGAGCAGCCTGTGCCTGAAGGACTGATCCCATGGGAAGCACCCACACTGGAGAAGTTCATGAAGAACTGCAGCCTGTGAGAAGGACTCAAATTGGAGAAGTTTGTGAAGGACCATCTCCCATGGCAGGGACACCACATGGGAGCAAGGGAAGAGTGTGAGGAAGGAGCAGCAGAGACATGTCATGAACTGACTGCAATCCCCATGTTATGTCCCCCAGCGCTACCAGCAGGAGAACGCAGAGAAAAACAATTGTGAAGTTGAGCCTAAGAAGAATGGAGGAATAGGGGGGAGGCGTTTTAAGATTTAGTTTTTATTTTTCATTATGTTATTCTGATTCAATTGGTAGTTATTTAAACTAATTTCCCAAAGTCAAGCATGTTTTGCCTCATCTGTAATTTGTGAGTGCTCTTGACTCACAAGCCTTTAATTATAATTTCTCTCCCCTGTCCATGTGGGGAGGGGAGGGATAAAGTGGCTTTGCTGGGCACTTGGTGTCCAGCCAGCATTAATCCACAAAAGTGTATGACTAAATAAATATAATAACTGTTCATAGAAAGAAAATTAAACCAAATTTCCCAAATTATATTGAAAACATTGAAAATATGACTCACCTATGTACCTGCTGGGAATATTTGATGCAGATTTTCTTGGAATAACCAATTAATAATCTCCAACACTGCAGTTCGCTTTTATTCCATTCAAGAACAAATCATTTTTGGCAGTGAACTGATATATGATTTAGTTGTATAATATATAGAAAACATATAGTAATTGGATGAATGCAAAACTAGGTTTGGATTAATGTAAAATTAATATTTTTCCATCTTTTTTAAAATCTAAATCTCTTTGTCAAGAAGTTGGATAGTTCAGATTGCTGAACTGTTTAGGATCTGGTGTTCAGATGAACATTTATGTACACAACTTCTTTCATTGTCAATGATAGTATTTATTTCCACCTTTGTTGGATTTGCTTGTCCCAGTTTTTGCTAGTGGCAGGGGGGAACCACAAAGATGGCTCCTATGTGAAGTTTCTGGAAGTTTTCACCATGCCCAGCAGAGCCAATCTCTGATGGCTCTGAAGATGATGGACATGCTACTGGCCAAGGCTGGGCCAATTAGAGAGGCTAGTTATGCCTCTGTGATAACATATTTAAGAAGAAATCAAAATAATGTGAGCACGCACTTCTTTTTAGCCAGAGGAGGAGGAGGGGAGAATATGTGAGGGAAACAACATGGAGGCACCAAGGTCAGTGGAGACGGTGGGGGAGGAGATGCTCCAGTGCTCTGCCGGCCGTGGTGAAGACCATGGGGGGAGCAGGTGGTCCCCCTGCAGCCCATGGAGTCCTTTGGGGTGCAGAGATCCACCCAGAGCCTGTGGGGAGGGACCCATGCCAGAGCAGGTGGATGCCTGGAGGAGGCTGTGATCTAGAGTGAGTCCCAGGGGAGAGAAAGGCTTTGCTCCTGAGATGGAGCAGACTGGCCTTGGAGGCCTGCGCCCTGTGGATGAGGGGCCCATGTCATAGCAGTTTTGGGAGGACTGTCTGCCCATGGGGGGAGGCTCATATTGCAGCAGGTTCAGGAGGGCTGCTGCTTGTGAGATTTGGACCCACGCCAGAGAATTTCGCAGAGAACTGTCTCTTGTGGGAGAGACCCCATGGCCATGTAGAGGACTCCTCTCCCTAAGCAGCTGAAGATCTCAGTGATGGACTGACCAAACTCCCATACCCTCTCCCCCTGTGCTGTTAGCGGGGAGGAGGGAGGGGGGGTGGGCATCCAAGCAGCGTTTTTAAGGGCTTGATTTTACTTCTCATTATCTTCCTCTCACTCTATTAGCAATAAATCGCTTTGCAACTTTAAGTTCAGCCTGTTCTGCCCCCAGTGCATCTTCTCCAGGTTCCTTTTCTCAACTCACGAGCCCTTTGTGTGTTAACTTTTTTCCTCTCCTCTGCCCAGCTGTGGCAGGGGAGAGCAGAGAGAGCAGATGTCGTAGGTGCCTGACATTTGGCCAGGGTCAAACCACAACACCATCCAACATTCTTCAGTGAGAATTGGATTAAAGTAAAGATTCATTAGTATCTTTACAGCCAATCAACCAAGCATAAGGACTATAATCTTATTCCCAAGAACTTTGACTTCAGCTTTGACAGTTCACAGTGCAACTACTGTACTCATGACTTCAGCCCATTTATGCATGTGTGTAACCATTTAATCCTGATGTTACTTAGGCAGAATGTAGCTATACAGCTTGATAGTCTTTTATGTTGCTCTAGTATAACTTTTATACTCACTTTTCTCAGTTCTCCTAACTTGTTTGCATCATTAATAGGCTGTCACTCCCCTCCAATATATATTTTTTTAAAAATATATCAATGTACCCTATTGCATTTTTCATTTACTGGAATGGCTATATGGAAACACTGGGAAGACAAAAAAAAAGGTTTTAAATAGGCACAAACAAAGCAAAGAACTAGCTATTAAATATTCCCTCATAGCTGTAGGAGAAAAAGACAGATCCCTTGGTAAACCAGTTTAAATGTGACAACTCATTAAATCTTCAATGAGCTATTGTTACGGTAAAAACTTTGCATCAATGATTAAACCTATTTGTGATTTAAGAGGAGAAAAATCAACTGAATTTTAATGTATTGTGTATTTATTTAACAATGGCTAATAGAGACAGATGTTAGGAGATAACATAACAGATGCTAAATGATTCTCTTATTTTATAAGACATTTATAAAAGACAAACAAAATTAAATGTCAAAATGATAGAGCTACTCTCAGTTCAGAGATACAAGTCTCCCTAAACTCATTAAGCTGGAAACTATAGCAAGAACAGGTGTTCATATAAGTGGGATTTAAGTTTACATTACTGAAAATAATAGTACTTTTCCACATACTCACACGTTCTAGTATGTGTGTTGGTTCTGTCTTAAAATTGAAATATATGCTACATTCTGTGGTTTATTTTATGCTAGATCATTTTACCCAATCTACAAGTAATTGAAATTCCAGCTTCTTATTCATCTTTTATTCAGATACTAAGTTCAAAAGTACAGATGTGCCAACACTCCCCTTACCACAGTGGTGGCTAAGAGAATTATAAATAATAGTGAGGAGAGAAAAACCAAGGTAATGCAAATACAGTTACTCCTCACCCATGTAGTAGTACTGTAATCATGGTGATTGCACAGACTGAACACAAATATACTTATGAGGGTAGACAAATTAGAAACAGTGATTGAAAAGGGAGGTTATGACCAAATAATTAATAATAAGATTGATTTATAATGTCATTGTTTTTCCATTAAAAGTGAGAAAAAATATGGCCTCATCATAGATTCAAACAGATCTTAAGATTCTGATCTATTCCATGGATTGCATTCTGTAGTTTTAGGCACAAACACCTCATAAAATAAAACTCTACCTTAGGAAATACATAAGGGATCATCTGCCCTAACACTAAGCCACAGACATATGTAACTTACTTATTTATTAAGTTCTTGTTATAGCAAAGGCAATTTTTCTTAACAGTATGTTGGTTATGTATGTCAACATCTTAGCTGGATCTAACACCAAACATTTATTTTTCATTAAATAAAACATTATGTTTAAATTACTTATGTCAGGTTAATATTAGAACACAAAACAGGCTTGATGTTGCATGAAAATAAAAAAAGAATGATGTAATAAACTAAATCGGAACTCGAAAAACTAATTACACAAAAAATCGCAAAAAATTACTAGAACTATTGAATCTACACTGACAGTTCAATTTTTAGGTGATTAGTAGTATTTAGTTTAAATTTTCCTAACAGATTAAAACATTTGTGGTAGTAAAAAATAAATAAAATAAGGAAAAAATCTTCAAAACATATTGGCTGCTTGAAAGCAGGAAATTTTTTTTAGACATTACAGTAAAATCCCTGTAATTTCTGGCTAACAAAACTTAACATTTTTCTTGACCAAAAGGGTAGTTTTGATCAGAAACATTTTCCATGTGCCAAATAAAATTTCAAAAGAAAAAGAAAATTTTCTGTTACCTAGAAAATGATGGCACTCACCTATACTTGCAGAAACCATTTTAAGAAATATATTTCGATAGTAAGTTTTATAAACCAAATAATTTTTTTCATATTCTGGTAAGCCATGTAATGAACACTTGTGAGTAAGTTTCTATTCATGAGCTGTTCTATTTTGTTTAAACAAGGTAATATTAACTGATCCACAAACTGGGCAGCTCTATCACATTGTGATTTAAAGTTTATCATTACAGAGGAAACTTTATCTCAAGATATGGCTTTGACAAGTCTCTCACATGTATATGGAGTTTGTGTTCAGCCACTGAACAGTCTTATCCTCATTCTTGCACAAAATCAGATTTCCTGTATAGTTAAAAAACTTCTCTATGACTTATTTGCTCTAAACATGCATTTGAGCAAGGATGAATCCATTTATAGCATCTTCCAGGTGAAGTTTTCAGGTACAGCAATCTGTAAATATGTTAATACTTGTATGGCATTTGGATAAAACTAAGTACCTGAAATTTTCAAAAGCTCTCACTTGGAAATTTGAGCCTGTTTTAAGGCTCAGGGGACTTGGAACTTTGAAAAATAGGAGAGCACTTCTGTCTTTGAAAAATGTATGGTCAATAAAGAGAGCTGTCATTTGAAAACAGGCCAAGAACAATAGATTTTCAGCAGTCCTTTGCCCACTCATTGCTCACTCAGCACCTACAAGAATTTATTTCAGTTTCAAAGACCAACACAAATGACACAAGGTCAGACAAACAAAGCTATTGAACAATTAATAAATATTTACATCCATATAATAAATCCACCAACTATATAACTTGAGGCAAAATAGAAAGCAATTAATATGAACTAAAACAGATCTCAAAAAAATTCATTCTGTATTCAGAGGCAGTTGAGGATATATTATAAAATGCATGCGAAACGTGACAAAGCTGCCTGCCTGACCACTCATTTAAAAATCTCTAGAAAGGAAGATGTGTGCAAATTCTGCTTTGGATGAGGGCCTAAAAGTATTTTAATTCTTTTTTTATTCCCTCCATTTTTATTTTGGTTGGTTTTAATATTTAACACCCCAAAAGAATCAAAAGTATACATTAGACTGATAAATTATGTAAATAAGAAAACCTTCCCAAAATTTACAAGTATTCTGCTTTAAAATGCTATTTCTCAGGAGTCTGAGATTTTTTTGAGATTTTTTTCATAGCTCTTTTAAAAAAATATACATATATTTAAAAAAAAATAGAGGGAGAATTAGCAAGGTCAAATATTCCATACCTCATTTTTTTTATGGACAGAAAGAAAATATCACAACCTTCTTTTCTGGGCTTGGAAGAAAGCCACAACACTCAGAAGTACATTTAACTATTTTAAAGCTTTTCAGTTAGACCGACTTGAGTGAATTAAACCTTTCCCCTCCACACTTTCTTCCTTTGTTGCATGTGTGTGGCCCAATAGAAGCCAAAAATGTCATCTGTGTAGCTACATATATTCCAAGAAAAGGATATGCCATTTCTCTCAGACAGAAGACTTTTATCTATTACCTTTCAAATAATGCACTTCTATTTTTGTGGCTTCTCCTTTTTTGATCTTTTTTTTAATGATAAGCTCCGTTAGGAAGGGGAATTTGACTCCTGGTGTTTGGTCAGGGATTCCAGCTCAGTGAGATCTGGCTAATAGTCAGTCTTCATATTCTATGATGATAAATTACAATTATAAAACTCTGGTATTCCAAAATAATTTATAGTGTAGTCAGTAATTTTAATGACTTTTGCTCGGGAGACAGTCTGTGCTCTTGCATGACTGCAAAGCACATATAGAGCTCATTCTCATCCCTCTGTAATGTGCAAGGAAGCCACATGAAAAGGTGGGTTAAAATAGTAGCCAGCTGGACCAATGGCCCAATCCATCCATGATTCTTTTGAGAAATTGGTAATTTGTCATATTGTTTTATTTCATTCTTCTAGTCACAAAATTCTGAGTCACAGCCTTGACCTTCCACCAGTCTTTGAGTTTTGGTAACAAGTACTGATAGAAAAGAGAATAGTGAACTGATTTAGCCTAAGAAACACCTACTTTTCTCTGTAGTTTTACCCTGGATTAGTTCGCTGGTACAGATACCACATGGCCTTGCAAGCAGAAATACTTTTTTCTGCCTCTGTGGGTGTGGGGAGAGCAGTGGTGACTGCCTAGCTGTGGACAAGAAATGTACAGTGCATAAGACATACCTTGAATTCAGTAAGGCTTCGTGTTCTGTTGGTCTCCTTTGGAATATGATGTATGCACTAGCAGTTGCACTGGAATCTGGCTGGGCACCTGGGCTCAGTGGTCTTAACCAAAATTTTAATGCTCAGCTGGAAAATGACAATGAGAAGAGTACTCCAGAGGATGGTGCAGGGTCCAACCATGTTCAACATGTTCATCCATGACATGGATGTTTGCAATGCACTTACAGACAACACTGAATTATGGGGAATGACTGAGAACAAGCAGCAGAGCTTCACTTCACAGGGAACTTTAGGTCTGAATTTTGATGAAGCTCAGTAGTGAGAAATGCAAAAGGCTATACTTGGAACAGAATCACTCAGTACCTGGGAACTGACAGGCTGAGATAAAAAGGAAATGAAGATTACAGTGAATACCAAGCTGAATATGGGCCTGGTGTTGTCTCCTTTCACAAACAGAGCAGGACTGAATTCTGGGCTACACTACACAGCTAGCACATCTAGGGGAAAATATTATTGCCTCATTCAAGGTACTGCTGAATCTGCCTTTGGAATAGTGCTTTGAAACATCAGCAGTTCAAAATGAATGTTGAGAAACTATCAGGAATCCTTCACAGAACTATTGGGCTTGCCAGAGTGATTCAGCACATGTCCTAGTGAGAAAGCTGGGCTTGGACTAAGAAGCAGTCTAGTGAAATTCTACTGCTGCCAGTACTAGGGAGAGGACGGAGAGAAACTCTTCTCAGAAGAGACAATGCAACAAGGGAAAATGGCCACAAATTGTGACTGGAGAGGTTCAGACTGGGAATTAGGGAAAACATTTTACAATGGAAAAGTAGTGTAATCCTGGAAGAAGGTGTTGTAATATCGATGATAGTCCTGCTTCAGGGAGGAGGGTGGACTAGATGGTCTCTAGATACTTCTTCCAAGCAACATTTCTAAGAGTCAAAAGGTCTATTGCCCTGCACTTTTGCTCACTGTTGCAACTTCAGACTTTTATGACTCATAATTTGTCCATTATATGAATGTACGCCTTCTCCTCATTTTACACCTAAAATATTAAAGAAAATGCCCAATACTGAAGGAAATGCTCAGCATTCACATGGCAACAAAAGCAAATCTAAAGCATCTGCGTTGTAAATGTAGCTCTTTGAATTATTCAATTACGAAACCTTATGAAGCAAAAAAGTAATTAAGGAAAATGACCAAAAAAAGCACTGCCCAAAGAGACCTTTTCCTTTGCAAAATGACTAACCATTATTTGGATATATGTTTTAAGAAATACTTTCTCTTATACAGCTAACCTAAAATACTGTAAATGAGTAATGGAATTCTTATTAAAGCACTGCTTTTGTATTCTCCTGAATGTATTTGAGAAGATTGTAATTTTAGCAATGCAATCATTATCGAGAGAAAAATCTGCTGTAAATTAATAAGGTTTCAAAATAAACAACAATATACTTCAGAAGGATACTGTTGACAATTATTTAATAATTGCTGTTGCTTGCTTAATATATTCTACTTAACTGCCTGAATTGTTTCTTAAAAGCAATAATTTAAATCTGAATTTATAACTTGTTTAAAGCTGAGCTAAGGGTTGAGCAATTATATAATTCAATCAGTTGTTATCTCAACAAGTTCGCACTAGTACACATGCAGAGTGTGATATTAAAAAAATAAATATTTTCTTATGTAATAAAACATTTATCAAATTTATATAGATATATGTCCACTGGAAATTTGAAAAATTATTCACAGGTTATAATTTCCTCATTTATTTTGAATTTCAGAATGCCCTCAAAAAGTAAAATAAAGCAGCATTAAAAATGGCTACCAAGCTTAAGTTTCCCTATAATCTGTGTATATATTTTCTCAAATCTTACAATACTCCTTTTAGCTAATGAATGCAGTTAGGGACAAGTTGCCAGCCTTATATAGACAATATTTCAGCAGAATTCAGGCAGCTTTCTTCATAGCTACATCTTGGTAAATATCTAAAAAAAATAAACTAAAATTGAGATACAGACTCCTCAAAACCCACATGCATTTTGCTTATGGGACCAAAGGTGTAGGGATTTGTTTGCCTGCCCACAAAAACCCTGGACAAAGTAGTTGCACATGTGATACCACTAGCACATACTCAGAGACCCATTTTCTACTAAAATGTGGTTCCTGCATAGAAGTCCCAGGAAAGAGGGAAGTACACATTTAGAGAAGAAAAGTCTTCATGACAACTCTGTCAAAAGCATTTTACAGCATAGGGTTTTCGTCTTATATTGTACAGATTTCCCTGCCCTCAGGGCTGGGAAGCAGAGCAGGTTTGAAGAAAAGGCAGATCCCTGAGGGCACTGCTGCCCTCCTGCCCTGTCCCTGAGTGCAGAGGAGCATCCCAACACCTGCACTATCCCTTCCCCCTCCTCATGGGAGCTGGGTGAAACGTGAGGTTTGGGGGTCATGGGCTGAGCAGAGTGGCTGGTGTGGATCCCTTAACAACTTCTTGGCTATACCCAGTGAAACTCCTGTGCTTTTTACTGGCACAGATTTAACAAATCACACTGGGATTGTGTCGGAGCTATCCAGATGCCAACAGAGCAATCAAATAACCCTTCTTTATGTTTCTACCAACACTAGTTTGGGACAATCAAAACTTGTTTCTTCCTTAATATAGCTCGATACACATACTTGTGAGTACTTGGTGTGCGCCTTACCCAGAAGGTTCATGTGTAGCCCAAGCAGCTCTGTCCCTTCAAAACTCATGTGAGCCTTCAAGGATCTTTTTTATAAGTGCTTCACCTCCAGAAAGAATGTGACATTTCCAGCTCACTCTTAGGACAGCTTTAGGTCTTTCACTAGGATACATGTTACAACTCCCACCTGAAGGCACCCAGCAGTCCCCATGATTTAAGGACATTATGGAGAAAGGAGCACCTTGGTCCAAAGCCCCTTTTTTGGACATGACTCTGACCAAGTTAGATAAAATGAACACTTAAAAAACGTAGGACAGATCTTTCTGGAACCATGAGCTTTGTACACATAATAGAGAGCACCTGAGTCACTGTGTTTCCATAAATTCCCACCCTTCAGCCTAAGATTTGAGACTTGGCTATACACTTCTTTCCTTCAAAAGTGTGATGAATACAAACAGGGAAGTTGCGATTGAAAGCATATTGTTGAAATGGAATGAAAGAATTGTGGATGATTTAAAACATCTTTTCATTCTTCATTATGCCACATTGAGAACTACAGTATTTTTTCATGAGGTAAAACAGAAAATTGAGATTTGGCATTGACACAGTATGTGGTGATAGATACTTTTAGAAAAAGACAGATATCCTGCAAGTCAAAAACTAAAGTAAATCATCATGATCATGTTACACAATGTTTATGAGCAATGGATCAATATGAACACCTAATGTTGGGTTGATTGATTTGACATGAAAAGCAATATTTTTCTAGGTCTTGTTCCTAATACATTTAATTTAAATTTTTGTATTTGAATTTCAAAGACCAAATGTTACTCTGAAATTGAAAGCCTATATATTCTTTCAGGAAATAGTAAAACTAAAAAAAAAAAAAAAAAAAAAAAAAAGTTTTGCTTGATTTGGATTATATTTTGTCAGACAATACTGGCTGGATTTGAATTTAATTAATATGCTTTGGTTTATTCAAAATATTTTTTGCACATGAATTATTGAATATATTATTTATATCTGTCTAATTATACAAAAATGTCATTTAAACCACAAAAGTTTTAGTCCTTTACTGTAAACTCAATACTCTTCAAAGTTGCTTCTTTGAAGTGACAGAAATAAGCGTTTATCTGGAAAAACTCCCCAAATATTTACATGAATATTTTAAAATGTATATGCATATCCACTTTTTTATACTTTCTTTGAGTTTTACTTTTGGGGGAAGACTGGCGTGGGAGGATGTTGAGAGAAAAGGAAGCACTCTGAGAATATAGTACCCTTGATGTCTCAGTCAAGTAAACTCTTTGTACAAATGCTCAGATGTGTCCAGCTGCTATGCCCTCAAATTTTTGTAAAAAAAGTATTTTCAAAAAATAAGCACATTTCCAGTATTATTTTTGCACATAGAATAGATTCAGGCATAAAAAGCCCTGCAGTATCAAGGCAATAAAAAGCAACAAAAGAACAATCAATTTTTGAAGCCTGGCATTTACAACAAAACACAGTCAATGTTTTATTAAAAAACAGAAAGATAGCAGTGATGGATAAAAAGCTGTTTTAACACGCAGCAAATTCAAGCTGATTTTCTCTGTGATCTGAGAAAGAAAGCCCGAACTCCAGCAGGATGCAAATTATGTTAGATCATACTTACATTTCCTAGAATTGTATAACAGTTGATTTTTTTCAAATTATGTTATGAGGCTTATGCTGGGTTAATTATACAGTTTGTAGTGTCCCTGCAGTCATACATTTTTTAAATATTCTAGGAAGAGCAATAGTCAATCTGCAAAATATCTCACTGTCAACAAAAGTTTGTGCTTTTATGTGCATCATATTTTGACGTTTTATTTTTTATTACTAGTTTTCCTCTACTTTTTTTCTATTCACATAACTTTTCCATTTTCCAAATGAATTAAATTACTATCTTATGAGAAAAAAGGCACAAGAAAGAAAACGATACTATTTATGACATTTTCTCTCCTAAGTACCTCAGAAACCGATAACAACACTCATTTTATTAACATATTTGCCTTTCATAAGTTCTTTCATTCTTTTAAAGCAAAGCCCAAACAAAATACAAGAACATGAGAACAACGCTATATTCTTATAGTTGTTATAGAGATCAACTTTCCCTATTCCACACTTTGTCTCATATCTACTGAATTCACTCCTGGTGTATAATAGTTACATGTTCTAGTTCATGTTGCAATACAAGTCTATTTTGGTATAGAAAATAAAGTTCTGATCCACAAATGCAGCTCTCAGGTTTCCAGAACTGAGGGAATTTTTTACGCTAACAGGGTTGTATAGAAATGGATTTCAACACAATGAGCACAGTGGAAATAAATATACATCTCCAAATGTGGCAAAAATTTGAGAATCATAGAATGGTTTGGGTTGGAAGGGATCTCAAAGATCACCTAGCTCCAACCCTCTGCCATGGGCAGGGACAACTTCCACTACACCAGTTGCTCAGACCTGCATCCAGGCATGGGAGTGCTCAAGGCCAGGTTGGAAAGAACTCTGAGCAAAAGCTCTTGTTAAATGTTGTAGTGAGCAAAGGAGGAGTTAGTCAGCAATCTAGGAATCCAAAGAACATGATTCAACAAAGACAAGACAGAGTTTTACACTTATTCTCACTTGTAATGGCAACCACACACACTGGAGAGAAGGCCCATGATGTCATTCGGCACTGGCTCACCTGCTCTGCCACTTTCTTCCAGCAGTGGGCTATCTCCAGCAACACAGGTATTCCCCCCTCTCCCACTGGGCAGGCAATAGTTGAATAAACAAAGCAGGGGGATTCAGGGGGGTAAAGATTATGAACATGAGGCAGAGGTTACACTTGTGTCTCCACAGGTCACCACATGAAATGGGTTTCATCACGGGGTGTGCGAATTGATATTGTTCATGTTGGTGTTTTTAAAAGGCTGTTGCTTTACTATTTGTTCAGATTTTTCTAAATAACCTTGATTTCGGGATATGGTTTTTGTTTTCACTGAATAAAAAAATAAGGGGGAGATGTGGGAGATAAGTGTTGTGTCTGCCCAGGCGCCTCCCACGAGAGGCAGGGATTGGTCAGTGAGACACACGGGCACTGTATAGTGATTGGATAGGAAGGGTGTGATTGACAGGTGCGCAGCCAATCAGCACCTACCCCACCCAAGTGGAAGGTATAAAAAGGCTTGTTCTCTTAAGAATAAAGAGATTTTCTGCACACCACCTAGGAGATCTCTGTGCCTTTGTTCCCCAACACTCCACAATCCAAATGTATTTCACCCTTAAAAAATGTTCTATCAGAATTCTATTTGAACATCAAAACTGACTTTTGGTTTGTATGATGCTCATCTATTTTTTTTTCCTCACCTTGTCTTTTATTACATAATCACAATGACTTTGCAACCACATATTCATCAAAATGCTTGAATGTTTCTTAGCTGCTTTCCTTTTTCATTCTGGTAAACAACAGATAAAAATCAATTTTCCAGAGAATATAAGTATTAATGCACTTAGATAAAGTTCAAATAAAACTTATTATGTCTTCTTTATTTTCCCATCTTTGTCTTTGAAATGCATAGCTTAAGGCACAGGGAATCTACACCACAAAGATTTAAACCTGCATTTTTGTACTTTGCCAGCAGTTAAAGAAATTTTTGTATTTATCATTTTTTCCTCCTGCAGAACATCGCTTGATTAAACTCTCACTTAGAAGTTGGCATATTATTAATTGTCAACTAATGCATGCTTAGATAGTGAAGGGATTTTAGAAGATACATTTTTAGATCTTGAACCCAATATACAAACATACTAGAAATATTATGGAATCGCCTAATGAAAGCTTTTGGTGTAAAATTAATTTTAGTAGGCATTAGTAAATAAAAAGGATATATTTAACTAAATCATTAGCACTTTGGTAGTATTCAAAAATGTAAAAATTCAAGTCCTGAAATTCTAATGGCTAATTAAATGTTCAAAGAATCTACTGGTTTATTTCTAAATGGAATCTTGCATTTTTGGATACAGAGTTAAATATTTAGAAAGGTTAATTTTTAATATTGCAGTGAAAAACTTTTAAGATTACTACTGTCATCTTTGTTCTCCCGGCAGCAAAAATACTCTAGAAGACAATTAAAAATTCTCTATAGAGATATGAAATTAAAACAAATATAACTTTTTTGTCTGCAAGATTTACAATAATGTTTTTTTATCTCATCTTAAGGACACAGACTGTCTTGTTCTACATTTAAAAAAATCCCTATTATCAAAGGAGGGAATAAATCAGTTTATTCTGTTGCCTAATTACTTCAAAGTTGCAGGAAGTTTGAGAGTGCCTTTATTTTAATATAATAATTGTCCCGCTGAAGGAATCTGAAATGCGAACAGAACAATATGAACAAATTAAGGATTAATTTTCAAGAATTTGATTTTCATTCTCTACAACTTGATCAACTCTTTTATCTTACATCAAAGATTGTTCATATCATCTAGAAATACTAATGCAAAATTACTTCTTTGTCAAGATATTCAGATAAATCAGTAATTTAAATAGTCAGTTTTGGGATATTTATATATAGAAGCACAGTGTAACCCATGACTGCATTTTGCCTGTCCTCAGTTTCCACTGTTCACGTAAGTCTTGTTTCCCAAGGAAGAAAAAGGACATAAGTTTTGGTTGGTGTCTCATCATGCCACTTAATGTTTTTTCCATGAGCCCTAGGAGACAGATTCCCTCCGCTTCTGCAAATTAGCAGGCCAGGCAGGGGGTCACAGTAAGACAACGTGACAAGTAAGGCAATTTCTCCCCAGGATACTATCGAAATTAATTTACTGAAGCTCACAAGGCAGATGGTTACAGACTTTGGTAGGGAGGAGAAAAATAGCTCCATTTCAGTGGTGATCCTCCTATTACCCTTCCAGTGTGTGAGCAGGAACATATGCTGCTTTTAAACCCTGCTATCTTTGGATCCATACTGTGGCTGTCTGTGAACACAAGTCAGAAGCAGAAAGTTTAAATCAATGGCAGCATTTTGGCATCTCCTCTCCTAATGAGAAGGCATAGGGGACACTGAATAATGAGCTTTAATGCGGAGTAGCTCAAAAAGGAGAATGTCAAAGTCCTGCACCTGGGAAGGAACAATGATGTGCACAAATACCTGCTGGGGACCACTCAGCTGTAATTAGCTTGGCAGAACAGGACCTGGGCAGGGAGGTGGTGGACATCAGCCATATAAGCCATAATGTGCCCTTGCTGTAAACAAGGATAATGGTAACCTGGGGAAAATTAGGAGTAGTGTTACCAGCAGGCAGAGGGAGGTGAGTCCTCCTTTACTCAGCTCTGGTGAGGCCACACTGGGAAGGCTGTGTCCAATTCTGAGTTCCTCATTGCAAGAGAGACATGGGCATTCCGCAGAGGATCCAGCAAAGAGCCAAAGAAATTTTAAGAAACTGGAGCATCTTTCCTGTGAAGAAAGGCTGAGAGAGCTGGGAGAGCTTAGCCTTAGCAGAGAAGGTTCTGGAATGGAGGAACATGTGTCTCTCACCAATGTCTATAAATACCTGAAATGTGGCTGCCAAAAACATGAAAAAAGGCATTTTAATTTTTCAGCTGAAACTTCTGAAGTGCGCACTTGTTACCAATTTTTCTTCAGCTATTTTCATTAGTGAAAATATGCACAGCACCTTTCTAGGTGACAAATACAGTATAATGTATTTTTGGAAGTTCTCTGCATTATAAATAGTTCTAATTGAAGAGGAACCTCTGCTCAGGTTAGTCGCCATGTTGCAGGCTGCCTTTCTTATACCTTTTCCCTTCACCTTCCTGTAATCCTTGCACCCCCTTCACAGTTTCCTGCAGATTTCTCAACCCTCAGATTTATGAAACTACAGTAAAGCCATGAGTTCCAAGGGTCTCAAGCTCATCTCTGTGTCTGTATTGATAGCAGACAAATACAAATCACCAGAGATATAGAAGTCAATGAATTGCTTTTACACAAGTAGAATCAGATCATCTGCCTAGCAACAATACCAGCAGGTTCTCATTGAACAGGGTGAAAATTACATTTCCTAAATCTTTCAATCTTTTCTTTCTGGGAAGAGAGAAAATCTAGTCACTTGTCCTCTTTATCATATCTAGGTTGAGGCTTCAAGGAGACAAATGACTGAAAGTGATTTTTCTCTCTAAAACCCTTCTACAATCATAGAGTACCAAAAGATAATAAAAATTTTATTTTCACACAGACATTTATTGTCTGTAACAATCTTGATACTTTAGAGATAGAATATTCAAAGACTCAGTTTCCACAGGAATTTTTTTTCAATATTCTGTGTATGAAATATTGGTGAAAGAAGAAGTTTTTCTTACATATCAAATCATGCTTTAACTTCAAAAAATAGATGGAAGCATATTTACAAAAAATCTGTCTCAGGAAAGGTCAGTTATAAATGCAAATACATAAATTTATGTAAATTTATTTATATAAATATAAACACATACATATATATGTAAAAACATATAAATGAAAATCAGAAAAATCTGCTCACTCTTTCTGTGCAAAACAACTACACATAGAGACACAATCCTATACCAAGGATTTTTTTAAGAGATGCACACATAATGGCAAAAATATAATTTCAGACAGAGATTTCTGATCTATAGAAAGTGAGACACAAGCTTTTCTTTTCTTTAAACCTAACAGAATGCAAACCTTTCCCTCTTTTAGGAGACACAAGAGAAATACTAAATCCCTTCTTTGTTACATGGATCAAGAGCAAAATGAATAGCAGGGATCAGGAAATGGGAGGCCACATGCTCAGGCAGCCCTGAATTTTTCCATCCAGAGGAAGGGGAACCAGGACTATTGTATTGACTTTGAAGGCTGAAGGACCTCTGCCTTGTTCACTCAGTGCTGCCTTTCTGTAAGATAATTATTTCAGAATTAAGAACACAGATTATAGAATCACAGAGTGGCCTGGGATGGAAGGGACCTTAAAGACCATCTAGCTCCAAGCCCCTGCCATGGATGGGGACACCTTTCCCAGGGCCAGGTTGCTCAGAACCCCATCCAACCTGGCCTTGAATACTTTCAAGGATGGGGCATCCACAGCTTCTCTGGAAAACTTGTTCTAGCACCTCACCACCCTCACAGTATAGAATTTTCCCCTATTATCCAATCTAAACCTAGACTCTTTCAGTTTGAAGCCATTCCCCCTTGTCCTGTTATTACATTCTCTTGCAAGATGGTCAAAATCGTCAGCCTTCCCTCTTACAATGGCAGTCAGCTCTGGGGCAAATGGGAAAGCTGCCAGAGAAAGACTAAAAGCCTTGCAGATACAGTAACTACTCAGTACAGAATTATTTTCAGCACCTTTGTGTACCAGTAGTATAATTCAGCTGTATATCCACTACATAAAGACTAAGATCTGTAATTAATGTAAATCAGCACAGACATTAAAGTAACAGAAGTTACCCATGCAGATAAAAAGAGGCAATAATAAAAAATAATAAACCCCCTCCTGCAACCATACAATTTTCTTGGGCATTATTTAGTCCTTTGAAAGAGTACATTTAAAAAATGGATCTTCATTTCATGTTCTGAGAACTATGGAAAAAATTATGTGTATTTTTATAATTTCATGTCGTATATGGATTTGACTCTTAAATGTAACTGTGATTACAGATGTATTTTTCTTTCAATGCAGATCGATAGTAATACCCTAGATATACAGAGCACATACTGAGAGGATAATTTTCCCCTTAAATGTGCAAATCCTATTACAATATTTGTCTAAACCCTGGATTAATATTGAGTTGGTAGATTTGCTAGCTCATCATAATTTTATCCGTGGATATACTTGAACTATGAGAATGCTAATGACTCACACATCAGACACTTCGTATGTTTATAATGGAGTCCAATTACTTTAGGCTATTCAAACATGTTGCAAATTTCAAAGACAGTTCCCCTCTGACTACTGTCTTAATCTACTGTTAGAAGGAAAGTTTTTAAAATGCTAAGTAGTAAACCTTACCTCATTTCTTCTGTTCCTAATTGGACCAAAATATTTTTTCTTTCATTTTTCACATGAACTAACTCTTTCTAAATACATTTCTTATTTAAAAAAAAAAAAAAAATCTAGAGCACCATGTTAATTATTTTGATAATGAATTCCACTTTTTCAACTTTGCTCCAGTCAATCTCTTAAAGGGTTAAAAAAAAAAACCAGCTTTGTCTAGTAAGTTAATTTTCTTGAAGATTCCAGATGTGTTTCAGCACTGCATCACTGGATTTATTTACATATTTCAAGAAGTTATCTGTCTATTATATTTACTAGAACAAGTAACAAGACTGTCTGTTTTGGGACAATATCAGATCAGCCAAGGACTGATAGAGAGTTTAAAAAGCTCATCCAGTCTGTGGATTTAAATTAGCAACTGAAATCTAATCCTGCAAACTAATGGCCAGTTATGTTTAGGAGTAAAAAATAACAGGGACTTTTGTGAAAAGGTAAGGACAGAGAGGATAGAAAAATTCTAATTCTAGTAATATTCTTACCACCTTGATGAAACTTGTGCTAAAGATGAACTATCAAGGACCACATCAGCTCTGAATTTCAAAAAAATCATTTTAGTGAAAGAATTCATAATCAATGTGTGAAGTAAAATAATTTCTGACATTGCCACTTAATATAAATGCAAAATACCAAAGGTATTCATTTGTACAAATAATATTCAATATTACTGAAATTAATTTAGAACTAAATATCTCATCTGGCATGGCCAATAATGCAAAAATACTGGAATACATGGCAGAGGATAGTGCTGGTGCTAGGCAAACACATGACAACACATTACTGTATATAGGCAATTGATCACAGTCCTTGGATTGAAGTTTACAGTAGTTTACGGTCCAGTAGCAGTATCTTCACTACAATTTACTGTACATCATTAGACACACGATGTTAAGACACCGTTAACTCTCCTTTAAGTATTCTCCAATTAACAACTCATTACTAAGCCAGATGGATCTGCATTGGCTCTTAACTCCCATCTGCTGGGAAGGCTCTTTCACATCAAGTTTGCCACAGTAGTATATTTATGAGTCCTGCGTATATCAAAGTAGTTGTTTCTCTGTATCCCTGTTCTGTGGACATGTTACAAGCATGTATCCTTTAGGGATGCTACAGATCCATGCTACATAATAAATATGAATGGACCCATAGACTTCACTATTAATGCTTGGTTTGCTCATTTATAAATATGAAGTAAATATAAATATCTTTTTGTCATTGTGACTTGACTTTTTATGGTTTGAGGAGTAGATCAAATATTTAATTTTTTATTAACAGGGTATTAAATTAAACCAGATACGTTTCACTTGAAGCATAGAGCCTGACCAGTAATTTTGGCAGTGAGCTAACCTTTGTTAAACTGTATAGAGCAAAAGTACAACAAAAGGGACAATGACTTCCGAAATCTGCTAGTGAAGGATACATGAATTCAATACATTCAATGAGAAGTCAATAGGACAAGGATTATTGGGTATGAACTGAAAAATGGTTCTCCATACTTCTGGTATTCCTGTGACACTCTGTACAGCATCTCATTAAAAAAAAAATTAAAAGTGCCAGGGAAATGGATTTTCACTACTTATGAGGAAATTTTATAAAAAATATTTCAGCTAAGAGGTAGAAGTTTGTCTCTGCAGGTACTATAAGGACTTTGATATTGATATGTAAACCAGTCACTTACTCATTAAGAAAAATTATCTTTATATTATAAGAAATTAAAAAGTGTAAAGAAAAACTGAAACAAAAAGCCAAACCCTCCAACAAACAAAAACCCTAACTCTTACTATCAAAATTGGAAAATGTCCTATGGACTGTATCTTTTTCCTCTATTTCAGTGAGACTGGCACTACCACTAAAGGCTGTGAACCTCCACAAGAGATTCATCTTATTGCCGATTTCCAATCTCTAGCTCCCTATGGCAAGAGGTGTGGGAGCACTGCTGAAACCTCTGGTGAGTCTTCTACCAGGATCAAGGTCTGCTGAAGCAGAAGAAAATCCAAATTGCCCATTGGAATCTACACACAGCTACTCAGGACAACGAAGGTCTCTGCCAAAAGGGAAGAGAAATCATGGCAGCCAGCACAGGGCTGAAGCCCTGCCTGCTTCAGAAACTTGTCAGAAATCAGCCCCTTTCCCATCCTGAGCTGTATTGCCAGACCTGAGAATGAGGTTCTATTAGCCTCATATTTCATTTGAAAGGTTAATTATAATTTGATTAGACTGTTTAAGGACTAAATGGCTTATCTGACTGATGAATGAGGATATATTTCCAAAAATAGGTGAGGAAAAATACCCAGAGAAACAGTTCCTTAGTTACACATATATTAGACTGATTAAAATTCTAGTCTGTGAAAGATGAAATCCCAGCATACTTAGATCTGCTTTGTTATTTCTGACAGTACAGAAGGATGGTATCTGCCCTTCCCATTGTCCATGTAGAATACAAGCGTAGAAATCTTTAGAAGAAACATGAGATGTGATCATTTCCCTATCAGCTGTGAGTATTAGTTCTCTGAAATGTGATTTCAATAGCTATTTGCCAACTATGGAACTGACAGTACAATTAAAGTATTCCAAATAAATGTGATATTTTTAAATATCAGCTTAGTATACACTTCATTTACTGGCTTGCTATTGAGAAGAATTTTAATTTTTTCTTTTAAGAAAAACTATTTCTGTTATTTCAGTTACTTTCCCTGGCTTATATTTTCAATAGTCCTATCAAAGGCAGCTGAAACCAGTGGAACATCTACTCTCGGGAGCATTTTTATATATAAAGAGAACCATTTGTTTTTTGGTTTACACTATGCAAAAAAACAAATGGGAGCAGGGAAATGTTTGTCAGTGCAATCCTCTGTATCTACTTTCCTTTATAGTGTGCAGAAGTTAACAGCAGCACTGATGGGTAAAACATTTTCTCTAGGGCTGTCAGAGAATCATGTGCATTAAATAGACATGATACAAATTTAATAAGCATTGCAGTAGTAGACCATTCTGTGTTGCTGAAGCTTAAAAAATAATTAATGAGATTCAAATCTAACTTACTTGCAAATCTAACTATGCTGGGATGGGAAGAGAAAACAAGCCTAACTGCACATGCACAGAATTAAGCATGAAGTCATTGTCAGCTATTGATCCATTAGTGTTAGCCTTTGTAACTATATTAAGCAAGTATTAATTTAATACTTCAATAATTTCCCCATCCTCCACTTTCCTATCTCCCACCTCATCCTCCAGAGTTTTAATTTCTTCTCTGATTAATTCTTGCTTTGATATTAATGAAAAATCTTTTGAGTTACTTTTTCCATCCATAAAAATTCACATTCTTCCTTCTACTTATTTCATATACCCTTTGATTGTGTTAGTAACTTCTAAGTCTTAATTATGTTTACCTGTTTCAAACTTGACATTAATTTATTTTTTTTTAGATATAGTTCCTGCTTTTATTAATTATATATATATCATTTATAAGACTTCTACCAAAACATTTCCATTTATAAAGAGAATGCATATTTGAATTATTGGCATAAAAATATAAACAGACACACATTTATATCTGATTTTTATTTAGGAGGAAACATGTTGCCACATGTTACCACATAGTATTGCATAAACACCAACAGATCTTTTTTCACTTTCCTAAGACATTTAAAATTCCAGTTCTTAGTTTTTAACTTGGCTCTTAAATAATTCGGGCTAAAGGTTATTCAAGTATAAATTCATATTTTAAGGCATCCATTGAAAAATTGTGTCAAGTTTTAATTCTTTAATTCATTTTTATATGTTAGGGCTTATATTGCATTAGAGTACAAAAGAGCTGTTTTCTTCCTTGTTTTGTTCCTCCCCATCCTGAAGGTTTTTTTCATCAAACATTATTTTCATAAAATTATTATTTTGATGGAAAAGCAGTGATTGTCACATTTTTATCATTAAAAACATTTTTGCTGCTACCTTTGTTATTCCTACCTCTAAATTCTTTAAATGATCTCACTTTACAAAGTATTGGGTAAAATGTAATACTAGATAATTAGTAAAGGGCAAACAGATGAAAACATTAGTACTCATGTCACTAAATTTATCTCAAACAATAGATCAAATTATATACCTTTGTAAATGCAGATCTTTCTTCATACTCAGACATCTTTCTGTATCAAACCGTTATATCTGATTATATTGTTAGAGTTCCTCTGGGCAACAGCAAGAAATCCTTGGAAGAAAAGGAATACAAGATCAGTTGTAGATTTTATTTCTTTGGGTTTGATTGCTGACTGTTTACATCTCCGTCTCTCCAATTTTTCTTAGCACACTGGGTAGATCAGATATATGAATTGTTCTGAACAGTTTGAAGTATTAATATTATAGAATAAGATTACTTGTTTGCTGTGACCTGGGGTTTTTTCATATTTTATCTCTGGATAAAATAGTTGAGAGAGGTTTGTGTGTACTTTGACACCAGTATTCATAGCAATTATTTCTTTACTCACGCTAAACTTGTTAGTTTTTTCTTGATTTTCCTGCCTTTTACAGGGCAAGCCTGCCTCTCATCTCATGACGGAAACCATCTTTGTATAAATTTGTTATTCTTGGTTCTGATTTCTCATTACTAGTGCATTTACAAGTGCACTTATCCATCTCTGACTCTAATAAGAGATTCTCACTTGTCAGATCTTTCGCAGGGAAGAACTACAAGGTTTCTTTCCTCTACCTGACCACCTATTCTCATAAATTGTAGAGGAAATCAATTATCTCCAAGATTCTTATCCCACAGACACATCTGAAAGAAACTGATGAAAAAGCTACTAGGGGGTTAAGCAGAAAAGTGGGAGGAGACACAACAATACGACCACATGCAATTCATTTCCTAAAGAAGGAACAGTAGTGAGTGGAGAAAAAGCATCTGATGCCTCAATTAAGTGTTTGAGTCATTGTATGTTGAACTTAATTCAGCATTAAAAATAATTCTTATGTGTAGACTGTATATCCTGTATTTTCAGCTTTGTAATTTTTAAAGTAACTGCCATAATAATGAGAGAAATTACATCTCTTCATAACTTTTATTTTCCAGATGTCCAGACAGAGAATACACTTTGAATATCTCTTTTTCATCTGCAAATTCAGAATTCTTTACAAACTGCCCTGATCCATTTACAAAGACAAGAAACTTAATCTGACACCAGAAACAGAAAATTAACTAGATGATTTTTCTTTGGAAACATGGCTGAAAAATAATTTATTACACTGTGATAAATTAAATGACCATTTGTTTTTCTCAGAAAGAAACCTTACCTATAAAGTAGTCCCAAGTCCTGGCATATGAATTTACTATAACTTTTAGCATCTGTTATAGCGGTCAGTAGCCAAAGGAACTATTAATAGGTATAAACCATTCAACACAGCTTCCAGTACCTACTTCTTGAAACAGTTATTGTTTTTTTCCTGCTTTCGAAGCCACTTTACACTACTCAACATCAAAGTTTGAAGAAGTATTTTACACAAAATGGTTCGGAAAGATGAGTACAACCATTTTAATGAACTCACCTCTCTGTTTCAACTCTTCAGCATGGCTGCAGGACTGGTGATACTTCTGTCTTCTATTTTATCTCTCAGAATGTAAAATATTAGGTGTTGGAAGTATTCTTCCAACTTATACAAGGACTTGGATACCATTCTCCAGGACACTCTCCATGCATAAAATTCTTTATTTTAACTGATTAAGCTTTAGCTACTTTGCTTCTCCTTCCAGAAAACAGTGTTTAATGGCAATGCTGTTTAACATGCAAAAAGCACAGAATGCAGTTAATTTTGATTTAACTGTCAGGAAATACTATTTTCAATTAAAAAGAAGTTCAAAATGGTTTATAAGCATACTATGTTTCTCCAAGTTATTTTATCATTTTTAAGACCTAAGTGGCTTAAAATCTAAGTGATCTTATTTTGGCTAGAGATTATTGTATCTTTGTTGAAGCCCTATTGCTCAATGCTCTTACCAAGTTTAACCAAGTAGAAATTTGTCTTCTGTCTCAGCCTGCTTTGCCCAATCCTTCAAATGAGAACATTGAGAAAATGCTACAGTGGCAAACTCATTTAATCTTAATTATGAGGTTCTTAATGGGTTTGAGACCGAGTTCATCAGCTGGGACAGCATGCTGGAGCTTTCATTCCTGCTGTGGACAAGCTTAAACTGCAGCAGAACATCCCTTATGTTGAGCTGCAGCAGCCTCAGCCTTCCCCTTTAGACTTGAGGTGTCTTCCTGACCCTCCTACCTCCTGCTGTCAGATGGCTTTACTGTCCTCCATAATGCAACTACAAAATGTATTTCAGTAAAGCTCTGTTATGAAAAACGGTAAGATTTGGAGGGAGGTTTTACATTTCTAGAACAACCTTACTGATGGATGGAAAATTTCTGGGTAGAATTGTTTACTTTCAGATATGTTAGGAATGCCCCTGCAGTGCCGCTCTGATAGCAGTTTTCATTCCTGTTTCTTTGCCTTCTTCTTTACTAAGAAAAGGAAGGAGAAATTAGCTGAGAGTTATTATCTTGTTTAGGAAGGCATTATGCTAGTCTTCCAGTTTAATCCTACCCATTCTTGCTTCACCTTGATTTTATCTAAGCTCCACTGATAAAATTTAAGGTGAAAATAACCTCCATAAAACTCAACAGCACAGTGTGCTTCAATAAATAGAATAACTATAATGTTATTCTTTCATTACAACTGCAAGGACAAAGTTCTGACACATGCAAAACTGAAAAATGAGCTTTTCGATATCAGCTTGCCAGGATATACCCTCTGGAATAGTTGCTCCCTTCAGGCTGTAAGGCCCAAGTGCTGGGTGTCCTTTCCCCGCGTCTTTAAGTGTATGTTTGGACTGCCAGGTAAAGCAAGAAACACCAAAGCCATTTTATTGAGCTCCACATACCAAAACATCTTCTAGTACCTGAGTTACCTTGTTTATCATTGGCTTGGAGTTCTTCACCTTGCTGTAGAGCCAGCACTACAGGCAAATCCTTAGTCTCAACTTCTGTGGAGCATACCATCAGCTCAGCATGTGTTTTTATAATAGCTTGGTTTCTTTATTTTTTTTTTTTCCTAAGAACATTAACAATTATATCCTTCTATATTTAATACACTATTATATCCCATTGACTGCTTGTGGGAACCTCCAATGCATCTCTTTATATGCACACTGTAATTTGGTGATTTACTTCAATTAGAACATTCAATAAAATATTCATGAAGGTGGCCTCTTGGTGAGATGGACCATCCGTTTACTTAAAGATAGTGCTGCAGCGCTCACAGGTATAATCTATTAGGGAAGCTAATTGACATTTTGACCAATAGATTTTCCACGACCTCTCCCCATGAATCCTGACAAAGGCTACTGGTCACAGTATCAATTCTCACACCTACTGGGTGACAACTACGAGTAAATTAAATGTATTTTTAATAGAACACTCAGTCTAAGTGACCCTATCTCAATGAGTAGACGTTGCCATGAATATTTATTTAGTACTGCCTTTAATGGAACCTAATACTGAGGGACATTTATATTACAAAAAAGTCAAGACCTATTAATTATCCAAACCACCACTTCTAATAGATTGCTGGGGAAAAAAATTTCCTACAGTTTACCAGACATTTATCTACCACCTGATGATTTATTGTTACTAGTAAAATGAACTACATGCCATTTTTTGTGGTACAAATATAAATTACAGGCATGGCAAATTTCTTATCTGGGATCAGGTCTTGATTCAGCAAACTTTTCCCTCTTTGTTCACCTTTATGAATATGCAGCATCTGAAAGAGCATACAGGAACATAGGAAAATGTCTGTAGAGGTGTACAATAGCTCAGAAACCTGAATTGGAAAGTGCAAAATCTTACTGGTGTACTTGGGCTGCACATTCCTAGGAACCATAAAACAATGCATTTAATAATTTAGAGAGACAGTCACCCACATGCAACAGAGTGGATAAACTTAAAAAGTTAATTCTGTTCATCTGAACTGGTTATAGTACCTGGCCTTTCTTTGCCAAGAATAAGAAGATGTTATTTCTGCACATGCCTGGGAAAGAGTTTGTTGAAACTTTAATAGCATGTTTTCCTTATTGCTGCATATGCCTTCTATGCCAAATCACTGCTTTCATCAAATACTTATAGGGGATATGGATATTTCTCCAGGGAATATTCTACAGGAAACTCCCTTGAATTAAATTGAAAATTAAAGGTTAACTTCAGATTACTTCCCATGAAGTTTGTTTTAAATGTAAATAGAAGAGCAAATATAAAAGAATAGGCTTTCTTAATCCGAAAATACTGAAGGGTGGTGCAGTTCTTCAACACTCAGCATCATCGCTTGTTTGAAATTATGCTGAAAATATAAACTTCCTTTGATTTAAACTGCCTACTGAAATATTACTGCCTCTAGTTCATGCTTTATCTAGACTATCAGAATATCTTTCTACACAGCATTTCATTTCCCCAATTCCAGTATCTCAACAGACTTTCCATTGGAGATTTATTTCTTGTCTATTTTGACGGGATAATAGGGTCATTCGGAAGGCCTTCATTCAAGAAGTGTTTACTTTTCAGAAACAGAAAGAATATGTATGTTATGTGCATGGAACAAAACCTTTTCCTATGTTCAATTGCATGGACCATCAACTATGGAACTACTAATAGTATTTAATATCAACAGTATAAAATTTTTCCTTTTGGTCTCATTTTATTAAGGAATATTAAGTGTGTTTTTTATGCTTGAAAAAAAGGTCATGTAAAGATCAGGACCTCGAATTTCACTTCCGTAATGAATTTTTCAAGCATGTGGTAGCAGTACAAGTTGGATACCCTACAGCTCCTCTACCGCTCTCTTTCCCATGTTCCTCTGTGGGAAGGGGAAAAGTGATGCAGGACTGAAAGAAGAAGCCTCAGAAGTTAGAAAAGGGGTTCACAGCTGGTAAAGGAAGAAAAACCCTGAATTGCAGAAATGACTAAAGAAGAAAGACAATGTTGGGATGCAGCAATAAGGGCTCTAGAGAGAAGAGAAGGATCGACAGAACTGAAGAAAAAAAAATGAACTCCAGCTGGTACTTAAAGTAATGGAATGTTCTAATAGAATCTGTCTAAAGAACAAAATTTCAGGAAGACAGGAACAAAAAAAAATTGACCCAGTTATTTGTTCTTCACAGAGTTCGCAAAGGTTTTAAGCATCTATCAAAAGTTTGGAGGTTGGGAGGCGTGGCATAGCACTGTTTTCCAGTATCTTGGAGTTTTGGAAAAAAAACTGTACTCACGTCCTGAAGAAAGGAGAAGCCTTAAACATTTACAAAATAAACCCAAGTAAATAACTTGCACGGAGAAATGCAGTCCTATAATCCTTGACAGCATCTTCTCCAAAGCAAATGTCAAGATGATGGTGCCCTGACATTCTTTTTGAAAATGATCTATTCACACACACCAGGTATGAAAAACACCCATCAGATGGCAGTAATGAAAGAATAATGTTTGCCTGGTTGCTCTGCGGCTTTCAAAACTACCCACTCAAGAAAAATATTGAATCATATAATCATAAAATATCCTGAGTTGTACAGGACCAACAAGGATCCTCCAGTCCAACCCCTGGTCCTGCACAGAACAGACCCAACAACCCCACAATGTGCCAGCATTGCCCAAACATTTCTTGAACTCTGTCAGCCTTGATGCTTAGACCACTTCCCTAGGGAGCCTTTTCCAGTGCCCAGTCACCCTCTGGATGAAGAACCTTTTCCTAATAGCCAACTCTGACACCATTAAGTTACAAATGTTGTCAAAGTTCCCTTGAACAGTGTTCCTGATATAAATCTCCACCCCACCCTGGTATTGCCAGTTGGCTCAAATGGAGGGTTCTTTAAGTGTCCCAAAAATAGAAGTATCAGCTTATATTAATAGCTTAAGCAATTTGTACTACAGTTCCCAAATATTGGAACCTTAAAATACATACAGTTTTCCCTCTTTTACAACAGCTGAAAATTCAAACAATCAAAGTGACAGTTCAAATACTGAAACTTTCCCAGGATGGTTTTTACCAGTTATCCCTTTCTATCCACTTTTAAAAGAAATTTGTATATGAAAAGAATGAAGCTAATAAGTTATATGAGTCATATTAAAACAGAAAAAAATAGGACCAGAATAGAGAACTAATTAACAGAATAAGGTAATGTCTGAGGAAGCATTTATGAAGTCCAACTAGATTTATAGAATCACAGACTGGTTTGGGTTGGAAGGGACCTTAAAGATCATCTCATTCCAAACCCCTGCCATGGGTAGGGACATCTTCCACTAGACCAGGTTTCGGAGAGCCACATCCAACCTTTGTTCCACCAGAGTCTAGACAGTAATTATCCTCTAAGAATGAAACTTCACTTTGAACATTCACAAGATTTTTAAATCCACACTGAGGTTTTAATTACTCTTGTTTACTGTAACTCTGTAAATGTCACGGAATAAACACTTGTTCTCAATCAATTCAGAGTGTAGCTATATGTCTACTTCTTTGATACTGGATCAAGTGGGGATCAGCCTGAAAAACACCTCTTCTGACAGTTGCCTAGCCCTCAGCTCCTGATTGTGTCCGGTAGAAGAATTAGGCTTAGGAGGGTCATAATCGCTGCCGTGGTCAAGAGCATGTCCTAGCAGCACTTGCCAAAACAATTTCAGCTTTGTGATTGCAAAGACTATTTCACATTTTCATGTGACTTTTTGTCCATGCTCAAAATTTCAAAGAAGAGTCTCCTTAATGTGTAGAAATACATGAATTTTTGGGGACTAGCCATTGGTTAAATCTGCAATTTTAAACATTTTTTGAAGTCACAGCTGTAGTGTAGATATGAAATGAAAACTCTGGTGAACACATGTGATAGGCGGCTGGACATACTCGTGTATTTGTGGTATTAGACTGGAAAACAAGACATTTAATGTATCTATCATTCAAAGTAAAATGCACAGAGATGAAAATATGTCAGGAGGCAAGTACTGTAAACTTCAGTTAGCTATGCAAATGTGTCATCAGTTGTATATTAATGAATTTAAATTTTTTTTATTGTCATGAGATCTTGTCTTCCCTCTTTCTTTTTTCTTTTTACTTTATGAAGATGCTGTTTCACAGTTACTTGTAAGATATTTTAGCTGTTGTTCTTTCATTACGGAATGCCATGAAGCCACAGTTCATAATGGGATCGTCCATATGCTACTGCACTGAAATAGCTGGAATTTACAATATCAACACATCGATATTGCAGTTAAAATAATATTTCCTTCGGATTATGCATATCTAATTAACAAGTCATGTTTAGAGTAGTTAACTGACACTGATTTCTTTAAAAAAAAAACATGGTGTCTTCAATTGAACTGAAAGGGAGTTTTTACAAATCTGTCACTTCATAAAATCATAGAATCACAGAATTGTTTGGATTGGAAGGGACATTAAAGACCATCTCGTTTCAGCCCTCTGCCATGAATAGGAACACCTTACAGTAGACTGAGTTCCTCAGAGTTCCATACAGTCTTGGCCTTGACTTCACGAAGAATGTCTCTCTCTTCCTAATCTTTTCATATAGTTATTATTTCAGGGCTGTGAAAATGCTAGGATATTTGGAGAAAAATTAGCCATGATACTTATAGTGGTTTTAATTTAAAAGTTAGATTTAGAATAATTTAAAAAAAACCAACAAGTAGGCCAATTTCCAGACTTGAATAGAGTATTTCTGAGCTATTGTAAAATATTTTTCAGATTAACAGCAAACAGGTTGTTTCAAGGGGGAGAGTGAAATTTTTCATAATTCCTGGGATGACTTGTGCCTTCTTACAAAAATGGTAAAATATTCTTTTAAATATATAATATAATATTCCCTTCCATGCTAAAAAAGAAAAAAGGCACCTGAGAACAGTTTTTAAGTATAAAATATTTTCCCTTTTAGTAGACACAAAATCTACATATAGTAGCCCTTATTGGTATTTATCTAAATAAATCAATAATCAAACGTAATGATTTTAAAGTCTCCTTTTATTAGATTATCACTTCCTTTTCTAGTATTTTCTATGGAAGTACCGTGAGAGTTTTCAAAAATTTATTTCCTGATAAATCCTAAATATTGTTTTTATGACATTTTCATCATAATGAATGCTTAATATTTAAATTCCAAATATATACCACAGTTCTTCTAGAAGCCCAAAATAACTCTGAGGTCCAAAATACTATTAATGACAAAATAAAGATTATGTCTGAAGGTTTAAAGAGAATTTCAGAATTTTTTTTTTTTAAATCAAGCACTTGTAGCACTACTAAGAACAAAGATTGCAGATATGTTGTGGCAACTTTTAGAAAGTATACTTGTCATGTACTGTGAAGATGTTTGTGCTCTAAATACTGTCAGTAAAAGTCCATGTTACATTTTTGCCTCAAGCATTCTTTTGAAATGTCAAAGGTTTAGTGTCCTATTTTTTTTTCACATTGTACTCCAAGATTCCATTGTTCTGGAACTTTTTTCTGTGTTGAATCTGACGTCTTTTAATATATAGTCTATTTCTTTTGACTGAAAACCTTGGGAATACGGTGCACGCAGAAATACCCATATTAAGGCATAATGAAAAGAGCTCTGAAAAAACAAAACGTACAGAAAGGTCCAAAACTTAACCATGTAATTGGAAGAGCTTATAAAGACCAATAGTGAGAAAGTATCACCATTAAAATAAATTGGCAGCAGGTTATCTGTCTCGGATCACATGCAAGTTTTGTCTAAAGACAGAAGTTTAAAAGCCTGATCTTCTGGAGCCTGATTCCCATAATTAATCACCATGTCCCTTCAGGAAAAGGAATATCACTAGAGGGTTATTTGAATTGTTCAGAGCTATGAAGGCAGACTAGCAAAAACCTTTAGACAGCTCAAGTTTTTTGAGCCCCCACATGACTCTGCCTATCTTACAGTACTTGGACGGGAAGCAGAGTTCTTGGATGAAGAACAACAAAGTGTTGCACTGCACATGCTGAAATATCTAAACCTCTGAACTGACTGGAACAGGAGTTTATATTGAAAGGATTACCTGCAAGGACTGAATTTTGTATGTTTGGCATCCAGCAAAGCTCTTTGTTCATCCCTGAAGTTACAGTGGTGTTCCAATTAAGCTTTGAGTCATTCTTTCATGCTGGAAGCATTATTCCAGTTCTTGTCTACCCACTGTTCATCTTGCTCTTTCTCAACCCTCTCAACATATTCTGCAAGTCCCACAGCACTCAGAGATCTAACATTAAGTCTTTCTGGCAAGACAGATTGGTACTAAACATATTTCAGAAGACACTACGGCACCCAGTCACACATGTGATTTGTCCAAGGTGACACAAGAAACCCCAAGGCTAAGACATGAACAGACATTTTCTAAGCACCCAACAGAAGCTTATGTGGAAGATGGCCTTCATTCAAAAAAACTACTCCAACCCCAGCAACCTTCAAAAAAAGTCTGTAAACAACTCATACTAGGAAAAAAAATTAAAATCTAAAGAAGGTAGAAGGTGGCAAGAATACAATTCCTGTTTCTTAGGAGTTAAATATCTGAAGAAAAAATCAGGGAGCTAAAAGTCAATAAGACTTACCATTGTGTTTTGGAATCTGACCAGCACAGCCTTTTTTTTTTTTTCAGTTTCTTTCTTAAATTTCAAAAAGGATGATGACTTGACCAGGATGATGACTGTCTGAGGTAGGACTGCACTAGTACTTTCAGCATCAATTGTGTTTTACAAGCTGGTTTTATTCAAGAAAGCAATAGATGTGAAGGAATAAGCTCTGCACAGAGAGAACATTGCCAGAATTGCTTACTTTGTCATCTCTGAAAGGGTGGTATACATACACTCAAGTGCAGTTCTAGAAAATACTCATATATTCTGCCAGAAAACCTCCATGCTTCCTGCAAAACAAAAAGAAACAGCAAAGCTGTATTGAAACCCCAAGTGGTCTCCTTTTGCTTATAGAGACAACCTCCACATCTTTTCCAAGGAGCATTGAAAGCAGTTGCAGCCAGTCTACAATGGAGAGGTGCCTTAAGAAGTGTGCAAACACAAAACAAATGATCTATACATCACATCCTAAACTGCTTTTATAAAAGGCAAAAAACCAGAAAACTTTCTCCTTAATGTTAAAAGGTATTGAGCCACAGCAGTTTTGTTATACGTGAAAAGGAAGACCGACAGAAGACAAAATACAGATGATTAATAAAGGCAATTTGATTGAGAAAATATTCAAGCTATTGTCACATTTTATCCATTTTATTCACATATTGAATTCAAAGCAGAGCACTGTAAGCTGTACTAAGAAAAAATTAACTCTATCCCAGTCAATACGCAGACAGAAATTCAGCAAATGTAGATTCCCTTTCTTTAAAGCCTACAAAGCAGGGCATTTCTGTACAAAATACTTTCAACTGAAATTCAGTTTTCTATTGGAGTAGACTAAACCTTTCTATTAAGCAGAACCCAAAACCAGCATAAAATCCAAAGACTGAAAAATAACCAAGGTTAACTTTTTTCATGGTCCTGGAAGTGGCACACTGCGAAACTCAACTGCTTGAATGGTTGGCAGGTCTCTTACATGGATTTTTACATGAATGGATTTAAAACAGATTTAAATACATCATCGGGGCAAACTCAAGTCTTTTCAAAACACCAGTCTCTATCACAAAATTACCAAAAGGCTTAATGGTTTGACTCAGGACTTTTTGGAGTTAATGGAAACTTTCAAAGTAGGGTAAACAAGTGGAAGACCCGGACAACTGATTCACTGTAAAACATTTCAAAGTGTCCTAGAGAGATTCAACAGAAAACAGTCTAAAATATGAATTTCTGATAATTTATGTTTCCTATTTATCCTGGAAAAATCACACATTTAAGGAGAAAAAAAGTCCCAGCAAGAACTAAATATAAAATGTAAGAGTGTTTTTAGGAGGGTCCTTATCATTTAATGAAATTTAAGTGGTTGACTGGACTCCTTATGTGATAGATATGAATTATGGAACAGAAGATTTCAAAATAAACATTTCTCACTTAGACTGTATGGGAAACAAACTGGATAAAACCACATCATAGCTGGCTCAGACTAAAAGAGGTCCAACAAGATTAATAATACTAAACTTTCCAGATGAAGAACTTGTCATGTATATGTTGATTGATGGCAGTAAACTCATTTCAAGCTCAGAGGACAAGAAAGAAAGAGAAAAAAAACAAAACAAAACAAAGAAGAAACCCCCAACCCTGCATAACATCACATAGTTGGCAACTCTACAGATCAATCAAAGCAATAACTCATTGCTCGTGAGACAATGATAGGAACTGATGTTGTATCTGACAGGTTCACCAGCATCAGCTCTATTAGGAGTACAGTTCAGCCTGTGATCATCAGCCAGGAAACCACACTGCTGCCTGTTTGTAGTTCCTGCAGATATAAACTGCAGGATGTGCCACAGGGCAGGGGACAGATGGGTTTGGGGATGCTGCAGGCTATACATACTGCAGCTGACATGCTTCTATTCTCAAGGCATTTTCCCTTGGACAATTGTTTTTGGGCAAAGCCGAAAATATAACAAAATATATTGGACCTCCAGGAAAAAAACAGCACAACAACAACAAAAAAAACCCAAATAATTATTCCAGCCAGAGTAAAAATTATCTCGGCAAGAATTCCAGCTGGTGAAAAATATTCAAATACAAAGTAATATATGAGCTGAATAAACACTGTCATTTCGAGACCAGTATTTCAGCATAGGCATTAGTTTTGATATTGTTAAGATTTATAGGATGCGTGAAGTTAAAGTTTCTCATTTACAAGGTGAATATCCTTAGAGAGGCTTAAATAGCTTTTAAAGTATGTAATTTTTATTTTTCTCTGTCATTATTTGTTATTCATATAGTATCTTGCCATCTGCCAGAAAGATCAGAAGCATGTAATAAACCAAAGGGAGTTAGGCCCACTACTACCCTTGTTGGCAGGCTCAGCAATAACACAGAAGGATGAAGGAAAGAAGATCTTGAACTATAATTCTACTCTTTTAAGAGTGGAAGACCAAAAGCACATCTCCATCAGAACTGATAACATTTTTAAGAAATTAATCCCATCCAAGAGTTCTCCTCTTACAAAATGAAACTAATAAAAAAAAAAAAAAGCATAATTTTATCATGTGTAAGTAACAATGCAGTAAGAAGGATTCTCTATTATATAAAGAGGTAACTTAATGCAAAGGAATATTTTGCTTCTTATCAACCTTTCAATTTTACTGTTATGTAGGCTGTGTTAAAAGCTGGACTGCAAAGAACTGGAAAATCCTCTTGGTTTGTAAAAATTAGAGGTGCAGTTGAAAACTGGAGGAAAAACTTTTGAGCAGATAAAGAAGGAGGCTTTTAACCAAGTCAGAATTATGTTAACATTTTTGGTGAAACACCCAACCTCTCTAAGACTGTTTTTCTGCAAACAGAAGTCTTACTTTTCCTGCAGGGAAGTTTGCTTCTCATAAAGAAAATTGTATGAGGTTACTTCAAATTAGTTTGATCCATTGTTAAACTGTGTTTTCTTTCTTGTTCATTGCAAGCTCCCACACCATACACACACAAACATCTTCCATTTCTTTGGATTTGTTTGGTCTTTGAGCTCTTAAGCAAGATATTAACTTGTTTTCTTGCCAAAACTAGTTTGTGTTGTGTTGTTGGTTTTGTTTGGGGTTTTTTTTCTTGCACTGCTCGCTTGTGTTGATAAAAGTCAAAATTATCCTTTATTGAACACATATTCAGTACACAATTGAAGGATAATTTTCAAAATTATACTGAAATCAATTGTACCTTATCTCAGTTCTAAAAACATGGACATGAGTTATTTCACTAAATTAATTGATCCATTTATTAAATACTTAAACAGGTAAACTACTTTCAAATAAAAATTTATTTTTGCTAAAGTCTTACCTTTACATATTCCTGTAAGTACTTTTGCTAGAATGCAGGCATACCTTTCATCATCTACCTTGCCAAGAATGCTCCTTCACAGGCTCTCAAGCACTGGCATTTCTGGGAGACCCCTGAGCCTGTGGTCTCTCTGGGATTTTGGAGATTTTTTCAGCTGATCTAGAAAACAGAAAGTCCTGGTCAGAATTTGCTGCATGATGTTGTTCTTGAGGATTAATACTGATTACACAAGAAATAACAGATAATTTGTAGGTTTCAAAAGAGTGAAAACTTACTTTGTGAACACTAACAAAGGTAGAAGTACATGTACAAGGAAATGTACATGTTTTGAACTAGTACATAAGTTAAAATTGAAGTCAAAAAGAAGTCATTGTACATACTAAAAATGCTGTTTTACCACCAGTTATTACTTAGTTGTAACAATTTTAAGACTTTTTTTATCTTTCTACTCCAGTAAGTGTACTTTGGTTTGCTTCATAAAAAGTAATGAAGCCTAGAAATATAAAACCTCATTATAGATCTTTTCCATTAAAAGTTTGCTGAGATGCTAGAAGAAAACAGCCATTACTGTGTGCAGATTATGATGTCGATGGATCAGAGAGCTTTCATTGGATACACCTAAAAACCACTCTATTGTTGTATCATTTACACTGAGGAAAAATTATTAAGTTGAAATACTTCAAGAGAAAAGAAGTTAATATCAGTAATGGAATATTTTGCTTTTACAGTTTTCTCTTGAAATTCCCCCTTTTGTTTCTGTGGAGTTGTTTTCATTCCTTCTCCATTTTCTTTTAGTGTTTAGGATTCTTCTCCAGAACTTTTCGATCTTAATGAATATTTTAATTACACGTTTTGCTTTAGCAAACATATTCATTCACCAGACAGCTTCTCCTACATACAGATAGCCTTAATTCTAACTTCCTTTTTTCCTATAAACTTGGTCTGGTTTCTTGAAAAAAAATTATTCAATAAATTGTTGTATTTTCCCATAGATACAGGTATATCACATTTTTTAATCTTAAATTGTCTTTTAGCTCCAACATCCCTTATGCTCTTTTGTCACTTATTATCCATATTGTAGATACTTGATTTGTAACACGAGACTGTATAGCATTAAAAAGCATCACACATCTTCTGCTAGTCATTACTACTCAGGATATACAGACACAATTTGAACAAACATAATTTTGAATGGAACTACATCTAATTAAATTAGAGATGAAGACGATAGTACAGTCCTACTTATAAGAAAAAAAGGGAAAATTCAGAAACATTTCTCATTGAAGCTCGGTTTACTTCCCTAACATTATGATCATCTTTGAGTACTTAATTTTAAAAATTCGCATTTATAGTGGAATATAAACTTTCTTTTCCACAAAAGAGGGTGCATTACTAGTGCAACTTTTCCTTCATTATAAGCTGACATTTTGGCATTAGAAAAACCTTCATACCTCACTATGCCTGAAGAGTTTAATTTCTAACAGTTAGCTCACAAAGGTTAAGTCCTTATTTTAAAACGGGGCAATGAAAATGCTCTATTACCTCAGCAACACTATTTCCAAATCCTTCACACTGTAGAGAAAAATTTTCCACACAAGTTAATCTACCACAGTGACTTCTATCAGATATTTGAGATTTTTGTTTCACTAAAGAGCATTTTCTGCTCAGACAGTCCAGAATCATCCTTTCAATACATAATTCTAATTTATTTTTAGTGCTTATTTTCCTGATCTTTCTTGCTTTTTGATTTATCCTAAGAACCACCTTTTTAAAAAACTTCATATTTGGTTGATACAATGCACCTGAATAAATCAGCAGAACACTTCACAAGAGGCATGAAAAAAATAGTATTTTCCCTACTTGTGCTGAATCTTCTGAACAGAATCACAATTTTCCCTCAGTCTTTTGGCTTCTTTTCTGCTGTAGATCTGGGTAACTAAAGCAGAAGTAAAAATTAATGCGTATCATAAGGACATGGGTCTGGATAGAAAACTTCATCTACAGTTGTGAGTTGGGAAACATTTGATATTATTTTGGGGTAATAATTATCAACTGTAACTGTAGTTTAAAATGACATTATTTCATTGTAGCATGGGAAAGTTCCAGTTTTTGTGCTCTTACTCTCTTTCCAGTCAGGTTTAAGTATTTGTTATAATTAATAGTACAAAGGTTTGGAAAGTTAAACTCTCCTTATTTACAAAACTGGCTTAATAGATTTAGCACAAATAATTGCATGATTGCTTTTTTTACTTTCTGGATACTGGAATGAAAATTATTTATTTTTCAGGAAATCCCAGTTAAGGGGATATCCATTTATACTCTAGTACCCATTATCGTGTGTGGACAACAGACCACATTGTATGATGTGATGCTGATGCCTGACTGAAATCACATCATTATTTTCCTGCTTCAGATGTTATATGGGTTTTCTACTACTTCAAATCACTCAGTAAGTCAACTACTTTTAGAGCCAAAATAACGTTCCCTTTTCTTCTCTCTTATAAACTAGTGCTCTGCAACATCCAAGTAGAAACAACAGAAACTGAAATACTAAGAGTCTAGTATATATTAAAAAAAAACTTTTCAGAAGAGACACATATTTCATGAGCACAAAACTAAAACATTCTGCTTGAACACAAATCATCAGCCTACTTATGTTTTTAATTGTCTTTCAGTTTTCTTTATATTAAATCAGATTCATCATATAACAAACCACAGATTGCACTGAATTACTATTTAATCCTTATGTTGCTATATCAGAGAATTGTTTCTGAAACTTCCTTCCAAATCTGACATGTATAATTGAATTTTTTTTCATTAAAAATCTTTGAATTTAAGTTACACTTACCTACTCAACTTTGTTCCCTTAGTAATGCAACTTCTAACATATACTGGGAATGCAAACCTCTGTGGGAAACTGTGCTGCTTGAGTCCATACAGGACACTGTTTTTCCTGACCAGAGGTGGACATAATTTCATTTTTCTGAACTATTTTTAAGATTTTGTCTTTCTGTGTGAAGAATGGAATAAAAAAAGTAAGCTTGCTACACATACTGATAAAATTGTGCAGGGACAGGTTATCAAAGCAAGAGTGTCTAACATGTCAGGAATTAGATGGATGTGACTTGATTTTACTTCACAAGCTTTTGCAATGGTGATTCAGAATGACAGATCAGTCTATATCTCTTTTATTTAATACTTCAAATGTATCTACTGTCTACTTCAAGCTTTCCAAAAGGACACATCACATGAAGGCACATGAGAATAAAACAAAGAAATGTTTGGCATTTCTGCAGATAACAAACTGCTTTTTAAAAGCAGCTACAAGCATGTGCATATCTGTTTGCTTTCTGTAAGAAACGAAGATTCAGGCTTTGTAATAATCACTTAGAGTTTTAAATTCAAAGAAGAAAAAAAAAAGAGCTTTTTATTGAAAAGACTCTTTCACAACTGTAATATAAGACGTAATCATCACAATCTTAAATCCAACAAGTATTTTATTACTATCTACTTAGAAAAAGGCTTCATTGGTATTACCCATGATAACAGATGCTTAACAAGTCAAATCAGAGAGCAGTAAATATGGCTGGAAACAGAAAATATTTAACCACCTCATACATTCTGAAGGTGCTCTCTGCAAGTTCTGATCGGAATAAACTACTACTGATCAGCCTTTACCTAAAACACAAACATACTCTATGACTCTAAGTATTGCCTATTATTTTACTACACTTTATTGCCATGAACAACACTCTATTCAATTGCACCTGGACTTTTCAAGCATGAAGA